>OY728142.1:659880491-662380491 GCA_963277665.1 Viscum album
CCTTTTTATATTTATGTTAGAGGCTCATTATGGGTCCTTATTTATTTAATTATTTATTCATTTTCATAAGTTGAATGTATTTTACTTTTTCAGTGAAAGGTGGGGAATAAAATTATATTATCTATTGATGCATTAGTAGGCGTTATGTGAAAAAATTTTGTAGGGTAATGTGAGTTTCTTCACCAATTATTATTGATTTCTTGTCATAATTCCTCGATAATGTAGATATGATGTTTGGTATTATAAATTCTTTCATTATGAGGTCTTTTATTATTATCCCTAGGATTTTATAGTAATAGTTTTATGGATATTATATGTTAATATATTCAATTTTATGTATTTATTTATTTATTTTATTTGACCCATATTAAGAATATCATACTTATTCCTCGATTAGATTCCAATATATGGCATCCGTAACTAACCCACTTAGGTAACCCCTTTATATTTTTTCCTTATTTTCCAAGGAAACCATGCAGGATATCACATGTTTTTAAAATATAAAAAATGAAGTAATAATCATTTTTTATATATTTTTATGACTTAATTTAATTTATTGTGTATTATAATTATCAATTATGCATCTATTATCTGAGAATAATATTCCTTGTGATCTTGTGAATTGGGATATATGTATCTCATTGCCAATATAATATCTAACAACCTAATATGAGTTACTAGGGTTGGTATTTCTATAATTTATCTTCATTTATATTATCTTTAAGGATTCCTTTATAAATATTCTTACTTTTAATAAATACTTTTTTAAAAATGGGTTTTTTTCCTCATTTTTAAGTGGGTAGGCTAATTGACATGGCCTAGTTCATTTTTGGTTGGTATTGTTCTCTCTTACTAATATTTTATTTTAATCATATTGTTTTTATAGGATGTATAGTGTATTATTTATATGAAAACAATATTTTTGAATATTTAATATAAAAATCGTTTTTAATGTTTTTTCATATTAAATATTGAAAAGCTACTTTGGTTCCAAATATTAAAGTGGTTTTCTTCTAAAATTAATTTTACTATTCTTTTTTAGGAATAAATAATCAATAAATTTTATTAAAATTAAATATCTTATATTTTATAAAATTTATCCTTATTGAAGATATTTTTTTACAGTATTTTTTTATTGGCCCTCATTTTTTGAGAATTTCTGAAAAAAAATAATATGACACTAATAATTTGTAATGAATGTTTCTAAATTGGTGTTTCCATATTTCTTATAGAATGTTTTTTATAATTCTTATTTCAGTATGTTTTAAAATTAGTCACACTTCATAAAAACATTTTATATCCCATATTGCTTATGATAACAACATTTTAAGTGCTTTCTCATTGATTATTGGAAAATGGTATTTCATATAAATAATTAATTTATTTTTAATATGAAATTTATGAATGTTTTTACTTAAAATATAATAAACACTACTAATATTTTGAATTATATTATTTTTAGTTTTATAAAATAAAATTTTGTTTAAGTGAGTTGTTTATAGGATTTAACTGTTTTCATTTCAATGATAAAACATATTGAAATTTTCTTGTAGCCCTAGTCACAGATGGTGAATGTTTCTTTATATGTTCTTCTACAGTTATTCTTAAATTTTTTTTGATAAAATATTTAATAATGTTTTCAAGATTATCTAAATGATTAAAAAAACTATATGGATTATTACTTATGATAATATATTTTTTGAAATAGTGTTTCAATTAATTTTTGGAAAATTGATTTACTGAATTTTATTTATGTTTTTTCATCAAGAATTTATATTATTGTTTTTTATATAAATAATAAAAACAACAATTTTATAAATTAATTGTTATATTTTTTCCAAATGGAACATGATTTAAGTAAGATACTTGTGAGTGTAAACGTACATTTATAAAACTAATTAAAAACTTCTCCTAATAAAACTACATGTCATAAATTTATTATAATAAGTACGCCTTGATGGATTCTAAATTTTTTTTCTATATAACTTATTTGAATATATTTTCAAACTACTAATCATGATTGAAAAGTGAAATAAAATTTTTAAATAAGTTAAAAAATGGATCCTAAGAATATTTTTAGGAAAAAATAAACTTATCCTTCATTTAATTACATGATTCTTATTGAAACATATATTTTTTAAAATCAATGGAGAAATATATATAGAGGATTTAGGGCAAGATATTAAATAGGAAGACTCTCTTGAGGTCATTATCAATGATTTAGAAATTAAGTTTGATGGAAATAGTGTTGATTTAATTAAATACATAGGGTGATAATTTATTATCCATGGATATAGTATGAGAGACGATAATAACTAATGTATTGTTGAAATAATATGGGGATTGATTCTCTTTATCTAAGGTTTATTCTATACATTATGTAAAAAATAAACTATATATACTATATTATAATTTCCAATAAAAGTATGTGTGCTTTTTCCATTCAATGTAAATTAATATAATAAATTTAGATTGACCTATATTGATTGATATCTTTCAATTTATTCTTACATGTTATGTTTTTATTTGTTTTATTTTAAAAAAATACAATATATCTATACTCGTATGTTTTTTGATTTTATAATTTTATATTTGTGTATTATATATTGGGTTAATTTATTGTAAATATCATTGTTGTTATAAAATCATTATTACAAGATAGATAATACATGGAAATATTATAATGTTTCATCTCTTTTTTTATCAAACCATTCTAGTATGGTTATTCTTTTTCAATGGTTCTAAAATTATAGGTATATGGAATCTTATTGTTATAATTATAAATTAATTCCATAAGGGGTGTCATATATCCAAGGTTATAGAACTATGGTAATAGGAATTTTAATTTTGGGCTTCCCTATAAACTATGGGAATAACCCTATTATGATAGAATTTTCCTCAATGTTTTTATAAATCAAAGTAGTTACATATGAACCTCATTTTTTAAGATCATTTATTTCCATGAACCATGGAAATAGAAATTAATGGTACTATTTTATGTGATTCATATATAACACAAATTCAATGTATGCTAAATATATATACATGTGATATTCTATTTGGTATATATAAATTTATTCATTCAAATAAAAATTCTAGCTTATTTAGCATGAAAAAATTTTATATCTCTATACAAATTCCTAATTATTTCAATGTTAAAATATCATTATAATCCATGAACCTCTATAAATATTTAATTTGTGAATTAATAAAAGTTATTATCTCTTTGGGGTTAATTACAATGTCATATTCATGATAAATTTCCATCACACGAATTTGAACGACAATTTTAAGATACACATAAATAGAAAAACTACGATGAATGGTTTGTTCCCATGAATTTTATCTCATGACTAGATCAAGTGTATATATATATATATATATACTAACATAACTATGATATTAGATATAGTACTATATGTTTATAATACATTAATATGTTATTTTAATCTTTAATTTTTCAAAACAGTTGTTTTTATAGGTTTTTTTAATTCACTATAATTGTATAAAACTTATTAATATCACCCATGTAAATAATATCACAAATGAAAATCTTTCTATGAATTATTTTTTTGGAAGATTTAAATGGTTGGGTTTTTTTTAACCTGAATTATATCTCTATTTTTATAAATAAAAATAATCAAAAGGTCCTTTATAATTGAATCAACCTCTAGTTAGAATATTAAAATATTTTATCAAGATTCATCCAACCCCACCTATGATATTACAGTATATTTTAAATAAATTATAGTTACATCCATAGATTTCTGAATGGAACTCTTTTAACACACAAATATACTATTTAGGATAAACAAATATCATTATTGAGAACTCATGTTATATTTATCAATTTTGAATTGATTCTTTGTGTTACCATTTATAGTGAGCCCTTATCTACCTCCAATAGCCAAGAATAACTTTTTGGATCTTTTTAAGAACTTAATTATATTTTTAAATATGTAAATTGAATTTTAAAAAGTTATAAATTGTGAAATATTTTTCTTATAAGGACATATTAGACATTAAGTCAAGTTAAAAATATGAAATACATGATATATCCTATTTTCAAAGAATAAATGATCTTATTCATGTGTTCCTTTTTTAAATTTTTATAAGATAAATAAATCTAGATAATATAATTTTAATATAATAATTATAAAAATTCATTCATTGAATTATATATCATAAATCCTTTTATTAAATTCTTAATATTACAGTTTTAACTAAGGCCAAGTAAACTATTTGATATATCTCTATTTATGTTTATACCATGTATATAGATTCAATTTCTCTTACATTTCAATAATAATCATTTTTATAATGAATAATTTAGATATTGAAAGGTTGAACTACCATGTTTGATAATAATTATGTCATCCATTTATAAAAAATGAAAAATACATTCCCAATTACACACATGTAATTAAAAGGTTTATCCTTATTTTTTTTGAAATAATATACAATAAATTCTTAATAAAAATGATTTTTCCAACCCCAAAATCATTTTTTTGTTCATAAAAATATAATTTCCAATTGAGACCAATAAAAACATCCCTAGGATTCTCTAAAAATTTGTGATATATAATATACATATTCATGAATAATTTATCATTAATGAAAATAGTTTTAAAAATTTTATGATATAACATATACTTATATATAGTCAATATTTTAAAAATAATTTTAGTTCATATTGTTATAATTAATTTTAAAAAGTTTATTTCATACTAAAAATAATATTTTTTTATAAATATTTCCTACGGAATTATATTTATAGGTAGAAATTAAAATATCAAAATCATATGTCTTCTAGAAAGGCAGTATGTACCCTCTGACTCTAATATCTTTATGACCATTATGGAATTTCAAATTTTGTTTTATATTTGTGGAATCTGTCTTTGGATTCATAGATTCTAAAAAATTATCGAAGTCAAAACACATGATAATCAATTTTTAGTTACCAGTTTAATTTTGTATGAATGTTACTTCATCATTGTTAGACAAAAATATATATATTTATCATGATTATAAGTAACCTTACCAAACGTAGTGATTCCTTTAATATATAAGTCAATTAAGTTAAAATAAACTCTTATGATTCCACATCATCTTCCATCTAATGAAATTTTACTATTCTTATTCATTAACATCACTAATTTCATATTTTTTCCCATTGGTTCATCATGAAATAAGAAAATTTATAATGTATATAAAATTATGATATAAAAAAGAGTGATAAAATAAAAAATAACCCTTTGTTTCTATGGTAAATCTAAAAATAATAATTTATCATATTTGGAACAAATATAATCTAAAATAATACATTTAACATATGATATAGAGTTAAAATATTCATGATATATATATTGGGGTATTTCCCTATCGATATCACATATGATGATATTTTTGTTTCTATAAATGAAATATGTTTGATGTTTTTTGCTGAAAATTGTGTCTCTTGTTTCAGTGTTTTTGATTTCTGGAGTGATGAAATTAATGTGATGTGGTATGGTGATATTAAAGGTGTTTGGGTGGACTAAATTAGTGGTGTGTTGAGGTCCAGCCAATTCTTGATGGTGTACATTTCAGAATAAAAGTTGATGCTTCTCACGACTCGATATGTGATCGAATTGTATGTGATGATGGCTCTCCACTAGGGATGGCAGTGGTGGGTTGACAGTATGTGATAGAGGCAATCGTGTATTGTGGCTATAAAGATGTATTTTGGAATAATTTTTAGTTTTAAAACATTAATACTATGTATTGATCCGTTACCACTAAACCAAAAAGTGGATTCCAAAAATCACATAAAAAGTTAATTTTTAGTCAAATAGGATGGCCTATGTAACTTATCATAAATAAAATCATGACAAAAAAATGATTGCTCCCTTAAAATTCATTATTTCACTATTTTTCAATGGTATTTGTGTTGTGCTAAAATATCAAATTCCATTCAAGGATCAATCAGTTATTAGGTTAACTATTACCCACTTCATTAAGAGCATAGTATCATAGTAATATTTCAAAATTTAATATGTATTTTTTTCAAATAATTTCTCCTTTTTTAGTTTTTAATTTTTTATAAGAAATAAGTAAATGTACCTAATAATTAATTTATAATTTCTACTGAGTATGGAAAAAAAACAAGAATATATTTTCACTGGTTTTTCTATATCATTATATACTTGAAAAAATAGTTTACTATCGCATTATTTATTGCTACCAAATAAACCATATTCATTTTTTCTAATGATTAATAATTCAAAATATATAATGAACATTATTTAAAAAATTAATAGTTCAAATATATAGATTATTTTCATGAATATATTATATATTTATCTCAATATATAATTCTAAATGTAATTTGTTTAGAAATATTCAACTTTTACTTATTGTTTTTTGTATTGTAGACCTGATTTTCAAGATTTAGAATATATAAATAATTATACATATAGCTTATTCCATAAAAAATAATTAATGTATATCAAAAAACTCATGCTTTTAAACATAAATGAAAACCCCATATTATTTAATCATAGAATAATAATATTATTTTTATGAATGGTATATAACATTATTAAATTGATTCTATATAACATTATTTAAAAATATTTTAATAGTTTATTATAAAATAATATTTTAATAACTCTTGTGTGAATTTATAAATGTTATTCTACCTCTTCATTAATAAGCTCTCTTTAATCTTATAGAAAATTCACATTTTAGGACATATGTAAATAATATCTAGTATCTTAAAAACATGAAGAAAAATAAAATTTATTAATTTATATAACACACATTTTTTATACCCTTGATACTTTGATTTATTATTAAGATATTAAATAAAATTAAATAATATCATTTTTTAATAAAAATTACACATCTTATAAATTAAAAAAGATAACACATTACAAATTATGTCAGACAAATCATTTAAATTATTTATATAAGAATCCCTTTCTTATTTTAACGTAGATGATACTAGATCATAAGGTATGAGTTTCTCTTTTACATAAATATTATCTCTACCACTAAAAACACCACCCATGTTATGATACTGTTTAACAAAGGGAAAAAAGTTAATCTAATAATTATCAATTATTTACCACACTCAAAAATTAGATTCCATGTTTTATATTATTATAATATATATTAAATAATTTTCTTAGGTGACTATTGTCTTCGAAAAAATATTAATAAATAATTTTACAGAATATTGACCCTTTAAAATACTATCATCCATATTATAATTTTTCAATGGTTCAAGATTCATATTTAATCATTATTTGAGGTTTCATTGATCTTATGTTCATGATTTTTCTATATAGGTATAAAATATTTTTTAATCCCATCAAATGACCCCCTTTAATTATTTAGTGGATAACGCATTTCCAAAATTTATTTCGCGACTCATCTTCACTCTACTACACTATAAATTTATCTTGTTAGAGTCAATAATAATATTTTGAACCAAATCTATTAATTATATAACCATGATAATAGTTTTTATACAAAAAATATACCATGAGTGCCTAAATTTAGCATTACCCACCCATTTTTTGATTAAAGTTTGGATGAGTATAATTATTTGAAGGAATATTACACACTAATATTCATTGTGGAAATATATATCGTCACGACCCGTCCTTGAGGCCCGTGTCGTGACTACCCCAAGCCCTCCTTCCATAGGCCAGGGGCTGGAAACTAGCACCAAAGGCGTAAATCCCAATAAAAGGGAAGACATTGCCTTTATATAAGAAAACAAACACCATAGAGTATGGAAGCTGAAGTCAACACTAAGTAAACTGAGTACAAAAGTAAGTGCTGGAAAGTAAATGGGGAAGAATACAAACCCAACCGAAAGTACAGTAAAACTGAAAAGAAAATACAACAGCTAAAAAGTAAAGCAGCAACCACCAAGTCGTCCTCCGGAATTCCCACCTAAAGGGTGGGTACATATAGTCTCGTCGGCTCCTCGGGTCCGTCCGTCGGCTCCATGTACGTCCCGCCTGATAGTCCACCTCCGAGTACCATCCCCCTCCACAAGCCTCAACCACGATCAGCACTTGTCTGTCATCTGCAACCAATACAACATAGTGCGGGAATAGCCCGGGCATGGGTGAGTATACGATACTCAGTAGGGACCCTGAGACCCCTGAAGGCCTCCTAGAATCCACAAAGGATAATCCACAATGGAAAGATACAAACACGGGGTATCAACCAACTCTACTTAGGTATATTCCCATACATATACCTATGTCATCAATTCCAGTTCGGCTCCAACACACGAGCCCGTGTATAACCCAGTCCACATAGGAAAGCATAACCCAATCCACAGAGGAAAACACAACCCAATCCACACAGGAATGTATAACCCAATCCACACAGGAAAGCATGAAAATCACATCGATGATAATGATTGAAAGTCAAGACTCAGCTCACACAGGTATACTACTCATGAAGAGAGGTGGAGATGATTAGATGTATCCTTTGAATCATCTCCTTTGCCGAAACCACATAGGATCCAAGTACAGAAGTCGTCGCTGCCGAACCCACGTAGGATTCAAGTACAATAACCATCAAAGTCAAACCCACGTAGGATCCAATTATAGTCTTCATCGCTACTGAACCCACAGAGGATCCAAGTACAGTTGTCCTCACTGCTAAACCCACTTAGGATCCAAGTACAGTCGTCTTCATTGCCGAACCCACATAGGATCCAATTACAGTCGTCATTGTCGTCGTGGTCACAACCAGCTCTAGGGTTCCCGCACACAGTATGCTCGATTCTGGGAGGGTCCGCTCTACGAGCCAAGGGGGTCGATACATCAACTATCACAATGTCCAGAGTTGATTTATCACAATGTTCTGTCTCGTAAATAGGAACTCAAAGAAACAAATGGCTCGTCAATCGGACGCCTGGTCTGAAAGTTATTGCCTTTTTCATCCCAGGGGCCCGGTTAGTTTTTAAGTTAAAACCATCCAGACCATACTCCATCTGCGTACAAACCTCAATAAGAGTAATCCAAAAGAACCTTCTCACTATGAAAAATTCAACATGATCGATGGCGCACCATTTGGATGTTCGGTCGTTAAGTTATAAGAGTTTCCACTCCAAGGGCCCGCTTGGTTTCAGGTTCGATCCAACCCGGCCGTACAAAAAATCTACCGAAAGCTAGAGTGTAATATACTGAAACGACCACCTCGATACAAGGATCCCAACGCAACTAGCAGTGCATCGATCAGAGGTCTTTAGCATAATATATGGGCGTTTGAACGAACCTGACCGAAAATAGGGGTTTGGCCCAGTCTGACACGACCCAATACCCCCAGGGTCGACCCGACCCGGGTTCGGGTCCGGCCCGGCCTGGCTGGGCACAGCCTGCGGCCCAGCTCGAAAGCCGGTCGTGGCTCGACTAGCTGTAACACCCTGAGCTTCCACGATACGCTTCTCATTCAATAATGCAATAGCTTGCATTATACGCAATTTCGAGTTCTAAAACACCGCGACTAATCAAAGTAGCCGTTATGAATAGTAATAAGCACCTTTTGAAATTATATATATTTTATATTTCAAAATGGACTTCATTTTTTGATTCGGAATGTCAAAATTAGCCTATGTTGAATTTTTTGTAATTTTCTGAGACTTTGAAATTTTTATGAATAGTGAAAAATATTTAAAACAACTTTTTTAATCAAAATAATTTATAGTGATATGTTATACTATTGAGTGGTTTTAAAGTATAATTAGAATATATTTTTACCATGTTATCCAATGGTGGTCATTAGAATTAATTTAACATTGAAATTGGACATAAACAATTGCCAATCTTTTGATATAAATTGTTTCTTAAAAACACGCTATTTGTTGTAACAGCGGGAATTAATTATAAAATTAATTAATGCAACTTATATGTTTGGAATTTTTTAAAATAGACATCATTTTTGAATTCAGAATATCAATTATAGCTTAGGGTGAAATTTTGGCATTGTTCTGAAAAACTTCAATTTTTTATGAATAGTGAAACCACTAAGTGGTAGTTAATTAACTGATTTTTTGTTTAAATGAAATATTACTACTTCTGTGATTTGATTTTAAAAAATCCGACATACATGGTTTTCCATAAGAAGTAAAATGTGGTTCAATGAGATCAAAATAATTTTTTGGTGAATAGTAACTTTTAAGTTCTTAATCGCGATTAGAGGTAATTAGTGTAGTTTAAGGTAAAAACAATGTTTTAATAATATGAGATGAGCTTGACACTTGTCCTACTCCTATTGGATGAGTCATGGCCGACCAAGACAACCCATGGGTCAACTTGGGGACCCCATAGAGCCACTTTAGTTGGAAAATGACATTAATATATATTTATTTAATGTTAAAATTAAATTGATACAAACATGAGTTGTTTTACTAAAACAATTTTTAAGTGGGGTTTCACAAGTCCAAATTTTGACTATAAATATTCATTAGAAAGCTACAAATATTTCCTACATCAGAGTATTTTTTTTTATAATTTTTAGACATTAAATAAATTAAAGTATTTATGACATCATTATGATGCAGCGATGACCTCATTATTTAACGATTTAAATAAAATGAGAAGATAATGAAAAATACAAGGATTACACTTTTCCAAAGCCTATTGGATTATGATATTTAGAACCCTTATCACCTTAGCCACGAATTATATAAGTGTTGGACCTTTAGAATCCGAAAAGAATTGTATAATAATGTAACATTTCAATCTTTCCAAAAGAGCCCCTCCTCTCCTCTTATAAAAGGCCCCCACCACTCCCACCTTATTTCCACCTTCAAGCCATTTGGATCGGCCATCATCTTCCCAAATACTCTCCCAACTTCCCCCTCTTACTCCTAGAAGTCTCACTTTGAGCATAACTCTTCCCAAGGATGCCTTTGGCTCAAATCAAAAAGAGTTACCCGATTTTGAGGTAATGTCTTCTCTAATGTTGTTTTGTTTTATTTTTCTTCTCCAACCCCCTAAACTCTTTTTATTCATTTCTTTTGTAACAAAACCAGTATCCTCAATATACTAGGATTTGGTTATAAGAAGGATTCGAGCTACACTTACACACACCTACATCTAATGGTTAAAGAACATACGGTTTCTGTGGATGGAGAATTTCCGCCTCACGAAACGATGATTGTTCAACACTCATATAACACCTTCAAAGGTGGAAATTAAGATGTCACTATTTTTATATATGATATATAATATTTTTATGTTTTACTTATGCTTCTGTATTTCTCATTTATGGCATACTTTATGATTTCCATTATGGGTAAAACGCGATAATTTCATTTTAGGAAGTGCGGACTACCGCCCCCTCAAAGTGATTTGAATCTTTAATGCCATATGTGGGATGTATAAAGGATAGAGTAAATGGTATTATACACTATATTATACTGGAAATATATTATACATTTATATCATTATGATTTTGTTCCATTAAATATGAAATTGAAATGAAAGTAGCGTTCATGCGTACGTACGGCTTACCGTCTCCATGAACGGTGCATTTCATTTCTTACCTCTAAATGTTACGTAATATTATAAATGAATGTATATACTGGATATATAAGATATATATGACATCTAAATCATGAATATAATTCTGGAGACAATGGATATTCTACCACACAAACAACTTGTAATTATAAGAAGTTTATTGTTGACTCAAGTACCAAAGATCGACAAAACGACCATTATTAACTTAAATAATTACATAATGTTCATATCATTGTAATAAGTGATATAAAAAGGGTAATGAAATTGAAAATGGTTCTTAATAAGGTATATATTAACTCTAGTTTATTATTCAGGAGGTTAAAGAATGGTTGAGTCAAGTCAGACACGAGGTAAGGGAATTTCTTAACCCAACTTCCATTCTTTGGGTTAATCTCCTACTTTCAAATTATGTCATGATATTATTATGTCTTATTTTGTATTCTTCATGTGTACCTATAGTGAATACACATAATAGATCTATTTTATTTTAAAACATGATTTTTTTAAGGACTTCGTCTCAATCTCCTTTCATTGAGGCATATTTGGTTTTATACACAACTTTCTTTTATACGGTGTATAAACCCCTTTGAATTTTACTTATATTTCAAAAGGAATCTTTTTTATACGAAGAGTTTAATAAACGATAAAAGGAAATGTTTTTGTCGTACGTATGTCGCGACAACGACTTCTCCCCTGCCATGACCACTATTTGAGTTTCGGCTTCCTCTACAAGCCATCATTTTTTTTAATGAAAAATAAATACCTTGTTATAATTTTCTTTTATTTTGGTATTGAAAATGGTTTTGAAAGCGTTTTTATTATATCAATGTGTTGTATTGATATCTTGTGATTGAAATGTGGAAATGTTATGTTTCCTTTATGCATGTTTTATGTGATACGATTATGTTATGGTTTATGATATGTTTAAACCTATTCATATGAGGAATGCATTGGACTTAATAAGTGACGGGTGGAGCCCGCTATAGCTCCTCGATGCATCGGTAGGTCTCATGAGACAACTAGACGTGGAATTGGCCGAGGCCCTTTCCCAATTTGATTTGTGATTTTGGCCGAGGCCTTAATCATTTTAGACGTCTTGGACGAGGCCTTGAAAAAATGTTTTAGAATGTCTGGCATTATGCATTCCATCATTATGAAAGTGGTTATTGATATTTCATGTGATTATTCGACCAGTAGAATATCCATGTGAAGAAGTAAATGGAATTATCTCATTTTACTTTTGCCATATTATATTGAAGTTAATGTTTAAAAGGCTTTTGTTTTAGTTATACATTGCCTTAGATGTTAATGTTTATTTCTGAAAGCTTCCGCATTATTGTTATCCTTACTGAGCATCTGAGCTCACCCCTTTCAATGTTTTAATATTTTCCAGGATGTGAAGAAGTATTTTATGAATGACCTGCAGGGATAGTCAGAAGTGGATATGAGTGTGGACTATGGAGACTTTGTTATTGTAATTTTTCACTTTATGATGTAATGTAACGTTTACGAATGTATCTAGTGTTTCCAAGGCTACTAAACTAATCGGTATTTCGGGACTTGATCTTTTGTGATCATGCCAATGATACGAAGTAATGCACCGACTCTGGGTAGCTCGGGTCGGGGCGTTACAGTTGGTATCAAAGGCAGTTTAGTAAAAACCTTGGAAGCTAGATTTAGATAAACTCTGATTAGAGCACGTAGACCTAAGATGAACTTTGAGGATTAGTATAGAAGAACTTCCTAGAATTTTGGTATTGTAGAGATTTTGTGAGTTTTCCGAGAAATACATCCTTGTCTAGATACGAGCAGGTAGAGGCGGCTCTTGCACAGATGTTCCTAGGGGTAAAACCCGAAAACACCGCTTTGAGCTAGACTCGAACAGGAACTGGTGCACGACAATGGGTCTTGCTACACTCTTGGTTATGACACTCCCGAGGGATATGCTTAGGATAATTCTCATTTTCTTTACAAACCACTATGAAGGGTTATGAGTATATACTTTCTCAAAGGAAACATTTCTTTTTATGATTATGGATTATATCCATAAATAGTTCAATTTATGTTAAGTGTTTTATAAGTATGGGATTATGTATTTTGATTCATAAACAGATCTAGTTTATGCAATTGTTTAGAAATGGCGCCTAGTGGAAGAAATGGAAACCATATCAATGCGCGCACTCCATGTAGGGATTTCCCTCCTGCTCAAGATAATTATAGTGGGGCTGGTGATGCAACTGGTGCCGATCAGCTAATCACCATACTGGGACAACTTACTCAGGTTATGAATAATAACCTTACTCGTATGGAGCACCCTGATCCGCAACGTGGAGGATCAATGCTAGACCGTTTCATGAGGCAAAAACCACCAACCTTCAATGGGGGTACAAATCCGTTAGTAACTGAGCAATGGATAAACTCCTTAGAGAAAATATTCCATGCCTTGGGGAGTAGCGAAAGGGAGAAGGTTGTCATGGCTGTTTACCGCCTCACTGGAGATGCCGATCAGTGGTGGTCGCTGATTCAAAACATAAAGGAAGATGATGACGTATTGAATATGGAATGGAGGGAGTTTAAAGAGCTTTTCTTAGAAAAATACTGTCCTTGTGACCATCGAGCAAATATGGAAGGACAATTTCTGAGTTTGAGGCAGAAGGAGGATGAGAATGTCGCAAAGTATGAGGCTAACTTTACAAGGTTAGCGAGGCACGCTTCCGATTATATACGTAACCCAAGGAGTAAGATTGATCATTTCTTTGATGGGTTAAAACCATTTCTTCGTCGAGCTTTAGTATCACAATCCTTCTCATCATACGAAGATATTGTCTCATGTGCTATCAAGATAGAAAAGGAATTCTCTAAGTCTTATGACAACAAAGTAAAGCAAGAGAAGAAGAGAACGGGGGAACAAGAGACAGATAAAGGGAAAAAGGGAAAGAAGGATTTTCCATTATGTGATAATTGTGGGAAAAATCACCCTGGTACGTGCCTAAAAGGAATGGGAGTTTGTTATAAATGTGGAGAAAAGGGTCACCAGGCTCGTGATTGCAAGGGAAAGAAAGAGGCTGTTAAAGTTGAATGCTACAATTGTAGGGAAATGGGGCATTATGCAAATGAATGTCCTAAGCGTTAGGGAAAAGTACCTCAGAAAAGGCCAAGGGATCAAGGGCAATCTTATGCTGTTACTACGGTTGAAGCGGAATAATTAATGTATTGGTGCTTTTGGACTAATGGATTATATTCTGGTTATTAGAATAATGTGATATATATATAATGATTGAACTTCAGTACTTGTTGTTTCAGTAAGGTTTTAATATGATGAAGGTAATTATATTTTTAGTATGTGACAATAAGAGGAACATTACTTTGTTTGGGGAACCTGATAAATTGATTTTGGAATTAAGAGACCTTTTGGAGAAAGTTTGGACAGAGGTATTTTGGATAATTATAAATGTTGGAGTGGATTAAGTTGATCTTTGGATAGTATTGTTTAAGGTTAAAAAATTTATGAAGATTATTTTTGGAATATTATGATACTATAGTTTTAGGAAAAGGACAACCTGCAGGGTTGGGCATAACCCGTCACGTCGGACAAAGCTGCAGGAATCGAACCCACAATCATAGTGCGACATGCCTTTATTTCCTACCACTAGCCTACAGGAAGTCCCTGGTTATTACAAAATAATTTTACTAATCTAAATGGTATGTGTTAACATTTGGAACCTTATACAATTAGGATAAGTATAATATTTTTGAGTTCTATTATCTTATTGAGTGAAAGATGAGTTGAAGGTTGAAACTCTAATTGTCAAGCATAAATATATATATACCTATCTCGTATTCAATGAATAAATTAATTCATAAACATTAGTAAAGGGATATGAAAACAAAAAAAAATGTGTTATCCTAATACCTTATGTCTTGTTGAACTGATGATATTTTAAATCAATATAGATTGAAGGCTTTGAGGCCCTCAATTTGACAGTTGATTGTGATTGATGACCTCAATCACTCCCTACAAATATTTACGTTTTTCCTCTAATTATATGTCTTTAATTTCCACCAATGTTCTCCTAATCGAGATCATAATTGGGTGGTGACTTTTTCATTTCCTTTTCCCTCTTATTAAGGCGAAATTTTATTAATCTTATTTCTGATGTGGGTTTTCCACAAAGGCATTTTCTCTTTTCAACCTTTTATTTTCAAAGAAAAATTTCAAATTGCGAGGATGCAATTTATTGAAGGAGGGGAGAATGTAACACCCCGAGCTTCTACGATACGCTTCTCATTCAATAATGCAATAGCTTGCATTATACGCAATTTCGAGTTCTAAAACACCGTGACTAATCAAAGTAGCCGTTATGAATAGTAATAACCACCTTTTGAAATTATATATATTTTATATTTCAAAATGGACTTCATTTTTTGATTCGGAATGTCGAAATTAGCCTATGTTGAATTTTTTGTAATTTTCTGAGACTTTGAAATTTGTATGAATAGTGAAAAATACTTAAAACAACTTTTTTAATCAAAATAATTTATAGTGATAAGTTATACTATTGAGTGGTTTTAAAGAATAATTAGAATATATTTTTACCATTTTATCCAATGGTGGTCATTAGAATTAATTTAACATTGAAATTGGACATAAACAATTGCCAATCTTTTGATATAAATTGTTTCTTAAAAACACGCTATTTGTTGTAACAGCGGGAATTAATTATAAAATTAATTAATGAAACATATATGTTTGGAATTTTGTAAAATAGACATCATTTTTGAATTCGGAATATCAATTATAGCTTAGGGTGAAATTTTGGCATTGTTCTGAAAAACTTCAATTTTTGATGAATAGTGAAACCACTAAGTGGTAGTTAAATAACTGATTTTTCGTTTAAATGAAATATTACTACTTCTGTGATTTTATTTTCAAAAATCCGACATACATGGTTGTCATTAAGAAGTAAAATGTGGTTCAATGAGATCAAAATAATTTTTTTGGTGAATAGTAACTTTTAAGTTCTTAATCGCGATTAGAGGTATTTAGTGTAGTTTAAGGTAAAAACAATGTTTTAATAATATGAGATGAGCTTGACACTTGTCCTACTCCTATTGGATGAGTCCAGGCCAACCAAGAAAACCCATGGGTCAACTTGGGGACCCCATAGAGCCACTTTTGTTGGAAAATGACATTAATATATATTTATTTAATGTTAAAATTAAATTGATTCAAACATGAGTTGTTTTACTAAAACAATTTTTAAGTGGGGTTACAGAAGTCCAAATTTGACTATAAATATTCATTAGAAATATAAAAGGATTTCCTACATCATAGTATTTTTTTTATAATTTTTAGACATTAAATAAATTAAATTATTTATGACATTATTATGATGCAGCGATGACCTCATTATTTAACGATTTAAATAAAATGAGAAGATAATGAAAAATACAAGGCTTACACTTGTCCAAAGCCTATTGGATGAAGATATTTATAACCCTTATCACCTTAGCCACGAATTATATAAGTGTGGGACCTTTAGAATCCGAAAAGCATTGTATAATAATGTAACATTTCAATCTTTCCAAAAGAGCCCCTCCTCTCCTCTTATAAAAGGCCCCCACCACTCCCACCTTATTCACACCTTCAAGCCATTTGGCTCGGCCAACCTCTGCCAAAATACTCTCCCAACTTCCCCCTATTACTCCTAGAAGCCTCACTTTGAGCAGAACTCTTCCCAAGGAATCCTTTGGCTCAAATCAAAAAGAGTTACCCGATTTTGAGGTAATGTCTTCTCTAATGTTGTTTTGTTTTATTTTTCTTCTCCAACCCCTTAAACTCTTTTTATTAATTTAATTTGTAACAACACTAGTATCCTCAATATACTAGGATGTTGTTATAAGAAGGATTCGAGCTACACTTACACCCACCTACATCTAATGGTTAAAGAACATACGGTTTCTATGGATGGAGAATTTCTGCCTCACGAAACGATGATTGTTCAACACTCATATAACACCTTCAAAGGTGGCCACTAAGATGTCACTATTTTTATATATGATATATAATATTTTTATGTCTTAATTATGCTTCTGTATTTCTCATTTATGGCATACTTTATGATTTCCATTATGGGTAAAACGCGATAATTTCATTTTAGGAAGTGCGGACTACCGCCCCCTCAAAGTGATTTGAATCGTTAATTCCATATGTGGGATGTATAAAGGATGGAGTAAATTGTATTATACACTATATTATACTGGAATTATATTATACATTTATATCATTATGATTTCGTTCCATTAAATATGAAATTGAAATGAAAGTAGCGTTCATGCGTACGTATGGCTTTCCGTCTCCATGAACGGTGCATTTCATTTCTTACCTCTAAATGTTACGTAATATTATAAATTAATGTATATACTGGATATATAAGATATATATGACATCTAAATCATGAATATAATTGTGGAGACAATGGATATTCTACCACATAAACAACTTGTAATTATAAGAAGTTTATTGTTGACTCAAGTACCAAAGATCGACAAAACGACCGTTATTAACTTAAATAATTACATAATGTTCATATCATTGTAATAAGTGATATAATAAGGATAATGAAATTGAAAATGGTTCTTAATAAGGTATATATTAACTCTAGTTTATTATTCAGGAGGTTAAGGAACGGTTGAGTCAAGTCAGACACGAGGTAAGGGAATTTCTTAACCCAACTTCCATTCATTGGGTTAATCTCCTACTTTCAAATTATGTCATGATATTATTATGTCTTATTTTGTATTCTTCATGTGTACCTATAGTGAATACACATAATAGATCTATTTTATTTTAAAACATGATTTTTTAAGGACTTCGTCTCAATCTCCTTTCATTGAGGCATATTTGGTTTTATACACAACTTTCTTTTATACGGTGTATAAACCCCTTTGACTTTTACGTATATTTCAAAAGGAATCTTTTTTATACGAAGCGTTTACTAAACGACAAAAGGGAATGTTTTTGTCGTATGTATGTGGCGACAATGACTTCTCCACCGCCATGACCACTATTTGAGTTTCGGCTTCCTCTACAAGCCATCATTTTTTTTAATGAAAAATAAATACCATGTTATACTTTTCTTTTATTTTGGTATTGAAAATGGTTTTGAAAGCGTTTTTATTATATCAATGTGTTGTATTGATATCTTGTGATTGAAATGTGGAAATGTTATGTTTCCTTTACGCATGTTTTATGTGATACGATTATGTTATGGTTTATGATATGTTTAAACCTATTCATGTGAGGAATGAATTGGACTTAATAAGTGACGGGTGGAGCCCGCTATAGCTCCTCGATGCATCGGTAGGTCTCATGAGACAACTAGACGTGGAATCGGCTTAGGCCCTTTCCAAATTTGATTTGTGATTTTGGCCCAGGCCTTAATCATTTTAGACGTCTTGGCCGAGGCCTTGACAAAATGTTTCAGAATGTCTGGCATTATGCATTCCATCATTATGAATGTAGTTATTGATATTGCATGTGATTATTCGACCAGTAGAATATCCATGTGAATAAGTAAATGGCATTATCTCATTTTACTTTTTCCATATTATATTGAAGTTCATGTTTAAAAGGATTTTGTTTTAGTTATAAATTGCCTTAGATGTTAATGTTTATTTATGAAAGCTTCCGCATTATTGTTATCCTTACTGAGCATATGAGCTCACCCCTTTCAATGTTTTAATATTTTCCAGGATGTGAAGAAGTATTTTATGAATGACCTTCAGGGATAGTCAGAAGTGGATATGAGTGTGGACTATGGAGACTTTGTTATTGTAGTTTTTCACTTTATGATGTAATGTAACGTTTACGAATGTATCTAGTGTTTCTAAGGCTACTAAACTAATCAGTCTTTCGGGACATGATCTTTTGTGATCATGTCAATGTTACGAAGTAATGCACCGACTCTGGGTAACTGGGGTCGGGGAGTTACACTAGCGGCTGAGCGGGGTGCGATAGGGGGCGCCGCCCCCTACTCTCTGAAAAAGCGGGCCCAAATGGGTCTGCCCTATGTGCTGGCCAGGGGTTTGAAACCCCTGGTTTTTCTAGAAAACAGCAGGCCATTATGGTCGGCCGGTTGAGCCACTATGGGACCCACGGGGGTCCCGCCTCCCGGAGTGCCAGTGGTCGGTTGTCTGGCCACCCCTGGTGGACTGCTGCGGCCTTAGGCAGTGGCCCTTCTTCGACTGGCGCAGCGTAACTGCACCGTTCCCCTCCGCAGTAGCCCGCTCCAGCCGCAGCCTCCCTCGAGATATCCGGCGCAGCGCGACGGCTCCGCGCCCCACCATCACGGCCCGCTCCGGTTGTGGTCCTCTTCATCCACATGCGGTGCAATGACACCAATCCGCCTTCGCCTCGATTGCCAACATTGATAAACAAGAAAACAGGGAGGAGAAATCGGTCGTGTTTGTGCAGTCCGATCCCCTCCTGTTACGTCGGTAACAAGCGGCCAAAATAAACAACGAAGAACGTTAAAATTAACTAGAATGAATATAATCCATACCTCAATAAACGATGTCGTTTTCTGGTGACACGGATATTGTCGTACCGGGGTGAGGTTTTGAGGATGACATTGGCGTGCGTCCAAGGAGGGGACGACATCTCACACTAGCTACGGAGAGAAGAAGGAATGGCATGTCGTCTCTCCCTGTGGTGATGGCGTTCTTCGTCGAAGGGTGACATTCTTCACGAAAGAATGAAGTTCTTCCACAGGAACATAAGCTCTCTTCTCCAATTATCAACACAATGAGCCAACCCCCAAATAAAATAAGACTCCCATTATTTTATTAATGCATGGAATGCATTTCAAATTACAAAATTCAAAAACAAATTCACTTAATTAATTAAACATTTGTGGTCAAATTAATTGGGTGTTATGTTGGCATGTTTAATGATGGTGAGAGGGAGGAGTTACTCACATAAAGGGGGAAGTTAGGGAGTTAGGTAAAGGGAAGGGTTGGGCTCGTGTGGGCCCCACGTCACCTTAATCCTCTCATGGGTAGTTAGTAACTAGTGGGTCCCACCCCAACTCCCACACCTAGGATATAACCACGTGGAAAAAGAAATAAAATTGTAACACAATTTTATTTTACTTTTTATTTTAATCCACATTTTTTATCAACTCCTCCCGAGCAGACGCATCTTCGGTAAAGGTCATCTTAAGAAATTACTGGTGCTATGGTTCCATCAGTGCCCTCGTATTTCAGTTCCGAGCACCAGTTCAAAAGATAGAAAAACCCGCTCGTTCATTCACTGAACGTACCAGAGCTAAACATCAGAAATTGATTCCGGGCACACTGGGCCTCAAAATCAGGTTCTGTCAGAAACTGAGTACTCGTATAATTCCAAATAATTTATGAAAAAAATTTCCTTGAAATTTACAGGTCTTTACATTACTCCCACCTCAAGGATTTATGTCCATGTAAAGCTATATCATAAACTAGGGAAACAAATGGGGGTACTGTGTAGGCATCTGAGCCTCCCGCTCCCAAGTGCTCTCTTGGAGGTTCCCATGCTTCCACCTGATGCACAATAGAGGAATTGACCATCCACGTAGGATCCGCTCCTGAAGATCCTCGATCTCCACCCGGACTTCTGCAAATGTAACCCTGTCATCGATTTCCAGCTCCACGTGATCAATGATATGCGTCTGGTCGTGCACGTATCTCCTTAGCTGAGATACGTGGAAGACGTCGTGCACCCGATGCAACTGAGGTGGAAGATCCAGGTGATAATCCACCTCGCCTATCCTGCTGAGAACTTGGAATGGTCCGACGAAGCGCAGAGATAACTTCTCACCCTGGGAAAATCTTCGTAATCCACATCGAGATGCGACCCGTAAGAAAACATGTTCACCATAATCGAACTCTAGTGGTCTCTGCCTCTTATCAGCATAGGATTTATGTCAGATCTGTGCATTCCTCATCCATTGCTAGATGACTTGCACCTTCTCTGTTGTGGCTTGGACCATATCTGGTCCTACAAGTACTGACTCCCCAGGGTCTGTCCAGCACAGAGGGTATCTACAAGGTCCGTCGTACAATGCCACGTATGGTTCCATCCCGATGGTGGAGTGGTAACTATTGTTGTAGGAAAACTCCACCAAGGGTAGGTTATCCTCCCAACTATGACCAAAGTCAAGGACACATGCATAGAGAATGACATCAAGAGTTTTAATGGTCCTCTCCGTCTGGCCATCCGTCTGAGGGTCAAAGGCAGTGCTTAGGTGTAGCTGCGTCCCAAATGCCTCTTTCAACCCCTTCCATAGTCAAGAAGTAAAATGAGCATCTCGATCGGAGATGATGGATGATGGCACACCTTGAAGTTGTATGATCTCCTGAATGTAGAGGCGTCCCAAGCTCTCTACTGAGCCCTGCTCTCTGATGGGTAAGAAGTGGGCCGACATGGTGAGTTGGCTTATAATCACCCAAATGGAGTCATGCCTTATGGAAGTACATGGAAGTCCTATCACAAAATCCATAGATATCCCATCCCTCTTTCACATCGGGACCTCTAAAGGGAGTACCAAGCCTGTCGGTACCTGGTGCTCTGCCTTCACCTGCTGGAAGGTGAGGCATCGTGAAACAAACTCTGCTACAGCCTTCTTCATACCCAGCCACCAGTTCTATCATCTGAGATCCTGGTACATCTTTTCTAGTTCGGGATGTACCACTAATGGTGAAGTGTGAATCTCTCTCAGCACCTCCTCCTGTAATGGAACTGGTACCATGGTAAGTACTCTGAAAAAGATGATGTGCTCTCCCCTTACAGAGAATCCATCAGGTGCATGTCCTGAGGATATCTGTGAACGTCCCGTCTCACAGTCAACGTCCCCACGATGTGCCTCTCTGACCTAATGAAGTAGTGGAGGAGTGACTATGAGCGACTTTAGAAAGGTTGCCTCATCTCTATCCATGAAGGATATCTGCAACGCGGCTAGCTACTCTATAACCTCTCCAAGTAGCTAGATTCCCGACCTCCTGCTGAGAGCATCATCTACTACGTTCCCCTTCCCGGGAGTATAGACTATCTCAAAGTCATAGTCCTGGAGGAACTCGATCCATCGCCGCTATCTCAGGTTCAGTTCCTTCTGCAAGAAGATGTACCTGAGACTCTGGTGTTCAGAGTAAAATATAAAGCACTCTCCCATCAGATAGTACCACCACAACTTTAGGGCGAAGAACACTAATGCTAACTCCAGGTCATGGGTAGTTTATTTCTACTTGTGCTTCCTCAACTGTCATGATCCATAGCCGATCACTGAACACTCCTGCATTAGTACACACCCAAGTCCGGTCCTTGAAGCATCATAGTAAACTACGTACCCTACACCCTCCTTTGGTAGCCTCAATATGGGTGCACTGGTCAATCTCTATCTCGGATCTTGGAAGCTCTACTGAAATCAATCTTACCACACGAAGGGATTCCCCTTCTTCGTCAAAGCTGAAATTGGTGTTGCACCTCTAGAGAAGTCTGGAAAAAAATATCCGATAATACCCAGCCATACCTAGGAAACTCCGCACCTCTATCACGCTCCTGGGTGGCTCCAAAGCTAGTACTGCCTCGATCTTCGCAGGATCCACTGCAACTCCAGCCCCAAGGATGACGTGCCCTAATAAGTGGACCTCTCGAATCCAGAACTGAAACTTCGAAAGAATACCATAAAGATGGTGCTCTTGGAGTGTATCCAGTACAACACGCAAGTGGTAGGTGTGCTCCTCCACAGTAGTCGAGTAAATCAATATGTTGTCGATGAAGACTGTGACAAATCGATCGAGGTAAGGTTGGAAGATCCTGTTCATGAGACCCATGAACACTGCTGGAGCGTTAGTTACCCCAAAAGGAATAACCAAGAACTCATAGTGGCCATACCGACACATGAAGGTCGTCTTCTTCATATCCTCATCTCGAACTCTGAGCTGATGATAGCCTGACCTGAGGTCTATCATTGAGAACCATCGTGCTCCTTTGAGATGATCAAAGAGGTCTTCAATCCTCAAGAGTGGATACTTGTTCTTTATGGTCACCTGATTCAGGCGACATTAGTCGACTCATAGTCGTAAGCTCTAATTCGCCTTCTTGGATAATAAAATCGGAGAAGCCCAGGGTGAAACACTGGGTCAGATGAATCCCTTGCCTTGAAAGTCCTCCAGCTGTATCCGTAGCTCACAAAGCTCAGAGGGATCAATCTGATATGCAGGAGTAGATATCGAGGATGTCCTGGGGTACTGTTCAATGTAGAATTCTACCTCTCTACGAGGAGGTAGTCTTGGAAAGTCTTCAGGAAAAACGTCCGCATAATGATCCACCACAACAGGAAAACTCAGACTCCTCACATCAACTGCTCCCAGGATGAGACTAGCCAAATGATGAGTGATCAGCTATCCTCTCCTCTGTGGGAGTCCATCCTGTGCTCCAGAGGCTCCCTTCTCACTAGTGAAGGTGTACATGTTCCCATATGTGCGGAAACACCACACTTTGTTCCTAATACAGTCGATCTGAGCATGGAAAGTAGATAACCAATCCATACCAAAGATGATGTCGTAAGGCCTTGACGCCGCTACAAGAAGATCCCAGTTGAATCTCTCGCCTCCTAGAGTATGCTCACACTACCAGCACTGGTGCGTAATCGTCGAGTCTGCTCCCATATGAGTCTCTCACCATAAGGATCGATCCAATGGCTCTGTCGGAATCTCCGACCTCCGAACAAGGGATGCAGTAATGAAATAATGACTTTCTCTTGTGTATATAATAACTACAGAAAGGGTGGAGTAGACATAGATAGTACCTCAAATCATCTCAGGTGCACCGTGGTCAAAGGCCTCCACTGCCTGAAGCTGAGGCTGCCTCTACCCTCCAGCTCTCTGTGGTCGGGGTGGACCTCGTGGTGGTGGTGGTAGATCCCCGAAGCGTCGTCCACCACCTGCTGCTTGGCCAGCTCCTCTACATCCTCCACCTTCTCTCTGCGGACCGCCACGGTCAAACCTCTGCCTCTGCCTGGGTGGTCCCTCACCATCTGCTGTTCCTCTGCATGGTGGGTCGGGCAGTCACGAGCCATGTGGCCCTTCCCGCCACATGCAAAGGACTGTCTTCCTCTCGTATGGCTGACTCTGGTACATGTGTCGTGCACATCTGAACCAATATCCTAAGGTTGCCCCCCTGATGGTCCGGTCCTCTTGGACCTCTGCGAAATCTGTTTACTGTCGGCTGCAGAAGACTCCGCTGCGTGCCGCCCTATGGTAGGTCTCACTGCTAGTGTAGGCTCAGCAATAAAGCTCTCCACAATAAGGGCTCGCTCCAGTACTCATGCCTGTGTCAGAATGCTGAGGGAGATCATCGAAGCTTTGATCTCATGCCTCAGTCCCTGCTCGAAGGTCTGGGCCTGGAATAATGGGTCTTGTACCATGTCCGTGGAGTAGCGCGAGAGGTCGGTAAATCTCACCGAGTACTGGGCTACTGACATGTTGCCCTAACGTAGCTGTAGTAACTCCTGGATGTGAACCACACGGAGGGAGGCTGGAATAAACTCCGAGCAGGAGAGGCTTTCGAAGTCCGACCAAAGTAATGATGCCTCGTCGTGCACCTGGAGCATCAGGCTCCTCCATCTACCTGCTGGTGCATGTAGGAGACTCACTGCAAGGATCCCCATGAGGTCATCTAGTGTCCCTACTAATTTGAAGACTTGAACAATAGCCTCCAGCCAATCCTCAGTTGCCTGAGGGTCCGTCTCCCTGTGGAACCTGGGCGGTCTCTGACACTGAAACTCATGCAGTGCACTCAGGCGTCATGCACTCTCAACTGCTGGGGATAGTTGAATTGGTGGCTCGGTGGGTAGAAGTATCGTCGGTGCCTCCGTTTTAATGGGGCCCTATACCGAGGCCTCATTGCTCGGTGGGTTTCCATCTCTCACAAAGCTCGGAAACCTAGATGGATTTCATCGAAGGGTCATCTTTAAAAGAAACCGGTGTGCCACGGTTAATACAGTATACCTGGTGTGCTGACACAAAGTAATCACAATGATAACTTTTGAAACAAACGTGCAATCTGTGTTTTCGAGCACTGGGTCAGAAATCAGAAGTTAGGGTCCTGGTGTATGGATATGTCAGTCGCCGCACCAACACTGCACTCCCAGGATAGATAACCACACTCAATACTCTAAACATTATTGCTTCACATAAACAAAATTATCAGAGTCCTGAGTTCTGCGGTAGAACTGACTCCTTTGATACCAATTTGTCACGACCCGTCCTCGGGGCCCATTCTGTGACTACCCCAAGCCCGCCTTCTATAGTCTAGGGGCTGGTGACTAGCACCAAAAGCGTAAATCCCGATAAAAGGGAAGTCATTGCCTTTATATAAGAAAAAAAACACCATAGATTATAGAAGATGATGTAAACACTAATTAAACTAAGTACAAAAGTAAGTGCTTGAAAGTAAATGGGCCAGAATAAAACCCAACTGAAAGTACAGTACAATTGAAAATAAAGTACAACAGCTGAAAAGTAAAGCAGCAACCACCAAGTCGTCCTCCGGAATTCCAACATAACAGTTGGGTATAGATAGTCTCTTCATCTCCCCGAGTCCGTCTGTTCGCTCTGTGTACATCCCGCCTGATAGTCCACCTCCGGGTACCGTCCCACTCCACAAGCCTCAACCACGATCAGCGCTTGTACATTGTCTCCAACCAAAACAACGTAGTGCGGGCATATCCCATGCAGGGCTGAGTATACGATTCTCATTAGGGACCCCGAGACCCCCGAAGGCCTCCCCGAATCCACAAAGGATAATCCACAAAGGAAGGATACAAACATGGAGTATCAACCAACTCTACTTAGGTATATGCCCATACATATACCTAAGTCATCAATTCCAGCTCGGCTCCAACACACGATCCCAAGTACAACCCAGTCCAAACAGGAAAGCATAACCCAATCCACATAGGAAATCCCAACCCAATCCACACAGGAAAGAACAACCCAATCCGCACAAGAAAGCATGACAATCACATCGACGATAATGATTGAAATTCAAGACTCAGCTCACACAGGTATACAACTCATGAAGAGGGGTGGAGATGATTAGATGTAGCCTCTGAAAAATCTCCTCTACCAAACCCACATAGGATCCAAGTACAGAAGTCGTCGTTGCCAAACCCACATAGGATCCAAGTACAATAACCATCGCTGTCGAACCCACGTATGATCCAAGTACAGTAGTCATCACTGCCGATCCCACGGAGGATCCAAGTACAGTCTTACTCGTTGTCAAACCCATGTAGGATCCATTTACAGTCTTCCTTGTGCCAAACCCACGTAGGATCCAAGTACAATCGTCATCATCGTCGCGGTCACAGCCTGCTCTAGGGTTCCCGCACACAGTATGATCGATTCTGGGAGGGTCCTCTCCACCATCCAAGGGGGTAAATACATAAACAATCATGAATTCTAGAGTTTATATATCACAATGTTCTTTCTCATCAATAGGAACTCAATGCGACAAACATCTCGTCAATCAAAATCCCGGTCTGAGAGTTATTGGATTTTTCATCCCATGAGCCCGGTTGGTTTTTAAGATAAAACCAACCCGACCATACTCCATCTGAGTCCAAAAATCAATAGGAGTAATCCAAAATAACCATCTCACTAAGAGAAATTCAACGTGATCAACGACACGTCATTCAGACGTCCGGTCGTTAAGTTATAAGTGTTTCTTCTCATAGGGCCCGGTTGCTATCGGGTTCGAACCAACCCAGCCATACCCAAACTTTACCTAAAGATAGATTTTAATATACCAAAACGACCGTCCTGATCCAAGGATCCCAATGCAACAGATGGTGCATCGATCTAGGGTCCTTAGCCAAAGATATGGGCATTTGAACGAATCTGACCGAAAATAGGGGCTTGGGCCAGGTCCGACATGGCCCAATACGCCCTGGGACAGCCCGAACCGGGTCGACCAGACCTGGGTCTGGGTCTGACCTGAGTGGGTGCGGCTTGGCTCGTGGCCGAGCGGGGTGTGAATGGGGGCGATGCCCCCTTGTCTCCGAAACGGTGGACCCGAAGGGGTCCTCCCTATGCACTGGTCGGGGGTTTAAAACCCCCAGTTTTTCTGGAAAATGGCTGGCCATTATGGCCGGCCAGTTGGGCCACTGTGGGACCCATGTGGGTCCCGCCTCCCGAAGCACCGGCAACCGGTTGTCCGACCACCCCTGGTGGACCGCCACGACCATAGGCTGTAGCCCTTCTTTGAACGGCTCTGCACCCCTCCGTCGCGGCCTGCTCCGGCAGTGGCCTCCCTCGGGTTCTCCGGCGTCACGCACCACCACCGCGGCCTGTTCTGGTCGCGGTCCTCTTCATCCCCACGTGGTGAAACAGCACTGCTCCACCTTCACCTTGATCGCTAACGCTGATCAACAAGAAAATGGGGAGGAGAAATAGGTCATGTTTTTGAGGTCTGATCTCCACCCGTTACGTCGGTAACAAGTGGCCAAAATAAACAACAACGAATGTTAAATTTAACTTGAACAAAGATAAAACCTACCTCGATAAATGATGTCATTTGTCGGCATTGCGGATGTTGGTGTCATGGGGTGAGGTTTTGAGGACGACGTTGGCGTGTTTCCAAGGAGGGGATGGCGTCTCACACTAGCTATGGAGATAAGAAGGTTTGACACCTCATCTCTCCCTGTGGTGACGGTGTTCTTCGTCGAAGGGTGACATTCTTCGTGGAAGGACGAAGTTCTTCTAAAGGAACTTGTGCTCTCTTCTCCAATTCTCAACACAAAGAGCCGACTCCCAAATAAAATAAGACTCCTCTTATTTTATTAAAGCATGGCATTCATTTCAAATTACAAAATTCAAAAAGAAATTCAATTAATTAAATAAACATGAGTTGTCTAATTAATTGGGTGTTATGTTGGCTAGTTTAATGAGGGTGAGAGAGATGAGTTACTTACATAAAGGGGAAAGTTAGGGAGTTACGGAATGTGAAGGGTTGGGCTCGTGTGGCCCCCACCTCACCATAATCCTCTCATTGGATGTTAGTAAATTGTGGGTCCCACCACAACTCCAACACCTAGGATATAACCACCTAGAAAAATAAATAAAATTGTAACAAAATTTTATTTTACTTTTTATTTTAATCCACATTTTGTATCAACTCCTCCAGAGAAGACGCATCTTCAGTAAAGGTCCTCTTAAGAAATTAACAGCGATGTGGTTCCATCAGTGCCCTCGGGTTTCAGTTCCGAGCACCAGTTCAAAAGATAAGAAAACCCGCTCGTTCGTTCACTGAACGTACCTAATCTAAACTTTGAAAATTGATTCCTGGAACATCGGGCCTCAGAATCAGGTACCGTCAGAAACTGCATACTCATATAATCCCAAAGAATTTAATTAACATTTTTCCTTGAAATTTACGGCTCTTTACATATATGATATAACCATTTAATATAAATATTATAAAACCTTGATATTTTATGATATATTTCTATATACATAAATTTTACTTCTTCGGTAGTTTAATTTACACACAATTCTGATTCTAAACAAACTATGATATTCTACTCAAATATTATTATTTAATGTGTCAACTATCACATTTCCATTATATTGGAATGTATAAATAAGAATAAGAAAATTATAAAAAATATTGTTTATACATGTATAAAATTAATTCATATATTATCAGTTTATTATAAATTTAAATAAAAAACATTTTATAGTAAAAGAGATGTTTATCTATAAACATTTTTTATGTGAGATTTTTTTAATAATTTAATAACTATTGCAGAATGATGATAATATATATATATATATTATAATTATTAAAATGTTTTATCATTCATATAATTTTTTAATAATGGGATAAGAATAAATATAGTTTTTTAATTTAAATTGATTTTCTGTAAAAAGTGGCTTTAGTTACATTTTTCACACTTATTTTAAATTAAATTTTAGTAACTTATTGAAATTAAAAATTAAAAAATGGCTCCCATGTTTCGAATCCAAACATTCAAATTAGATAAATATTTCTCAGTTATATTTGTCCATTATGAATAGTAACTCTAGTAAATTTTAATCACCTTGGTAAGAGTAAAACATGTAAAATAAGGTTACATTTTTGGAATAATGATTCAAAATTACTCTAACACAAGCCTTTATCCTATTATATGGGTTTATTTTTTTTCATTTCCAAATAATTAATGAATATATGGCTAATTATGGAGTGTAAAATTTATATTAATTGATGAAAAAAATAAAAAATGTCCCACTATTGACATTAATATATAAAAAAATTATATATGGATAATATAAATTATAAATGTATAATTGAAATTTAATTAATTTTTTTAACATATTAATTTATTTCTAATTTTTATTGAATTAATAATATCCTTAAATTCTTACACAATGCTGATGAAGTATTTATTCAATTAATAGGAAACTATAATAAATGATTTTAAAATTATTAAAAGTAACATAATTTTGGATGCATTATATTGATACACTATTTTTGAAGATAAATATGAAATATTATGAAGTTTTTAATGGTTTGTATTATAATTTGGTTTTTTTCAATTTTTTTAAAGTCAAATTAAATTAATAGTTTTAAAAAATGACATTAATGATATTTTATATAAATTATATATTATTAAATGATTTAAAATTCATGAAAATATTATATTAGTCCAAGGGAATGTGATATAGTATTACATATAATCCATTATCTATTTATAGGTCAGTTATCCTTTTATGGTCAAAATATTGACTGATAAATCGCAAAAACCCATCATATCACTAAAATTATCAAAAGGGTTAACATAGCTTAAAAAAAGGGTGAAAACAAAACCATAAAATTTTAAAAATTCATTTTAGGGGATTACATATGAACATACAAAAATTATATTCTAATTATATAAATTTGTATCCCTTTTTCATTGAATGTTATTTTATATTAATGGAATACTTTACGTAATTCCATGAGGCTCATCCCCTCACTTATAAAAGGGAACCTCCTCACCATTATTATTCACAATGTTTTACTTTTATATATCTGTAAGAAAAAACTATAATTCCTTTATATATTCATTTACCGCATCCCAGATCTTATATTATTTCTAAAATACTATACTTTCAAGGCTTAATGTGTAATTAAAAGATGGTTTGTCAATGAAGAGTTATAAACCGTAAAAAATAATTTTCAATTTGATAATTCTACTAACTCTTATAAATAAATGGGATTAATTAAAAAATGGATTAATTATATTCAATAAATTTAATTATTATTAGTATGTTGAAAAAACATTATTTATCTTATTCTTATTCATTCGAAAATAATAATATTTCTCATGTGTACGTGTGGACTGTCACCTCCATGAATAAATGCGATTAATTTTTTTCGATTTACATGGATAGTAATATAGATAGATTTAGTGAATATTCTATATATATATATGATATAAAAATTATATTTTAATGGTGAATTATTATTTTCTTTTCTTTCTTTTTATCCATCGAAATGTGACGACAACGTTCATGTGTACATACGGCTTACCATCTCTATGAATTGTGTATTTTATTTTTATATTTATATCCTTTATGGATGAATCTATATATATATATATTATGAAAATATCTGATATTTATATCATGATTAAAATTTTGGGGATGATGGAACCATGGACAGAGTACAAAGACTATAATTACTGAATAGAAATACTCATGAAAAATATAGTTAACTAGAAATGATGATTTAAATTAAAAATTATTAATAAATGTGTGTTAATTTTTTATAAGTGGATCATATATGATATTATAAGCAGGTAAATAATATTTTAAATGTGTATGCTAAGTTTAAATTTCTTATATATGAGGTTATATATCGTTAATGCAAGTAGAACTTGATTGTAATTGATTTCTACCTCACTTTTACTTATGTGAGACACATTTTATATACCCCACATGATTCTTTAAAGTGGTGTATATAATTCCCATGAATGTATTTTATGATGATTATCAAAAAATTTATGGGATATAAATATCCATATATTTTTTTTTCTTCTGTGAGGATTATGATTCAATGGTCACCAAAATGGTAAGGAATGTTTGTTACAAAATCCTTGTTTTTTAGGATTATTTATGGTCAAATTTATGATGAAGAAATTTTAGGATATACCTTTCAATAATCTAAATTATACTTCTCTCCTATATTTATTTTATTTATATTTATTATTTTATTTCAATATGTACTCTTTAAGTATAAAATAGAATAAAATAATGGGTTTTAATGAAAATCGACTTCATTTCTCTCTTCTGTTGAAAATCATTATTCTTGTATGTTCTTATTTTCTAAAAATTTATACGATATGTTATTATGAATCATGAATGGGTTTTTAATGTTATATTTTTACATGATTGAATTTTTCTAAAATGGTTTAGAAGGAATCTTGTCTTTATTTTTTGAATTGGGTACTATGACTTTTTACCAAAAATGTGAAAGGAATATTGGTTTTTAAGTACACTATATGAATTAAATTACACACCATCATGAATAATAAATTCTTTGAAGATTCATTTAAATGTTTTAAATGTTCTTTTAAAATTCAAATTTCCCTAAATATTTTTGACATTATTTTGTTTTAAATAAGTGATTTCAAAGTAAAAAACTATTATTTTCCTTAAAATTGTTCTGATTGATCTATTAAATTTATTTTCATCTAGGATAACTGCCATTGATTTACTTATTATTTAATAAGAATAATATTTAATGATTCCTGCCACATTATTTTGTTGTATGTTTTATATTTATGATGACTTATGGGAGATTATATCAAATTCATTTTATTACAACAAGTTAATTATGTTATGAAACCCATTTTATTTTCATAGGTTACAATATTATAAATTGATGAAATATTTATGAAACCTATTTCATTTTAATTGGTTATGATATGATGAATTATTTTTTATCTTTAGGATCACATATATTTGGTTTTCTTTTTTGATGGGTCATCCAAGAATTATGTTTCCCACCAATGCACTGGGGAAATATAGTTATCTTTCCAAATATAAATAACTAGAATGAAAAGTAAACCTAGTTTTGTAATGGAATTTATCTACTATGATATTCTTGAGAGTGAACATTTACAAAAGATATGATTTTTGGTCAATGAATCAAATCCACTATGATATTCTTCATAGTTATCCTTGAAATCCAATTAAATTATTTTATATACTTATTTGTATTTTAAAAAATTTGTTCATATACCAAAATTATTATCTTATGGATCATGTTCTTTGATTTATTTATGATTTATGTCTTATAAACATAAAAGCATTATTTAATGATTCCAGATTTTAATTTATGATATGTTGGGAATGATTTTCAAATTATAGCCTCATTTTCTAATATTCTCATGCTAATCTTATGATTATGTGATCATTTATGTCTCACTTATTTACCCTTACCAATAATCATATTTCAACATTTTTATGATTTATTTCCCCATATTATGAATAATGTTTTTATATATAATATATCAAAAATTGATGATAGTTTTGAAGAACTTAGGTGGATATGATTTAGATCTCTTATGAACCAGTAGTTTATGTATCAATTATTTGAAATATACTAATATTACATGATTCTTGCATGGATTATAATGTTACAAAATGAACAACCATCTATTAATATTTAATATCTATATATGAAAAGTATGGGTATCTATAGTTGGTATTAGATAATGTTTTTGTTACCTTTGGAATATAAGATGAGAAAATATGTGTGAGATCCCATATGGTAAGTTTAATTATAGGATAACATGATATGTTATGGTAAATAAAGATGTTTGGTTTTCCAATAAACACAATTCTATATAGATAATAGAGGTGGATATGGTTTTGGAACAGATCTATTTAGAGGCAATTATAATGAAAATAGTTGGTTGAGTATATATCAACCATTATTCTAGAGTAGGGTATTTTTTTCCCTCACTGTGTAGATGGTTTAACTCTCTCACAGGATATAATTGGCTTAATTAACATTTTTTTATGAAAAATTATGAATGATTTGAATACATTGTGGCCATGAATGGCATGTGTTAATCCTATAATGTCATATATTAAAAAGGATTGTTCATGATTTATAGTTCCAAGACCTGATTTTTCATGATCATGTGGTTTCTCACAATAATTATTATTTATCACACATTTCTGTGTGGTTTTTTTAATTACTTAAACCCAAATGAATTATGTTAACACTAAATGTGATGGGTTTTACAATTATTTTCCTCCAATGAAACCAACTTTAATTAGAGCTATAATGATGAAAATTCATATTATACTTATGCAATATTATCAAGTTATGAATAGTGTTAATCTTTCAAATGAGGAAAAGAGAGAACAATATTATGTGGAGTCATCCATGAGGTATCATCTACCTTTTTTTAGTTGGTTCATTGATCCACTAGTTATTGAGAAATGGATCAATACCATAAAAAATATATTTTTAATTCACCAATGTTCAGAACATGAAAAAGTTATTTTATTTTATTATCATTTGGATGTTTAGGTATATCGATGGTAGACTCTTATCAAGTACATGAGGCAACAGGAATAAATTAACCACATAGGGTGGGAAGTGTTTAAGAGATTATTTTTCAATAAGTACATTCCTCATATTCTACATATGAAAATGTGGAAAGAATTAATTGAGATAAATCATAAGGATGTGGAATATGTTAATACCTATGTCTAAACAATTATAAGACATTCAAGTTACGATTTTTGTATAATAATCTAACCTTAATGTATGGTTGGTCAATTATTCCAAGGGGAAAACAAGTATTTGAAGGGAGTTATCCATAAGGAACTACATTGGATATTAGTAAGTTTTGTGATGTGATGTCTAGGTAGAGAAAGTGATTTGATATACCCATCAATATCGTGGTTTTAAAAAGACAAATAATGATATAATTAAAAAGAAATTATAATAATCATAGTAAGAAGAAAATGACCTTTCTGTTTTTTATCAACATTTGGAATGAATCCTAGACGAAATTATCTTATGATAGTTACTACATGTTTTAAGTGTGGAAGGGAATGTTATCAGTTAATTGAATGCTGAAGTGATTTGAAGAGACTAGTAGATGAGAGGAATAATAAAAAATAACTAAGAATACACCACATATAATCTACTGTTTCAATTGAAATTAGTATTGGAATTATGATAACCAGTGATAAAATATTAAGGTTAATGACCATTATTTACTTAATAATGATATTAATATCTATGAAAAATGGAAATTTATTATCATCACTATTTTTTACATTGGGAATGATAATTATATGGTGAAAGGTACACTTACCATTCACTCTAGAACTATTAATGTCTCATTTCATTCTTGACATTACCACTCTTTTATATATGATGAATTTACTAAGGTTATCACAATACATCTACAATGATTTGATTTTTAATTATAAGTGACAACCTTTTTTGGTATCATTATCACATCTCAAGTCGATGATACTTCTCTAATTGATTTTTGTGGGAATCAGTTTCATACAAATCTTTTTATTCTCCCTATGGTGGAATTTAATGTTATCTTATGTATGGATTGGAATTATTTAAATAAATCCCAAATTTAATACTATGGATGAGAAGTGAATTTTTATTTTTCAAACCAAATAATTTTAAAATGTCTTTCTGATAAAAAATATGAACATATTATGAAAATTATATATATTATATGGGTCTTGATTCCTTTTAAAATGTGTGTTTCTCACATATTGATTGGTATAAAATCAAAATCAAATATATTCCAATTGTGTTGGTGTTTTTTTATGTATTTCTAGAATAGTTTCTAAGTATTCTACCATATCATGAACTTTAGTTTTTAAAATATCTCGTACTTGGTGGTACAAAAAATTTAAAGGGTCCATATAGAATGGCCCTAATTGAGTTGTAAGAATTGAGGTAGAAAATCCTGAATAATATTTACCAGGGATTCAATTATCCTTTTGAGTCACCTTGGGCTACACTCATTCTTTTTATTAAGAGTATAGAAGAATAAATGCTACTCTACATTATTAATAAATAACTTAATAAGATCACAATCAAGAGAATGTATCCTCTACATCACATTGATGACTTGTTTGATAAAAAACATGCAACTCTATTCATTTCCAATTTCTAAATTCATTATTTATATCATTAATTAATTATCAAGAATGAGGATATTCCCATGACAAAAAATCATAGTAGTTATGGACCCTATGCATCCAGAGTGCTTCCATTTTTTCTTCCTAATTCCATTATTATCTTCATTGATTTAATGAATAGTGTTGTTATAGATTAGCTTTATCAGTTTTTGGTTGTCTTTATAGATGATATTTTATATACTTCTTGTCTAAGTAAGAGAAAGAATATCACATTAGTATTGTATATAATACCATAATGAATGACAGTCACTATGAAAAAATTTACCAAGTTTGAATTTTGGCTTCAAAAAGTATCATTTTTTTTATATAATCTCATGTGAGGGGATATATTTTGATTAACCAGTTTTTATGGTTACTAAAAATTAGACTTGATAGAACCATGGTGACTGAGACTCTTTCTTTTATGTTTTATCTATATATTATCAATTCGATATGGATAATTTCTCATCACTATATAATCCAATCACTATGTTAACTCAAATAGAAGTTATGTTCCATTGAATAAAAAATGTGAGAAATATTTCAATGAAATAAAGAGAAGGTTATTCAGTTAATTTTTGATTAAATTTCCCTATGTTAGAGAAGGGTTTGTAATCTATAGTTATTAATCAAATAAGATACTAGGTAAAATAGACATGAATAATGACATGGAGATAACTTATGTATCATTAAAATTTGAGGTTCATGATAAAAAATTACTGACTCGTGAATTGGAGTTAGCTAGGGTAGTTGTTTCAATAAAGATATATATGAGTTATCTATATAGAAAAAGGTGATACATATATACTGATTATAAAATATTAATGTATATATAAACTCTAAAAGAGTTGAATGTGAACCCGAGAAGATGGTCACTTTTCATTAAAGATTATGATTGCTCAATAAATTACTATAGTGGGAAAGCGAATATGGTTGTATATTATCATAGTCAAAAGGATCTTGAATTCTTATCTATAATTATGATAAAAAAGATCCAATATTTCTAGATTTTCAAATGATTGATATATAAATATTGATGTATGGGGAGAAGTATTATCTTCCTCAAATGAGTGTTCTACCATATATCAATGTAATGATTAATGAGGCATGGAATGAAAATGCGGAACTACAGAATAAGAATTTAAATGTTCCTATATTCATCCTTTATTATGATGGAATCATAGGGTTTAGGAACATTGAATGTGTTCTATCCTTGAAAGTGTCTCTACTACAATTTTGAAAGATATTCATAGTGGCCTGGTTCATTATTCATGGAAAATCATTAGAGGATATGTGGAGTGTTTTTTTCTTTATGGATCCATTTATATAATCACTCATTTTTTTGGGAGGAAAATTTAGTAGTGGAAGGTATTTCCAACAAAGGGAACAACAACGATGTCACATGGTTGGATGATCTTCCAAATAATATTATTTTTCTTTTTTAAAAACATAGTTATAAAATTATTTCATTCAGACACATGTAACCTATTAATTTTTTCAATAATGGAGCCTTGGTAACCTTTTTACATTACGTTACCCTCTTAAAAATAATTTATAGATTTCTAAAATGTTATTTCAAGTGGGATAGCATGAAGAGTGGTGTTGGAGAGTACATATCTTTGTGCTTTGTAGGTTTTCATGTTAATTAAAGTATATAAAAATCAAATGGGATATTATAACCATTAACCATAAAAGAATAAAAATGGTAAAGCATCACATTGTATTTTTTTCATTTCACTCCCTAAAAAATATAAAGGTCATATTCCTATTTGGGTTTTATTCCACCACATTAAAAAGTAAACACACATCATTTCTGTTGTTGATTATTTATCCCATGATCATCTTACTAGAATATATATTTATGAATTTGTATAGTTTCATGGATTACCATGTTCTATTATATCTAATCAGGATCTAATGTTTATCTTGATGTTCTTGTGTTTTCCTCACCAGCCTCTAGATATTGTGTTCAGTTTCAGAACTTCTTACTCAATTTTTCTTACATTAATATATTTAACTCAAGAATTATATTGTGTCCTTATGAAGCCCTCTATGGAAAAAAGATTATAACTCCAATGTGTTGGGATGAATTTGGATAAATAAATATATTTGTACCTAAGATAGATAAGGATGTTTAAAATAATGTTAGATCCATTTATCAACATTTAATGGAATCTCAGAGTTGATGGAAAAGTTATGCTCACAATTTTCAATGATACAGAGAAAACCCTTCCTTCCTAGAGAAGAATGGAGGTTTGGGTAATGCTCCCCACTGTTCCTGTTCCCTTCCAAAATACTACCTCCCTAGAGATGATTGGAGACTCCCTAGGTGAGTTTCATTGTGTGGATGACCAGACCATCCTTCTTCAAGACTCTATGGCTACTCTGATCTACAAATCCATGGATCTTGATTCTCCCCTTCCATCCAAAATGATTCTCCTAGTATAAGGAATGGTGTATTTGAGGTATCCTCGACATTACCTGTTAGAGGCATGCTAATACACAGGGTCTCACCTCCTCAGTCATGATTTGTTAGAATACATGAAGAAGGGGTTGTATCTCTTTGGTCGGTGGAAGGTGAATCATGCATCCAAATCTAAATCCTCATCCCCAAAAACTGAACCCAATGTCCTCCAATTCAACATGACTCAAGTCCCTGATTGGGAAGCTTTTATCCCTCCAGTACATCCTCTTCCTACCCCAACTATAAAAGAAACTGTATTTAGTAGTGGTTATTTAGTGGTCTAGTGGAGGTTTAAAATGACGCTTAGTTTTTAAGTGGTGATTCATGAAACCACAACTTATTTCATAGTCAATAATCAAATAGTGGTGGTTTATTTTTTTCATGGTGGTTTTTCATGTTTTGTTTTTTTAGAATTTAGAAACAGTTTTTTGTTTCATTAGTATTGGTTTTTTAATAATAAAAAAAATATTTTCTTGGAATATAAATAAAACTAAATTAACTTCCACAAAAAAATTAACAGACTTTGTTTTTCTGGATATTAGTCTGAACCATGGCTAAATAAATTCAATATAATAAGTTTAGAGAAATTTACTACAAACCAACACTAAATATATTTTTATTTAAAAAAATTAATCCAAAAAAATTAATATAAAATAATTGCAAAGCTATAAACCAAAACATAAATATATGATAAACCCATCATTCCTAAATCACACATACAGTCATATTCCAAGACCCATGGTCAACATAACCAATGTCTCAGTCACCCCATATGTCAACCAATACCTCAGTAATCAATATATATATAAATATATATATATGAAATATGTTAAACAACAACCCATTCCCAATAAACATCAATTTCAAGACCTCGAATGCGTCATTCTACGTCCAAATCATCTCATCAACTCAAACTGACCACGCCATCTTATCATTTATAAAAAATATATTAAAATTATTAAAAATATACATAATAAATCATATTAGTAGTAGAATAATAAATCAAATTATAAAAAATCATGGAAACTAAGAACCATCACGATTACTTTATGAAACTTTTCATAGATTGGAATGGTCATCATCTTCTCAATGGTTGGCATCTACCACATATAGAAAAAACCAAAACATTTCGGAAGAGAAATGAAAAAGAGAAATGACACCGAATATATTGAAAATGTAGATCAAGAAAATATTTATTTTGTAAATAAAAAAGAAGGAATTTTCACATTAAACAAATAATATATAATGAAAAACAGTGTGAAAATTGAAACATACCTATTTAAGAAAATATTCAACACTTGGAACTAAGAATGGATAAGGAAATATTCTAATTTATTTTGAAAGCAACATGCGGTGTACTTGAATTTTAATTAATAGAAAATAATAGATCTTGACATCACATCATGTCCTAAATTTCAAAATAAAAAAAGAGGTGGTTTTTACATGATTTTATATCAATATTAGTTCATTTTTCTAGGATTTTGATCGTTCCCTGTTCGTTTTAGTGATTTAAAATGCTACAAATGATTTTATAGCCATAATGGGGAAAGCGTCATACAGAATGGTGTGTCGTCAGGTCATAAATTTTAAAATTAAATTAATGTTCTCTTTCCCATGATTTCAAGACAATTTAACATCAGTTTCCATGTTTTAACGATTTTGTGTAAGTTTTATCATTCTACAACACCAAAAACATGTTCATGCCCATAATGGGAAAAGAATCATTTGAAATTACAAGTCGTTGGTTTCTAAATTCCCAAATTAAATCTATAGTAGTTATCCCATTATTTGTGTAAAATACAAGGTCTTTTGTCCGGTATTGACTATTTCATGTATGTTTTAGTGTTTTAAAACACAAAAATGAATTTATTTTCATAATGGGAAAACCATCATTCCAAATAATGTATCATTGGTTCCTACATTTTATAATTAAATTTATAATTTTTTCCCCTGATATCAAGAAAATCTAACATCATTGTCTTGGTTTTGGTTGTTCCATACACGTTTTAGTGCTTTAAAACACTATAACGTGTTAATGTCCATAATTGTAAAATCATTATTTGGAATGATGTTTTATTCATTCATATAAATAAAAATTAATAATATGGTGTTTTACCAAAAATTTCAGGATGATCCAAAGTCATTTTTCTAGTTTTCACAGTTTCATGCACGTTTTAGGGTTTTATAACACTAAAAATGTGTTTATGAACATAATGAAAAAAGGTATTTCAAAATGAAGTTATGTCATTTCCTACATTTCACAATTAAATATATGGTTGTTTTCAACTAATATCAGGATAATATGATATCATTATACTATTTTCTACTATTCCAAACATGTTTTAGTGTTTTAAAACATTAAAAATGAGTTTATGGAAATAATGGAAAAACTATCATTCAGAATGAAATTCCATCAGTTCCTACATTTCAAAACTAAATCTACAGTGATTTTCCCCTTATTTCAGAAGATTTTGACCTCATTTTCCTTGTTTTGATCATTTCATACATGTTATAGTGCTTTAAAACATTAAAAATGTTTTTAAATCCATGATGGGAAAATTTTCATTCAGAATGATATGTCAGCATCTCATGCATTTCAAAATTAAATCAATGGTCTGTGTACCCTAATTTCAAGATAATCACTAATTTTTTACTATTTCTACCATTCCACACTTGTTTTTGTGTTCTAAAATACTAAAAAGTGTTTATAAGAATAACTGTTAAAATATCATTCGGAATGACATTTCATCAGTTCCTACATTTCACAATTAAATATATTGTTTTGGTTCCCTGATTTCAACATAATTCGACATTTTTTCTATTTTTGACCATTCTATGCATATTTTTGTGTTTTAGAACACCAAAAACATGTTTACACCCATAATTTTTTTGGCCGAAACCTCATTTTTATTATTAAATCAAAGAAAATACCTCTTCTAACTAGGTAGAGGTAAACCCATTACATATCCCGAAGGCCCAGTCGGCTTGTAGCCCATTACATAGCCCGTAGGCCCAAATTCAAAGGAAATTTCACATTCTGTGAATAGTAACCTACTGCTACAGTGCCGCATAGTATCGCCGCGGCTACAGTGCCCTACCACTGCTACAGTACCCGCAAATGAATAATGACGCCGCTGCTACAGTTCCTCTACAGTACTGCTACAGTATCTACACCCCATGGGTTTTGAACCCCCATTTTACGAATAATGTGTCGTCAATTCCTATATTTTACAATTAAAACTATTTTCATTTCCCCTGATTTTAGGGAAATGTGATGTTTTTTCCTCATTTTGACCATTCCACTAACGTTTTAGTTTATTAAAACACTAAAAACGCATTCACAGTCAAAACTGGAAAACTGTCATTTGGAATGACATGTCGCCAGTTCCTACATTTCACAAATAAATCTATAGATTTTTTCCTATAAATTTCAGGAAATTTAATTTTGTTTTCCTGTTTTTGACCCCAAAACACATGTTTTGAAAGGCTTGTATACCTTTTATATATTTTTAACAAGTAATTTCAATCACACTTTATGTCATATTGATTTTTTGTCTATGCATAAACATCAAAAACAAAGAAGGTGTGGTATCCCCTTGATTTCAGGACCTGGCATCACTTTTTTGGTTTAGACCACTGAATGCATGTTTTGGTGTTTTAAAATACTAAAAATATGTTTATGACCATAATGTAAAACTCATCATTCATAATGACTTTATGTCAGTTCCAAAATTTCAAATTTAAATCCATAGTTATTATCCCTTGATTTAATGGCAATCCAATGTCTTTTCATGGTTTTAACCCCCCCAACATCTATTTATAAAGGATTTTATACAGTTCATAAGTTTTTACCAAGTAATTATGATCACATATCATGTAATATTGACTATTTTATTAATGCATAAATTTCAAAAATAACAATTTAGTGGTTTTCCCTTGATTTCTGGAAAATACGATAATGATTTCTTGGTTTAGACCATTTCATGCGTATTTTAGTGTTTTTATACCCTAAATATGTGTTAATGGACATAATAGGAAATCAATCATTCATAATGATGTTTCATTAATTCCTTAATTTTAAAATTAAATTTATTGTCGTTTTTAACAAATTTCAAGAAAATATGATGTCTTTTTTCATGTTTTGACCCCTCTATTCTTGTTTTAAAGGTTTTTGTACCTTTCATAAGGTTTTACGGAGTAATTCCAACCCCACAACATATAGTATTTATTTTATTATTTGATTAAAGATTAAAAACCACTAAAATATGTATATCCTAGTATTTTAGATCAATATGATGTTTTTTTATTGTTTGGATCATTCCACACATGTTTTAGTTTTTTAAAACACTAAAAACGTGTTTATGACCATAGAAGAAAAACTATCATTCAAAATGTACATTGGTTGATTCATATATTTCACATTAAAATATATATTTATTCTCCCATAGTTTCAAAACAATATGAATTTTTTCATGTTTTTTCTATTTCATGGACGTTTTAGTGTTTTAAAACACTAAAAACACATTTACGACCATTATGGGAAAACTGTCCTTCCAAATGACAGGTCATCGGTTCCTACATTTTATAATTAAATATATATATATATATATATATATTCCCATGATTTTAGAAACATTCTATTACATTTTCTATGTATTGACCAATCCACACACGTTTTACTGTTTTAAAACAATATAAATGCATTTATGACAATAAAGGGGAAAACATCATTTAGAATAACATTTCATCGGTTCCTATATTTATAAAATTAAATCTATGGTCATTTTGCAATGATTTCTAATAAATAATACAAAAAAATCCTTTTTTTATTACCTGACATATGTTTTAAAGGCTTTTTTACCAATCAGAAGTATTTACCAAGTCAAAATCAAGAAACATGCTAGGATTGTTTGAAAACTTCTAGATAACAATATATAATTAATTTTGGAAATTTAATAATAAACCAAACATCAATATGGACCAATATGTGGTTTTTATAAATCCAAATTAGTGTTTTCTATATAAAAATGTAGTTTTATTTTTTTATGGTTGTTGTATGTATTCTTTGCAAAGTGTATGGGCATGAAACAGAGTTCGGGATATCAAAATAAAAAAATTCCTAGAAATAAAAACTATAACACTTTATAATTATAGTATAAAATTTAAATCATGTCTTTTAAATTTGTTATCATGTAATATTTAATTAATATTACCTTTACATGAATATTAAAGACCTCATTTCTCATAATGTAGGAATATTCCTCCAATATTTATAATTAGTGGGAAATCTCACAGTCTCGTAAGAAAGATGATAAAAAAATATTCCCATATATTCTAACAGTGTCATATATAGGATCCCAAACTCTTAAAATGGTAAGACGATCATGAAGCCATTCATGTCCCACACATCTTCTATGTTCATATATGTATCCCTTGTATAGTTTTCTATATGTGTTTTAAAATTTCATTAAAATTAATAAAATATTTTTTTTTGAAAAATGGCATACATATAAGTAATTGTAACTTAACAATATACTATATATATAGAGGTGAACAAATACTCCACCAATGGAGGTAAATCTAGTAGTGGGCTACCAATGATATCGGGGGAAACGGATGGCTCCCTAGTTGCCTCGTGTACAAAAAATCACTATGATCCATATAAGATGAGGGAAGGGGTGGTATAATTCGAGATGTTGATTGGCAGGAATCCTGAAATTTTTTGGTTCTTGGAATTCTTGTATTTCAAAGGGTTAATGTATATTAGTTATATAATAAATGAAAAAATAAATGCTTTATACGAATATAAAAATAAAAAACTAGAACAATGTATATACATGTGAAACACTTATCAATAAAAAATTATAATTTATTTTCATAACCAATTTATACATTCAATTTTATTCATCTCCATTATCTTAATTTTTATCAACCTATATAGTAATGAGACCTTCATTTTCACCCTCTCTTATATGTAATACTAATTTGAAAATTCAGGAAAAAACTGTTCAATATTTTTTTGATGATGTTCACTATCAAGAAGAAACAAATGATCTTCATCGCCCATATCATATAATTATCTCCACTTTAAGTGTATAAAAACACTACAACCTTCATGTATATCAGTATCGATATAATAAACCATATTCACTGGTGAAGGAAAGATAAATGGATTATGATCATCATTCTCATTGGTATCCATCATTCAAGAGAAGTTGAAAGAAGTAAAATGTAATGAATCATTCATTATACCCCTATTAATACTAATCAACTTACATTTGAATAAGACAACTAAAAATTGTACTTTTCAGTTTAATTAAATTATATCAATCACATTCCCATTTTATTCCAACTCTAAATATCTAAATACACCAATATTTTGAGATTTCATGTATTCTTCATGATAAATTTTAGGAAATCTGAAGCCATCAATATTATAGGCATTGTATCTCTTATCCCACCATAGAGGACCTCAAGCCAAAAACGTCAAATCATTCGATATTATATCACAATTGTAAAAATTAATTGTCTAGAAAAAAATATATAATCTATGACGTTTCACATATAAAAATATTTAAACATTTATCATATGAATATGATTATATAATTACACAATAGGCGAACCATTTGATAAGCTCATTCATAATATCTTTTATTAATTCTAGCTCATATTGTGTTTGACCTTTAGTCACCTCTCTATTTTCAATCACAATTCATAAATAAATGGATCTTCCATAACAAAATTGACTAGAACATATCTATGTTCTTGTAGCATCTCCAATTCAAATAGTGTAAAATTTGACCCCTTTCCAATTGGTCATAAAATTGTTCGAAATACTGATGACTGATTTCCAGAACTAGATTTAGTAGAGATATAATCAAAACATCCCAAAAAATTTAATCTAGTATCAATTCCATTCAGAAAGCTAAAATAATCTATGGCACAGTTAATCTATATAAACTTCAATAATAGAGCCTTTTGGTTGAGCTATATTCATCACATATGATTTCAAATGAACTATGTCCCTGATGAAAAAAATAAGAAACATATTTAAAAAATTACAAAACTATTTGATAAAATAAAATTCAACAATGAAAATAAAAAAAATTTAACATAACTCCTAATTGTATACATCCATCGATAGTGTATTGGTCCACCATATTTAGCTTCTTCAGCAAAATAAATAGTCAAATGAATCTAAAATGTGATTAATGAATGGGGAAAGAATGTCTCCAAATGACATTGTGTCTAAACAAGTCATTCTTGAATTTTATCAATCTTGTAATGCCCTGACCCTAATTACCCAGATTCGGTGCATTATTACATTATATTGGCAAGATCACAAGTGATCAAAATCACGAAAGACCAGTAATTTTAGTATACTTGGAAGTACTATATACATTCATAAGTTTTACATTACATTATAAAATGAAAAAAAAACAAAAACATTATCTCCATTAAAAAAATTCATCCATTAGACTATCCCTACAGGTCAGTAATAATATAATTATTCTCATCCTAGGAAAAAACATAGAAAGGGGTGAGCTCATATGTTCAGTAAGGATAACAATATAGAAGAAACTTTCAAGAATAAGCATAAGCATTTAAGGCAATTTATTAGACTGAAATAGAAGCCTTTACAACAAAAAATTAATCATAATATGGCAAAGATAAATCAAATAACTCTGTTTAATTATTCGCATGGACATTATAATAGTCGATTAATAACATATTATATCAATATCAAATTTCATAATGTTGGAATACATAATTTCAGACTTCATTACCACATATTCAATGCCTTATTCCAAGACTACAAATAAGATTATGTCAAAACCTTGTTCCAAAAAAACTAGTTTGTCTCATGATACCTACCGATGCATTGAGGATCTATATCGGGCTCCACCCATCAGTTACTAAGTCCAATACATTCCTCATATGAAAATATTTAAACATAACAGAAACATTCGTATTAAAACTAGTATACGGAATGTCAATACAGTATCCATAAACCATGAATGGTGTAAAAATAAAACATCCATAGTCAAAAACATCACAAAACTTTCAATATAATATGGAAGATTTGTATTATAACCAATCAACTTCAAATAAGATTCAAATCCATCAAAGGATGTTGATATAGATGAAATAATAAATTTTTGTATAGAAATATATATTTCTATTTTGAAATAATTTAAAAGTCATATAATTGTAAAAGAAATCATTTATTTTGAAAATACTCTTATAGTCGTGTATGGGAAGCTTCTACAATGTCATAATGGTGGAAAATAGCTGCACCCACCATATAAGTTAAAAAATACATTCTTACCATAACATTGTCGAGAAGGTCATAAAGTACCTTGTTTGAAAAATGATGGAAAGATTTATTTCAAAAATTATGTGGTAAAATAAGGGTATAAATGATATTTACCCATATTCTAGTAAATATAACATATTTTTTGAATTACTTTTTTAAGAAAACATGGATGTAGATGATAAAGAGTTCCTAGTAGATACATACGTATTAACAACCTCGGATAAGTAAAGAGATTGTAGAATTAACCATTACCTTGTACTTTTCATTAGTCGATGGTATATTAACCTCTTGTATAATAGTTAATGCAATTTTATTAAATTATACAAGAACTATATACATAAATATTATATCATATATAATCCTATAATATTTCTTTGTTAATAATATTTCACTAGTATCATTATTTCAGGTGTTAACTGATTTGTTTTCCTTTATATGTTTGGTTACGTAAGCCATGTTTGAAATGTATAGAATGTATTTGATTCATATACATAATGATATTATGTTGACATACATTTTTTTATTCATAAAATAAAAATTATTCTTGAATGATTATGATGGGGAATTAATCTCATCGCGTTCATGGGGACAATAATCCGTACGTATGCATGAGCGGAAATATCATTATATTGATGGTGAAATCATATGTAATTGGATGTTATATCACCTATAAATAATCATTAACAAGTTATATTTATTATTTATATTAGTTATACTCATTATTATACCCATCCAAATAATTAAAAGTTTGAATAAAAAACTACACCACGACATGGAGACGGTAAGCCGTACGTACGCATGAATGGTGACTTTTTCATTTATAGGATGGATAGAATAAATAATATGGTTGTACCATATTTATAATAATATCATAGTATGTATAAGGTAATGGAGTAATTATTTTGGTATAAAAAATACAAAGAAAGAGGAAGTGGAAGAAGAAAAGAACTTGATTGAGGGTGGTGACATTATTACCTCTTCTTCAGGTGTTTCCTTTTTAGTTAATAAAAAGGGCTCCATAGGTTGGCATTAGAATCCAATTAAGGACTAAAGGATTATGTGATGAATGTTTGGAGGATATTTGGTCAGGGTTGGCTGAGCCAATTGTCTTTGGAGTTGTGAAATTAAGAGAAGGGGAAGTACTTTTTTATAATAGAGGTGAGGGTCACTTTAGGAAAATCTTGAAATAATATTTTATTATAAAATCCTTTTCAGTTTCTAAGGGATAAAAAATGAATTATTTCAAGGATAAGGTGCGGATGGGTCGAAAATCTCTCAAAAATAAGTTTTAGATAGGTTTATAGCACCATATTAACCTTATCATTTAGATTTAACTCTTAGTTTAATAGTTTGGCCTTAACCATGTCTCTTTGTATTTTTATAAGATATACTTAATAAAATTACTATAAATTTCCAAGAGAACCGCATGTTGTTAATTATTAATTTATATAAACTTATATATGTCCTTTTTCTTAACCATATGTTTTTATGAAAATTATATCAATTAATAATATAGTATTTGTTTTAAAAACTCAATTATGTCAATTTTGACACTATTTAGTATTTTATTTTTTTGAAATCCATAAATACATTATCACTTAAAATAAAATCTATTCAATCAACCCTAACATGTCATATTAACCTATAAAATTAGTGGAATTCATCATAAGTCTCAATTTATATTTATTTGGATATTTATAATATCAATTTTTTATTAATTCATTATTAAGGTAATTACTGAATCATCGTTGTGTCAAAAATAAATTAAATTATTTAACATATAAAAATTATAAATAAAATATAATTATGTAGAAATATTTTTATATTTCTAATAAATATTTATAGTTGAATTTTTATTTTGTGTAACCCTATATAAAAAATGGTTTATTTATCATGCTTTGAATTTAACACTTTTAATTCTTCTTTAAATATAATAATAATAAATGTCCTAATCTAATGCAAGTGGACCAGAAGATTTATATTGTATTTATGAGGTTTTTTATCTAATTAAAATTATACAATAGAATTAGGACATGTGTTATAGTTGTTATAATATCATTTTTACCCTTATGTGCCCTATATACTTTTAATCATGGTAAATAAAAGTCAAAAGTTACTTTTCAACAATAATTATTTTCATCTTATTGAACAAAATTTTATGTATTGATTTAATCTAAGTATCTCAGATTTTTGAAATTCAACCCACAGAAGTGGTAAAATTATGTTTTATGAATAATTTTAAATGCTCCTAGAAGGTGGGTAAAAGATGGTAAAAAGGTCAATAAAATTTTGTATATCTAATAATATTATAAAATAACCTCAATGAATTGCATAGAACATATATAGGTATTATGTATAAATTTTTACCTAAAATAAATTAAAATAAAATAACTTATTATTTAAATAAAAATTCGATTTTAAACAATAATGAAATGCTTTTCACTATTCATCAAAAATTGAAATTTCTCAAAAAATACCTTAAATTCACCCTAAGCTAATTTTGATATTCCAAATCTGAAAATGAAGTCAATTTTGAATATTAGAATTTATAAAATTTCAAAAAGTGGGTATTAAAATTGATAATGGCTGGTTTCATTTGTCATGGTGTGTTAAAATTCCATGTTGCGTATAATGCAAGCTACTACAATATTCAAAGGGAAACATACCATGGAAGCTTGGGGTGTTAAATTCTCCCCTTCTTAAAATAATTCCAACCTCAAAATTTCGTGAATATTACGACATAAAAAGATTTAGGTGGTTCTTCATCATAATTTCCTCGGGTTCCCACATTTCCTCTTCCATCTTATGGTTTCTCCATAGAACTTTTACCATGCGAGTCATCCGGTTTCTCATCACTTGTTCTCTGGTATCAGTCATTTTGACAGGATCTTCACAATAAGATAGATCATGTTCCAATTCAATTTCTTCATAGGTGATTACATGTGTTGGGTTAGGCATGTATTTTCTCAACAGTGATATGTGGAACACATCGTGAACTTTGTATAGAGTTGGAGGCATTGCAAAAAAATAAGCTACAACTCAAATTGTTTCTATAATTTCGAAAGATCTGATGTACCTGGGACTCAATTTACCCTTCATACCAAATCGTATAACACCCTTCCATGGAGATACCTTCATGAAAACATGATCTCCTACTTGACATTCCAACACCTTACTCGTATTATTAGCATAGATATTTTGCCTACTTTTCACTACTTTGATGTGGGTTTGGATAATCATCCTCTTTTTCATTTATTCCTCAACACATTCTGGGCCTGTGAGTTTTCTTTCCCCAACATCATCCCAAAAAGTAGGTGTATGAAATCTCTTTCCATATAACGCTTCATATGGTGTCATCAGAATACTTGAATGGAAACTATTGTTATAGGAAAATTCTACCAAAGGTAACTATTGATCCCACATACCTTGAATGTCTAGTGATAAAGATCTCAACATGTCTTCTAATGTCTGAATAGCCCATTCTGATTATCCATCGGTTTGAGGGTGGTAGGCAGTGCTCAAACAAAGTTCAGTATCCAATTCCTTCTTAAGACTATTTAAAAATTATAATGTATAATTGGGATCACGAACAGAAACAATCGATAGGGGTACACCATGGAGTCTTAAAACTTCATTAATATATAGTCTTGTTAGATAATCAAGTGGTAAATCTTATCTTATAGAAATTAAATGTGTTGACTTGGTAAGAAAATCAACAATGAACCATATTGCATCATTCCTTCTAGGAGTCTTTGGTAGCCCCATGACAATGTCCATCAGAATATTATCTCATTTCCACTCAGGTATTAGAAAAGTTTCATGACTACTTCATGTTGTTTCCATCTAGATTTAACAAGTTTAAAAAATATACATTTTGACACAAAATTAGTAATCTCCCTCTTCAGGATGTCCCACAAAAAATGTTCCTTAAAATCTATATACATCTTGGTTCCCCTAGGGTGTATAGAGAAATTGGAGTTATGGGCGTCATCCAACAATTCCCTTTTTAGATCAGGTATATCGGGAACAGAAATACTTTTCCCAAATTTCAAAATTCCATCTCCATATACGAATTCACTCAATCTCCCATCATTTACAACATTATTCTTATTTTGAATCTCCCCATCATTAGTTTGAGAACTTTTTACCCTTTTAGTAAATATGGTTTGGCAACCATTTCAAAAAGTATTGATGTTTCACCTTCCATGGTTATTCTCATTTCCATCATTACTAGATCCATGAAAAAGGATCCCTTTCAACTCTAATCTTGTTCAAAACTCCATGATCCATTCTACTCAATGAATCGGCCACCTTCTTTTCTTTTCCCAGGTGGTAGTGTAAAGTAAAATCATAATGCTTGAGTAATTCAAGACATCTTCTTTGCCTCATGTTGAGTTCTTTTTGTGATAAAGTATACTTAAAACTCTTTTTATCGGTATAAATCTCACAATTTTTACCATAGAGATAGTGTGTCCATATTTTCAGAGAAAATGTTACAGCTGTTAACTCAAGATCATCAGTAGGATAGTTATTCTCATGAATTTTTAGTTTTCATGATGTATAGTCAATAAATATTTCATTCTCATAAGGACACAACCAAGTCCTTTCTTTTAAGTGTCACTATAAATAACAAACCCATCATTCCCTGATGGTAGATTCAAGATTTGAGCATTGAATACTCTTCTATTTAGTTATTCAAAACATTCTTCACACTCATTTATCCAATCAAATTTAACCCCTTTTCATGTGAGCTTGTTTAATGGGTTAGCCAACTAGTAAAAATTCTAGAAAAATCATCGATAATAACCTACTAAACCAATAAAAAATTGTACCTTATTTATACTCGTCAGTGTTATCCATTCATGGATTGTCTTAGTCATTGAAGGATCAACAGAGATTCCATCCTTAGAGACAATATGACCAAGAGAAGAAGTCACTTGAAGCCAGAATTCAAACTTGGTAAGCATCCCATATAATTCAAGTCTTCTAAAGGTTTTTAGAATAGTGTGCAAGTGATTTTCAGGATGTTCATATATTTTTTAGTACAATAGGATATCATCAATAAATACCATGAAAAATTCATCAAGATATTCCTTGAAAACTCTATTCAATGGATCCATGAAAATAGAGGGTACATTAGTCAATCCAAAATGCATTACAGTAAACTCATAAAGCTCATACCAGGTTCTAAATACTATTTTGGGAATGTCTTCCTTCTTCACACACAACTTATAATATCCATATTGAAGGTCAATATTTGAAAAATATTGAGCTCCATGAAGATGGTTGAAAAATCATCAATGCAAGGTAGGGGATACTTGTTCTTTATTGTTATAGCATTGATCTCTCTATAGTCAATGCACAACCTCATAGATCCAGCTTTTTTCTTAACTAAAAGGACATGGGATCCCCATAGAGAAACACTAGGATAAATAAATCCCTTGTTACTCAATAACTATAGTTGTTTCTTTTGTTACACTAATTCCAAAGTGTCTATTCTATAAGGGGTCATTGATATGGGCCTTGAACAAGGAATTAAATCAATAAAGAACTCATTTCTTATTCTGAAAGATTTCCAGGTAAATCCTCTGGAAACACATCAATATATTCTGGAACAATAGGTACGTCCTCTATTCGAACACTCTTTTCCTCACCCATAGTTTTTTAATTCTCTTCTTCCCTAATAATTGAATTTAGTATACCTATTGGGGGTGGATCTAGATAAGAATCTGGTGGTGACATTTCTTCTCTAAAGATAAGGTACTCCTTATCATCATTGAAAATTATAACCTCCTTATTCTTACTATAAATATTCACATCATGGTCCAAAATCCAATCCATTTTGGGGATTATATCTAATTCAATCATGGGTATGATGACGAGATCAGTAGATAATGAACATTTATATGCTCTAATGGGAACTTACTTACGAAACTTTGTAGCGATGATACATCCATTTGGTTTTTTGACTGACAACTCCCTTATTAAGTAAAATTGAAAATATCTAATTTTCTTTGCAAACTAGAAAGATATGAAAAAATGTGATGATCTAGAGTCAAATAAATCATTGGATAAACTTTAGGAAACCATTAAATTTCTTGTCACTATGTCTTACGGAGCATCAACCTCAGCAGTAGTGATCGCATAATCTTGTCCTGGCTTCCTTGTCCATTTCTGAGGTAAGTTCCCTTGGTGATTAAAACATTAATTTTCGTAATCCCCCTTTTCTCTACAATTGTAGCATTCTACATTGACAGCCTATTTCATCCCCTTTCAATCATGATCTTGGTGGAATTTTTAACCACACATGTAACAGACACTCATTCCCTTCAGGAAAGTATTAGGGTGTTTCTTCCCACATTTACCATAGGATGGATATTCAACTATTCCATTCTTCCCCTTATTTCCATTTCTAGAGTTTTCAATAGATCTTTTTTCCTCTTGATTTTATTTAAAGTTGTAAGGCTTAGATAATTCCTTTTCTCTCTTGATAGCACATCAGACAATATCTTCGTATGATGTGAAGGATTTTGAGACTAATTCTCTATAGATAAATGGTTTTAACCCATCAAAGAATCGATCAATATTACTCTTGGGTTACATATATAATTTTTTTCTTACCTCGTTAACCTTGTAATGATATCCTCATATAATGAAATATTATCATCCTCCTTTTTCCTCAAATGGAAAAATATTCTTTCCAAATCAGCTCGATCGTCTTGAGGAAGGTATTTTTCTATGAAAATACCTTTAACCTCTATTCATTCCTTGTTTGATATTTACTCATATTCTTTTGTGTTTGGGATTAATGAACTCCATTGATCTGCACCTCCCATGAGGTGGTAAACTACCATGAAAACTTTTTCCCTTTCACTACTACCCAAAGCATGAAATATTTTTTCTGAGAAACATATCCATTTCTCAGCTACCAATGGATTTTTACTCCCATTGAATATTGTTGGTTGTTTCCTCATGAAGCATTATAACATTGATCCTATGCGTTGTGGATCAGGGTGATCAATAAGGGTAAGTTTATTATTCACAACCTGAGTGAGTTATCCCAGTATGGTGATAAGCTGATCAACACCAGTTGCATCACCAGCTCCACTATAATTATCTTGAGTAGGAGGGAAGTCCCTACATGGATTATGTGGGTTTATACAGTTCTTATTGTTTCCACTAGGTGCCATTTCAATCTAATGGAATACACTAGATTAGTTTATGAATTGCAATACGTAATTCCAAACTTGTAAAACACTTTACATTAATTGAAAAATTTATGGATATAACCATAATCATAAAAATACTTTCTTTGAGGAGTTATATACTCATAAGTTTGTCATAATGGTTTGAAACCAAAATTTGAATTACCCTAAGAATATCCCACGCTAGTGTCGTAAGCAAGATGGAAGCAAGGCCCATTGTCCTGAACCAGTTCCCATTTGAGTCTAGCTCAAAGAAGTGTTTTCGGGTTTTACCCCTAGGTACATCTATGCCAGAGCTACATCTACCTGCATGTATCCAGATAGGGATGTATTTCTTTGAAAAATCAAAAAATCATTACATTACCAAAATTCTAGGATGTTCTTCTATACTAATCCTCAATGTCTATCTAAGGATAGTGTTCTCAAATTAGTGTTTTTTTAAATATGTCTTCTTATGTTTGTACTAAAAATCTTCTGATTCCAACTGTAATGCCCCAAACCAGGTTACCCAGAGTCCGTGCATTATTACATAACATTGGAAAGATCACAATGGATCAAAATCATGAAGGACTGATCATTTTAGTAGCCATGGAAGTACTAGATACATTCATAAGTTTTACATTACATTATAAAATGAAAAACAACAACATTGTCTCAATTGAAAACATTGAACCCTTATAATACTCCCTAAAAGTTATTCATAATATACTTCTTTTCATCCTAGGAAAAATAAAACATATAAATGGGTGAGCTCTGATGCTTAGTATGGATAAAAATATTAAGGAAACTTTAAAAAATAAACATAAACATTTATGGAAATGTATAAGACTAAAACACAAGACTTTTAAACTTAAACTTCATCATAATATGGAAAAGATAAATCAAATAATGTCATTTACTTATTCACATGGATATTATACTAGTCGAATAATCACATGTAATATCAATATCCAATTTCATTATGTTGGAATGCATAATGCCAGAATTTATAACCATATAGTCAAGGCCTTGTGAGAAGACTACAAATAAAATTTTTTCAAGGCCTTATGCTAGGACACATGTTTGTCTCATGAGACCTATCGATGCATCATGAAGTTATAGTTGTCTCCACCCGTCACTTACTATGTCCAATGCATTCCTCATAGGAAATGTTTAAACGTAACATAATCATTCGTATTAAAACTAACATACTAAATGTCAATACTTTATTCATAAACCAAAAATGGTGTAAAAATAACACATCCAGAGTCAAACATAACAAAAATACTTCAATAGATTATAAAATATTTGTATTATAATAAATCAACTTCAATCAAGCTTAAAATCCATCAAAACGATGTTGACATAGATGAAATCAAAACTTTTTGTAGAGAAATATCTCTTTCTATTTTGAAATCATTTAAAAGTATGATAATTGTAAAAGAAACCATTTTTTTAAAATATTCTTATATTCTTGTTTGGGAAGATTTGATGATGTTATAATGGTCGAAAATAGCCACACAGACTGTATAAGTTTAAAAATATATTCTTACCTTAATTTTGTTGAGAAGGTCATAAAGTACCATGTTTGGAAAACGATGGAAATATTCCTTTCAAAACATCTGTGGTAAAATAAGGGTATAAATGACTTTAACACATAGTCTAGTAAATTTAAAAAAAATTGAATTACATTTTTAAGAAAACATGAATGTGGATGATAAAGAAGTCCCAGTAGATACTTACATATTAACAACCTCGGGTAAGTAAAGAGATTGTATAAATAACCCTTACCTTGTACTTTTCTTTAGTCGATGGTATGTTAACCACTTTTATAATAGTTAAAACATTGTAATTTAACTATAAAAAAACTATATACATAAATATGATATCATATATGATCCTATAATATTTCTTTGTTTATAATATTGCAGTAGTATCATCATTTCAGGTGTTAACTGATTCATTTTCCTTTATATGCTTGGTTACATAAGCCATGTTTGTTATGGATAAGATGTATTTGATTCATATATAGAATTATATTATGTTCCTAAAAATTATTTTTAATCATAAAATTAAAATTATTTCGAATGATTATGATGGGGAATGAATCTTATCGCGTTCGTGGAGATGGTAATCCATACATATGCACGAGCGACAATATCATTATATTGACTGTGAAATAATATGTAATAGGATGTTATATCATATATACAGAATAAATAACATTTTATATTTATTATTTAAATTATTTATACTCATTATTATACCCTTCCAAACAATGAAGTGTTTGAATAACAAACTACACCACGATGTGGAGACAGTAAGCCGTACGTACGCACGTATGGTGACATTGTCATTTATTGGATGGATAGAATAACAAATTTGTTTGTAACATAATTATAATAACATAACAGTATGTAGAAGGTACATGAGTTATTATTTTGGTATGGAAACAACAAAGAAAGTGGATGTAGAAGAAGAAAAGAATATGAAAGAGGGTGGTGAAATTATTACCTCTTCTTCGGGCGTTTCCTTTTGAGTTGATCAAAAGGGCTCCATAGGATGGCTTTATATTCTAAGTAAGGACTCTATGTAGATTTGAGGGACGTTTGGAAGATATTTCTATACGTTTTGGATGACCCAAATGGTTTTGGAGGTGTGAAATTAAGAGAAGGGGAAGTACCCTTTTATATGAGAGGTGAGGGTCACTTTAAGAAAATCTTGACATATTATTTTATAATAAAATCAATTCAGGTTTATAATTTCTGAAAATTGATTTATTCAGAAGGATAAGGTAGGGAGGGGTTTAAAACCTCTCAAAGAATAGGTTTTAGATTGGTTTAGATCACCATATTAACCTTATCTTTTAGATTTAACTCTTAGTTAAATAGTTTAACATTTACCATGTCTCTTTGTATTTTTATATTATAGGGTTAATTAAAATACTATAAACATACAAGAGAACCCCAAGTGTTTAATTATTAATATATATATCCATATCTAAGTCCTTTGGCTATCCTTAAAATTTTAATAATATTATTTCATTTAATAATATAGTATTTGTTTTAAAAACTCAATTATGACAATTTTGACACTATTTAGTATTTGATTTTTTTAAAAGCCCTAAATACTTTATTACTTGAAATAAAATTGATTTAATCAACCCTAAAATGTCATATTATTCTATAAATTTAGTTTAATTCATAATAAGTCTCAATTTACATTTATTTGGATATTTATTATATCAATTATTTTAATATTTCATTACTAAGATAATTACTGCATCATCACTGTGTCATAAATAAATTAAATTATTTAATGTCTAAAAAGTATAAATAAAATATAATTATGTAGGAAATATGTTTATATTTCTAATGAATATTTATAGTCGAATTTATATTGTGTTTAACCCTATATTAAAAAAAGTTTAGTTATTAAACTTTGAATTTAAACCTTTTAACTCTTCTTTAAATAAAATAATAATAAATATCCTAATATAATCCATATGGACCTGAAGGATCATATTTAATTTATAAGGTTTTTTTGGTCGAATTACACTTATAAAATAGAATTAGGACTTGTGTTAGGATAATTATACTATCATTTTTACCCTTAATTACCCTATTTACATTTAACCGTGGTAAATAAAAGTCAAAAGTTACTATTCACCACAAATTAATTAATATTATTGAACCAAATTTTACATACGGATGTCAACTGTGTCTTTCGTATGTTTGAAATACAACTCACATAAGTGGTAAAAATAAGTTTTATGCAAATTTGTAAATGCTTCTAGAAGGTGGGTAAATGACGATAAAAAGTTCAATAAAATTTTGTATATCTAAACTTATTATAAAATTACTTCAATAAATTACTTTGAAAATATATAGGAATTATGTATCTATTTTTACATAAAAAAATTTAACTCAAATTACTAATTATTTAAATAAAAAATCGGTTTTGAACAATAATGCAGTGTTTTTCACTATTGATCAAAAATTGAAAGTTCTCAGAAAAATACAAAAAAAATCACCCTAAGCTAATTCTGATATTATGAATCCAAAAATAAAGTTCATTTTGAAAATTAAAATTTATAAAATTTCCAAAAGTGGGTATTATAATTCACAACAACTAGTTTTATTGGCCGTGGTGTGTTAAAACTTCATGTTGCGTACAACGCAACCTACTGCTTTATTCAAAAGGAAACATTCCGTGGATTCTTAGGGTGTTACAAAGATTGGTTGGATTTATAGTTTTTCTAGAAATATCTTTGCAAAAGTTACAAAACTCAACTTGACCCATAGTATATTTTATAAGTAAATTATTACGCAAAGCCAACGACAAAAACTACTCCATCAAAATTTGGGACTCATCGGTTTTCAGTCCATGTAAATTTTTTGTTTTAAGTCATCATAACTAGATATGTTACTTGAATATCCATTTGGAAAATTTACATTATTTAAATTTTAATTTAATACCTCCTTCTCATGATTTTTCATTGTAAAATTATCTTAAGGATACTAATCGTTCTCATTTCTCACAAACCTTGATTCATATTCATTAACTCCAAATCCTTATGATCATTATGGTGATCCTTAGATTTATTCTACTGATTAAAAACAGTAAAAATTAAATTGTCATAGATGTTCTTCTAAACATGGGTTACATCAATATTATCATGTATCAGATTAAAATCCAAATTTGGAACATTGAAAAATACTTTTTTTTCTCACATCCTTATGTTCTAGCTTCTTCAGATATTTCTCCTCATACCCTTTTCCTCCCTTATTTAAAATGATATAATTTTTTAAATTCTCAAATTACATTCATTAATTTTCTGATAATTTTTATAGTAGATAACACCATTAGTGACTTACTCATTTCAATATCTCCATTGAATCATGTCTTTTTAAACCTCAATTTTTGAGATGCATCAAGAAATAGAATATGGCACATAAAACAGAATTTTCTACTATAAGGTAATCATTGAGGTTACAACTAAAAATTAAAATCAAGACAATCAAAACCAGTATGAGTGTCCCAACTAGAAAAATTCCCTAGTCAGGAAAGTAACTAAATTTACACATTAAATAATCGTGCATTTTGAAGAGTTTTCCCTTTAAAGTGTCATGTGTTTTTGTTCCATCATCTAATAATTCTTGTAATTCTCTTATTAGAGGTTAAATGTATACATCGATATCATTACTAGGAATTTTGTTTCTAATAATGATCATAAAAATCATGAATGAATTCTTATTCATAAAAATTCATGGATGTAGATTATAGGGGATCAAAATAAATGTCCAAATGATATAATTAGTAAATACCAAATGGGTTAAAACCATCATAAGACATTCCCAAATGAACATTACTATGATTTGAGAAAAAAAATTATATAGATAATCAAACATATTCCATGATGTTGAATATTTTGGATGTCATATGTGAACATCGTTAATATATTGCGCATGTTAGTTCATGTCTTCTACAGTATTAGAGGAAATGAGTAATCATTGAAAGATTTGTTTCAAAGGAAGGTAACACAATACCTCTATCAGAGTTTTCTTCTCTTGTTTCTTTCTAGGGTTTCATTAAATTATACTCTCATTATTTTTCATTAGCAAACATCTGCTTGTATGACATCTTTCACATTATTCTTTATCAGAATCATATCCCAAGAAAATCAGGCAATCATTAGGGAAAGCTTATCTAATTTTATAATCAATTTCATGTCTTTTACAACATTATTCATCTCATAAAATGATATAGTGATATTAGATTCCATAAATGAATCATGAAAAAACTCTAAAATCCTGGATTCTACTTTTTAATTAATTATATGGAGACACTTTATATGATACAACATAAGTACAAAAATACAACTTTGAATAATTGGAAAACCCTTCATACAGTTCCTGATGTTTTTCTACCACTAATTCATAATAATAATATTTTGGGTCAATGAATTTCTGAGAGATATTATCCTACTCAAGTTCAAATAATGGTTCTGTTGATCTTTTGAAATTTTAGACATTGTATTGTACAAAACCAAATGCATCATTTAACAAATTTCATACTGAATTCTCTTCTACTAAGTCTCTTTGTATTTCATTTACAGTATTATCATTATTTTGACTTTCCATACCATTTGATTCACCATGAAAAATACAACATACATATAATTCATGAAACTATATAAATTTAAAATTCTCATATACATTTTTTCTATTAAACTATTTTTTGAATTTACAATCCCGACATGGACATTTTATTCTGTACTCCACTGATCAGTTTGTAATTGGTTATTTTAAAAATTATTTGAAAAACATGGAATTCTAATGTGTGTTTCAAGGTAATGTAATCCAAATTTTTCCCTTTGATATTGGATTATATTTTCCCTTTACATTCAAATATAAATATTTCAATTTTTAATCATACAGGTAATATAAAATTTAAATATCACCCAACTTTGCCATTGAATATTTTATAAAAAATATAAAAGAAAATGTGATGAATCAAATAATGGACTTTTTATTATTATATTAGTAATATAAAAATCTGAATCACAAAAATTATTATTTCTCTAAAATATAAATGAATGGAATAAATCAAATAACATATAATGGTGGATTCTACCCTAGTGTTGTAACTAAGAAGGGTTCATTCCATTGAAAAATTAGCTACATTGATCAATGTCTAATCAATTTACCATGACATAACTAAGACAATGTGATATACTTTTAAAATATGAATGAGATTTATACTTTATTTGGATATCATGATATTTTATTCCTTTAAAAAATATTCAAATCTATATGTATATATGTGATTGAAGTGGTTTTGTTTGACATCATTTTGTTCCTTGAATTATATAAATCAATATTTTCACAAAACATCACGTCAGATGTTCCTTCAATTTTATATAAACGTAAAAACATGATGTTAACATAAATTTTAATAACTTATATTCATATTTTCAAATTAAATGATAAAAAAATAGTCATTTGACACATCAAAAGTAAAACTACATGCTATAATTAGTTCTATTAGAAATTATGTTAGTTACAATAAAATCAATGAATCTATTTTTGTTTTTCTAGTTACTATAATAAATAATGTATAATAAAGTATGAAAAACTTAACCCTATCTACTCTATCATTCTTTTATAGATTTTATTAAACTAAATGATTTCTTAAATAGTCATAAAACAAGAAGCATTCTGATAAATTTATAAGGTGTCTAATATCTCAATTTCAAGGCCTTTATCATTAGATACCTTTCTATTGTTGGTGATGAAACTACGTGTGACCCGAAACCCTACAATCAATTATTCATGAGTTGGAAAATAGCCTCAATTTTGTATCTATCAAAAAATGGAGTCATTAACATATATAGAACAATGTGTCATTCATTATTGTTAAATACAATCATTAAAATTGTGAGAAATCTAGATTCCATTATAGAAATATATTATAAACTATTTTTAAAAAATTAATACAAAAAAACAAAAATTAATGGTTATTACAACTCCAAAAACTGTAAAATTTAAATAACACATTATAGAGAAAAAATAGATAAACAAGTATTTTCCAATGAATAAAAAACTATATTGTTTTTATCACCAATGAATTTCTATATAATGATACTCAATAATAAATTTAGGGTGAGGATGATGTAATATTTTACTTTGTTTGTGTTGCCTCTGAGCTAGTTAGAATGAGATTAGAGGGGGTAAGTGTTTTTTTCACCATCGTAGAGGGGACCCACGTTAGGTGAGGGAGTTCATAGGTGTGGGGGTCGCATCATTAGTGAGCCGAATAGAGAGGAGGTAGGACGGGGTCAGGGACATTGGGATTGGGGCTGTGGTCTCGGATTTGCAGACTAAAGTTCTTGGACTTGTGTTCATGGGCTCAGGGTCACTATTGAGAGAGGATAGGAGGTGGGATGGGGGGAAGGGGGTATTAGGCTCGTGGCCACCGTCTAGGAGAATAGAGTATGTGGTCAAGGGTGGTGAGGTGGGGAGGTATTGGGGTCACACATAGAGAGTATGGGAGGGGAGGGGGTTATGATTTTTTAAAATGTTTAGTGTTGATTAAATTAAAACCACTAATAATAGAAAAATATCGCATTAGATTTATGAAACTGTTGCTATAGTATTTTTATTTTTTAACTAGATTTATTACATAGTAGTTACTAGAACTACTATAAATAAACCATCATTAACCATAAATTTTTTGTATTCCCCCCTCTCACATCGCCCCCCGCCCCTCAAATGAGATTATCCATTTATTCCCCCTTTAATTAATTCACTCATTTAATCCCTCAATCGTATCCTCTCTCTAATCCCCCCATCCCCATGACAACCCCCTCTATAATCTTAATCTAGCCATTAAAATGTAGGGATATCGTCATCTTTTTATCTCCCCTTATATTTTCTTTGCCTTGAGTTTCTAGCCCCATAGGCTCCCCACATCCACTTTTATGTAGCTTTAGTGAATTATCTTGTAATCTGGTTTACACTTCTTCTCATATATCACCTAAAAAGAGTAGTCATCCTATCTCTAGAGCACTTGAGAAGGGTTCCTGGTCCTGCTTGTACCCAAACTTCACATCAAATGGGTGATATTTGATATCTCAATCTACAAGGTTGTCATCTTCTTTACCCATGTAATGAAATTGGAATTCTATGTCGGGGGCCAGTTCTCGGCACACAATTTTTTAGTGATCTCTGTGATCATTTAAAATTCACGTAACCTATGATCCCATTTCAAAATAGACTTACACTATAAAGATCCATCCAAACAAGAATCCTACAATGTGGTTTCTTTGGAACCAATAAATAGGGCCTCTTAATTTGGGGAGTTTTCTAAAATAATTTTATTAAGGTTTTATTTTCATTGGAAACCTATTAACCACCATATAAGGGTGTTCTAGAATTATTCTACTGAAGTGGAGAATCTTTAAGTCTAGGATAAACATATATATGTTATAGTGGTGGATGCAAGTAAATAGTGATCCAAATACATTGTGTATGAAAAGTTTAAAACACTGTTACAGGAGTATATATGGCTCAATCATTGCTCTTCCAACCCAGGTGATGAAGATTAGTTGGTGGGATGTGATTTCAGCATGATCATGGAGGCCTGGGGAAAGGAGGAGGCCCTCTCCCTATAATTCCCCAGCCTTAAACCATACATAATCTTGAGTTATCACAAGATTACATGTTGAGGATCCTTTCAGGTTTAGAGTTTTAGAGAATTAGATCTTAAAACATGCATTACAACCCACATTTAAACAAAGTGGTTACAATAAAAGATAGTATTCTTTTTCCTATCAACGGAAACATATTGAAAATAAAACATGGATTCTTTCTTGACACTTCCTTGACACTATCATCTTATCATGTACCTTACCTGTGACCTGTGAAAAACATTTCAAAAACATGGGATGAGCATAAAAAGATCAGTATGGGTTATATAAAAAAAACAAGGAAAGGAAACATGAGTTCATATATACATAAGAATGAAATCATACTTTACCCATAAAACATAGGAACTTTAACATACCTCATAAAATCATGAACAAATCATAGAAATCATAAGACATAAATGTAACTTGAGGCATTCATAACATCCTTACGTAGGGAGTAACCCTCTTGGTTACGTTTGGAATACTCATCACAGTATATTCCCTAAAATCTCTTCGGAGAAACCTTAACATTTCACTCCTTCGCGTTACCCAATGCATTGGAGAGCTATAACGGGTTCACCCGCCCTTATTTTATCACGGAACCACCCGTCTTCATAATAATTCCCAAGAACCATAACATAATCATATCACATAAAAAATGCATAAAGGAAACATAAAATTTCCACCATTCAATCACAAGATATCAATACAATACATTGATACAAAAACATTATGATAACCATTTTCAATACAAAAATAAAATAAAATTAAAACATGGTATTTATTTTTCTATTAAAAAGATGGTGTGGCTTTTAGAGGAAGCCGAAACTCAAATAACGGTCACAGCGGTGGAGAAGTTGTTGTCGCCGCATATATACGACAAAAACATTCCCTTTTTTCATTTAGTAAACGCTTCATATATAATATATTCCTTTTGAATAAACGTAAAAGTAAAAGGGGTGTATACACCGTATAAAAGAAAGTTGTGTATAAAATAAAATATGCCTCAATGAAAGGAGATTGAGACGAAGTCCCATACCTCGGGTCCGACTTGACACGATCGTTCTTTAATGTCCTGAATAATAAACATGAGTTAATTTATACTTGCTTAAGAACCTTTTTCAAGTTCATTATTTCTTTTATATCACTTATTACCATGTTATGAACACGATGTAATTATTTAAGTTAATAACGGTCATTTTAACGATCATTGGTACTTGAGTCAAAAATAAGCCCTTTATAATTACATGTTGTTCATGTATCCATTATATCCAGAATGTTATTAATGATGTAGATATCATATATGTAATATATATCCAGTACATTCATGCATTTATAATATTACATAATCATTTAGAGGTAAGAAATGAAATGCACCGTTCATGGAGACGGTAAGCCGTACGTACGCATGAACGCTACTTTCATTTCTATTTCATATTTTATAGAATGGAATAATAATGATATAAAGGTATATTATAATTCCAGTATAATATCATATATAATATCATAGTTCCATCCTTTATACGTCCCACATATGGTATTTAACGAATCAACTCACTTGAGGGGGCGGTAGTCCGCACTTCCGTAAAATAATGATATTGTGTTTACCCATAATGGAAACAATAATGGTATACCATAAATGAAAAATAAATAATCTTAAGGAAAGAATAAAAATATTATATCTCATATATAAAAATAGTGACATCATAATGGCCACCATTGAAGGTGTTAAATGAGTATTGAACAATCATCGTTTCGGGAGGCAGAATTTTTCCATCCATGGAAACCGTAATTTCTTTAACCATTTGATGTATTTGTGTGAAAGTGTAGCTCGAATAAATCTTATAAAACATCCTAGTATATTGAAGATACTGGTTTTGTTAAAAAAGAAGTAAATAAATAGAGTTTAGGGTGTTGGAGAAGAAAAATAAAACAAATGAACATGAGAGAATGAATTACCTTTAAAATTGTAACTCCTTTTGATTTGAGCCTAAAGGCTTCCTTTGAAAAGATTCTACCCAAATTTAATCCTCTAGTATGAGGAGAGGGATGTGGAGAGAGTAAATGGGCAGGGGATGGCCGAGCCAAAGGCTTGAGAAGTGTGGGTAATGAGGTAGAGGTGGAGGCCTTTTATAAGAGGAGAGGAGGGGCACTTTTGGAAAGTAAAGAAATATTACCTTATTTGAAAATGAGTTTCGGATTTAAATGGTCCCACATTTATACAATTCGAGGATAAGGTGATAAGGGTTTGAAATCTACCCATCCAATAGGTTTTGGACATGTGTAGGTTTTAGACATTACATTATCTTTCCATTTTATTTAAATCGTTAAATAATGAGGTCATCGCGGCATCATCATGATGTCATAAATAAGTTAATTTATTTTAAGTCTGAAAATTATAAAACAAATACTATGATGTAGGAAATCTTTTTAGATTTTAAATGACTATTTATAATAAAAAATATGATTTTATAACCCCATGTAAAAATTGTTCTCGTAAAACATATGATGTTTGTGTCATTTTTACTTTTACAATAAATAAAAAGTTATTTATGTAATTTCCCAACCAAAGTGGCTCCATGGGGTCCCCAAGTTGACCCATGGCTTGTCTTGGTCGGCCATGACACAACCAATGAGGGTAGGACATGTGTCAAGCTCATCTAATACTATTAAAACATTATTTTTACCTTAAACTACACTAATTACCACTAATCGCGATTAAAAACTTAATAAGTTACTATTCAACAAAAAATTATTTTAATCTCATTGAACCACATTTTACTTCTTAATGAAACCCATGTATGTCGGATTTTTGAAATTAAAAACACAATGATGGCAAAATTTCATTTAAACGGAAAATCAATTTTTATAAGTACCACTTAGTGGTTTCACTATTCATCAAAAAATTGGAGTTTTTCAGAAAAATACCAAAACATCACCCTAAGCTATATTTGATATTCTGAATTCAAAAATGAAGTCTATTTTACAATATTCAAAACATATAAGTCACATTAGTTAATTTAATAATTAATTCCCGCTGTCAGAGCAAATAACGTGTTTTTATGAAACAATAGGTGTCAAAAGATTAACACCAGTTTAAGTCCAATTTCAAAGTGAAATTGATTCCAATGACCACCATTGGATTAAATGGTAAAAATATATTCTAATTTCACTTCAAAACCAATTCAAAAGATAATCTAATCATATAAATAAATTAGATTAAAAAGCAGTTTTGATGTAAAATGTAGTATTTTTCACTATTCATTAAAAATGAACATTGTCAGAAAAATACCAAAAATTCACACAAAGTAAATTTTGATGTCCCAATCATAAAGAATAAGTTTATTTTGACAAACATAGTTTATAAAATTGTAAAAAGATAGATTCAAAATTGGTTTTCCATCAAAAGGCAGTAAAACTATCTTTTAAAAATATTAGTGTATTCCATGCTTAAGATTGGATTTATTTTCATTTTAAGCCTCTAAAACACTATCTAACTCATTAATAGACATAGATAAAAATATATATTATTCATTACTTACTTGGGATGTCACATCCTTCCCCCCCTTTAGAAAATTGCATCCCCGCACTTTATTTACTTATCGAATAAATGGGGGTACTTATCCCTCACTGCATTTTCAGATTCCCATGTTGCCTCTTCCATCATGTGGTTTTTCCACAAAACCATTACCTAATTAATCACCTTATTCCGTAACACTTGATCCCTGTGGTCAAGAATCTGGACTGGTTGTTCCTTATAAGATAGGTTCGCTTCCAGCTGAACTACCTCTGGACTCAAAACATGAGATGGATCTGGCATATACTTTCTCAACATCGAAATGTGAAAAACATTGTGTACCTGAGATAAACTCGGAGGTAAAGCCACTCGGTAAGCAACTGATCCAACTCTCTCCAGAATTTCATATGGTCCAATGAACCTTGGACTCAACTTTCCTTTCTTGCCAAATCTCATTACACTTTTTTATGGAGAAACCTTGAGAAAAACATGATCACCTACCTCGAAAGATAGATCCTTCCTCCGGTTATCCGCATAACTCTTCTGCCTGCTCTGAGCTATTCTCATGTGCTTCTGAATCAACTAAACTTTTTTTGCCACCTCTTCTACCAATTCTGGTCCCATCAGCTTCCTTTCACCCACTTCATCCCAAAATGCTGGAGTTCGACACTGCTTCCCATATAATGCCTCAAATGGTTCCATCTGTATACTGGAATGAAAGCTGTTATTATAAGAAAACTCAACCAAAGAAAGATGTTGGTCCCAACTTCCTTGATAATCCATAGAACAAGCTCGTAGCATATCCTCCAAGGTCTGAATTGTTCGTTCTGACTGCCCATCTGATTGCGGATGAAAAGCTGTACTAAAATTTAATTCAGTACCCAACGACTTCTGAAGGCCTTTCCAAACGTTAGAATTGAACCTGGGATCACGATCAGATACAATGGAGATAGTAACTCCATGTAACCTGACTATATCTTTAAGATACAAACGGGAAAGTTGATCTAGGGAAAAAGTATCTCATATAGAAAGGAAATGAGCAAACTTGGTCAAGCGATCAACAATAACCCAGATTGCATTATTACCTTGAGATGTCTTCGGTAATCCCACAACAAAGTCCATGGATATATTCTCCCATTTTCACTCTGGCAATGGTAAAGGCTGAAGCATCCCTTTCAGTTACTGCCTCTATGCTTTAACATGCTGACAAGTCAAAAACTTCACAGTAAAATCAACAATATCTCTTTTCATTCCATCCCACCAGTAATACTCCCGCAGATCTCTATACATCTTAGTACTGCCAGGATGAACTGAAAATGGAGAACTATGAGCTTCACATAACAACTCTCTCTTCAACTGTGAATCACAAGGCACACACAATCTCTTCCAAAATCTCAAAACACAATCATTATCAATGTTGAATTCAGGAAACTTACCTTTCTGGACCATCTCTACCTTTTTCTGCAACTCACTATCTTGCTTTTGTGCTTTCTTGATTCTATCTGATAGAGATGATCTCACTGATACCTGAAACAAAACAGAAGAACATCATGCACCAACAACTTTTATGCCAAATTTCATCAAATCCTTAACCAAAGGATCACGTTCCAAATGAAACATTGCTAATAAAGCATTACTTTTTCGACTTAAAGCATCAGCCACTTTATTTTCTTTTCCCGGATGGTAATGAATTATACAATAATAATCCTTGATTAATTCTAGCCATCTCCTTTGTCTCATGTTTAATTCTTTCTGAGTGAATATATACTTTAAACTTTTGTGATCGGTATATATTTCAAACTTTACTCCATAAAAATGATGCCTCCAAATTTTAAAAGCAAAAACAACAGCAGCTAATTCCAAATCATGTGTAGGGTAATTTACCTCATGAGTTTTCAACTGTCATGAAGCATAAGCAATTACCCGATCATTCTGCATTAGGACGCAACCAAGTCCTATCAATGAAGCATCACTGTATATAACAAACTCACCATTCCTGGAAGGTAGTTCCAAAACTGGAGCATTCACCCATCTTCTTTTCAACTCCTGATACTACTTAATTTGATGGTCCAACATTTTCTGAATTAGTTGCAAAGGATTTCACCACTTCTTTCTACTTGTAGTCTAACTGCTTCCCATCACTCAAGATCTTTGTCGGACACTCATTTGCATAGTGACCCATCTCATTGCACTTAAACCGTTTCACTAACTGTAAATAAAACATGGTCTTACCATCACCTTGATCCTTTTCAGTGCAATCACAAGCCTTATGTCCCATCTTACCACATCGGTAGCACTTTCTAGAATTCAGAAGACATTCCCCAGCATGCCTTTTGCCACATTTATCACAAACTGGAAACTTAGTTTTCTTACCATCAGACTTTTTTGAAGAATTCTTACGTTTCTCCTGCCACCTCGGTCTATTCTTCTGTTGGTTGTTATAGAACACTTGATCATCGTCAAACTCCATTTCCACCTTCTCAGCACATCGAACAAGCTTTTCATAACTTTTAAACTCATGAGAAGCTAATGCACTTCTATATTTTGGCTTTAAGCCTGAGTAAAAACGATTGATTTTTCTATCAAGGTCTCGAATAAAATTTGGAGCATACCTTGCCAATCGAGTGAACCTTTCTTCATAGGCAGCCACTGAGTCTTCCTCTTGCCTCAATTCCAAGAATTGCTTTTCCATCCTAAGTCAAACAGCCTTAGGAAAATACTTCTCAAGAAACATACCTTTGAATTCATCCCAGTCGAGAGCATCAATCTCATCAGCGTCCCTGATATTTTTAACCATCGACCACCACTAATCTGCCTCACCCTCCAAACGGTAAATAGCAAGACTAACCTTTTAATTTTCTGAACACCCCATGACATCGAAAATCTTCTCCAGTGATTTAATCCACCCTTCAGCTATCATAGGGTCAGATGATCCTCTGAATGATGGGGGATGTTGCCTCATGAAATTTTCCACCAGTGACATGTTCCTCTGTGGTTGGTCTGGCTGATCTCATGCATGGATACCACCACCAATTATAGCCTGAGTCAACTGCGCCATTACTGCAACAAACTGTTCAGTTCTAATTCCGACCATCTCAGGATGCTGATTCGGAAGGTTATTTCCTTTTGTATTCCTTCCTAGCACTGCCTCCCTATTTCCTCTGCGGAAAACCATTCTGAACAAACATGTCTTAGATGAAGAAACATGGTAATCTTCAAATGCCATATCACTTAAATTTGACCATAAAAAAATATTTCTGGTTAATCATTTATTAGAATTCTAACTCCTAAAGTTATCTAAACCGACCTCTGATACTAACTATAAGGCCCCAGCCTTAAACCTTACATAATCTTGAGTTATCACAAGATTACACATTGAGGCTCTTTTCAGGTTTAGAGTTTTAGAGAATTATATCTTAAAACATGCATTACAACCCACATTTAAACAAAGTGGTTACAATAAAAGATAGTATTCTTTTTCCTATCAACGGAAACATATTAAAAATAAAACATGGATTCTTTTTTGACACTTCCTTGACACTATCATCTTATCATGTACCTTTCCCATGACCTGTGAAAAACATTTCTAAAACTTGGGATGAGCATAAAAAGCTCAGTATGGGTTATATAAAAAAAACAAGGAAAGGAAACATGAGTTCATATATACCTAATAATGAAATCATACTTTACCCATAAAAGATAGACACTTTACCATACCTCATAAAATCATGAACAAATCATAGAAATCATAAGACATAATGGTAACTTGAGGCATTCATAACATCCTTACGTAGGGAGTAACCCTCTTGGTTACGTTTGGAATACCCATCATAGTATATTCCCTAAAATCTCTTCGGAGAAACCTTAACGTTTCACTCCTTCATGTTACCCAATGCATTGGAGAGATATAACGGGCTCACCTGCCCTTAGTTTATCACGGAACCACCCGTCTTCATAATAATGAACAAGAACCATAACATAATCATATCACATAAAAAATGCATAAAGGAAACAAAACATTTCCACCTTTTAATCACAAGATATCAATACAATACATTGATATAAAAACATTATGAAACCCATTTTCAATACAAAAATAAAAGAAAATTAAAACATGGTATTTATTTTTCTATTAAAAAGATGGTATGGCTTGTAGAGGAAGCCGAAACTCAAATAACGGTCACGGCGGCGGAGAAGTCGTTGTCGCCGCATACGTACGGCAAAAACATTCCCTTTTGTGTTTTAGTAAATGCTTTGTATAAAAAAGATTACTTTTGAATAAACGTAAAAGTAAAAGGGGTTTATACACCGTATAAAATAATGTTGTGTATAAAATAAAGTATGCCTCAATGAAAGGAGATTGAGACGAAGTCCCATACCTCGGGTCCGACTTGACTCGATCATTCTTTAATGTCCTGAATAATAAACTTGAGTTAATTTATATTTTCTTAAGAACCTTTTTCAAGTTCATTATTCCTTTTATATCACTTATTACCATGTCATGAACACTATGTAATTATTTAAGTTAATAACGGTCATTTTAACGATCATTGGTACTTGAGTAAAAAATAAGCCCTTTATAATTACATGTTGTTCATGTATCTATTATATCCAGAATGGTATTCATGATGTAGATATCATATATTTCATATATATCCAGTACATTCATGCATTTATAATATTATATAATCATTTAGAGGTATGAAATGAAATGCACCGTTCATGGAGATGGAAAGATGTACGTACGCATGAACGCTACTTTCATTTCTATTTCATATTTTATATAATGGAATCATAATGATATAAAGGTATATTATAATTCCAGTATAATATCATATATAATATCATAGTTCCATCCTTTATACGTCCCACATATGGTATTTAACGAATCAACTCACTTGAGGGGGCGGTAGTCCGCACTTCCTTAAATGAAGATATCGTGTTTACCAATAATGGAAACAATAATGGTATACCATAAATGAAAAATAAAGAATCTTAAGGAAATAATAAACATATTATATATCATATATAAAAATAGTGACATCATAATGGCCACCTTTGAAGGTGTTAAATGAGTATTGAACAATCATCGTTTCGGGAGGTAGAATTTCGCCATCCACGGAAACCGTATGTTCTTTAACCATTTGATGTAGTTGTGTGAAAGTTTAGCTCGAATAAATCTAATAACAACATCATAGTATATTGAATATTCTATTTTTGTTACAAAATAAGTAAATTAAAAGAATTTAGGGGGTTGGAGAAGCAAAATAAAACAAATGAACATGAGAGAATGAATTACCTTTAAAAGTGTAACTCTTTTTGATTTGAGCCTAAAGGATTCCTTTGAAAGGATTCTGCCCAAAGGTAATCCTCTAGTATGAGGAGAGGGATGTGGATAGAGTAAATGGGCAGGGGATGGCCGAGCCAATGGCTTGAGGAGTGTGTGTAATGAGGTAGAGGTGGGGGCCTTTTATAAGAGGAAAGGAGGGGAACTTTTGGAAAGTAAAGAAATATTACTTTATTTGAAAATGTGTTTCAGATTTAAATGGTCCCACATTGATATAATTCGAGGATAAGGTGATAAGGGTACTAAATCTACCCATCCAATAGGTTTTGGACATGTTTAGGTTTTAGACATTACATTATCTTTCCATTTTATTTAAATCGTTAAATAATGAGGGCATCACTGCATCATCATGATGTCATAAATAATTTAATTTATTTTAAGCCTAAAAATTATAAAAAAAATACTATGATGTATGAAATATTTTTATATTTCCAATGACAATTTATAATAAAAAATATGATTTCTATAACCTCATGTAAAAATTGTTTTCGTAAAACATATGATGTTTGTGTCATTTTTACTTTTACATTAAATAAAAAGTTATTAATGTCATTTCCCAACCAAAGTGGATCCATGAGGTCCCCATGTTGACCCATGGCTTTTCTTGGTCGGCCACGACACAACCAATGAGGGTAGGACATGTGTCAAGCTAATCTCATACTAATAAAACATTATTTTTACCTTAAACTACACTAATTACTACTAATCGCGATTAAAAACTTAATAAGTTACTATTCACCAAAAAATTATTTTAATCTCATTGAACCACATTTTACTTCTTAATGACAACCATGTATGTCGGATTTTTGAAATTCAAAACACAATGATGGCAAAATTTCATTTAAACGGAAAATCAATTTTTATAAGTACCACTTAATGGTTTAACTATTCATCAAAAATTGTAGTTTTTCAGAAAAATACCAAAACATCACCCTAAGCTATATTTGATATTCTGAATTCAAAAATGAAGTCTATTTTACAAAATTAAAAACATATAAGTCACATTAATTAATTTAATAATTAATTCCCGCTGTTAGAGCAAATAGCGTGTTTTTATGAAACAATAAGTATCAAAAGATTGACACCAGTTTAAGTCCAATTTCAAAGTGAAATTGATTCCAATGACCACCATTAGATTAAATGGTAAAAATATATTCTAATTTAACTTCAAAACCGATTCAAAATATAATCTAATCATATAAATAAATTATATTAAAAAGCAGTTTTGATGTCAAATGCAGTATTTTTCACTATTCATTAAAAAATGAACAATGTCAGAAAAATACCAAAAATTCACAAAAAGTAAATTTTGATGTCCCGATAATAAAGAATAAGTTTATTTTGACAAACATTGTTTATAAAATTTTCAAAAGATAGATTCAAAATTGGTTTGCCATCAAAAGGCAGTAAAAAAATCTTTTAAAAATATTAGTGTATTCCATGCTTAAGATTGGATTTATTTTCATTTTAAGCCTCTAAAACACTATCTAACTCATTAATATACATAGATAAAAATATCTATTATTAATTACTTACTTGGGATGTTACACTCCCTTATAGCGATTGGAAGGCATTTTCATCCTTCGCATCCCATGAGAGTCTCTTGCATTTGGGTTTCTTTGGTGATAATTATACATTGTTTTATAACCATAATGGAAATCAGTTTACATAGTTCATATTGGATCAATGTTTCGATTTTGTTTAAGAAATATCTTCCTACCAAAACATAGATTTTTTCCACCTAGATCATGAATTGTCAGACCATTCTCTTCTCCTTGTTAATCTGTAGGTGGGAAATGTGGGTTGTAGGTGATTCTTCTTCTCTAGCTGATGGTAACAATATCCTGAAATCCTCACATTAGTGTAGAAATCCTTGGAGCTCCCCATATATGAGTAAAGGTGGTTTGGCTTCCATAACAGACATCTCCACTAAAATTAGGACCTCATATCCTAGGTTAACACACTCCCCCAACCCTATGAATGAATAGAAAACATTATAAGTGCTATTGGAAATTATTTTTTTAGTTTGGAAGATTCTTGGGATGAGTATCTCTTTGTGTATCTTATCCAAAAAATAAATTATCAATGAAATTATACTTGATAATGAGACGATTCTTCTGAGAAAGGTCTTGGGAAACTTGTCTCAAAGAAGGTCATTTCAACTCATACTTCTTCCATGCCTGCTTGAATGAGAAGTGTGGGGATTTCAACCCTACCATTAAGAAAAAATATGGATCATTTACTAGTGAACTGGTCAAGATATTTTGTATGGTGAACCACCATTTTAAATCCATTTTATGCGATTCTAACCCCTCTTTGAATACTGGCTACCCATATGGTCCCTTCGACCTAATTACCTCAATTCCAAGGGTGGTTTCCAACCATACTATTCATCTGATTATAAGTGTCCTTCATGGGGATGATGTGCGGGACTCAGTGTGATCCCTCAATATGGAGAGCATTTAGAGAACAAATGTATTATCATGTTAATTCTATTTTATCTCCTATAATATCATCAAGAATGATCTTGTTGCTTCCTTCCAAGATTTTATCTAAGGGGGACTTTACTCAGGTTTCTTATTCCACAACACCGGTCCATATTCCAAATGTTAAGGATCCCTCCTCATTGAAGCAGTTTCAACACATAAGTATATTTAACATTTCACATAAATTGTTATCCTCCATCATCAATAGGAGACTATATTAGTTCTTCAATTATTGGGCCTTAGAGGAAGAACATTCTTTAATTCAAGGTAGGTCTATCCAAGTATCGATCAACATTTCCCTAGATATGGTTGGTGATATCAATAAGAAGGTTAGGGGATCCAATATCACTATTAAAGTGGATATGGATAAGTCTTTAATTTCATTGAGTAGGTCTTCATCATTCGTGTCATGAGGTTCATTGGTTTTTCACCATGGTCCTTGGATTTACTATTCTTATGACTTTCGTAAACATTGTATAATATCAAATTTATAGGGAGGTGATGTGGCTTCCTCAAATATATTAGGGGGATCATAAAAGGGCACCCTCATTCCACAATAATCTTCATCATTATCAAATATTCCCTTGGTATACATATTATCTCATTCATGAAACAATACCTCATCAATCCTTACCACTATGGAGGTCATCTCCCTAGGGTCTCACACCTCTTGTTTATTAATGAAAATTTATTTTTCATTAATAATTTTTTCTCTTAAATCATGGGATTCCACAAAATTATGAACTATACACACGTTGGAGTGGCCATATAATTAATCGGAATAAAAGTCATGCATTCTTTCACTCTTCTTTCCAGACCAAGAGAATATGCAACATTCAATATATCTTGGTCATCTAAAGAATGAATTCTCCAATGGAGTATTAGGGTTCTTATATTTCTCCAGGAAAAATTCGTGAAACACACTTTGAAAGCTTGATCAATAATATTACTAACTAAATCAGCAATTGGAAACCCCATTTTCTCTTGTTTAGTGGGAGAATCACACTTGTCAACAATTTGCTTTTGCCCATACCTATGAATATTCTTTCAGTTCTCAAGGTACCCAAATAAATTCATAAGTTAATTGGGAACCTCTTTAACTAATTCATATATGATGAACACAAAGAGTTCAAGTGTAATTGAGACTCTTGGTCTCAGCTCTCTATAATAGTGGATTATAGGTGAGTCAATTCAAGTGATATGGGGGAATCGATGTATTTTATTCAAGGTACGCTAACATGGGAGGTCATCAAGGGAAGATCTCTTTTGAATAGATTTATCTAAGGTGAGTATGGATGTGGAAATAGAGAGAAATGTTACCAACTCCCCCCCCCATTGGATCTATTTTCGGGGACACATCCTGGTCATTAATCATTACTCTCGGTGGATCTTATGAATGGTGATATCAGTTTTAGGGGATGTAATTACGTGGATGAGATCCTTGGGTATCTTGGTTGTCTTACCCTAGACCTGAACTTCCTGTAAGCCCACTCTCACCCCTCTTTCATCCATTAATTACTTAACCAAACATAGAAAAAATAATCTTTTGATGTTATCAAGCTAGATAATAGCCTTGATCAATGTATCTTTATAGTCTTCTGATCATGTTGGTTTGTGTCCAAATCCTATAATACATTGATGCATATAGAGCCTAAATACAACCCATAGGGAAATAGAATATGGTTCAAGGACATTACAATGAATTATATATTTCATTTTTTATATTTTGATACCAGGTCATCCCCATGGGTGTGGTAGTAAATGATAAAGGGGTTTATTTGTCCTTTTAAGTCTCTTGTTGTCTATTTCCCAAAGAAGAAACCTTGATGAAATTTTTTACAAAGGGAGTGGGAAAGAAGAGTTTGGGGTGTTCTGGGGGATTCATCATTATTACTAGTGCAGTGGAGTCTATTGAGGCATTCCTCTAGTTCTGGTGTGAAGGATCATGTATAAAAAATAATGGGGAGAAGCCTTGGGAAATACTCCTCTTGGTCAGTTGTTGGTCCATCTGGAATTCTCGAGACTAAACCCAGTATAGTAGACATAACCTATCTGGAATTTCCTAGGTTATAACCCCATATGTCTTGTGGCAGACCTAATGAGCCTCTAAAATCTTATGGATGTGGTTCCCTCTATCATATGTTATGTTTTTTGAAATCCCCCCCCCCTGAGGCTTCTAGTCTAGTGTTGCAGGGAAACTGGATCTATTGGTCCCCTCCCTCCCACGGTCTGAAGCTGAATATTGATGGTGCATATAGATAAGAGGCCATTAATGGGGGTTTTATGGTCAGAAACTCTTCCAAATCACTGTTTTATTTCTTTTATTCTTTATAATGGCCTAGTGGTCTCCTAACAGTGAAGTAAAGGCCATGATTAATGTCCTTAAACTTTTCTTCTCTTTTCAAATTCCTCTAGAAACTACAGAATTGTATTCTATGATCATATGGATCTCCCTCAAGGATTTATCATTCTCCCCCTTTCAAATAACATATTTGATCTGTGCATTAAAGGATTATATCTCCAATGACATTGAGCTTCTCCGCACATGGAGAGAAGGTCATATAGTTTTTGACTTCTCGGTCTTAGCGAAAACAACAGACACCCCTTCATGGATTTATATACCCCTGGTTTCTTACCTATGGGATGTAATGAAATTTTAGTTATTGATTCTCTTGTACATCACTGTTTCATATCCCCCTGAGGTTCCTATATCTCTCCCTCATTTTATTCAACTAATGTATTTTCATTTGGTGTATGTTAGTGAGAAGGTACTTTTATAAGTTTCTATATGGATTAATGTTCTGAGAATTAGAAGGAAATTAAAGGTAATACCTACGTATATTATCAAATTTTATATATTTTATCAATTAGGTATGGTTTTTTATCACTTGGGGATTCCATTTACCCTCTCTTAACTTCACAATGTGTTCCATGTATCTCTCCTGAGGGAGTACAAACTTGATTTATCCCAGGTACAAACCTCAAAGGTCATACCCACTGGATCTTGATCATTCCTATTAATAAAACTCAATATAAATATTGTATCATAGGGATAAATTGATATGGAAAAATGAAAAATCACCTGATTAATGTTCTCGGGAGGAATCTAAAATTCAAAAAAAAACTACATGGGAAGCCGAGGAAGTGATGAAACAAATATACCCATATTAATTTTAATATAAGTGATGGAATTTCAAGATGAAAATTCATTTCAATGGGGTATAATTTAACACCAAAATATTTAATGATATAGTTCCTTATAAATAAAATTTATTCCCTTGATATCTTACTTTACATGCAACACCATGTCTAAACTAACTACAATATACTATTGAAATATTATTATTTAATGTGACAGTTAAAGCCAAGATATTAAATTGGATGGTATGAATAGGGATGAATAAAATATGAAACACTTATGTCTTACAAAGGTATAAAATAAATTCATTGGATATCAATTCATTAGATATAAAAAAATTGAATGTTAAAAAGAGTTAATTTTTTAAAATTGTTTTTATGCAAAAAATGTGATTTTATCAACAATTAATCTCTATTAGTGATGGATTTTAATAAAATTTATACATTATATATTCTATAAAAATTCTAACATTATTCTATATTTTCTTACAATGGGATAATAATAAATCCATTTTTATACTTAAAATTTTATTTTTATAAAAAAACAGTTTTTGTGGAGTTTTGCGCAGTTATTTTCAAATTTTGTTTTTCCTATTATAGAAATTTAATATCTAAATATAGATATAATATTTTTAAAAATGATATTAAAATTTTGTAAAAATATATTGTTGCTTTTTTCTCTTATAAATAGTAACCTTGGTAAAAAATCAATATAGTAAGGGTAAAATGAGTAAAATATGATCGAAACATTGGGATAAGAATTTAAAATATCTATTAAAACTTCTTTTATCATATTATTTACATAGTGTTGGTCCATTTCCATCCAAGTATCATATATATGGACACTTGTTTCCATTTTTATTTTATTTCTAACTTTATATTAATATATGAAATGAATAAATACAAATTGTCACTCTATTGAATTTAATGTCTATAAAATTTTTATGTGAGGAAAAAATATAATAAGTTTAGTTATAAATGATTATTTCATAGATAAATTAATTTTTTTTATCATATTTATTTACGTCTAATTTTTTTTCTTTAATAATTATCTTAAAATCATACACAACACCAACATTGTATTTATTCAAATATTATAGAAAAAAAATAAATTATTTTAAGAATATGAAAAGTAATATAATAGATGAATTATTATGATACACAAATTTTATAGATAAATATATGTTATTAGGTAATTTTAATGGTTTATAATCATATTCATTTTCATTCATGTTTTTTTTCAAATTTTATTTACATGAAGAGATCCAAAAATGATGTTAATGATATTTTATAATAAATAATATTTTATTTACTGAGTCAAAAAGTATGAAAATAATATCTTCGTGCAAATGATGGTATATGATTTAAATACTCTAGAGACTGAAATAATGACTTTAGTATATTCTATATGACTATTTGTTGTTATGTGAATGGAATATCTAGTATCAACCTTCTTCCAAACCACTATTAAATGATAATGTCACTCATGCATAGTTGTGGACTACCACCTCCACGAACCGCTACGATTCGTTTTTCATTTTAAATTTACATATATGGTAATAAGAATGGATTTAATGAATATATAAGATATATACAATATAGAAAAGATCCTACACATGTGACTTATTATTTTTCTTTCTCTCATTCCATTAATCGAAATGTGAAAATAGTGTTCATTCATACATACAGTCTCTTATCCATATGAATGATTTAATTTTATTTTATATCTATATTCTTTAAACATAACTCTATATATATATATATAATGAATATATATAATATATATATAATTTGTTTATTATAAGTAAAATATGTAATCATGATCAATAGATAAGGAATCGAACAATGAAACAAAGATTCCAATGAAAAAATAAAAAAGTTAACACCTACAAATGATGGTTTTTATAAGGAATTATTAAGAAATGGGTGTTAAAATATTTTAAGTGGGTAGTATATGATATTATAAGTATCTACCTGAACTTGGTATAAAATTATAATAAATTGAACTTTATTATATTTTAGTTTAATCTTCTTTCTATGTATGTTAATCTTGAGGTCACGGTTTTGTGTTACAATATTCTTGTTTACCATGAATATATTTGATTAAGTTTTTGATGATGAAATTATATGATCATCCTATCAATAATGTCATAAATTTTCTTATACTCTAGTTATTTATTAAGAATACATGATTTCTTATGTTTTTCCTCCCTTTAAATACTCTAGGTACATAAATAATATTTGGAGGAAATATTTATTTAATTCTCTCTTCGGTTGAATATCCTTTTTCATCTATATTTATTATATATAGAATGTTTTCAGAAAAATTACTAATATATAATTATTTTTAATTCATTTTTACCAACGTTGTAATTTTTTAAAAATATTTTAAAATGAATCTTCTTATCATTTTCTACATGAGGTACTTTTAAATTTTTACCAAATATATGAAAATAATCTTTGTTTTAATGTACACGACATGAATGGAATTTCACATCATCAACAATGCACAATGATTTAAATCTTAATTTAGAATATTCCAAGTTTAATTTAAATAAAAAAGATATTCTATAATATTTTGTAACTTTTTATTTTTTAAAGAATTTATTTTAATGTGAAAAGTGTATTTTCATCGAGAAATATTTGAAGCTAATGAAATTTTCATATAAAATAAAATCCTTTGATGTTTATTATTCCATATTGGGGATATAATCAAATAATACTTTCTTTATTTTTTCTATGTATAGTTTATTATTATTATGATCATATCTTTATGAAAACTGTTTATTATCTAGGGTTATGCTATAATGAATTGTTGATATCTTTTTGAAACCTATTTATTTTACATGGGTTATGACATATGATGAATGATTTAGGATATTATGGCACATATATGAATATATTATTATTATTTTATGGGTGGGCCTTTGATTATATATCCCTTTAATTCATTGTTTTATAGTGGATATCTCATGAGATAATTAGGAATCGAATGGGGAGTGAACCTATTTTTGTAAGGGATTATGGCCATTATGATTGTCTTGGGGGTGAACATTAACTAATATAATGGAATGGAATGTGAACCCAATCCTGTATGATTTTATTTTCAGTTAGACTTGACAACTAAGGAAATGTTTTTCTAGGATTATGTGTACGCCAAACACATATTTATTATACCAATATTATTTTATCATGGATCAAGTCCTTGGATTCCTTTATGATTAATGTAATATGAAATTCCAATATTTATTCTATGACTCAAGATTTTGATTTATTATATGATGGGTTTAGTTATAAAATGTTAATCTAATGTTATCATAACCTTACTCTCAAGTTATTCTGATTTTATCATTTATATCTTCCTTATTTACCGTTATTAATCATCAGATGTAAACCTGTATTTTGATTAATTTCCCAAAGTTATAATGAAAAATTTTATGTAATATATTACTAAGAAGGATTTTGGTTGTGAAGAACTTAGTGAGAGATGATTAAGATTTCTTCTAAACAAATTGTTTATGTTTCCAAGTTTCCAATGATACTAAACATATAATATTATAGAATTTATTGTAATTGTTTGTATTGAATATTCATATATTAAAATGTAATATAAATGTATGAAAATTATGGGTCACTATAGTTGTTATGAGAACTAGGTATATTACCTTAGTAAACAAGGATGATAAAACTCTAGTAAGAATGCTTAAGATACTCTTATGTATTGGGGAACATCCAATGTTATGATAAATAAATAATTTTGATTTTTCTAATAAAATTCAACATATTGATAGGAAAAGTGGAATTATTTTTAGAATAGATTCATCTAGTGGTAATAACGATGAAAAGGGTTATTTGAGTATATATTTTCCATTATTTAGGTACCAGGTGAGAATTCCCTTACTACTCATATGGTTTGACACTCATGAGGGATATGTTGGAGTTAATTAAATCTTTATTTATAAACCACTATGGTGTATTTTAATAGATGATGACCATGAATTACATAGGATAAACCAATGGATATATAGATTTATAAGAATATGTTTTTATTTATACATCTTGTAAATTAATTTTTATAATTATGTGGTTTTCCACTATGATTATTTCTCCTCACACAGTGATTTTTTAGACAATAATTGGAACCTAAAAGAACCATATAAATTTTTAATGTGATGGAGAATGTAATTATTTTCATCCTTTGAAAATAGATTTTATGGTATTATAAATTCAAAATATTTTTCTTCTTATTATTAATATATCTCAAGCTATGAATCATGATTAGATTCCAAACAGCAAATAAAGGGAACAATATATTGTTGAGTCATTTATAAGGTTACATCCACCATTATTTTTTAGGTTTAATGATCACCTTGTTACAGATCAATGGATCAATTCCACTAAAAATATATTTTCTATTCTCCCATTTTTTAAAATATAGGAATTTTATTTTATTTTTTTATCATATAGAAGTTGAAGCAGATCAATATAAGAGTATTATCAAGAATACAAGGAAACATGAAAAAATTTACCCCCTTGAGTGAGATGAGTTTAATAACTTATTTTTATGTAATTACATTCCATGATTCTTTGTATGAATTTGTATATATAATTAAATGAGGCGGAGAAAACGAATGAAAATTTTATTATTTAATATGAGAAAAATATTTACAAGACTTATGAGGTACGTCTCTAGAATTATCATCCAACCAAAAAGTAAAATTGATTTTTTCTTTACTGGATTAAAACCATGTCTTTAAATAATGTTATCTATAAGGGACACTAGTAGCTATAAATAAATTGTTTGATGTTTTCTAAAGGTGGAAATATAGATTGGAGTTACCCATAATTATCATGGATTTTATAAGAAAAGAATTATAGAATTAAATAGAAATTATAATAACCATGGGAAGAAGAAGGTGGTATTTACATTATTCCAAAAGTGTAGAATGAAACAATAATAATCTTTTCTCAAGTTAACTTGTAAATATTTTATGTATTTAAAGTAATGTCATTGAGAAATTGAATTTTGAAGTAATGGGAAGGATAATCTAGCTAATTGAGGAAAAATGTACAATATAAGGCACCACTAACCCTATAGTGCTTCAAATACAAGGACTATGAAAATTATGCTAACCTGTGATCAAATATTGCATTTAAGGATGATGATTGATGTTATTATCCTATTAAGACTAGAGATAAAGTTAAATCTCCTACGATCACAATTACTATAATTTGGTATGACAAAAAACTGGTGAAAGGTCAATGTACCCTCCACTCTAGAATCGTTAATATCTTATTTGATACTATATCTACCCACAAATTTATATATGAAAAAATTTCTAATTTTATCATAATACCTCTTCAATGATTAGATGTATCATTTTCATTGAAAAATAATAATAGAATGATGATCATATCCCTAGTCTATGATTATTCCAACATTGATTTGTTTTGGAATTTTCTTCCTAAAAATATCATTATTCTCTCTATAGATAAATTTAATGTTATTTTAGAAATGGGTTAGCTTTCTTTACATTAATTTCACATTAATTTCCAAGACAGAAAGTCAAATTTGATATTACAAAACAACTAATGATCATCTATTAGTGTGATGATAGAAATGAACATTCAATTAAAATTAAATCCATTATATGAGTTTTTATTCTTATTAAAAAGTAGTGTATATCTCATATGGTTGGGAATAAACATGATATTGATGTTCTGACTATTGTGCGGGAATTTTTTGGATTTTTTTACGGAATATTTTCTTAGTTCTCCACTGAATCATGAATTTTTTTTTAATAAAACTCATACTTGGTCATAAGCCTATTTCAAAGAATCCATATAGAATGGTCCCTATAAAGTTATTGGAATTTAAGAAGAAACACTGGGTGAATCTTTTAAAGGGATTTAATCTTCCAAGTGCATCACCTTAGGGTGAACCTATTCTTTCTAAAAATAAGAAATATTGATCAATGCAACTCTATATTGATTATACATAACATAGGAACATAACTATAAAGAAAAAGTTCAATCTCACCAATTTTCATAATTTTTTATCAAATAAATGGTGCTTAAAAAATTCCCATGATTTACCTTCATTTTGTATATGATATATTTGTGTTAAGGAAGGACTATTTACCTAATACATCATTCTATATAAGGTATAAATAATATTAATTTATTGTGATGAAATTCAGTATAACTAATTATCATGTTATCGTCATGGTTTTAATGAATATAGTGTTTAGAGATTACCTTGATTAGTTTGTGAATATATTTATAGTTGGTATTATTATATATTCGTATAGTAATGAAGAACATGAAGATAACTGAAGGACTATACAAATGAAACTATGGAAGATGAATCTAAATTAAAATTTACCAAGTGTGAATTTTGGATAAAAATTATTTCATTTTTTGGTTATATAATCTCACGTGAAGTTATTTTAGTGGTTCTATCAATAGAAAATGTTATCGAACGTTATGCTATATAAAAAACTAATAACATATACCCATAGTTTTCTTGGTTTTGATGGACATTATTGAGGCTTGATGAATCATTTCTCAAGACTATATAATACACTCGTAATGTTAACTTAGAGGGGATCCAATTTTATTTTAAAAGATGAATGTGATGAAAATGGCAAGGAATTGAAGAGAATATTAATTATAACATAGGTGTTTCCATTACACTATAGTGGATAAGTGTTTACAATCTATATTTATTAATAAATGAAAGAAACATGATGCATCATTGGGAAGAATTATATTGTTATATCTTAGGACACATGCAAAAAATTACCCATTTCATGATTTAGAGGTAGCTGTGATAATTTTTCCATTACATATATGGAGGAATTATGATTCCAAATAAATAAGTGACATATATACTAATCATAAAATTTTAAATTATAAATTCACCTAGAAATAGTTTTATATGAACCAAATAATATTTTTTAGAGTATATTAATGATTATGAATGATCAATAAATTTCCACCATGGGAAAGTGAACAATGTAAAAGATAAAATGAGTTAAATGGATCATGCTATTATTTCTATGATGAGGATAATAAAATATCCAATTTTTTGTATTTCCAATGGATAGATCTTGAAATATTTATATAAGGGGAGAAATATTCTCTTTCCCAAATGAGTGTTCAATCATATATCAATGTGAGGATTAAAAAGGTCAAGAAAGAATATATGAAACAACAAGAATGAGGTATGAAATGTCCATATGCTCATCCTTGATTTTGAATAAATGATAAGGATCAGAAAAATTTTAGGGGTTTCTTATATGTTGGTTCAAATGAATTATTTGTTAGGTGAGGATTATAGATCTCCCTTCTCTATTCAGTCTAGAAGTATGAATATGTATAGAGACCTGAAAGAGTATTTATTATGGGTAAAAATGAAGAGATATATTGTAGAGTATGTATCTCAGTTCTTGGTATGTAATAATGTTAGGGATGAGAGATATGATTATAATGGGATGTTACAATCACTACCCATACCTACTTGGGGATCAGAAAACATTACCATTTTTTGATTCACCAGAACATCTAAATTTTATAAAACTATTTGGGTTATAGTATATGGCCCTAAAAATTCAACACACATCATTTCCATTATTGAATTTTTTTTATATATCATATTTCTATAATATACATTAAACAATTTGTAAGGTTTCACATATCTCCACATTTTATTATATCTAATTTGTACCCAAGGTTCACCTTGATGTTTTGGAGAAATATTCTGCGGGATCTTGATATACAATCAGTACTTCTTATCATCCTTAGATAGATTACCATTATAGGATAACCATTCAAACCAAAATTTATATTTTTAGATTCTTTTCAAAGTATTTAAAATGTGTTTGGGATCAATATCATCCTCTAGTCAAATTTTGGAACACCAACAACATTCACTTGAGCATTCAGATGGCTCTTTATGAATCTCTATATGGAAAGAAGTGTATAACTCAAATATAGAAAGATGAAGTTGGAGGAATAAATATATTGGTACCTAATATATCCATGGAAATGGTGGATAAATTCATATACATTTAGCAACATATCAAATCATATTACAGTCTACCTAAAATTTATACTGACGATCATCAATGAAGTCGAGAATCTAGAATCACTGAGAATGAATTCAAGTGAATTTCTCCATAGAAGAATGTTATGACATTCTGAAAGAAAATAAACATAATACCTAGGTATATTGGACCATTTTATAAATTTTATTATGTATGGATGGTATCTCATCACTCTTTATTTCCATCGAACCTCTCTCAAATTCAAGATATGTTCCATGTATCTCTCCTAAGAAAGTACATACCTGATCCATCACATGTAATGAATTAAGAGGTAATATCACTAGAGAATGATCCTTACAATAAATAAAAACCTATATAAATCTTTCATAATATAGATAAATTTATATTTAACATGAATACTCATCTGTTTAATGTTCCCTAGAAGAATCAAATGTTCATATAAGTGGCTTGGGAACACATGGATGTGATGAAATATATATATCATTATTTGTTTGCGTATGTGAAATTGAATTTTTAGGTTGAAATTATTTTAATGTGGGTGTAATATAACACCCAAAATATTTTATCATATATCTCATTCCATATAAATTTAATTTCTTTGATGGATTTCGAGAGAACCAACACTGATTTAAAAAAACCATGATATACTATTGACATACTATTATTTAAAATGAAAATTACAACCTAGTTGTTGGATTAGAGGTTATGAATACTACTAATTAAATTAATAGATACATATAGATTAAAAATTTATTAAATGAATTCGTTGGATACCAGTTGATAATAAATGATAATAAAAATCATTTGAAAGTAAAAGAGTTGTTTTTCTTAAAAAATATTCTTATTCATGAAATGTGTTTCTATCCAAAATTAATCACTATATGTGAATTATTTTAATGAACTGTATAGATTATTTTTTCAATAAAATGTTTTAACAATCATTTAAATTTTATTCTAGACATGGGAATGGAATAAATAATGATTTATCTACAAAATTATATTACTCTAAAAAATGGGTTTAACACTATTTAGCATACTTATTGTAAAATGAATTCCCTCCAAATAGATAAATTAAATATAGAAAAAAATTATTCCATGTTTTCAATTTAGATATTCAAATTTGGTAAATATGTCCCTTTTAGTTTTGATAATTATGAATACTAACAATGGTTATGTTTTTACACCTTAGTAAGTGTAAAAGGGGTAAAATTGGGATAAAACAATAGGATAAGGATTTGTAATTTCTCTAACACTTTACTCCATCATATTTAATGAGTGGTTTAAATAAATGTTCATCAATGTCTACAATATATGTCTACTTAGAGCCATTTCCCTTGTATTAGGAACATTATATAATTTTTAGAAAAGAATAAATACAAAATATCACTCTCTTGACTTTAATATCTCTAAATATTTTACGTAAGGATAAAAAGAGTATGTGTTCATTTATAAATTTTTATATAAAATATGAAAAACTCTTTTTCATGGTAATTTTTTTTTAATTTTTAATCATTCAATATTTACCTTAAATGCTTTTGCAATGTCAACATAGTATTTATTTATTCAATGGAAAATAAAATAAAAGATAGTAAAAATATTGAATGTAATATAATTTGGATGTATTATTATGATCTATTAACATTATAGATAAATATAACTTATTATAGATGTTTTAATGTTTTATATTATTATTAATTTTTTATTATGATGTTTTCAAAGTAAAAATAAATTAATAGTTGAAAAAAATGAAATAGATTATATTTATTATAAAAAAAATTATTTAATGATTTAAAATTCATAAAAATGTTATTAGGCCAAGTGAATTGGATTGTTTTTAAAATATAAACTATGATACAGTAATGGGTTAATTTTCTTTTCATTGAAACATTTTTTATCATCAAAAACTAAAAAATCAATATCATGGTAATTGAAAAAAGGGTTAGAAGGGGTTGAAATCAAAAAATAAGAGTGAAAAAATAACCAAAACATCTTCAAAATTTCTTTATATGAGATTATTTTTAAACATCATCATATTAGGTTCGAATTATATCAATTTGGTGTTATTTTACATGAAAATTATTTTTAATAATTTATTAATTTATGTAATTCCATGAGTTACCCTCCCATAACATATAAAAGGGAACCTATTATCCTATATTAATTTTACCTTTTTTGGATTCTATATCATTAAATCTTTAAAATAATACATTCTTATCTTCATTTACTGCCACTTAAAGGCTTAATGTCTGAGAAAAAGAGGGAATTTGTAGGGAAGAGGAGTATCTCTTAACTGAGCATTTTCAATTTTTTGCATCTTATATTTCATATGAATTTATGGTAACTATAATAAAAAAATAAATTATGCATCTTAGATAATTTAGTTTTTATGTTAATTTAAATACCAATGTCCACCTTCTTTCCAAAAATTGTAAAATGATAATGTTTCTTGTGCATGTGTGTCGGCTACCACCTCTATGAAGTGATTTTATTCATTTTTAGTTTTTGATTGAAAAGGATAGTTGTAAGGAAATATAAAATGAATATATAAAATATATATGATATAAAAAAGATATATTTAATGTTCATTATTATTTTTCTCTCATTATATACATTCTTTTAAAAGATAAAATAGTTTTCAAGTCTATGTGTGGCCAACCATATCCATGAACAATATAATTCATTTTTCTTTATCAATACTTTATGGATGAATATAAATATATAAATATAAATATATAACCAATATATATGATATTTATATCATTATTAAAATTATTATGATTACATAAACATTATAAAATAATATTTACTAGAACTATTGAAAAAAAATCATGAAAAATGGAATAGTTAACACCTATAAACGATGATTATAATAAGTAATTTTTAATAAAATGGTGTAAAAATATTATAATAAGATAGTATATGACATTATTCATTTGTAAATGACATTATTATAGAATTATAACAAATTAAAAATTATTATATAATATATTTTTTTGTTTCTAAGACATTTGTGCTTGAGGTAAGGGTTTTATGTTACAATCTCATTATTTTCCAACATTTTTTTTAATTATGTTTATAATGATGAAATTTCATGGTCTAATTATCAATGATATCATGAATTTTATTATCCTATAGTAATTTCTATAAAATCCATGGTTTCTTTTCATTTTCTTCTATTTAAATACTCAAGTGATAGTAAGAATATTGTATTGAATATCACTTTATTTCTCTCTTCAAATAGAAATCCATTTTATTCGATATCCATGTTTTTTAAAATTGTTTGAAGACTAATTTTAATATTATTTAATGTGTATTTTAAGTCATTTTTACCTTGTTTTAATTTAATAAATAATAAAATGAATCTTATTATCATTTTCTTAATGCGGTACCTTTTAATTTTTACTTATAAAGTGGAAAGAATCAATATCTTAACCTACATGGCCTGAGAAGAATTTCAAATTTTCATGAAAAATCACTCCAATGAAGATTACTTTACATGTTTCCTATATTATTTTCAAATAAAATTTTCTCCATAAATTTTTTGACAATTTTATATTTTAAAGAAGTGATTTCAAGTTGAAAAGATTATTTTTCTCCAAAAATTACTTAATGGTATTTTAAATGAATTTTCTTCTGAGATAAAATAATTTTATGTAACTTATTCTTTATTGGGGATATTATTCAATGAAACCACCCTTATTCTATATTTGTATGGACAATGATTATTATGATGATATGTTTATGAAACCTATTTATTTTCCTTGGGTTATGCTATGATTTATTGTTGAAATGTTTATAAATACTCTTTATTTTCCATGTGTTGTGATATATAAATAATGAAATATGATATTATAGAACACATATAAATAGATTATGATTATGTGATGGGTTGTCCTAAAATTATATAACCCTCAAATGCATTAGGTACGGATAGATATCTCATGGGATAATCAGTACTAGAATAGGGAGTGAACCCAACATAGTAAAGGACTATGTATACTATAGTCATCTTAGGAGAAACCACAGCTTATATGATATAATATATATTTAACCTTATCTAATATGATACTTGTGGAAGTCATCCCTCACGACTAAGGAAATTATTTTCTTTTCTTATGTGTACACCACAAACCTATGTCTTATGACATTATTAGGCTCCCATGGATAATTATCCTTGATTACATTGTGATTTATGTCTTATTAACTACCCCGATTTATGCCAAGGCTCCAGGATATGATCTATGTAATGTAAGTGTAGTTTAAAAGGATAATCTCACACTTTCATTACTTAATTTTCTTGATATTTTTGTTCGATTATTGATATTTCCCTTGATTACCATTACTAATTATCTGAGTTCTTACTTTATCATGTTTCATTTCTTCATATTATGAATACATATGTTCAGTATTATATGTCTAAGAAGGTTTCTAGTAGTGAAAATATTAGTGGGAAAAGTTTTAGATCTGTTATGCACCTGTTATTTATGTATCCAGGTTTCCCATGATACTAAACTTATCTGAATCTATAATGGATCGTAATGTTTTCAATTTAATATTCATCTATTAAGATACAATATCTATGTATGAAGAGTTTGGGTCACTATAGTTGGTATCATTTCTATATTTACATACATTTAGAATCTAGGATGAGAAAACATTATTTATAACCCTTAGGATGATCTTAATCATAAGAGAGTGTCTTAGGTTATGGTAATGAAAAGTGTGGTTTCCTATTAAAACATCCCTATCTGGATACTAATATTTGATATTATTTAGCCAATGATATGTCTAGGGTTAATATAACAAAAAATAGTTGGTCTATTATATCCCGAGCCTAATTCTGGTGTATGGTGAGTGTACCCTTACTGTGCATATAGTTTGAAGTTATGGGGTGATATCATTGGGTTAATACACTTTTTATTTACAAACCATTATAAATTATTTGAATAGAAGATGACCATGAATGTCCTATGTTAAACTTAATTTTTCATTGATTGAGAAGAAGGTTTCTTTATTTAGTCATCCAATAAATAATTTTTTGTTATTTTTTAGATTTCCACTATTGTTATTTTTTCCCAACCAAGTTTTTTTATTCCATGGATGAAACCCCAAAAAGCTATGATAATAACATATTTGAATGGTAATGAATCTATTTTCCTCCTAAAAACAAAAATTTATAGGAGATTGACTGCAAGATATTTTTTCTATGATTATGTACTTTTCTCGATCTATGAATTATTTGGAGCTACAAGATGATAAAAGAAGGTAAAAATGTTATGTTTATTCTTTAATAAGGTAGAATATGTCTTCTTTTACTGGTTCTTATGATACACTAGTTTATGAGTAATGGATTAGTACAACATAAATGATATTTTCCATTCTATAGTGTTTAGAACATGAAAATTTTATTTGTTTTGATTATCATTTTTCATGTGAAGAATAACAATGGTAAAATCATATCAATAACACGAGGAAATGAGAAAAAAAATTCCCCATTGAGTGGGATGGGTTTAAGGGAATATTTTACATTAATTATTTTCCATGTATTATTCATAAGAAAAGAGTGATGGAATTCCTTATGATTAAGCAGAAGGAAAATGAATAAGTTCGTTCCTATAAGGAAAATTCTGCAAGACTTGGGATATATGTTCTTCATGGTATAATTTAACCTGAAATTAAGTTTTATCTATTATATATTGTCTTAAAACCACGTTATTATCTATAATAGGATTTTTTTAGCTATATAGAAATTGTTTTATGTGATCTCAATGTGGAAGTGGATATTTGTATTACCCATAAATCTCATGGTTTTTATAATAAAAGAAAGATATAATTTAAAGTAAATTTAAAAAAAACATGGATATAAGATGATAACCATTCTCTATGCTCAATGTGTGGAAGGAAACCAAGATTAAATTATCTCAATGGAACTGTTTAATTTATTTTTCTAGAAATAAAGCTCATTGGAAAATCAGATTCAAAAGTTATCGGATTAAAAAACTAGAAAATAATGGATAAAAATCACCAAAAAATCCACCACCAACTCTCTAGTGAAACAAATTCAATGGGTATATGAATTATGAAAATCATTCATCATATCTAGAGGATAATTATGATTATAAACATTATCATTATCTTAATCCCAGAAGTGAATAGAAATCTCTTGTGATCACTATTTATTATATATGTTACAATAACGAAGTGATTAATATTACACTTATTATTAACTATATATCTATTAATATCTAATTTATTATATATCTTCCCACTTTTTATATTTAATGAATATTAAATGGGTATCACAATGCTACCATAATGATTCGATATTGATTTTTTTAATTAAAACACCAAATGGGATGATAATCACATCTCAAGTGTATTATTATTATCTAATTGGATTTTGTGATAATGTGTTTCCTAAAAATATCATTATTCTCCAAGTGTTGTAATATATCGTAATATTAGTCATGGATTGTCTATATTTACATAAATATCGCATCTATTTCCCTAAGGAATGGATTCCATGTTTGATATTCTAAACAAACCTATGATCATCTATCAGTGTGATGATAAATATAAATATAAAATGTTAATTAAATCCATTTTATTGTTGAGTATTTCTATTCAAAAGGGGTGTTTATCTTAGATTGTAATGGAGAAACACAATATCGAATTTATACATATTGTATTGGAGTTTTTTGATATTTTTGAAATATTTTCCTAGTTTTCCACTAAATCATAATGTTTTGTTTTCAATAGATTTTGTACATAGTACTACAAAAATTTCGAATAATCTATATAGAAAGGACCCTATTAAGATACATGAATTAATGAATAAAATCCAAGATAATCATGAAGGGATTCATTCATCCATGTTCATCACCTTTGGATTCATTATTTCTTTTTTAATAAGAATGATGGATAAATTTCAATCTATATTGATTGTTGAGAACCTAAAAATACCACTATAAAGAACATGTATCTGCTACCCCAAATATTAAACTTGTTTGATTAACTATTCATAGATCAAAAATTTTCTAAGATTGACCATCAATATAGATATCATTAATTAACAGTCCAAATAGAGGATATTCCCAACATAATATAGCATTTGTGGTATGGATAGTATGAATTTATAGTAATGTCATTTGTTCATACCAATAACCCTATTATCTTCATGGATTTAAATAATATAGTTGTTATAGATTACCTTGATCATTTTGTGGTAGTATTTATAGATGAGTTTCTTTTATATTATAAGAGTAAGGAAGTGCATGATGATAACTTGATGATATTACTAACATCCCTGAGGAAGGATAATCTATATAAAAAGTATAATAATTCACAATTTTGGATATAAAAATATTCATTTTTCAGTCATATAATATCATGTGAGGATATATGGGTGGATCCATCAATAAAGGATGTTATTAAACATTAGTCTAGACCAACCACGATGACTTATATCAATATTTTTCTTACTTTTTATGGATATTACTGACTATTTTTGAAAATGTTTCATGAATTTCTAATCCACTCCAAAAATTAACTCATAAGGAAGTCATGTTCCTTTGGACAGATGAATGTGTAAAAAATATCAAAGAACCGAACAAAAGGTTAGTCAGTACACCTATTTTTCTATTTCCCTATAGTCGAGAAGAGTTTTTAATCTGTAATGATATATAATAAGGTAAAGGTATTAATTATCATGTTAAATGATATGGTTATATCTTATGCCTCATAAAAATTGAAGGTTAATGAGAAGAATTACCCATCTCATGATTTGGATTTAGTTGTGGTAATTTTATCATTAACGATATGGAGAAATTATATTTACAAATAAAGGTGTGAAATGTATTCCAATAATAAAATTTTAATGAGTGTATTCCTTAAAAACAGCTTAATATGCACCAAATAAGATGGTTAGAGTTTATTAGTGATTATGAAATCTGAATTCATTACTGCCCTTGGAAATTTTGGAGGGTGGAAGATCCTATGTGTTGAAACGAGCATGCCAAAATATATTTGATATCAATAAAAATATAATATTTCTAAATTTTCGAAGGTTAGACATAGAAATATTTAAGGAAGGCTAAAAATTATATCTTTCTCAAATGAGTGTTCAACCATATGTTAATGTGGTGATTAAAGATGCGTTGAAGAGAGATATAGAGCTACATAAGAGGGTCATAAATCTTCTTGAGTTAAAAAATTATTATGATTGAAAGATAAGGTTTTAGAACCATGTATATGTTTTTTCCACAATAGGACTAAATAATAAGCTATTGGATGTAGCTCATAGTTTTCATTCTCTATTCATCCTTTAGGTGTGAAGATGTATAATGATCTGAAATGTTATTTATTATGGGATATCATGAAGACATATATTGAAGGGTATACATCTCATCTCATGGGTTTTCATCATGATGTAGATGAGAGACATATTTATAAGGGCATTTGATAACCATAACCTATATGAGAATAGAAATGTTAAAACACCATCATGGATTTTGTTATCAGACTTCCAAGAATATATAAAGGCTATAATGTTATTTGGGTAACATTCAACCACCATATTAAGCCATAACACTAACTTTATATTAAAGAATATTTACCTCTAGATCAGCTATCCGGGATATAGATTTATGAAGTGTTAACATTTCATGGAGTAAAACATTGTATTTTATATGATCAAGATCCATCGTTTACCTCATTGTTTTGGTGAATTCATCAGAAAGCTCTAGATAAATAGATGTGTTTCTATGCATCTTATAATCCAAAAATAGATGGTCAGTCTATGAGAACTATTCAAACCCTAGAGGATATAATGAGATCTTATTCTATGTATTTCAATGGATGTTGGGATCAACCCCTTCTCTAGTCAAATTTTCATAAACCAACAACTTTCACTCAATCATTTAAATGGATCCTTATTAACATATCTATAGAAAGATGTATATCACTCTAATTTGCTCGTATGAAGTATGAGAAATAATCTATTACGAGAATATAATGCCAAGGAAATTGTAGAGAAGTTTATATCCATTTAGTATAATTTCCGATCAACATAGAGTCTAAAAAATTGTGTTGAAAATCATCAGTGAAATATGTAAATAAAATTTGGTGAGAAGGTATTCCCCTGAATTTATCTATTTAATAAGGTGGTGATATTTTGGAAGAAAATAAATTAAATCCCAATGTATGGTAGAAATTTTTGATTTAGTACAGATTGTTGATTTTCATTTGTCTCTTCCACTGAACCTATCTCAATTCCATTACATGTTCCTTGCATCTATCTGGTGAAAGTGCATACCCCATCTATCACATGTAATGAACTTATAGGTCATACCAATGGAAAATGGTTTTTCCTATGAAGAAAAACCAATATAATTTGTGGATCATATAAATAAAGTAATATGGAACATGTTTACTCACCTAGTTAAAGATCTCTAAATGAATTATAAATATAAATAAGCTACTTTGGAACTCATGGATGTGTTAAAATATATATATCCTCATTTATTATATTAGAGTGAAAGAAATTCAATGGTAAAATTCATTTTATGTATGGTGGAATTAAAATCTATAAAATTTTATTATACATTTCCTTTCAAATAAATTTTATATCTTCAATGTGTTATGATATAGACAACAACGAGTTAAAACCAACCACATTATACAATTTATGTATTATTATTTAATGATACATTAATTACATAGGCATTATATTGGAATATATAAATATTAATAACTGAAATATATAATATTTACAGTTTACACATATATAAAATTAATTCTTTGCATATCAATTTATTGGAAATTAAAACATAAATCACTTAAAATTAAAATAGATGATTTTGGGAAAATATATTTTTATGCATGCGATATGTTTTAATATAAAATTAATCACCATTAGTGAATGATTATAATAAAATGAATATATTATATATTAAATTATATTATTTAACAGTCATATAATGTTTTTTATTAGTAGGAGATAGGAATAAATCTAGTTTAAGGATGATTTTTTTTATGAAAATCGGGTTTCATTTCATTTTTCTTAGTTTTTTTAAAATAAATTTATATCACTTATAAAAATATAATATTGAAAAATATATTAGATATTTAGAAATATGAAATTTCAATTTTGTAAATGAGTCCTTTTTATTTTTATTCATTACGAAAAATAACCTCTGTAAATATTTGTCACCTATGTAATAGTAAAACAGGTAAAATAGAGTTAAATCTTTATGATAAGGATTCAAAATTACATTATAACTTACCTGTATAAAATTTTAAGAGTTTATATCAACCATATCCATAAATTTATATAATATATGACCACTTTGTGCCATTATTTCTTATTATGACCTTTAACTTATTTTAAGCAAGGAATAAAGAAATAATGTAACTCTCTATGATTTAATATCTCTAAAAAAATTACATAAGGATACAAAAAGGTTAATTTTGGTTATAAATGTTTATTTCAAATATGAATTAATTTTTTTATCATGAAAATTCAATTTTAATTTTTATAAATTTAAAAATTACCTTAAATTATATAGCAACGTCGACACATTCTTTACTAAATTAATATAGAAATAAACTATTTGATTTTGAAAATATTAAAATTAAAATAATTTTTAATAATTATTTGGATTTTATATTATCATAGGAAAATATAAAATATTATATACTTTTTTAATGTTTTATATTACGATTCATTTCATGTCATGATGTTTTCAATGATAAAGTAAATGAATAGTTCGAAAAATGAAATAAATGATGTTTTATAATAAAAAAATTATTAATTGAATTAAAATTAATAAAAAACATATATTCATACCAATTATTTATATATAGTTTAACACATCAACCATAGTCCATTTATGGGTCTCATTGCCATTTATGGTAACATTATTGACCCTTAAAAAGTAAAAAAAATACCACAGTAATTTTCAAAATGATTCACTAGGTTAAAACAAAATGATAATATTTAAAGCATAACCATTACTTGTATAAATTTTATTGAATGATACTTTTTATACCCAAACTCATAATATCTTCTAATTATACAAATTTGATTCCTTTTTTTCATGAAAATTAATTTAATATTTTAAGTCATTCAAAGAGTGTCCCTCCCATCACTTATAAATGGAAACCTCGTATCCTCTCTTTCACACACATTTTGAGCCTTCTTGAACATCCTGAAAATACCATAATACCTTCCCAGATTTATTCACCTCTCCTTCAATGCTTAATTCATACGCCAATATAATATTATCAAGGAATTTGTATACAACATAACTAATAATTTTCATTTTCATTTTTTATTTTACTTCCTCTAAATTCATGGTATCAATTATAAAATAGTGAATTTTGAGTCTTACATGTGATGATTTTTTATTATGATAATGGAATCTCAATTATCTATATTATTCCCATCCATTTTAAACTGAAAATTTTGCTTATTTGTACATGTGGACTAGCACCTTCATAAAGTTATGTGTCTCCTTTTTTATTTATGATTTACAAGGATGGTGATAAGGATAGATTTAATGAATAGTATATATATATATAATATAAAATATCATGTAAATTTTAAATTTTTGTTATGTTTCTTTCATTTCTTCTGTTAAAAAGTGAAAATTGCTTTAAAGCATATGTACGGATTATCGTCTTCATGAATTGTGTAATTCAGGTTTATCTCGTTACCGTTTATGGATGTATATAAATATATATATAATGGATTTAAATGATATTTATATAGTGGAAAATTTTTTATAGAGAATATAACTATGATCAATATATAAGGACTAGAACTATCAAATGGACATTATTAAGAAAAATGATATAGTTAACTCCTAGAAATGATGATTTTAATGAATAATTGTTAATAAATGGGTTTTGAAATGTTATGAGTAGATTATATATTATATTTTAAGTATTTAAAATACACATATATTTAATTATAATAAATTTTAATTTATTATATAGGAGGTTAAAATTATTTATTATCAAGTTCAACTTGAAGTAATGGTTTTATGGTACAATCTGATTGTTATCCCAGATTTCTTATGATTAGGTTTCTAATGATGAACAAATATGGTCTAATTATCAATAATATCAGGAATTTTATTCTCATTTAGTAATTTATATAGAATAAATATTTTCTTTTCATTTTTCTCTCATTAAATACTTATGATATTGAAGGTATTTTTAGAAGGAAAATGGACTTATTACTCTCTCGAGTCCAAATTTTTTAACTTTATTATCCATGTCTTCTAAAATGGTTTCAGGAATGATTCAACTAATATCCAATGATTTTTTAAATCCATTTTACCCATTTTTTATTTTTTAAAATAAATTAAACTGTATTTCTTGTCATTTTTACAATGAGGTCTATTTGAATTTTTTCAAAAATGTAAAAGGAATATTTGTTTTACCCTACACTACATGAATAGAATATCCCCCTATCCTTGAAAATAAATTCTTTAATGATTACTTTAAAACCATCAAACTGTTTTTAAAATAAAAATCATTCCAAAATTTTTGGCATAAGAAAACGCATCATTGTAATTCAATAAATTCTTTGAGACATTATCTCAGAGAAAATTTCATTCCAGAGGCTTCGATTTGACTAGTCGTGGAGCCTGAACAGAGTTACAGATCAGAAGTTATGGCCATTTGAAGGCAGACTACTTTGAATGGCCATCAAGGTTGATTTTGGGGCAATGTATGGATTTGCGTGAAAAAATGGAATCATGGGTTTAAAAATGGAATCATGTGTGTAAAAATGGAATCTTGTGCATAAAAATGAAACCTGATGCATAAAAATGGAATCTTGCATGCAAAATGGATTTGCACGGAAAATTGGAACGGAATTTTACGCGCACCGACATTCAAGACTTCACCTATAAATACAAGTGCACCATATTCTTCCCGGAGGGACCCTAGAGGTCGGCCGCTACTCTAATGCGTGTAATTCCTCTTTTTCTGAGCCTACGTAAAGAATCCCCATCTTTCACACAAAACATCACTTTTGCACGCAAAATCACCAACATGCCTAGTTTTGTGGGCAACAGTGCCATTGTGCCTAATTTTACATGCACCAGTGTTGCGCATGTCCAATTGCGCTCATGCATTCCATATTGTGGTAAAATATCCCCTTTTCCTGCCAACCTCTTCTATTTCTTGCAATTATTTCCCAATTGCATGAACGACCCCCTATTGCACGCACATCTCCCATATTGTGTGCACTTCCTCCCTATTGTGTGTAGGCCTTCCCTATTGCACACAATATTTCCTTATTGAACGCAACCCATCCTACAAGTAGCCTATCTAACGTGAAATAGTTTGTCGGACTACACCAGCTAGTCCATACAATTGGGCATTTTCCCCCTCACCCCTACCCAGGTTCAGTGTCGGGATTCGTTCCTAGCCCTCTAGGCTGGTCCCTTTGCTACCGTCACAGACTCCTATAAAAATGGAGTGGTGTATCATGATGTTTTCAGGAAGGAACATAAAATTTTCCATTTCTCCCATATGCATGCCCACCTTCCACCTATGTAAAACCATGCTTTGAGATACTACTCTACACTCCATGAAACAACTTCAGTCGACATATTCCTCTTGGTTTGTTTCTCATGTCATGAGTTGAGATTCTCATCATCAATTTCCCATGTACTTTATGTCAAACCACTCCTCAATAAACGCATCCAAACCCTATCACATGACACATATGTCAAGATCCACTAAAATGGGCCGCTCTTGCGTAAGTCCCAACACCAGCCATTTCTAGGCACCTTACGCCTTACAGTCCTCTCTACATGACTATAAACTATAGTATGTCCTATATGAAAAACATAGGATGCCTCTTACTCTAAAAAAATATTCCTTATGTGTCAATCATAAGATGCCAATAGACCACTCTACATGACTATAAACTGCAATACACTATATGTGACAAACATAGGATGCCTCTTGATTCGAACAAGAGATGTCTTATGCTCCAAGCATAAGGTGCCAATAATCCTCACTACATGACTTTAAAATGTTGCATGCCCTATAATTCAGTAATATGATGCCTCTTATTCCAAATAAGATATGTCTTATGTGAAAGTCATAAGATACCTCACACCATGATTTTAGTGGTGTAATTTCATGTGTATCGGAAACTGTTCGAGCATTCCACCACTCCACCACATGCTTCATGTGTCCTTCATTCGGATCTTCACCCCATTTCTGTCTTAAAGGACCCCCTAACGGCCTAGTCACATGCCGCATCGGCTCACCTATCGTTCTGGTCCAACACCCTAGAAGTCTTTGGATGACACTTTGTGTAAGGTCCTGTGTTTCGAATATGGTCCGCAACTGACCCTCATTTGTTTATCCAAATTTCAGGCTAACATGTTTTGGATGCTGTATTTTGAACATGGTCAACAGTTATCCTCCATTGTCACGCCACCCTCACCACATCCCGAATGTTGAGCATGTGATTCAAACTTTTCATCTCCCTTTGTTCAGACTGATTCCAACACCCTTGGTGTTATTCTTCTTGTCCACTTGCGCATAGGTGTGGGCCTAAATTATTTCCCTAAACCCACCAGTGAGTTGGGATTCCCTCATCACCAGACATGAGGAAGTCATCTGGGATGATTCCATGCATAAGCCCCATCCACTATTACCACTCCATAGCAGCTCCCAGGGATTTTCCTTGGGTTATCCCCATTCACCATTGTCGCTCCATAGTGGCACCCGGGCAGAATCCATGCATAATTCCCATCCATCATCGCCACTCCATAATGTCACCTAGGCACACAAATGGCTATTGATTTTTTTATAGACACACTAATGTGGACCCCTCAATGGGTCACTCCATAACACCCTCTCAGCACAACGTTGATGATGCTTTTCCTTCCCCATGGTCGGGTGGGAATCAGTTATGTATGTCCTAGGTGTGTAGAGAGAACCTACCTCATTTGAGCTGCAGGATGTTAAACTGCAATGCACCATCATCCTTAGCACATGGCGTTAAACTGTAGCCCTGCACCATGCATCACGCGAAGGGTTCCCTGTCTTAGACATTTCTACACCCACTTGTCTCCACAGAAGTAAGATTTTCCTCACATGGAATTAGATCCTCCTTCACGGGGAAAGGGCAACCATCTAAGAGTAATCCCCTATCCTTTCTTGTTGAAGGAAGCATCCCTGCACCTCCTTTCTTATTCAGTCGCAAATACTAGATAAGGGGGATGGGCACCAGATCCCTCCTCTCTTTCGTGCCAAATCCCTCTCCCTTTCAGCTTTCTCACCACTGGGCCTCCATCCTGGAGTAAGCTCCAATCCCTATCTCCTTGGTTTGTAGACCACTCAAAAAGCCTTTGATTCTTTTTTGGGATGCAAAACATGTGTAAGCCCCATTCCACTTCCACGGATGCACCTTTCCTGACATGATTGTCAGGTATTTGTTGCCTCTTATTTCTAAAACCGATCATGACTCATGTGATCTTATAGTAAGCACCAACCATGACATCCTACCTAGGCCATCCTAGAGTGTAATCCCAAAATAATCCTAAACTATGGGAACTTTGATCATTTCCAAAGCAAGATATGTAGAAATCCTCTCTGAGGTTCAAACCCACCATCCATTGGTCCTTACCCCCTTTACATCGGTTCACCAACATTATCCCAAACTATGTAGACTTTGATCCTTTCCATGGAAAGGTATGTATGAAGCCTCCGTGAGGTTCAAGCCCAACAACCATTGGTCCCAACCCCCTTCATGTCAGTCCACCAACACCATCCCAAACTATGTGGACTTTGAATCTTACCAAGGTAAGGTATGTAGGAAGCCTCTCTGAGGTTCGAGCCTAACACCCATTGGTCCTTTCCACCCCATGTTGGTCCACCCTCGTCATGTATGATGATAAACTATACACCCCTTTTGTCCTGAATGACACTAAACTGTCCCCCCATTCAGTGTTAAGCCATTATTATCCCCATTCAATTGTAATCCATTATCAACCCCAATCGATGGTAAGTTGTTGTACCCTAATAAATGGTAATCTGTTGTCAAAACCAATCAGTGGTAAGCCATTAACAACCACAACCAGTGGTATGTCATTGTGTTTCTCATTCGATGGTAAGCCGGTGTAGTCCACTTTGATGGGACCCATGACTCTGGTCCATCCAAGTGGCGTCAGACCATCATTGGGCGACTAACCACATGTAAGCCTCAGTATATCATCAGTTCTCTATCCTCTCCACACACCACAATCCTATACCCCATCCTGAACAATGTGAGCAAAGATTCCCAGCCACGGGGATATGTAAGAAGTCTCCTCGAGAATCAATCCCAACATCGTTGTTGCCCTTATAGCAGTTCCACATCACTCTCCATCCACTCTCCACAATCCATTATCCATCTTGATTCTAACCTGGGCTGCCATATCCCAGTGAGATCACATCAATTCACCTCCTTGCATCCGTGTTTCCTCAAGGGGTTGCAACTATCTGATCCACACCAGTCAGTGTTCTGATCAGTCTAATATTTCTCCACTAGATGTTAAATTCGCGGCATACCCTGTGCAAAAAAAGGGAAGGTGAGGAAAACCACAAAGACATTCCTATGGAATATAATTCCCCAAATTTTTTGTGGGATGACTCAGGATTCCATGCCCTTGCGAAGCCTTATAATAAGGGGAAGAAACCTAGACGCGCTAGTGTTCTAGAGTCTAGAGACACCAGTGATGTCCAACACGACTACTCCACCGACCGAAGGTTTCTTACCTGGTTGGACCCCATAGAATGTTCCGACATAAGAATTGTAATTAGTTGGTGTCCATAAAGATATTGCAATGTGAAGAGTTTCACGAACAACGACTTAATCTATAAGGGATACCCAGACTAGGTGACAATTTTGAAGGTGGAATACACGGAAGGAAGAACCGACATCCCATCATCTTGTTTCGATCAAGGAGAAAACAACCCTAAACAAGTTATGGATGTCACCCACCTTTGGAAAGAAAAAATGTGGGGAAATAGTCAGCGCGTCCTCATCCGCACCAAACAGACGGATGTGTGCGCCTCAGTGAAAGCATCAGAAACAATAATATTTTGTAAATTTTAATATTTTAATGAAGTTATTTCAAATTGAAAAGGGTATCTTCCCCCATGAAATTTTAAAAGTGATATTATAAAGAAATTTTCATCTATGTTGACATCAATTGATATTACTTATTATCTACTATGGATATTATCCAATGATACAATCTTTATTCTTTCTGTATATGGTTCATGATTATGATTATGAGTTTTTTATTAAACTTTTTTATTTTCCATGGGTAATGAAATTGTGAATTGTTGAGATATTGATGAAGTATATTTATTTTCGATGGTTTATGATATATTATAAATTATGTATGCTCTTGTAGAACACTTATATATATTTTATGATTATTTTATGTGTGGGATGGAATTACATATCCCTCCAATGAATTGGGTATATATGGATATATCTTGGTATAATTAGAAATGAAATATTGAGTAAACCCAGTTCAGTAATGTCTTAAGTACACTTTGATAGTATTGGGAGTGAAACATGACTAATATAATAAAATAAGGATTAAATCAGAACTATAATGACAGTCCTGTTAGTGATCCTTGAATACAAAGGAAATGATTTTCTATGCTTATGTGTATGCAATAAACTTATGTCTTATGCCAATATTATTCTCTCATGAATCATGTTCCCTAGTTCATATATGATTCATATCGTATGAACTACTAAGATTTATTTAATTCTTAAATATTATGATCCATGATATGTTAGGTATGTTTTTCAAACATTAACGTCATATTCTCAAACCCTTATGATCTTGTTATTCTTAATTGATCATTAATATCTTTTTTTAACCCCTATTAATAATTTTATGTCAAAAATTCATATGTTTCTTTACCCAAGTAATTAAGTAATTTTTTTTTGATATTTCTAACAAGGATTGTGTTTTTTAAGAACTTAGTGTAAGATTATTTATATATCTTATTAACGAATTGTTTATGTATGTATGTTTTCAAGGATACTAAATGTATATTATTCAAGTATGGTTCATAATTTATTGTATCAAATATTATTCTATTAATATTTGATATCTTTTTATTAAAAGTAGGGATCACTATAGTTGGTATCATAGAATGTTTTAGTTACCTTTGGAAACAAGGATGATAAAAATTTAGTGATTACCCTTAAGATAATGTAAGGTATAGAAGTGAATCATAAGTAATGGTAAAGAAAGAAGTGTAGTTTTCCAAGAAAACCATCCCTATCTAGATAGTCTAAGTGGATGTGATTTTGGAAAAGTTGAATCTAAGGGTAATAACACTGAAAAGAGTAGTTCATGTATTTATAAACCTTAATTATAGGTCATGGTGACTATGACATTAATTTGAACCCAGTTTGACACTCCCTTGGGAAATGATTGGGTTAATTCACATTTTATTTATTAACCGTTATAAATGATTTCAATATATGATAAACATTAATGACCTAGGTTAAACCTAATGTGTCATGAATTAAAATTAACATGTTTTTATTTAGACATCCTATATTTTTTTCCATGATTTTGTGGTTTTCCACTATGATTATTATTTCATGTGCTATGATTTTTGGTTTTAGTCAATGGTTGGAACTCAAAGGAATCATGTTAATGATAAATGTGACAAATAGTGGAATGATTTTTCCCTTGAACAATAAAACTTTATGGGAGATAGAGTTAAAATTATCTTTTTTATTCTTATAAAACTTACCCAACCTATGAATAATACTAATCTTCCTAAAGAGAAAATAAGGGAACATGGTTTTGTTGTGTCCATCATGAGCCATCATCTACCTTCTTGTAGTGGATTTTATGATATAGTAGTTATTGTGTAATGAATAAGTAGAATTCAAAGGATATATTTCATTATCTAGTGCCCAAAACATGAAAAATTTATTTTAGTTTTTTATCATTTAGAAGGTGAATCAGATCAATGGTGGATTCTTATCATGAACATGATATATTAGGATAAAATTCACTCCATAAAGTAGGATGAGTTTTGGAGATTAATTTTTTATGATAACATTCCTAATATTCTTCATAATAAAATGGATAAGTAATTTCTGGAGCTAAGTAATAAGGATAACGAATCTAATAGTTCCAATGAGGAATGTTTTACAAGACTTGTGAGGTACACTTCAGGTATAATCATTCAACCGGAAAGCAAGTTTAATAATTTATTCAATGTATTAAAAGTCTTTGAATGGTTTTATTCATAAAGTATTTTAGTGGATATGAATAAATGTTTTTATGTTCACTCATGTAAGAAATGTATAATATCATTACCCATAAATCTCATGGATTTTATAAGAAAGGAACGATCAAATTCAAAGAAAAATCTAAAAACTGTTGAGAGAAGAATATGATCTTCCTTTTATGATAAAATTGTGGAAGGAAACATGGAGTAAATTGCCTTATGGGAAATTATAACTATTTTTGGTGTGGAAAGGAAGGTCATCATGAAATATAAGGCTGATGTGATAGGAATAATATGCTAGCTAATAATAGTGAAAAATCACTACAGAGTACTTCAACCATACATTATTTCATAAAATGCATGGAGTATGGGAAATATATTAACTAGTGCTCAAATATAGAGTTTAATGATGATGATCTATGTTAAAACCCTATTAATCATATGGGAAATGGTAAATCTCTTACGATCACTATTACTAATGTGGGTTATGATAACTAAGTGTTTAAAGACATAATTTTAATACACTCTATAATTACAAATGTCTTATCTTATTCTATATATTCCCACCCTTTTGTATCTGAATAATTTTTTCACTGTATCACAATACCACATCAATGATGAGATGTTGATTTTTTTGTGGAAACTCTTAATGGTACCGTGATTTCAACTCATGTATATTATTCTCCTACCATTTAACTTTTTTTAATTTTCTTCCGAAAAATATCATTAATACCCGTCTAGTTTATTTTGATGTTATCTTCGACATAGATTATATTTCTTTATATAAAGATATCATAAATTTCAAATAATTGGAAGTCAAATTTGATATTCTAAACCAAACTATAATCTTCTATCATTTTGATTAAAAATATAAACTTCTAATGGAAATTAAATTAATTTTATCGATCTTGACTATTATTAGAATGCCTGTGTTTAACTCATATGGTTAGGGAGAAGAAAAAAATAAATGATATTTATATATTGTGTGAGTTTTTTAATGTTTTCTAAAATATTTTTGTATTCTTTTAGAACCAGATTTTTCAATAGAACATATACCTCAAGATAAACATATTTTGAAAACTCCATATATAATGGACCCTATTGAGTTACGAGAATTGAAGAAGAAACTCCCTGAGATTCTTTAAATGGGATTCATTCACCCAAATGTGTCAACTTGGGGTGCACCTATTATTTATTTTAAGATGAAATATGGATTAATGCAACTCTGTACTGATTATCTAGAGCATACAAAGATCAATATCATGAAAATGAATCATATACTCCATTTTTAAGAATTACTTAATCTACTTCTTAGAGTTCAATAATTTTTAAATATTGAAATAAATTATGGATATCATTAATTATGATTCATGATAGATAATATACCAAATATAGTATTACATATAAAGTATAAACACCATGAATTTAGAGGTATGTCATTTTGTCTTGTTAATTTTTCCACTATGTTCATCATTTTAATTAATAGAGTATTTAGAGATTACCTTTATCAGTTTTTTGTAGTATTCACATGAGATATTCTTATCTATTCTAATACTGGGTAAAATCCTGAATATCCCATAAGGATTGTGCTTAAGACCATAATGTAGGATAATCTATAAAAAAAATTATAAAGAGTGACTTTTAGTTACAAAAAACTATCATATTGGGTCATATAATATCATGTGAGGGTATATCAATGGATCTATCAAAGAAAAATGTTATTGAATGTTGGCCAATACCAATTATGATGGTTTGAATCCATAGTTTTCATTGTTTGGTGGAATATTAAAAAATATTTTTAGAAAATTTATCATGATTTTCCATCACATTCAACACGATAACTTCGAAGGTATCCAAGTTCCTTTAGAAATATGAATATGGGGAAAAATTCAAAGAATTGAGAAAAAGATTAGTCACCACACATGCACATACATTACGCTATAATAGAGAGGGTTTATAGTCTAATACAATGCAATTATAAAGGTACTTGGAAGAATCCTCATACAAAATGACATGTTGATATATTATACCTCTATCCAATTGATGTTCTAAGAAAAAATTATCCAAATCATGATTTTGAGCTTGCTACAAAAAAATATATTCTTTAAACATATTGATGAATTATCATTATAGATATAGTTGTGACATATATACCAATCAATAAAGTTAAAAGTGTACATTCACTTAGAAAGATATAAATATGCACTATAGAAGATGGTTGGATTTCATTAATTATAATGACTACACAATACATTACCACATCGGGAAAGTGGAAAAGGTATAATATGCTCTAATTTTAAATGATCATGCTAGAATATCTAATATGAGAATTAAAAAAATATAATATTTTTATATTTTCAACGGATGGATCTAGAAAACATCATGGAAGTTGGTAAATCTTATCATTAATAAATGAGTGTTTAGCCAACAATCAATGTGAGGAATAATGATGCATGGAAGGAAGATGTAAAACTACATAAAAATTTCAAAAATGCTCTCGAGGTTAATCTGATTTGTGAGGTAATGATAATGTTTAGGAACTTGGTATGTATTCCATCCATACCAGTTCTGAAAAATGGTGTCTTAGATAAGGCTCATAGTTCATCATTCTCTATTCATCCTCAAAGTATGATGATTTATATGGATTTTAAAAATTATTTATGGTGGGACTGCATGAAGAGGGATATTTTAGACTATTTTTATTGGTACTTTGTATCTTAGTAAGTTAAGTCTTAGAGAAATAATTCTAATGGGATGTTGTGACCATTACACATAAATGAATGGAAATGGGAGAACATCCCCATGGATTCTTTAATTGGAGTCCCCAGAACTTCTAAATTCTATAATGTTATTTGGGTTATAGTCGATCTCCTGAAAAATTCCTCAAACTTCATCAATGTTAGAGGATTTTTCTCTCTAGAACATGTTTTTAGGATATAATTTAAGGAAGTGGTAAGGTTTCACAAGTTGAAATATTTTATTATATCAAATCAGGATGCAATATTTTCTTCAATGTTCTGGAGAATGATATAGAAATATCGGTATATGGAGTTGAGTTTCATTACTGTTTATCATCCTAAAAAAAAATTATTATTAGATAAACATTCGAACCCTATAGACTATGATAATATCTTTTTCTATGTACTTTTAAGGTGGTTGGGATCATCGCCTTCCACTTGACAAATATTTTACAATAATGGATTTCATTTGATCATTCAGATGCATCCTTATGAATCGCTCTATGTAATTAACTATAAAATACAACATGTAGGGATAATTTTGAAGAAAGAAAGACATCTGTACCTAATATAGCTGAGGAAATGGTGGAAATTGTTAGATCCATTCAGTCATATATCAAGGTAGCTCAGAATTGGTATAAAGTTTATGCTAACAATCATTGGTCAAATTTGTATTTAAATTTTTTTTGAAGTTATTTCTATGAATTTATCCTTGGAAGAAGATTATGAGATTAAAATGGAAAAGAAATTTAATCCTAAGGTGTATTTTTTCTTTTATATTCTTGACTGAATGGGGATAGTAGCTTCTTCCTTAGTGCTTTCACCAAACCTATCTCAAGTTTATTCTATGCTTCATGTATCTATTCTAAAGAACTGCATACCTGATTCATCACAAGTACTATACTCTGATGTAGTACCACAGGATCATGATATTTATTATGAAGACAAACATGTAGAAATCTTGGAGTATGCATATAAAATTCTATTGAACAAGACTAGTCACCTATTTAATGTTTTCTAGCGTAATCAAAAATTTAAGGAAGGTACTTTAGAACCCAAGGATGTGATAAAGCAAATATATCCACATTTATTATTAGAATGATGGAATTTTTAGGTTTATACTTATTTTAAGGAGGTGTAACGTAACTCTATAAGTTTTTATGATATATATCCTTCCAAATAAATTTAATTTCGTTGATAGTTTGTGATACAGGTAGCACCATGTTAAAAACTCATCATATACCATTAAAATGTTATTATTTAGTGTGGTAGTTATCACATTATCATTAAATTTGGATATATGAATGGGAATAACTAAGTTAACAAAAAATTATGCTTTAAACATTTATTAAAATAATTTAATGGTTATCAATTTATTATAAATGATAATAATAATCATTTGAAAGTAATAGAGAATTATTTATAAAAAATTATATTTTTATTCATTCAATGTGTTTTTATCTTAAATTAATCACTAATTGTTAATTATTGTAGAAAATATTATATATTATATATTCAATCATTTTTTAAAATTTATCTAATTTCTATCTTGACATCAAATAAGAATAAACCCAATTTCATATTTGAAATGAATATTTCTAAAAAATGGTTTTTGTTGTGCTTTTTTCACTTATTTTGAAAAGATCTCATTCCACTTATAAAACAAAAGATTATAAATTTTTTTTCATATTTGTAATAATTATATTTAAATTCTATAAATATGTCCCTTTTATTTTTTTTCATTATAGATAGTAACATTGGTGAATTTTTTCTCATCGCTTATGGTAAAATGGCTAAAATATTGTAAAAACATTATGATAAGGAATTAAAAATTCTCTAATACATGTATTTATCCTATTATATTAGCTTATTTTGGAAACTTCCTTCCAATTATAGAATATATGTTCACTTGGGGTAATTTTTCTTAGATGATTACCTTTATATTATTTTAATAAAAGAATTAATACAAAATGCACTCACATGGCTTTAATAACTGTAAAAGTTTTACATAATGATAAAAATTAGATAAGATCAGTTTCAGATGATTATTTAAAATATGATTTATTTTTTCATTGTAATTCATTTTAAATTTTTAGTGATAAAACAATTACCTTAAATGCTTACACAAAACCAAAAAATTATTTATTAAATTAAAAAAAATTATTTTAAGAATATTAAAAATTAAATAATTTGATGAATTATTGTGATCCAAGATTTTTCTAGATAAATTTAACACATTAGAGGAATTTTAAATGTTTATATTTGTATTCCTTTGTTATCATGTTTTTTTAACATTCAAAGTAATTGAATAGTTCCAAACATGACGGAAATGATATTTTATAATAAATAAAATTTAGAATTGATTTTTATTTCATAAAAATACTATATTCATCCAATTTAATTTTATATTGTTGAAAATATTAAACATGGTCCATTTATGGTCCAATTTATAACAACTCAAGACCCGTACTCCTATATCCGGTGTAAAAAAATGGAACATTTGAATTTTTGGATTTGATACCAATAACCATATCCCAATTTCAGACATCCAAAAATTACCAAATCAATGAAAATATGGGTTCACCTACATAATTAAGGTCCTTTTATGTTTAGAGTATTATATAATTTGGAAAAAATATCACATATCATGTAAAAATAAATAAAAAATTAATTTCCCAAATCTTTATCATCTCCAAATATTTCATCATGTATGTCCCCCTTCATAGGTATACCATATATTAAAACATTATTCATAGCCTAGGGAATGGAATCAAAAGAAAATGATGATCTCAAATTCATAGTAAGGTTAAACAAGGGGGTATCAATGAATACATAATCATTACATAAGAAAAAGAGAATAATATCATGAACATAACTTTTGAAAATTATATGATTCATATAATAGATCATAATATTGATTCATGGAATAAATCATGGGAGTTTATAAGAAATTAATCCTAAAGAAAAATGATCCATGAGATAATAACACTCTCATCAAATAGAGAATTTTGTAATACACATAATAATATAAAATAATTTCCTTAGTAGTCAAGGACCTTTTACAAGCCTATCATAGTGGAATAGGTTCACTTCACAAACCATTATATTAGCCAAGATTCACTGCCAAGTCTATCAAAGTGTACAATGTCCCTTCCAAAACTGGCTTCATTATCCATTCCAATCATTTTTATCTCATGAGATATAAATCATTACCCACAGCACTAGTGGGAGATATAGACCCATCATTCACTTATATAAAATCATACATATGTTCTCCAGAAGATCATAAAATATTAATCATCTTAGAAATCATGAAAATAAATTAATTTCATAATCATTTCATCAAAGTATAACTTGTGGAAAATGGAATGGGTTTAATCAACATGTTGTCATCATTAAAATAAACCACATATAAAAATAATATTTATGGCATCCTTGGATCAAATACATAGTATGTATCATCAAAGGATGTACTCGTATATGGAAAATGATTTTGACAGAACATATGTAACTATTCTTGATTAAAATAACCTTTCAATTTTGAATTCAGTTTCATTTAATATGCACACTGATTAAGGCATAAATTTTTGTTGAAAATAAAATTTTAAACTTATAATGGATGCTTCAACTCATTAAATTGTTAGGATTTATGTAAAATATTCCCATTCTATATAAGTTAGAGGAACATTCCTTCCATATTTTTTCAGAAAAGTCACAAATTACCTCATTTAGAAAACAATAAAACATTCCACTCAAACCATTTTGAAAAAAAATAAAACATGGAAAAAATGAAATATAAAATTGTTGGATAATATTAAAAAAATGTTTTTTAAACAATTATGTAGAAGAGATATATTCCCCAGAGGTGACTTAAATGGAAACAATCCTTAATAATGATTTAATTTTAACATAAACCCTTATAACATTGATAGATTTTGAATCATAAGTCTCATGAAATAAATAACTTTATATCAATATGTATTTATCATAATTTTCATTATAATAATAATAAAATACATTCATTTATAGTATATACACAACTGAAAAGAAAAATTAAGTGTATAGGGCATATGTCTATTAGAAATAAAAAGTTATAGTAAATCCCTTACCTTGAGTATGACTCGTCACATACATTCTACATCTTACAAAATAATAGATATAGGTCAATTATTTACTTTCTTTATAAAATTTTTAAATATTATTATTCATTTTATCTCAATTATTACCATGTTATACTAATTATATAATCATTTATGGTCACATCAGATATTTTAGTCATATTTGGTGAATAACTTTAAAATGACTTCAGTATGTTGACTATGGTCAAAGAGATCATTTTTTCAGCATCACAAAAATAACTATAATGAAATAATTATAAATTTTAAACAAAAATTATACTTTTAAAATATAAAAATAAAATATCGTTATGAAAAATAAACTATGTTACAATCAAGGAGACGTTAGGTCGTACGCATGAGTATCATTTCTATTTTCCACAATCACTATACAGAGATATTAAATATTATTATATATTTAAATATTGATAATAATATATTATATATCACATATATTAATTAAATTTAATTATATATATAATCCATGATATTTAGTGATGAAAAACTAAACACATCATTTTATGGAGGTGGTATTCTACACATACGCCAGAATGATGTTATCATTTTTCAGTTAAAGGAATGGTAATAAGGAAAATGATATATTATATTTTTGAATGATAAATATTTCATGAATATAACATATAAATATTAATTCCATAATTATAAAAACTCAAGAGATAAGGTGATGTAAAATGAATTACAATGGTTCACAAGAAAGTTAATTCCATCTCTTAAGGGTGGATTATTATTTACCTTTCTTTCTCTCTATCCATCAAAAATTTAAAATAGTGTTCATGTGTATGTATGGGATACTATCTCCAAGAATTTTGTAATTATTTTTTATTTCTCTATCTCTTTTGGATGACCCTATATATATATAATGAAAATATATTATTTTTATATGATTATTAAAATTATGAAGATTATGAAAACATGATAAATGTCTAACTACTGGAACTACAGAAAATAGTTATCAGGAACAATGAAATTGATAACACCTACAGACAAGGATTTTAATAAGTATTTGTTCAAAAATGGTTTTTGAAATATTGAAATTTGATCACATATCATATTATATGTATGTAAATGTCTAAGGTAGATAGGTATATTAAATTAAAATTTATTATATATGACTATACAGTTATTTCTATGAAATTAGAACTGCAGCTATGGTTTTTATGTTACAGTCTCATTATTTCACAACATTTTTTATAGTTATGTTCCAGATGATGGTATTTCAGTATATAATTGTCTAAAAACTCAATAATTTTAACCTCCTATAGTTTTTTCTAGGAATTTCATTTTTTCCATTCATTTTTCACTCTTTAAATACTCAAGATACATAATGAATATTTTAAGAAAAAAATTACATTATTAATCTCTTTAGAAAAAAAATCATTTTTATTCCTCATCCATGTTTTCTAAAATATATTCAAGGAATATTTTACTAAACTTAAATTATTTTTAAAATTCATTTTTACCCATGATTAAATTTTTTTAAAAAAATAAAAAAAATCTTCTTGACAATTTTTGAATGATGTACTTTTGTCTTTTTTCCAAAAATGTAAAAGGAACCCTTATTCGATCTTACATATCATGAAAATAATTTACCATCCTCATTAACAATCAGTGAATTAAATATTCATTCAAAACATTCAATGTTTATTTAAAAATAAAATTTTTATATAAAATTCTGTAAATTATTAGATTTTAAAGAAGTTGTTTTCATAGTGAAACGTGTATTTTCCTCTAAAATATTCCTAGTTATATTTTAAATGAATTTTAATATAATATGAAATAAATTAATGTTACAAATTAATTAATAGGGATATGATCCAATGTTAACATCCTAATACTAATACTTGATGGTTTATGATTATTATAATGAGCTGTTTATGAAACATATTTATATTTCATTGTTTATGATTTAATGTATTGTTAAAATGATTATGAAACCTATTACTTTTACATTTGATATGATATATAATTAATGGTTTATGATCTTTTCTGAAACACATTAATAGATTATTATTATATAATGGGTGGTACATAAATTATATATGCCTTTAATTCATTGGGGAAGGATGGATGTCTCATGGGATAATCAGGACTGTAATGGGAAGTGATCCAAAATTAGTAAGTGACTAGTTCTAATGTGATGGTATTTGGAGTGTACCTTGGAAAATATGACATAATAAAGAGTTTCCATATCCACTATGATATTATTGGTTGTAATCCTTCAGAGCTAAGGAAATGATTTTCTCTACTTATGTGTACACTATAAACCATTGTCTTGTGCCTATATTTGGCTCTCATAGATTACGATCTTTAATTACTTTATTATTATTGTCTTATAAAATGAAAATATTTATTCCATGTTTGAATATTATGATCTACGTTATGTTTGGTTTGTCTTTTAACGTTAAGATCACATTTTCATAACCTTATTCTCTTGTTATTCTCATGTGATCATTTATATTTCCCTTGTTTTCCATTAATGGTCATTGGGATCACCCTTTCTTGTGATTCCTTTCCCCATGTTACAAATAATGGTTTTAAGTACAATATTTCAAACAATGGTTCTAGTTTTGAAAAACATAGCAGGAGATGTTCTAGATCTATTATGGACCATTTATTTATGTATCTATGCTACTAAAGATATTAAACCAATATGACTCTAGAATGGATTATAAAGTAATGTATAGATTATTCCTTTATTAAGATGTGCTATCTATTTTTTAAGAGTGTGGGTCACTATATCCGGTAAGAGATTTATCTTTAGTTACCATTGGAAACTAAGATGAGAACAAAAAATCCGAACACTTAGGATAATCCTAAGCCTATGAGAGTGTCTTTGGTTATGGTAAATAAAAAAGTGTGGTTTTACTATAAAAAATCCTTATATAGATACTAAAATTGGATATTTTTTTGGAATATATAAATATTGGGTTAATATCCCTAAAAATAGTTGGTCAAGTATATATCGTTTATCATTTTGGTGTACGGTGAGTGTTCCCTTACTTTGCACCTATTTTTACACTATTGGGGGATACGCTTGTGTTAATTCACATTTTCTTTATAAACCATTATTATTTATTTAAAAATATGATTATAATAAATGACCTAAGCTAAAAATAATTATTCATGTTTGGAAATTAAGGCCCCTCTATTTTGATATCCTATAAATTATTTTTCAGGGTTATGTATATTTACACAATGATTATTATTTCTAACACTAAAATTTTTGGTTTTATTCAACGGCTAGAACCCAAAGGAAGTGTGATAATACTAAATGTAGCAAAAAACTCCTAAGAAACAAAATTTTATGGTATATATAAATGAAAATAATTTTTCTATGATTATGTAACTTTCTCAATCATTGAATATTGTTGAGATTCGAAATGAGAAAATAAGGGAACAATATTCATTTTGACTCCTTTATGAGGCAGTATCCACCATATTTTAGTGGATCCATTAATAAATTAGTTGTTCTATAGTGGATCAATACAACTAAAAATATATTCTTAATTCCCTATTTTTTGAAACATTAAAAGTTTATTTTTTTTATTTGAAAGGTGAATAAGAACAATGGTGGACTCATATCAATAACATGAAGAAACAAGAAGGGATTTAATCTATGGATTGGGATGAGTTTAAGAGATTATTTTTCGATATTTATATTCCATGTGTTATTAATTTTAAAATAGAGAAGGAATAAATTGTGTAATATTAGAAAAAAAATGAATTTGTTATTTCATATAAGAAAATTTTTAAAAGACATGAGAGGTATGTTTCTCAAATTATATTCAAACCAGAAAGTAATGTTGGTTGATTATTTAGAGGCATAAATACTATGTATTATCTATAAGAGGCTTTAGTATCTATGAATAAATTTAATCTAAATGTGGAAATGGATCTTTCAATTAACCATTAACATCACGGTTTAGATAATAAAAGAAATATTTAATTCAAATAAAATTGTAAAAACCATAGAGATAAGGTGATTATAATTCCATTCTGCATAAAGTGTGTAAAAAACATGGAGGAAATTATATTAGGAAAATTATAAATATTTTATTTGTGGAATTAAATGCCATTAAGAAATCATATTCCATTTTTATAAGAATAAAAAGCCAGAAAATGACAGAGAAAATCATCAAAAAATCCACAAACCACTCTCTAGTGCATCAAATTCAAGAAGAATGGGAAATGTGAAATTGAGTCAAAAAATATAAAGGCTAATGATGATTATCAACATCACCAACCTATTAAGCCCTAAAAAATTTAAATTTCATGGAATCTTTATTTATGGTGTTGGGTACAGTAATGAAGTGATTAAAGGTGCACTTAAAATCCACTCTAGAAAATTAAATATTTTATTTGATTATATTTCGACACACAATTTTTGTATCTAAATAATTTTATAAGGGGATAATAATACCAACATAATTATTAGATGTTGAATTTTCATTAAAAACTCATAATGCTATGACAATCACATATTAATTCTATGATTCGTATCTAATTGATGATTGTGGTAATGTTATTCCTACAAATCTACTTATTCTTTCACTAGTGGAATATGCTGATATATTATGAATGGGTTTGATATATTTATATAAATATCACCTTATCGTTTTAGGAAGGGATGTCATATTTGATATTATGAACCAACATATGATTTTCTATCAGTTTGATGATAAATATAAACTTCAAATTAAAATTATATCCATTTAGTTGGTCGTTATTCTTATTCAAAAGGGGTGTTTATCTCATATGGTTGGGGAGAAACACAACATCAAATATTTTTTTCTTTTGTTGGGTTTTTTTATGTTTTCTGTAAGTCTTTCCTAGTCTTCCACTGAATCATGATGTGATGTTTTTAAAATAACTCATTACTAGTGATACACCTATTTCAAAGACATTATATTGAATGGACCCTATTGAGATGAATAAATTAAAGAAGAAACTCTAAGATAATCTTGAAAAAGGATTCATTTATCCAAGTGAATCACTTAGGGATTAACCTTTTATTTTTGTTAAGAAGAATGATGGATCAATGATAACTTTTATTGATTATACTGAACATAACAAGATCACTATTAATAATAAGTATATTCTACCACATATTGACAACATGTTTGATAAAATATTCCGATATCAATAAATTTTCAAGATTGACCTTTATTTTAGATAACATTAATTAAGGATAAAGTTTAATGAAATATCCAGAAATTGTTCTAAAAAATAATCGATGGTATGAATTCATAGTGATGTAATTTAGACTTTGCAAAGACCTTGTCATCTTCATGGATTTAAATAATATAATCTTTATAGATTTCCATGATCTTTTTGTGGTTGAATTTATTGATGATGTTCTTATATATACCAAGAGTAGGTAAGACCATGAAGATATCTTTAATATTTCACTAAAGAACCTGAGGTAGCATAAGTTATATGAAAAATATACTAGCACAGAATTTGGGCTTTAAAAATTTTTATTATTGGGTCATATAATCTCATATGAAGGTATATGTGGGGATCCATCAAAAATAGATCTCACTAAAAATATTCCAAGACCAACCAAGGTGAATTATATTCATATTTTTCATTGTTTTGATGTATTTTTTTGATTCTTTGTGGAAAATTTCTCATGATTGTCTAATACCATCACTATGTTAACATTGAATGGAGTTACGTTTCTTTTTTTAGATGAATGTGTAGAAATATCAAGGAACTAGAGAGAATTTTAGTTAGTGAACATATACTTACATTTCCCAATAGTAGATATGGGTTTCTAATCTATAATTATATATTGATGAAGAGTATGAGATGTATCCTCATGAATAATTATGTGGTGAGATCTTATACATCATGAAAATTGGTAGTTCATGAGAAAAATTACCCATCACATGATTAGAATTTTGTTGTAGTAATTTTTTCAGTAATGATGTGAAGGAATTATATTTATGAATATGTTTGTGGAAAATATAAAAATCATAAAATTTTAAATATTATATTTACTCAAAAATATTTGAATATGAACTAGAGAATATGGATGGAGTTTATTAATGATTATGATAGCTTTATGCATTACCACCTTTAGAACGTAAACATGGTGGTAGATACTCAGATTCTAAAGGATAATTTTATATTATCTTTGATAATGATAAAAAAAGAATATTTATAAATTTTGAAAGGATATATAAGGAAATATTGAAGGAAGTGGAGAAATTATATCTTTCCCAAATGAGTGTTCAACCATATGTTAATGTGGTGATTGAAGTGCTGAAGAAGGAAGATGTGGAGATATATAAGAAGTTCATAAATTTTTTGGAGTTCAAACATTATTATGATTGAATGATAAGGTTTATGAACCACATATGTGATTTTTTCATGATGGGTATGAATAATGAGTGATTGGATGTGGCTCATAGTTTATCATTCCCCATTTATCCTAGATGTATGATGATGTATAGTGATATAAAAGGGTATTTATTATGGGATAACATGAAGAGATATATTGAATTATACACATCCCAGTTCTTGGTTTATTGGTATGCTTAAGATGAGAGGTGTATTTCTAAGGGGATGTTATAAACATAACCAATATGAGAACTGAAATGGGAAAACCCCATCATTTATTTGGTCATTGGACTCCCCTAAATATATAAAGGCTATAATATAATTTGGGAAATATTCAACCTCTTTATGAAGTCAAAATAAAATATTACCATTAGATAATATTTACTTGTGTATCAATTTTCTAGGATATACATTAAGGGAACACTAATGTTTCATGGAATATAACATTCTATTTTATATGATTTCGAACCAGGTTTTACTATGATCATCTAGTGAATTATCCAAATGGCTTTAAATAAAGAGTTGAGTTTTTGTATAGCTTATCACCATCAGAAAGATAGTTAGTCTGATAGAACTATTCAAACTCAAAATGATATACTGAGATCTAGGTCTATGTATTTAAAATTTAGTTTGGATCACCCCTTCTATAGATAGATATTTATATAACAATAACATTCACTCAGAAATTCAGATGCATCCTTATGAATCTATATATGAAAAGATGTATGGAACTCCAATGTGTTGGGATGAAGCTGGTGAAAGATGCTATTAGGACCTAATATTTTTTAGTAAATTTGAGTTATTGGCAAATCCATTTAGTAGCATATCTAGGAAGCTCGGAGTCAAAAAAAATGTTATACTGACAATTGTCAGTGAAATTGGTATATCAATGTCATTGAGAAGGTATTCCTATTAATTTCTCCATTCAATAAGGTGATGATATTTATACAGAAAAGAAAGATAATTCCTTGGTATAGTATCCCCTTATATATTTTTGATTTAGTATGGATGGTAGATTATCATTTTCCTCTTCCATATAACCTCTATCAAGTTAATGATATGTTATTTATATCTATCTAGAGGATGTATATACATAAATCATTACTTGTAATGAACAAAGAGGTCATACCATTAGAGAATGATTTTTCCTATAAAGAACAACTTAAAAAAAACTTGGATCATAGAGATAATGTGATATGGAATAGGAAAACTCCCATTTTTAATGTTATATGGATGAATTATAAATTCTAAGAAGCTACTTAAAAACCCAAGGATTTTTTAAAAAAGATATATCCTCATTTTTTTGTATTAGAGTGAAAAAATTTCAAGGTTTAAATTCGGTTTTAATGGGGGTAGAATGTAAATCCCTAAAAATATATTATATATTACTTTTGAAAATAATTTAATTTCTTTGATATCTTGTGATACACCAAAAAATGAGTTAAAATGAATTGCATCATACTATTGAAATATTATTACATAATGTGACAGTTATCACCTAATAATTGTATTGGAAAGTATAAATAGAACCAAATAAAATATAAAAAATTTATGGTTTACACATTTATAAAATTAATTCATTTCATGTCAATTTATTTGAAGTGAAACTATAAATAATTTTAATGAAAAATTATTAATTTTTGGATAACTATTTTTATGCTTTCAATGTGAGGTTATATTAAATTAATCACTATTGGTGAATTATAATAATGAAATTTACATATTATATATTGAATCATATGTTTTTTCATATATATAAAGTTTTTTCTATTCGTGGAATAAGAATAAATGTTTTTTGATGCTTAAAAATAAATTTTTCTAAAAATGGTTTTTCATAAAGTTTTGGGAAGTTATTCTAAAATGAATTTATTTCTATTAAAAAAAATTATATTTAAAAATATAGTCTATATTTTTAATTAAGGTATTAAAGTTTTTTAAATGGGTCCCATTTATTTTCGACAATTATGAAAAGTAACCATGCTAAATTTGTGTCAACTTAGTAAGAGTAAAACCCATAAAATAGGGATAAAACATTGTGATAAGTCTTAAAATTAACTATAGAACTTACATTTTTCATATCTAATGGGTGAATTTAATCCATATCCTTAAATTTATATAATATATGGCCACATGGTTCCATTTTTCTATGAATATGAAATACTTTAAGAAATTAATAATACAAAATGTAACTCTCATGGAATTAGTTCCTTTTAAATTTTTGCATAAGGAAAAAAGGGGATAATTTAGGTTCTAAATTTTTATATTAAATATTAAATTGCCTTTTATCATGTTAATTAAATATAAATTTTTAGAAATTGACCAGATTCATTAAATTCTTATGCAAAATTGACATGCTACTTAATTAATATAATAATAAAATAATTTATTTTAAAAATATTATAATTATTATATTTTGGATGTATTATTTTGATCCCATAATTTTATAGATAAATTTAAAATATTATATATTTTTTAAAGGTATATATTTAAATTCATTTTATTTCATGATGTTTTCCAAGTCAAATTAAATGAATTGTTCGAAAAATAACATAAATGATATTTTATATTAAAAATATTTTATTAATTGGTTTAAAATTAATAAATATATTATATTCAGAAAATTGAAATTGATACGGTTGAAAAAATGAAATTTGGTCTATTTATGGGTAACTTTTCCTTTATAGTAACATTGATGACACTTCAAAAAAAACATATCATGGTAATTTTCAAAAGGTTTAATTGCCGTTAAAACAAAACTATGATGGTGATAACATAATCATAAAATTTCTAAATTTAATTAAAAGAGATTAATTAGACCCATCCTAATCATATCATATAATTCTATGTATTTTATTCTATTTTTCCATTAAAATTAATTTAATACATTAAGTCATTCAAAGAGTGCCCCTCCGCTCACTTATAAACTGGAACCACTACTTCTATATTCCTAAAAACATTTTATATTTCTTGATTATCAAAATTATAATATAATAAATTCCATGATTCATTCATCATCCCTTCAATGAATAACATGTAAGACAAAAATAGATTCTCACCAAAAATGTATACAACTGAACCAAATATCATTAATTTTATTTCTTCTTCTACTTCCTCTAAATTCATTGTATCCATTCTAAAATAATTACTTTAGTATATTCCATAAAAAAAATTTATTATGATAATGAATAAACCATTATACACTATCTTCTCATCCATTGTAAAATGAAAATGTTACTCAGGCGTATGTGTCGACTATCACCTACATAACGTGATATGATTTATTTTTAATTTCTAATTTACATGAATGGTAATAACAAAATATTTAATGACTATATAAGATATATATAATATAAAAATAATCCTAGAAATATTATTTATTATTTACCTATCTTTCATTTTGTCCATTAAAACTGAAAATTTCCATTAAGCGTACATGGGATCTATCCTCCCCATGAATGGTGTAATTCATTTTTCTCTCTATCCTTTATAGATGAATATACATACATATATATATATAGTTAATTTATATGATATTTATATCATGAAAAATGCTCTAGATGTGATGGAATCATAACAAAAGTACATGGATAAATACTACTGAGCAAAAATTCTTATGAAAAATGAAATGGTTAACACCTGTAAATGATGATTTAAATAATGTATTTCTAATTAATGGATATTGAAATATAATAAGTGGGTCATATATGATTTTGTAATAAATTAAATGAAAATTATATATAATTTAAATAAATTGAAAATAATTATAAATGAGGTTAAAATTATTTCAAAGTAAGTTGAACTCGAAGTAAAGTTGTATCAAATAAATACATTATTTTTTGTGTTATATTGTAATTATGTTTCTGATTAGTAATTATTATGATATAAATATCAATAATATCCTAAAGTTATTTATAATATATATATTTATATAGAATAAATTTATTCTAATCATTTCTATCTCCTTAAATACTTAATAGATCAAAAGAATATTTTATATAAAATGACATTTTTACTCTCTTTAGTCAAAAATTATTTTTCCTTGATATCCATGTTTTCTAAAGTGTTTTCTAGAATAATTTTTCTAACCTCCAATTATTTTTTAAAACAATTTTTTCATTTCTTCATTTTAAAAATAAATTAAATGGAATCTTGTTGTAGTTTTTAAATGAGTAATATTTAATGTTTCTCAAAAATTTAAAAGGAGTTGTTGTTTAACCCAACATTGCATGAAAACAATATCAAACTATCGTAGACACTTAATGATTTGCATATTCCTTTAAAATCATATATTTTTATTTTAAAATAAGAATTTTCCTATAATATTTTGAAAATATTTATAATTTAAATAAGTATTTTCAAAGTGAAAATGGTCTTTTTCCTCAACAAATATTCCAATTGATCTTTTAAAGTCATTTTCATCTAATTTGACATCCATTGATGTTACGTCTTATTACTAGGGATATTAACCAATGAAACCATTATTATTATTTCTCTATAAGGTTTCTGATTATGAAAATGAGTTATTTATGAAGAATTTTTATTTTCCATGGCTTATGCAATGATGAATTTATGAAATTTTTATGAAACACATTTATTTTTTATGGGTTATAATATATGATGAATTATTTAAAGTCTTATAGAACACATATAAATAGATTATGATTATGTGATGGTTGGGATAGAATTATATATCTCTCCAATGCATTGGGTAAATATGGATATATCATTAGATAATTAAGACAATAATATAGTGTAAACCTAGATTAGTATGGGATTATGTTCTCTATGATAGTTTTGGGAATGAAAAATTAATAATAGGATAGATTGGGGAGTGAATCCAATCCACTATGATAGTCTTGGTAGAGAGTCTTCAATACTAAGGAAATTATTTTCCATGCTTATGTGTATGTCATAAACTTATGTCTTATGCCAATATTTTCTCTCAAGAATCATGTTATTTGATTTCTTTATGATGCATGTCTTTTTAATTTCTATGATTTATACCGTGATTCATCATTTTGATCTATGATATGTTGGTTAGGCTTTTAAAATTTTAATATCATTATCTCATACCACTATTCAAATTTTATGATTATATAATAATTGATATCTTCTTTGATTTTCCATACTAATAATTTTAGATAACCCAATCTTATGATTGTTTTCCCCATTTCATGATGAAAAGTTTTATGTATGATATGTATGATAAGGGTTCCAGTTGTGAAAAACTTAGGGGTAGATGATTTAGATCTCTTATTAACAAGTTTTTTTTGTATTTATGTTTCCAACTATACAAAAAATATTTTATAATGTCATGGATAATAATTTATTTTATTGAATATTATTCTATTAAAATGTGATATCTATGTTCGAAAATTTGGGATCACTATAGTCGTTGTCAAAGATAGGTTCAGTTAACTTTGGAAACTATGATGAGAATATTTAGTGAGAAACCATAAGATAATACAGGTATTGAAGAACATCATAATCTATGGTAAATAAATAAGTTTTTTTTCATAGAAAACCATTCATATTTGGATACTATATGTGGATGTAGTTTTTGGAAATGATGCAGATAAGGGTAATAACCCTGAAAATATTTGGTTGTGTATATTTCAACATTTATTATAGTAAATGGTAAGTTTTTTTATTATGAACTTATTTTGACACTCCTAGGGTATATTATTGGGTTAATTCACATTTTTATTAGTGAAATATTATAAATTATTTGAATAGATGATAAACGTGAATGAACAAGGTTAAAAATAATGTTTCCTAAATTTAAATTAAATATATTTAATTTAGGAAACCAAAAAACATTCATGATTATTTTGTTTTTCACAATTATTATTATATATCACACTTTGATTTTTGGTTTTAGTCAATGGATGGAACTCAAAATATTCATGTTAATGATGAATGTGACAAACAATGCAATGATTTTCCTCTAAAGTGACTAAATTATATGGGAGATAGAGTGAAAAATATCATTTTTATCCTTATAAAACATTCTTAATTTTTGAATCATGCTAAGATTATTAAAGAGAAAGGTAGGGAACGAAGTTCTATTGGGTCGTTCATGAGTCATCATCTACCTTCTTTTAGAAGACTTTATGGTAAACTCGATATTGAGTAATAAATAAATAACATTGAAATGACATTTTTCATTCTCCGATATTCAAAACATGAAAAAAATATAATATTTTTATCATTTATAAGGTAAATCAAATCAATGGTGGACTCGTATCACAAACATTATGCAATATGAATAAATTGACTCCATTGAGTGTGATGAGTCAAAGAGATTAATTTTCAATAATTAATTTCCATTTATTTTTCATAATAAAATGTAAAAAAGAATTTACTTCACTAAATAATAGAGATAATGAATCTATTAGTTCCTCTAAGGTGAATTTTACAAGAATTGTGAGGTAAGCTTATGGTATTATAATTAAACCCGAAAAAATCGGATCATTTCTTCAGTAGATTATAAGTCTTTAAAGGGTGTTATCCATGAGAGACTTTAGTATATATGAATAAATTTTTTGATGTTATATCATGGTGTAAATCGAGATTGGGGTTTCCCATCAATCTCATGGATTTAATAAGAAATGAAACATATAATTCAAATGATATTCTAAAAATATAAAGAAGAGAATTTTCTATTTCCGTTGTGATCAAAGTGTGGAAGGAAACATGAATGAAATTATTTTCAAGGAAATAGTAATGATTTTATATGTGGCAATTAGTTCCATCTATCAATATATGTTTGAAGATATAGAAAGAATATTATAGCCAATAATAGATAAAAATAACCATAGAATCACTACTAGAATTTGGGTTTTTCCCAATGGCAGTATACCAACGGTTCAATTAAACTGTTGGTATACTCAGCCTTTGCCAACGGTTTACTGAAACCGTTGGCAAAGGGCATTCTAGTGACCCATTTCCCAACAGTTCTATAGAACAGTTGGGAAAGGGGTGCTAAACTTATCCCTTTCCCAATGGTTTATTGAAACCATTGGGAAAGGTTGCCTTTGCCAATGGTTTTTACAAACCGTTGGCAAAGGTTTTTCCCAAATAGCAACCCCGATCTGCTCTCCCTCATTCGAGACAGAGCCCTAATTATCCTCCGCTCCTGTGCTCTCGCGAACCCCCCGTCCGAACATCATCGGCCCCCGTCCGAATAGGTACACCCCCCATCCGAAAAGGTAAAAATTGATCTCAATCAAGTTTTTGTAGTTGTTTTAATGAATTGATTTTTCCATTAATTAAAACATAAACACTATGGTTCCATTTTTATAGAAGCTTACATGCCAATGGTGGAAAATTTTATAATGCATATAGATTCTATTATTTTTAGATTTCTTCTCTTATGGATATGTGTTGGTTTTCCACATGGAATGCCTTGACTATCTACTTAGCATGATAGAGGGTTTCTTTTGGAAATTTCCAATGGAAATTACATGATCCTATAAACATTTTGATGAATTTCCCTAACCGAGATGGATTTTCTTATGTTTCTCTAATGATCAAGGACGGAATGTTTGGAGGACATCACAAGTCCTGACTGGTTGATCCTAGAAGCAATTTCATGATAAAGGATGTAATGCCTATAAGGAATCTCTTGATTTTGGTGATCTTCTCCATTTTCATCAAAAGACATGTTTGACACACTGGGAGGGAAACTCTAGAGTCAGTGTTACATGTCTTGAAGGGTGATTTATGTCCATAGTGATATGATTTGAGGAAATCACATGACCTAGTTGGTGTGCTTGGAGGGTGTTAAGGGAGCCACCTAACATTCCTGACATTTAATATGAGACTGAGATAATATGTATTGATTCCCCTATATAGAAGGAGATACATATCTATTGGAAAACATGTAGTCTGTATGGTGATAATTAAAGGCTTTTCATTACAAGGGTGGCATATTCATGGGTTCCATCTGATTTTATTTGACATGTCAAGGGGACATCAAATGATCAAAATAGGTTTCCAATGGAATTTATTGTGAACAGGATGAAATTTCCTAGTGTAATAAAATTTCATAGGTGATGCATGTTATGAACATTAGGGTCAACATATATTTCCTTCACCTTAGTCTCCCATATTTTAGTATTTCATCCATCCTTTTATCCCAAATTCCATAGATTTATACATTATTTTATTATATTATGTCTCAAATTATCTAAAATATGTGTTTGATGTTCTTCATGTGACCTATCATAATTCCTTCTCATAATCTATAGTGATCATGGGAAGACCCCATACATGATTCATGATCACTCAAATTATTCTGTGGATCAGACATAATGGAAGCCTTACAGAGTGTGAGATGATTATATCTATGAAATCTACTCAGGTACCTGGTGAGGAAGTGCATATTAATTCAAAAAGTTAAATCGCATATGAGGATACCCTACTAATATGGTTATGGGATGAGGCATGCTCTAATGTGATAACACATTATGTTCTTGTTGGTTTTACATTTTTTCAATAACAGATTAGTATGTTTTTTTCACATGTGTAGTTGATACCATGATTATTTTCTTCCTTTATCGTTTACTTAAATGTATTTTCTATTAAAGTTCAATCCTATTGAATTGTTTATGACAAAATGACTTATATGAATTCTTTTTACAAAATGGACAGAAGTTGGATGTATGAAACCGATCGTATCTCAAGTGATTTTCAAAACAATTTGGAGAGCTTTATAGATTTTGCATTTCACAATGCTTCAGATAGTGGTCGCATACACTGCCCATGTTTTCTAATTGTGTTGGTAGACCTTGGTTGAGTCATGAAAAAGTCAGATACCATATACCAAAAATGGTTTTCAAGCAAACTACTTTGTGTGGTATCACAATGGGGAGAAAATGAAATCTCAAATTGGTGATGATCGAAATGAAAGGACTGGAATGGAGAATTTGTTAGATGGTCGGTTTCCGTTTATTCGTCATCATGAAAAAGAAAGGATTTTGACTCAAGAAGACGTCGATATGAGGAAAACTGATGCATCTAGTGAAAATGATGATATTGATAGGGTGAAAAAATTGAATGATTCTGCCACGACTCCAGTATATCGACAATGCCATAAAATGAAAAAGCTGGAATTTTTAATCTGATTGTTTCATGGAAAAACTATGTATGGGATTTCTAATACAGAAATCGATTACATTCTTACCCTCTTGAAGGATTTACTTCCAGATGATGTAGATATTCCCTCAAACCACTATATGGCATGGAAGTTAGTTGAAGAACTTGGATTTTCCAGAAACAAAATTCATGCCTGCCCAAAAGATTGCAGTTTATTCTGGGAAGAAACCGCTGAACGAAATGAATGTATAAAATGTGGCACATCCCGCTGGAAGTCAAAATCTGATGGAACACCATCCCGCGTTCCACAGAAAGTAATGTGGCACTTTCCATTGATCCCCAGACTCCAGAATCTTTTTATGTCTGATGACATATCAATAAAAATGAGATGGCATGATACCGAGAGAAAGAAAACTAATGAAGAGTTGGTTCATCCTGCAGATGGATTTGCATGGCAGAGATTTGATGCTCGACATCTTGATTTTGCAGCTGATGTGCGTAATGTGAGGCTGGGTCTTTTATGCGACGGTTTTAATCTGTTTGGGCAGATGCTTACTTCGCACAGCACATGGCCAGTTTTTATACACATTTATAATCTTCCCCCATGTTTTTGTATGAAAAAATCTTTCACTTTCATGAGTATACTCATATCTGGTCCTTCTGATCTCGGAATTGATATTGATGTATACATGCAACCTTTAATAAAAGAGTTGAAACTTCTTTGGGATGTGGGTGTGCGCACATACGATGCATGTTCGAAAGACATATTTCAGATGCGTGCTGCGCTTATGTGGACGATCAATGATTTTCCGGCTTATGCAATGATGTCTGGATGGAGCACGAAGGGAAAACTGTCATGCCCAGTTTTTATGAAGAATACACGATCCAGAAGACTGAAACATCGTTGTAGTTTCAGTTTTATGGGACATCGATGATTTTTTCCAAAGGATCATCCATATAGAATGAATCGTCGAAGATTTGATAATACTATAGAGACCTATGATCCACCTCAGCGTATGTCTGGAACGGATGTGCTTAATGAATTGAAATATTTCAGTTTTTCGTTCGGGAAGGGTCAAATGAAATCTGGAAAGAGAAAGAATGTTTCCACAGAAACCTGTTACAATTGGAGGAAGAGGAGTATCTTTTTTGATTTGCCTTATTGGTTAACCAATTTGCTACGTCATTTCTTAGAAGTTATGCATATTGAAAAGAATATATGTGAAATGTTGCTTTCAGTTCTTCTAAATGTCAAGGGGAAGACAAAAGATGATTTACGATCTCGATGTGACTTGGTGGATTGGGGCATCAGACCAGAATTGCATCCTATGCGTATTAGTGAAAATAAATGGCAACTTCCATGTGCTTCTTATGTGATGAAACCTACTAAAAAACAATTTCTAGAAGTATTAGAGACTATTAGAGTTTCTGATGGCTATTCAAGCAACATATCTAAATGGGTCAACAGAAGAGAGTTGAAGCTAAAATCTTTGAAGACTCATGATTATCACGTTCTACTGCATGATTTGCTTCCAATAGCAATCCGTCATCTTTTTCCAATAATGTAAGGGTTGGTGTTATTCAGTTGTGCCATTTGTTTAGAGATCTTTGTGCTAAGAAGTTGTCCAAGTCTTTCTTTCAAAAAATGTTGACAGATTCCCCATTAATTTTGTGTGAGTTGGAGAAAATATTTCCCCCATCATTTTTCACATGCATGCTGCATCTGACTGTCCATACTCCAACTGAAATACTTCTCGGAGGACCTGTTTATTTTCGTTGGATGTATCCAACTGAAAGAAATATGTTCACATTAAAGTCTTATGTTCGAAACAAGAATCATCCCAAAGGTTCTATCGTGAATGGTTACTTAGCTCAAGAATGTATGGATTTCTGTTCGATAATTTGTCTGATCTTACTACAAGAATGAACAGACCAATGAGAAATGAATAAGAACAATATGAGAAAATTGAACCCAGTTTTCCATCACTTCCTCAAACAGGAGGAATTCCTGGATCATATACATTGAAGACATTAAGCCATGAAGAGTGGGAGATGGCACATCGCACAGTTTTGTTCAACTGTGATTTGTTTGATGACTATATCAGGTAACAAAATTGAATATGTATATCTTACATATATATCTGTTAAACTATTCATATTTTTTTATCTACATGGAACATAAAATAATGATAAATAGGAAGAATCGTTCATTATCTTTGAGAAGGAGAGAGACTTTGCATATCAAAGAGTTTTCTGCTTGGTTAAAATTGAAGGTAAAAATATTACTGTTTAAATTAATTATTCCAATATTTACTTATGTTTAACTGTCATTTATATTGCAGGTATTGAGTTTGTCTGTTGACTTTGTCTCTGAGGAAATAAGAGCTTTGGCTTTTGGTCCTAATACTGTGGTTCGTGACTGTAAATCAATTGTTATCAATGGGTACGGATTTATTGTCACTGAATGAGCCAAAAACATGAGAACACAACATGATGGTATTATGGTTACTGCCACAATAGATTGTTATGCCAGTGCATCAGATAGTAGACCGTGACTTGAAAATGTGGGTTATTACGGAGTCGTTGAGAAAATAATAATATTGGATTATTACTCTCATGGACGAGTCACAATGATGAAATGCCATTGGTTTGATTCGATGACGAGACATGGCACCTTTATTGATGATTGTGGATTTAGAGTAATTAATATGACCCGCACTCTTGCTACCGAAGAACCATATGTGTTGGCATCAATGGCTAAACAAGTTTTTTATGTCAAAGATCAACTTCAACTTGAATTTGGTGTCATAGTTGAAGTAATTCCAAGACATATTTTTGATGATGCTGATGATGGAATTGACACTGTCCTTATTGCCATTGGAACCAATCCATTTATTTCATTTGATGACTCCAATAGCTCAATTGTCAGAGTTGATTGTGAACCTGAAGTTGTGGTTGGAAATATATAGAATCATTCATCCATGTTCTCAATTCTTTTGGTTTACCTCGAGTTGGGTTGTTAAGGTTGGTAATATTCATATTTATTTAGTATTGATCACAATTATGTTTTAGCTAACTTTACCTTTATGTGAATTTTCAATGTTTATTTGTTGCTGTTTTATTTGAATTGCATTTTCTAATTTGGAATTGAACTGTATTCAAACCAAATCAAACAATATTTCTAACTTGGTGAACATTACAACTTGTATGTTTTATTAAATTCATTCAATCTCTTCTAAAAACTTGATAGCTAAATTACCAATGAATCCCCACATTCCCTCATATATTTAGTTTTTTGGTTTACACATTAATTTCCTTTTTCTAATTAATTACATATTTGTTTTCAAATGCAGGAAATGCAGCCAATTGAAGAGAGACGAAGAAAAAAATGGCGGAGAACAATCGTCGGATGGAGGAGATGGGCATTCCACCATTAGTGCCTACAGTGAGTACTTTATTTCAAATATATATATATATATATATATTTACAGAATATATAATGTCATGTGATTAATTTTTTTGTCAGCTTTTTTATAGGATCCACCGTTACGTCGACAGTTATTTGACGAGGAGCCTAGTACTGGTCCTAGTACTCAGGCCGGTGGTACGAGGAGGGTTCGTACCAGAGGTGGACGTAGAGATGTGCGTGCCCGACTAGACCCTACCCCTCCCACTGACATTTCATCCATCCCACATTCTGATCCCGGTGTGTCATTAGGGACACACGGGGTATTTAGGCCTCCCATGTTTTCGCTACCTTATCCATCTTCTGCCCCATTATTTTCACATCCCATGATTATTCCCACTCCCCAGTCAGCATCAGGTCATACAGCTGTTCCATCTTCTTTTCCTTCTACTTCTGTCTCTCCGAGCTTTTATATTCCATCGTCTTCGACTCCTGTTCCACCAGAGGGTGTTCCATCAGGTTCTGTGGATCCGGCGCCACTCATTGATCAGACTAGCGTAGGTAAATTTATAAAACCCTAACAAATTTTTATAGAAATATTTATTTTCATATTAACATTTTTTGATAAAATATTTGTTTTTTTTCATGAAAGATACATCTACTAACAGGAGGCGGGGGCGGGGCCATACACGCATGCGTTCGGTGTGGAACCGTCGCACACAGGTTATTGTGGAATATAATGAAGACAATCAGATGGTTGAGAAAACAGGGCAGCAATGTCGGAGTTTTCTAGCGACTCTTGCCAAATACTCCGACATCATTCCTGTCAGCCGGCTGTCGTGGAGACATTTTTCACATGAGGTTAAAGATAGAGCTTGGGCAGAGATATGGGTAAAAAAATCTGTTGTATTTAATGCCATGAATTATTTTTGTATTTATATGAATTAATATTTTGATTTCAGCTTCGATTTAATTTTCCTGATGGTGAGGGTGCACGACTGGAACGTCTAAAGGATTTAGGCGAGCTTTGGAGAGCTAACAAGCATGAGCTGTATATTGGCTGGAGTGATAGAGTTGGCACTGAGTTAGAGGTGGTACTAGTCATGGATGATTGTCCTATAGAGCAGTATCGTCAGATGATTACTCATTGGACGAGTTCCCAGTTTAAGGTATGAATTACATTTGAGGTATTTAAATAATAACTTTCAAGTTTTTCATTAATATTATCCTTTGCATTATCGAATTTTATTTAGGAATCATCTGGAAAAAATAAAATAATATTGATGCAAAAAAATACCTCCATACACTAGGACGCACGACGATGCCGGATCATGAGAGGCAGCAGGTATGACAATTGTTTATAAGTTTTCTTTACAACTTACATTTTCTTTTGTTTCCTCAATTATTTAATCATTTTATAAAGTTTTTATATAACTTGTTTTTTCAATGTCATTGTAGAGGCAAGTACAAAATATTGAAGGACGTGTGCCTCGAGCAAAACTGTTTTGCTCGAGTAGACGAAAAAAGGATAGAAGTGCTATCAACGAAGCGACTCAGTAGCAGATTGTAAGTTTTAATCTGTTGATTTTATATTTTAATATCTATTTTTTAACTTAATAATATATTTATATTTGTAACAGGATGCTTTAGAGGCCCTCGATGCCCAAGAAGCAGACAATTTTGGGCCATCTGATCACATACATCAGGTGTTGGGAGAGGATCATTCTGGCAGAGTACGCTACCGACCTAGGATAGCCCCAACGAGGTATTGGACTGCCTCAGGTACGAGTTGTAGTGCCACCGAGCTCCAGCAAGTTAGGGCACAGGCAGAACAGGCTGAGAAAAGGGCCACAGAGACGGCAGAACAGTATGCTAGGGCAAATAGTGCATTTATGAAATGTATTGATGTTCTACGTCCAACACTTCCAGCAGAGGCCAGCCCAGCGATTAATGAATACATGTCATCAATACATTCCATATATGGTGCACCAGGTGGTAGTTCCAGTGGTGGTCAGGCCGATGTCCAGCTTGAAGATGATGATGGCGAGGAGTCTGATGCGGAAGAGGAGGGAGATGAGGAGGGCGAGGAGGAGGGCGAAGGCGAGGAGGAGGGCGCTGTGGAGGGTGAGGACGATGAGGAGGATGATGACGAGGGTGATGATGATAATGATGATGGTGATGCTGATGCTGATGTGGGACATATTGATCCGTTACATTTTTGACTTATATTACTGAGATTTGATGTTTAATCTATTCTATTTGTTGGTTTTATCTAGACTCGTAGTATAGTATTGGAGTTGAGTTATTTTTATATATTTTCTGTTTTTATGGATGTTGTTGTCTTTTAGTTGTTCTGTGTTTGAGAACTCCCTGGACAACCCCCCTCATTCTTGGACCCTGGGCAACCACCCCCCTCCCCCTTGGACCCCGAACACCCCCCAAACACCCCCTGGACAGCCCCGCGGACAGCCCCCTGGACAGCCCCCCACCCTCCACCTTGGACCCCGGATAGCCCCCCAGACAACCCCCCGGACAACCCCCCCCCCCCCCCCCACCCTCCCCCTTGGACCCCGGACAACCCCCCAAACACCCCCCGGACAGCCCCCCGGACAGCCCCCTGAACAACCCCGGACAACCCCCTGAACAACCCCTGAACAACCCCTGAACAACCCCTGAACAACCCCCTGAACAACCCCCGGACAGCCCCCTGAACAACCCCTGACAGCCCCCTGAACAACCCCCAAACACCCCCTGGACAGACCCCGCACAGCCCCCCCCCCCCCCCCCCACCCTCCTCCTTTGTCCCCGAACAGCCCCCCGGACACCCACCGGACAGCCCCCCCGGACAGCCCCCCGGACAGCCCCTCCACCTTCTTTAATTTCATTAGATCTGAAATGTTTCATAGAACAATCAACTAAAATCTAATCCATACTAAATATGATATAAAAATATTCTATAAGAATTTCCATAAGATTTTAAGTGAAAACAAAAAGTGACATACGAAAAACTGACCAAACGCATTCGAAATGTGTTGATGCTTTAGGACAACGATCCATGGGTTATATGTGACGTGTACGAATCAACCCCGCCTCAATCCGAGGTGCGGTGTGGCCAGAACAATTCAAATTGTATGTGTTTTGTTTCAAAAGGACATCATTTTAAGTGAAAAACATCAACTGGAATACGGAAAACCGGCCAAACGCATTCGGATTGTGTTGATACTTTAAGACAACGATCCATGGGTCATTTGAGACGTATACGAGTCAACCCCACCTAAATCCGAGATGCGGTGTGGTCGGGACCACTCTAAGTGACTTTCTTTTGTTTAAAATGGACAGTATTTTAAGTACATATGGAAAACCAACCAAACGCATTCGGTTTCCGTTGAAACTTTAGGAGAGCGATCCATGGGTCATATGTGACGTTTATGAGTCAACGCCACCTCAATCAGAGGCACGGTGTGACCGACACCCCTCAAAGTGTCTCTATTTTTTTTAAAATGGACATCATTTTTAGTGAAAACAACAAATGACATACGGAAAACCGACCAAACAGATTTTGATTGTGTTGATACTTTATCACAATGATCCATGGGTCATATGTGACGTGTACTAGTCAACCCCGCCTCAATCCGAGGCGTGGTGTGGCCGGCACAAGTCAAAGTGTATGTCTTTTGTTTCAAAAGGACTTCATTTTAAGTGAAAAACATCAACTGGCATACGGAAAACCAACCAAACGCATTCGGTTTCTATTGAAACTTTAGGAGAACTATCCAAGGGTCATATGTGATGTGTAAGAGTCAACGCCACCTCAATCCGAGGCACGGTGTGGCTGACACCACTCAAAGTGTCTCTATTTTGTTTAAAATGGACTTCATTTTTAGTGAAAACCACAAATGACATACGGAAAACCGACCGAACGGATTATGATTGTGTTGATACATTAGCACAATTATCCATGGGTCATATGTGACGTGTACGAGTCAACCCCACCTCAATCCAAGGCGCGGTGTGGCCGACACATCTCAAAGTGTATGTCTTTTGTTTCAAAAGGACGTCATTTTAAGTGAAAAACATCAACTGGCATACGGAAAACCGGCCAAACGCATTCGGATTGTGTTGATACATTAGGACAACGATCCATGGTTCATTTGAGACGTGTAAGAGTCAACCCCACCTAAATCTGAGACCCGGTGTGGCTGGTTCCACTCTAATTGTGTCTCTTTTGTTTCAAATGGACAAGATTATAAGTGAAATAAACAACTGGCAGACGAAAACCTGACCAAACGCATTCGGAATCTGTTTAAATTTTAGTAAAACGATCCATGGGTCATATGTGACGTTTACGAGCCAACCCGGGCTCAATCCAAGTCACTGTGTGGTCGGGACCACTCTAAGTGACTTTCTTTTGTTTAAAATGGATAGTATTTTAAGTACATACGGAAAACCGACCAAACACATTCGGTTTCTGTTGAAAATTTAGGAGAAAGATCCATGGGTCATATTTGACGTGTACGAGTCAACGCCACCTCAATCTGAGGTGCGGTGTGGCCGACACCACTCAAAGTGTCTCTATTTTTTTTTAAAATGGACTTCATTTTTAATGAAAACAAAAAATGACATACGGAAAACCGACCGAACGGATTCTGATTGTGTTGATACTTTAGAACAATGATCCATGGGTCATATGTGACGTGTACGAGTCAACCCCACCTCAATCCGAGGCGCGGTGTGGCCGACACAACTCAAAGTGTATGTCTTTTGTTTCAAAAGGATGTCATTTTAAGTGAAAAACATCAACTGGCATACGGAAAACCAGCCAAACGCATTCGGATTGTGTTGATACTTTAGGAAAATGATCCATCGTTCATTTGAGATGTGTAAGAGTAATCTTCGACTAAATCTGAGACGCGGTGTGGCCGGTACCACTCTAAATGTGTCTCTTTTGTTTAAAACAGAAAAGATTATAAGTGAAATAAACAACTGACAGACGAAAAACCGACCAAACGCATTTGGAATCTGTTGAAATTTTCGGACAACAATACATGGGTCATATGTGACGTGTACGAGCCAACCCACGCTCAATCCGAGTAACGGTGTGGTCAGGACCACTCTAAGTGACTTTCTTTTGTTTAAAATGGACAGTATTTTAAGTACATACGGAAAACCAAACAAACGCATTCGGTTTCTGTTGAAACATTAGGAGAACGATCCATGGGTCATATGTGACCTGTACGAGTCAATGCCACCTCAATTCGAGGTGCGGTGTGGCCGACACCACTCAAAGTGTCTCTATTTTGTTTAAAATGGACTTCATTTTTAGTGAAAACAACAAATGACATACGGAAAACCGACCGAACGGATTCTGATTGTGTTGATACTTTAGCACAATTATCCATGGGTCATATGTGACGTGTACGAGTCAACCCCGCCTCAATTTGAGGCGCGGTGTGGCCGGCACAACTCAAAGTGTATGTCTTTTGTTTCAAAAGGATGTCATTTTAAGTGAAAAACATCAACTAACATACGGAAAACCGACCAAACGCATTCGGATTGTGTTGATACTTTAGGACAAAGATTCATGGGTCATTTGAGATGTGTACGAGTCAACCCCATCTAAATCCGAAACGTGATGTGGCCGGTCCCACTCTAACTGCGTCTCTATTGTTTAAAAGGGACAAGATTATAAGTGAAATAAACAAATGACATATGAAAAACCGACCAAACGCATTCGTAATCTGTTGAAATTTTAAGACAATGATCCATGGGGCATATGTTACGTGTATGAGTCAACCGCGCCTCAATCTGAGTCCCGGTTTGGCCGAGACCACTCTAAGTGTATCTATTTTCTTTAAAATGGACTACATTTTAAATACATACAGAAAACCAACCAAATGCATTCTGATTGTGTTTATATTTTATCACAAGAATGAATGGGTCATGTGTGATGTGTACGAGTCAACCCCGCGTCAATCCGAGGCACGGTGTGGCCGGCACCATTCAAAGTGTATCTCTTTTATTTAAAAAACACTTCATTTTAAGTGAAAACATCAACTGGCATACGGAAAACTGACGAAACGATTTCAGAATATGTTGATACATTAGGACAACGATCAATGAGTCATTTGTGACGTGTACAAGTTAACCTCACCTCAATCCGAGGCACGGTGTGACCGGTATCATTCCAGGTGTATGTATTTTGTTTAAAATGTATATGATTTTGAGTAAAAATATATGGTGTACAAAAAACCAATCAAATTATGAATTGAATTCCGGATTCAACATTTGATTGTCATCTAAATTTTAAAATGAATTATGTATGTTTATAATTATGTTATGAATTCTAATTTAATTATGGATGAGTATATTTTCAGGATGCATTAGATGTGTTGGTTGGTTGGTTTGAATTATTTAAATGTGTTGGTTTGTTCTTTATATGTATGCATTGTATATGTGTTACAGTTACAATAATTGGATTGAAAATTGAATTGAAAATGAACATTGAATTGAAAATGAGGCCAAAATAGACCTGTTGTGCTAAAATGAGCCCAAAACAGACCTGCTGTGCAAATTGCAGGCTACTGTGCAATTTGCATAGCAAAGCCTATGCCAACGGTTTCAAATCGTTGGCATAGCCCATATGGAGCTGTTTTTACCAATGGTTCATTAAACTGTTGGTAAAAACAGACTATCCCAATGGTTCAAACCGTTGGGATAGCTTTTGAAATTGGTGTTTTTACCAACGGTTGGTAGAACCATTAGTAAAAACCTTTCCAAACGGTTTTCAAACCGTTGGGAAAGAAAATATTCATGGGATTCCCCAACGGTCCAAACCGTTGGGAAAGTCTTTTCCTAGCGGTTTGGCACAACCATTGGGGTAGGTTGATTTTTTCTAACCTACCCCAACGGTTCCTTGTAAACCGTTGGGAAAATCCTTTCCCAACGGCTTACTTCCCCACGGTTGGCAGAACCGTTGGTATAACATATACCAACGGTTCTGCAGCCTTTCCCAACGGTTCTGAACCATTGGGAAAGGATGGATTTCCAGTAGTGAATATTACACACACACACTAGTTATTCAAATTGATGGAGTACAAGAATTATGCAAACAAGTGTTCAAATATGATGGTTAATTATGATTATCTATGTTAGAACCTTATTAAAACTATATAATAAGGTAAATATCATGTGGAAAATATTTCTAATTTATAGTATAATAACATAATGTAAAAAGTTTTACCCACTATACACTCTATAAAAACAAATGTCTTATTTGACTCTGGTTATACCCACTCTTTTATATCTGAAGTGTTTTTTCATGCTATGAAAATACCAATTCAATGATTAGATTTTTAAATATTATTGAAAACTATTAATGGTACCTTGATTTAATCATAAGTCTATTATTCCCCTCTGATTGATTTTTTTGTAATATAATTCTGAAAAATCTTAGTATTCTCTCTCTAGTTGAATTTGATGTTATTTTAGGCTGCTATTTTCATTATTAACATAAATTGTGTATCAATTACTAATAAATACTAGTCAAATTTCTTAATCTAAAGCAACCAATGATATTTTATTAGTGTGATGATAAATACATAATTTTAATGAAATTTACGTTCATTGTATAGATCATGTCACATATTAAATAGGGTTTTTTATCTCATATTATTAGGAGAAATAAAACATTGATGATATGAAAATTATTTGGGATTTCTTCATCTTTTTATAAAATAGTTTCCAAGACTTAAAATTAATTGTGATGTTTATTTTTCAATACAACTCATACATCATGTTACTTGTATCTCAAAGACTCTATATATAATATGTCTTATTGAGTTGACAGAATTAAATAAGAAACTCCATGAGATTCTTAGAAAGTTATTTATTTATCAAAATATGTCACCTTGAAAAGCAGCAATTCTTTTTTAAAAAAATTATGGATAAATGGGTATCTACATTGATTATCTATAACAGAGTTAGATCTCTGTCAAGATAAATTATCTTATACCCCCTATTTATGTCCTATTTCATCAACTGCATAAATCCTGATACAATATCAAAGATTGGAAATCATTACATATAACATAAATTATGTTTCATTAGGGAGGGCATACTCGAGATAGTAGTCCCTATAAGTTATAGACACTATGAATGTATAGTGATGTTATTTTGGTCTTATTAATTCCCATGATATCTCCAAAGATTTAATATATTGAGTATTTATGAATTACCTTGATAAGATTTTGGTACCCATTATAAAAGATATTGTTAACTATTCCAAGAGTGATAAAAAGCATGAAGATCACTTGAGGACTATACTAAATGCCCAAAATAAGGATAATATATATGTAAAAATTTACAATTTGTCAATCCTCGCTACACAATGCATCATTTTTTGGCCATATAATATCATCCATGTGCATATCAATGGATTTATCAAACAATAATGTTATTGAGTATTTTACCAGGAAAAAAATGACTAGGATCCATAGTTTTTTTTGGTGAAATATTATTGATTTATTCTCGAAGAAAATTCCCTATTTTTTAATACAATCTCAAAGATAAATCATAATGGAGGTAAGTTCATTTAGGATGATGAATATGAGGAAAAGTTCATAGAATTTAAGAATATGTTAGTCATCACACATGGGCTTACAATATCATGAAATAGATAAGTGGTTATAATATATTGTGATGCATTAAATAAGATATTGGGATGAATCATTATGATGAATGATATGTTGATAGATTGTTCCCCATGCCAATTGATGTTCGTAGATAAAATTATCCAAATGATTATTTTTAGTTCCCTAATGTAATTTTTTCATTAAAAATATGGAGTAATTATATTTATTGAAAAATGTGTGAGATATATTCCAATAATAAAAGTTTAAATTATATATATTCTCTAAAAAAGAAAAAAAATATGATCTAGATAATATGGTTTTTTTTCATTGATGATTTTTAGTACTCAACACATTACACCCCTATTAAAGAAAACAAGGTGGATGATGCTCCGAGTCGAAAGAATCATGCTATCTTATCCACTATGAGAATAAAAATTATCTAATATTTATGTATTTTCAAAGTATGGATCTTGAAAAAAATAACGGAATTTGATAAATCTAGTTTTTCTTAAATGATGGTTCAACCATCAATCCATATGAGGATTAAAGAGTCACTGAAGGATGATGTGAGATAGTCAAATAATTCAAAAATATTGTTGCATTTAACCTTGATTATGAAATAATGATAATGTTCAGGAACCATTTATGTGTTTCATCCATGCTATTTCTAAAGAAGTAGTTTTTGGATGAGGCCTATAGTTCATCATTTTATATTCATCATAGAAGTATGATGATGCATATAGATTTGAAATAGTTCTTCTTATGGGAATGCATGAAGAGAGATATTGGAGAATATGTTTCCTAGTGCTAGGTATATCTGTATGTTAAGGCTGAGAGATAGAATTATAATGGTATGTTACAACCATTACACATAACGGAATGGAAATGAGAAAATATCCCCATGGTTTTTTTAATTAGTGTTCCCAAAACATCTATAGTCTATAATACTATTTGGGATATATTTTATCACCTTATAAAGTCACCACACTTCATTTCCATTAGACAGTTCTCCAATATAGATTAGATTTCTTGGATATACCTTAAGTAGGTGGCCAGGTTCCATGAAGTTCAACATTATATTATATAAGATCAGGACCCAATGATTACCATCATGTTCAGGAGAATTCTTTAGCAGGCTCTGGATTTATAGTAGAGTTTCAATACTACTTATCATCCACTAATTTTTGTTCAATCTAATAAAACCATTAAAACTCTATAGGATATGATAAGATATTTTTCATTGTATTTTTAAAGTGGTTGGGATAAAAACTTTCCTCTAATCAAATTTTGTTAAAACAATGGGTTTCACTCGAGCATTCGAATGTCTTTTTATGATGGACTCTATGGAAGTAACTATAAAACTCCAACGTGTTGGGATGAAGATGGAGGAAGAAAACTATTGGGGCCTAATATAGTTTAGGAAATTGAAAATAAATTTAGAACTATTTAACATCATATCAGGGTATCTCATAATCTGAAAAAAAATCATTCTAATGATCATTGGTGAAATATTTATGTCACTGTTTTTAGAGGTATTACTAGGAATTTCTCCTTGAAATAATTTTATGATATACAAAATGAAAAAAAACTAAGCCCTGGTATTATTGGATCCTTTGAGATTCTTGAACTACTATGGAAGGTAGATTAATCATTAGTTATTCCATAAAACCTCTCTCAAGTTTATGATATGCTACGTGTATTTATTCTAAGTAAGTATATTATTGATCCATCACATGTACTAAAATTAGATGTTGTACCACTAAATCATGATATTTCTTATGAATAAAAAACTCTATAAACCTTAAATCAATAAAATAATGTTTTTTGGAATAGTAAAACTGACCTATTTAATTTTTTTCTAGAGGAATCACAAATTTAAAAAAGTTACATTGGAACCCAAGGTTGTGATAAAACAGAGATATCCACATTTGATCTATTAGAGTGATAGAATTTTGTCGGTAAAATCTATTTTAATATTGTTATAATGTATCACCATGAGTTTTTATGCTATATATATTCATGAAAATTATATTTAATTGATTTTTAAGGATACACACAAAACTGAGTTAAAACAAACCGTGATATATTATTGAAACATTATTATTTATTGTGGCATTTACCACATAACCATCAGATTATAATGTATTAATTGGACTAAAAAATTTATAAAATATTTATGTTTTTCAAGGGTATAAAATTGATTAATTGATTTTCAATTTGTTATGAATGAAAATAGAAAACGTTTGAATGTTAAAGAGGTTTTTTCTGAAAAAAAAACAATTAGGTGCGCAATGTGTTTTCATCTTAATCTAATCACTATTGATGAATGATTTTAAAACAACGTATATATTATAAATTATGTTAAATGTTTTAACAATCATATAATATTTCTTCTGAGCATTAAATAATAATAAATCCATTTTTATTCCTAAAATGAATTTTTTTAAACGGTTTTCATCATGTTTTCACACTAATTTTAAAATGTATTTATTCCACTTATAAAATTTGAATATTGAAAAATTTTATTCCATATTTTGAATCACTATACTAAATTTTTTTAAATATTTTGCTTTTATATTTGGTCATTATAAATAGTAACCTTGCTAAAAAAAATTCATCTCGGTAAGGGTAAAATAGCTAAAATTGTGTAAAAGCATTTTGGTAAAGCTTTAAAATTTCTATAACACTTGTCTTTGTCCTATTAGATTAGTGAAATCCAACTATTTCCATCAAATTATATAATATATGTTATGTTGGTTCCTTTTTTCTTATATTATTTCCATTATATTATTTTAAAAAAATAATATATAGAAAATGTCACTCTCGTGATATTAATAACTCTAAAAATTTTATGTATGGACAAGTATTGGATAATTTAACCTCTAAATGTTTCATTAAAAAAGAATTTATTTTTTATCATTTTAATTTATTTTTTATTTTTAGTGATTGAATAATTACCTTAATTTCATAGGAAATTCCCACAAATTAATTATTCAATTAATAAAAAATAAAAATTAAATATTTCAAAAAAAAATTAATTTGGATGGATTATTATGATATAAAAATTTAACAGACAAATATAACATATTAGAGACATTTCAATGGTTTATATTTGAATTCCCTTTTTTCATGGTTTTTTCACACTCAATGTAAATGAATATTTCCAAAAATAACATAAATGATATTTTATAATAAACAATATTTTATTAACTACTTTATATTTATGATAAATATTATCATCATCCAATAAATTATATATGGTTGAAATTATCACTCATGGTCCATTTTTTGACTCAATTTTTTAACAACCTAAGACCCAAACTCCTATATACGATTGTATAAACATAAAATGTACATTTATGGATTTGATACCAATAAACATGACACAATTTCAAACATCCAAAATGTACCCAATTGTAGGGAATATTGGTTCACTTTCTTACTGAAGAACCTTTTATGTTTATATTTTTATAGAATTGGGAAAAATATTATATATATTGGAAAAATAAAAAATTTACTCATAAAAATATATATTATCTCTCAAAATTTATTCATATCTGTCACCCTTCATAGAAATAACCTAGTTAAAACCTTTGTTTAGGACATGGGTAAAGGAAAGATAAAAAATTGGTGAGATCAAATGTAGAGTAAGGGTAAACAAGTGATACATTAATGAATACATAATCATAACATGAGCATAAGGGAATAAGAACATGAACAAAACATTTGAAAATTAAAACCTTTATATCAAAGATCATAATCTTGATTGATGGAATAAATTATGGTAGTTCATAAGACAAGATTCATAAATAAACATAAGACATGAGATATTAACATCATCATAAAAAATAGAATTGTGTAATACACATAAGAATAGAAAATCATTTTATTAATTTTCTATGCTCTTTTAAAAGATTATCATAGTGGAATAGGGTCACTTCCCAAACCATCATAGTATTCAGTGTTAACTCTCAATACTATCATAGTACACAATGTCAATTCCTTAAATGGGTTCATTCCCTATTCCAATACTATTTATATAATGAAATATAAATCTTTTCCCTATGAATTAGAGGGATACATAGGCCCAACCTGTTACTTATGTAAAATCATACATATGCATTCCCCAATATCATAAAACTTTCATCATCTCTGAACTCATGAAAATAAATTAATTTCAAAAATATTGTTTCAATGTTTAATCGTGGAAAATGGAATGGGTTTCGTCAATTTATTTTCATTATAAAAATAAACAATCCATAAAAATAATAAGGATGTTAACGTTGGATCATATCCTTGGTGAAACTTATCTATTATCAAAGGATGTTATCTTAGATTCAAAATGATTTTGATAGATCACTTGGAGGTATTTATTAGGAAAAAAACCTATCTAAATTTAATTCACTTCTATTTATAAAATCATAGTTATGAAGGAATGCATTTTCATAGAAAATAATCTTTTAAAATCATAATGGAATTTCCAAATCATTGAATCATTTTGATGGTTGGGAAATATACTACTTATGTATAATTTTAAAAAATATTCCTTTTGTATTTTTGTAGGAGAAGTCACAAAGTACCTCGTTTGGAAATCTTCAAAAATATTCCTTCAAAACCATTTTGTAGAAAATAAAACATGTTTCTGAAATACTTTAAAAAAATGTAGGAGAATATTCAAAACTGTTTTGAAAAAAAAAATTATAAAATGTGTACATCAAAGTGAATTATTCCCTTGTAGAGACTAAAACATAAACAATCCCTAATGATGATGAGATTATTAAAATAAACCCTTACCACTTTGGTAGCTTTTGAATCATAATACTCATCAAATAAATAAAATTATATGGATATATAACTCTCATAGATTTCATGATATGAATCAAAAAATACAATCATGGGTAGTATATACACAACTCAAAAGAAACATGTAGTGTATAAGGAATTTGTACTATAGAAATAAAATTGAGATGAAAATCTCTTAGCTTGAGTCTGACTCATCACTTGAGTTCAATATATTCAAAAATAATAAACTTTGTTTAATTATTTACTTTTTTCAGAACTTTTTTCAAGATTATTATTTATTTTATTTTACTTATTAACTTGTTATAGCAATTAAATATTCTTTTATATTCAGATAGATAGTTTTAGTGATATTTGGTACATAAGTCCAAATTGACATTGGTGTGTGGAATATAGTTAAAGATTTCATTATTCTATCATCACCATAATAATAATGATGATATAATTATAATTTTTATACATTTTTTATAATTTTTAAATCTAACTATTAAATATGGTTATTAAAAATGAACTATGTTACAATCAAGGAGACAGTGGGTCATACAAATGAGTAACATTTCTATTTTTTCAATAGTCACTATATGAATAAGGTAAATATTGTTTTATATTTACATAATGATAAAAATATCTTATATATAATACTAATTATTTAAATTTACTTATATATATATATATCATCTATGTTATATTGTGATGAAAAATGAATCGTATTTCTTTTTGGAGGAGGTAGCCTACATGTACACACGAACGACATTATAATTTTTCAATAAAAGTCATGGTAATAAGTAAAATGATATATTATATTTCTTGAATGATAAAAATTTCATTAATATAATATATAAATATTCATCCTATCATTACAACCAGTCATGAGAGAAGCTAATTGAAAACAAATTACACCAGTTCGTGAGGTGGTAGTCTTCCTTACAAACGAAATTTGAATTATTTTCTCATTTGATTAGAGAGGGGATAGATATAAGTCATTAAAATAACATAATAGTTTTGAAGTATAAGTAGTATACTTAAAATATTATTTTAACATAGTTAAAGAAGGACTAATGGATTTGAAATAAGAAATAAAACTAAAAAAAGCAGATAAAAATTATACATCTTTCTTTGGAAACCCTCCATTGATTTTCAACTTAAGACTATTTCGTTTCTTTTTTTTTTGAAAAAAAAACAAATCCTCTAAAATGAGGGGTGGAATAAAGGAAGGTATTTATGTATTTATTTAATGAACAAAATAGTTTTTTAGTTTTAAGTAATTAGAAGAACATGATCCCTTTTATAAGAGAAGATAGGGGTACTCTGTTAATTTCACAATATATTACATTAATATAAATTAAAATTCAATTAAAATGGGATCAGAACACATTTATTTAGAATATAGGAAGAGAATTTGTTGAAATAATCTCATAAAATGATTTTTTTAAAATTTTGGGTCACATATTTACCCTTATCATTTGATTTCAACCCCTAATTAACCCTTTTAAAATATACCGTGACAACAAGAATTTATACACTTTATGGGTCAATATTGTTATTATAAAAAAATCACATAAATGGAGAATTTTTTAAATTATCAATAATACCGAAATAAAATTCCTAAATTTAATATTTTTATCAATTGAATGAAATTTAATAAAATATTATTTACTATAAAATATCCATAATGTAATTTTTTTGAACTATTCGTTACTTTGAATTTAATAATATCATGGTAAAACATAAAATTTGAAAAAAAACCCAAAAATGTCATGGTAATCTAAAAAAATTAGGTCACATTGTTTATTTCAGATTATATTTATCTTATAATTTTTAATATTATTTATTTATGTTTTTTATTAATTAAATGATTGCAACATCAGCATTGGAAAAGCATTTAATTTAATTATTTCTTCGCTAAAATTTATAAATAAATTACATTGATGAATATAAATATTTTAAATTTCAAAATAATATTTATGTTTCATCATATACTCTAGATAACACAATATTTATATTATTACACTTATTATAAACAAGAGAATTAGATGTTTGACTTTTCAAAAAATAATATACTAAAAATGTAAAAATCATAACCAAATTACCATAAAATACCATATAAAAATGTCTTGAATGGATATGGATGAAATTAAATGATAATGAAAATTAATCAAGTTTTGGGGTCATTTTATAATCATTATAATTTTATTTTTACCTTTTAATCATCTGATTTACCCTTAACCATGTTAATAAAAACTACTAAATTTACAAATTCATATTAAAAAAATAAAATCTGTATATTTAAAAAAAATTAAAATCCTAATTAAAAATTTGGAATCCATTTTTTAAAATTCAAAACACTAAAGTGGCATAATTTAAATTAAATTTAAATTTAAAAAACATGATGAAAAATTGTTTTTTAGAAAAAATGCCCTTTTTAAAATATAGAATATTTTTATTCTAAATTCAGGATAGAAATACATTTAAAAAATACATAAAATATTATAAATAAAAATCAAATCTGTATATTTAAATAAAATATAATTTTAATTTTAATATGATTTAAAATTAAAATACAGTTTTCAATAAAAATCATCTTTTTTAATATTGAACCATGTTTAAAGAAAATTCTCAAAAATTTATATTATGATAATTTTAACATGATTAATTAAAAATTGAAATTAAGTTTTTAAAATAAATTTTATATAAATTATAGAAATTGATTAAAATAATCACTCATAAAAATTAAGAAAACACATTTTTTAAGAAACTTATTTAAAAAAAACCGATTTACTAAAAAATTAATTATTTTATATTATTTCTTCAGTACCTTTATATTGAGTTGGAACTTATTTCATAAATATTTTAATCTTATTCATACCTATAAATTTAATGGATTGGTTATAACGGTAACATTTTAATAATATTATGTTGTTTGTTTCTTCTTGGTGTTGTGTATCTTGTATGTTATAGACTTTCTTTTTAAAATATCTGGATATTACTTTCTCCACCCCACCCCGCGAATTTAATGAATTTCCACATCAAAATTTCAAATTCATCTTGGTAACCAGGGTTTGACTTTTAAAAACACCTTTTTTTAAATCCCACATCATAAAATGTGTTAATAAAACTTAAAATTCAAAATAGATAAAGGGAAGTAAGAAGGTCCTCTAGAGTAAGAAATTATATTATTAAATGTATAAAAAAATTGTGTTAAGTTAAAACATATATATTAAAGATAAAACTAACATCTAAGGACTGATATATAGTGATAGAAAACATGTTCTTGAGAAATATCACCATCACAATGTTGTAAATTTCCGATGTGTTAAAAGGCCATTGATTTCTCAGTGTGAAAATTAAAAGGTTAACATTTTTATTCCATGATCCTTTTCCTAGTGCTGAGTAATTAATTTAATTCATATTGTAATAATTTTAGTAAATATACTTATTTTAGAATTATAGATTCATAATTCAATCAATTTCCCCCACAATCTCATCCTTCCCCCAAACGATGAGTATTTAAGATTAATTTTATATGCTTGAAGCACTAAAATAAACATCGAATGGATATAGTAATCCAAAAAAGAATAAAGAATTATTCCTCATGTCTTTAAGCATTAACAAAACACAAAATAGTTAGCACATGGTAAATTTATTGCCAAATAAAATAAACCATCATATAGGGAATACTCCAAAAATCTCCAAAATTCAATATTAATTATTTATGTTCAATATAGATAATTAAATAAATAATTATCATTAAAATTAATCAATATATTTCAGACTATGATTTAAACCCAAAAATTAAATGTATGGGATCACTTAGTCTTACAAGATAACTTTATTATTTATCTCTAAAAATGTACATGCAAAAAGACATTTAATGTCTCAGAAATACTTACCATTTCAATAAATAACTTGAATCATAATAAATCCACAATAAAATCATATATTCCTCCAAAATACAATTCTACCTTTACTACTTAAAGAAAATTAAATAATATTGTTTACCATAATCATATAAGGTTCCCAAAATAGTGATCGTATTCCGAAATAACATTAATCATTTTAGAAAATCAATTTCCAATCCCACAATTATTTTAACGACAAAACATATGCTCCCAAAATGAATATAACTATTATTTATCATATAGTTTAACAAATAAAAACAATTTCATACTAACTAAGTCATTTTGTAGGCTAGTGTTATGTGTTTCACCATCCTCTCCCTTCAGATGTGAGTTCAAATCCAGTGGACTTTCCAGATGTGATGGGTTTTCACCTAAACTGTGAGTTGTCATTTTACTAAAACTATATTAATATAATTCTAATAAAATCCCAAAATATGAATAATATCCAAAAAATGTAACAACCCAAAATGAATTCAAAATCAAATAACATTTAAACCTCAAAGTATACTGATACCTTTAAACATGTATCATCAAAAATTAAATTAATTCATCCTCAAATAATACTCCATGTTAAACCTAATGGTTACATATACAGGTCCAAAAATATCATTATCCTCTTTAAAATACCATCACATAAAATCTAAAAATGGGTGTCTAAGACTTAAAACATATGTTCAACATCCTACTTATATAACCATGATTGTATCTATATATCATAAGATAAATTCTCACTAAAAACATCTCAATATCCAATGTTGACTAAACCAACGTCTAATACCTTCAGCAACAACCATATACCTGCACTCCTAGATCAAGTGATATAAACATAAAAATTACATTTTTTTCTTTGATACCTATAAACCTGACCAAATTTAAAAAATCTAAAACTTAAAAACTCAAAGGAAATATAGGATCAATTTCATACTAAAGGACCTTTTATGTTTAGTGTTTTAAATAATAAGGACAAAATATTACATTTCTTTTAAAAATAAATAACTAGATCTTAAAAAATGTATCATCTCCCAAATTTTTTTCATGTGTAGAACCCTTATTAGACATACCCAACTTAAAAACATTCTTCATAACTTGGGGAACATAAACATAAGAAAATGGAAATATTATATTCTCATTAATATTAAATGAGGGAGATATTAGTGGATACATAACCAGAAAATGAGTATAAGGGAATAAGAAATTGAATATAAAAATTTAATATTATACCTTGTATATCATAGATCATAATAATGAGTAATGGAAAAAATATTTGTAGTTCATAAGACAATAATCATAATGTAACATTATGAATGGGAGAATAAAATTAGAATAATACATGGAATTTTTTCATATACATAAAAATTGAAAATAATTACCTTTGTAATAAATGATATTGTCTAAGACTATAATAGTGGAATTGATTTACTTCTCAAACCATCATAATTGGGAGGGTTCCCTACAAAGGCTTTCATAGTGGACAATGTCCCTTACTAAACTAGGTTTACACCCCATTCCAGGACTTTTTATATCATCAAATATCAATAATTTCCAAATGAATTAGAAGAAGATATTGGTACCACCTATAACACCCTGAAATTTTAAAACAATGCCAGGTTCGATAGCTTATAGAACATCGAGCTTAAAAACTAGTAAATATTATAAAATTTTGATAATTATCACCTAGCAATTGGAATGGTGGGAATGAATTAGGTAAAATAAATAATGAAAATATAGTTTAAAAATTTTTATAAAAAATTTCTTTGTTCACAAATCAATTAGAAAAAAATGAAAACCAATTGAACATAAAGGATGTATATTTATGAAGAACTTATTTTATTCCCACAATGGAATTTTATCTTAAAAAATTAAATTAATCTCTATTAATGAAATATAAAAATGATATTTATATGTTATATATATTCAATTTAATTTTTTTGAATTTATCCAATGTGTTTCATAGGCTTAAGATATTAATAAATCAAATTTTATGCATAAAAATTATATTTTTTAAAAGAAAATTTTCTCTCCTTTTAATGGAGCACCATTTTAAAAATAAATTTTGACACATTAATATTTTTTATTTGAAAAAAATAATTTCTGAAATATGGATATCATAATTATATTTGGGTGATTTTTTTGGATTTTTTCTGTGAAGTTTCATTTGATGAAAAATAGTAAGAAATACTAAATTTTAATTGAAAACATCTTTTTTCTATAAAAATTATAAATAGTTAAATTAAATTTCAAATTTTTTATTAAATTACTATTAGTTTTATAATACATAAATAAATCTAAATTACATCCTTAGAATCAATTTCACATTGATACTAGATATAAAAACATGTCAACCTTTGGAACTTTTGCACTTTAAAAACCTACTTTCTTGTTGCATGTGCAGGATTAATTTTATGTATATTTTTTCCATTTATATTAATTTAATATAGTAAAATTGAATCCAAATTTTGAATAAAAATTTCCATATTCTATAGTAAGTTCAATTTTATTTTTACGAATAAAAATTTTACCATGTCAAAAAGTAATTTTAATTCCATATAGATAAAATAATGAAAGAGGTTAATGCCAAAAGGGTAAAGGCATAAAATATATAAAAATTAAACCATTGAATCTTTGTTTGAGGTACTATTTCCATAACAATACTTTAAAACATTAATTATTTGAAACATTCCTGGAAATTAATTCCACCTCAATGTGGTTTGCATTAAACCTAAAAAATCATTATTTCATCACTTCAAACCATCCATCCTTAAGTAGAAATACCAACCCTCACCACCCTATTTATCCTTAAAATCCATGAAAATCCTAAAATATCTAACAAAACCTATCCTTTTCACTCTCGACACACCCAATTTATTTTTTTCTCCCCAAATGACCAATTCCATTATCTTTAATGGTTCACTCAAGGTTGTGATATTCAATAGGTAATTTTCTCAAAGATCATCTCTCAATTTCTTTTCTTATTATACATTATCCTCACCCAATTTATCCATCAAGAAATAATAATTTTAGAATTTGTAATATAGCATAATTTTATTTTACTAATTTAATGTCTTATATCAATCCCTTTTATTACTCCTCTTATTCACACAAATGAAACTATCGTCCAAATTATTGTGGTTAATAGTCTCCAAGGATATTGACTTTTAATTTTCTATTACCTTCTTCATGACTAATATTAAAACTATAATTATTGATAAATCATATTTAAATAGGTATATTATTACCTATTTCATGTTCTATAACTAATATATACTCATAATGATAAATAAAATGAAACATGTTTGTGGAGTTGAGAGAAATTTTCAAAATAAACAAAATATTTATCATTGATAATTTAACAAATTAGTCATCCTCATATATGAATGAAAAATGGAATATGAAAACATTTATACTTATTTATGTGAATTATTACTATTTCATTTACATTCTAGAGTTTTATTTCCATTTTAATAGAATATTAATAATTATACACACATGAACTGACCATAATACCATTAAATGAACCCACCTAAAACAATGAAAATAATAAAATATTATAAATTAATGGCTGGAATGATTTTATAAAAATAATTTCATAATGTATAATAAATATAAATATAGTTATATTATTATTCAATAACATTCCTTAATCCAATATAAAGGTGGTTAACGATTGATGTACTAAATGGAAGAGTGAGGTTATTCACCACTTATTTATTGTGTGTGGTCTACTTATACCATAAATTGATATATATTATATATAATCTAGTTATATTTATAAAATTAAATGTTTTATTTGATAAATAATTCATTTTATGGGTAATATGATTCGACTAGTTATAAGTAGTAATGGATTTATTTACTCAATTTACAATCATTGGGTTTAACTTATGCTTCATTGATTATGTCATGTTGAGATTATCTCTATAATGAATTATAATTATATTCTATTCTATTTACCCTTTTTTTATTTGTATTTATAAAAAATACACATAATATATTCACTTAATTTATGATATGACCTTTGTTAGGGACTTCATCTCAATTTCACTTTATTGACAAATATTTTAATATTATGCACCTAACTTATTTTCTTTTGTTTATATACTTCTCCTTTGTTTTATTTTTATCATCATTAATTGAAAATTTAATTTCTCTTATATATAAAAATTAATTTTATCATTGATATGATTATTTCTTTATCAGTATACAATTTTCTCTATAATGTTTACTTTTTAAGTGATTTGATTAATAGAGCAAATAAAGTTAAATCAATATCTTCTACTAGATAAGGAAATTTTTTTATAATGAATATTGATTGAAATTATTTATAAGGCCCCATCCTTAAACCTTACTTAATCTTGAGTTGTTACAAGATTACACATTGAAGATCTTTTCAGGTTTAGAGTTTTAGAGAATTAGATCATCAAACTTGCATTAAATTCCACATTTAAACAAAGTGGTTACATAAAGATAGTATTCATTTTTCCCATCAACGGAAACATATTTAAAATAAAACATTGATTCTTTCTTCACACTTCTTTGACACTATTATCATATCATGTACCTTTCCCTTGACCTGTGAAAAACATTTCAAAAAAGAACTTGGGATGAGCATAAAAATCTTTATAAGGGTTAAAAATATTATGGAAAGGAAAAATGAGTTCATATATACATAAGAATGAAATCATAATTTACCCATAAAACATAGGCACTTTAACATACTTCATCAAATCATGAATAAATCATAAAAATCATAAGACATAAAAGGTAACTTGAGGAATTCATAACATTCTTACGTAGGTAGTAACCCTCTTGGTTACGTTTGGAATACCCAGCACAGTATATTCCCTAAATCTCTTCAGAGAAAAAACCTTAATGTTTCACTCCTTCGCGTTACCCAATGCATTGGAGAGCTATATCGGGCTCACCCGCCCTTAGATTATCACGGAACCACCCGTCTTCATAACAATGCCCAATAACCATAACATAATCATAGCACATAACATAAGCATAAAGGAATGATAACATTCCCACATTGCAATAAAAATATAACATTTTAAGATATTGAAATAATGAATCCATTCTAAAAACTATTTTCAAAACCATTTAAAACATTTAATAAAGAGATTTGGGAATCAAAGTGTACCATACCACTTTGAAGTTTTTAACATTTTAAACCATTAGTATCCATATAATTAAATCCTTAAAACCATTTTGAAAACATGTATATTAATGAGAAATAATAATAAATCATTAAAACATTTAATACGATATTTTAGTTAAAGGGTTTTTAACAAAATAAGAGACACTTAATACAATAATTGAGGAATAACATTCAATCAGAACATTATAATATCATGAGAATAAAGGGATTCATGATATATTATTCCAAATGATAGTATATACACCATATAAGAGTGAACTGATGCATAACAACAATGAAGTCTCAATATAAATGTAAAATTAGATGAAATCCTTTTATAAAGAAGGTATCCTTAAATTAAGGATAAATCAATCTCATAATTATGTGTGAAAAATATAAATACACACAATATAAGTGGATAATAAGTGTAAAACAATAAAAGTTCATTCACACATTTTCAAAGGATGACATATTCAATAACTACATGTTGAACACAAAGAAATCAAAATTGGGTTAAGAAGTTCCCTTGGTAAAAATTTGACAGCCTAACGGCGTCACTACAAAATTCAGAAAATGAGTTGATGAGATATACAAAGGGTATCTCATCACTTGGAAATAAAATTTAAATCAATAAAGATATAGAAGAACATATCCCAATATAATAGTATGTGAATTAAAAGACATAACAAAAGAAGTCTTTTAAAAAGAGGAGGGTGAAAGGTTCCCTTGCCGAGATGGGTATCTTTTGAAACATACACCCCGTGAAAGAAGGACAATACAAAATTGATGTAAATACTCATAAATGAAATTATATTACACAATGAGTAAAATAATGTTCAGTACATACACCACTCAAAGGAAATTGTAGCCAATGTAGCATAAATCTCACGGGAATAAAAGTGAGATGAAAAATCGCTTACGAAAACTCGGCAGCATAACATCGCCACTTAAAACTTACCAAAAATGGATTGAAGAGATCAAACAGGGTCTCTCATCATATTAACATAAAGTTTAAATCAAAAGGAATATAAAATAATATCTTCCAAAATAACAAATAGGAGCTTAAAAGAAGTGACATAAAGGAGAGTACTTAAAGAGAAAGAGAGAGGTTAGATCTCTTACGAAAATTCGGCAGCCTAACAGCGCCACTCAAAACATCCAAAATGGATTTATGAGAGAGAATAGGGTCTCTCATCATATGAACATAAATTACATAGTAAGAGTAATATAAAAGAACATCCCAATCACAAGAAATATGAGCTCAAAAGGAATGACATACAAGAGTGTTCTTAAAAAAAGAGAGGAGTAGGATCCCTTACCTCAAGTCTGACTTGTCTTGTTCGTTTCTTTATATTCCTGAATAATAATATTTGGTAAATTTATAATTTCCTAAGCACCTCCTTTAAATATTATTATTCAGTTCATATCACATATTATAATGTTATAATAATTGTTTAATAAAGTTAGTTCATATCAGACGTTTTTGCCGATGCTTGGTACATGAGTCAAAAATGAACTTGTTTGAAAAATGATTGCCCATGTAGATATAAGTAAATAATTTCCAGAATAGTATTAATAATTAAAATATCATATATATTGAGTAAATATTCATTTTTTACTATTCCATATCATTTGGAGATAAAAAATGAAAAGCACCATTCATGGAGACGGTAGGCCGTACGTACGCATTAATGCTACTTTCATTTTTTTGTCATATTAATAAAATTAAAAATAAATGAAATATATATATTATAATTACATTATAATATATATGTTATATAGGTCAAATATGTTCATTAATTGCATTCTTTATACATTCCATGTATTGCATGTACGAGTCACAACACTTGAGGGGGCGGTAGTCCACACTTCCTCATATGAAATTATCGGATTTTCACAACATGAAAAGAATAAAGGTAAGTTTTAAATATAAAATACAGAAGAATATAGTGAAAATAAATACCATATATATCATATATAAAATATAGTGACATCATAATGGCCACCTTTCAAGGTGTTAAAAGAATATTGAACAATCATCGTTTCGTGGGGCAGAAAATTGTCAACTACAGAAACAATATGTTCATTAACCATTAGACGAAGGTGTGTGTGAGTGTAGATCGAATCCTTAACATAAAAACATCCTAGTATATTGAAGATACTGGTGTTGTTACAAAATTAAAGAATAAAAAGATTTTAGGGGGTTGGAGAAAAAAAATAAAACATAAGAACACAAGAGAAAACACTACCTTTAAAACGGGTAACTCTCTTTTATTTAAGCTCAAAGGATTCCTTGGAAAGGATTCTGCCCAAAGTGAGGCTTCAATGATTAAGAGAGGGATGTGGAGAGATTAAATGGGCAGGTCTTGGCCCAGACAAAGGCCTGAAAGGTGTGTGTAAGGTGGTAGAGGTGGGGGCCTTTTATAAGAGGAGGGGAGGGGCACTCTTGGAATGTTTTACAATATTACTTTATGTTAGAATGAATTTAGGATATTAATGGTCCCACGTTGATGTGTTTCAAGGATAAGGTGATAATTTTTTTAAATACACCCATACAATAGGTTTTGGACATGTGTAGGACTTAGATTTTACATTATCTTTCCATTTTATTTAAATCGATAAATAATGAGGTAATCGCAGCATCATCATGCTCTCATAAATAATTTAATATATTTAATGTCTAAAAGTTATAAAAAAATATCATGATGTATTAAATCTTTTTAGATTTCTAATGAATATTTATAGTCAAAAATCGGACTTGTATAACCCCATGTAACAATTGTTTTAGTAAAACATTTCATGTTTGTGTCATTCTTACTTTAACATTAAATAAAAAGTTATTTATGTCATTTCCCAACCAAAGTGGTTCCATGGGGTCCCCAAGTTGACCCATAGATTTTTTTGGTCGTCCATGACACATCCAATGAGGGTATGACATTTGTCAAGCTCATCTCATATTATTAAAACATTATTTTTACCTAAAACTACACTAATTACCTCTAATCACGATTAAAAACATAAAAGTTACTATTCACCAAAAAATTATTTTAATCCCATTGAACCAAATTTTACTTCTTAATGACAACCATGTATGTCGGATTTTTGAAATTCAAGACACAGAGGTGGTAAAATTTCATTTAAACGAAAAATTAGTTTCTTAAGTACCACTTAGTGGTTTCACTATTCATCAAAAATTGAAGTTTTCTAGAAAAAAACCAAAACTTCACCCTAAGCTATATTTGATATTCCGAATTCAAAAATGATGTCTATTTTACAAAATTAAAAACATATAAGTTTCATTAATTAATTTAATAATTAATTCCCGCTGTCAGAGCAAATAGCGTGTTTTTATGAAACAATAAGTATCAAAAGATTGACACTAGTTTAAGTCCAATTTCAAAGTGAAATTAATTCCAACGACCACTATTGGATTAAATGGTAAAAATATATTCTAATTTTACTTTAAAAACAATTCAAAATATAATCTAATCATATAAATAAATTAGATTATAAAGAGGTTTTGAATTAAAATACAACATTTTTCACTATTCATTAAAAAATGAACTTTATCTGAAAGATACCAAAAATTTACACAAAGAAAATTTTGATGTCCCGATTCTAAATAAGAATTTTATTTTGTCAAAAATAACACATAAAATTGTCAAAAAGTGGATTTAAAAGAGGTTCGCCTTCAAAAGGCGGTTAATCGACCTTTTATAGAATATTAGAATGTCTACGCTTAAAATTGGATTCATTCTCATTTTTAATCCTCTAACATTTATTGTAGATAGTAAAAATATTTGACAAACATATATAACCATTTGGTAGTTAGTTCTGTTCATTCCTGCCATTACAACGGCTAGGCGTTAACTACTATTTAAAATAATATTATTTTATTATTTGAGTGCAACGTAAGATTCCCAAGAAACTTGCTGTTGCGTATTGGGTACGCCATCGAGCATAGCATCCCCTTTAAAGTAATATTAATATTCTATTCACAAATATGGATAAATATAAAAATATCATATTCTTTATTTACCTGGGGTGTTACATTCTTATTCAATATATAAGGAATTATTTGAAAATGAAGTAAAGTATATTTATTTTATATATAAAATCACATTGATGTATCAGTAGTTCCATATGACAAATAAGTTGGAAAAATTAAATGGGTTTTTACACACAAATATTAAACAGTCTTTTGGAATGTATTGATGGTAATGGTTTCATGTTCCTAAGAAACATGATGTCTAATAATTAATAATTTCCTTCATTATAAATTCTATTATATTTATCCATGATATTTTCACTATGATATTATTTTTAGATTCATATTTTACTTAACTTATTGATTAAATGAAATTTATGTTAGGATATTTTACCTTTACATATTAGTTATTCATTTTTGATTCAGGTTACCATCCATTATACATAACCATTATTAATCAATTGAGCTCACCCTTATTTGGTTTCTTTTCCCTAGGTTATGAATAATATATCTTTGAATGAGATTTCAAGGATTCAGTTTATTAACTTTATTATATATTATGTTTTATTTTAAACTACCAATATAAAATGGGTATCATTTGTATAATATCGTTTTCCAACACAACAAAACTGTTCTTGTCACGACCCGTCCTCGGTGCCCGTGTCGTGACTACCCCAAGCCTGCCTTCCATAGGCCAGGGGCTGGCGACTAGCACCAAGGCGTAATTCCTGGTAAAAAGGGAAGGCATTTCCTTTGTAAACTAAACAAACACCACAGAGCAAGAAAGCAGAAGTAAACACTAAGTAAAAACTGGGTACAACAGTAAGTGTGGAAAAGTAATTGGGCGAGAATACAATCCCAAACTGAAAGTAAAGTACAACTGGAAAGGGAAAACAACAACTGAAAGTAAAGCCGCAACGTCGAGCCGTCCACTGGAAGTCCCACCTGAAGGGTGAGTACAGATACCCTCCACAGCTCCTCGGGTCCAGCCGTCTGCTCCGAGTATGTCCCGCCCAGTGGTCCACCTCCAGGTACCGTCCTGCTCCGCAAGCCTCAACCATGATCATCGCTTTCCGTCGTCTGCAACCAACACAACGTAGTGCGGGCATAGCCCGTGCAGGGGTGAGTATAAGCTACTCAGTAGGGACCCCGAGACCCCTGAAGGTTTTCTAGAATCCACAAAGGATAATCCACAAAGGAAGGATACAATCACGAAGTAACATCCAACACTACTTAGGTATATGACCATACATACACCTAAGTTATCAATTACTGTTCTGCTCCAACATTCGAGCTCAAGTACAACCCAGCCCACACAGGAAATCACAACCCAGTCCACACAGGAAAGCAAAACATAATCCACACAGGATAGCACAACACAATCCACATAGGAAAGAAAAACAATAATCATCTCACACAGGTATACTTCTTCATATGATGATAGAGATGATCAGATATAGCCATTGATTCATCTGAGCCGTCGGACCCACAAAGGATCGATAGGTACTGACCACTTCAATGGCCCACAAAGTATCTGACCCACACAAGATCGATAGGTAACTAACCCCCACAATGACCCACACAGGATCAGACCCACACAGGATCTGTAGGCGCCGGCCCATACAGGACCGCTAAGCGCTGACCCACACAGGATCGGTAGCACTGATCCACGTAGGATTGATGGGTGTTGTAGTCGTCGCCGCCAAATCCACGGAGGATTTCTGCACAGTCGTCGTCATAGTCGCAGCCAACTCTAGGGTTCCCGCACACAACAAACTCATTTGGGAGGGTCCGCTCCATGAGCCAAAGGGATGATACATCAACTGACATGTAGTCCGAATTTGATGTATCCAAAAGTTCTGTATCGTCAACAGGAACTCAACATCACAGATGGCGCGTCAATCGGACGCCCGGTCTAAGAGTTATTGTCTTTTTCTTCCCAGGGGCCCTGTTGGTTTTTATGTTAAAACCACCCCGACCGTACTCCAACTATGTCCAAACCTTGAGCGGAGTAATCCAAAAGGTTTGTCTCACATAGAGGAATCCAACAAAGTCGAAGGCACGTCAATCATACATCCAGAGCTCAAGTTATAAGTGTTTCTGCTCCGAGGGCCCGATTGGTTTCATGTACGAACCAACCCGGTCGAAGCCAAATTTTTCCGAAACCCTGAGTGTAATATTCCGAAACGACCGTCTCGGTCCAAGGATCACTACGCAACTAATGGTACGTCAATCGGAGGCATGTATCTCATGTTATGGGAAACATACCGAAAGAGGTTCGGTAGTAGGGGGTTCAGGCCCGGTCCGACCCGGCCCGATACCCCCTGGGTCGGCCCGAACCGGTTCGACCCGACTCGGGTCTGGGTCCGGCCCCCTTGGGAGAGGCCCGACCCAGCTGGTGCGGCCCGGCCGGCCTAGGCACGGCCCGGCCCGGCCTGGGCACGGCCCGGCCCGGCCTGGCCGTGGCCCGGCCTGGTGGTCCGGCCGTGCGGCTCGGCCAGGCGCGCTGGCGCTGGGCCAGCGGCCGCACATAAGGGTGGAACTGCCCCTGGACGAAACCGCGGCCCCGCGTGCGGGCCGCCTCTTTCCAACGGACACGGACGGTTGTCGCGTCCTGCCTTCTCCGGTCCCGTGCGGTGGCGGGACTGTCGGCATGTCGTCGCGGCATCAGCCGCGGCGGTTCTCCCCGGCGGCGAGCCGGGCGCCGCCGTATCCTCGTGGTCGGCCGGTGCTGGCCCCCGCCTCCTACCACCGGCACCGTCGTGCTGGCAAGGCGCGCCGGCGGGTTGCTCCGCGGACCACCGGATGAGCTCCGGTGGTCAGATTTGCCTTCCGTCTTCGCCAGCGGTCCTCCCGGGACTGGTTCTTCTCTCCGAAGACCTCAGAACGCTCGTGTGTTCATCATCGTCCGCCGATCCGCACACCAAGAACGAAGGGACGGTGGGTTGGGACTTGTTCGTTGGTCCACACCCACCGCGTTAGCAGTTTTAAAAGTCTTCTGACAATTATTTAAACATACTCCTTGGGTATAAATCACAAAGATTTAATTGAATGAAACCCCTACCTCATCGAATTTGTTGGGCGAGGATTCGACACGGAAAATCATGTCTCGGAAGAAGGCGTCGCGGAAGGGGGATCGTCACGTCGTGGAAGGAGCATCTAGGAAGAAGCATCGCGGAAGAAGGAACTTTGTGTCGCGCCATCGATCTCCGAGGATCTGGCGTTCTTCGCGTTCTTCAGGTTCTTCGCGTTCTTCATCGGGGAGGAAGAACTTCAAGTGCCTGAGAATTCTCCCTAGCCTCTCAACACCACCCTTATAATAAAAATAATAGTTGTCTTATTTTTATTCCACTAGCCTTGCGTTTTAAAATTCAAAAACGAAAGAAACAGTTAAGAGAATTAATTTCAATGCGTAAACATCCACATTAATGATTTGTTTCTTAACCAGAATAAACACACGGTTTGACTTCATTAATAAGTGGTGCGGGTGCGTTACATAAGAAGAAAAGAAACGGTGGGGCTCGTGTGGGTCCCACCCCACAAAATATCCTACCATGTGGGTAGGATATTGTGGGTCCCACATCACCAATTAAACTTAAGTTAAGTAAAATAAAATAAAAATCAGTGTACCAGTTTTATTTTATATCTTAACTTAACTCCAAAAATTAAAAACCACACCCGAGGAAACGCAACTCAGGAAAAGATTTTTCTAAGAAAATACCGACATTGAGATTCCACCGGTGCCCTCGGAAGTTGATTCCGAGCAACGGTTCAAAAGTTAGAAAAACTCGCTCGTTCGTTCACAGAACGTACCCGAGCTAAACATCGAAAAAAGATTCCGTGCACATTGGGCCTTATAATCAGGTGCCGTCAGAAACTGCGTTCTTGAAAAATTCCCAAGATAATTAAGAAATAAAATTCCTTGAATTTCTCAGGTCTTTACATCACTCCCACCTCATGGATTTACGTCCCCATAAAGACACATCATAAACTAGGGAGACAAATGTAGGTACTGAACACACATCTGAGCCTCCCGCTCCCAAGTACTCTCCTAGAGGTTCTCGTGATGTCATCTGATGCGCACTAGAGGAATCGTCCATCCACGTAGGACCCGCTCCTGTCGATCCTCAATCTCCATCGGGACCTCCGCAAAATTCAACCCATCATCAATGTCCAGCTTTCCATTGTCAATGTTATGCGTCGGGACGTGCACGTATCTCCTCGCATGGGATACGTGGGAGACGTTGTGCACCCGATGCAACTGAGGTGGTAGAGCCATGCGATAAGCCACCTCTCCAATCCTGCTGAGGACTTGGAATGGTCCGATGAAGCACAGAGATAACATTCCGCCTCAACCAAATCTATGTAATCCACGTCGAGGTGAGACCCGTAAAAGACATGGTTGTCATCCTCGAACTCTAGTGGCCTCCGCCTCCTGTCAGCATAAGACTTCTGCCGGCTCTGAGTTGTCCAAATCCGCTCCTGAATGACCTGGACCTTCTCTGTGGTGGCCTAGACCATCTCTGGTCCCATAAGTGCTGACTCCCCAGGGTCTTTCCGGCATAGAGGAGATCTGCAAGTTCGGCCGTATAACGCCTCGTATGGTTCCATCCCGATGGTGGAGTGGTAACTGTTGTTGTATGCGAACTCCACCAAGGGTAGGTGGTCCTCCCAACTGCGACCAAAGTAAATGACACATGGACTGAGCATGTCCTCGATAGTCTGAATGGTCCTCTCCGTATGATCATCCGTCTGAGGGTGAAAGGCAGTGCTTAGACGTAGATGCGTCTCGAACGCCTCCTACAACCCCTTCTAAAATCGTGATGTAATGTGAACATCTCGGTCGGAGATGATAGATGATGTCACACCGTGAAGCCGTACAATCTCCTGAACATAAAGACGTCCCAAGCTCTCCACTGAGCCCTGCTCTCTGATGGGTATGAAGTGAGCCGACTTGGTGAGTCGGTCAACAATCACCCCAATGGAGTCGTGACCTCTAGAAGTGTGTGGAAGTCCAGTCGCGAATTCCATAGATATGTCATCCCACTTCCACTCTGAGACCTCCAAGGGTTGTACCAAGCCTGCTGGTACCTGGTGCTATGCCTTCACCTGCTGGCAGGTGAGGCATCGAGAAACGAATTCTGCCACATCCTTTTTCATGCCCGGCCACAAGTGCTGTCATCTGATATCCTGGAACATCTTCGCCACTCCAAGATGTACCGCCAAAGAAGAAGTGTGAAACTCTCTCATCACCTCCTCCCGTAAAGCAACTGGTACCAAGGTACGTCCACTGAGAAAGATGTAGTGCTCTCCTCCCACGGAGAATCTATCAGGTGCATATCCTCACGATATCTGTGCACGCTGCGTCTCATAGTCGGAGTCCCCACACTGTGCCTCTCTGATCCGATGCAGTAGTGGAGGAGTGACTGTGAGTTACTGAAGAACGGCTTCTCCATCTCTATCCACAAAGGATATCTGCAAAGAAGCTAGCTGCTCTGTCGCCTCCCCAAGTAGCTGAATGCCCGTACTCTTGCTGAGAGCATCAGCTACTACATTCCCCTTCCTAGAAGTATAGACTATCTCAAAGTCATAGTCCTGGAGGAACTCGAGAAATAGCCACTGTCTTAGGTTCAGGTCCTTCTGAGAGAAGATGTACCTGAGACTCTGATGGTTAGAATAGTCTGTAAAGCCCTCTCCCATTAGATAGTGTCAACATGTCTTCAGAGCGAAGACCACTGCTGCTAACTCTAGGTCATGGGTAGCGTAGTTCTGCTCATGAAGCCTCAACTGACGTGATCCATAGGCGATCACTGCCCGCTCTTACATCAGGACACATCCGAGTCCAGTTCCTGATGCATCGCAGTATACTACGTACCCTACTCCCTCCTCCGACAACCTCAAGATAGGTGCGCTGGTCAATCACTGTCTCAGCTCCTGGAAGCTCTGCTGACATCTGTCTGACCACACAAAGGGTTTCCCCTTCTTCATCAAAGCTGAGAGTGGTGCCGCAACTCTGGAGAAGTCTGGCACAAATATCCAGTAGTATCCAGCTAGACCCAAGAAACTCTGCACCTCAGTCACGCTCTTGGGTGGATCCCAAGCTAGTACTGCTTTGATCTTCATAGGATCCACTGAAAATCCTACCTCAGAGATGACATGTCCCAAGAAGTGGACCTCACGTATCCAAAAATGACACTTCGAGAGCTTTCCATAAATTTGGTGCTCTCAGTGTGTGTCTAGTACGACCCGTAAGTGGTAGGCGTGCTCCTCTTCAGTCGTCAAGTATATCAAAATGTATTTAATGAAGACCATGAAAAATTGATCGAGGTATGGATGAAAGATCCTGTTCATGAGGCCCATGAACACTCCTGGAGCATTGGTTATGCCGAATGGCATAACCAAGAAATCATAGTGGCCATACCGACATCTGAAGGCCGTCTTCTGCGCGTCCTCATCCCAAACTCTGAGCTGATGATAGCCTGACCCGAGGTCTATATTGGAGAACCACCATGCTCCCTTGAGCTGATCGAAGAGTTCATGAATCCTCGGTAGCGGATACTTGTTCCTCATTGTCACCTGGTTTAGGCGATGATAGTCGACACAAAGTCGCAATCTCCCATCCGCCTTCTTGGTGAACAATATCGGGGAAGACCAGGGTGAAACACTGGGTCGGATAACTCCCTTGCCCCACAAGTCCTCCAATTGTACCCGTAGCTCTCGAAGCTCAGTGGGAGCCATCCGATATGCTGGGGTGGATATCGGGGCTTTCCCGGGGTACAGATCAATATAAAACTCTACCTCTCTGCAAGGAGGTAGTCCTAGAATTTCGTCGGGGAAAACATTCGTAGACTGATCCACCACTGCAGGAAAACTAGGACTCCGCACATCAATTGCCTCTAGGATGTGGCTAGCCAACTGATGAGTGAGGGGTTGTCTTCTCCTCTGCGGAAGTCCATATTGTGCTTAGAAGGCTCCCTTCTCGCTGGTGAAGGTGAACCTGCTCCTGTTGGTGCGTACACACCGCACCTTGCGCCTAATACAGTCAATCTGAGCATGGACTGTAGATAACCAATCCATGCCAAATATGAAATTGTGAGGCCTCGACGCTGCTATATGAAGATCCCAGCCGAAGCTCTCGCCTCCTAGAGTAAGCTCACACTGCCGGCACCAATGCGTAATCGTCGAGTCTGCTCCCGTAGGAGTCTCTAGCCATATGGATCGAGCCAACGGCTCTGTCGGAATCTCCGAGCTCCGAACAAGGGCATCGATTATGAAATAATGACTCACTTATATGTCTGTAATAACTGCAGCAATGGTGGAATAGACACAGATAGTAACTTGAATCTTCTCGGGTGCACCGTGGTCATAGGCCTCCACTGCCTGGAGCTGTGCCTATCTCTTCCCGTCAGCTCCCTGTGGTCGAGGTGGACCTCCTAGTGGTGGTGGTGGTAGAGACTCAAAGCGTCACCCACCACCGGCTGCTCAGCCAGCTCCTATGCCTCGTCTTCCTGCTCCCTATGGACTACCACAGTCGACCCTCTGCCTCGGCCTGGGTGGCCCCTCAACCGTCTGCTGATCCTCGGCACGGCGGGTCGGGCAGTCACGAGCCATGTGGCCCTGCCCGCCGCATGCGTAGCACTGTCTGCCTCTCGAAAGACATGATCTACGCTGTGTTCCCCACACTGCTGAGCCAGAGTCTTGAGGACGTTTTCCTGAGGGTCGAGTCTTCCTGGACCCCCGAGTTATCCGTCGACTGCCAGCTGTAGAGGACTCTGCTACGTGCCGCCCTGTGGTAGGTCTCTCTGTTGATGTAGGCTCTGCAAGGAAGATCTTGATCAGAAGGGCTCGCTCCAGTACCCCTACCTGTGTCAGAATGCTGAGGGAGATCAGCAATGCCCTGATCTCCTGCCACAATCCATGGTCGAAGGTCCGAGCCCGAAAGAATGGGTCTCGTACCATGTCTGTCGAGTAGCACAAGAGATCGGGAAATCTCACCGAGTACTGTGCAACCGTCAAGCTTCCCTTCCGCAGCTGTAGAATCTCCTAGATGCACACCGCACTGAGGGTGGCTGGGACGAACTCCGAGAAGAAGAGGCTCTCAATTTCTGTCCAGAGGAGAGATGCCTCATCGTGCACCTGGAGCATCAAGCTCCACCATCTGCCTGCTGCCGCGTGCAGTAGGCTCACTACGAGGATCACCATGAGGTCTGATGGTGTCCTCACTATCCTGAAAACCCATACAACTGCCTCCATCCAATCCTCAGTGGCCTGAGGGTCCATCTCCCCACAGAACCTGGGCGGTCGCTGGTGCTAAAACTTGTGCAGTGAACTAAGGTGACAGGCATCGTCAGCAGCTAGGGATGGTAGCATCGGTGGCTCAGTGGGTAGCGGTACCACCGGTGCCTCTGCTGTTAGAGGGCCCTGTACAGAGGCCTCGTCGCTCGGTGGGATGTCGTCATGCACAACTCTCAGAACCCTAGCTGGATGTCGTTGTGGGGCCATCCTGAAAAGAAACAGGTGCGCCACGGTCAAATAGTATACCTGGTAAGCTGAAACAAATTAATCACAAAGAAAACTTGTAACACACATGCATTCAATGTTTTCATGCATTAAGTCAGAAATCAGAAGTCAGGGACCTGTTGTATGGATACGTCGGCCGCCTCACCAACACTGGACTCCCTGGACTAATAACCACACCCAATACTCTTAACATTATTGCTTCACATAGAAAAATATCAGAGTCCTGAGTCCGATGGTAGAACCGAACACCTCTGATACCAATTTGTCATGACCCATCTTTGAGGCACGTTCCATGACTACCCCAATCCCACCTTCAATAGGCCAGGGGCTGGCGACTAGCACCAAGGCGTAATTCTCGGTAAAAAGGTAAGACATTTCCTTTGTAAAGTAAACAAGCACCAAAGAGAAATCAAGCTAAAGTAAACGCTAAGTAAAAACTGGGTAAACTAGTAAGTGCGGAAAAGTAAGTGGTCCAGAATACAAACCCAAACTGAAAGTAAAGTACAAATAGAAAGGGAAAAAACTAAAAGAAAAGCTGCAAAGTCGATCCGTCCAATGGAAGTCCCACCTAAAGGGTGTGTATAGATAGCCTCCACAACTCCTCGGGTCCAACCGTCTGCTCTGAGTATGTCCCACCCAGTGGTCCACCTCCAGGTACCGTCCTGCTCTACAAGCCTCAACCACGATCAGCGTTGTCTATCATCTGCAACCAAAACAATGTAGTGCGGGTATAGCCCGTGCAGAGGTGAGTATAAGCTACTTAGTAGGGACCCCGAGACCCCCGAAAGTCTCCCAGAATCCACAAAGGATAATCCACAAAGAAAAGATACAATCACGAAGTAACATCCGACACTACATAAGTATATGCCCATACATATACCTAAGTCATCAATTCCAGTTTTACTCTAACATCTGAGCTCAAGTATAACCCAGTCCACACAGGAAATAACAACCCAGTCTACACAGGAAAGCAAAATGTAATCCACACAGGATAGCAGAACACAATCCACATAGGAATGAAAAACAGGATTCAGCTCACACAGGTATACTTCTTCGTATGACGATAGAGATGATCAGATATATCCACTTATTCATCTGAGTCATCGGACCCACAATGGATCGATAGGTACTAACCCCCGCAATGACCCACAAAGGATCTGACCCACATAGGATCGATAGGTAACTAACCCCCGCAATGACCCACACAGGATCAGACCCACACAGGATCTGTAGGCGCTGGCGCACACAGGACCGCTGAGTGCTGACCCACATAGGATCTGACCCACACATGATCGGTAGCACTGATCCACGTAGTATCGCTGAATGATGTAGTCGTCGCCACCGAATCCACGAAGGATTTCTACATAGTCGTCGTTGTAGTCGCAGCCAGCTCTAGGGTTCCTGCACACAGCAAGCTCGTCAGGAGGGTCCGCTCCATGAGCCGAAGGGCTGATACATCAACGGACTCATAGTCCTAAGTTTATGTATCCAAAATTTCCGTATCATCAACCAGAACTCAATGTCACAGACGGCGTGTCAATCGAACGCCCGGTCTGAGAGTTATTGTCTTTTTCGTCCCAGGGTCCCGGTTGGTTTTTAAGTTAAAACAAACCCGACCGTACTCCAACTGTGTACAAACCTCGAGTGGAATAATCCAAATGGTCTGTCACACTTAGAGAAATCCAAAAAAGTTGAAGACACATCAATCAGACGTCCGAAGATCAAGTTATAAGCGTTTTCGCTGCGAGGGCCCGGTTGGTTTCGTTTACAAACCAACCCAGCTGAACCCAAAGTTCCCTAAAACCCTGCGTGTAATATAACGAAATGACCATCTCGATCCATGGATCGCTACGCAGCTGACGTTACGTCGATCGGAGGCCCGTAGCTCATGTTATGGGAAACAGACCGAAAGAGTTTCGGTATTAGGGGGTTCGGGCCCGGTCCGACCCGTCCCGATACCCCCTGGGTCGGCCCAAACCGGGTCGACCTGACATGGGTCCGGGTCCAGCCCGCTTGGGCACGGCCCGGCATGGGCTCGGCCTGGCGTGCTGGCGCTGGCCAAGCAGCCGCGCAGAAGGGGGGAACCGCCCCCCTGGATGAAACCGCGGCCCTGTGTGGGGGCCGCCTCTTGCCAACGGATGCAACCGGTTGCCACGTCCCCCCTTCTCCGGTCCCACGCGGTTGTGGGAATACTGGCATGTCGTCGCGGCTGAAGCAGCGGCGGGTCTCTCCGGCGGCGCGCCTGGCGCCTCCGTCTCCTGGCGGCCGGCCGCGGCCTCCTACCGCTGGCACCGCCGTGCCAGCGAGGCGCGCCGACGGGTTGCTCCATGGACCACCGGATGAGCTCCGGTGGTCGGATTTTCCTACCTTCTTCGCCAATGGCCATTGAGGGACCAGTTCTTCACTGCAAAGACCTCACAACGCCCGTGCAGCCTGTATCATCATCGCATGTCGATCCGCACACCAAGAACGAAGGGACGGTGGGTTCGGACTTGTTCGTTGGTCGACACCCACCGCGTTAGCGGTTTTAAAATTCTTCCGACAATTATTAAAACATACTCTGTGGCTATAAATCACAAATATTTAATTGAATCAAACCCCCACCTCGTCAAATTCGTTGGGTGAGGATTCGTCGCGGAAAAGCACGTCGCGGAAGAAGGCGTCGCGGAAGGGGGATCATCGTGTTGTGGAAGGAGTGTCACGAAAGAAGTGTCGCGAAAGAAGCGTCGTGGAAGAAGGAACTACACGTCGTGCCGTCGATCTCTGAGGATCCGGTGTTCTCCGCATTCTTCGTGTTTTTCGCGTTCTTCGTGTTCTTCATCGGGGAGGAAGAACTTCAAGTTCCTGAGAATTCCCCCTAGCCTCTCAACACCACTCGTCTAATAAAAATAAGAGTTGTCTTATTTGTATTCCACAAGCGTTGCATTTTAAAATTCAAAAATGAAAGAAACAGTTAGGAGAATTAATTGAAACGCTTAAACTGTCACATTAATGAGGCATTTCATAACCAGAATAAATGCACGTTTTGAGTTCATTAATAGTGGGTGCGGGTGCGTTACTTAAGAAGAAGAAAAACGGTGGGGCTCGTGTGGGTCCCACCTCACAAAATATTGTACCAAGTGGGTAGGATATTGTGGGTCCCACATCACCCACTGAACTTAAGTTAAGTAAAATAAAATAAAAATCGGTGTACCACATTTATTTTATTTCTTAACTTAACCCCAAAAATTAAAAACCACACCCGAGCAAATGCAACTCCGGAAAAGATGTTTCTAAGCAAATACGGGCGCTGTGATTCCATCGGTGCCCTTAGAATTTGATTCCGAGCACCGTTTCAAAAGTTAGAAAAAACCACTCGTTCGTTCACTGAATCTACCTGAGCTAAGCTTCAGAAAAATATTCTGGGAACACCGGGCCTCAGAATCAGGTGCCATCAGAAACTGCGTTCTTGAAAAATTCCCAAAAAAATTAAGTAAAAAACTTTCTTGGAATTATTCGGGTCTTTATAGTTCTTTCCATTGTGATGTGATTCCTTGTACCTAGTTCCAATGTATTAATGTAAGGCAATGGTTTAGTCCTTCTAGAGTCTAGGTCTTTATAGTCGGTATCAGATAAAATTTTGTAGAACCCATGGGAACTAGATTTATCAAAACATAGATTATAAAACACAACCTTATGATAGAATTTTAGGATAAGTGTATAATAACATCTGAATGAAATCTCATTAATGAGTATTAGAATATATGGGCATACATTTTTGAATTTATTCTAATTATTTTACTATTTTTGGGATTATACACTATGTTTCATAATGATATGATATAATATAGTGTATTTCATCACATATAAATGGTATCTAATAGAAGGAATGTTTACCTCACTAATTTACATGATCTGGAGAGTAATAATGATGAAGTATTTTATTTTATTTAGCTATTATTTTAAAGAGAAGTGGTCTCCCAGACTTTATTATCATATTAAGATATAATATCATATTTTAACAAAATGGATAAATAATTATCCAATTGTTATGGCTTAAAAGGGAATCAAGAGAATAAGAGGATAGATAGTGAATATATGAATAAAGGGAAGAAGTTAAATATGTATTTTCTCACATGTGATGATGGTGGAACAAAACACCTTGGTACTTGGTTAAAAGGGTTGTTAGTTAACTATAAGTTTAGAGATAATGAACACCATTATTTTGATTGAAATGGGAAGAAAAAAAATTTCCAATGTACAATGCTTCAACTATAGAGATATGGGGAACAACACCATTTAATTCCATAATCATTGAAGTAATACACCTCAAAAGAAACTAATTAATCATTATAATCCTTTTTATTAGCATAGATTAATAGAAATGATTAATTTAATTGTTTCTAGATTAAATAATTATGTTATTTCAATGTTTTATAAATTATTTCTTGGTTATCTGAATTATAAAATACATAGCTCTTATATTGTAATACTTTTTCATTTAGGATTTGAAAGTGTGTGATGAATAGTACTAGTAACCAAGAGAAGTGATTTTTTTGTAAGTTTTCCTTTTCTAAAACACACGGTTTGGGGAATAAAAAACTTAATTGTGTTCCCAATATTGAGATAATAAGGATAATGTTGTCTTTATGGGGAAGTATTGGTGACCATGGAATTGGTTGGTAATTTTATGTCTTATAGAGTTTTCAATTTGTTTGTATTTGAGGAATAAAATCAACCACATGGGATTTTATTTATAGAATAACGTATGTTTTAATTAATATTTTAAAGTGATCAAAGTATTAATATATTTGATATGTGAAAATAATAGCTAAATTATATTCTTTGGGGAATCTAATGTTATGTTTATTTTTTAAATTTAGTGACATTACATATAAATTTTTTAATATTTTATGTAGAAATATGTATTTTGGATGAGTATTATGATTAAATACATATAGAAGGGGTTAAGTTGAACTTTGGATATTATAGATTTTTCATAACATGTGCAAACCATCTTGTTTTTAGTAAATGTTTACAGTTTTAACGAAGTACTTATGGATCATTTGACAAAAGTTCCTCATGCATAAATGTCCATAAAAAATATTCATCTCTTGGTTTTTGAAATGAAGTATATATCAATAAAATAACTACCAAAGGATGAAATTATTCATGTGATATGGAATGAAATCAATTATGTTTATTTTATCAAGTTCTTATCTCGCTAGTAAGATAATCCCTTAACCCTAGGAAAATTATTTTGGAACAAAAACATTATCTATTTACTTTTCGTAGAAATAAATTAATAGTCTTTTTACACATCAAAAATTTATGGATTTTAACGGTCAAATTTCTAATGACTGTGTTTTTTATCACTCTCTATCATAACATGATAGTTTGATTTATCTTCTGTGTCGATTCTTTCACTTCCCACTAATGTTCTAAAGTTATAAATCCTAGTTTTTATGTGATGTTCACATTTCCCATTCCATCTTATTAAGGTGATGTTTTATTAACCCTATTTATGATGTGGGTTTCCCATAAAGGGTTTCTTTTTATAAAAATGATTTTATGCACATAATGTAATTTTATCTTATTAAATTAAATTGATAACTACTACTAAAATATGAAAATTATATTTATATATTATCTATCCAATAAAAAATTTAAATTCATCAAATAAGTTTCATAGTATTTATATAAGAATAAATCCATTTTTAAGAATAAAAAGATATATTTTTCTAAAATTATATTTTACCTCTATTCAATAGAACACCTATTTTAAAATTAAATTTTTCTAAATTAATAAATATTATTTTAAAAAAATAAATATCATTTTTGAAAGTGTAATATCATGTTTATCTTAGGGTGAATGTTTGGTAATTTTCTAAGAAGTTCCATTTTTTAATAGTGAAAAAAAAACGAATTTTATTTGAAAGGTGCATTTCCATATAATTTATTTATATAGTTAAATTAAATTTTAAATTGGTTTTTAAAGAATTATTAGTTTAATAATACATAAATAATTATAATTTAGGTCTTTATAATTTATTTTATATTAAAACTGGATAAAAAACAATTTCAATATTTTGAAACATTTCACTTTAAAAAACCTATTTTCCCTTTACGTAGGTAGGATTAATTTTAAATCTAATATTGAAAATTATTTTAAATAAATTTGGTAAAATGGATTTGATATTTTTAATCAAAAATTAAAAATTATTTTGTTAGGTAATTTTTATTTTTATGCATAAAAATTTATTCTTGTAAAAATTAAGATTTACCGTGGTATATGTAAAATAATAAAACAAGTAAAGTGAAAAGGTAAAGGATTGTAATACCTAAAAATTAAAATATTTAATTTATTTTTGAGATCAATATAAACCATAATCATAATTTAAAACATTAATTATCATCCAATTACATTTAAATTAATTCCACCTCAATGTGTTTGGATTTAAACATAAAAAAATCATTATTTAATCACATAAAACCACCCCTCCTCAAGTATCTCACCACCCCATTTTTCATAACAATATATGAAGATCATAAAGTCTTTGAAAAAACCACTCCTCCTTACCCTCCCCAAATCCATGTTCTTCTGGTCTCACCAGAGGACCAATTCCAAGTTCTTTAAGGGATCATTCAGGGAGCTGATATTCAAGATGCAATTTAATAGAAGGTCCCCTATTAAATTCATTTCATCATATATTTTATGCTAAAATACTTCATAAATAAATAAATAATAATAATATTTTATGTTATATAATATAATTATATATTATTAATGAAATATATTATATCTATCCCTTTTATTACCTCCACTTATTCAAATAAATGAAACTATTGTATAAATAATTATGGTTAAAAGTCTCTGTGAATAATGATTTTTTATTTTCCATTACCTCATTTATCGATTTTCATAAAATTATCATTATGGTTTTATAATATCTTAATAGTTATAATATAACCTATTTAGTTTTCTAGAACTAATATATACTCCTAATAAAAAACAAAATTAAAATATTTTGTGGTGTTCAGAAAAACTGCCAAAATAAACTAAACATTTATCATTAATATTTTATCAAATGAATCATCCACATAAAAAAATTAAAAATTAAATATATGGGGATATTTATACTTTTTAATGTTAATCAATACTAATTAATTTAACTTATATACTTTTACTTCATTTGGAAATAAAATTTACAATTATACGTAAATGGACTGGCCCTGAAATGAATGCACATGAAATAATGAAAATAATTAAGCATTACTAATGAATGGGTGGTAATATGTTATAAAAGAATCATATAAGGTATTATAAATATTAATATAGTTATTTAATAAATTAATAATAATATTAAAACCATTAAACAAAATGTAAAATATTTATACACTATTGGAAGCTTAAGGTAAGGGTTTCTCATCTCACTTTTTCCTCTATGAGATGTATGTCTTATTCACCACTTATTTCTTGTGTTATGTGTATTTATACAACCATTTGATATATAATATAGTTAATCTTATTATATTCATGGTATTAATTTTTTCATTTGATAAATTATTACTTTTATGTGACATACAAATTGACTGATTAAAAGTAGGAAGGGATTTATTAAATTAAATTGCAATTATTAGGTTAAAATTATACTTCATGGATTATTTCACATTAATATTATGTGTGGTATGATTTTTTATTATCACATTTTTTTTTCACATGTTTTAGGAGGATTTATAGTGAATAAACATAATCGATTCATTTGATTGATGATGTGATCTTTGTAAGTGACTTAATCTCAATTTCACTTCATTGAGGAATATTTTAATATTTTTCACCAAAATTATTTTCATTAGTGTATATACTTCCCATTTTTTTATTTTTCATGATCATTAATTGAAAATTTTCTTTCTCATTAATTTCCATATTTATTTTATCATAGATATGATTTTTTATGTCTTTTACCATTTTAAAAACCTTGTTTACTATAAAAGTGATTTGATTAATGGGATAAATAGTTTAGAGTCTTTATGTTCTACTAAATACATATTTTTTAATAATTTATAATTATTAAATTTATTATTAGATATATATAATGAATGCTTTTGAAATTAAATAATAGTTGGGTCTATGTGTAGAAAATCCCCTCAATGTATCAGTTGTCTCAGGAGATGAATGGTGTGGCCAAATTAAATGGGTTTTTACCAATAATGATTAAACTAATGTATGAAAGGTATTTGTGGTAAAGTTGTCATATTACTAGGGAAAATGATGTCTAATATTTAAGCATTTCCTTCATTATGAATTCAGTTATTTTTATCCATGATATTTTCACTATGATATTATCTGAGGATTCAAATTATGCTCATGTTATTTCTAAAATAGTATGTGTGTTCATTTATTAAACTATTCTATATTGATTATACATTATTGATTAAATTTATATTCTATTTTTCTAAATCCTTATTTATAATTTTAGATAAACATTATTTTGTTTCCTTTCCCTTTGGTATGAATAAGAGATCATAAAATGAGTTTTCAAGGTTGCAGTTTATTAGCTTTTGTGAAGTATTATGTTTAATTTTCTATTCAAAATATAAAATAATTATCATTTTTTTATTTTATTTTTTCAAAACAACTAAATTTTTTGGTCCTTTAGGGTTAAAATTTCTTTTATATAGTTCCAATGTAATAAATTAAGGAATTGTCTCTGAGCTACTAGATTCTATGTCATTAAACCACCAATCACATAAAAAACCATACATATGTGTGCAACAAGATCATAAAACATTCAATGTCTCATAAAACATGAAATGAAACTAATTTAATAAACATTTAATTAATTTATAACCAATGGGAAAGGGAACGGGTTTTATCAACATTTTTTCATCATAAACATAAACCATCCATAAATATTACCTTGGATATTATCCACAGTAAATATTAAGTATCATCAAAGTATGTTCTCTTAGATGAAAAATTATTTTTAAAGAACACTTGGAACTATTATTGGGGAAAATAATCTTTCTTTTTTAAATCACTTTTTTTAACCTATGAATTTATAAATAAAAAAATGTTCTTTTAAAATATACATGAAAATATATAAAGGAATATTTAATGCACTTTAGAACAATGATGGAAGGAAAATGTTCTCATGTTGTACAAGTTGAAAAAACAAATTCCTTCCATATTTTTATCAAAAAAGGTTACAAAGACACTCATTTGTAAATTACAAAAATATTTCATTGAAAACATTTTCATAAATAGAAAATTGGGAAAAAATGAATTTAAAATTTTTTATGAAAATAATTTAAACTTTTATTAAAATATTTTTAGAAAACATGAAAATGGAAGATTAATATTCCTTAGTGGAGACTTAAACATAAACAATCCTAAATAATGATGATATTTTGAAATAAACTATTACAAATTTGGTAATTTTTGAATCATATACCTCATGAAATAAATAAATTTAAATGGATTTTTTTTATAAAAAATCATCTATATTAGCATTAAATACATTTATGGTAAGTATATAGACCACTCAAAACAAATATATAGGATATAAAGCATATGTCAAGAAGAAATAAAAGTGGGATGAAAATATCTAACCTTGAGTCCAACTCATCATGTATGTTTTTATATTAAAATATAATAAAAATAGGTTAATTATTAACTTAATTGGGAACCTTTTTATATTTTATTATTACTATTATCTCACTTCTTTAAATGATATAACAATTAATTAATCATTTATGTTCACATTGGATGTTTTAGTGATATTTTTTACATAAATAAAAAATGAATTTGGTAGGTTGACTATAGACAAAGTGTTCATTATTCCATCATCTCTAGAATAATAACGATTAAATAATTATCATTTATATTAATTAATTATAATTTTAAAATATAAACATAAGATATGTTTATTAAAATTGAACTAAATTACAATCATGGATATAGTAGGTTGTACGCATGAGTAATGTTTACATTTTTTAATGATCAATATGGAAATAAGGTAAATATTATTTTATTTTTTCAAAATTATAATAATATAATATTATATATATATATATATCTTATTAATTATTCAAATTTATTATATATTTCATACATGGTATGTGATGATAAAAAAATGATCACATCGATTCGTAGAGGAGTTAGTCTACATGTATGCACGAACGAAATTATCATTTTCAGTGCAGGGATTGGTATGAAATAAAATGATATATTATATTTTTATAATGAAAATTATTTAATAAATATCATATATATAATAATTTAATCTATCATTATAACCATTCATGACATATCCTGATGGAAAAAAGAATTACATTAGTTTGTGAGGTGGTAGTCTGCCATACACATTAATGATGAATTATTTTCCCATATGACGGAAAAATAAATGGATATAGTTGATGAAACTAACCTGATAACATATTAGTATATTATTTATTATGTATTTGTTATTTTATCATGGTTTAAGAAGGTTTTATGTATTTTGATGAATAAAGAAAACTAAAACAAGTTGATAAAAATTTTACCTCTGATTTGGAAACCCTCCTTTTATTAACAACATAATCCTTCTTATGATTATTTTATGAAAAAACTATGGCCTCTAGAATGCGTTTATAGCTTATATGAATATATTTTCTAGGTTTTTTATAAATAAATTGGGTTTTTAAGAGTTATATAATGAGAATAATAGGTTCTCTTTTATTAGATATAGGAGGAGAACTCTTAAAATTTCTAAAAAATTGAATTAATGTAAATTAATATTAAATTATAAATGGATAAAAACTATTTTATTTAGAATATAGGATGATTATATGTATAAATAATATCATAAAGTATAATTTTTTATGAATTTACGAAACATATTTACACTTATCATTTGGTTTTAACCTCTCATTAACCCTTTTAAAACATATAGTTCAAAAAGATTTTTTATACTTTGTGGGTGAATATTGTTACAATAAATGAAAAAAAAATCCATTAATAGACCATGGTGGATTTTATAAACCATAAAATAGTCACTTCTAGTAATTTAATATTTTTTTAAATATTATGACATTTAATAAAAAATTATTTACTATTAAATATCGATAATGTCAATTTTTAGAACTACTCAATATATTGAAATTAATAATATCTTTATAACACATATTATTCAAGAAAAATATTTTATTATATCTATAACAAGTCATGGTAATATGTAAAAATCTTTAATAACACAATTTATCTCAATTTATATTAATTTTATTATTATTAATGTCATTTATTTTATTATTCCATTAATTAAATAATTATTGCATCAACATTGTTCAAACATTTTAGATAACTATTTATTCTCTAAAAATTAAAACAAATATCATGATGAATATAAATATTTTATATTTAAAAAATATATATATTTAAATATATTCTTCATAAAACACTATATTAAAAATATTACACTTATTAAAAATAGGAGTATGACAAGTTTGACATTTCTTTAAATAAAATACTATGAATGTGATAATCTCATCCAAATGTCAATAAAATACCATATAACCAAATAATATATGGATATAAACGAAATTAATTCATAAAATAAAATTTAATCTTTTTTTATCATTTCATAATCTTTAACATTCTATTTTTAACTTTTAATTACCAAATTTACCCTTTATAATGACAATAAAATTAATAAATTCACTTTTGATATTTATCAAAAATAAAAGGGACATATAAAAAAATTCTATATAATAATTATAAATCTGGATTCCATTATTTGGAATTTAAAATATAGAAGTTTAATAATTCAATTTAATATTAAATATTAAAAAAATTATGAAAAAACCTTTTCTAGAAAAATGAACTTTTTAAAATATAGAATTCTTTTATGAAAAATTCTAGTACGAAATCAATATTAACCCCTTTAATTAAATTATTTTAATTTTAATGTAACTAATTAAATTTATATATAATATAATTTTACTTTTTACATAATTGAATTGAAAAATATAGTTTTCAATAAAATTCATTATGTTTCACTATTCATCCAATTGTGATAAAATTCACAAAATTTCATTCTGAGATAGTCTTAACATGAATAATTCACAATTGAAATATATTTTTTTGAATAATTGTTTTGGGACATATATATATTAATATTAATATTCATTCATAAAAAAGAAGAAAATTCGTTTTTTAATGAAAACATTTTAAAAAAATTAATTACTTTACTAAAAATTATGTGATTATTTTCTATGATTTTTTTCAATAAATTTATATTAATTTGGTACTTATTCCATAAAGTATTTAATAATATTCCTACTCTCAAATTTAAGGTCTATGTAATAATTGTAACATTTTAATGATATTACGTTATTTGATTAATCTTGGTTTTTTGTTTCGTGTATGCTATAGGCTTATTTTTTCAAATCTCAAGATACTACAACTTTTCCTTTAATGTTGACATTATTGACCCTTCAAGAGTAAGAAAAATTCATATCATGGTAATTGTAAAAATGGTTAATGGGGGTTAAAAAAATAAGGTTGAAAACATAACCAAAACTTTTCGATATTTTTTTGGATAAAATTATTTAGACCCATTATCATTTTAGCATCAAATTATATCAATTTGCCGCATTTTTCAGTGAAAATAAATTTATTTGAATTTATCAATTTGTCTAATTCCAAGGGTTACTCTACTGTCACTTATAAAAGGTCAAATATTCTCCTCTCTTAATTATAACTTTTGATCCTTCTAGCTCAGATCATCTCTTCAATAATACATTCATAGCTTCCTTCACTATCTCTTCATTGATTAAGTTATAATCCAGAAGAGGATTCTCAATGAATATATTTAAATCTTAATCGAGAATTTTCAATTTGTTTCTTATTATAATTCCTCTAAATTTATGGAATTCATTATCAAAAAATTACTTAAATATCTTATATATACTAAATTGTTATTATCTAAATGAGAAACTGTTTTTCCACCTTCTTACCACCGATATAAAAATAATAACATTACTCATGTGTACATGTGGACTACCACATCCATGAAAAGATGTGATTAATTATTAATTTATGACTTACATAGATAGTAATAAAGATAAATATAATGAATATATAAGTCATATATGATATACAATGATCCTTTAAATGTGTATTATTATTTAAATTTCTTTTTCCACATCTGCTGAAAAGTAAAAATAGTGTTCATCTTTATGAACAACCTACCATCTCCATGAAAGGTGTGATTAATTTTTCTATCTCTATCATTTATAGATGAATCTGAATATATATATACATATATTGAATATATGTAAAATTTATATCATTATTAACATTCTATAGATCATGGAACCATGATCAATGTGAATGTATTCGAATTATCAATAGAAATTCTCAGGAAAAAATGAAATGGTTAACATTTAGAAACAATTATTTTTTATTAAGTTATTATAATTAATTATCATTATCTTTCAATCAATAATATAAATAATTATCTTATCTTATAGTTATTTCTATATAATGAAGATTTTAATTTAATTTTCCTCTCTTTAAATACTCAATATAGTGAAAAAATATTTTTAGAAAAAATGACATTATTTCATTATTCGGTGAAAAATATATTTTTTACATATACAAATTTTATAAAACGTTTTCAAGAATTATTTTACTAGTATATAATAAGTGATTAAAATAATTTTTAACAATGTTTTAATTTTTAAAAAATGATTTAACTATAATTTTTTTTTTATTTTCTCAATGATAAACTTTTGGTTTTTTACTAAAAATGTGAAAGGATTCATTGTTTTAATGTACAAGTAATGAAAGGAATTTTACTCCATAATGACCACTCAATGAAATAAATATTACTTTACAAATTTCCTAGTTTATTTCCAAATGAATCTATTCTAATAATATTTTTGAAAAAATATATTTTAAAGAATTCATTTCAAAGTGAAAAGGGTATTTTCCCTAAGAAATATTCTATGAGAACTTTTAAAGATATATATATATATATATATATAAGATGAAATCCTTTGATATTACATATTCATTACTAGGGATATAATACACTGATATTATAATACCTTGATATTTTATGAGAAATTTTTTCCTAATAAATTTAATCTTTTTTATATTTTTCATTATAAGAAACATCGAGTTTAGATTGTGTTACATGAGACACTAATTTTAAAAGGAATGTAACATACTATTAAAATATTTTTTTTTAATATTCTAGTAATCACCTGGTCATTAGAATAGCAGTTATGAATAGAAATAACCTAGTTACTAAAATATATGGCTTACACATGTATATATAATGAATTATTTGGTGACCAAATAATTAGAAATGAAAGTAAAAAAATTAAAAAATGACATATTTTTATGAAAAAAAACTATTTTTGTGCTAACAAACATTTTTTATCTGAATAAATTTTAAAAAAATTATATATGATGCATTATTTTAATTAAATTCATAAATAATATATGCAATCAATTTTTAACATTTATCTTATGTTTTTCAGTACAAGAGGTGAGAACAAACCTAAATTTACACTTAAAACAATATTTTTTTAAAACAACTTATTCACCTTTTTGGAAATTATTTTACAATTAGTTTTTAAAACTTTTAGAAACATTATATGAAAGAAGATAAATTAATTCTAGAAATTTTCATGTCAAAATTATCTTTGGGATAATTTTTTAAAATTTTCTAAGAAGATAAATGTTTTAATGAATAGTGAAAATATAATTTTTTTAGGCATTGACATTCCTATTAAAGAATTTAAAAACTTCAAAATTATTTTAATATATTTTTAAAGGTAAAATTATTTCAATTAGATGTCTATTAATCCAATTTAGTTCATTGGAAAAAAAATTATATTGAATTGTGAAATTAAAACGTTGTTTACTTAAATAAATGTTCCCATTGAAAACTAACTTTCACGTCGCTTCTATGGGATTAATTTTAAATTAAATTCTACAATATATATCAGTTTAATTTTAGAAAATGGACTATATATTTTGAATAAAAATAATTTATATTATCTAATTATTTCAAATTAGTTTTTGGAAATGATGAATATTAAAAATCGTAAATATTATTTATCATTGTTTAGGTACAAAAGGATTTACTCAAGAGTTAACCTGAAAAGATAATGGTTACAAATAGCCCAAAAAAATTCAATACCAATTTTATAGCCTATTTAGGCCATATAAAAAATATGGTTCGATAATGACCCAATTTGGAGCCTTTTTCCATTCAAAAATGTTTGTAAAACTTATTATTTTCCAAAATTCCAAGTATGCCACTCACCTCACTTATAAAAGGTCATCCCATCTCTTCTTTTCTTAAAATCATGAAAACAAATTTTTTTAGAAAATACATAAAAAAAATAACATCCTTACCTAAATAATATCATCCAATAAACCTTATTTTGGTCATGAAGCAAACCTAATAACCTTTTTAGGGAAAACCAAGAGAAGTTGTGTGAAGAAAAGGTAACATCCCTAAATAAGAGTATTATTTTATTTATTCCTCCACCTTATTGAATTATAATTAAAACACCAAGATATTTTAAAATTATTATCTTACTTATACTTATCTGTTATTATTTAAATATAATAACCAAAATCCTTCTCCACTTCCATCAAATGGTATACGAAATCATCAATTGTGTGTATGGAGGATTACCACCTCGTAAACTGATGTTATTAATTTTCCAACATTGACTACCACATATGGATATAATTATGGATTTAATGTTTATATATGATATTTATAATATTTTTATAAAAATATAATTTTAATACCACACCTAAACTCTTACTTCCTAGCCCATTGGAAAAGAATAATGTCGCTCATGTGTACAGCAGACTACCGCCTCACAAACCGATGTTATGTGTTTTTCATTTCTTATTTACATAGATGGTAACAATGATATATTAAAGAAATATATAAGAAAATTTTGAAAACATTATACTTATGTAAATATTATATCACATATACCTTTTTTACTTTCCATTTCATTAGGGATATGATAACGTCATTTTTGTATACAAAGGACTACCATCTCATAAAGCAATTTGTTTCATTTTTCTTTATCCCTTTGAGTAGAAGGTAATTAAGGAGGCTGTAATGAATATATGTGATTTATATGACCAAAAAAGTATTCTATAAAGTTATTATATTTTTTACCATTATTTAGTTCCATCAATTAATAAAATGGATACGTCATTCATGTGTGTATATAGCTTACCACCTCTATGAATGGTGTATTTCATTTTTTATCTATAATTTCTATGTATATATATAAATACATATATAATGACTATATTTTACATTTAAATCACTATTAATATTATTTATATGATGTAAACATGACAAAATTAATATGACCTAAAATATAAAATCAAAATATACTCAAAGAGTTTATCAGTTTTTACCTGAAACATGATTTTAACAAGGAATTATTGATAAAAACGTAATAAAAGGTCATAACTAAATATTATATAGTATGATAAATATTATTATATTTCTTAAATATATTTATAATAAAATTTTATTTATTATATATGTGATTTTAATGTGTACATGTGTACAAAGGAAGTTGAGACTTCATGTGAGGGATTTTCATCTCATGTATTACTTCTGTGAGACACATGCCATAATTACCACATATTAATTTTATGTGGTATACAAAATGAATAATAATTTATTTAATGATTATTCTAATGAGAATTATGTGGAGTTACACATCCATTTTATATCTCTCTTTAATGATATTTATGGATCAAAAGTTACCAATGTAGTAATGGATTTTTGTATCAATTTTCCTTCTTTGAGAAATATGTGGTGTTATAAACATATCTATGTTTATGAGGTGTATTTATAGACCCATTTACATGTAATATCATTAATTTATTTACCCTCATTATATTTTATATTTCATTCAATTTTATTCTTTCATGTGATTATAATTCAAAGTTACCAAAATGGTAAGGGTTTTATGATACAATCTCTTCATTTATCGAGAATGTTTATCTTTATGATTTTAATGACCAAATATTATGATCCATATATTAATAAACTCATTAAATTTATTCTACTATGGTAATCACATGTGAATACATGTTTTTAATCATTTAACTCTCTTTATGTACTCAAGAGGTCAAAATAATGTTTATATGAAAAATTTATCTTAAATATCTCTTCGATCAAAAAGGAATTATTCTTCCAAAGTCATTTTTTTAAAAAAAATTAATTTTTTTTTCATTCACCAAATGGTTTATTAAAGAAATTTTAACCCATTTTTTACTTTTAAAAAATATTAACAAAAATACTAGTGTCTTTTTGAAACAAGGCACGTTTTCTTTTTACCAAAAATATAAAAGGAATAATTTATTCATCATGCATGGAATGTTTATAATATTTCCCCATAAAAAACAATCAATATTATAAATATTAAATTATATTTTAATGTTTTATTTTCGAAGAACCTTTTTTGAATTTTTTTTTTTAAAAAGAGTTTTTTTCAAAATAGAAATGTTTTTTTCCTCAAGAAATGATTTCAATGATTTTTAAAGAGAAATTTTGATGTTTTCAAATATTATATACCATGAAAAGTATTTAAAAAATATTTTTGAAAAGTTTTACTTTTTAAAAATTTATTTTAAATGAAAGTATTTTTCTCAGGTAATATTCCAAGTGATCCATAAAAATAATTTTCCATCTAATATGACATCATTTAATGTTAATTATTCTTTACTGAAGATATGATACCATGAATCCATTATTATTCATTCTATATATGGTTTATTTAAGTTGAAATGATTTTTATGAATCACATTTATCTTTCAAAGGTTATAATGTGATTAAATGACTATGATACCCACTTATTTTTCCATGGGTGATACTATGATGAAATTATTAAATGATTATTATACCTATCAAAAGGATGGGCATCAACCTGCATTTTATATTTCAATTTTGTATGGAGGGAAGGGAGGAAGAAATAACTCACATCTTCTTTGAATTGGAATGGGCTCATGAGGTGTGGAGTTCTTTTGGCAGGCTTATTTCTTATTCTTATCGGGAGTTGTATGATACTTTTTTCTTAGACCGGTGGTTTACGGGAGTAGATGGCAAAGGCATGGAAATAACAGCAAGAACCGTGATTCGCAGTGTTGGGTGATGGTGTCTATAGTAGGCCAGAAACAGGGCAAGATATGAGGGGAGTACTTCAACATGGCAGATAATCGTTGCGAGGAAAAAGAGTCTATTGGTTGACTTGGCATCGCTGATCAATAATTGGAATGAGACACCTTCTCCCCGCATTCTTCATTCTCTCCCACTGTCTAATATTTTCATATGGGGACACCGGGTGTGATGGTCTACCCTAAGAATCAGCCTCAAGCTCAATACAAACAGATCCTTCATCTCGGGGGACATGAGAGGTGGAGGGGCTGTCCACGATAACAGAGGAAGTGTTTGGCTAGCCTTCACTGCTAACTACGGAAGTGGAACATCCATGCTAGCAGTGGAAAAATCTGTCCTCATAGGGGTCAACCTCTACGCTCAGCAAAAAATTCCCCTCTCTCATGTGGAAACTGACTCAATGACCATTCATGATTCCTTACACGGTAGAGGCTCTAGTCCATGGTCAATCTCTTATATCATCAAGAGTTGCAATGGCCTCCTCAACAATGATGAAATGGTAACCCACGCCTAGTGTGAGGGGAACAAAGTAGTGGACTATCTCACTTCTTTAGTTGTCCTAGGCTCCAGTGTAGCTTGTTTATCCAATATTGCTCTCTTTAAGCCTCAGGGGGTGAATTTCATTCATGGGGACACCCTTGGACTACATTACTTTAGGCCCCCCTAACACACTATCATTGTACATTGTACTTTCTACTTTGTAAATTTTATTTGTCTCTTGAATAAAATTATAATATTTATGATGATGATAGTCTTTTTAATGATCCTTGAACAAACCTAAGAAATAAATTTATATACTTATATATATGCCACTAATTCATGTCTAATGAAAATGTTATGTTTTCATGTGTCATGTTCTATTATTACATTATGATTCATTTCTTATAAATTACTATGATTTATGTCGTGAATCAAGTTTATGACCTATTGTATGTATGGTATGGTTTTTAAATGTTATTTTAATTTTCTCATACCCGTATAATCAATATATTTTGATATCTCTCTATTTTACCCTTACTAAGCATATAAAATCACCCTTTCTTATATTTTCATTCCCCATGTTATAATGATAATTATTATGTATGATATTTCTAAGAAGGGTTCTACCTATGAAGAACCTAGTGGGAGATGATGTATCTCAATTATGGAGAAGTTGTTTTCATGTCCATGTTTCCAAAGGAACTAGATCTAAATAATTACGGCATGGATCATTATGTTATATAATTAATATTCATATATTATGAAGTAATATTTATGTATGAAAATTACTTGATTTATAGATACCATTTTTACACTTTCTCTGGATTATCTATAATTATAATGATGGGATATTTATGAAACTTAATTATTTTCCATAGATTATTCTATGAAGAACTGTTGATATTTTTATAAAACTTGTTTCTTTTTTATATGTTATGATATATGATGAATGATGTGTGATCTTTTGGAACACATATTAATGGATTATGATTATGTGACAGGTGGTCCAGGAATTATATATCCCTCCAATGCATTGGGTAAATATTAATAACTCATGAGATAATCAGGACTGTAATGGGAAGTGGATCCAGTTCAATAAGAGAGTATGTCAACTAGGATATTCTTGGGAGTGAACCTCCTCTAATACAATGTAATGGGGGTGCAATCAATCTACTATAATAGTCTTAGTAGTGGGCCCTGGATTCTATGGAAATGATTTTTCAAAACATATGTGTATGCAATAAACTTGTCTCTTATACTAATATTATGATCTCGTGGATTATATTTGTTGATTCCTTTATGATTCATGTATTATGAACAACCAATATTTATGTCATTATTAATGATTAAGATCAATGATATGTTAATTATGGGTTTTAAATGTTAAGATCATGTTATCATACCCTTATGCTCATTTTATACTTTTTTACTCATTGATATCTCCATTATTTACCCTTATTGAGAATTTGATCTCACCCTTTCTCATATTTAATTTCCCCATGTTAAGAATAATGGTTTTAAGTAAGATGGGTCTAATAAGGGTTATAGTTATAATTAACTTAGTGAGAGATAATTTATATCTCAATTGACCCAATTTTTCACGTATCTATGTTTCCAATGATACTATGCCTATATAATTATAACATTTATTGTAATGTTATGTATTTAATTATAATCTATTAATATTTGATGTATATGAATAAAAATTAAGGGTCACTATAACATAGGTATATTCAGAAGGTTCAAAGTCAATAAGTATTTATCCATAATCCTCCGGATTGAGAAAATTTCACACCATAGAGAGTTTCCCACAAAATTTGATGTAGGTCTAACTATAGTTAAAGGTTAAATTTTTTACAACTTCTATAGTAACCTATTTTATTGATATTGAAGCCTCATACTCATATTTATCTATCTATTTTGTGGATGTGTTGAAACATCTGACGAATCTCGCGTCCTATGATATGGATCCGGTGGTACCTCTTGGAAAGAGGAAAAGGAAGTGGTTTCATTGTTCTTCATGTTATCTAATGATAACTCATGCAAAGTTTGTCTAGGAATTTCTTATTCTTCATTGGGATCCTTTTAAAATCAACATCAGGATGGATTGGCTAGTTTCTCCTGAAGCTATGTTTTATTTTTATCATTGGAATGTTTTGTTCTTTATTTACAATGGGAGATCCTGAGTGTTCTAGGGAGAGTATGATCTCAGGTGTAGTATGGTAGGACCTACATTCCCAAAAATTAGGAGTCTATTTTATATTTATGTGGTAAATCATGGTGATATATCTTATTGGGCTGATATTTCCTTAGTTTTTAGGGTCTTTGTAATGGTTTTTGTAAATAACCTTTCTAGTCTTTCTCCTTAAAGGGATTTAGATATCTCCATCAATATGGTTCCTGTTATATAGTTGGTTTATATAACCTCTTATCATATGGGACCTGCTAAGTTGAAATAATTAAAGATACAATTGTATGAATTATTATATAAGGACTTTGTTCATCTTATTGTTTCACCATGGGTGGACCCTATGCTCGTTTCCAAGAAGGTTGATAGTTCTTTTAACCTCAACTTATATTATCAAATAATTAATTGGGTACAATTTAAAAATAAGTATAAATTTCCTCAATTATATGAACTATTTAACTAATTAATTGATGGAAAATTAGTTTTCAAAAATTGATCACTGGTCCCGTTATCATCAATTCAAAGTTAGGGTATCATATTTCTCCAAGATAGTTTTGAGGAGTATATATGACCACACATAATATCTCATGTGTTCATTTTTTATAACAAATTATCTAGAAGAGCTTATTGATTTTATGGACTATATATTTCTCTAATATCTTGATATATTTGGTGTGGTAATCATTGACGATATCCTAGACTCTTAAAAAACTGATTAGAAACATGACTACCATTTGAATTTATTTTGTGGAATCCTTAGTATATTCCACTCTTTTTCAAAGTTTATCAAAGTAAAATTTATATATCTTATAGTTGATTTTATTAGGGTACATGATTTAGGAACATATACTCTATGTCAATCCTAGAAAGGTAAAGGTTTTGTTATCATTGGGAGAAATGTGAAATATATTTGAGATATAAATCTTCCTAGTCCTAAATAGTTATTATTAGAAGTTCAAAAAATATTCCTTTAATTTGTAATCTCCATTTACTACTCATTTATATAAAGGGGAGAAGTTATCATGGGATTCAACGTGTTATGCCACTTTTTATGTGTTGAAATTTCATCTATTATTGGTTTTTATCTTGATATTTCCAAAACCTAGTAAGGTATATGTTGTTGACTATTATGATTCGGATGTTGGTTTGGGATGCATGTGTATGTAGTATGATCATGTGGTTGGTTGTAGTTCTTATCAGCTTCAACCATGTGATAAAAATTATCCCACTCTTAAATTAGAGATCATAATTTCTATGAATTCACTTATGTGTTTGAGATATTGTCTTTTTACATAGATTTTCATATTATATTCAAGTCATAATAGCTTGATATAAATCTCCTCTTAATGTTACCTGAATATTAGGCAGATATGATAGGTATAGTACCTCTAGATGTACGACTTTATCATTTCTTGCACCCCTGATAAGGGGAATGTTGTTGTTGATTGTATCAATATGAAATTTCCATCTTGGGTTGTCCTAGAAGAAAAATAGGAGTGGAACCTTGTGGGTATTTTCAATAAGTTGTGTATGGATTTTCTGAAGGATTATTGATTTACCGTTTTGACCAATTTTTAGTTGGCATCATCTTTCCTTGAGTCGATTATGTTGGCTCAGCAGATAAATTATGTGTTTAGAGGAATCGTGGAATTATTATATAGTGGGAAGACTTATCATATCTAGTGTAACCCTTATATTTGAATTAGTTACTTCAGAAGTTGGTTTTTAATCCCTTTAATAATCATGAATTTAGTGATGCATCATTTTCATATTTATTCATCAGTTTTTTCATCCTGGTATAGTCAATATCTATTATGACATGAGATGATGTTTTTGGTGGTATTTCTTGAATCATGACATTGTTGATTATGTTTCTCAATGTTACACCTTTAATTAGATTAAGGTAGAGCACCTAAATCCTTATAGTTTTCTTAAACCTATTCAAGTGTTTTGAAATTGAGTTGAGGTATCCATAGAATTCATAAATGGATTACCAAAGAATCCTTGAGAAAAAAATTTCATTCAGGTGGTGATTGATCGGCTGGCAAAATTAATCCATTTCATTATGATTAGTCACACCTCCATGGTAGAATATTTAGGCAATCTATATAGTAGGAAGTTTTGATGTTTCATGGGGGTCCCCCAGCAATTGTTTCTAAAAAGGATCCCAGGATTAATTCTTGATTCCGAAAAGGTCTCCAGGAGGTGATGGGAACTCATATCTGGTTGAGTATATCTTGTCATCCACATATGGAAAGATATAAAAAGTTTTTGATTTAAACCCTATAGGCTATTATTCATGTCTAGATATTGAATTTATAAGGGGTCATCATATATCCATATGGGACTAGTATATTCTTATTATAATAACATTTATCTATCATAATTCAGAATGCATACTTTTGAGGCTTTGTATGGTCACTAATGAAGGTCACCACTTTGTTGATTGGATGTTGGAGAGTCCTCTCTAATGGGACAAAGTATCATTTAGGAGAGGAATGATGGGATCTAGTATATAAAATGAATTTTTGTTACAAATTCTAATCATAAAATTATTATATAGATCATCAACATTGTCCTTTGAAGTTTTATAAAGATAATAGGGTCTTTTTTATTTTTTCCCATTTGATGGGTAACCATCAGCTATGGAGGCAGTGGGAATTTTCTTGAAAATATGTTGGACTATTTGAGATCACTGATCATATTGAACATGTTTTGTTCATTTGTTATTACAGACATAGTTGATAGATATTCATGATTCTTCCCAAATATCTCATCCTAAGAAGTATCATTTTGATCCTTCTCATTATCTAAATTATAAGAATGTTTATTTGGATCCAAATTTTTCAATTATAGAGAATATTATAGAGATAAATTAATCTTAGTAAAATATTATTGTGGGAAAAATATTCTATTGGTCTAAGTATTATAACAAAACAGATCAGATTATCACCAGACATAGGAACATGAATCATTAGTGAGAATGTAGTGGCATCACCTATTTTTAGATGATTCATATTATTCATGAATTTATAGGGTTAGAAATTTATGGTTGGTATATTTTAACATATCGGCCCAATTACATCTCTCTTTTATGTTTAATAGGTTTCCTTTCAGTTTTGGCAAGTTGTGGAGTTGACTTAGGGGGTTTCTAAATGTGTCGCAACCTTTTTTAGCAGATATATAAGGCCACTGACTAGATAATGGTAGGATGGTGGAATGGATTTCCTCTATAAACTCCAATACACATTTATTGGAACTTCAATTGGTGTACGTTTTCTACATAGAACCAATTTCAAGTCAGTGGTAGTCAGTGGCCAACTAGTGGAACTGGATTTTTCATGTTAAGTGTGGTTGTTATATTCTTCATATTCCCCTGAAAACATTTTTTAAATCCTTAATCCTTCATTATAAAGAATAATTCAATAAGGGATCATGGAAATGATCCATTTTTTTGTTCTTACCTCTTTAAAACTACTTTTTTGGTGTTTTGATCCTATATTGATCGGTTTTCATCAAATTCATATGTTTGATTGAATAAAATATTTTTCATAATTACAACAATAAATTGGGGTTGGATTTATATTGTATTGATCGATTATATCGATTGACTAATGTCTACCATCTTGTTTATTTTATATCTTTTGACTATTTTGATCTTGGAGGTCGAATTTCATGTTGGTCAAGGTGAAGAATATGTGATCTTTTACACATGTTTTGATCAATAATCTCCACTAACCTAGTTATTTTGTAAAATCAATTATAAAATGTGGGAATATATTTCATAGGCCTCCTCTCACTCTCAATCATGTTCCATTTCTTTACGGTTCATATAGCCCATTTTATTTTTCATGAGAACCCAATATGAAATTTCCAGTTATGTCTCAAGTCATTATTTTGTGAACCATGTATGTTATTTTGTGACTAACCCATTTTCTAAATGATAATTGGATTGATCCATGGTCTTATTGATTTGAATTTGTTAAGGTTTTTGGATAAAATATTTTTCCCTATGTTTTGGTAAAATAAATTGTACTTTACACCACTATAATTGATTTCTGAAATTTGTTTTCAAAGACTAATTTTGGAAGAAAAATGTTTGTTTGGATGTTTTTTATGGAATTTCCTAAGCCCTTTATAAATGATTTCACACATTCCGTACATGGGAACCTTGGGTACATGGATGTGGGGTCTTAGTATTGGAACATTTCCATGTTTCCATGGTGGGTTTACTCATGGGGTATTTATATTTTACATAGGACCTGCTATTATAGGAACTTGAATATCTGACAATTTAAGGTGTTCTATAATGGTGTGTTCCTATATTCCATATGAACTATATTCTAGATACATGTATAATGTGAACTATGTCTTGATTTATTACGGAGGAATGAAATTCCTAGCAATCTGGGACATATGTTATCCTAGGGGTGGTCTCAATTTTAATTTACTATTCTTTTATTTAGTTTGATTACTTTTTTTAAAGAAATTATATTATATATTACATATTCAATGATAAATGTTTTATTTATAAATGATCATAGAAATATGTTATATAGAATCGTTTCAGAACTATGAAAATGGGAAAATTTTTAATAATGATTTTGATATACACGAAAACAAAATTATTATGCCATTTTTTATATATTGATAAAATGGGGATTATTGGTCATATGCTCTCTATGGAAAACATGGGTGAGATACTACTAGTCTTGTTGTGATCACACCCTAAAAACTCCCTTGAGGATGTGTTTACCTTCTTTTTTATACAATAGGAAACGATCAGGTTCCATACTAATCTAGAGAGGTTTCATTTCAACTATGTCTATGTTGCTATAGGTGAAACGGTGGGATATTTCCCCCACAGCACACATATTTTTCATTGGTTTATTGAATTTCCTTTTTATTTTAATCTTGTAAATAAATATTTTTATTTTATTGATTTCTTAATTGTATTATTAATTCTATTGGATTTTAGTTCTAGAATATTTACTTTTTTATCTTCCTCTATATATATTACATGTTATGTTTTTGTGTTGGTAAAATAAATCCTTATATTTGTTTCTAGATGCATGGGTTTTTGTCATTAATTAGTGGGTATCAAGAATTCCCTTTGTGTCTTATTGTGGTATTTTTTGGATCCTGGTATGAATGGTTTTATGGGTTGATTAATGACATGTTTATCCTTCTAATTCCCTTAAATCATACTTTATATTTATATTTATGTTTTTTTAGAAAATTTATCCGATTTTATTTGTGGTTTCTAGGGATATTAATTCCTAACATTAGATTCCAAATTATCCATTTATATTAAATGAGTGGAATCCTACAACATCAAGGAAGATTATGCCTAAACTTTATTGATTTTTTATGCTAGTTTTTAAGATTTTTTTATGTGTGTCTCATTCCAACCACACAAGCTTGATCCAAATTTAAATGGAAATATTTTTTTCTTATAAATTCATAATTTATTTGGATTAATGTGACCATTAGTGGTTTCCTAATGATTGTGTCTTGATTACATGATTTTTAATGTCCATGAGCATAAGGTAAATAGTGTTAAAATATATTAATAGAATATAAATGGGGTTTTATTTAGTTACGTGATGAAATTATAGATGTATATCAGGGCCCCCTATCCTCCCTCAAAAATAAAAGCAGTGTGTAATTTCTATGTCTTGGCCTGAGGTTTGACCCATAGAGAATTTTTTAATTGGTTGAATGTGTTAGGTATATCCCATATTTGTCTTAATATTTATTGGAATCTAAACTAATATAAATAAAAATTACTAACACTTTTTTTCTTAATCTAATTGACATACCATGTCATTATTATAGTTATGTATGTGGCTAATATAAATTAATGTGATAAATAGTTATTTTATGTGTGTAACGCATACATATATTATTTTTTCTATGATGAGGAATACAATGCCCATTTTGTTTATAAATGTTGTTATGAATTCAATTCAATGGTAACGGTATGTAAATCCAATGTTACCTTGTTAATTTTGTAAATGGGATTTAATACCTGATTATTTGTTATACCCTTTCAATGGGGATATACTTCTTATATTGTGAGACTTCCAATTAATGGGATGATATTGATATATGATTATGATTTCATATGGGATGTGATGTAATTTTTTTACCCTAGTTACATTACAATAAATAAATCATAGCACCACTATACCTTATGCATGCTTCCATGTATACCAAAGATTTTAGAATAGAACTGATTGTTTTATAGTTGATTATACGGATAAAATTCCTTTTGAATATAATAATAAAAAATCAACACAACATAGTGAAAGGTACTTTAAATAGTAGGCTTTGATAAAATGTAATGTGCATGAAATAATCAAATAAACTTCTAAAAATTCATTAAATTCCTAAAAAATAGCCATGATCATCCAAAGGTCAATCACATGCGTATAGGAATAAAATTGCAATGATAAAAAACTAATTTATTACTAAGAACCCACTCATGACATCTATAAAAACATAATATTCATCTTGTTCACTATAGATACTCCCTTCTATACTAGTATCTTGTTGATGTTTTCTTACCTTACATATTATTTGAGACATAAATTCTATATGCATCATTAAGTTCCCATATAAGTTCTGATTATGAACGCAGTAGGATGCAACAAATAGTTTCGCTGGCTAACATCAATATGTATACCAGTGTTTATAAAACATAGTAAAAGGAAACCAAAACATGCCACACAACCTCCTCTAATATCCTCAAGTGAGCCTTTACCTACCCTGGCTAGTATTTTGAGGTAGATCTAATTTTCCATAGTCAATAATAATAGAATCACCCTTTTTTAAACGAATTCCATATCACATCGCATCACTTTTCTAATTCAACCATGATGTGCCAATTATACGTCCAAAACCCATATCACAAGACCCATGGTATTCCAACCCATTACCAATCACTAACTCAACGGCCGGAAGAAACCCAAGGCATGAAGACACTAATCCTTTATAAATTCCATATCATCATTCCTAACATATTCCATATATACATAAGGTATTATACTCTCATATGGTGGTCTCACAATCCAATAATTATTGATAAATAAGGTTTATATTCCTCCATTTTGATGAACTGTGTAATCATCCCTATACCACTCAACTATAGAGGATACCACTTAGAAACCAAGGGTCAAAACAACCTCATCATAACTTTCATATGTTCCCACAAACCTAGTGGTATTCACCCCCATGGTGGGTAGTATCATTAACCTCTTTTGGGCACAATCCAATGAACCTTTTCCAACTCCCATGAAAATGAAAAAAACCAATCGATTCAAACCAATAAACTACTACCATCACTTGATAAAATTTTCAACATCATCCATATTACACTGGTAAACCTATATCACTGACTATAGAAATGGTTAACACCATCCTCCTCACACAGATATACCTTTATCATTTCCCACAGTAATGGTCGACACCATCCACACCACACCAGTGAACCATTGTCATCGCCCTTTCTTGATGATCAAAAACACCCAATGTCACATGGTTTACACCGATCACATTTCCAATTTACCACATTAACTATATCATATCATAAATTACCTCTTCACAATATATGATATCATTCATATTAAACCTCCAAACCACACCACAAATCAAGATAAGACATACATGGAAAACACATACATTTATACCATTAAATAACCCCAGAGGATATATTATAAATAATCAAAACCATAATTGGTTTCATTCTCAATCATGCATACAATCATACTCAAAATGATTTAATCTATAATTCATAGACATGTATATAAAATAGGAAATATCAGGGCACAACCTATCAGGTGTTGGCTTGTCTCCACTCATCAATAAACTCTAATCAGTTTGGATATTATCAGAATTAATCATGTAATATCACAAGATAAATGATTTAGGACATCACTAATAAAAAAAATATTTCAAAAGAAATAGGTAAAAATAAAATCAGGATAACTATCCCTACTAATAGTTAATCAATATATTAATTAATTAAAAGATTTATAAAGAATTTCTGAAGATATCTTCAAAATTATAATGGGGATAATGGTATATAATTGAAGAGTCATACCCTAACATTCTAACTGAAATGGGAAAAATTCCCCTTTTATACTTAAAAAGTTAATTAATTAATAATTTTTTGTTAAAATATAAAAAAATATACCATATTAATTTATTGATAAATGTAAGGGACCTTATATATGTCCTCTGATAAACCTTACCTATCATCCCTTAGGACACTTACATTTCATAATTTAGCATATTCAAACATGGTAAGGACTCTTATGTTTGAGGATACCCTTATATAATAGTAAACTAATTCATCTTAGAAATGTAAAGTAATCTAATAATTAGTGAATTATGGTATTTAAAACATTCAAAATATTCCTCACTAATGATATTTTCCACAATTTTGATGAATAATTATCTCCATCAAAATTGATATCAAAAAAAATAAAATGGGACAATATAAATTTTACTTGGTTAACCCAGCCCGGAAAATTCTAAGGATCATGTAATAGAAATTTTTCATGTAATTAATACACTAATTGCACTAAATTTATTATAATTTGTTATATCCAACCTGAACTTATAGGTTTCAGCTCTCACAGATATAAAAAACACATATTTTCAATAAATTCAATAGTTCATTACCTAAAAAAAGATTTTTTAACTTCATATTTACTGGAAAAAAATTAGTTTACACTAGTATGGGTGTATTAATTTTTCATCAATTTAATTCATTAATGAATTATTTAATCTTCAAGTGATAATAGGTTCCTGTATCACCTTCCTCCTATATTCCAAAACAAATATATAACCCCCTTACTCTGTTATATTCCTCTCAAATTTTTTTATAAGTATATATTCTTCCTCAGCCCATATTACAGACATTATAGGAAAAATATATATCTTTTATCTTCATTTATTAAATATAATTTCATCAAGAGCAATTTTTAATCCACTTCAATATGGTGGGAAATTTTTTCTAAATCCCACTTCAAAATTGAATCAATATTTCCTTTTGATTACCCTTAAACTCCAACTAAAATATATAAAATAATAATATATATTTTATTGAATTGATGTTAAATTTTTTATCATTGAAACCATGGTAAAACCATTAGATCCCTCAGAATTACTGAATCTATGATCTATTAATTTCATTGTGCAATACTCTTTATCACAAATTGTAATTCTCTATCTTCGTATTTCATAACTCGCATCTGTAAAACAATTCATGGTTGTAACTCATGGAATATTCTTTAAAAAATACACCAAAATGCAACATAATTCATTTCATCAACCCAACCTATACTCTATAAATACCAAAACTATCATACTGAGTTTCCACTCCATGGTGCTCCACCATAGTTTGGATATATCTAGAATGGTAAAACCTTTAAAATCTATATAATGATCATTGGGGCATGGAGATACCCCCCATGGAATGAATACTTCTTATACATGTAATATTAAATGATAAAACCTTCTATACATCATTATATACTCTCAAATATTATAGTAAAATTATTTTTATATATCCAGGTACTTTTTTATATCTCTATACTTAAAGTCCACTCATGGTGTAACGTAATGTCCCATGGAATGATGAGATTAATTGCCTCCAAACACCCCTAAAATAATTTCTAATGGTATTATATCATGGAATTAATCTCTCTATAATTATATCCTTCATAATAGTACATTTGTTATATGTGGGTCTTAATGTGACTAGAGGTTCCCTGAAGTGATTGTTATTCTCCTTTTAGTAAAATAGTTAAAAACACCATGGTTGTATTTGTAGAATCATATATATCATATTAAATACTATTATGTATATAGAGTACCACTTTCGCTTTTCATTTTCTTTGAAAACTAAATCATGGGATGACATAATGTTTCATATTGTGGCATCTATCTTGTTGAAAGAGCTACACATTAGCTTCTTAAAAAATTCAAACAGTCCTTATTGGGACTTAATTCCATTCTTTGTGAACTCATTTGGAAGTATTCAACTACCTATCAATAAAAACTACCACAAAGAATCACCAAATATTTTTTTTTTTCAAATAATCTCCCCCTTCAGTTTTTTAAAATCCCTTCAAAAATAGAATGAACATCTTCACATTTAAGAACTATGGAACTAAATTACTATATTTTATAAAACCTTTAACATTTAAATATGTCATAAATGATTCATTATTAATAAACTCTATTACTATATGAACCAATCTCATCATGAGAGACAAGATATAAATAAAACATTCCACTTAAAAACACTCTCATGATTTCTGCTGTCTTTGACATTCATTCATGATTCTTCTTCCCATGAATACACATTCAAGAATATTCTTCCTTAACAAAACAATAAAATGAAATTTCTTACCCTTTATCAATAATAAAGAGCATTATCACACTTCTCTATCATCACCAATCATAGAAACATTCTCCTATGTAACTTATGGATAGATTCTCCCCCCTTTTCAATAAATTCAAAGGGAACTTTTCTGAAAATTCACAAATGATATTTGGAAATATAAACAATTAATTTAGGAGAGATTTGAAATCTTTTTTTGAAAATAAAATATTACATGGGGTTTGGGGTCCATTATCTAAACTTCCTAGTTAAATATATGTTGTTGAACTCCAAGAGATAACTAAGGCATCTTAAATTTAGCATTGTGTACTGCCTTCATCATGATATCTGCAATCAAATATTTAGTTAACACATACTCTAAATTCACTAGTCATAGTTCAACCATCCTATTTATGAAATGATACATTATCTTGGTGTAAATTTTCAAGGAATAAAGGACATGACTTTTCAAATATTAATATAACATTATTTATCACACCCAATTTCAATAAGAGATTTTATATCAACTCTGAAAACCCAATGCATTTTTCTCATCCCTAGTAGTTAGCACATTCTTGAGTAGTTTATATTTATTTAGCTTCTTCACTCTTAAGTGAGATACAATATTATATCTTGATCATCCAAGAAATGCATAAAATCTGGAGATAAAAATCACCACCCAATGTAATCTTGGGGTTATCCACTGAACCTTCCCAATCAATATCTTTATATCCCAAAAACTCTAGATTTGATGTCATATGATAAGATAGACTGAACTATACTATGTTATTGATATAAAAAATAATTATTTTCATAAAAAGTAGTTTTATTTCAATGGAACAACTATTATATCATGAAACATTATATGTGGAAAACAACATTTCATATCTTTTAATTTTTAGGTACAATGGGCTTCCAAAACAATTAAAATGTTATATTATTTCATTTTCCATTCCATAATTGACACTTGGTAACTTTATATGGATTTCCACTAGTATTATCATTTCCTTATAATCCTCTATTGAAAAATATTTTAGGATCTCCTTGTAATAGTTTTATTTAGAAATGAACATTTTATGGCTACATAGTGTCACATATAAACCAAATAATGTTATTTAATATCCAATCATGAGAAAATTGATTTCAAACCATATGTATTCTGTAAGTATCTTAAACTGTATTTCACGTGATCCTTTAAAAATAATATCATCCATTTATTTAAGAACTGAAATTAATTGAGCAATCTTATTCTTCTTGTAGAGACTACTTTCAAAATTGAATTTTTGAAATAAAATCATTTTAAAGTGGTGATCAAGCCCATACTAACAAGTTATTTATGATTATTTATTCTTGTATAAATAATTTTTCGATTAGATAAATTTTATTTCATTTTAATCTATATGATATCTATTTGATTCTTCAATGTACACTTCCTTCTCAACAATACCACTATTGAATACTGATTTAACATATATTTTGTAAACTTTGATTCCACTTTGCACTAAAATTATCCAAAACAGTCTAAAAGTTCCCATTTAACAAAATGGGTGAAAATGTATCATCAACATAAATCTCCTCTATTTGGAAATATCCCTTTCACACCAGCTGTTAATTATTCCAATCCATAATTTTTTCTTCATTAATATTTTCTAGAACACCCACTTAGTTCCAATTACATATTTCTCATCTAATGTTGGGAAAATTTCCCAATATTGATTCTTTTCAATTTTTTCAAGCTCCTCATGCACTATATTGAACTAAATAACATATTTGGTAGCCTTTATATAAAAATAGACTTTTATTGAGATAATAAATATTTTTTCTTTAGATAATTTATTATCTATGTTTTTATTGGATATTTGCATTCCCCAATAATATTTTCCTCCCTAATTTCAACTTTTTTCCTCAATATATCTATTGAACCTTTTATGATATACTCATAATTGTTATATTCTTTAATGTTTTCTATATTTTCTTGTTATCCATTTATACTATTTACTTCATCATCACTCTCCTCTGAGAGTTCTTCAATATTCTATTGTGAAAATTGAACACGAGATTTTAAAATATTGACATAATACTCAATCATTACATCCTAATTTTAAGTAATTTTACTTTGAATTTAGTTTTATCATTTGTAATACTTACTTTTATATGAATATCCAAGAACAATACCATCATCCCTAGGAGCTTAAAACTTTTTTTCATCTCTTTATTTAGAATAAATCATTTACTTTCTAAAAATTTAATCTAGTTTAATATACTATTATTCCCATACCAAATTTTATCAGGTGTATATTCCTCATTGAGATATAACAAGTCCTTGTTTAAAATATAATCTAATGTAATCATTAATTCCTTTTAATATGTCTCAGGTAGTTCCATCGCAATAGTTATTTTCTAAGACATATTAATAACAATTTTTTTCCTCCTCTCAATGACATTGTTTTTTAGGAGTCATTACTACTAAAAAAAGTGTATTATCCCATTCTTATCAAGATATAAATCCACACAATTATTTGTGAATTTTGTACCATTACCATTGTCGAACTTTTAAATCTTCCACTTGATCATCTTCTCCACCAACATACAATAATGTGTAATGCAATTTATTTCTTCATCTTTGTGACAAATTATCGTCAGTCATCCCATCCTATTGTATTCCATAATAAATAGCACATAAATCTATTTTTTATTCATGTATTTGGGTGATATTTCTCCATACCAATCAATTTGAACCAAATCAAAAAAAAATCATCAAAATTTTATCAATTAAATTATAATCCATTCAAATTATTTCCCCATTTTTAAAATTATAAAACTTGTGAGTTATATCACATTAATTTTTTCTGATATCAAGAGATATTTCATTCTCGAAAAATTCTCCCAAGTACATTTAGCTCAAGTGTTCTAGCCTCATGTACGACAACATATTCTATTCTTTCATGGATTGAAAAAACATATCATATTCTCCAATAATGAGATATAGATTCTCCATTTTTTGGTTTACTTTTTTTATAATTGAATCATTTGTTTTAATGATGATGAAATATTTCTAGTTGAAGTAGATTTCATTATATAAGCCTCACAATTTTCTCTCACTTTTTAAATTTTGATCGAGGCCCTCATCAATGAATAAATCCATACACCTCAATTATTTCCCTAATATTTTGGAATTTTCATTACTAATGATATTAGAACCTTTATCAATTTAAAGAAAATGAAAACTTATTTATCATATTTTATTCTCATGGATATAATAAGGTTACCCATCATATAATAAGTGAATCCATTATCAAGGAACCATAGGTGATCCTAATCTATCACTTTTAAAGAACCCTCTATACAATATTTGTTCTCGTCATTTCCTTTCTTAATATATGTTCACTGGTACCCTTCCTTTGGTGGGTTAAGATATTTTTGAACCTATACATCCATTATATTATACCTAACATGTAATCATTTAAATTTATTATATGTTTTTATCTCACTTAATTATCCCTACAACTACTAATACATCATTATCAGAGTCTCTATTTGAATACTTCTTCATACCCAAAATAAGAAACTCTAGGCTCTATGTCCATAACTTCACACTAAAAGAAATAAAAAAATATACTAATAATAGAAATTTTTATTATATATTTTCATTTCTCATTATCCCTATAATTTTTTTATATGAAACATCATTATTGTGATTAAATAATCCTTCCAAAATAATAATAATGGATTCATAGTGTATTATTGTTTTTCATAACTACTTTTTTTATGAATTTTGATTCTTTTGGTAGTCACCTAAATAAATAATTATATGGGGTGTAGGTTATTTTATTTTTTTATTAACCACACTAATTTTTACTTCTGATCAAAACCATTAATAGATTTTACATTATCTTTGAACTATTAAAATTTTGGAAAAGTTCTCACATTATCTATTGACTTCATATATATTTCCTCATATTAATCAATGGATCATCCAATATATCATCCTGATGTCATCTGAGGTGTTAGAATACTTTATTGATCATTTGGATTTCATCATACCACCACAACATTGACTTATAGTTCCTTGATCTTTTTGACATGATATTTCATAGAATCAATGATCCCATCAATATTCTAGTCGTGAACTTAAATTTTGAGCTAGGGTTCTATTTTATTCTCTGAATTTCATGATTTGAGTCATTCAAACTCAGTCTTTAACTTAAATGTTTACTTTTTCATGTATATCTAGGAATATTCTTTCACTTTTCTAGACTTCTTCATTCTATCCCTTCAAATATCATTTTTTAAGAGAAACTTCATGTTTTACCATTATTTATACTCTTACATAAATATTAGTGTGATCAATACAATTTTCATCCACTTATGCTTTTTCTATAATACTGACAGGAACATCCTCTATGAGGTCAATGTATCCCTCAACATCATCCACTTTCATTTCATCTAAGATGATATCTTCTTGTAAATTAATGTTATTTTTTAAGAAATTTTATATTGAATTAATATTTCTTTTTAAAACCATAGATAAAAATTTCCAGGGTTCATTATCCCCATAATTATTTTGGAATTTATTCAAGACATTACAATAAGATTTATAAATTTTTTACATTTAAATCAACCAACTTCCAGCCTACATTTTAATCTTCCTTTCCCCATTTACGGTTTTTGTAAAATAAAGACATCAACTAATAAATCTCTATTTCTTCTATATCATCTTATAATGAAATTTTTTGTATTAACTTAAATTAAACTTCATGATAATTATACTTTTTCAAGGACTCAATTTCTCATATCATATGCAATGAAAGTGCTATAAAAACTATCTGTCATCAACTATCTTTTATAATTTTTCTTAAATATCCATGAAATTTTCATTGAAACATAGTAATAAAAATCATAGGATCCTATTTAAAATCTTGATATCATTGATTTTTTATCATAGTATGTATATATATTCCAAAATTATGTTTCTATAATCAAATAATGGATTTATGGATTTGGATAAATCCTTAGATACACACACTTATTCCAAAAAAATCATTAATTTAGTTTTATATACCTTGTAATTCCATTCCATATGATGATATGTTTTTCCCACATGGTATCTGAGGATTTACATGAAATTGCAATTGTTTATATTTTTTTTTTTAAAAATAACCTCCAAACACATTATCCTATTTTCAAAATACATTAATCAACCTCTAGTGCTTATCTAATAATTCTCAATTCTCTATGAAGACTAAGATCAGATGTATGGAATCCCTATAGATATCCATTACCATTGATCAAAAATTGTGTTTCACTTAATTCTTCCATAAGAAAAAATTATGTTCAAAGAATATTGGAATCCACTTATAGTTGAAGACCACTAACATCACTTTTGAGAGTGATAAATCCACCAAGAACCTTTATCTCTAACAACACTTGTTGGTGTGAGGAATGTTAAATACCTTGATTTGGGTCAATCATGGTGTGTTGATATTTCAAAAATGAACCCTCACCGATGATCTTATTACACCATAATGAGGAACACTCTTCCCCCACACAATTGATATGAATTGATAAAGGAATTAAAGATGTCATATAAGAAATTATACATGGTTCACAAAAATTTGGCTAATCCCAGTAGAATTAAATAACAATGTTTCATGAAATTAAAACACTAAGCACACATCTTTTATTAAAATTGTAATAGAATAACTAACCCATTAATTTTATAACCCTCGAATAAATAAATAACTCCCCACTCTTAACCACTCAAATAGATCACTTTCACCAAGAGTTTTTTCAACATTATCTTCAATATTGAATGAGTTTACACTAAAATGTGTGTATCAATTCTAATACAATTTCATACAATTATGAACTCAACAAACCTCTAGTGATAATAACTCCTCTCTCTCCTTCCTATGACCTTATAGAATAATTATGTAACTCCTTAACTCAATTCTAATCCACTATTATTAGGCTTTATGTCTCTATTTTTAATAATCCTTCTTCTTTATTTAGAAAGGGAAATATATCAGTCATATCATTAATGATACACCATAATTCCCATAAATTCCCATAAAATTCCACTTGAAAGATAAAAAATATATAGGATTGCTGACTCGAAGCTATCATGGAATGGGAATCCTCACTATCGTGTGACATTCCATTCCATTTGCATCCTTGAATATGAGGACCATTATTTTTATAATTAAAAACTAATCATCGTATCATGTAATTATTGATCTAATAATTTCATATCTACAAAACAATTTGTGGCTATAAATTAAAGATTCTTGTTTAACTAAAAAACCACAACATGGCATGTTTCGTCATAACATGGACAATTATACTCCAAAATCACCAACATGTGCATACAATGTTCCCATAGTGTATCCCTTAACCATATTGTATACATATTTAGAATGAAAAAATCCATTGAAATAATTTTTGTCCCCTTTGTGTTGTGTACATACCCACATTGGTGTGAATGTATCTTCTCTTTGAAATACAAAATCAAAAAATGTCACATAATTATTCGGATACTCTCTTATATTACACCAAAATATATCTAATATAATTAAATAACTTCCCATAATATTATACTCCTTGTCTACTAACATAACAACCTAAAAAATTGACACCAAATATTATAAAGTTAAATACTCATGGGCTCCAATTTCACTATGAATATCCCTAAAATATCATCCTTAATAATTAGATCATATTCCATATTTGGGTCAGAGAATTACCAGGGGTATCACAATGTGACTGCAATTCTACTCCTGGGAAAAATTGAAAAATAAGATGCATGTATTCAAACACTATACATATTATATTAACCAATATTATATATGTAGGGAACCACGTTCAATTTTCATTTATATAGAAACTCTATTCATAGTGTGGCAAATGGTTTTATAGAATGACTTCTATATTGAGGATAGAACTTCACAGCAAATCCTTACAAAACTCCTTCACCATTTCTTATGAATTAATAATATCTTTTGAAAACTACTTCGGAAGTCTTTAACTACCCTGACAAAAAATATCCCCAAAAAATCACCAAGGGTATTTTTTTTTAAAATATCCCTCATTGTGTTTTTGACAACCCTTCCAAAATACAATCAACATCTTTATATATGAGAAATCTATAACTGGACATCTCTATGTTATAAAATTTTATACCTATATATAATGAATTAGTTATTCACTAATAATCAACTATAATCCCACATGAGACAATATCTTCAGGATAAACAAGAGTTAAAAGAAAATTTCCTCAAGAAAAAAATGAATTATTCCCAAGACCCTCAATACATATCTAATATATTCCCCCTAAATAAACGTTCAATCACTCTCCCCTTTATCAAAATTCTATAATATTATTTATCTACCTTTTCTAATAGTAAATAATACTCCATTCCTTCTTCCATGTCACCAATCATGGAGAAATTATCCCATTCAACATATTAAAATATTCTTTTCATTAAATAATTAATATAATTTTTAATTCCCTAAAAGTTTATAAAAGATAGTTAGAAACCCAAACAATTAATTAAAGAGATAGATACCATATGTTTCTATAAACGAAAAACAATTAGGGTGAGTGGGGTTCTTTTATACCAGCCACCAAGTTGGATGAAGATGTTTGGAATATAGGATCCAACCATTCACACTCAAACTTAGACATGGGGAGTTCCATTATTGTGATATTCAAAAAATGATTTTTCATTGAAAAAAAATTTATCATCATCGACCCTTGTTCAACATTTTCCTTTATAGAATGAGACATTATATCATTATTCTTTTTCCTTGATTGATGGGAAGGATTTTTTTTCTAATATTAATAACTCTCGAGTCCTCACACATAATTTAAATATAACATTTCACATCTACTATGACATACTCATGTTGTTCATTCATACCTATTATTTGAGTTCATAATTTACTATCTTATATGATTTCATATTTATGAGTGTTAAGTGAAGTGAATTCATGCATCTCGCTCATCCAAGAAAAACATAAAACTTCAAGATAAAAAACCCATCCCAATTTCAACTTGTGATAATCCACTGAACAATCCAATACAAATATGTATATCTTAATAAATTGTAATGTGGTGTTCTATGATAAAATTGATGGAAATATTTTATATTATTGATCTAATGGGTAATTTGATTCAATAATTTCATGTGGGTTTCCTCAGAAAAACTTCAGTTCCATATTTCTAGACATGTTCCAAACACAATGTCAGGTAACACCATTGATATTTATATTAAGAATCTAATGATTTTCCTATATTTCATTACATTAAGTATATTTTTATTTTTATCTCTTGAAAACTTCATTCAGGTATCCAATATGGTTTTCCATTTCTAATAATACCTAATTTAAAAGTTTTAACCATATTCTGGATAAATTTGGATTGGGGAATAAATTTTCCCTACATTCCCTAAGTAACATGTAAAAAAATGTTAACTCATCGATCGTGGAAATTTCTTATTCATACCACATTTATATTCAAAACTAATTTCATTAGGCATCATCCAATCATCCAAAATATATTTTCATATAAATGAGCTCTAACATTGTTTTATAATTATCCATCATGATGTAGATATTCTGATTAAGTAGACTCTAAAATCCAAGAATTATCAAGTATTGATCAATCCTAGAATATTAATCTCTTGGTACTTTTTTAACCCAAAAATGATATTTTTTCAATTGATATACTTTTCTATTACCTTAATCTTCAATAAATCCATCTATTTTTTCAATTTAAACTTCATCCTCAAGAACACTATTATGGAATAATGTTTTGACATCAATTTGGCACACCTTAAATTCACATTTCACTTGAATTTCGAAGAATAGTTGAAATTTTTATTTCTAGTAAATGGGTGAAAATTTATCATAAATTGAAATTTTCTTGATTTGGTAATATCCCATTCACACAAACTGTGATTTTTCCTATGAAACCATTCTATATTCATTATGTTTTTTCTAGAAAACCCACTGGTGTTTGAGGAAATATTTTCTTTCAACCTCAAAACAATTTCTCATGCTTGAATATTTTATATGTGTTCATGATCCTTCTGTATTTCTTATACCCAATATTTATCTTCGTAAGTATCTTAAAAACACTTATGAACTACTTAAGATAATATAAAGGTTTTTGTTAGATACTTTACTATCCATGTTTAAACAATATTTGATTGGTAACTAATAATATTTCCCTAATTTATTTCAGAACTATATTTCAAAAAACATTATATATACTAAAAATATTCTAATATCTACATCATTATGGTCTTCTTCAAAGTCATCTATGTCCCCTTATGTGCTCCCTTGACTTATCATTTCATCATCTCTCTCTTTTGGGAGTTTATTTGTGTTCTATTGTTAAACCAAATAAAAGGATTTTGAAATTTTCACATCTTCCCTAACCATTACATCATAACTTTTAAAAACATTTCCAAAAAAAATTGAATTATTTTTGCTCATTTCCAATAGATTAATATTCAAGAATAACACCTTCATATTCAAGAAATTCAATCATTTGGTTATTCTTCATATTGAGAATAAATTATTTAGTTCCAAAATATAATAAAAAATTATTATTGAAATATTCTCAAAATAAATCTCATAGATTGTGTTTTCTTAATTCAAATATTATAGGACCTTATTGGGTATATAAAATGATATAATAAATACTTATTTCTAAAAATTTTCCAGTAGATCCTTGTAAGTAAGCATTGTTCAAGTCATGTTATTAACAATCTAGTGACTCCTATAAATGACATTATTGTCTTAGGGAATAATTATAGATATAACTTTATTCCATATCTTGTTCTTATAAATATATAATTATAACTAATTTTTAAGGAATTCATTTTTTTAGTTTGGAACATCTAAATTTTCAACCCAAGTATTTTCTATACTAATATTGGGTGATGTTTAATATTGTTGAACAAATCAGATTTATGAAATATTATAATCATCCATTCCATACTAATATAATAATAAATAAAAATAACATTGTACCTTTTCAGTCCATTTATTTGGGTTATATTAGTCTACACACTCAACATTGTACAATCTCAAAAAATCTCGTTGATGTTTTATCCTTCAGATTTTAAATCTTTCAAATGATTTCCCCCTTTTGAATAGTATTTCATGTTTGAGTGAAATCCCATTAAATTTTTGGGATATCATCACATCCTTAATTATTTACTAAGCCTTAAAAATAATTTTGGATCAAGTGGGGAATCTTTTTGTTCCATAGTTTATTCACTTGTTCATTAGATTGAAAGCACATGTTCTTTTGTCCACTAATTAGGTGGATATTCCCCTTGGAATTATTTCCTTGCATCATAATAAAATAATTACTTAATTTAATGAACAAATATTTTTCTTTGAAGTTGAATACATGCCTCGAGTCACACAATTGACTCACATATAGTTATTTGTGTCCAAGGACTTCAAAAACTAACACATTTGTCCACCTTAATTATTTTCAACCTATTTTTTGATTTTTTTTATTCAAATGATCTTACAACCTTCATTATTTAACAAATTAATGAAACCTTATTTATTTTATTTTATTCCCAGTAAAATATTTTTGTTATCCATCATATATGGATCAAATCCTCTATCAATGATCTACTCTAAATCTCAATCCATCACATTTAACTAAATCACTATGAAATTTTCCTTCTCAGATTTTCCTTTATTGATCTATGCTCATTGTTGTCCTTTATTATATGGTGAATGAGATTATTAAACCTCTATATCCATTGATTAATCCCCATGTTATAAGGATATAAATTGAAAATGGATTTTCATCCTACCAGATAATGCCTCTGCATACTGATAACACTTTATCACAGACTCCATTGAAACACTTATTCATATCTTTGATAACAAATTCAAATATTTTTATCCATAAAAATCACACTAAAATAAATAGTCATTAAAAACATTATAATAATATGAATTTATGATTTAAAAATTTTATTATTCTTAAAACATGGTGTTATGGGTGGCTGTATGTACAGACCATGAGTCTTGATGAGAATTTTGATTTTTAATATTGGTGGATCACCTATTTACTAAAATGAGTATAAAATTAAAGAATAGATAGTTAAAAAATTGTTAATGGACGTTCTTTGTGTGATTTAAGGCCTCATAGGTTAATTGGTTAATTAGATAAGCCTCATAATCCTTTGGGTTTGAAATTTTGGTTTTAAGAAAAGTATCTGGGGGTGTACAGTTACTATTAACTATACATCCCAATTAGGGGCATGGTTTTTATATGATCTTTTTTTAGCCGTGTCAGGGGCCTTGTGAGAATGTCTCATCTATTTTGATAATTGTAGAGGAATTTTCTACAGTTTTCACAAGGTATATCAAAATCAGTACAGTAACCATGTGAAAAGGAGAGTCTTGGATAGTGGGTTTTACATGAAAGATGAATGGTTTATAAAACAATGTGATTCTTTAAAAGTGGTAAAAATAAAAGTTTCACCCTATGACCTCCTAATGTTTTTAATAATTTTTCTCCTACCCTTCGGCCAAAACCTCTCATGATGAACCCTCCCTCCCTATATTTTTTTCCTGGGTGTATCTCCCTCATTCAATGTCTAAATCAGGTTTCATTTCTCACATTGGAGATCCTAGGGTGATTCTACCACTACTCTTTGTTATATTTTTTTGTTTTCATCACATTCTAGTTATCTCTCAATATATTTACTTAATATACTCTATTTATTGGTCATTTAACTGTTTTTATAATATCTTTGGTTTAAAGACGAATTGATGGATAATTTTAGATGGGTGGGATTCACTACGGATGAGGTATGTGGTATATCTAATATAAACCAAATTATTACCTATTTTGTGGATTTATTCTTAGTGCAGTCATGTCGACCATGTCCAACTTGACATTGGTTTAAATTAATTTTTTTAAAATTTAGTTTTTCATAATAAAAAACCCTATTTAAATGCCTTGGACCTCAGAAATGATTATTCTCAGTGAAACCATATAAAAATTATTTATCCCTATTATTTGATAGCTAAATGATATGTTTTTATATAAAAATAAAATGGAATATTTTAAAGGGAGACTTGTGAATGAAATAATTTTAAAGTAATTGTTGATTAATTTATGGTTTTCATGTAGGGTTTCATAACCACATATTTTTTTATGGAATTTGAGTTATAATTGGTTAATTTATTTTAAAAATGTAAAGTCCCTTTTTATGAAATTGTTTTTAGATTATAAAATAACTTAGCCTAAGGTAATGATTTTTTTTAATTGTTTTGGTTAATAAAACTTGAAGTAGTGATTATGGATCATGATGGCCTAGGTAAAATTTTGAATTAATGTATCATCATACATGAGTTAAGTTGATTATTTATAAATTGAATTGAGGTTTCAATTTATATAATGAAAATACTAAGTTATTATTTTGATCTGTACTAATAGGGAATGGTAGTATGATCTCCATAGATTATATTTGATAAATAATACATTAGAATGTTGGGATGAGTGCATGGATTCCATATGGTATTTAATGGTTGGGAATAAGGGGATGAATGCTCAGATCCCATTTTTTTTAGAATGAATTTAGAAGTCCATGAGGAGCTCCTAGACATATATAGTAATTGATGATTGGAAATGTTGGAATGAGATCTCTGATTCCATGGGAATTACAAGATGAGAATCTAGATATTATGTGATGACTAATGACTAGGTAATAATGAGATGGTATCTTTAATTCCATTGGAATTTTTGGACGACTTCTTGGGTTCCTTTTGATACTTTATGATATTATGTGTTCTATATTTAACACTAGATTATTTGTTTTTATTAATGGTTGGAATAGTCTATGTTCCATGCCCAGAGGCACCTCAATATTGGATGAAGTAGGTAGGGTCATTCAAGATAATAGACCAAAGGATTAAGGATGGTAAAATCAACCACATGTGTCATCGTGAACTTGGGTAATCACTGTTTTTTTATTAATTTTATATAAATTTATTTCTAACCATGAATTGTTTCCCTTGACAACCTCCTCTTGCACTCTTGTTTCAGACTGGTTATTTTAGGGAAGTAATTAGTGGTGGCCTACTATGTTTTAATAACACCCTTATTAGTCTATTATGGTAATTGGGTACCCATGTTGATATCACTATTTGGTAAGAAGTTAGTAGTACAAGTTAAAGCCTGACATTTTTTATATTTGGCTCAACATGCCAGTATGGGTATGGATGTTGGGACTAGGTAGGACTTGAGGCCAATTTGGTGTGTGTTCAAGTTTAGTTTTGTTTTTCACTTTTATTTATTCTAGTATATGATCTTTTATAGGGGATTCTTGGTATGTATGGGATACTCTATTAATATAGAATTTTGATACTGTTTTTATTTTGGGAACATTCACAGATTTTTTTAAAATAATTATTTATCCTAATTTTTATGTTTGTTATTACATTGAATACTATATTCACTTTGTTAACAAGGTTATAGTATTTCCATGATAACCTTATATTCCCTCACTTCTAGTCTTTGGCCTCTAGAATACAAGGAGGATCACCAGAGGCCTTGTAGAATGCCAGATCATGGAATTACATTATAAACACCCACCCTATAATCCATTAAACTAGTTCCCTAGGTCAGTTTACCACAAGAACTCAAGTTACCATCCCCATATACTATATAATGTTCACTATAACTGAGGTCCTATGAGGTTTCTATGGGGAGAGTATTTCCTCATTATTAGATTGGATATTGTGGCCTACGTAATATCAAACATATAAGTAAATCCATATACTATTATAGACAAAGAAGTTATGGTTCATCGAGGTCATACACCTAAGGATTGACAATAGTATAACCAACTTCTAATGTCATCATGAACCCATGGAATTAGTGGTTATTTATTACTTTTATATAAACATCTTTATAACTATTAAGGTTCCTTCCATTAGAACTTATGCATGCATTCTTGTTTTATACTAGTTATTTTAGGGATGTCATTGGTGGTGGCCTATTGAGTTTTAATCACATCCTTCTGGGCCCTCCATGACACTTGGGTACCTGAGTAGATATAATTATTTGGTTGTAGGTTATAGGTACAGGGAATGTCCCAACACTGTTGATAGTTGGATCATCATGCCAATATGGGTATGGATAATGGGGTTGGGATGAACATAGAACCAGTTTGGAGTGTTTTATTGTTTATTGTAATATTAATTTTTTATTAATTTATTTTTATGATCCACCATATGAGATCTTTAGAATGTGGGTCATACTCGATTGATATAGAATTTTGATATTGTAGTTATTTTAGACACCTTCCTTGATTTTTCAATGATGGTTATCTCACATTATTTAGATTCATGATATTACTTCTAATATTATATCCTCTCTAATAATGAGTTTGTATTCCTTAAATAGTAAATACATAGGCCCTCACCACTATTCTGAATCCTTCGGTATATGGGGAGGTGTTCCTGAGGCCTTTTGGCATGCCAACCCTAGTAACCAATTCAGTGGATTATAAGGAGGTGTGTTACAAAGTGGTATAAATACAAGGTTTCACTTTGTATTATTATTTGGAAATGGTAGACAGAATATTAGGAATGTGTTGAGGCTTGGTAAAAAATTCATGTATGTGAGTGATAAAACCATGCATGGGGGAAAATATATGAGGTATAGGAGGGGACTTATTGATTTTGGATTTCACCTATCACATATTTATTTATTTTTCACATTGAGTGGGGAATTCTTTTAGTGTTGTTATTGGATTATGGGATTTATACACTACACGTAGTATGTAAATAGGTTTTGGAAACATTTATACATCCTTTTAAGAACATTTAGATTTACATAACATATTCCATCTTGGGGAAATGTGTTTTAAAAGATGATTGAATTATGCTTGTGACTTATATTATCTTGATATTATATTTTATTGGTTATAGAAATATTATTTACATACGCTTATGGAAAATATTTTACTGGTAATAATGTTTTTTTATTTTAAATTTCATTATCTTTGTATAGGTTTTTTCTATATATGACTATATTGGAATCTTACATGACCAATTCCCAGGGTGATCTCATGACACATCGGTAGATAAAAATGGATCAATTATAGACTTGGTGAAATAAGGTTTTAGTGAACAACCAATATGGTGTTTCCCTCATAGAATGTGAATGAAAATTTATTTACTCAATCGATAGAGATGTGGGGGATTTTGATAAATTCTGAAATAATTAAATTTCAACCTTTGAATGGAAATGTAATTTAATTATTCAAAAATATTATGATAATATGATTCTTGTTAATGTTTCAATTATATGGTTTAGATTAAAATAAAAACCCTATATATAATGATGGAATGTGTTAGTGAATGTTGTGAAATGGAGGCCTTATGTGTTTGGATTGACCCTAATGAGGGTAAGTGGGGAAAATGAAAAGACGTGTTTCTTAGAACCCTGATTTGGGTGTTTGGCATGCTATTTTCCATGTGACCTTGATATGGGGATGATTTTTATCTCATGTGTGGTAACCCTTGTGGGTTTTGGTTAAGGGTAAGGGGGTAGAAACATGGGACCCCTGAGAGAAACTCATGTTTAGTGAGTCAATGATTTGTGACCTTTGAGGGTAGTCTGTGATAGGGGTCAACTCGATCTTATAAAATGGCTTAGTGGTATGAGGTAAAGGTAGATACCTTGGATATGAAATTGGAGCATGTTTTGTGCTTCTAAGTGTTGATGTAGTGTGGTTATGCACTCGTTGTGTTTTTTATTTGTGTTTATTATATATTCAAAAGGTAGGATTATTCATATGTCTATTCCTAATTGTATTTGATTTCCTTGGAGTATGTGGTTACTAAAAAGGTAAGTAGTTTCTAGTTCTCGAAGGGATATCTGGGAATAAGTGTGGTCATGGACTTGGACTTAATACTTGAATGATGTCAATCAAATTGTAAGAGAGCATTTGGTAGGCCTCTAGTTAGTCGAAGCAGCATTTTTGGAGCACGATCCCTTACATGGTTAGGTGTGTGAGCCTAAGAGTAGGGATGCTCAAATCATTAGATGAGGATTCAAGTTAAATAAACATTTAACAGTGCATCTGTGACCTTTGGTATCAATATAATTGGATAGTGTGAGGTTGATCACCCAAAATTCAGGTGAATGCATGGTGGTATTCTTGGATCATAGATTATTGCACATTATATAAGACCTTGTGGTCATAATCAGTGATGTAATGTATTGAACGGTTCTAAATGTGAGAGAACTTGGGGTCTCTTTATTTTACATCAATGTTGGGGGTTTAATGACGGTTAAGTATAGTGTCTAGCACTATAAATATTGAGTTTATTTTTTTGTTGCGCGGAAATACTAGGACTAGACTCTTATAGTCTTGGAACAACTCCAACAGTGTTTGGATGTGTGCTGGACCTTGGAACATGTGATATACCATTCAAAGAGGAATTCTAGGGTTAATCCTAGTGGAATACAACTAACCTTCATGTGATAATGGTCAGTGGTTTAGGTTTAAGAGCTTAGTATGGATGAAACATGGCTCATAGGAGCTTTATTTGTGATACATGGTTGGTTAGACTGACTGTATGTTACATTTTGAATCATGTGATCTTTGAAGTGTGTTTTATGAAGCTCAATACCCATTAATTTTGAATATGGTGAGTGGCCATGTGTGAAAAGATGCCTGATAAACATGAATGGGTGTTATAGGAATATATTCATAAGGTCTAGTTGGAGAAGGAAAATACCCTTACATTATAGGGTAATATTTGGGTTATATCAGAGTATTTTAACATGTTTGATCAAAGAGATCAGTCTTGGTTGGGTTTTGGTAATATGGTGAGCATGACTTTAGAGGCGTGACACGTGTATACTAATGAAAGGACCTGTTGGGGTCAGTACTTGCGGAGAATTGTAAGGAGATCTATAGATAGGGGATCCAAAAATAAGACATATAGGGACTGAACATATCTTGATTGAGTTTTGGTGGATACTAAGAATATCCTTTTATAATCCATAAATAGTAAATGATGATGTTTTGGGTAGGACTTGGGAGATAATGAGTAGGGTCATTCCTGACCATTGTGTTTGGTGATGGATAAGGTTTGGGTTGCTAAGATTGGGGTGTTGACCTAATATGATGATGAAAAGGGAACTCATTTGCATAGGAGGGTTCAAAAACCCATGGGTGTGTGTAAATTTTGTTAGAAAAAGTGGCCAGATTGTGGTATTAGTCTTTGGGTGATCATGATGACATCGAATGCCAATGAACTGGTAGTATCCATACAATCCAAATTCCTCTAGGAATGCTAATGGATAATATTCATGTAATATATGGGGAAATGTTATCTATATTTATAGGATTATGATGTTATGGCTTGATCTAAATTTGATTCTTATGGAGGGATGTTGGTCCTCAGGTGAGGGGATAGTGAATATTTCAGGTGGCCAATGTTTTTCCATAGAATTACATAAAGTGTTAAGTTAGAGCTACGGTGTGCATGCTTCGACAATTTTAGGATTCATTCGAAGCTATGAATTGGGATTAGAAATTGAGATGGCCCATAAGTTGAATTTAAAATTTTGAGGCAGATCATTTGGGGGTTTTTATTATGCTGTCAAATGAAGTTAGATAGGGTGAGTCAAAAACTGCATCAAGAGAGTTGTTTTGGATATTAGGGATCATTTTTAGTAGTTGGTTAGGTATTTTCAAGGATGATCTGGAAAGTTTTGGTTTCACCAGGATGGTAGGGGATGTCCATTTACCTTCAGAGGTGGGAAATGATAATTTTTCCAACGTTGATCAGCACTCTTATGTGTGTAGAGTTACCTTGAATTGGGAACCATTATGGGAGGATCATTAAACCACTAAGAACATATTTGGAAAGAAAATTTGAAGTCTTGGGGTGAAGAAGTTCAAAATTAGCCTCATGAGTTAAGTTTTATAGTAAAGAGTGATATAGGTTAGTTAATCAGTTGGGTGATGAGACAAATGGGTCTCTAGATAGACATAATATAAATAGAATCACCTAAATATTTGATAAGGAGTTTGATCATTGGCTCAAGAGTAGAAATATTTATTACTTCTGTTGGAACTAATTTTTGGAATCATGTGCAGGTTTTGGAATGGAATTCATCCATTTGGAATCAATTTGATGATTGATGTTGATCACATAATGTAGTTTAATGTACACAAAGACTTATCAAGGGTGAAAAGTATTATATTGAGGACATTATAAGGACCTTTGGTATGGTAAGGCCTTTATTCTCATTGAGAATATTGTGTTTTTGTGGATAGTAGATGGGTTGATTTTGAAACTATGTTTCAAATCCTAATTTCAAAAGTAGTAATGTTTTTTAGGAAGGATTTTAGAAGTGGATTAAGGCTTGATATATTCATTAGGTGACTAGATAACTCTCGATAGCCTCATGGTTGGAAATTTCAGTTTCTATGAGGGTGGCTTGGGGCACACCATTTGTGTATCATTAGTGATAACCATTCATGCCAACTGTTAAGCCTGTTTTATATAGGTACATGGTTTTTTAATCATTTTTAGGGGTTTTATGATATAGTGTTATATATGTAGAGAATTTTATAGGAATTTGGTAAGGGTTGGTCATGATTTGTTAAATTGTGTGAACTAAAAGTATGGAAGGTTGAGTCCTAAACTGTGGGGTCCACACAGACAGTCCCCTATGTGGAAAACCACACATTCAAACCATGATCCTAATTTAAAGTCGTAAAATTATATTTTTTCCACTATGATACTCTTTTTTTTAATATTTTTCTCTTTCCCTTTGAAAATAACCTCTCAAGCTTGACTGTACCTCCCTCTCTTATCATCATAGGGGTTTTTCCCTCATCCGGTGTACGAATCATGTGTCTCCACGTGAATTTGAATTCCTAATGTGATTCTACCACTCATTTTCCTTATATTTATGGGTTTCATCACTATCTAGTTATATATCTCTATATTATTCAAATATTCCCTACTTTTGGGTTGATTTTATTTTTTGATTTCAATCATTTCAATCCAACCCAACTATCAATTTTGAATAAGTGAGATTTACTAGAAAAGATTTATGTGGTCCCACTAATTTAACCCAAATTCTTGCCTAATTTTTTTTTGTATTCTTGGTTTTTTCAAGACAGACGTATCATGCTTGACCATGGATTGAATTATTTTTTTTCCTTAGTTAAATTCCCATGTTTACATTTTTTGGACATTATAACTGAAATTTACTAGTGGAACCCATTATAAATGAGTTGACCTTCGAATTTAATAGATAAATGGTATGATTTCTATGTAAAAGTAAATTAAATACGTTAAATGGACACATATGTTATAATTAGATAATAAAAAAATTTGGATTAATTTGATTATTGAGAAATTGAATTTGAGAACCATCAATGTTGTAATGGAATTAGAATTTTAATTGGCTAAATGAGTTGGTAAATATTAAGTCCCTTCTTAGGAAATTTGATTTGGATTTACAAATGAATTATCCTATGATAATGATTTTTTAATTATTTTGGTTAATAAATACAAAACGATGATTATAGATCATGATGGCTTGGGTAAAATATATAATTAATTAATCATGATGAATTAGTTAAAGTGATTCTTTATAAATTTATTTGATTATTCCAATTATATAAGGAAAATATTAAATAATGATTTTTTATGTCTGTTGATCAGGAACGATGGTATGATATCCATGTATTCCATATCAGACATGATACTTTGGAATGTTAAGATGTGTGCATGGATTTCATATGATACACGATGGCTGGTAATTTATGGAAGAGAACTCATTTCCCATGTTCTTGGTAATGACGTGAGTTGTCTTGGAAAAGTTACTAGATCTATATGACACTCATTAATTAGGAATTTTGAGATGAGTTATTGAATTTCATGGGAATTATAGGATGAGAAATTGGATTAAATGGGTTTAATGGTGACTATGGAGTGTCAAGATGAGAGATTTGATTCCATGGGAATGACAATATGTGTTCTTGGATTCCATGTGATACATTCGGATAATGAAAATTCTAGGTTAAAATTTTTATTCTATGTGGTTATTTATGCCTGGCATGGTCCAAATGAGGTTCTCAGATACACCATAACACTGGCCGAAGTTGGCACGGTCAATCAACATCTTGTACCTAAGGATCTAAAATAGTATAACTAACCTCATGTTTCGTCATAAGCCTAGGGCATCAGTGGTTATTTATTTCTTTTATATAAATTACTTTATAACTATTGAACTTTTTACCTTGACCACTTCTACATGAACTCTTATTTCATATTGGTTACTTTAGGGATTCTATTGGTGGTTCCCTACTGAGCTTTTCTCACACCCTACTCAGGTTTCCATGGAACTTGAGTACCATATAAGATATATCTATTTGGTCACAAGTTACAAGTATAGGGAAAGGATCAATGTTTCTAATAGTTGTATTGGTATACAAGTATTAGTATAGATTATGGGATTGGGTATGGATTAATATCAATTCAGAGTGTGTTCTATTGGAGTTTCATTTTATTCTTTTGTTTATTACCATATATATTTCACTATGGTGGTACCTTTGAATGAATATAATGCAAAATTTATATATCATTTTAATACTATAGTTATTTTTTTCAATATCCCTTTTTTAATCAATGGTTATATGGAGGAGTTTATGTGTTTTCTATTACTTAAAATGATATAGACACTCTGATAACTTGGAAAAAGACTCTCCAGAGTAATTTCATAATTCCTAATTTCTTTTTGGAAGCCTCTAGAGTATTACGAGTTGTGTATGAGGCTTTGTAGTCTATTGGATTGAGGCATTGGTTTAGTGACTTTTGGGGCGGGGTGTTACACATAAAATACCTTTTTCCTATGAAACACACATAATGTGTTTACCCTATATTTCTAAAAAAATTATACTACATTCTTAGTGTATTATTTTGTGTGTTCACTAAAATTCTTGATACATTTTGGGTCTTTTTTTGAGTCACCCCAAAAAATATTTTTCTTAGGTGTTGGTGTTTAGGGTTTTGCATCAATTGGAAATGATTTCTTTCATAATCAAACCCCTTAATAAATTTTTCTTTATCTTTGAACTATTTAACACGTATAAAAGTGTCCAAATCCTTTTTTGATTCATCGTAAACGTCCTCATTTTATTTTATAGAATATCCATTCTAAATTACCCATGTTGTGTTCAGTGTTAGATTAATTTAATGATTATATATTTTTCATCATATCATCACAAAATTTCCTTAATGTTCCTCTATAATTTTTATATGATCCTTCAAAAAAATTATTATGTTCTTCAATGTCCTAGTCTTGTTATTCAATTTTGAGATTGAGCTCAAATTCCATCTATGGGTATCCAAAATTTACAAATTTGATTCCTTCAAACTCTTCCTTCAACTAATGTTTTTCATATTCTTCTGAATAAAATGTATATAGAAAGGAATCAAATACCACACCATTATGTTTCTTTGTTTAATCCCAAAAATATAAATTTATTCATGAGAAGTTTCTAGTGGATCCTTGTGGTCTAATATTCCCTTAAATTCATCTTTTTTATCATTGAAATCATACACTTATGCTTTTTCCTTAAAATACAAAAGAAATTTCTCATTGATTTATTTGATTTCCTCAATATCTTTCTATTATGTTTATTTTGATTTGACAAAATCATGCAAAAGAAATTTATTCTTTTTGATAAATTTCAGTTATAAATTCATCTTTCCTTTCACAGTGTTGGATTAATTTTTTATGTTTTCTCTATCTTTATCATTTTCTAGTAATTTATTTGAGCACATTGTCAAGATATACCTAACTTCTACACATCAAAATGAATAATGTGTAAGATTCCCCTTGAATATTCATTTACCCATTTTAAGGATTAAGTATTAGAAATACATCACCTCATGAATCTTCATTTCTATAGAATGATTTTCCAATGAATATTTCTTCATCACATTAAACTCCACTTCTTGATAATTCTCATTTTTTAAGGACTCGCCGTAATTATTCTTTATCTTATATGTAATGAGAGTGATGCGAAATATATCCAAATCTTAGGATTTATCTTTAGTAATCAAGACCATCACATCAAAATGTGATGGTAACCCTCTCAGAATCCTATTCAAGATCTTAATATAATCAAGTTATTGATGTATTCAACACATGTACTCCCTAATGATGTTCACCTGATAAAATAATGTGTCACAAACTCATTTGGATACTTTCTCATATCCTATACTTATTCTCAAGTACCATAAATCTATCTTTGCATAACTTTTAATTTTATTCTTATATGATGAAATATTTTTCCCACATGGAATGTTGGGATTTACATGACATTACATTCTTTTATTTTTATTGTATAAGGAATCACTTGGAGCATTTAATATTTTGGACTCTACACAAAACTCCCTCTAGTTTTTTTCTAATAATTATCTAATATTCTTGTTAAATTATTTACCATATATGTTAGTTTGGTTTACAAAAATTTCCAACTAAGTAAAATATTATTGCATCCAAATATTCAATAATTGGAAATTATTTCTCCAAAATATCAAATTATCAATGTGGTTATCGATTGTTGTATCACTTTTGATAGAGAAAGCTCCACCAAGAAGCATTATCTCAAATACCAAATTTCATTCCAAGTAATGGTAAATAATATTATTGATGTTGACTCTAGTTATGTTTATCTTTCATGAATTAACCATCGCCAATGATCATATTACACTATTATTAGGAAAAGGTATCTCTGAAGGAAGTTTTTTGAAATGATAAATCAATTAAATGAGGGACACAATAAATTTTACTTAGTTTATTAAAAAAAGATAATTAAAGGAGAAAGAAATAAAAAATCATTTAAAATAATAAGATCAAAAATTAAAAATAAATTATAATCATTTTCACTAGACCTAAAGGTTTACAACCATCATAAAAATAAATAACTCAATACTCTCAATCACTGGAATAGATCATTGCCACCAAAAGTGTTATCAACCTGATCATCATGAACAAGTAAGTTTACACTAGTAGGGGTGTATTAAATTAACTCCACATTCATCCATTAATGATCTCCACAAACCTCTAGTAAGAATAGCCTCTTGGATCTCCTTTTTCTGACTATCCTTTACATGTCTGGAATTCCCTTCCCATGTGTTATTCCTCTATGATTTTTTCTCAAAGTCTATATTCTACAATTATCCTTATTATTATTTCTAAAAGGTAATATTTCACTTTTATCATCATAAATCCATAAAAATTCTCCTTAGATATATCTTTAATCAATTTTCATTAAGTGAGGAAAATCCACCCAAATACCCTCTTCAAAAATGAGTCAATATCTTCAATTTTATTTTCCTGAATTTATCCAAAAATATTGGAAATATAAATCTATAGGTTTTATAACTCTATACTATATGTACATGAGAATAATCATTGTTTAAAAACCTTTCATACCCTTTTAATCCTTAAACCCATGCTCTAGATATTTTGTGGCATGTAACTTTTCATCACTGTGTTTAATTCTACATATTTGAATCTCATGGTTCACACCCATAAAACATATTTTGGATATAAATTGGATATTCTTATATGACTAATCCACTAATGGACTACCCTATTCACCATGGGATGTCATATTGTACTATCAAAAAATTAATACATGTATGCTAAGTTTCCAAAGTACAGTACTCCACCATGGTGTGGAAACCATCAAAATGGTAAAACCATCAAAACACACTTCAACCTCCTAGTATCATAACCCTACCACCCTAAATGTGAATACATCCTCTCTATATAATATTGAAGAAAAAATACTCATTTAATACTTTGGAGACATGCACATATTATACTGAATTGGTTGTTACACTCCTAGGGACTTTGCAATATTTTCATACATCAAGTCCACTCATGGTTCAACAGAGGCTCCCATAGAATGACCAATATAATTTTCTACAAGAATAATGAAGCTAAATACCAATGGGATCATTTCAAGGTTTAAATATCCCCATTATTACATCCTTTATAATTTACCCCTTGGAAACAGGTGGGTTGCAACTTGATAAGAGGTGTCACAATTTGACTGGTATTATTTTTCTAGTGACAAAGTAAAAAAATCCCACACTTGTCTTTAGAGACTCTTACATTCCATATTAAATACACATGCATATATATTTTAACTATTTTATTTTTTATTTTCTAATAAAACTCATTTATGATGTTACCTAGGGAGTCATGATGTTACTTATGTCTTGTAGATGGAGCTGCACACCAGCTACTTTCAAACTCCATCAGTATTTCTTAAACCTTAATAAGATCCTTTGTAAAATCATTTGGAATTTTTATACAACCTTGTAAACAAACACACCCCGAAAATTTCACCAAATGGATTTCTTATAACAAAAATATTTGGAAGAATGACCCTTACATATCATAGTTAATCACATATTTTAGAAAATTTCCTACCACAAGGTAACACTTATTCAAGAAAAAGTTATACTTATCTATCTAATTTAATAAATATTTTATTTTACATATATAAGGAAAATTTCTAATTACTCTTACATATCATCTGGGTTTCCTTTACATATTACATGGAATCGAACACTTATCCAATTCCCTAAACCTTTACTTGATGAACTTTATATAACATAGGGTTATTTTACACAAAACATAGGGTGACTCTTACATATAAACACACTTACATAGGGTGTCTCTTGTGTATAAGAGTTTTATAAATATTCATAAAATCATTTATACTCAATAATAAGTCTAAAAATCACATATACCTTAAAAATCTATTCCAAATAAGACCTGCAATATAATTTCACAATAACTTGGCCCCAAGCCCATGATAACTACCAAGAATTTATCCTTTGCCTATACTAACTCCCATAATACCCCGACCTGATCCAAATTATCTAAAAAGTCCAAAAAAGTACATGAACCATAAATTCCAAGGAATCGGGACATTACAGCCTCCCCACCATATGATAGCCCATCCCTAAGCTATATTGAGTCACACAATGACCAATTTTCCCAAACATCAGCATCTTTTTAATAAAATTCTCAAAACACCAATGAAACCCTAAAAATATTCATCTCTTCCCCTTGTCACCCCATCTACATTACACAAATAGACTAATACTCTCATTTGGGTGCTCCCCACCATAGAAATAACCTTATATGTCTTAGTTAAACAAAACATACTAATATTAAGACATTAGAATTACCATACATTATCTTGAATCTTTCACACACCATCTATCCACATATTTCACCCAGTCATCAACTATGATCATATCACATCACACTGAGGATCACATACATTCTTCATTATACAAAATTCTCACTTTTAATCATCATTATACTCAATTCCCTCTACCATTCCAAGTCAGAAGTGATGCCTCATATTTATAATGATGACAATGAATCACATAGCTACCTCACATCATATGTGATGGACACACTTTAACCAGAATGTGGTAATTCCACCTATCACAAACACACATCATGAAAAAATATCTACCAAAAAAATAAAACTCATTATAATCACCATATACCATTGATTCTAAAAAATTGTGCGGGCTAATCTTAATATGTTGGATTGATAAAATATATCTTCATTGAAATCCAACTTACTAATACATTTCTTCCCAATGAACTTGCATCCGTTTTTTACACTACCCCCACAAAAAATTCTCTTATCTGCCACCTTGGCTTGTCCATGTCATCATATCATCGCTATCGGTTCTCTGTATTTCTCTCAATATTGCCTCAGAGAGAGGACATTGTGAGGACCCATGAACCCCTATTCCTAAGAGGTCATTAAATAAAATATCACTAGATATCCCATCTAGAAACATGTTCGACACTCCTTTGGTAATCAATCACACTAGGTTCATACATGACCTATCTACCCATACTGGAAGCACCTAACTGATGACCCACTCTAGAGTTGCATCAAATTACCTCTACTCTGACTTTCTTATTAAGTCTCCTCACATCCTCACCTTTAGCTACTAGGACATACACTACCTATCTTTCATGACACCATTATCTATCTCAACATACTCCAATATTCAAAGTCCATTTTCTACTATTATTTACTAGTTTAATAACATTGATAATGAGGAAAAATGTAATTTTTTTACTTTTACCTTGATAAAATTACATAATCCATCCTAAAATATTTTAAATTGGATGATTTCTTCTCTGTGAACCTCATGCCATAATCCATGATCATGGTCTCCCCTAAGAACAGGTGCATAAACTCTTGGTCACTATTCTCCCTCAATGTCTCAGGAAATAAATTTTCAAAGAAGACTATATAAAATTTCTTTCCAATTCATCCCTTCATTCCAATATGCCAATATATATAGACCCCCCCCCCCCAACATTTCCCAGGACCTTTGACCACATAAATAGCCAAATTCACCCTCATGCCTATTAGAATCTTGATATGATCGAATATCATCCAAATGAATTCAATCTAGTACTTCACTTTATGGGTTCCATCCTATCCTTAGAATAAAAGAGGATGATGTGACTAGATTCCTTGTGTTATATATTCCATGAAAGGCTCATCTTTCTATAACCCATGATTAGTTGTCTAGAAATATCACAACATGATCTCCCAGATATGCCCATCCAACTATTTACCTAGTATATCAATCATTTTTGGTTATTATTCCTACCTTAGAACCTCTATCTATGCATCATACCAACATCCACCCTCAGGGGAATCAACCAATTCCCACCTTAGTAAAACCCTATTTCTTAACATGTTATGCTCCTACAGATTCTTTCTAGGTGGATACTAATATAAAAACACACACCATAGTCAATATAGATATAGTATCCCATAAATTACAAATAGGGAAAAACATTATCTTGTAAAACCCACTAGCTCTTAAAGATCCCTATTATACCCATGTTTCATACTTTTCAGCCTCATAGTCATACCCACTCATGTTAGGGTTAGGTACAATACAGACTATACATGTATATGATTATACAATTGATTAAACCAATAATCGCATACATGGTTCGACTGAGTATAATTCCACCAATAATATATATTATATATAACCATATAGGTTGTTTTTAACACTTTAAATATTTGAACCCTTTTTTCCATTCCCGAACCAAAATAGAAATCAATAGTATCACCCACATTTCATGTGAGCATTACATGTCTAAAATGATGCATGAGTACTACCAATTGCCTCTCAGGGTCAATATTGAAAAATAGAAATCAATTACATCATATAATAATTTATACAAACTGAATAACTCAATTATAAAAAATAAAACCAAAATAAAAATCCATGTTTCCATGTAAACATGAACATCATTCCATAGTTGGGTTGGTTGGGAACAAAGCATAATATCCATGACATGTTCCATTTATGGATGTGTCTAAACACATTTTATAGGTATCCAATCGAACACATAGAAAATTACAATAATTCTCACTCAGTAATGATATTGAAACATAATTTCTCTAATACCAATTTGAAACTTACTAACCTAACTCACTCTACAATTTTTGGATCAGAGCGCAAATAGACCTTAGGAACACCTCCTAATGTGTCCAAGGTTTTCAACTAGATGTGAATGTCTAAAATGTGATATATGGGAGACTATACCCTCTAATTATAATAACAAAAATATCAAAAAAATAGGAGAGGAAATTTTAAATAGTTGTAAACAACAATCCAAAACATACATAAGATAAGAAAATAACATTTTATAATCCCATTCCAATCATACATAAATAATGATGATTGATTTTAGGATGATCACATATTAATTAGAAAAATATACCAAGATAAGTAGATTATTTAGAACCAAAGAAGCACTCAATCCATCCTCAATATCATATCATCTAGATCATTCACCATCATCCCTCTTATATCCACTAATATCCTATTTAAGAGTCTTTATCATACCTATTGCATGATACATAATGTTTACACACATTATACAAGTCCCAAGTAGGGTTTCAGTATGATATCAACAGTCCACCACCAATGGTTTTCATAACTAATATCCATAATTATATCAGTTTATATAAATGACAATAAATAGAAACAAAACCATACCACACAACCTACTCCACTCATACTCATCTAACCTTGAATGATCCTATACCTACCTTGTCCCATTCCAGTGTTGAACATAACAACCATATTCTATCTTAATTTAAGAAACTTAAACCTTCCAACCAATTCTATATAACATGTAATCACTGTTCCAATTCAACTATAATACCCTACTAGCATGTACACAAACCATATGAAAAGAATCATAGTCTTCCAAACTCATTATGAAAAACGATATCAATAGATCAATCGATCCAAAGGAATCATGAAACCTATCCTTTATCAATTATGGATCATCATCCCTAATATATCCCTCATATACATTGATAAAGTATCTCTAATTCATTTTCCTAACATAAAACCAACTATACAAAACTACATTGAATCCTCCTCTATATCAATAAACCATGTCATCATCCCTATGAAAATTAACTATAGAGGATACGACCAAGAATACAATGGAAAAAACCACCTCATGGGCTCCTCCATATATACACATTACTCTAATAGGCTCATAAACCATGGTGAAAAGAATCAATAATATATTACCAAGAAAAACTCTAAAACCCTTTTTTGACTCATGCTGAAATGGACAACACCATCTGCATAACACTATATAACCTCTTTCCCTACCCATTGAAATGGTCACCACCATCAGAATCACATTATAGAACCACTCTCACATCATGTGGTAATTATTTACCCCAGCAATACCACACCATCAAATCCCCATCACTACTAGTGGAGATGGTTAACACCATCTGTATCACACTAATAAACCTTCAATACCATATATTCCTAGTGATATTCATCACCCAGAGTCTTATATGTTACACCCACCACATTCCACATATACCCCATCACCCATCATATCTAATGGATCACCTCTTTACCACATACACCATTATTCCCATTAAACTCCCAAACCCCACCAAAAAAATAATCCATGTTATTCTAGAATAAACCCTTCATTTATCTCATGAGTGGTTCTATTCTTGTTCACCCACATAAACCTACCCACACCTTTATATTTTTAAATTCATAAACACATTGAAAACTTATAAAATATCTAAGAACCACCTGCCAAAAGTTTTCATGACTTCACTCATCAAAATACTATGATTGTTGTATATCCAATTAAAATAAATAAGTTAATCTAAAAAAATCATTGATTTGTAGAAAAATAGGCCAAAAATTAAGATATAGAGAGAGAAACAAGTAAAATTCACCTAGGGACATCTATGCTTACCAATGACTACTCCCTATTTTAAACCATTCAAATATATAATAAGAACCAATAAATCTTTATCAAGAAATATTAAGAGAAAAATTAGATATAATTATAGTGAAAAACATTTTAATTTAGAAATAATGGACTATATTCCCTTTTTAAATTTTAAATTAATTAACTATTCATTTTTTTAAAAAATATGGAAAATCATGTTATACTCAATATTTAGGAAACATTGGGACCCAAATTTATGGACCCATGATGAACCTTATATATCCTTCCATAGGAACCTTACATTTTAGACTTCACTATTTTTTAACTTTGGATGAAATCTTATGTATTACTATACCCTTACATAAGAGTAAAATAATACGCATGGTGACCCTTATGTAACATAGTGCAACTCAACACTTAGAAACATTTTTACCGTAAGGTAACCCTTATGCATGAAAAAAATTACTCTAATGTATCACCATTTTCATTGAGTTACTATAATTTATTAAAGAAAAATATAGAGGAACTATAACATGTTATCTCGGTTACCTTTACAAATTATAGACATCTAACACTTTCTCATTTTTCACAACCCTTCGTAGTATGAATTTTACATACCATAGGGTTACTTTTATGCATAATATAGGGTGATTATTACATATGAAGACCCTTATTTATGGTAACTATTATGTTCAATACATCATTAAATCTCCATAAATTTTCAAAAAAAAACCAAATTTATCTCATAGTACATCCAAACTCCCAAAAATAGATAATTACACAAACAACACCTCCAACGTTTAAATATATTCCAATTACATATTGAAACATAATTTCACAACAACTCACCCATTCAGACTAAGATAACAGTTATAACATAATCTTATACCTATAATGACACTCACAATACCTCAACATGGTGTAAATTGACATGTTTGATCCAAGATCCAACTTTATCCATCACTACTAAATACCCCAAAATTTTCCTGGGATTCCCTCATCATTATAATGGGTCCTATGACTATGGATGTTTTCCTCTCTTATAGTCATACCCATGTCTAGGGATGCTATGAACTCTTCGATGGTTTAGTTAGGATTTAATCCCTTATTTAGTGTCATAAATCTTGGATTTTATTCCCACATATGGAATATTATCATAATTGATGTTTTTTCTAGTCTAAATGCATGTGTCGATACATGATTCTCTCTAATATAATATTGATTGGGGATTTTATGATATATATTCATGAACATGTAGTGATGTGATCCCTATTATTCTTTTACCCAAGGATTATATACAAACTTTTTGACCATTATTATTATAATTTTATTCACATAATTATATGTTGGTTTCTAGGAATCACTTCTCATGTAGTGAATACTATGATATCACATGATGTAATTCCATTTATTAGGCTTTCATTGTCATGATGTGCATCCCAAGTGTTATCTTCTATATTATGATGGGACTTTATTCCCATATGTACAACTAGGGGCATGATTCTTAGTAATATTTCTTATGTTCTGTTCAGAAGAACCCCAACACTAGTCAAAGTAAGTATAGGTTCCCCCATGTTATAGTATAGCACCTTTGGTTTTGACTTGATTGTTATCATTGACAATTCCTATTATTTATTATGAACATATCATAACATACCTGAACATATATATGATATATTTTTTAGGGATAATTTTAGTGGTGGACTACTAATTCATACTTACACCCTACTTAGTCACCCTAGTGCCTGAGATGATCTCATGGGTTCATGTATAGATAAGGGAAAAGGATTTCTACAAGATGGGTGAATTGGTATAGCACAGTTAGTGATTGAAAGCGGCATACAGGGGTGAATTTGGACCCTATCTTATAATAATTTACTTTATTTATTTTATTTGGAATTTTATATATATCTTCATCCCATTGATGAATCTTCTTTTATTTTATGCCATCCAGACGTTCCAATTTATCTCATCTAATTATTTCATGAATTGGATGCTTCAGTTGTGGTTAGTCTATAACTATAATTCCACATTATGTTGTTATTATATTCTAATATTTTATATATCTTATTATATTATTTATCATTATCTATAAAATGGTTTATAGTTTTCCCTTATTATAAATAGTCCCCCATCACGGGTTGGTAGCCTCTGGAAAATGGGGAGGCATATATGAGTTATTTAGTGCCAATGGTTTTCTCATGGTGTAGATAAACTTTGATGGGGGACATTACGAAGTGGTATTGGTGATTTGTTCTTTTTTAAATTTTTTTTATTTTCCTTAGATAGAATATATAGTTTTTTTTGGACCAAAGATAGACTTTGTTCTTGGGATCACGTAAACCACATATTTGGAAATCACATATTTTCAAGGATGATATTGAGATTCTTCGTTTCTGATGTTATAGTAGTAATTTTTTTGAAATGTGATAAATTGTATTAATTTTTTTGTAGTTTTTTGTGTTTAATATTGGAAAGGAGTATCAAGAGGTTTTGTTTTCAAGAATATTTTATATCATATAAGACTCATAAGATATGTGTGTGCTTACTTTTTATAAACAATCCTTATTATGAGTTATATTTTGGTTGTTTTTAATTTTAATTATTTTATAAATATTTTATAATTAATGATGTGAATCATATTTATATGTGATTATACTACTGAGAGGGGTATTCAAGGATGGTAAAAGAGATACCAAAGTTATTTGGGAGATTCTATTGTTGTAGGGCATGTTGTGTCATATTAAGATGTGTTGTCTATTACTCTTTATCCTAATATTTTTTATTTATATTTTAATGGAATTGTATTTGAATCTATATGTTGTTCCCTATAATGAAATTCCACCATGGAGGGATATAGTTGAGTGAAAAGAGGGTGATGGTAAGAATTAACCATAGGTTATTGAACTATAACATTCCATTTCACTTGTTCCTCCTATTGACCTAAATCTTAGTGAATTGTTTTTGATGTGATCCAATCTACTAAACATGTAGCTCATTGAGGTGAGTCATCCATGTCATATTTGACACTATATTCTCAAAAATTTCAATATCACCCATTTATTAAGGAGGGTGGAATTTGATAATCCAAGAATTGGGCTGATTCTACATAGGTTATCTTTAATCTTCTTAAGACACCCTTGAGAAGTGAGTGAATAATGTAGTGCATATGCTTCGAGGACTGGAGATGGACTAGTGGGATTTATTGGTCTAGGATGATTATAATGTAGGGTTCTTATAGAAATAAATTCAATATTATTTAATTTATATTTTCTTACTTGATACACTATGAACAAATAGGGATTAGGATTCTATACATCTGGTTTAGAGGATCATGTTAGTTAGGGACTACGTTGCTAGTTTACGAGGTTGATCCAGTTCTCACTTTTACTGTCAAGGGAAAAAACTACCATGGTTTGACATCTTGGAGGAATTGATAAGGTAATTGATTAATTTTTAAGAGAATATATTTTGGATTATTCCTTTTTATGATTATATCAACCAATCCCTCATTACCAAGAGGAACCTAGCTAAGAAATGGCCTTCTAGTAAATTTGGATTTTACATTGGGGTCATCAGTGTATGTTTAAGTGGTCAAAAACATCAATTTGATGATTCTCTTAAGAGTGGTGATGGTCATCGCAATCAAGGTCATCGATATTATTCTTCCCAATATGAGATACCTTATCTAATATGTTATTAGTGTGTTAGAGTGGGAAATCACCAATCATAGTTCTAATTCCAGCCTATGGAGTGTCATTTGTGTAGACATAAGGGGAACCTATATTTTATTGTCTAAGCTATTCTTAGTGGGGTATTAGTCATGGTTATGTACAGGTTTAAGGGATCCATAGTTAGATTTGGTGTTATGAAACAAGGTGGTGTGTGTAGTTATTTTGGCTAATCATGGTATAAACGGGGTTTTGGTGCTCAACAACCAATGTAGTATGGTGGATCTCCTCAATGTAATCAATCAATTATAGGAAAAGGAATGGGAATAGGCTTAAACTATTTACATGATTTTGAGAAGGATTATTTTGATCATTATGAAGAGAAATTTATTTTTTATGGTATGATTGTAGTAGAATCTACCATAGTATCTCTTATCTTTCATTAGTGATTTTCACTCAATTATATCTGCATATTAGGTTTGAGATATATGTTCATTGTTGAATTTTTTTTCAAGATGAAGTACACAAATACAACCTTAAGAGTTTTATATAGGGTTATATATATATGTTTAGTATACACTATCATGATTAGCAGTTATGATCATCTTAGGGATTTCCTTGTATTTGATATGTGTTTGTTAGATGTGATCCTCGAAATGGATTGGTAGACACATTATCTATACTAAATTTTTTGTTATCATTTAAATGTATATTTAATATTAGTTAGGGTTATTTTATACATATTTAATTGATTAATATTTTTATATGTTATGTTTGTGACCTCAACAAATGTAGTTACGGTGTTTTCTATATTTTTTTCTATTATTTTTATGAATGATTGGGAGATTCATGAAATTGTATTTCAATTTATGGATGATGAGTTCTTAGATATATTTATTGATGATTAATCAGATTTTTCACCCAAGAGAGAAGTTCATTCCTTGATTGATCTCATTCTATATACAGGTCCCATATCCATCCTCCATATATGATGGATACTACTAATATTTAATAGTTGAATTTATTTCTAGAAGGTCTTCAGGGGAAGGTATTTATTCATCTTATCAAATCCCCTTAGAATGATATTTTTTTCTATAAAATTATATAGTTCTTTTCATTTTTATGTTGATTACCAAGGACAAAACTAATGTATGATAAAGAAGTAGTTTCTTATTCCTCATATTTACAACCTATTTAAACAGCTGGGGAGAGAAAAATGGTTCTCGTATAATTATTTTAGATTAACCTATCATCAATTGTATGTGAGGCCCTTTAATAATCATAGTATTGTTTTATGGAGTAGTAATTGCATATATGATTATCTATTGATGTAATTTGGTTTAATTAAAAGGTTATAAATTTCTATAACCCATATGAATTGGGTATTTTATCCATATCTAGATTCTTTTGGGGTTTGTTATGATATTTTAGTTCACTCCAAGTCATTGGAGAATTATTTTATCAATCTAGATATTATTTTGAGAACACTAAGAGAGAATCAACATTATGTTAAACTCTCTAAGTGTCAGTTCCAGATCAGTGAAATTCACTTCCTAGGTCATGTAATATCTAGGGTAGGTATATCTAAGGATTGTAATAATTTAACATCTTTTATTTCTAGGGAGATGCATCAGAAAATTTTTGAGATTTATATTAACCTGAGTTTGGAAGGATACTACTAGAAATTTATTTAAGTCTTCTTTTCATTATCATCACCAATTATATCCATGATTAATTAGAGGGATAAACTTGTGTGATTTTATTCTAATGATATGGATTTTAAAAATTCTAATATATTGTTAACATTTTCACCAAAATTGGACTTTCATGATCTAATCATGGAGTATACCCTCTATTGTGATGCATTGGGTATATAATATAGAAGAGTTCTAGTTCATGTTTTACATGTATTATTTTATGAACCTAGGCTACTGTGCCTATATTTTTTTATCAACTCATAATTTGGTGTTTATGGGGGAAGTGCATGCACTAAGGTGTTGGATTCAGTACTATTTTAGGATATATATTTATAGTGTATAAAGACTACACAATATTTTGATATTTATTCTTACAAGTTAACCTCATACATCATCAAAGTAGTTGGCTCAAGTACTTACAATATTTTTATTTTTATTTGGAATAGTCCCATTGAAAATAGAATATCATAGTTGATTCTATAACTATAAAGACTCTAGACAAAATGGTATAGTATGTGAATAAGGAGTGGAATATGATGATATTCGTCACTGAGATGCTTTTCGGAATCACATTTTTATTGGATAGAGTGACAATTATATATGTGGATATTACCCCCTCACACTTTATGAGGGTAACAACCCAAGATTTTACAAAAGAATTTATTAAAAATAAAGAACATTATTAATAAATGGTTTTACAGACAACACCAAAGTAAAATGAGACACGATAAATATAATTATATGAATAATAAAACCTATGGTAAATAAAAATATACTAATATCAATGGATTAGTAAAATAGACTTTTTAGACTATAAATATATTTAATTATTTAATATAAAAGTAATATTTTTTCAAATAATTATTATTTTTATTTTAAATATTTTATCCTAAAAAAATAATTTTTGCACATTTAAAATGTTATATTAATTAATAAATTAACATCTTTTAAATTATAAATTCATATTAAGAACAAATAATGATTACAAATATAATTTTTCAATAAAAATATTTTTTATTTTTTATTTTTTTAATTCAAAATTTAAATTTAAAAAAATTATAATTTTAATTAGATAAAATGAAAATTAATTTCTAATTTCTAATTTCAATATTATATTCCGGTGAATTTTTTGTTTTTTTCAGAAACATTTGATCTTTAGATGAATAGTTAAAAATATAGTTTTCGCTAAACTTGTAGACTTATTATTATATCAAGAAGTAAGTATAGATTAAAAATTTATAAAATATAGTTGATCATACAATATTAATTTAAGGACTATAACTATCAATTTTATAATCCAATTAAGAATTTAGGAAACCAATTTTTAAAAACTTAAGTAATATTTCCCAATAAAAACATTTCTCCCGTGTTTTTTTAATTAAATATTATTTTTGTAAAATTATTTTATGGATATTTTTGAAAGTAAACTAAATTTTATTTTTTATATAATAAACCAATTTATATCCTAAGTATAAAATATAATTATTATTTTTCCCAACAGATAAATTTTAATCTTAAAAATACACTTTTTCTAAAAAAAGGTGTTTATGTGTTCCATGCTCTCATGTTCAAATTATTTTTTGTTTCACGTTAAAATTTTTTCAAATAAAATGGATTTAATATTTGAAATTATTAGGCATAAATTATTTAATAAATTATATTTTAATTTTATGGATTTAAATTCAATTATTTAGGTAAAAACATTTTACCATAATAAAAGCTAAAATGGTAAAAGGAAAAAATATATAAGAGTACAAATACTCAAACATGTTTAAAACAAGTGTGGGAATTTCTTATTAAGGAATAGATCAACCATATCACTTATAATCTCCATTTTTTTCTCAATTTTGGAGCTACTTTAATTGAGAGTGTCTTCCAATTATTCAAAATATTTGGGTAATTACAAAAAATCCATTTTTTCACTTATAAAAGGTAAAGTATTATCCTCACTTCACCTCACACCAAAACCCACATAGTTAATCCCAAAATCCCCCCAAATTCTCATAAATATTTATATTAACCTTCAAGTAGTTTTTTTGGTCTAATAAGATTATTCCTTAAATACTTAACCCCCTTTAAACGGATGATAATCTAAGACTTGTGGTATAAAATTCTAACTGCTTCGTTCTTATTCCTATTTCTTTTCTTGCACTTCTCCTTCCTGAAAATTAATTTAAAAATATTATAATGATAAAATAATTATATTTAGTATATTTTTATGTTGTTACAATTATGTTAAAACAATTAACACCGTTTCCTTTTTTCCTTTAAGAAAAATGAAAATGTTAATCGTACATACATGCAGACTACCACCTCCATGAAAAAAGTGTTTTGTTTTCCTTCACCTAGTTACAAGGATGTTCCAAATATGTAATTTAATATATAATTATTATATGTTTTAGATAATTAAAATATAATATATATTAACATATTTCCCCATTCTATGGAAAATAAAATCATTGTTTATATGTATGTGTGTACAACCACCATCGTGTAACAATCAATTTACATTTTTATTTTCATCACCCCCTTACATGAATGGTCATTAAAATAGATTAAATGGATAAATATTATTTTTATGAAATTATTAATGTTATGGAAAGAAAAATTGGACAACCTATTAATAAAATTGTCAATAAACAACATGGGAAATTTAAACATTCAAAATAGTGTTCTAAAGAATGAAATGATTTCTTCATACTACAAAAAAATCATATAGGATATATTATTATTATTATTATTCTCAATTCTGATATAACACACTAATAATCACTAAATAAGAAAAATATTCTTCTATTATAAAGATATTACAAAAAATAACTTCATAATCATCCAAAATTATGTTATGTTCTTGTTTATGTTGGTTTAACCACCTAATTGAAAAATGAAATAAATTTATATCATTGATGACTGTAGAAATTTAATTTAAGGTAATATATGATATAAATAAGTAAATAATTATTTTTTTGTTATATAATTTTAATATAAAACTTTAAATAATTATTTAAGAAAACGCATTTTGTTTCTAAGAATCATAGAAACATGATCATCATCAAATTCATCTATAGAGAGTTTAACCAAAACACCCATAGAGCGGCGATGGTGATTTCCAACCCCCATCGGATACATGCTTCTTCTTTCCGGATATCAATGTCACCCCGAAGGTCCCTGGATGCATCTCTGGTCAACCTGTTGTTCCGGTTACAATCCAGGAATTCTCTGAGGCTTCTTTGATGCTGTCTAATGCCATAATTGCACAGTTCGTGAGAAGGCGTCCGCTAGTGGAGGATTTCTGTAAGTTTTTCAATGAAAAATGGGGGGTCAAGAATCTTGCGCGTGTTGGGATTCTTGGACCGCGACAAATCCTCATTCTATTTGCGGATGATGAGGATTTGGGAAAGGCTTGGTCCCGAGGTAAGATGGATTCTGGTTTTCATCTTCTTCGTTGGACCTTTGAATGTAATATGAATCGTGACTCTCCAAATTCTTCAATCTGGTTGCAAATGTCAGGTCTTCCCATTCCCTTCCAAAATTCGGGACTTCTACGATCGATAGGTAATTACATTGGGCGATTTATTTGCTGTGATAAAAAAACTTCTTCTTTATCAAATCCTGCCACATCGAGGCTCTGTGTTGAAATGGACCTCTCAAGAGTCCCACCGGAGGTTGTATGGATCATCGTGGAAGGAGAATATAGGTACGCTCAAAAAATTATGTATGAATCATGGATGTCGTTTTGCTCCAATTGCTGCAAGCAGGGTCATGAAACTATTAAATGCCGAAGGAAGACCCCAAATGCCCATTTGGGTGTGCCTAATGCTACTGGGAATGATGATCTGTCTCAGTCTCAAACAGATCTGAATCAAGGGGAATTTGAGAATGGTTTGGCCCCAGTGGAAGATGAATTGGAAAATGATCAGGTTCAAGTTGGTGTTTCTTCAGAAATGTGTGTGGGGAAGGAGGTCCAATCAGGAGCACTATCGAATGGGAGTAATATGGCTGTGGAGGATGCAATTCAGACAAATGAGAACTCCATGAATATGGATAGTATAAAGAAGAAAGAAGAAATGGAGTAGTATGATAAAGGGGAGATGAAGGCTGGTGATTTTGACTCACCGTATAGGGGAAAAGTAGTAGAGAAAATTCAGATATCCAGTGTGGGAACCCTTCCAGGGCAGAGTTCTCCTGTCATGATACAGGTTAGTGCCGATGGAATAATAAACTGCTCACCAAACCATTTTGGTGTTTTAGTGGATATTGACCCGAAGGAGGATGAACCAATGGGAGAGGAGGAAATTCAATGTCCCCATTCTTATGTAGATGCCAACACTGTCTGTGTGATAGAGGACTCCGCTGCTGGTCAGCAGGCTGTAGTGCCAATGTGTAACACCATGGGAAAAATCACATCTGCCTCTCTTCCTGCACATCAGAAGGGATGGGCAGTTGAACCTGATTCTGAGAAGGAATATGGATTCACAAAGTCCTCTTATAGTGATGTTGTCAAAAATGGGGGCACAAAGATGGCAGATAAAGTGTTCAATAGGCAAGTGCAAGGAAGAAGGAAGCCACGAAGAGATTACACAGATCTTCCCAAACCAATGGTGACTAGGGCATCATACAAGAAAAGTGGTGGGAAGAAATCTGATGTGACAAAAGATATTGGAGGGAAGCGTACTTTTAAAGATCAGTTAACCAAAGAACAACTTGTCAAGAGGAATCAATACCTTGAACTTTCCAAGAGATATGAGTCCTCTGAATGGGAATCAGCCACGCAAGAAGATGATGAGGTAACTGCATTTGGATATGGGGATGGGGATGGCTTTGACGTGATGTAGTGACTTTGCCTTGTTTTTTCTTTTTCACTTTACTTTTTTTTCTAATAATAATTTGGGAGATCAGACTTTTGTCTGATCTGGACCTTTCTGATAAATTTATAGAATAATTATAAATTATTTTTATAAAAAGATTATAGTTATTAAAAAAGTTATGGAATGGGTTATTAGTAAATTTAATTCTGTTATAAAAGAGTTTAGATTACATTAAAAATAAGTATTAATTTTGGTAAGGGATTCCTAGTCTCAAATTTATTTTCATGAGACATAATTCATATTGAGCACCTTGATATTTATAATATGATACAATTCATAAAGAATGAACTTTTTTATAATATTTATTTAATTTATGGTATTTGAATATCTATATTTTTGACATCATTTAGATTAAAATTTGTTCAAAATATATTAAATTTCAAAGGGGTTTTTATTAAAATGTTACTCAAGCTATAAGGGTTTAAATTCTAGATATTTTTTACAAATAAATATTTTCTCAGAAATAATACCGATTTTTTGGATTTTTTTATTTATAAATAAACACTAATAATTTTATGTAGATATTCATGGGGTTTTACAACTTCCCTTAAAATTTCATTTCCACAAGACTCATATTTTAACCAAAGTGTATCTTATAAGTGAAAATTAGCCCATTTTTTCTTCTCAGTCAGAAACCTCCCATTCACGTGTTAATATTCATTATATTATTTTTTAACTTTCATTATCTATTCTTAAATAATTTATTATTTTCATTTTCTTCTTCATGATCTTATTTTAAAAAATAAAAATAAATTTTCTACATTTTTAAAGGGTTTTTTTCATCAAAATTTCGAAAAATTATTTTTTAATGTTTACGAGTGAATATGTCATTTCACCAAAATTAAAATTTTTAATTAATATTTATCTCAATTATTTCATGGTTTCCATAGAAATTATTTTTCTCCGAGTTTTAAAAAATATTAATTTTAAAATTTTTTCAAAATATTAATAATATTTATTATTTACAAAGTGGTTTTTATAAAACGCCAAATGAGTTTTATCATTGATATCTCTTTTCATTAACATATCTTATACTTGATTAAGGAAATTACTCAAATTATGTCATCTATAAAATATCAATGGATGGATTATGTAATGTGATTTTATTTTGGAGAAATGATCTGTAACATCCTTTATCATGACTAATTGTTTTATATGTACAATCATATATTTTATTTCACTTCATTTCCTATGTTAATACCTATTTTTAATTCATTTTATAGATAGGTGTTCATAAAGTTTTATAAATTAATTTACTGGGGAAATTATTGTAATAATTATATACCCTTTATCTATACAATTTATATACTATATGATTTATTATCATGGTTGAATGGTATTTCCCTAAAATGATACTTTATGTCATTAGATGCACATTTATTTTACATGGGTTTGTCATGTTTTTATTATTGATGGAATTATTAATTATTTCCTTATGTGAATAAATTTAAAAAGGATGTGAAACACATTTTCAATCCATGGGTTCTTTATGATGTGTTTAACAAAATCCATTTTCGTTCCATGGGTTCATTATGCCATAAAAAGTTAACGATTTTAATTTCAATTTTTTATGAAACCCATCTTATTTACATGGCTTAATTAGGATATGTTATGTGAATTATTTTAAATAAGGACATTTAACTATGTTTTAATGAAGATTGAGGTCATATATCTCACTCAAATGCATTAATTAAAATTTTATATTTCATGGGGTATATTAATGAGTATATCATAGTTTCTCATAAATGTGGGCCTTGATGTTGTGTCCCATAAAATTAATGATTCCCTATACTAATGTATGTTCTATACTTAAAAGATGTTCCATTTCATTATTAAAGTTCTCCGTACTATGTTATGATCGCATGGATCATGTTTATTCACTCATGTTTCAAGACACTTTTAATTCATGTACTATATTAATCCAAGCCTTTTACCATGATTTTTATCCATGATATATTGGTTATGAGTTTCTTATTTATCTTTATTATACCCGTATGATTTTATTATTCTACATTATAATATTTGGTTTTTAATGCTTATATTCACTCTTCCACAAAGTTTGAGAACTCCCCTATATAATGTTTCCATTTGTACGAGATTTTAATTTAATAAAAGAATTGAATGTTTAAAATAGTTTCTTATATGGGGATTTTTTTTTGAGATATTGATGATTCGTTTTGGATTGGTTTATTTTTTATATAATGGGGGAAATGAAAATTTAATAAAAAGAAGATGTGTTTTGTTATTTAATGTATGATTTTAATTCTCTAAAACTCTAAAACCTAAATGGTATTGGAAATGTATTGTCATGAAATATTTTATTTAAGTTATGTGGATGATAATGTCATGTATGAGGGATTCTATAGTCGGTATTAGAGATGGATTTAGATAAATTTTTAGATTATGATGATACTTTTTGAGGATAAATTGGATGTTAAAATTTTCATTAAAGTTTGATAAGTAATGTTTGATTATAATTATGAAGGTACAGAATACCCTTTAGGTCAGTTAACTTAATATCCAAGGATTGTGATAAGAGAAATTTATTGAAACCCATTGGGATGAGTCTAAGGGATAATCCTATGTATTTTAGGAACATCCTAAAATTTTTTAAACTAGAGATTGTGTGCTGTTCTTATAGAATTCATCCATATGTGGATAATGGAAAGTGGATGGATTTTTGGAACAGATGAACCTAGGGGTAATAACCCTAAAAAAGGATTAGTTGAGAAATGGCTTGATCTTAACTCTAGTGCATGGTGAGTGAGGATAAGAATGTATATCTAGTTAGACACTGATGGGGGATATGATTTGGTCAATCAAATTATCTTAATTAACCATTATGTTGGATTTATTACCTAATTACTTTAATGGATTATATTAAGAAGTACATGAATTCCAAACTCAAATAAAAAATAGATTGAACTGAAATTATAAATAGATTAAATGAAGTATTCATTAGGTATTACAGATTAATATTGAGTTTTCAAATTAAAAAGATAATTTATTTTACTTTTATTGATAACTATTTTGGTTTTCAGTATTTAGTTGAAATAAGATCATGGAAATAAATATGGCAGAGATATGTATCTATAATACAATATGTATTACAAATGAATAAGGTAGAATAATCAAATGGTTTAGAATCATGATATATTATTTTTATGATTTAAACAGTGAGTTGTCTAGTCTTACATAAGGTGGTGAGGTTTGTATCATAATTGAAATAATTTCATAATACTCCTAGATAATTTCATTAGTGGGTGATATTTATTGATGTTATTATAGTATATTCAAAAGTTAATATGTATTATGAGAACATATAATTACATAAATGTAATACTTTTTATCTAAATTATTGGAAAAAATATATTAAGTGGTTTCAATAACCTTTAAAAGTGATATTATGAAAAGGATATAGTTTTAGAATAACTATTAGAGAACACATAATTGAGGTATGAAAAACACTTTGGATTATATAATCTTGATGTCGTGGTAATAAAGGGTTGATTTATTTTTTCAAAATTGATCTTAATATTTTTAATAGCCTAAGAATTGATTATTTATTTAATGAAAAAGTAATCCATGATTTTTTGGTGTAGTTTATCTCGTTTTTTGGATTATGATATATATTAAGTAATGGTTGATTTTATGAGATAGTGGTGGAATATAAGAGTTAATTTTTAGAGGAATATATTATTTCATTGTTGTCTGATTTATTATATATTTAAATGGTTTTGGTAATGGTATTTTTGGTACAATATATGATTAGGGTATATACATATTGGGATATGTGATTGTTTAATTGATTAATGTTTTTTGAGGAAATATATGTAACTTTTTATGGCGTAATAGAGTAAGGTATATGTCATATTATAAATTATATCCAAAAATATGAAGAGAATAAGAATAACCTCACCTAATTTCATTATTAATAAATAATTAAAATTGTGAGGATGCAATTTATTTAAGGGGGGAGAAAGTAACAACCCAGGATTTTATTATAACATCTATTTAAATAAGCATTGTGATCCAGAACTAGCTTTATATACAACACAAAAATAAAATTATCTATAAAATATTGTATAAATAAAATTAAAATAATTTTAATAAAATCTCTAGTAAATAATAAGTTATTAATATTAATGGACTTGAAAAAATTAATTTTTTAAATTAAAACGGTATATAATTATTTATTATAAAAGAAAGGTTTACATTTTAAGAAAAACAATTAGTCTTTTATATTTTATCCACATAAATAAAATTGACCATATTTAAAAATTTATATGAACTAATATGATAAAATTATTAATATTATAAATTGATACGCAGAACACAAAAATGTTTAAAAATATAATTTTTCAATAAAAATAGTTTTTTCTTTATATTTTTTATAATCCTTTAAATGATAAATTTATAAAATATATAATTATAATTATATAAAATGAACATAATTTTAAATTTATAATTTCAATATTATCTAATGGTAAAATTTTTGGTTTTTTAGAAACACTTTTTTCTCATCAATTAAAAATTGATTTTTTACTAAAATCATAGCACTTATGATAGTTTCAAAAAGACTGTATATCATATAAATTTATAAAACAATAATGATTACATATGTATTTAAGAAGTTAAAATATATAATTAAATATTTTATTATCAATTTAGAATACAAATTTTTAATAACATCAGTAATATTTTACAATAAAACCGTTTTTTGTTTTTAGATTTAATTAAATATTATTTTCGTAAAATTTGGTTTTGGATTTAGTTTAAAGAAAAATGATTTTTAATAATAAACCAATATATATCATTAAATTTAAATATATGGATAAGTTTACCCAATACATAAATTTTAATATTAAAAATACATTTTTTTTTAAAAAAAATTGTTTTTATGCATTATAGGTGCTAATATTAAAATAATTTTTTCATACACATATAAATTTTATCAAATAGAATTGACTTAACATTTGAAATAATAATGTATAAATTATTTAATAATGTAAAATTTATTTTTATGAATTAAAAATAAATTACATAGGTAAAAACTAGTTAACAAAGTAAAATTTGAAAAATTTAACAGTAAAACAAATCTAAGAGTAAATGACCTAAAAAAATTAAACAATTTTTTGGAATGTTTTTTTGGGGAAATTATTAAATATATCTCTTATTATATAAATTATATCCCATTTTTCAGGAAACTTTCCTTGAGAGTGAATTCCCATTATTAATTTTTTTTTACAAAAATGTCATCCCTTTTCAATTATAAAAGGGGAACTCCTCTCCTCATATACCGTTACACCAGAACCCAATAATTTTACCCCAAAATATACCCAAACATATCTTAAATATTAAAAGACAAATTTAATATTTTATTTTCTTAAAGAATACCATCCATTGAAGGATTAACCCCTATTGCAATAGAGATAATCGAAGAAGTGTGGTATAAATTTCTAATCGCTCCTTTCTCATTATTATTTCATTATGCTCACTTAATCTACCTAAATTAAATTACAGAATCTAAAAATGAAAGCATAAGTATAATTATTATAAATTTATTTTCTTATTATTATAGTATAACAATTTACCACCTTTTACTTTTACTCTAAGGAAAACAAAAAAGTATATCGTGCATACGTGCATATTACATCCTTCATGAAGAACCATGTTTTTTTCCTTCACTTACATGTAAGGATGGTACTAATAGAAAATTTAATATATAATTATGAAATATATTACATATTTTATATTCTTATTTGATATTCCATATTATCCGTTTTTTCCATTCTATGGAAAATGAAATCATCATTGATGTGTACGTGTGGACTACTAACTCCTTGGAACAATCTATTTCCATTTTACTTTTTATCACCACATTACATGGATACTCATGAGAGGATAAATATAATGTTTATAAAATTATTAATTTTATTTATAGATAAATTTGACATAGTATTTCCAACACAATCAATAATCACTTATGGTAAATTTATCTGTCAAAAAGACCGTTGCATGAAAAAAAAAGATTTCTTTATAAAATGAAATAACATTTTATTGGTTATAATATTATTCTAGTTATTTAAAATTATGATATAAAGAAATAATAAATAGTAAATAAGATATTTATTCTTCTATTATAATGGTATTACAACAAAATCACTTCATAATCATCCATTAATTAAGATAAGTTCGTATTTAGTTAGGTTTAACCACCTACTTGAAAAATGATATAAATTTGTATCATGGTTGAATATGAGAATTTTATTTCTGGAAATATATGATATATGTAAGTAAATAATTAGTTTTTTCCGATAATGATAATATAAAAATTTAACTCTCTATTTAGTAAAACACCCAATTTTGGGTGAGAATCATTAAAATTTGCTCATCGAAAAATTATTCTTCAAATAACATGATCAAAAATCCCATAAAATGAAATTATAACATTATAAATAATTATTATACAACAATTAAAGTTCATTTTATGATCTCATAATGATAAAATTTTGGTGAATAATTAAGAAAAACTCTAATATTATGAAACTAGTTCAAAATAATCAAGATTACTCATACCCGACATAAATTAAAAATGATAAATATCTAATATACATATAGAGATTAATTATAAATCAAGTTAATAAAAGGTTATATATATGATAATTTTTATAAAATGGGTTATTAGTACAGTTTAATTTGTTATATAAGAAGTTAGACCACATTTTAACTAAGCATGAATTGAGGTAAGGGGTGATATGTCTGAAATTTAATTTCTTTGGACCTATTTCATATTTTCCAACATGATATCATTTATTTTGGGACCAAGTTAGATGGATAATGAAGTAATAATGGTTTTTTGTTATAGAGTGTTGTTTTTTTGTCAAAGATGATAAATCAATTCACTTTGTATAGGACTTGAAAACCAGATCCTACTTTGCTGTTATGTGTTTCAAAAATAGCATAAGTAAGAAGAACATGTGGTAAAATCATTATGAAATAAAGGGGGACAAATGATGACACCATTCATATACAGTTTTTATTGGAAGGAATGATGCTGCTGAATGATAGGGAAGTTTCAGTACTTTCAATAGTAACTCAAACGATGCTAAATCAGGTCTTTTAAAGAATATATATCACGACAGTGGAGTTCATGATGAAAGATGAAGAATGGGTATGAGAAGTTGTTAAGAGAGAAATTACAAAGTAAAGGAATATCTAGAGGAAGCATAAAATAATAGTTTAATGTGGTGTCGTTTTCCAGTTTTTTCCAAATTTTAGGGCCTAAAAATCGGGAGATAAATAAATGTTTTTTGGGCAATAGATGTTGTGCACAAGACTGAAGATGATTTAGATTTTTCTTTTCAAGTGATGATTCATGTTCAAAACATCAAAAGAAGGAAAAGGCTTGGAGTGTGTGGAAAACCGGGTAGAGTGGGGGAAAAATAATTGATGCACAAAATATTAGCGTGGTGCGCGAAATAGAAGAATGACGTTTTTCATGCAAGAGGAGTTTTGATATCAGAAGCTCTAAAATTGGTAAAGTTCTTAGGTTTATGAAAAATTAGAGCATTTCACAAAATATTATGTTGTGTGAAAGAGTTTTTATGCGCATTAAGATGGTTTTACATGGGGATTAGTGTTTTTCGTGCAGGGTTAAAAAGGCCTACAAATACGAGGTGACCCCCTCTCATTTTTGTGGCTCGACACTAATATAAATTTCAAGATCTTAAGTGCATAAAATTATACACTATGTGAATTTCACAAAAGGAAATAATTTTACATGAAAAGAGGAAAGGTGTGCGAAAAAGTGGTAAGTTGCACAAAAAGTGGAAAGTTGCGTGGAAAATGATGTTGCACGAAAAATATTTTCCAGGCCAAAAGGGAATTTCTGTGCACAAGACATTTGAATTGTGCACTAGTTACCCTAATGTTTGTGTGAAAAAATTTATGTTCTTTGAACATATTCAGTTGTGCATAAGATATTTCATACCGGCTTCTGGGTAAGAAAGTGAAGATTTATACTTTAGAGAATACATCTATTCAATTGTAAAGAAGCACTGAAATACTTTAATTCCCTATTTGTGTAAAGAGGGTGCACACACACTTGTAAATTGTTTTCCATGTGCTACATGAGTGTAAGGTTATATCCTACTTGGTGTATTCCACATCAAATGATTTTTTTCTAGAGGATTGTGTGGTACTGGATTATTTCTGTACCATACCAAGGACGTAGCTACTCTTCTGGAGTAATGAACCTTGTAAATCTTGTTTTCCTATGGTTGTGTGTGTTCAGCATAGAGTAAACAATTTAATAAGAGGTTAATGTTGTTTCAAAAATAAGGAAACATAAAAAGAAAAATACATAACTGATTCACCCCTCCCCCTCTCAGTGATACTTAGATCCTGATTTGGAACGTCAATTTATGTGATATTATTTATACCTAATGAATTTACATTACCATATTTATGTAATTAATTGGGTTTTAATATAAATATCATATAATTTATTTTAATTTACATTTATTTAAAATATACCAAAGTTAAATTGGGTTTTTATTAAAATGTTTCTCAAATTATAAGGGTTTCAATTTCCAATATTATTTTCCAATACATAATTTTCATAAAGATAATTAATATGGTGAATTTTATTTCTTTAAAAAAATCCATAACCATTTTCAATGGATATTCCTATGGTTTTCCATGTCCCCTAAAAATATTAACTCTACTTGATATTTATTTGACCCAAATTGATTCTTGTAAGTAAAACTAACTCCATATCTTCTTCTCAGTCAGTAACCACCCTTTTCCCATGTCTGTATTCATTGTATTATTTTTAAAATTTCTCTATCAAGGGTTTAATAACTTATTAATTTAATATTTTTAGATTCAACATCATTTAAATAATTACAAAAAAAATATCATTTTTATGTGGGTCATTTTAATAAATATGTGAAAATATAATACTTTTAGCATTTATGTGAGAACATTTATCTCTCTATCCTTTTCCATTTTATATAAACATTTATCACTAAATTATCATGGTTTTAAAATAAATTATTTTTCTACTAATTTTATAAAATATATCTTTTAAAATTATTTCTAAATATCGATAATATTTCTTATTTCCAAAATCATATTTATAAAACATCAAAATGTGTTATTATATAATTTATTTTTCTTAGAAAAATGTTATACTTGAATAAGAAAATTATTAAAATTATACTATACACCTTATTCCTATGTATGGAAAATGTAATTTTATATTTTGAAGAAACAATTTATCACTACCTTCATCATTCCTAATGTTTTTTTTGTGTATAATCATAATTTTTCTCTCAATGCTTTCCCAATGTGATACCATGTTTTTTATTCTAAAATTTTAGTGGTGTTATCCTAGGTCATATATAGATACTCTTTATTTTAATACATATACATTACATAACTTTTATGAATTTCATAAAAACATTTTACAAATAGACACCTAAAGAATGTATTTTTTTAGTGCCTTTGGAAACATGGAAAAAACCAAAAGTACATGCAAGTTCCATTTTCTCCCACCAAGATCTCTAATAATATCACCCCAATTATACATATCATACATGAAATATATCTTGATAAACTATGGAAGTAAACATAAAAAGGAGTGATCTCAAATTCATAGTAAGGGTAAACAGGGGAGACATGTAAGAATAATCATGAACATAGGGGTTTGATAATGTTATTGTAACATTAGAATATCATCCATTTCATACCAAATATCATATAAATGAGTTATGGGATAAATATTTGTCATTCATAAGACATGAATTATAAGTAAATAAACATCATTAGCCATAGAATCATAATTTTAGAATAAGACAAATAATTTGTGGAATACATATAATAATATAAAAATTTTGTCAAGACTACCTAAAAAGAAATTTATAACATGTTATGCATGGGCTACCACCTTGGTACATACTTTGGGAATGGGATAATAACCCATATTCCCTTTTACTTTTATACTTGTTCTACAATGCATGTGCCTTCTTGTTTTTGGTATTGGGTTATAACCTGTATACCCTCTTACTTTTAGGCTTGGGCTATAACCCATGTACCTTCTTATTTTCAGGATTGAACTACAACCTATTTACCCTATTATATCATATACCACTTATCATTATCCAATTAATTGGAGAGATATATTGTTCCCACACATATCCTAATGAAATCAAATCATAACCCATGAAAGAGATAGGTTTCAAAATCACATCATGAAATCATAACCTAGGAAATAAAGCAGCTTTCAAATTCATAAAACCTATGGAAGGGAAATGGGTATCATAATCATCTTTCCATCGAAACATAAACCCTTCAATAATGAATGTGAAAGAAACCATTGGTTAATTTCCTAGAATGTAATTTTTAACATCAATGGATGTAATCATAAATGGAAAATAACTTGGATGGATATTTTGAAAAAAAAAAGCTTAAGGAAAATATCATCCCTTCTTTGAAAAAGGATCATTAAAACATAAAATCTTTTGAAAACCATTTTCCTTAAAAAATATAAATAAATATTGAAAATATTTTGAATAAAATTTCCTTGGAAATATCATTTAATAATATCATTTAAAAAAATTATTTTAAACATGAAAAAAATAATGAATTAAAACCAGGTAAATCTGTATATGTCGTATAAGGTAAAAAAACATTCATTTTAGAAGGTAAAAACATTATAAAAATACCTCATTCAGAAAAATACAAGAAGATTCCTTTGAAAAAATTAGTAAATTACAAAAAAGGATAAAATTATCTTAAATATTTTAGGATAATAGTATAATATTCTTGGAAACCCATTTTAGAAAACATTGTTTTGAAGGTAAACAGACTTCCGGCAAAAAAGAGGGTAAAGCTAGGGTTTCTTAAAAAAAACAATCATAATTATCTTATGTAACAATACTATAAAATTTGTAAAAATACACGAATATATATTTCAAAAACAGAATATAATAAAATTAGTGAGTTTTATTGAGATATAGATCATAATATTTCATCAAAGGAAGCATATATATAAACAATCTTGAAAAGTGATGAGATTGTTTCAATTAACTCTTAACACTTGGTAACTTTGAACCATACTCCCCATTAAAAAAATAAAACCTTATGAATCTTAAAAAATCATGAAAACAATAATATTCATGATATAAAATTTCAGAGGTAGTATACACACCTCTTGGAAAAATATTGGTTTATAACATGACATGTGTCACAAGGAAAGAAAATTGTTACTTTACCGATTAGGTAACTTTTGGAAAATAAAACCCATAAGAGAAATATAATAAAATGAATATTTAAATAACCATAAATTTAAGTATAAAAATCATGTAATGAAACCATGGGAATTATACACACTACATAAAATTAATGGGTGCTGAGTAAATCATGTATCTCACATAAATGAAAAGTGAGTTGAAACTTTCTTAACTTGTGTCTTGATTCTCATCACTCTCGTACAAGATTCCTATATAATAAATGTATGTTTAATATAAATATTTTAAATATTAATATTATTAAATATTATTACATAATTGGTATTATTTTTACCTTATATTACCCACTTGTTAATAATTCTTTGTTAAGGTTTCACTTCGGGTAATATCCTCTTTGTTTTTCGCATGTGTCTTAATTTGTTTAATATTTGATATTTATAGTTATATAATGATTTAAAAAAACTACATGATGATATAAATATTATTTATATTCACAATATGTGTATTATAATAATATATAGAATATAGATGTACAAAATGGAATACACCGTTCATAAAGATGGTAAGTCATACACATGCATGAATGTTGTGTCAGTTTTTATTTTCATATAGAGAGAAAGAAGGTAAATGAAATATTTAGTTATATATGTATATATATATATAATTATTATATTAGTTTTATTATATCATATATATAACATATTATCTCGGAAAACTCATCCTTAATAAATTCAATGTAGTGTGGGAACGAATCACATCGCTTTGAGTGGGAGGTAGACCACACTTCCTCAAACAAATTTATCATATTTACACCAAATGGAAATTAAAAAAGAAATGTGTTTTAAAAGTAATAAATAAGATTAAATAAATATTAAATATAATATACTACATATATAAAAATATTTTTTATCACAATATCCACCATGACAGTCGGTAAAGGAAAAATGATCAATCATTATTTAGTGAGGTGTTTGTTACCCATTAGATGGAGGTGTGTTTAAGTGTAGGTTGAAACCTTATCATAAATAAAATACAAGTATATTTAGGATACTTGTGTTTTTATAAAATCAGGGAATAAATATGTTGGAGTTCTAGAGAATGAAAATTAAAGAAATGATAATGAGATAAGATGTTACCTCTTAATCAGGTAACACCGTTTGGTTTATACCAAAAGGATTCCTTCGGTTTCTTTCCATCCAATGGGAGGATTATTGATTTAAGGAAGGGATTTTTTATGTTTATTGTGAATATATTGTCTGAAACTAGGTTTTTCGGGAGAGTTGATTAAGTGGGAGAGGTGGTTGCCTTTTATAATAAGGTGGAGTGGAACTCTTGATCATATTATAAGAGAGAATTCCACACACATTTTTCATGTTGTAAGTGGATTCAATGATGACCCTAATTCAAACAAATGGTGTACACAGTTGATATATGGCCATTAAATATCCTTTTTATAATTCAATAAGCTTTTTGGGCCTTAAGGTTACAGTTTAGTCCCTTATTAAGCTTAATTTAACCTTAAACGTTGTAATTAATTATAATCACTCTCACTGATATTTTTGATAAAAAATTAAGATGACCATATTATACAATATAAACTGTGATTTTTCAAAATATGGAACCCATTTTTCCAAATTCCAATCACATAAAGGGAATAAATTAATTTAAATTTAATATGGCAGTCTGGTTGATAGTGCCAATTTTTTATGTAAAAACATTCAAAAGTTTGCTAATGTTTTATACCCAAGTTCAAAATAAGATTTATCTCAATTACATAAATTTTATTAATTGATAAAAATATAATCAAATTTATCTTTGAATAAAATTTAAAATATAATTTATCCTTATAAATAAATTAGATGAAAAAATAGTTTGGAATTAAAATCTGGTATTTTTCATAATTCATCCAAAAAGGCTGTTTCTCCGAAAAATCCCAAAACAAATTCCCTAGATAGTTTTTCCATTATAAATTAAAAAATAATTTTTATTATAATATATTAAATTACTAAATTTTTAATAAATTAATTTTATTATTTTTCACTAAAGTACATTTAAAGAAGGTCATTTGAGAACATTTTACTTTTAAACATATAAGGACTTTTCCGAAGATTATATAATTTGTTATCAATAAGTTTTACTTAAATAAAAAAAATTATTTATTAATATTAATATAACTATGTTTAATGGATAGGTTTTAATAATCTCATTTAATGAATTATAAAAATAAAATTATGCTTCATTGAAACTCGGTGTAGTATGTAACGTATGCCAATTTAGTGTTGTGTGTAGCACAAGCCAAGTAGGTTTCATGTGAAAAGAATTTTTTAATATGTAATTTAATAAACAAAATTATTTTCAGTATTTTTTTAAATGAAAAATATAAGAATATAAAATTAATTCAAAAAATATATTTCACAAAATCTCGTGGTGTTATATACTACCCCCTTTAAAATTAATTTAGCCCTCAAAATTCATTTAGGTTATCAAAGGTTTAATACTTGAAATTTCATTTCATATAAACTCAAGTCATAAAAATAAATACTAAAAATACCTTTAAAATGGAAATTAGGAAACATAGAGTTTACCTAATGTAGCATATAACTAGGTTTCCAAAAAGGACATAATAGGTTGGGAGTGAAGATTGGATACGAAAGAAAAGCCTAAATATTTATAGAGTGTGATTGAGGTCATCAATTACAAACAAGTGAATTATAAAATAAAATTTGATAGACCAAAACTCATAAATAGTTTATTATTTGTTTGTCCATCTATTCAATAGAAATTAAGGTGTTAAGAAAACATTTTTTTATCATTATAATATCTTCATGTTATTATTTTATTGACCAAAAAATAAAGAAATATACTTGATATATTTCTATAAACAAATTTTCATTATTTAGTTTTTCTTTTCAATATTTCTGATTCATCCTTTACATCAATAAATGGATGTCCTAAAATTAACTTTGATTCCCAAACCAAAAAAATACACTTATAGATGATATTAGGGCCATAAAATAATGAATTGTATAACTATTTTTCTATAGTTATTCTTAAAAATCAATATGGTTAATACATTAATCTCTAAACATATTAAAAGTGACACTATTGTTTCATAATATATATTTATTTATCAAAAATAATTATACATTAATTGGGACATTGTGTAGGACAATTTTAGGCATGAAACCTTTATCATCCTCTGGTAATGGGTTCAAGACCCGTAACCCTACCAGACTTGATTGGTTTTCACCTGATATACATGAGGTCCTTTTTGTAAAATTACACTAATATAATCTTGAAAATATCATGTACCTCCTTCAAATAATTTTAATCACTAAATAGACTTTTAACTATAATTTTCTATAAAACCATAATACATAAATAATTCATATGAATTTTAATATAAAGATTTCATGAATGGTTAACCTTATAACCCTTATGAATTTTAAAAATTCAAAATAGAATAAATAAGTTCATGAAATAATCCTAACATTTATCCCCCATGTTTCATAACATTCCAAGCATGTGAATACCTTCATCATGTATTCCCTTAAATACATGTTCATAATATGAATTTCCATAAAAATTTATTGAAAACATACATTCTTCCAAAAGATCATTAACCCTTTATTCCTAAAATGGAATATTATCTTAAAAAAATTCACTATTGGATGACTGGGTTCATCCTTCTAAATCTAGAAAATCAACATGAATTTATTAAAAATAATTATGTAGAGAAAAATAATCAATTCTTAGACTCATAACAAGTTCCACTAAAGGATCAATAAGATTTTCATAGATATTGTTACTACAAAACCCTACAAGAAATTCAGCACTATGGAGTTCCCCAATTATCATGGATCACTTCATCCATTTTGATTGTGTATTCATTCCTTTCTTCCTTTATCCTTAGAGTTTTTTTGAACATATCGTCATTATTGACCCTTGGGTTTGGTCACTTTTTGGTAAAATTATTTAACTCCCTACAATTGAAAAAATGAATTATGGGAGGTGTATCCTAATGAATTTTATCATTATTCACATCATTATATACCTTTTTACAATAACTTCAACATTCAGATTATTGATCTTCTACCTTTCCAAACTCAAAACAATTAATAGTCCCATTAAGACAATACCCACCATGCTTATTTACACACTTTGAGCACAAAGTAAGGATCATATTCTTATCTCCATGGTTTTTTTATTCTATTTTTAACTCAATATTCTTATTTTTGATAAAACCATGAGATTGATACATAACTACAGCCTCCATTTCATCTTTAATTTCAAAATGCAAAATATCTTCATAGCTACCAAAGTCTCTTATCACCAACTCCTTTCTGGGTCATAGATTTAAAACACTAAATAACCTTTCAAACTTACGTTATATTTGGATGATAATTACATAAGCATACCTCACAAGTCTTGCAAAATTTGTAGTGTAGGTACTAAACGGTTCATCATCATTTTTCATCAAAACAAGTAACACATTTTCTATGTTCATAAAATGAACATAAGGAAAGTAATTATTGAAAAATAAGTTCTTGAACTCATCCCAACCATGGATTCAATTTCATCTTGCTTCCTCATATTCTCGATTACATTCCAACACAAGTCTACTCCACCTTCTATCCAATAAAAGGGTAGATTGAAATTCTCATGAACCAAAAACTCGATAAGAAATAATTTATTTTCAGTGTTACTAATCCAGTGTTCGGAAAAATATGGATAAGAAGACCTTTTGAAAGTTGGTGGATGTTGCCTCATGAAGGACTCAATAGAATATTGTTCTCTCCTTTGATTATTTGGAAGTTCATCATGATTCATAACTTGATAAAGTTGTGTGATCGTAGCAATGAGGTTTTTTGTTCCATCTCACAAATAATTGAGATACTCAAGAGGCCAATCGTTGAATTTTCCATCACAATATCCATTAATCTAGTTATTTCAGGTTCCACCCATTGACTAAATGAAAAAACCATAGAGTACGAAACAATTATCATAGATAGGAACAGTATAATCTTGAAAATTCAAATATATGATGTCTAAATTATGACACCTTCCTTAAACAATGAAACCTTAGGTTTATCCTTGGTTATTCATAGAAAAATTATATTTAAATCCTTCACTATGGGTCTTGAATAGTTTTTTAATTCCCAATGCATATCCCTCAGGATTTCCAAACCAGGTGTGTAGTAAGGCCCGTTGTTTTGTATCAGATTAACAAGAGTTGGGCCTAGAACAACTTTTCCTAGTTTTTTCCCATAGGTACATTTTTTCTATAGACACATTCAATTGTAGTATCTAGATAGATATGTATTTCTAGGAACCCACTCACTCTATCCTTTACCAAAATTCCATGACATTTTCATATACTTTTCATTATCTTTAGACTTATCCTTATAAATGTCATTAGAGATTTTTAATAAGGTTTTATCATCCAATATTTAAACATTTAAATAAACCTTTTATATAATACAAACTATATAAAACCTTTTAATTTCATACAAATACATTACATATCTTTTATGGAATACATAAAAACATTTTACAAATTGACACCCAAAGGCCGAATTAGTTTAGTTCCTTTGGAAACATCAAAACAGAAACACTTGTACTTAATAAAATTAATTTTTCTCCCCCAAAGTTCTCCAAGACTATAATCCCTCTTAGATATGTCATATATTAAATACATATTCATAAAATAGGAAAGTAAACCTAATAATGGGTGAGAAAAGATTCTCAGTAAGGGTAAACAAGGAACACATGTTAGCATAAACCAGAACATAGAGGTATGAGAACATGATCATAACATTAGAAGATCACACCCTCCATATCAAAGATCATAAACATGAGTTAGTAGATAAATATTGGTAGTTCATAGGTTATGAATCATAAATTAATAAACCCCATGAGCCATAAAATCATAACTATGGAATAAGACATTGAATTTGTGGAATACATATAAGAATAGAAAATTTTATGTCAACGATAACTACCAAGACCTTTATAACACGTTAGGATTGGTCTATGACCCATGTACCTACTTCGGTCATGGGATTAAAAACATGTATACCCTATTAATTTTAGGATTGGGATACAACCCATGTACCTTCTTATATTTGGTCTTGGTATTCAACCCATTTACCCTCTTACTTTTTGGCTTGGTCTACAACCTATATACCTTCTCGTTTTTATACTTGGGATATAACACATATACCATCTTGTTTTTAGGATTTGGAAACAACACATGTGACCTCTATGAAAATATACAACATATCATTACCCATTTCATTGGAGGGATATATAGGTCTCACCCATCTCATAATAAAATCATTCGTAAAGGTGTCATAAGATAATAAAACATTCATCATATCACGTCCCATAAAAATGGGTAGATTTTATAGATATAAAATCATAACACATGAAATTAAATGGGTATCATTAAAATTTAATCACATCATATCCTATGAAAAGAGATTGTTTTCATAATCACTTCATGAAAAAATAACCCATTAAAAAAAGAGTGTTTCAAAATCATGAAACTCATTGAAGTGAAATGAGTTTTGTAAGCATTATTCCATCAAAACATAAACCATTCAAGAAATAATATCAGTGTAACCTTTGGATAATTTCCTATAATGTAGTGATTATCATAAGAAGATGTTATATTATATGTAAAATAACATGGAAGGATATTTTTAAAATAATTATTAAGGTAAATATCCTTTCTTCTTTGAGAAAGGATCTTTAATACATAAAACATTTTGAAATCCAATTTACTTAAAAATAATAATAGAATATTGAAAGACTATTGAGAACCATTTCCTTGAAAATATATTTTTAAAAAATATTTAAAAAAATCTCATAGACATGAAAATAAATATTCAAATAATTGATGGAAGGTAAATTTTTACATGTCGTACGGTGTTAAAAGAACATTACTTTTGCACAGTGAAAATGTTAGAAAAATTCATGAATCATAAAATGACAAGAAGATTCCATTGAAAACATTGGTAAAAAAAGGAAAATAAATTATTTTAATTACTTTAGGAGAATCTAATAATATTTTTGGAAATCCATTTTTGAAAAAACATTGAAGGTACACAAATTTATGACAAAAGAGATGGTAAAGTCAGGCTTTCTTAAAAACAAATTCTTAACTATATTATTTACCAATGATTGCATAAATTGTACCAATACATGAATATATCATTATTAAATATAATAAAATAAAATTCATGAGTTTTCTTGAGATATTGATTATAATATTTCATTAATGGAAGTATAAACATAAAAAATCTAGAAAAGTTATGAGATTGTTTCAATAAACTCTTACCACATGGTAATTTTGTACCATACTCCTTATTTAAAAAAATGAAATTAAAAGAAGATTAAAAATAATTGAAATTAATAAGATTCATGATATAAAATTTCAAATTAATTATATACACCTCTTGTAAAAATATAGGTGCATAACATGGCATGTGTCTCCGGAAAGGAAAATTGTAGCAAAATTACTTTACTAATTTGATAACATTTGAAACATAAACACGATGATAGAAAGATAATAAAAATTATATGTAAATACTCATAAATATAATTATAATAATCATAAATCAATGGGAAGAAAAAAATTCTTTCATAATTATGGGTGGTGAATAAATCATGTATCTCATAGAAATAAAAACTGAGATGAAATTCCCTTACCTTCTGTCTTGACTCTTTTCATTCTCATACTAGATTTACTTATAATAAATGTAAGTTCATTATTAATATTTTATATTAGATTATTCTTATATCTAATTTCACACATGGTTTTATGATGAACCTATATTATCCCCTTGTTAACAATTCCTTGTTAAGGTTTCACTTCGGGTAATATCCATTTTGTTTTTCACATGTGACTTAATTTTTTATATTTTTTTTAATTATAATTATATCATTATTTAAACAATGAAAAAATGTTATAAATATTATTTATATTCATTATATTTTTATGATAATAATATATATAATATATAATAAGGAAATATAATACATCGTTAATGGAGACGGTAAGTCATACCTATGCATGAACGTTATTTTCGTTTTAATTATTGTATTGAAAGAAATATGGTAAATGAAATATGTGTGTGTGTGTGTGTGTGTGTGTATGAATATATTTTATTATTATATTATATTTATTATATCATATATATCATATAATTTTACTGAACACATCCTTAATACATTCCATATAGGGTATGAATTAATCACTTCGCTTTGAGGGGGCGGTAATCCATACTTCCTCAAACGAAATTGTGGTATTTACACCAAATGGAAAGTAAGGAAGATATGTATTATAAAAGAAAGGTCGAAAATTAAATATGTAATAAATTTAATATATAACATATTTAAATATAGTTTCCATTATAATTTCTTCCATGAGAGGTGGTAAAGGAATATTTAACAATCATTGTTTAGTGAAGCGCTAGTTCACTGTACACATAAACAATATATTTGTCACCCATTAAATGGATGTGTGTGTAAGTTTAGGTAGAACCCTTAAAATAAGAAAAAGTATAGTATATTTTGGATATTATTTTTGTTACAAAAAATCATGGAATAAAGAGAGTGTAGGTGGTGGAGAAAAAAATAAATTAAAGGATATAGAGAAAAGACATTGCTTCTTAATCACCTAACTCCTTTTGGTTTGTGCCAAAAGGTTTACTTGGGTTTCTTTATATCCAACAGGGGGATTATAGAAGGATGGTAGGTATTTTGTGAAATTTATTGGGAATATATTGTCCAAACCTAAGTGGTTTTAGAGGCGTTAAGAAGAGGTATAGATTTTGTCCTTTTATAAATATGGAGGAGTGGCACTCTTTTAAATATTCGAAGATAGAATTCCACCCATGTTTTTCATATTGAACGTGGATAAAATAATGATACAATGTGGATAAAATATATTATATGGTCTAAATATGGACATATAATGGATTTTGGGTAATTTTATAGGACTTTTTTGTCTATAACTTTATGGTTTAGTACCTTATTAATCATCATTTAACCTTAATCGTTATAATTAATTGTATTCACATTCCCAAATATTTTTTAAAAAAACTATTTCGACATTATAAGAAATTATTAATTATGATTATTCCAAATATGGAATTTATTTTTTGAAATTAAAATCATTGAATTAGTGGAAATTAATTTAAATTTAATCTTGTAGTCTGGTCGACAATGCAGGTTTTTAAAGTAAAAACATTCAAAAAATTTCTTAGTTTTTATACTCAAGTTCAAAGTGAAATTGATATCAGTTAACTAAATTTTACTAAGTGATGAGAATATTATCTAATTATACTTTGAAACTAATTTAAAATATAATTTAACCTCAAAAATAAATTAGATGAAAATAATTTTTAAATTAAAATCCAGTATTCTTCATTATTCATCCGACAATGAAGTTTCTTAGAAAAATACCAAAAATTCAACCTAAGATAATTTAAACATTATAAATTGAAAAATATGTTTAATTTATATATTGAAATTTATAAATATGTCTGAAATTTATTTTATTATTTTTCATAGAAGTATATTAAAAGCAGTTTATTTGAGAAAATTGTATTTTTACCCATATAAGGACTTTACAAAAAATTATATATTTCATTATCAATATGTTTTATTTGTATAAATAATTTATAAAAATTATTTCAAAATTGTTTATTAGTTTTTATATAACTATGATTAATTTCTACTTTACAATTATCCCATTTAATAAATTATTATAATAAAATGATGGTTCGTAGAAACTTGGTGTTGCATGTAGAGTTTGCTATGTCAGTGTTGCGTGTAGCACAAGACAAGTCCTTCCAGTGTGAAAGGAATGTTTCACTTAGTGATTTAAAAATGAAAAACACAATTTTCCGTGTTTTCTAAAATGAAAAATATAAAAATAATGAATTAATTCAGAAAAATTATTTCACAAAATCTCAGAGTCTTACATTCTATAAATTAATTTATTTGGGAATTTATTACATTAAATGTATAACTTTTATATATTTAGTGTAAAACCATATGATTTATTATCTTGATTTAATATTATTTACCTAGAATGTTACATGATATAATTAGATGCCCATTTATTTTACACGGGTTAATGATACTTTGATTATGGATGGAATTATTAATGATTTCCTTATATTAATCCATTTATAAAGGATATGAACTCCATTTTATTATCATGGTTTTTTATGATGTTTTGAATTGAAACATATTTTCTTTCAATGGTTTCTTCATACTATAAAAAAGGAATGATTTTTATTTCAATGTTAAATGAAAAACATCTTATTTCCATGGGTTCTTTATGATGTGATAAGTGAATGTTTTACAAGTGGAATGCATAGGTATGGATGAATGATACGTGGAATCCTGTATCACCCTCCAATGAATTGGTTAAAATTTTATATCTCATGAGATAATTATTTATGATTACATTTTAGTTTCTTATTATAATAGTCACAGATGGTGTTTCTTATAAAAGTAATGCTTCCCTATACTAATTTTTATCTAATATTTGAAATATATTTCATAGTTTAATACTTGTTATAATGTCTATTTTATGCTCTCAATGATCATGTTTATTGACTCATATTTCCACAGTAATTTTATTCATATATTACTTTAATTCAATAATTATTCCATGATTTATGATTCATTATTTATTAGTTATAAGTATCTTATATATCTTGATTATACCCATACTCTCATCTTATGTTCACTTATGATATCTAATTATTAATTCTTATATTTACCCATACTAAGCCTCTAATTTCACAAATTTATTATGTTTTCATTTCCCTAGATTATTAATATAGGAAAAATATGAAATGAGTAGATGTTCGTATTTTATGGAGAAATTTTCAGAGAAGTTGAATAATCATTGTGGATTGGATAGTATCATATATAATGGTAAAAAACATCTGTTAATACAAAGAACATGGGTTTTGTTAGATAATTTGTTTCGTTAATTATCTAAAAATCAAAACCTAAATAGTCGTCGGAATTTATTATAATGAAATATTTGATTTATGTTATGTGTTGATAAGGTTACATCTATAAGATAATATAATGAGGGTGAAGGAGTGTCAGTTATTAGATTTGGATTAAATATTCACGATAGAAAATATATATAGTATTGATAATTCACTTGATTAGTCCTTATGTTTTTAAGATATATTTTATATATTATATAGATTAATGGTATTTTCTACCACACATGATGATTTAGTGTGGTAGTCACATGACTTGATAAGATTATTCACCTGGAGCCTACCATGATGTCTCATCGAATTCATTGGTAGTACTAGTATCCTGGAATAAAGAATGATGTAATGGGATTTTCCTCAAAATTCATAACCTATATAGTGGTTAAGGAAGTAAACTAGTGGACTATGGGACTTATAAAGTCCTTAGCCTTTCCCAAGATGAATTGGTTGATGTGATGATGAATTTCAGGATGGCATTGTCAAGTAAACGTTATGGTGGTGATGTGGTATAGATTATCATCAACTAGTTGACTAAAGTTTACATTTCTTACTAATTAAAGAGACATATTTTGTTGATGATCCTGGAAATAAGTATTTCTATAAGATATTGGATCCATATGTCATTCCCAATAGAATTATTTCGGATCAGTATTTCCATTTAGATATTGGGGGACATATTTTTTGTCATATGTTCTAAATTTTGGATGTTATTGGGACAACAATCATTCACTAAAAACATGTTACTATAAAAATTTCATCAAGAATCTATTCATATGGAAACCATTTGAGGCCTTCTATGGTAGGTTTTTTATCCCCTCCATGGTGGTTATAGGTTGAGGACTCAATGATTATTGGGTTAAGTCTCATGTATGATACTTCAGATAATATTTGGATAATCCAAAAGAGGTTGAAAACTGGCCAGACTAGGAGGTGATTTTATATAGACCAAATTCTTCATCTTTTTGAATATAAGGTGGGAGAACAATTTTTCCCAAGGGTTTTGAATATATTAGGACACCTTCACATTAGAAGATAAGTGAACTAGGTCCCATTTATGTGGGGATATTTGAGGTTTTCAAGATGATCAGTACCACAACATATTGGATAGTAGTTCCCTATGGTGGAGAAGTTTTAATGACTCTATGGTGTAAACGAACATGTTTTGTATTAATTTTGGTCATATCATGTGTATTTTGACCTATTTTGATTATATATGGGGTTGTAAGAGGATCAGGTTCATTTTTAAAGTGATAGGGGATATATGGTGGAAAATTACCTGGGAGAATATTTCTTACTGAATTCCCAATGTTGGTTCATAGGATGTTTGGTCGACATTTCCAGTGAGGTGAAACATTACACACCCCACTGGAGTAATATTGGAGGACCATTAAAACATTTATTAGACTTGGGAAGTGAGAATTTATAATATTCACACTACTAGAGTTTCATTAAGAAGCTCACTAGAATGTTACTTAGATCCTAGAAACCCTAAATTTTAGTTAGGGTTAGTGCTTTAATTTGATATTTTTTCACCCCTTTATTAAATTTATTAGCTTAGGTATTTACATACAAAATCCCACATGAAATCCTTCTATTTATGGTGAATTTTTCTCCACTCACCTAAACACTTATTCAAATTGAGTATCATAAATAATGATTGTAAGATAGAGGTAAATATAACATTACTCTTCCCTTAAATCAGTATTTATATGACTATTTCTATTTATTTTTTTGTTTTAATTTAATTTCTGGGTGGGGTTCTATGGATTGTGATTCATACTAGTTAAGGATGAATTATTTCATAAAATTCAATGAGTGGGGTCCAAAAACATCAATATATGTGGTATATAATATTTTTCAATAGTTTAAACCAATTGTTATTGTTTTTTAATGTTTGGGTTAGTCCAACAATGCACCATTTTCCCTAATTTATGTTAAAATATCATTTTATTATCAGTTCTGGTTTTATTATGATTAGTGGAACCATTAATGGTGTCCTTGTTCCTCTTTCATAATTAAATGGTCGTTGATGGATATAATATGGGATTATTTTGTTTTAGACTATACACTCAGAACTAAAATAGGGATTCCTTGAGTTGTGTGATAACATTATAGATGAATATTGGTTCCACTTGGACTTCATTTTATATAGGATAAGTATATAATTTGGAAGGTTTTTCTTGATGTTTGACCCATATAGACCTTCTGAATTGGTTAGATGTGTGAGATCCAACATAGCTTTAGATTATAATTTATTAGATGTTATTCCAATATTAATATAAATTAATTAAATTATGTTTCTTCAGCTATTGGAAATACCATGTAAGGATTAAAGTTATGTATGTGGATGATATGCCCTTATATTATCATTAGGTATTATTGGGATGTAATGCCGACCTATATGTGTTCATTATGAAAATGGATGAATTTACCATTGTGTTTAATGATTATGATAGGAACTATACACCAGTGGTAATGGGACGTAATGCCCATGTGACGTTGATGATGTTTGAAATGGGATGTTATGGATGACTATTTATTATAATCTCAGAAGTCGGATATTCTTACTATATTTTTAGACTTCCAATAAAGGTGACAAGATACATATATGTGTATGAATACTTATGAGATAAGACTATATCACTCATATGATGGGGCCTCAGACTAGTGATGGTTTCCCCTCTTGTGGTTTTGCTCATGATATGGGATGTTGTGACCCATTTGTTGATTTTTTTAGGACATGATTACTATTTGAGTGGGATATCATTGGGATTCTATGCTCATTTTTGAAATATTGTTATTAGGGATATTTTTTCTACTCTAAATGAACATGTCTAGATATTATACTCACTATTATATCATTACTCAAGGAAATTATACCCCCAAATAATAAATATATCATGATTTTATTCCTATTAATATTTTATAACTTGAGGTCACTATGATCACTTCTAGACCATCATTACTAGGATGTTATGCCCACTATTATGACTTGGTTTCGGGGATGTACTACCCATGTAGTGACTTATATAATATCATAGAAACTGATTCCCTTTTTCATTATTTATATATCGATATGTTCTTTCTATGAGTTATCAATTTTATTATGACTAGATTTTATGTTCATGCATATTGATAGGGATGTGATGACATATTATGAATCCTATCATATGATAAAATAAACCTTCTCAATGGATTAAGTCTCTATAATTTTACTCAGGTCCAATTGTCGTACATGGGTTTGTGACTTAATTATTATGTTTTAAAGTATCTTTCATTTACCTACATGAATATCACACCACACATGTACTTTTATATATAATATTTGTTAGGGACACTCTTGGTGGTGATCTAATTAGTTGTCCTTAGACACTTCTTTGACACCTTATTACTAAGAAAGATCTCATGGTTGTAGTTATATATAAGGGAAAAGGTCATGTGTTTGATGAGTGAATAATTAGAGTAAGGTTTAATCTAAGAGATTGGGTTGGGAGAGGACTTGAGAGCCAATATTACAAAAGTCTCCTTTTTTGTTTCCTTTTTCATATTATGTATATGTTCGTAACAGGGATTACACTGCTTTTATTATAGTACTACCTAACATTTTAGTTTACAATATATTTTTATAGTATGTGTTGGATTTTTTACTAGTTGTTAGTTTGAAACAACATTTCCATGATATGATGCTATTTTTTTAATGTTATATATTAATTCTATAATGATTTATGGTTAAATGTTCTAGATATTATAGTCTTTCCACCTTATACAGAGACCTGCACCATTACTTTTAAACCTATGGTGTAAAATAAGGAACACTTGAGTACTATAGCACCATTAGTTCAGTCACAGTGGAGGTAAACTAGGCTAAGGGACATTATAATAAAGATTATTTTTGGAAATCAAATAGTTTATTTTAAAATAGTTTTGGTTTGATAGTTTACATTAGCATTTATACATTATGATGATATATGAAATTTAAAAATATAAAAGATATCATTGAATAGTTTTTTATATACAATGATATTAAGGTTCCTGGGTTGGTGTAATCATTTTAATTTTATCGCATAAAATTCTTACAAAATCCATTGTTCCAAAAAAGCCACTAGTAAAATATTTAACCACTTAATACCTTCACATTTGTAATCCCCCATCCTAGATCTTTTATTTACCCATTCCAGATCATTATATACCTTATATGCATTCACATATCACTGGGGATTGTAAAATAGCATTGAGTGTCTAGGAAATTTATTGGGGATTGATTTGACCAATTTTTGTGATAATATAGGCCAATGATAAATTCTGTGAAAAATTTAGCATGAACTATCTCAATATAAAATATTCTAAAAAACTAAAACATGTATGTCGAAGGACCTGTCATAACTATATAATGGAAATTGGGATCCAAAAGTGGCATCCTGAAATCCAGTATGACAATATAATATAAAAAAATAATTCCTATATGTATGTAAACCAAATAAAATTATCACTATAAAAATTATATTATATAGTATCTAGTATCAAAATAATAAAATCAAACAAACTTTGTGATATTCCACTCAACACATCCAATCAATGATGGTTACACTCACTACATGAATAGGTGGATTAATGTATTATATCACTAACACTGAACTACTCCATTATCCATCCACATATCTATCCATAATACCACTCATACATATAATATAATTTTTGAAACTATATGCACACTAATATTCATATGTACGGTGTGAGTACAAATTTCTAATTGGTGCCACCAAGGGATCTCACTTTCTATAGGTAAAAAATCAGGTGTATTCATGTGAATGTATATATGGAATTTAAAAAAAATAATTCATCCATGAAAAAAATAACCGATAATGGGATTATATACATCATCCAATAAATGTCACCAAATAATACTAATGGTATATAATAATTATTCCCAAACCGTATAGAAGATTCATACCTTATTTGAGATCAAGATCATAATTCATGTTCAAATATATAATTATTTATTTGATAAATTAAGAGGGAAAATAACTATCTACATATTTTATATTAAGTAAACTAATCAAATATAATAATCCTGTTATAGGATGGGAAATATGTACAAATTCACATTCACATATATAGTTACAAACATACATATGTATTGAAATACATTTCATCATACTTGTATCTTGGAAAATATAAAATCTAATAGTTATAATACCATCATAAATAAAGATACCACATTGAGGCCTACATCTTCTACCAAAGGTATAACCAATATATTGTTAAAATTCTAAAAAATAATAAAATACACAAGCTAAAATTCTATCCCATCAAAATGTTACATAATAAGAAATAAATATTTTCCCAATAAAAGATTAAAATATGTTTGTAGCACTGTATAATGTTAAAGGTATGTTATTGACCACGTCAAAAAGGTTAATCTTTCTTTTCAAGAGACTAAATAATTTTATCCCCATAGTTATAGTAGACTTTTACTATAGTATTGTTAGGATGAATGACCTGCTTGGGAGTTTATCATAGAATGTGTGAGTGATGAAAATGAATCCTGAAAGAACATGTGTTTGCCTATGCGGATAGTGATTAGTTTGATAATTTTTTTGAACATATGGGTGGGTCCTAGGGAGGAGACAACATGTGTATGTAGGGAAAATGATGGTTCCTAGAATGTTTGATCTTGAAAACCATATTAAAAACATTGAGTGCTTGTATAGTTAGAGGGGCCTAGTTGTTACAATTTTAAAAAAGGGGAAACTATCTGGAAGTCCTGTGGAACAACCTAGGAAAAAATATAGGGTCTATAATAGTGATTTTGTGATCTAATGGGGTAATTTAACATCATATGAAGTTATGGGATAAAATATTAAATGTTAAAAATCATGAAAATAAGTTAATCCTCTCCTTTCAAGAGCCTACCTAATTTCAACAAAACAGCTCAGCGAGTCTTGGGCTAGAGTATTTTTGAGATAGTTGACATCCAAGTAAGATTCCCTTAGTGTGTTTGAGTGAAGAAAATGCACACTTAAAATACTTTTTTTGGCATGTGGGTATATTCAATACTCTTATGATCCATTTAGTTACATGGGTAGGCCCCAGAGCGGGTATAAAACATGTCTGTGGGGAAATCGGTGGTTTCTATTTGGCTGGGGTCGAATGTACAAGATAAAGATGTGGTGTGTTTATGCTTCCAGTAGGGTCAGGTTGTTACAATGGAAACCCATTGAAAAATTATGTATTAATGAGAAAGAAGGAATCATAATATATATATATATATATATATATGAAAAAGAAAAACATAAAAAATTTGAGGAATAATGATGAACCAAATCATATCATGTCATATCATAATCTACCTTGACTAGCCACATGATAATATACCATAAAATACTCTACTTAAATTTGGTTATTACACTAAATTTATACATTGGGTATCTCCAATGATAATTATATTAAACTTGTAAGGATAACCATTACCCCACTTGATACCCTAAATCAATATACCATCAATTTCCCTATCATAACATAAATTATTGTGAGCTCTTAGCTTCATTAAATCATAAAATGATTTTTTTCATCGATTTAAATACCACTACAATATCACACACTTCCTAAAAGATTCAAGTTCATTATATCAACCATCCAACACTAAAAAAACTCACATTTACATGTCTCACAAAAAAATTATTATAGAACCAATTGATAAATAAGAAACCTCAATTAAACCCCAAGAAAATAATGTGGAATATTAAAACTAAAAGACCTAAGATTCCAACTAAAAATAAAAAATATTGATAAATTTATAAACCAAAATAGGTTATACAAGGATAAATATTACAAAAAATAATAAAACCCCACTAAATTGATAATTCCACATCCAAATAATTATTCTCTAATTTAGCTATCCTAATTAACTCAGTGGGAGAACTTTTTAACCATATACACTTAACAATGTTATTCCCCAACTACCCATATCATAAAGAAGTATATTTGACATATAAATATATTTTATTTTAAAAAATTATTAATTTGACTAAAATTAAATTAATATAAAGTGAATATATCATAACTTAAAAATCCACTAAACTCATCAATTACATCACCACTAATGAAACATATTAGTTGATGGGAAAGTGTTGTTCATTGAATAGTAATTTAGTCAAGTTATATCTAGAAATAAATGGTTCTTCCATTAATTTATAGTGGGAAAATATAGATAATAGGATTATAATAATTATTATTATTATTATTATTATTATTATTAATTTCACTATAAAATGACCAAGATATCATGAAGTCAAAAATAGAAATATACCTATCTAATATATATTAAAAATATCACAACATCATTCCTTCATAGGCTAAAATAATCATGTAAAGATTTATTATTAGGATTGTACTTTGTGTAATAATATCTTGGGCTTCACATTAACTAAAAGGTTTATTAAAAACATTTAATTATACAAAATATATTAGTCAAACCAAGAAAAATTCACATTTTTATTTATTATTTCTACAACATGTAATTTAATTTAACATATAAAATTACTTATTAAAACCCTCCAATTATATTTATAAAACTATTTTTTCAATGTTATTATAGGGTTGGAAATCAAGAATTATGTACATCATAAATATATCCCAATTAAACACATAGGTTACTGTTACCACCTTCCAAAAAATCCACAAAAAATCTCATACATGTTTGAAAACCACAGAAAATATCACTAAGAAAAATAAACCTTGAGTAACAATTAATTAAACCTAATAAAAAAATATAAAAAATTCTTAAAACCATGATAAACACATTCAAAAATATTCCATAATACTTTAAGCACTTCCAAAAATAAAATTTTAAAAAATATAATCCTAAATGATTCAAAATTTTACCCATAATAAAAGAAATCCCTAAAAATCAATTAAAACTCACATTTACCAAAATACTAATCAATGGAAAGAATGGACCTTCCATGTCAACTTCTAGTCCTTAGATATAAAATTCAATGCAATCAGAAGTGATTCTACCACACACTAGGGGAATCACAAACTAAAATCGCTACCACACCCAACAAAACTAAGGGGAAATCAAAAGAAGGGAGAATGTAGAATAAATGGGAAAAAATATCCTATTTTGGTGAATGAAAATTCATTTAGAATAAATAAATGGAATAAGAGAAAAAGGAGGGGGGAGGGGAAAGTGGGGAGATCCCAAACTTTTCATATATATTGAATAATATAACCCTAAATAGGTGAAAATATAAAATCTCTAAAAAGGAAATTCTACCCCTAATTAAAAAAAATTTGGAACATCAAGTGCCCAGTGGCTTCTCAATGGACACCTAGGGGATGCCTAGTGGGTACTACTCTACTATATTTATCTCCGTTTACCAATCATGGTGGAATGTAAAATTGTAATTTGTGGACACCTACAGTTATCCCCTTAAAATTAAACTTTTTAAAAATTCCTATAAAATATATTCTAGCTTTTTAATCATCTCACCATCTCTAAATTCTCTGAATAAAGTTCATAAAACACTAATAATGATTACTCTCTTGATTAAATTCCAAAAAAATAAAAATAAGATCATATTTTCATGATCAGATCACCAACTTTGATTCAAAGATTTTGAAAATCCCACATAAAATATTTTAATACTAAAATATAATTTAATCTAGATAGTAATGACAGAAGTCATTATAAATGACCCAGACCATGATTATAATCCAAAATATCCAAAATAATTTCTAATTTAAGAACCTATACTTATATATATTATTAATTTTATTCTATTATACTAAATCACATCCCATAGTTTTTTCCATTCATCTTATATAAAGATCCAAAAACCAAAACACACTACTCAACAACAAAAAATACTCAATTTCCCGATTTTAAAAACTCACTACAATAAGAATCAGCTTCGGTTTACCATTTTTAGGGTTATCATTATATTTAAAAAATTACAAAATAAGAATACATAAAATACCAAAAATTATATCGAATCAATCCAAGATCACTCATAAAGATCAATCAAAATATTTTCACTAATAAATAATCCTTCATTTCAATATCATAGTTTAACTCAACTTTGGAATTCTATGTTTTATTAATAAAATCAAAATTTATAAATAATATTATATAAAATATTTCACAATTTATAACACGGTAAACTAGATTTTTGAAATAATTTTGAAAAACCAACATTTATTATTAGAATTTTAACTATCAAAACTATAAAAAACATCTAGAAATACATTGATAATCAAAGAAAAAAATCATTAATAATAATATAAACATGAATATAATTGAATATAATTATTTAATTTTACCCTAATAAAGTATTTTAGAAAAAATTAATTAATATATTATATATTTAAAATTAATTAAACTATTTCATATATAACGATCAAAATAAATGAAATCAATATTTATTATGTTCAACTATCTAGTCGATACAAGATCGAATATAAAAATTGGTCCTTGAATAAGTCATATGACTTTTTCCAAGTCCTGTGATGGATGGAGACCTTGTTGAAGGGAAACTAGAATACATTATAAATTCATAAATTCCTAGAAATGTTATATTGGAACTAACTTTAGGGATCATTCTCTCAAGGAGGAATTTTTTATTTTTCATAGTGTTTTCTACTTTACTTTGAAATTGAATTTTAAAATATTAATTTTTTTGCTAATATTTTTTAGAGAATAAAAGATATTAATCTATTAGTGATTTTCAGAAAAAGAAAATAAAAATACAAAGAAGAGATAATGTAAAAGAATGAAGTGATGTGATATAGGTAAATTAGAAGAAATTAAGACCAAAGGAGATCCACATAAAAATATTTATCAAATTTCTATAATTGGTGATTTTTTTTAAAAAAAATAATTCAATTGAGTGAGAAATTTATTACTTCACTCAAAAAACATCATTCATTTAAAATTTTTCAAAATCCTTCGAATAATGTATTCTAATTCAAAGAAGGCTCTTCCAATAAGTGTTTTTTATATTTCTTGATATATCAAAGAAACTCCCTCATACCACTCAATTTTATTATTACACTATCTATATGAATTTAAATGAAGAGACAAAAAATCAGAATGAATAAGAAGTACCTAGTAATGGAAATTCACATGATGTCACCTCAGTACATGAACTATAATCAAATATCATAGAATGAATAATAAAGATAAACAATATAAATAAATTTGAAACACAAAACAATTATTTCTATCAAGCTCTATCAGATTGAAAATATGGGTTAGCCAGCCATTATATGTTTAATATCATCATAAAAAGATAATTAAGGGTGGAGGAAACACATATTCAAAAAAATAAAGTAAAACTCAAAATGGGGAAGATGGAAATACTGCCCTAAAAAACCTAAAAAATAATTAAATACTACAGTGAATAAAACTAATGTAAATAAATAGTGGATATTATATAAAAAATAAGAAATAAAAAAGGACCTAAAATTTGTAAATTTTAAATGAATAAAAATATCAAAACCTACATTTCCTTATTGGATGAGCTTTCTCTCTCTCAGCTAAGATCCAAACCAAAAGATTAGAATACCTAAAATAAACACTTCATCTTTTATTTATAATAATAAATAGTGAGATTTCATTTCCACCAAGTACATGGGATGAAAACACTTAACAAGATATAGGTTGTAGGATGAGCTCCATATTTCATACTTCTTGGATAATATTTCTAGTATATGTAAGATCGAGGATATTTCCCCATAAATCCAATGCATCTTTAAATGAAATTCCATTTTTTTCATATGTAAATTTCATGTAGAAAGGATTTTGTATGAGTGGTGGTGGACAATAAATAGTGAAACTTTTCAAATGCCCTCCACTTGGATTGGAAATTCATTTTATAAAATTCAGTAGTCTCCCATAATGTTCTTTAATCTCTCTCAGTGATCCTCTCGCTCTAGTGAGAGTTTGGTAACAACACATTCAATCACAAGAGTCGTAGAGAATGAAATTAAAAGTGGATACCTCTTAGATTTAACTCTACTAAACTCTCTAGTCAGGGAATCAATTTATATACAGTGATTCCTTTTTTAAGTTATTCATATATTGCTCAAATCCACTCTTAGTTAATCTTATGTATTGTACTCTGTAGGGATGGTTAATTTTAATGATAATCCTTTGAGATCTTTAATTAGATAAATCATTTATATTTTAGTGATAAATATTTTATAGATTCTAGTTATCCTGTATTTAATATTACACAGTGAATGATATGTAGGGTTTATTATTGCATTGTGTCACTGTACCAATATTTTTATCTCCCATGGTGAGTTGTTTAATATCACACTAAATTCTCTCTAGCCAATTTATTAAGATACAAGCCTTGCGACTACCATTTTATTCTTACATGATATGTATTTCTCCTAAAAGTAGAAAAAAATGGTATAAACAAAATAATTAAGATAGTATGAAAAAACTAAATTTATAACTATTTTTTAATTTATTATATTTATTTTAAAATAAAAAAAAATATTTTATTAAATCTCTTCGAATTAATTAATTTCAGAAAAAACATAATAACAAAAATAATTTAAAATATGTACATTAAATCTCTTATCACTCCCCCGCAATTAAAAATAATCACTTTGAGGAAATAATCATATACCCACAATAATTCCAAACATGATTCAAAAAGTAAATAATTCACTAAGATCTTTCAAAAATAGAATTTATCATGTCTTATTTATGAAAAACATTTTTCTTTTCTTCTCTCTTATCTCTTCCCTCATTAAATCTTGATCATCCTCAAAAATTATAATGTTGTTTAAAAAATGGAAAATTTATATGAAATTATATATCTTCCCTCATATGGAAATTAATTTCATTCTTCACACTAGAGAAATAAATTATAAATTTTTTCTTATGATGGTAAAATTCATGTATCACTATAACTTTGAAAAAGTTGTCATTTCTCTACAATATGAGACGTGAAAATGCTTTTTATCATGGGGGATTTTATAGTGTGTATTTAGTGGATTTGGGTTAGTGGTTTGACTTTTGAAATAAAATAATTTTGAATAGTTAAGTTTGTACTTGTAACATCTCAACCCAAATCATCGTGTCTCAATTGTAATCCCATCAGACTTCATATGTGCCTCTTTATACGCAAGGGGTGACGGACTAGCACTAATTGTAAAATTATACAATTGGGGATACTATACCCTAAGTGTCATATCATAGGATCAATAATCAATAATAACCAATATATAAAATATTCATAGTAAACATGCATAAAGTTAAAGATGACATAAATTTCAAAAAAATAAATTACCTCCCAATGTGGAAAGAATAACTACTGTATATAAAGCATATAAATAAAAAATGACTAAATTAGGCCCCACCGATGATGGTCATTTCCCATAACAGGCTCCATGATCTTCAGCTTAGTAGTATTCCACATGGCCCTTATCCTTTTCTGGATCCCTCATGAAATCTACAAGCACATTCAAATGCCTGGGTAGGGTGAGAAAAATACTAAACAGGACACCTCCAATGTATCCTTAACACAATGTGCTTAAATATAAAAGGGCATGCCTTAATAATAATAAATTTGTAACAATCATAATAACACACAAGATAAAACTATTTGTTCATGTAATAAATAAACCATCACAAACCCCCAGTTGTGCCTGCTTTATCTCCTAGGTGGAAATGAATGTTATGTTAATAAGTATCCAAAACTAGCCACAAGTTTTTTAGTGAGTTACTCAGAATCCACAAGGCATCAAGTGAAAATAACCTACCTAGAATCCACAATGCATTAGGGAATACTTAGAATCCTCAAGGCGTAGAGTATCTTTAACCTACTCGAAATCCACAAGGCATCGGGTAACACTCAGAATCCACAAGGCATCAAGTGTCGGTCATCTACTCACATTCCACAACGCATCGAGTAGATTCTAGGATACAATGTTATGATGTTATTTCGTCATCTTTTCTTCACATCATACACTCACCCTACAAGTAGTAATCAGACAAAAAAGGCCACCTATCATGTTTACAAGTACCAATCCTCCAAAGGTAGACACAAAAAGTCGTATCTGGATAACAACCACAGCACACATTGTGATAAACATGGAATCATCATATAAATCAACATGTGAATCAAATATCATCATGGAATCAAGTTATCGAATCAATCTCATGGAAACATAACATGATTTACTATGGATTACATGCACACCCACATGTGATCACAAGTCAAGAATGATATTAGGTAAGTAAACATAAAAAATAAATATAGAAACATCTGTAAAAAAGATCCCAAAAATATAAGTAACATCCTACATAATAAAATTATCAATATAAAAAAGGAATGAAAATAAACCAATCAACATCCCACTTCATTATCTTATTATCAAAAACATTAACACATAAAATATTGAGGTTCTTTAAGGATTCCTAGAACCAAAAACTTCTATTTTATTTCAAAAAGAAAATAAATATTACAAGTGATAAACCTTTTTCTCTCCTAGATAAATTTCGAATTAACATTTAGGTCAAACCATATGTTCGTTAAATCATTCTTCGATAATTTATTTATTATCATTTTATAATTTTTAAATAAATTATCCACATGATTAACCATTAATAATTTTTATTCCATAAATTATCCTCTGGTGATTTACTAATCATCATTTATTAATTTTAATTAAATTAACCCTATATTATCCATGTGATTGACTGTTGGTAATTTTTATTCCATAAATTTTAATTTGAAATTTTATTAATTATCATTTTGAAAATTTAAAATAAATTATCCCATGATTATCAATGTGATTAATCATTGATAATTTTTCTTCCACAATTTATCCTTTCATTATTTATTAAAAACAATATGACAATTTGGAATAATTTTTCTATAAACATATAATGTGGTTATTATTTTTATAATTTTCTTTAGATAATTCATGGGAATAATTGTTCCAAAATTATTATAATTATGGTTTTCAAAAAAATTAACATTTGATAATATTTATATATTATCTCTTAATAATTTCGTCTAATTAACTTTGGTTAATTCACTATTTTTATATTCATACAAAAATTCCTATAATTTATCCATTTATAATTTATAAATTATCCATAATCAACCAAATAATTGTTAGTATATATATATATATATATATATATCTTTTGATAATTTTCTACAAAAATTATTCCTATGCAATTCAGGTTTGTCAATTTTCTACAAAAATGTTCTTTTTTAACCTATTATATTTTTTCCAAACAAGTGATGAGGAATAATAATAATAATCATAATCATCATTTAATGAAAATCCTTCATGTGTGGAAGATGAAGGAGGAAGACCCACGTCGGTGCCTGAAATTCTAAGAGTTCACTGGATACCCGAGCGATCACATTCAAAGAGATTTATAGGATTCTTAGATTCAACAAGATCAGTCTAGAATCAAACTAAAAATGATCAAGTATATATAATAACCCAAAATTTGTGTTTATCATTACATGAATTAAGATACATGATTTCAATCATTAATCATCCTAAAAATCAATTAATATTCCTTAATTTCCACTTATTTTTTCAATTAAATTTTTATTTTAGGAGATCAGATCCTCATGGATCAACCTCTTTCATTTTTCTGAAGACCAAGGATCTCGGAGGAGGCTCGAGGAAAGTATGGGGGAGTTTGCGTGCTGGGAATTGGAATCAAGGTACTTTCACATTGTGAAAGTGCGATTCACATCTTGTAATATTTCAGGTTTTGAAAAAAAATAAAGAGTTGAATGTTTTTTCAGAGTAAACCAAACTCGAGGTATTACATTATATGAAATGGGTTTACATGTCATGTAATCCCACGATGTTGTATTCCTTAAAACATTTCATTTGCTTGGGTTGTCAAACCATACAGCTACGGCATCCCTCTCCCTCGAATCTAGGTGACCCGATGACCATCTCTTCAATGTTTTTGAGATCCCTAAGATGGGAATCGATCTCAGGCATCCATCTTTAGTCTACAGCGATCCATCATTGATCTGAGGCATTATCTACCACTATTCAAGTTATTCTTTTATCCTTTTCTTCTCGTTTCACTTTTCTATATGGTTGAACTTGATCCCCATGATCCCAATAGAGTTTTTTTTGCTATTCGTTGGTGCATTTGCGACACAACTTCCTTTAGTGGATGAAATTGTTTTGGGAGAGGTGATCAAGATATGTTGCATTGATTTTTTTTCTCATGATAAGAACAAAAATGACCTTTTTAGTTAGGGTATTCATGGATTCACTAGTTATTTATGTGAAATCATATAGTTAGCTTGATTTTTCCACTTGTATAAAAATGGAATTCACCTAATTACATACATGAACCATTTTAAATAATTGTTATCGATCATGTAGAAATTTTTTATCTTTAAAATGTGATAATGGTCTACCTCTAGATTTTCTTGACAGTTTAATATCCTTGTCTTGTTTGGTTTAGCATCTTATCCTTGATGGAAATTGTTAAATAATGTAAAGATGGAATTAATTGATAAATTAATTAGAAAATTTATTAATGAGGTATGTTTACTGAATTTTGTTGTTTTTGTTATAATTTGATGTTAATAAAATTGATGCATACATTCATTTTTAATTGAATTGGTTAATGAACTTAAATCGTGTTGATTCTTGTTGATAAAATAAATAAATTTATGTTAAATTAATTTATGACAGCTTTTTGTGTAGGTTTCTCATAGCTTAAACCTGTGAATAATTAATAGGTTAATTCAAGATGGAATAAGAACTGGTTTTGTGATAAGGATAATGTCTTTTTCGGGCCTAAGTTTCCCTCTTTCATGTAAAGGCCATGTGCCTAATGCTTTGGGGTTGATAGCCCATTGATGTTTTTGTTCCTACTTCTTATGATGTTCTCTGGATATGAGACATGTTTTATGTGGGGAAGGGAGGCCTGGATGTGATGTGAGCCTAGGATGGATGATCATAGAGGAATATTGTGGTACATGGGGCATGGAGGCCTAGTTGTTGTTGCAGTAGTTGACTCCTAGAGTGGAGAGATGAATCGGTTTATGCTTGTTGTTTTGTGGAGGACAATAAAGGTGATTTAATAGGATGATATTGGGATTACTCGGTGATATAAAGGATGGGTTCTTGTTAAACCTATTTTTTTTATCTACTTTACATTCCCCACTACTTGATGTAGCTTGTTTTTATTACTCTCCTTCCAAGGGAGACAAATATGTTGAGGGTATTCCATATCCATTTTGTGTTTAGCTTCTCTTGGTTGGATGGCTCTATGATCCTACTATATGTGGAAAAGACTCGATAGGTAGTTCATCTACTCACTGTGTTGATCCTATTGTGTTTGATAGCTTAGAATGTTTTCTTAGAATACCAAGAAATATAAAAAGCAGTAATGAAAATTAAATAAATGAATAAATTTTTTACTCATTGGGGTTGAAGCTTCTTGGGATGCAATGTTGAGGTTATAATTCTGAGAAACTATGGACTTTTTTTGGTTATCCCAATAGGGAATGGATCTTCGTCGTGATTCTAATGAAATGAAATGTGGAAATTATAATGTGTAATTAATGGTCAAAGAATTACTTATAGTAATGTAAAACTAAGAAAAAGGGATAAAGAAACTTAATGTGTCCCCTTAAATGGTTGTGTGCTTATAGGATATCTAGTCTTAGTAGTGGCAGTCTAGAGTCCGAGAGACATTAGATGCAATTGAGTCTAAGATATGGTTATTCCTATAGTATAGTTGTGTTCTATATTATATCATGTACTTTGTTTCTATATGCTACTACATCCTTTCAGTTTGGGAAACTGATACCCCAAGAATTCTTAGCCTTGGGGGTGTTTTCCCCAATAATCGGGTGGGAGGATGGCTGGCTAACTACCCCCTCTGGCCTCGCTCTCTTCTCTTGGTAGTTACTTGTGCTGGTATGCACAGTGTTTAGTTTTCCTCATATATGTGTGTAGAGGGATATAATGGCTTCTGATTATTTCACACACATATATTCTATATATTGTTTCCTAAGGATTACTGTAGGTATAACATGTATAGGTTGTGATGGATTAAGGATCCTTACTCGATGTATGGGATGTGATGACTTGATGTATAATACCCAATGTATAATACACGTTATTCAAGATGTGGTGGATCTCATAAACTACCTAGTTACTTTGGTTACATGGAAGTTGTGGAGTGATGCATGAGGTTCATGTTGGCGCATGAGGTGCGTGTTGTGGTGCTTCGCCCAGGTGTTTGTGGGAAAGCCTTTTTGGAGATAGATGCTCAGGACGGTCGACATTAGGGAAGAGTTGAGAACTAGTGGGGAAGAATTAGTGGGGTTACCTTGATATTATTTATTATATAATATTCTCTTGTATGGAATATTTGGTGAGAGTATCCATGGAGAGGGTGGGAACTTAGTATACCTATATAGGTGACACGTTAGTTTCACATGTTGTTCACTATGCTTTATCATTCTTTCATTACTCTTGAATGAGAGGATTTAAGGAGGATCCTACTGAGTATACTATTATACTCACCCTACGTATATATAAACTATTTTTCAGGTCAGTTGGAGAAGGTTGGAGATCAGGCTGGTTAATACTACCTTGAGGGTTACATGAGCTATTTGGGCTTCATGGTCGCTACCATCTTTACATTGTTTTGGTACTTATAGTTTTTCTTTTTTGTTTTTTGTAGTTTTTTCATGAAATTACATTTGTTTACATGGGTTTATTTTATATTTTAGTCTGAGTAGGGGTTGTTTGGTTTCTATCTAATCTCTCTCTTCTGCGTGTGCTTCTCTTAGAGGGTGATGCTTCCCAACTACATGTTTATTATACCCTCGGTGCTAGTCACCAACCAGGGGCCTACTAGAGGCGGGACTCGGGGGGTATCTATCTATCTTCTCCCATTATCAGGCCATGAGGGGTACACATTGTGGGGACGAGTCATGGAAGTGTGGTATCATGTGTTAGGTTTAGGGATGGGAAAAAGTTCTGAGTTAGGCACAGGCGAGGTTTCATGGACTTGTAGGGAAACATTATCATATATGTTTATAAAGTGTTTTAAAAATGGGAGATCGGCTGAGACAAGGGTATTTAAGGCCCCCTGTGATCTGATGCATAGACCTTTAAGCTTACAGTGGCTACTTGTAGGATCTAAATGTAGATGTATATGCTCAATTAAAAGAGGGCGTGAATTGTAGGTTTAAAAACATTTTCTTTTACCCTTAAGGAAATCTATGTTTTAAAAAGTTAAGTAAGGTAAATTTACAAAACCTCTTCAGTTATTACATAAAAGGATAATTGGAAGGTCCCAGGTCCAATTATAAGAAACCTAAACTTAAACAAGATAATCTTAAGATAACTTAAGCATGTTTTACTTAGAGAAATATTCTACCTTAAAGATTGTATAATCTTATTTATTATATTATACAAGTATAAGAATGTATAAGAAAGTTATACTTTCTTTCATTGGTAATATACAGTGGAAATAAAACTTGTAAAAAATCAATTAAACAAGTAGGAAATATTTTAACCCGAAGAGAAGGGTATCCAACAACCTTGGATAAGGGTCCCTTGAATTATACTTTCAAGAAAGTCTATCTTACCTACACCAGGTTATTCCCTGGATAAGAATATAGTAGTATGTATTTCTATCCATGCAAGCCCTCAAACTTTATGGTAGTCTCCACCTATGTCTTCATATCCCTAAAAGTCCTATAAATTTATGGTAATGATAACCTCAGTCTTCCTACCCTGGGAATCCCTCAATTTTACTCACCAACAACCAGATTCGCACAAAGAATGTTAAACAATATGTTCATCGCTGAATAAGATTTTCAAAACTCGAAAAAAGCATGAGAGTATTTATATCTCTAGAAATAACTTCATAGCATGTAATCTCTAGAATCATTAATCGAGTTTGAACTCGTTCAAATGATCTTCTATTTATAGGTATGGAATCTAATAGTCGTATCCCTCCTCCAATAGTCATATTTTTTCTTAAATCTCATAGGGACCTGTACACGTGTCACTCAACCAACTATTTGTTAGAAACAAATTTTAAAAAAAAATATTTAGGAAAAACATGAGAATAATTATTATAATTAGGAAACAATAATAATTTAAATTTTAAGGAATTATAATCTAGAAAAATAGAAACAATGTGTTTGGAAAATAAAGTAGCTTAAAAAATGTGAATAATAAGAATCTAGGAAATATAGAATTCAGAAACTAAATATATGAACAATTGGATTATGAAAAAAATGCATATTTAGAGTCTGAATAATAAAAAATTCAGATTCTGAATTCTATGGATTTGAGAGTCCTAATTATAAGGAATTCAGACTGTGAGTTCTAAGAAATTCATAGTCTAAGTTTTGTGCAATTCAGAGTCTGAATTCTGAGCTATTTAGATTTTCAATTATGAGGAATTCAGAGTCTGAATTTTGATGAATTTAGTGTCTCAATTAATAGAAATTAAGAGTATATATTTTGAGGAATTCACAGTCTGAATTCTGAGGAATTCGGAGTCTAAATTATAAGGAATTTGGAGTCCCAATTCTAATGAATTTAGAATCTGAATTCTAAGGAATTTGGATCCAAAATTTTAGAGAATTCAGATTTTGAAAATAGTAAGACGTGTTAGCTAAGGAACTGTATGATTACAAGGATTTTGGTAAGGATCTAAATTTTTTCTTAATAAAAATATGGTTATACATGGTTTTGAGAATACATTAAATAATACATTGAAACCGAAGGTAAGGATAAAAATTTTCTTAGAGAAAGAAAATTTTCCTTAAGAAAATAATTCATAGAGAAAGGCTATTTTCATTAAGAAAACATGTTTGTGATTTTCAAACCATAGAGGAGTGGAAAAGTCATAAGGAAACATTATTGACGAAACAATCTCCCCCTTTTTGGAAAAAAAACAAACTTTCGAAAAATAATATAAGGAATAAGGATTTTTCTTTTATAACATTAAAACAAAAACTTATCTCCCTTTAATTATGACATATGATGAATACTACTAACTCCTCCATAGTTTTTGAAATCTCTAGGGATTGTATTCTTTTCTTTCTTACAGAAGATTCTTTTTCTTTCTTAAGAAAATATTCTTTAAGTAGACTTCCCATTTTTTAAAATCTCCATTTCTTAGGGAATTCTATTCTTTTTTTCTTAATTTTTTTTATCATTATTTTCTCCCCCTTTTTGATTTTATGAAAGTAAGGGAGGGAATGAAAAAAATTGTACCTAAAAGATTAGAAATATATAATATAAAATAATATAAATATAATTTTTTTTTGTTATGATAGGAAAAAAAATTTACAAGAAGAATACAAAAAAATATCGAATTTGAATGAAAATAATTTATTCTTATTTTCCTTAAAAATGATATTTCATCAAGGTTGATTTTAATTTCTTCATCTCATTGTGATCGCCCTCAAACCTCTTGAGAAACTGATCATGAATATTTATTTTGAGAACCTGGATACTTTATTCTTAAGACCATAGAATACTTTCCTATGACTTTACTACCTCTTCTTACTGTTTTAACTTTTCTTCAAACTCTTCCATGAGTTCTCTTTATCTCATTAAATTTAAAGAAATTGAATTGTTCTTTTCATTCAGGTCTTTGTCCTCTTGAAACCAGGCTTCTTTCTCTAGATTCAACTTTTCTAAAAAATTTGTTGTTAGGTTCTTCACGGTGTCATCTCACTAATCGAAAGCATATTTTACTGATTCATGGAAATAATCTATAATTTTTACATTAGAAATTACTAACTTTGATCATTTTCTTATTTCCATACATGGTCTATTATAAACATCATAACCTATATGAAAAGTCTTGAAATCTTCTGAAATATTGATAACTTTTTCCATGAGCATCCTAATCAAATCTAACTTATGATTGATCGAATTTTGAAGAAACTAACATTTGGAATCGATACATGGAAATAAGGGTATTATGTTTACTAAATTATTCAAATATTGAAATAAGAAGTCTTTTCCCAAAGAAGTCGAATATTCATAAGATGATTCCTTCACTCAGAAAGGAACATTATCGAAATCTTCTGCATTCCTCTTGGATGTTCCACCAACATCTTTATTAGCATTAACAACCAAAAATATCCTAGTAGATTCAATAACCACCTATTTATCTTTATCATATATATATATTTCCTTCCCATGTTTTGGAGTCTCATGTTCACTATATTAGATTTGGATTATCTTATCTTCATCAACATGCTCTTTATCAGTATCTCTTTTAATAACTTCAAGAGAAATGAAATCATGGTTTCTTCTCTCATCATCAGTTGGTTTATCAACCTCATTATGTCCATCGTCATCTTTCTCTTGAGATATTATTTAGGTTGATTCAACTGGGTATTTTTTGATCTATTGATTGTTTGAAATACTTTCCTTATCATTATATTCTTCTAATTTTTTATCACATATTCACTCTCTTCCTCTTTTTCGTGTTCTTCTTCTTCTTGCTGAACTATCTATTCTTCCATAATAGGTTCCAGAATTGAAATTTTATTTTCTAGAGTTTTCATCAAAACTAACTCTTGATAGAAGGATTGTAGTACCTGGATCTATTCGGATGCTTTCTCAGTATCTTTGAGAAAATAATAGACAAGTTCTGATTCTGGAAACTTCTTATTCATTTTCATTTCTATAGATTGTTTTTCAAGATCTTCTATTTCCTGAATCTTCAAATCATTTTCCATTGTAGGGTATAAATCAAATAATTCATCTCCATATTCATTTTTCTTCTCCTTCTCTCTCCACTTTTCTACCACTTCGTTAGAAATATTTTTATTCTTTTTTATCTTGGGAGGATATTATAGGGTTTCTGTAATGGGAGATTTTTCTTTTGGTACCGGTTCTTTTTCTTTTCTCTTCGTCTAGGTTTTCATGGAAGTTTCACATACATCCCCTTTTTTGGTAAAAGCTTGAACCTCACTTTCATAAAGATCATAAAACTCTCTTTAATTGATACTGAAACCAAATTTTATTCACCTAATAGTTTCATCACTCAACAATATAATATTGAAAGTTATAGGTATTAAACTACATGGAATTCTAAACAATTGTAAATAGAGAACAATGATCTTCGACAAGATTTTTGGATACATTGTTTTATAAGACTTGATGGTTACATTCTTTATTTTTCTTATGGACAAAAGGATGTATGGATTAGGTTTACATTTCTAAGATTAACAATGAAGTGCATCATAAATATATCACACTTCTTAATAGTGTCCTCTCCACCCTCTCTAGTAATTATAAATCCATGCATCTTCAATTATAACAAAGGATAGTTGGTTGTAAGAAGATTTATTTTTTGATACTTAACTCCCTTGAGTCCAAGGTACACTATTTCCTTTTCCTTCTCAAAACATCCTTCCATTTTTGGAAACTTTTGAGAGAAAAATATTTCTTCACATTCATAAAGAATACGGAGAATATTTGCATCCATGTTTAAGGATAATGAATAGATCTTTCCATAGCACTTAAATGAAAACTTTTCCCTTCCTCCTTCATAAAAACTTAATGAGTCATTAAATTCAATGAGAAGATTGGGATAAAACAGATCATGATTCATTGGATTTTCTATAGAATGACTTTCCCAACTATTCTTCTTTATGAATTTCAAAATTAAGGAATTATACATTAGAAAGAAATTTGCTTCCACCAACCTTTCTCTATAGATTTTTCAATCATTGATTTACTTGTTTGAGGTCACCTGATTTTGAGAGGAAATTTTAAGCGACATCGAGAATCTAAGGAAACTGAGAAATTTGAGTGACTGATTTGTAGGGTGGAAGAGATTTGGCAAAAAACTCTTGAAAACCCGATGTGGGACTCGAATATGGAGGGCCTTTATATAGGCTTCATGGAGATGGTTTTAATTCCAAAATAAATCCAATGGTTAAGATTATATTAATCTGATATGACCATTCAGATGAATTCTGAATAATGATTTGGTAGGTTTTTTCTTTTTATATTTTAATAAAAATCATATTTAAGGAAAGTAAACCTGATAAAGTTTTCATAAAACAAGATAGAAATACCAATAAGTAAAAAATATGAATATTTAAGTAAGGAATCATATGTTCAATATTTCTTAGAATGAAATGTCAGTATTGAAAAGGTTCTTCTTGAAGAACATAGATTCTGGAAAATTTTATTAATTAAAGGAATTTTTTTGTTCCAAAAATTTGTGTTCTGAAAATTTTTATTAAGGGAAAAAATAAGGTTCTGAAAAAACAAATAAAAATTTGTCTAAATGAATAAAAAAACCTAACCCCACTATGAAAAGTAATTTCTTAATGTTAGTATATAGGTTTTAACAAAAATTTAATATATAATATTACCTTCCAGTTATTATTTCTAACCATTGTTTAATGTATTCAAATCAATTAGAGGTTAATGATTTTTTAAAAATGTCAGCAAGTTCATCTTGCATTCTAATAAATTGTAAAATAATATCTCCTTTATGTGTGTTATCTCTAAGAAATTAACGCCTAATATCTATGTGTTTTCCCCAAGAGTGATGTGCAATGTTTTTCGTAGTGAAAGGGAACTTGTATTATCACATTATATTTGTTTCTTGGTCAAACTCATGTCATAATATATGATTGTGTGTTGCATCCACAACACTTGAATACAACAACTTCCAACTGCTACACATTCAACATCATTATTGGAAAGTGAAACTAAGTGTTTCTCTATCATGACCAAGAAACTAATTACTCTCTTAATAAATGATATGTTCTGGATGCACTTTTCCTATCCATTTTACTTCCCCCAAAATAAGCATCTGAAGAACTTTTTTTAAAAAATAATTTCGAGAAGAATAAAAAGTCATAAGTCTATAGTTCCCTTTTAGTAGTGAAAAAATCATTTCACTACTTTTAAATGGGATTTCTTTGGATTAGATTAATATCTTGCACATAAGCATACTCAAAACAATATGTCTAGATTACTAGCTGTTAAGTATAATAAACTTCCTATCATACCTCTAAAAGATGTTTGATGTATTGGTTTCCTAGCTTCATCTAGATCAAGAGAAATTGAGGTACCAATTGAAGTACTTACACTTTTAGTTTTTTATATCCATACTTATTAAGAAGATATTTAATATGAATATGTTGAGATATATAAGTTCCTTCTGGTTTTTGAGAAATTTTAAATCCAAGGAAAAATGGTAACTCACCTATCAAACTCATTTCAAACTCAAATTTCATGATATTCACAAATTAATTAGTTAATTATTTCTAATTTGATCAAAATATAATGTCATAAACATATATTTGTACAATCAAAACATTTTTCTTGACAATATTTATAAAAAGTGTTGGATCAGCAGTTCCCTTAACTTAATAATTTTGTAACAAAAATCTTGTAATTCAATCATACTGGGCTTTAGGGTCTTGTTTAACTCTATATAAAGCTTTTATAAGTTTCAAAAAAAAAATTAGTATGTTTTGTGTCTTCAAAACCTAGAGGTTGTTCAAAATAAAATTGTTCTTTAACATATTCGTTAAGAACAACACATTTTACATCCATTTGAAAAAGTTTCAAATTAAAGAATACTGCAAAGGAAATTAAAATAAAAATAGATTCAAGTCCAGCTACTGGAGCTTAGGTTTCTTTATGGTCTATTATTTCTTGTTGATTATAGCATTTAACAACTAGTTTAGAATTATTTCTTAGTATAGTTCCATGTTCATCACATTTATTTCAGAATACCCATTTTATTCCAATTATAGATGTTTCCTTAGATAATTTAACTGAGTTCTGGACTTTGTTCCTTTTGAATTAATTTAGTTCATCTTACATATCTTTAATACATTCAGTATTACCTAAAGCTTCATCGGTTTTTTTAGGTTATAATTGGGAAAGAAATGATATAGGTTCTGTTTCATTTCTTTAATAACATTCAGTCCTTATAGATTGATTTATATAACCAATGATAATATCACAAGTAAGATTCTTTAGAAACAAATAATTTGGGTTTGCTATAGCATGTTCATCAAGATAAGGTAGAAAATCTTCTGGGGTAAATACATCAGATATAGTTACTTGATTATTTTCCTTATTTAAAAAATATTCTATCAAAGTTTGATTATCAGTTTCTGAAAACACATCTGAGGATGTAGATTGGGGTTGTTTAATAACAAAAGGATCAGTTTCATTAAATTTATCATTCATTGTTTCTTCAATAGTACAATATTTTCTGTCGAAAAGTCTATAAGACATATATGTAGTGGAGTATCTTAATAAAATTCCTCCATCTGATTTGGGTGAGAATTTATGTAGGTTATATTACGTATTCAAGATGAATACTTTACATCCAAATACTTTCAAGTAAGAAACATTAGGTTTTTTACTATTCTAAAATTCATAAGGTGTTTTGTTAATAAAATTCCTAATTAAAAATCAATTTATAGTTTTGTATGTAGTAACGATAGCTTCATACCAAAAGAGTTTAGGAATAGAATATTCACTCAACATGGTTCTAGTTGTCTCTTGAAGAATTCAATTTCTTCTTTCAACAAAACAATTTTTTGAGGAGTTCTTAGAGCTGAGAAGTTAAAAGAAATTCATTTTTTACTATAAAAAGTTTCAAAATATTAATTTTCAAATTATTCCCCATGATCACTATGAATAGTTATCAATGGAATATTTTTCTCATTTTTAAAAAGGGATCTAAAATTTTTAAATTAAGAAAAGGCTTTATATTTCTTTCTAGAAAATATACCCATGTAAATCTAGTATAATCATAAACCAAAAAAATACATAGAATTTTCCACCAATACATCCAGTTTGTGTTGGACTGAAAAGATCCATATGCATAGAAATAATTCATCAGAAGATGAGACTTTACCAATTGATTAAAAGCTTGACTTATGTTTCTTTCCATACTAACAAGGATCAGAAACTTTTGAAGAATCAAATCTATACTCTGTTAGATCCTTAAAAAGACTTTTCTTTGAGGTTTTACATAGTTTCATAGGGTTACAGTGTCCTAGACCTCTATTATATAACCATGATTGATCTTCCATTGCACTAAGGTATGGTAGATCTTGGATCCTATGGTCTTCTAAGTTCAGCATATAAACATTCTCATTCCAATGTGTATATAGAATAAACCCATCCTTGAAATTGTGTACAAAGCATTTATCATTCCTAAAATTCACAAGGTAAGATTCATCACATAATTGTATAATTATTATATAGTTGTTCTTAAGACCTTTAAAAAATAATAAATTTGAAATTAAAGATTTTCCAAGAAGAAAACAAGTTCATATAACAATAATTTCTCCTAGTTCATTATCTCTGAAAGTTATTTTTCCTACATTAATATTGATAATATTTTCAAAAACAATTGTTAGAAATCATGTGTTTGGAACATCAACTATCCATGTATCGTATATTTTTGTTGGTACTTCATTTATTTTCCAAAAAATAAAAGAGTTAGACTTTCCGAATCCAAAATTTCTTTGCTTCAGAAATTTAAGAATGTAAAATTTTAGGAATCCACATTTTCTATGAAAAATAATCTTTATGAATACCAAATGATTGAGTTTTATTTGAAGAAAATTTTCTCTCCCAATGTCCACCACATTGACACTTGGTGAATAAGGGATCACTTTGGGGAACAAAATAATTATGACTAATTTTTTTTTGAATCAGTATAACCAATTACAAAACTATTACATAGAGGAAAATTTTTTGAATACATTTTGTTAAATTATTTATCTTCAGAAGTGAAATTTGATATAATTTTCTTTACCAAAATTTTTTTGGATTTTAGTTTGATGACCAAATTCTTATCCTAATATTCATTAGTTTTAGAACATGTTTTATTATCTAAATCATTTTTCATAGAAATAACATTTTCAAGATCCTAAGAAAGTTTATCCTTCTCAGAATTAACTTCATTAATGTTTTTAGAAACACATTCCAAATAAATTGTTTTTTATCTAGATCTTTAGAATTATCTGATAATTATTTTGTTAAAATTGAAATTCTAGAATTATATTTCTCTAACTTCTTCTTTATCTTACAATTTTCATTCTAAAGTAATTTAGAAAATGTAGAAACTTATTCAAATTACGGTAAAGTATTATCTTATGATAAATCATATTCTTCATCCAAATATTCATAATATTCTTCATTAGTAAAATTAGTATTTAAAAAATATTGGATAATAATTAAGAATTTTGTGCCTTATGCATGAGACAATGATTCTCAATAGGTACTCTAGCTATAAGATCAATATTCTTCTGACTAAAAGATTCATATTCTGATGATTTATTTGAATATTCACCACCACTAGAACTCCATGTTTCATTAGCATTCAAGAATTTCTTAGCGTTATATTTGTAGTACTTCTTTTTGTTCCTTTCAGACTTATTTTCCCTTCTATCTTTTCTCTTAAGAAATGGACAATCGGGTCTGATATGTCCATCTATTTTGCATTCATAACAAGTTTCTTAAAAATATTTCTTGTCCTTTCTATCTTTCTTCTTATATATATACTTTAAAATATTTCATTCCCACAATATTTCACATCCTGTAATAAATATTGGATAATTCATTCTCAGATTGATCACTTTCACTTGATTCGGATATAATAACAGCTTTTTTATATTTAGATCTAGTTACCCTTTCTGGATTCTTGGATTTATATTTAGTAGTGAAAGATACACTACCATTATTGTTCTTATTTTTTGTTGAAATCATTATCTCTCTTCATTATTGATTCTTACTCAAGAAGAGTTCCAAATAACTCATTAATTGTAATGTTTTATACTTCTTTTTTTCATCAATTTATGTCCTTCTATGTTCCCATTCATTTGGAATTAAATCAATTATCTTTTCCATAAGAAATTCATCATCAAGACATTTCTCTCTCATAGATTGAAGACTGTTAATGATGGTAATAAATGTTTGCTTCACATTACAAATAGGTTCTCTATATGGAAATAAGAATCCATGATATTATGATCTGAACATAGCTCATCTAGTTTCTATCACTTTAAAAGTTCCAAAATGTGTAACTTCAAGTTTCTTCCAAATATAGTTGGTAACTTCACAAGAAGATATTTGAATATATATGTTCCTGATTATAGAATACTAAAATGTATTTTATACCAATTAGTTTAATTTATATTCTTGTTTTTCATGGTTGGTGAAAGTTCTAACTTCTTTGTCCGAGATTTTGTAATCTCCAGTGAGTATAAAAAATTTATCTACTCCAGTGTTAGTGAAAAAATTCTTAATCATATCTCTCAAGTACTAATAATCATGACCATCAGGTATTGGTGCTCCGGTGGGATTATTATTGTCTATAGAACCAAAATTTATACCTCCCATTATATTAAAAAATATCTTTTCTACAAATCTTGTTAATAGTAAAAGTTTATAAAAAAATTAAGCAATACTTCAGAAAGAAATGTTAAGTAAGAAAAGTTAGAGTAAGAAAACTTATATGTAAGTATAATTATTTCAGAGACCACCTATGATACCAATGGTAGGATTGAAATATAGATATTGATGCTCAATTACAGGAGTGGTGAATTGTAGGTTTAAAAAAAAATTAACCTTAAAGAAAATATTTTTTTAATAATGATAAATAAGGTAAATTTACAAAACTTATTTGGTTCTCACTTAAAAGAATATTTTGAAGGGCCTTGGTCCAATTATATGAAACCTAAACTTTAATAAGTTAAGCTTAAGAATACATAAGTGGGTTTTACTTAGATAAATATATATCTTAAAGTGTATAGAATCTTATTTATCAGAGTATAGAAGTATAAGAAAGTATAAGAAAGTTATACTTTCTTTATCTAACACAAAAAAATAGAACTAAAACATGTAACAAAGCAATTAAACAAGTATGAAATTTTTTAACCCATAGAGAATAGTATCTAACAACCTTGGATAAAGGTCCCTTGATTTTTACTTTCATGAAATTCTACATTACTCACATTAGGGTAAGCCCCCAATAAGAATACTAGATTCTATCTTGCTATCTCCAAAAGCCCTCATATTTAAGGTATTTTGCACCTCTGTCTTTCTATCCCTGGAAGCCCTCCGTACCTCTGTCTTCCTATCACTGGAAGCCCTCGGTTGTACTCAGCAAAAATCAGAGTCGCATAATGAAATCTGAACAAGATGTTCATGACTGAGCAATATGTTAACAAATCACACAAAGAATGAGAGTATTTCTCTCTCTAGAAATCACTTCATGGAATGTAATCTCTAAAATCATCAATTGATATTGAAATCATTCAAATTATCTCATATTTATAGGAATGGAATCCAATGGTCTGATCCCACCTCAAATGGTCATATTTTTCCTTAAATATTATAGGTACATGTACACATGTCACTCAACCAAAGGTTAGTTAGAAACAAATTTCACAATATCATTTTATGTTGGAAAAACTTCAGAAAAATTATTATGATTAAGAAACAACAATAATGTCCTGCACAAGGAACTAGAATCTGATAAAATTGAAACAATATGTTAGGAAAGTAAATTAACATAATCAAATGTGAATAATAGAAGTCTATAAAATATAGAATTTTTATTCTAAATATATGTACAATCAGATTATGGGAAAAAAGGACATTCAAAGTCTGAATTATAATGAATTTGGAATCTGAATTCTCAGTAATTTGGAGTCTAAATTATGAGAAATTCAAATTGTTAATTCTATGGAATTCGGATTCTGAATCCTGAGGAATTTGGAGTCTAAATTTTGTGAAATTTGGAGTCTGAATTCTCAAAAATTTGGATTCTAAATTCTGAGAAATTATGATTCTGAATTTTAGAGAATTCAGAGTCAAAATTTATGAGAATTCAATGTCTCAAAATATGAATACTCGATAGCTAAGTAATTTTATGATTTTGAGGTTTTTGATAAGCATTTGAATTTTTTCTTATTAAATAAATGGTTAGACTTGGTTATGAAAAAACATTAAATAATAAATTTAAAATCAAGGTCAGGATAACAATTTTCATAGAGAAATAAAATTTTCCTTAAGAAAATAATTCTTAGAGAAAGATTATTTTCTTTAAGAAAATGTGTTTTTTATTTTTAAAACATTGAGGGATAGAAAATTCATAAGGAAACTTTATTGACTCAACACTTCTAAATGAGGTGATACTAGTTGGAGGGAAGATTCCTAGTAAAGGATCATGCATCCTTTTTATTTGTGCATGTGTTTGAATGTGTAGACCTTGGGATAGGTTAACCAATAATGAATAAAATTAAACAATTGATTAATGTTAAGGTCTTACATATCCCTAGTTTATGATATATGATTGTTTTTTCTTTTTTAGGTATGGTTCCAGGTGGACGTCCTCATAATGTTCTCATAGAGGATGTTTAGCATGTTGTACTAGTAGATCACTACATAGTATAGGTTGATGGCGAAGACACATAGATGATGAAACTCTGATAGATTTAGCTCTATAGTCTATAGAGGTTTGGGAGCTTCATTTCAGATGAATTCACAACAGATTGGTTAGAGGAGGTTGATATATCTTTTAGTTCGATCCGCGCTCAAAAGGAGCACTAGGTGTCATTGGATTTAACGATGTTGCGTAGGGAAACAAGGTTGTGATGGTTCTTATTCCTTGGGGATTTGTAGGAGTCATCAGTCTCCTGGGAGGAGTTGTGAGACCAGTTTAGAGACTATTTTCATTATTTTACCATGAAGATGTCTAGTCTCTAAGACCTTATTTCCCATCATCATGGGAGCTCTAGTGTACAAGAGTTTAGAATATATTTCAAGAAACTTTTGTGATATATTGAGGACCTGTTTTGAGACGAGGAGGTCATGGTGAGGCATTTTGAGGAGGCTTTACATCCATAGATCCAGTGCTAGGTCACTCTTTTTATCCTAAATAAATATATAGAGGTGGTGGATAGAGAATATTTCATTGAGAGTATATTATCCATAACTAGATCGTCATGATAAGGGACTCATCGGGATTCCACATAAAGCATATTTGTGGTACGAGGTTCCTAGTTCATATAGTAGAAGTGATTCTGATCATCCGGGGGTAGGTCACATCCCTCGATGTCTCATTTCTCCAGGGGTGGTGTCTCTTAGACCTATGCTAAGGAATCATATGTGTGTTTTTTCATGTGGAGGCTGACGTCATTAGTGGTGAGGGTTCCTGACCTTTCTGAGCAGTCAACATATACCAGGTTTTCTACTTTAGGTTCCTCTATTGAGGTAGTTCCATCCAAGGAAGCAGCATCAGGTTTCACCCATTTTGAATCTATAATGAGCTAATGTGGAAGGCATAGTATATCCCCCTGATTCTCCCAATCCTCAGAGAGTAGATTTTGGTCATGGAGGTGGTCATCAACATGGTCCGAGAGGTCATGGATTAGGTTGTTGTCAGCTTCATGATTAATCATTTCCAATTCCAAGTGATCATGACATAATTCTAGGTATTATTTGCTTGTTTTTTACTTGGTTGCATGCCTTTTTTTATTTAGGAATGACACACTTCTTTATATCACCTTCCTTTTTCCATGCTTTGGGACATGAGGTAGAGATACTTCCAGTGCCCTTGGAATTGACCAAACTATTTAGGGTTTGAACTGACTTTCTTGAAGTATGTTGAAACTATGAGCAAGTACTGAGGTAGAACCTCTCTTGAGGATATTTCCTAGGTTTACGGATACAACCATATGATGTCATCCTCAACATGGATTGGTTGTATTCAGTGAAAGTTATCATGGATTACATCAAGATTCAAGTTGTGATCTAGGATGCTGATGGAGAGCAATTAGTATTTGTTGGAAAGTGAGACCCTCAAATGGGTCAGAGGCGTATTCCTTTCTTATCATCTTTGATGGATGAGTTGATGCTAAGTTCAATGAAATTTCAATAGTTGGTTTTTATCATGGTTGTGTAAGAGAACCACGATATCTTTCTTGAATAGTTTATATCATTACCCATTGATGAGAGATCGATTTTAGGATCAAGTTACATCTAGTCATGTCTCTTATCTTGATTTATTCATATAATATGGAACCTTCTATGTTGCGGGACTTGAATAAACACCTAGATGGTCTATTGTAGTATGGTTCTGTTCGGCCGAGTGTATCATCGTGGGGTGTACCAAATTTTTCGTAAATAATTTTGATGGAAATTTGTGATTGTGTATTGATAATCCATTATCCTCTTCCATATATTGATGATTTATTCAATATAGTGAAGGGTGTATGTTTTTTATTGAAGATTTATTTGTGTTTATGATATCAATAGATGTGAGTGAAGGATGAGGATATTCAAAAGATTTCTTTCCATTGTCAGCATGGAAATTATGAGTTCGTTATGATGTTGTTTGGTGTGATGAATTCTCCAGACGTCTTCTGTGAGTTCCTGGATAAGTTCATGGTGGTTTTCATCAATGTCATCCTTCAGTGATTATATTCTGAAGAAGATAATGAATAGTTTTTTTCATATTTGGGGTGTTCTTAGATGTGATAAGTTTTTTGGGAAGTTTCCAAAGTATGAGTTTTGGGATCGATACGTTTATTTCTTAGGGCATGTTGTATATCAGTAGGGAGTAGATTTGGATTCGTCAAAGATAGCAGTAATTGTGTCTTAGGAAGCCCCTAAGATAGTGGAAAATGGGTGATGTTTCATTTGTCTTGTAGGCTATTATTGGATGTTCATAGATTATTTCTCTCATGTTGTGACTCCTCTAATAGAATTGATCGGAAATTATTAGGCGTTCTTGTGGAATGATCAGTGTCAAGTGGCTTTTGATTATCTTAAAGAGAGGTTAGTCAGTGGTTCAATTCATTTTCTGTCAATAGAAGGAGTTCAGTTTGAGTTTTTTATGAAACTTCATGTCTTAGGTTGGGATGTGTTTTTATGTAGCTAAGATCAGTTTTTTCCTATGGGACTTAGTAGTTATGTCCCTAAGAGTGTAAATATTCCTCCCATGATCTCGAGTTGATGGTAGTGGTTTATTTCCTAATTTTTTGGATGCATTATGTCATCGGCGATCACTTGGTGGACTTCAATGATCATATGATATTGAGTTATGTTTTCTCCCAATGATACTTGAATCGAAATCAACATCAATGGATAGAGATCTTATAAGATTACAACTTTAATATTTCATATACACCTAGAAATGGAAATGTTGTAGGTAATGTACTTATAAGTAAGTTTTGTAGTGATGTATTGTGTGAATAAGGTGATTCCTTAAGTGTGATGGAATAACATTCAACTATTCACCTAGATATGGGATGATTAAGGGGCAGAGGTTTCCTTTTTTAGATGATGGTGCAGTCATCTCTCGTGCAGCAGTTAGAGGAGTCCCAGTTGAGAGATCTTGAGGTAAAGGTATTGAGATACTTATTTTTTTGGGACGAGGCCCCTGATGGTTCGTCTGAAGATGAACAACACTGGTTTTTATTTCAGGGAAGGATTTTTGTTCCATTAAAGATATGTGAGAATGGACTCAGAGAGTTTCATCGTTCACCTTTGGTAGTAAATCTTGGCATAAAAAAGATGTACAAATATTTGAGAGGTTAGTTTTTGTGGCATGGGTTGAAGCGTGTTCTTGTGGATTTTGTGTCTCAAATTTTGGTTAGATAGAAGGTGAAAGAAAAGCACCGTGTTTTTAGTGTTTTGATGCAGTTTTTAGATGTTCCTCAGTAGAAGTGGGAGGACATTTCGATAGACTTTGTTACCATTTTACCTCGAGCTCATGGAGGCTATGATTCTATAGGGGTGGTACTAGATCATTTGACAAATTCATCCAATATTATAGCGATTAGGGATTCAAGATCAGTGGAGTTCCTATTGAGGAAGTATCTAGAGGAAGTGGTGAGGCTCCACACAGTCCCAAGGATGATCATTTCAGATCGATATCCTCATTTTACCTTTGGAGTGTGGAGGGGTCTCCAACATGCTTTTGGTTCTTGTCTATACCTTATCACTAATTTTCATCCACAAACAGATGGTTAGATAGAGCGGACCACCCAGACTATTGAAGAAATATTGCACTCTTCTATCCTAGATTTAGGAGGTTCATGGATGAGGAACCTACCCATGAGAGAGTTCTCTTATAATAATATTTTTCACTCCACCATCAGTATGGTTTTGTTTGAATCATTATATGGTCGACCTTTCTATTCTCTATTATACTATACTAGGGTCGAAGAGGCCAAAATTATTGGGCTAGAACTATTGTATAATATAAGTGAGATGGTTTAGGTGATTCATGGGAGGATGAAGACAGTGTAGGACTATTAGAAATCCTATGTCTCTCATAAGAGGATTCCTATGGTGTTCGTCATTTTAGATCATGTGTTTTTTGAAGGTGACTCCCCATCATTGAAAGTGAGGGTTTGGTCATGGGAATAAGATTTCTCCCCAGTTTGTGGGTCCTTTAGAGGTTTTGGATCATGTTGGAGGAGTGACATATTGGATAGTTCTCCCACTGAAGATGATCTAGATACATGATGATTTTAACATGTTGTAGCTCCATCATTATCTTCATGATGACTCCCACATCATCTATTAGGGTGACATTGATGTTGATAGGGATGTGACCTTTGAGAACTAGCATGTAGAGATCTAGGTCCACAATGAGAAGGTGTTTCACATGTGTTTTATCCCCTCAGTTCATGTCTTGTGGTAGCATGGTGGTGTGGAGGAGAGTACTGGGGAACGTGAGTTTCAGATAAGTTCTCAATACCACCGAGTTCATTGATATTTATCTCTTCTTATGTAATGTTTTTCATTTGGTTGTTGTAGAACCTTTCTGGTTATGAGATGGATTTCTCTTGTTGCTTATTATGTCTTTCTCTCTTCAGAGAGATATCTCCCTCAGCAAAGTGTTTGGGGGCTGGTAGTGGATGTTTCATGGTTCTTCGCATGTTCCTCTAGTGTGGTAGTTAGCTCTTATAGTGGTGAAATCTTTGAGAGGTATCTCAAAGGGTGGCTATTTAGATGACCCCTTTCTATTACCTCTTTGGGATTGTTTTGGATTCTCGGGGATGATAATTTTTTGATTGGTATTTGATGTAAGGTTTTGGATCAGCATGGATAGACCCTTTCCATGTTTTTGAATACTGAGGCACTTAGATGAGGCTCAAAGGAAGTTTGGAGGATTTTAGGTGCTTGTAATTTGAAGCAAGGTACTTTCATGGTGTGAAAGTGGGATTCTCGTCATGTGTTATTTTAGGGTTTGAAAATTATATAAAATGAATAGGTGATGGTTTTATTAGTGAAAATCGACCTCAAGGTATTACATGAAGTGAAATGGTATTACACATCATGTAATCCCCCGATGTTGTTTGTTTGATAACAATTCATCCACTCAGTTTTTCAAGACCTTTGGTTGTAGTATTCATCTCTATCAACTCTAGGTGCCCCAGCGACCTTCTCTTTGACATTTTGGGGGACCCTTCGATGAGAATTGATCTCAGGCTTCTGTCTTCGATCTGTAGTGATCCATCTTAGATTTTATATATGATCTACCTAATTTATTGTGGTTTATTCAATCCATTTTCGCATTTTTTTTTTCTTTTCAATGTGATGGAACATGATCTCCATGTTATTAATGAATTTTCCTTGTTTTTTTGTGTGGTTGTGATGCGGCAACCCCGGATGGATGTAGTTGTTGCAAGAGAGGGGATCAGGATACGTTGTGTTTATCTGTTCTCATGAAAATATTTTCAATGACCTTTTGAGGTAGTGGATTTATGAATTTTATATTTATTTATGTGAAATATTATAGTAATCATGATTTATCCCCTTGGATTGAAATGGAATAGACCTAATTATATAACTGAACCAGATTAAAGAATTGTTATCTATCATGTAGTTATGTTGTTAAATTATAGAATGATATTGTTTTGTATCTTTATTTTCAAGATAATGTGATATCTATTCCATTTTCAGTCTGGCATGGTGTTATTTATGGAAATTGGTAAAGAAATTAAATACAAAATTAATTTATAAATTAATTTTCTAATTGGTTAATGATGAATATTTAATAAATCTGATTATTGTTGTTACAATTTTATGTAAATTAAATTGATGTGCATATGCAAGTTTAATTAAATTATTTAATGAACCTGAATCATGTTGATTCTTGTTGTTAAAATAACTAAAGGCATGTTAAATTAATTTTTTATTTAATTTGTGATAGCTTGTGATTGATTATTGTTTAGGTTTCATGTAGTTGGAACCTGCGAGTAATGAATCGGTTGATTCAAGATGGAATAAGAACTTGTTGTTTGATAAGGATAATTCCTTTAAAAGTCTAGAGTTTCCTGCTTGACTGTAAAGGAAAAGTTCTTTATGCTTGGTAGCTAAAAACTCAATGATATGTTTTTTCCTACTCCTAATGATGTGATCTATATACGATACTTATGGTATATGGGGTAGGGAGGTCTAGAACATGAGCCTGGGATATCTGAGCCTTGAGAACTTTTGTGGTACGTGGGGTAGGGATGCCTAATTTTTTGGGTATAATTTGATTCATAGAGTGGAATTATTTGTCATTTTATGCATGTGATGTCTGGGAGGACACTGGAGATGATGGAATGGGTTGAAGTTGTGCTTACACATTGATATGAAAGTTGGGTTATTATTGAATGTATTTTTTAATTATCTTCTTTACTTTACCCACTTCTTGAGGTAGATGTTTTTTTACTCTACATCCACGGGAGGTGAAGACACATGGGGTGTTCCACATGCTTTCTATGTTATCTTCTTGTGGCTGGATGGGTCTATGCTCCGGCTGTAGATGGAAAAGACTCAATGGCCAGTTCATCTACGCACCATGTTGAGCCCCTTGTATTTGTTAGCTTAAAATGTTTTCCTAGATCACCAGAAATTATAAAAAATGGTAATTGTTGTTAAATAAATGAATAAATTTTTAACCCATGGGTTTGGAGCTTACTGGGATGCAATATTGTGGTTATAATTCTGATAAACCAGGGACTAAATATGGTTATTCTTGGAAGGCATGGATCTTTTTCGTGATTCTAATGAAGTGAAATGTGGAAATGATAATGCTTAATTAATGATCAAATAATTAATTAACATAAAATAAAACTAATAAAAAGTGAAATGTTAACTTAGTGTATCTCATTAAATGGTTGTCTTCTTATAGAATATCTGGTCATTGTAGTGGCAGTCGAGAGTCTGAGAGATGTTAGTTGTAGTTGAGTCTAAAACTTGGTTATGCCGACAGTGAGGTTGTGGGATATATTATATCATGTACTTTTTCGTTTCAATACTCTAATACATCATATAGGATAGGAAAAATGACACCCAATGGATTCTGATCCATGGGGGTGTTTTCCCCCAACATCTTGGAAGGAAAATGGATGGTTGACTACCCCATTTGGCCCCTCTCTCATCTCTTGGTAGTTACTTGTGATGGTATGCATGGTGGTTAGTTTTACCCATATTTGTTTTTAGAGGTCCTTATGATGAATACTACTAACTCCTCCTTAGGTTTTGAAATCCGTAGGGATTGTATTATTATCTTTCTTACAGAATCTGCTTTTTCTTTCTTAAGAAAATATTCTTTAAGTAGACTACCCCTTTTTTAATATCTCCATTTCTTAGGGAATTCTCTTCTTTTTTTCTTAATATTTTTTTATCATTATTTTCTCCCCCTTTGTGATTTTATGAAATTAAGGTAGGGAATGAAAAAAAAATTACCAGAAAGGTTATAAATATATAATAAAAAATAATATAAATATAATAATGTTTCGTTATGATAAGAAAATTTTGTTATAAGAAAAATACAAAAAAAATATCGAATTTACATGAAAATCATTCATTCTTCTTTTCCTTCGGAGTGATATTTCATCAATTTTGCTTTTAATTTCTTCATCTCATTGTGATCACCCTCAAACCTCTTGAGAAACTAACTTGGATTTTTTATTTTGAGATCCGTGATACTTTCTTCTTGAGACCTTAGAATTTCTACCTAGGACTTTACTACCTCTTCGTACTGTTTGAACTTTTCTTCAAACTCTTCCATGAGTTATCTTTAACTCTTTAAATTTAAAGAAATTGAATTGTGCTTTTCATTCAGGTCTTTTTCCTCTTGAATCCAGGTTTCTTTCTCTAGATTCAACTTTTCTGAAATATTTGATGTTAGGTTCTTCACGATGTCATCTCACTAATTGAAGGCATATTTTACTGAGTCACAGAAATAATCTATAATTTTCAGATTAGAAATTACTAACTTTGACCATTTGGTTATTTCATTACATGGTCTATTATGAGAATCATAACCTATATGAAAATTCTTGAAATCTGCTGCAAGATTGATAAATTATTCCATGAGCATTCTAATCAAATCCAACTTATGATTGATCGAATGTTGAAGAAACTAACATCCGGAATCGATACATGGAAATAATGGTATTATTTTCACTAAATTATTCAAATATTGAACTAATAAGTCCTTTCCCATGGAAGAAAAATATTCATAAGCTGATTCCTTTGATCAAAAGGAAACTTTATCCAACTCTTCAGCATTCCTTTTGGATGTTCCACCAATATCTTTCTTAGAATTGACAACCACAACCATCCTAGGAGAGTCAATAACCACATATTTTTCTTTATCAGATATATATATTTACTTACCATGTTTTGGAGTCTCGTGTTCACTATTTGAGACTTGGATTATCTTATCTTCATCAACAACCTCTTTCTTGGCATCTCTTTTAATATCTTTAAGAAAAATGAAATCATGGTTTCTACTCTCATCATCAGTTGGTTTATCAACCTCATTATGTCCATCGTCATCGTTCCCTTGAGATATTATTTCGGTTGATTCAACGTGGGATGTTTTGATCTATTTCTTTTCTGAAATACTTTATTTATCATTATATTCTTCTACTTTTTTATCACATATTCAGTCTCTTCCTCTTCTTCTTGTTCTTATTCTTCTTGTTGATCTATCTATTCTTCAATAATAGGTTCTAGAATTGAAATTTTCTTTTCTAGAGTTTTTATCAAAACTAACTCTTGATATAAGGATTCTATTACCTGGATCTATTCGTATAATTTCTCAGTATCTTTGAGAAAATCATAGACAAGTTCTGCTTCTGGAAACTTCTTCTTCATCTTCATTTCTATAAATTGTTTCTCAAGATCTTTTATTTTCTGAATCTTAAAATCATTTTCCCAAGTAGGGTCTAAACCAAATTATTCATCTCCATCTTCGTTTTTCTACTTCTTCTCTCTCCACTTTGCTACCACTTTGTTAGAAAATGTTTTATTATTTTTTATCTTGGGAGGAGATTATAGGGTTTCTGTAATGGGAGATTTTTTTTGGTACCGGTTCTTTTTCTTTTTTATTCGTCTAGGTTTTCTTGGAAGATTCACATACTTCCCATTTTTTGTAAAAAGCTTGAACCTCACTTTTAGAAATATCATAAAACTCTCTTGAATTGATACTGAAAAAAAAAATTATTCACCTAAGAGTTTCATCACTCAACAATATAATATTGAAGGTTATAGGTATTAAAATACATGGAATTCTAAACAATTATAAACAAGGAACAATGATCTTCAACAAAATTGTTGGATACATGATTTTATGAGACTTGAGGGTTCCATTATTTATGTTTCTTATGGTCAAAAGGATGTACATTATCATGTTTACATATCTAGGATTAACCAAGGATTGCATTATAAATATATCACACTTCTTAAGAGTTTCCTTTCCACACTTTATAGGAATTATAAATCCATGCATCTTCAATTCTAACAAACAATAGTTGGTTATAAGATGATTTATTTTTTGAGACATTACTCCCTTTTGTCCAAGGTACGCTATTTTTTTCCTTCTCAAAACATCCTTTCTTTTTTGGAAACATTTGATAGAAAAATATTGCTTCATATTCATAAGGAATACCGAGAATATTTGCATCCAAGATTAAAGATAATGAATAGATCTTCCCATAGATCTTAAATGAAAACTTTTCCCATCCTCCTTCATAAAAACATAATGAGTAATAAAATTCAAAGAGAATATTGGGATAAAGCAGATCATGAATCCTTGTATTTTCTATAGAAAGACTTTCCCAACTATTCTTCTTTATGAATTTCAAAATTAGGGAATTATACTTTAGAAAGATATTTGGTTCCACCAACCCTTCTCTATAGATTTTAACACCATTTATTTACTTGTTTTAGGTCACCTGATTTTGAGAGGAAATTTTAAGAGACATCAAGAATCTAAGTAAACTGAGAAATTTGAGTGACTGATTTTTAAGGGGGAATATCTTCAGCAAAAAACTATTGAAAAATTGATGTGGGACTCGAATATGGAGGGCCTTTATATTGGCTTCGTGGCGATGGTTTGAATTCCAAAATCAATATAATGGTTATGATTATATTAATATCATATGACCATTGATATGAATTCTAAATAATTATTTGGTAGGTTTTTATCTTTTTATATTTTAATAATAATCATATTTAAGGAAGTTGAATCTGATAATGTTTTCTTAAAACAAGATAGAAATACCAACAAGTAAAAAAAAGTGAATATTTAAGTAAGGAAACATACGTTCAATATTTTTTAGAATGAAATGTCAGTATTGAAAAGGTTCTTCTTGAAGAACATAGATTCTAGAAAATTTTATTAATGAAAGGAATTTTTTGGTTCTGAAAATTTTTATTAAGGGAAAAAATTAGGTTCTGAAAAAAAAAATTTGTTTAAATGAATAAAAAAATATAATCCCCCTATGAAAAAGAATTTCTTAATGTTAGGATATAGGTTTTTACAAAAAGTTAATATTGAATATTACCTTACATTTATCATTTCTAACCTTTGTTTAATGTATTAAAATCTATTAGAGGGTAATGATTTTTTAAAAATGTCAGCAAGTTGATCTTGCGTTCCGATAAATTGTAAAATAATATCTCCTTTATGTGTGTAATCCCTAAGAAAGTAATGTATAATATCTATGTTTTTTTCATAAGAGTGATGTGCAATGTTTTTTCATAGTGAAATGGCACTTTTATTATCACATTATATTTGTGTCTTGGTAACACTCATGTCATAGTCTATGATTGTGTGTTGCATCCACAACACTTGAGTACAAAAACGTCCAACTGCTACATATTCAACATCATTAGTGGAAAGTGAAACTGATTGTTTCTCTATCAAGACCAAAAAACTAATTAATCTCTTAAGAAATGATATGTTCAGGATGCACTTTTCCTATCCATTATACTTCCCCTAAAATCAGCATCTGAATAACTTTTTTAAACAAAATAATTTCGAGAAAAATAAAAACTTCTTAAGTCTATAGTTCCCTTTAAGTAGTGAAAAATTCATTTCACTACTTTTAAATGGGATTCCTTTGGATTAGATTTATATCTTGCTCATAAGCATACTGAAAACATTATGTCTAGATTACTAGTTGTTAAGTATAATAAACATTCTATCATACCTCTAAAATATGTTTGATGTATTGGTTTCCCAGCTTCATCCAGATCAAGAGAAATTGTGGTAACAATTGAAGTACTTAAACTTTTAGTTTTTTCATATCCATACTTATTAAGAAGATATTTAATGCACATGAGCCTTAGCCCAGTTGGTAAGGACTCCTTAATTGCATCCAAATGACCAGGGATCAAATCTAGGTGGAGGCAGATTTCTGGGGTACTGTAGAAGCACTGTAGTAGTACTATATCAGTATTGTAGCAGGTACTATAGAGAGGTACTGTAGTGGGAACTGTGCAGTGCTGTAGCAGTTACTGTAGTGGGAACTCTAGTAGGCATTGTTTGGCACTGTAGCAGCCAGAAATATGCCCCTGTTTGGGCCTTCGGGCCACCAATTTGGTCCCTGAGTCTTGTAGGGCCTTCGGGCCACCCAGGCCTTCGGGTCAGTAAGACCTTTGGGCCGCCTCAAGGCCTTCGATCCACCTTAGTTAAGATGCAAACCAGACAACCTACAAGGAATAATCTCTACAAGGAGGATGAGCAAGGAGCTTTCACCACAGCAGAAGCTAAATGTATTGCAAGAATAAGAGGGTATGGCACCTGCCATCAGGACAAGCCTGTGCATGCACGGGAATTCCTAGTCGAACAGTCATGCGAATGTGCAGAGCTGATTTCACAATGAAGATGCTGGGAATGAGAAGTTCTAAGTAGTTAGTCTGGGATGTATGTAATGTTTGAAGCCTACGGGCAATGAATTCCTCTGAGGCCTACGGGCCATGTAATACTTACGCCTATGGGCCTTGTAAGGGTTCCACCTCACCCCTTGAAAGGTGGATTATCAAAATCAATAAAAAATGAAGGCCTTCAGGCCATTGGAGGAAGAAGATATTTAAGATGCATATTTTTAGATATATAAGTTCCTTCTGGTTTTTGAGAAATTTGAAATCCAAGGAAAAATGTTAACTCACCTATCATACTCATTTCAAACTCAAATTTCATGATATTCACAAATTAATTAGTTAATGATTTCTAAGTTGATCCAAATATAATTTCATAAACATATGTTTGTACAATCAAAACATTTTTCTTAACATTATTTATAAAATGAGTTGAATCAGCGGTTCCCTTAACTTAATAATTTTGTAACAAAAATCTTGTAATTGAATCATATCAGGCTCTAGGGTCTTGTATAACTCTATATAAAGCTTTGATAAGTTTTAAAAAATGTTCAGGATGATTTGTGTCTTCAAAACTAAGAGGTTGTTCAAAAAAAATTCTTTAACATATTCGTTAAGAAGATCACATTTTACATCCATTTGAAGACGATTCAAATTAAAGAATGTTGCAAAGGAAAGTAGAATACAAATATATTCATGTCCAGCTACTGGAGCTTAGGTTTCTTTATAGTCTATTCCTTCATGTTGATTATAACATTTAAAAACTAGTTTATCTTTATTTCTTAGTATAGTTCCATTTTCATCACATTTATTTCGAAAGACCCATTTTATTCCAATTATAGATGTTTTCTTAGGTCATTTAACTGAGTTCTGGACTTTTTTACTTTTGAATTAATTTATTTCATCTTACATATATTTAATCCAATCAGTATCACCTAAAGCTTCATTGGTTTTTTTAGGTTCTAATTGGGAATGAAATGATATATGATCTGCTTTATTTCATAAATAACTTTTAGTCCTTGTAGGTTGATTTATATCACCAATTATACTATCACTAGTATTATTAATTAGAAACAACTAATTTGGGTTTTCTATAGCATGTTCATCAACATAAGGTAGAAAATCTTCTGGGTTAAATACATCATAAATAGTTACTTAATTATTTTCCTTATTTAAAGAATCTTCTATCAAAGGTTGATTATCAGTTTTTGAAAACATATCTGAGGATGTAGATTGGGGTTGTTTAAAAACAAAAGGATTAGTTTCATTAAATTTAACATGCACTATTTCTTCAAAAGTACGTTATTTTTTGTTGAAATGTTTATAAGCCATATAAGTAGTGGAGTAGCTTAACAAAATTCCTCCATCTTATTTGGGTGAGAATTTATGTAAGTTATATTACATATTCAGGATGAATACTTTGCATCCAAATACTTTCAAGTAAGAAACATTAGGTTTTTGACTATTCCACAATTCATAAGGTGTTTTGTTAATAAAATTCATAATTAAAAATAAATTTATAGTATAACAAGTAGTAATGATAGCTTCATACCAAAAGAGTTTAGCAATAGAATATTCTCAACATGGTTCTAGTTATCTATGGAAGAATTCAATTTCTTCTTTCAAAAAAACCATTTTTTTAGGAGTTCTTGGAGCTGAGAAGTTAAAAGTAATTCCTTTCTTACTATAAATAGTTTCAAAATAATAATTTTGAAATTATTCCCCATTATCACTATGAATAGTTATCAGTGGAATATTTTTCTCATTTTTAACATGGGATCTAAAATTTTTAAAGTAAGAAAAGGCTTTATATTTCTTTCAAGAAAATATATCCACGTAAATCTAGTATAATCATTAACTAAAACAAATACATAGAATTTTCCTCCAATACTTCTAGTTTGTGTTGGACTGAAAAGATCCATATGCATAGCAGTAATTTATCTAAAGATGAGATTTTACTAATTGATTTAAATATTGACTTATGTTGCTTTCCATATTGACAAGGATCAGAAAATTTTGAAGAATCAAATCTATGCTCTGGTAGATCCTTAACAAGACTTTTATGTGAGATTTTACATAGGTTCATAGGGTTAAAGTGTCATAGTCCTCTATTCTATAACCATGATTGATCTTCCATTGCACCAAGGTATGGTAGATCTTGGTTCCTATGGTCTTCTATATTCTGCGTATAAACATTCTCATTCCTTTGTGTAGATAGAATAAACCCTTCCTTGAAATTGTGTACAACGCATTTACCATTCCTAAAATTCACAAGTTAACCTTCATCACATAATTGGATTATGCTTATATGGTTGTTCTTAAGAACTTTAAAAAATAAAAAATTTGAAATTAAATATTTTCCAAGAAGAAAACAGATTCATATACCAACAATTTCTCCTAGCTCATTATCTCTGAAAGTTAATTTTCCTACTTTAATATTGATAAAATTTTAAAAAGAAATTGTTACCAATCTTGTGTTGGGAACATCCACTATCCATGTATCATATATTTTTGTTGGTACTTCCTTTATTTTCCTAAAAATAAAAGAGTTAGACATTCGGAATCTAAAATTTCTTTGATTCAAAAATTTAAGAATGTAAACTTTTAGGAATCCACATTTTCTTTGAAAAATAATCCTTAGGAATACCTAAGGATTTAGTTTTATCTGAAGAAAATTTTCTCTCCCAATTTCCACCACATTGGAACTTGGTGAAAAATGGATCACTTTGGGGAACAAAATAATTATGACTAACTTTTTTTTGAATAATTATAACCAATTCCAAAACTATTACTTAGAGGAAAATTTTTTGAATACATTTTATCAAATTATTTCTCTCCAGATGTGAAATTTGATATAATTTTCTTTACATAATTTTTTTTGGATTTTAGTCTGATGACCAAATTATTGTCATCATAATCATTAGATTTAGAACATGTTTTATTCTCTAAATAATTTTTCAAAAAATAAAATTTCCAAGATCTTTAGAAAGTTTATCCTTATCAGAATTAATTTCATTATGGTTTTTAGAAACACTTTCCATATAAATTGGTTTTTATCTACATCTTTATAATGATCTCATACTTATTTTGTTAACATTGAAATTCTAGAATTTTATTTCTCTAACTTCTTCTTTATCATACAATTTTCATTCTCAAGTAATTTATAAAATCAAGAAACTTATTCAAATTAAGGTAAAGCATTATCTTCTAATGAAGAATATTCTTTATCCAAAGATTCATAATATTATTCATTAGGAAAATTAGTATTTAAAAAATATTGGTTAATGATTCAGCATTATGTGCCTTATGAATAAGACAATGATTCTCAATATGTACTCTAACTATAAGATCAATATTCTTCTGACTAGAAGATTCATATTCTGATTATTTATTTGAATATTATCCACCACTAGAACTCTAATTGTTATTAGCTTTCAAGAATTTCTTAGCCATATATTTGTAGTACTTCTTTTTCTTCCTTTCAGACTGCTTTTGCCTTCTATCTCTTCTCTTAAAAAATGGACAATCGGGTCTGATATGTCCATCTCTTTTGCATTCATAAAAAGTTTCTTCACAATCTTTATTTTCCTTTCTATCTTTCTTTTTATATCTATACTTTAAAATCATTCACTCCACAATATTTCTCATCCTTCAATAAATATTGGATAATTCATTCTCAAACTAATCACTTTCACTTGATTCGGATATAATAACATCTTTCTTATCTTTAGATCTAGTTACCCTTTCTGGAGTCTTGGGTTTATATTTAGTAGTGAAAGATACACTACCATTATTGTTCTTCTTTTTGTTGAAATCATCATCTCTCTTCATTATTGATTCATACTCAAGAAGAGTGCCAAATAACACATTAATAGTAATGTTTTAAACTTCTTATTTTTCATCAATATAGGTCCTTTTATAATCCCATTCATTTGAAATTAAATCAATTATCTTTTCCACAAGAACTTCATCATCAAGTCCTTTATCTATCATAGATTGAAGACTATTAATGATGGTTATAAATATTTGCTTCACATTACAAATAGGTTCTCTATAAAGAAATTAAAATCCATGATTTTTAGATCTTAACATAGCTTATCTAGTTTCTATCACTTTAGAAGTTCCAAAATGTTTGACTTCAATTTTCTTCCAAATATAGTTGCTAGCTTCACAAGATGATATTTTACTATATATGTTCATGGTTATAGAACACTACAATGTATTTTATACCAAGTATTTTAATTTATATTCTTGTTTTTCATGGTTGGTGAATGTTTTAACTTCGTTGTCAGGGATTTTTTAATCTCCTGTGATCATAAAAAAGTTATCTACTCCAATGTTAATGAAAAAAATCATAATCATATCTCTTAAGTACTCATAATCATTACCATCAAGTATTGGCGGTCCGGTAGGATTATGGTTGTCTATAGAACCAACATGTATACCTACCATTATATTAAAAAATATCCTTTCCACAAATCTTTTTAATAGTAAAAGTTTATAAAAAAAATAAGTAATACTTCAGAATGAAATGTTATGTAAGAAAAGTTAGAGCAAGAAAATTATATGTAAGTATAATTATTTCAGATACCTCCTCTGATACGAACTGTAGGATTGAAATATAGATGTTGATTCTCAATTACAAGATTTCTGAATTGTAGGTTTAAAAAAATTAACCTTAAGGAAATATTTTTTAATAAAGTTAAATAAGGTAAATTTACAAAACTTATTTGGTTCTCACTTAAAATATTATTTGGAAGGACCTAGGTCTAATTATAAGAAACCTAAACTTTATGAATTTAAGCTTTAGAATATATAAGTGGGTTTTACTTAGAGAAAAAATCTATCTTATAGTGTATAGAATCTTATTTATCAGAGTATAAATTTATAAGAAAGTATAAGAAAGTTATACTTTCTTTATTTAACAAAATACAACAGAACTAAAACTTGTAACAAAGAAAGTAAACAAGTAATAAATTTTTTAACCGATGGAGAATGGTATCTAACAACCTTGGATAAAGGTCCCTTGATTTATACATTCACGAAATTCAGTATTACTAACATTAGGGTAAGGCCCCAATAAGAATACCAGAGTTTATCTTACTATCTCCACAGGACCTCATATTTAATGTTGTTTTCACCTCTGGTTTTCTATCCCTGGATGTACTTGAACTTTAAGGTAATCGGTACCTCTATCTTCCTATCCAGGGAAGCCCTTGGTTGTACTCATCAAAAATCAGAGTCACACAAATAAATATGAACATGATGTTCATAACTGAACAATATGTTCACAAATCCCACAAAGCATGAGAGTCTTTCTCTCTCTAGAAATCACTTCACGGCATGTAATCTCTAGAATCATTAATCGATATTGAACTCATTGAAATTATCTCCTATTTATAGGAATGGAATTCAATGGTCTGATCCCTCCTCAAATCATCATATTTTTCCTTAAATATTATAGGGACATGTACACATGTCACTCAACCAAAGTTTAGTTAGAAAAAAATTTCACAACATCATTTTATGTAGGAAAAACATCAGAAACATTATTATGCCTAAGAAACAATAATAATGTCATGCATAAGGAACTAGAATCTGATAAAATTGAAACAATATGTTAGGAAATTAAATTAACATAATAAAATGTGAATAATTGAAATCTAGAAAATATAGAAATTGTATTCTAAATATATTTACAATTGGATTATGGGAAAAAGGATATTCAAAGTCTGAATTCTAATGACTTTGAAATCTAAATTCTCAAGAATTTCGAGTCTGAATTATGATAAATTCTAAGTGTGAATTATATGGAATTCAGATTCTGAATTTTGATGAATTTGGAGTCTAAATTTTGAGGAATTTGGAGTCTAAATTCTATGAAATTTGGTTTCTAAATTCTGATAAATTATGTGTCTGAATTTTTTAGAATTCAGAGTCTAAATTTTTGAGAATTCAAAGTCTGAAAATATGAATACTCAATAGCTATGGAATTATTGATTCTGAGGTTTTCGATAAGGATTTCATTTTTTTTTCTTATGAAATAAATGGTTAGACTTGGTTTTTAGAATACATTAAATAATAAATTGAAAAACAAGTTCAGGATAAAAAATTTCATAGAAAAAGATAATTTTCATTAAGAAACTAATTCTTAGAGAAAGATTATTTTCCTTAAGAAAATGTGTTTTTGATTTTTAAAACATAGAGGAATAGAAACGTCATAAGGAAACCTTATTGACTCAACACTACTAAATGAGGTGATACTAGTTGAAGGGTAGATTCCTAGTAAAGGATTATGCATAATTCTTATTTGTGCATGTCTTTGAATGTGTAGACCTTGGGATAGGTTAAACAATAATGAATAAAATTAAACAATTGATTAATGTTAAGCTCTTACATATCCCCAGTTTATAGGATATGATTGTATTTTATTTTTTATGTATGGTTCTAGGTGGAAGTCCTCGTAATTTTCACACAAAGGATTTTTAGCATGTTGCACTAGTAGATCACTACATAGTATAGGTTGATGGTGAAGACGCATAGATGAGGACACTCTAATAGACTTAGCTCTATAGTCTATAGTGGTTTGGGAGCTTCGTTTCAGATGAATTCACAACAGACTGGTTGGAGGAGGTTGATATAGCTTTTAGTTCGATATGTGCTCACAAGGACCACTACGTGTCATTGTATTTAATGATGTTGTGCGGGGAAACGAGGTTTTTATGGTTCTTATTCCTTAGGGATTGTGAGGATTCATCAGTCTCGTGGGAGGAGTTGTGAGAACAGTTCAGAGACTAGTTTATTTATTTGACCATGAAGATGTATAGTATCTAAGACCTTCTTACCCATCATTATGGGAGCTCCAGTGTACAAGAGTTTAGAATATATTTCAAGAACCTTTTGTGATATGTTCAGGACCTGTTTCCAGATGAGGAAGTCATGGTGAAGAATTTTGAGGAGGCTTTAGATCTATAGATCCAGTGCTAGGTCACTCTGTTTATCCAAAAGAAATATATTGAGGTGGTGGATAGAGCATATTTCATTGAGAGGACATTATCCATAACCATATCGTTACAATAGGGGACTCATCGGGATTACACATAAAGCATATTTGTGGTCCGAGGTTCCTAGTTCATATAATAGAAGAGCTTCTGATCATCTGAGGGTAGGTCCCATCCCTCGATGTCTCATTTCTCCAGGGGTGGTGGCTCTCAGACCTATTCTAAGGGTTCATATGAGTGTTTTTCATGTGGAGGCTGGCGTCATTAGTGGTTAGAGTTCCTGAAATTTCTGAGCAGTCAACATGTACCAGGTTTTCTACATTAGGTTCCTCTATTGAGGTGGTTCCATATAAGGAAGTAGCATCAGGTTGCACCCATTTTGAATATGTAGTGAGCTGATGTGGAAGGCATAGTACATCCCCCTGATTCTCCCCGTCCTTAGAGAGTAGAGTGTGGTCATGGAGGTGGTCGTCAACATGGTCCTAGAGGTCATGGATTAGGTCGTTGTCAGCTTCATGATTAATCATTTCCAATTCCAATTGATCCAGACATCATTCGAGGTATTATTTTCTTGTTTTTTACTTGGTTTCATGCCTTTTTTTATTTAGGAATGACACACTTCTTTATATCACCTTCCCTTTTCCATGCTTTGGTACATGAGGTAGAGATACATCCAGTGCCCTTGGAATTGACCAAACTATTTGGGGGTTAAATAGAATTTCTTTAAGTATGTTGAAACTATGAGAAAGTACTGGGGTAGAACCTCTCTTGAGGATATTTCTTATGTTTACGAATACAACCATATGATGTCATCCTCAACATGGATTGGTTGTATTCAGGGCATTTTATCATGGATTACATCAAGATTCAGGTTGTGAACTGTGATGCTAATGGAGAGCTATTAGTATTTGTTGGAAAGTGAGACCCTTGAATGGGTCAGAGTCATATTCCTTTCTTGTCATCTTTGATGGATGAGTTGATGCTAAGTTCAATGAAAGTTCACTAGTTGGTGTTTCCCATGGTTGTGTAAGAGCACCCTGATATCTTTCTTGAATAGTTTATATCATTACCCCCTTGATGAGAGATCGAGTTTGGGATCAATTTACATCCAGGAATGTCTCCTATCTTGATGTATTCATAAAATATGGCACCTTCTATGTTGTGGGACTTGAATAAACACCTAGATGGTCTATTGTAGTATGGTTTTGTTCGGCCGAGTGTATCATCGTGGGTTGTTCCATATTTGTTCATAAATAAGGTTGATGTAAATTTGTGGTTGTGTATTGATTATCTTCTATCCTCTTCAATAAATTGATGATTTATTCAATCTAGTGAAGGGTGTATGTTTGTTCGTGAATATTTATTTGTGGTTATGATATCAATAGATGTGAGTGAAGGATGAGGATATTCCAAAGATTTCTTTCCATTGACATCATGGAAATTATGAGTTTGTTATCATGTTGTTTGGTGTGACGAATTCTCCAGATGTCTTCCGTGAGTTCCTAGATAATACCATGGTGGTTTTCATCAATTTCATCCTTGAGTGATTAATTTCTGAAGAACATAATGAATGGTTTTTTTCATATTTGGGGGTTCTTTGATGTGATAAGTTTTTTTTTGGGAAGTTTCCAAAGTGAGAGATTTGGGCTTGATGCGTTCGTTTCATAGGGAATGTTGTATATCAGTAGGGAGTGGTTGTGGATTCATCAAAGATAGCAGTAATTGTGTCTTAGGAAGCCCCTAATATAGTGGGAAATGAGTGAATTTTAATTGGTATTATAGGCTATTATTGGATGTTCCTATCTTATTTCTCTCATGTTGTGACTCCTCTAATAGAATTGACCAGAAATGATTAGGCATTCTTGTGGACTGACCAGTGTCAAGTGGCTTTTGATAATCTGAAGGAGATGTTAGTCAGTGGTTCAGTTCATTTTCTATCCATAGAAGGAGTTCAGTTTCAGTTTTTTTATGAAACTTAATTTCTTAGGTTGGGATGTGTTTTTATGTAGTTGAGATCATTTTTTTCTTATGGGTCTCAATAGTTATGTCCCTAGGATCGTAAATATGCCTCCCAAGATATCAAGTTGATGGTAGTGGTTTTTTTCATGATTATTTGGATACATTAACTCATCAGCGAGAACTTGGTGGACTTCAATGATCATACCATATTGAGTTATGTTTTCTCCTAGTGATACTTGAACATGCATCAACATCGTTGGATAGAGATCTTATAAGATTACGACATTAATATTTCATATACACATAGAAAGGTAAATGTTGTAGGTAATGCGCCTATAAGGAAGTTGTGTAGTGATATAGTGTGTGAATAAGGTGATTCCTTAAGTGTGATGGAAGAACATTCAACTTTTCACCAAGATATGGGATTATTAAGGGGTAGATGTTTCCTTTTTTAGATGATAGTGCATTCATCTCTGGTGCAGCAGTTAGAGGAGTCCCAGTTAAGAGATCTTGAGGTAGAGGTATGGAGATACTGAGTTGATTGTGAAGAGGCCCCCGATGGTTGGTCTAAAGATGAACAACACTAGTTTTTATTTCAGGGAAGGATTTTTGTTCCATTGGAGATACATGACAAGGTTCTCAGAGAGTTTCATAGTTCACCTTTTCCAGTACATCTTGGCATAAAAAAGATGTACCACGATTTGAGAGGTTAGTTTTGATGGCATGGGTTGAAACATGTTGTTGTGGAGTTTTTGTTTCAAATTTGGGTTAGACAGAAGGTGAAAGAAAAGCACCGTTTTCTTAGTGTTTTTATGCAGTTTTTAGGTGTTCCTTAGTGGAAGTGGGAGGACATTTAGATAGACTTTGTTACCATTTTACCTCGAGCTCATGGAGGCTATGATGATATAGGGGTGGTACTAGATCATTTGATGAATTCATCCAATATTATAGCGATTAGGGATTCAAGCTCAGTGGAGTTCATATTGAGGCAGTATCTGGAGGAAGTGGTGAGGCTCCACATAGTCCCAAGGATGATCATTTCAGATAGAGATCCTCATTTTACCTCTGGTGTGTGGAGAGATCTCCAACATGCTTCTAGTTCTTGTCTATACCTTATCAGTAATTTTCATCCAGAGAAAGATGGTTAGACATAGAATACCATCTAGACTATTGAAGAAATTTTGCGCTCTTCTAACCTACATTTAGGAGGTTCATGGATGAGGCACCTACCCATGGTAGAGTTCTCTTATAATAATATTTTTCACTCCACCAGCGGTATGGTTCCTTTTGAAGAATTATATGTCTGACCATTCTATTCTATATTATACTTGACTAGTGTCGAAGAGACCAAAATTCTTGGGCTAGAACTGTTATATAATATAAGTGAGATGGTTTAGGTGATTCATGGGAGGATGAAGACAGTGTAGGACTATTAGAAATCCTACGTCGCTCATTGGAGGATTCCTTTGCTGTTCGACATTTTATATCATGTGTTTTTGAAGGTGACTCCCCATCATTGAAAGTGAAGGTTTGGTCATGGGAGTAAGATTTCTCCCTATTTTGTGGGTCCTTTAGAGGTGTTGGCTCATGTTGGAGTAGTGGAATATTGGATAGTTCTCCCACTGAAGATGATCTAGATACATGATTTTTTTTAACGTGTTGTAGCTCCATCATTATCTTCATGATTAATCCCACATCATCTATTAGGGTGAGATTGATGTCGACAGTGATGTGGCCTTTGAGGAGTAGCATGTAGAGATCTAGGTCCATAATGAGAAGGTGTTTCACATGTGTTTTATCCACCCAGTTCATGTCTTGTGGTAGCACGGTGGTGTGTAGGAGAGTATTGGGGAACCTGAGTTTCAGATAAGTGCTCAATACCACCGATTTGTTTGATGTTTAGCTCTTGTCTTGTAATGTTGTTCATTTGGTTGTTGTATAACCATTCTGGTTATGAGATGGATTTCTCTTATTGCTTGTTATGTCTATCTCTCTTTTGAGATCTATATCCCTCAAGAAAGTGTTTGGGAGCTGGTAGTGGATGTTTCGTGGTTCTTCACTTGTTCCTCTAGTGAGGTGGTTAGCTCCTATGGTGGTGAAATCTTTGAGAGGTATCTCCCAGGGTGGCTATTTAGATGACCCCTTTCTATTACCTCTTTGGGATTGTTTTGGATCCTCGAGGATGAGAATATTTTGATAGTTATTTTATGTAAGGTCTTGGATCTACATGGATTGACCCTTTGCATATTTTTGAATACTGGGGCACTTGGAGGAGGCTCAAAGGAAGTCTGGAGGAGTTAGGGTGCTTGGAATTTGAAGCAATGTACTTTCATGGTGTGAAAGTGGGATTCCCGTCATGTGTTATTTTAGGGTTTGAAAATTATATTAAATTAAGAGGTGATGGTTTTATCAGTGAAAATTGACCTCAAGGTATTACATGATGTGAAATGGTATTACACATCATGTAATCCCCTGATGTTGTTTGTTTGATAACAATTCAGCCACTCGGTTTTTTAAGAACTTTGGTTGTAGGATCCCTCTATCTCAACTCCAGGTTCCCCATCGACCTTCTCTTTGACATTTTGGAGGTCCCTTTGATGAGAATTGATCTCAGGCTTCTATCTTCGATCTGTAGTGATCCATCTTAGATACTATGTATGATCTACTTAATTTATTGTGGTTTATTCAATCCATTTTCTCATTTTTCTTCTTTTACAGGTGATGGAACTTGATCTCCATGTTATTAATGAATTTCTCTTGGTTTTTTGTTGGTGCGGTTGTGATGCGGCGCCATCGAGTGGATGTAGTTGTTGCAAGAGAGGTGATCGGGATACGTTGTGTTGATATGTTCTCATGAAAATATTTTCAATGACCTTTTGAGGTAGGGTATTTATGGATTTTATATTTATTTATGTGAAATATTATAGTAATCATGATTTATCCCCTTGGATTGCAAGTTAATAGACCTAATTACATAGTTGAACCAGATTATAGAATTGTTATCGATCACGTAGTGATGTTGTTAAATTATACAATGATAATGGTTTGCATATTTATATTCAAGATAGCGTGATATCTATTCCATTTTTATTCTTGAATGGTGTTATTTATTTAAATTCATAAAGAAATTAAATACAGAATTAATTGATAAATTAATTTTCTAATTGGTTAAATATGAATGTTTAATAAACCTGATTATTGTTGTTACGGTTTGATGTCAATTAAACTGATGTGGATATGCAAGTTTAATTCAATTAGTTAATGAACCTGAATCATGTTGATGATTGTTGATAAAAGAACTAAAGGCATGTTAAATTAATTTTTTTATTAATTTGTGATATCTTGTGATAGATTATTATTTAGGTTTCAAGTAGTTGGAACCTGTGAGTAATGAATCGGTTAATTCAAGATGGAATAAGAACTGGTTGTTTGATAAGGATAATTCCTTTAAAAGGCATGAGTTTCCTGCTTGACTATAAAGGAAAATTTCTTTATTCTTGGTAGCTAATATCTCATTGATATGTTTTTCCTACTTCTAATGATGTGATCTAGATATGATACTTGTGTTATATGGGGTAGGGTGGTCTCATTGTGACATGAGCCAGGGATGTCTGAGCCTGGAGTACTGTTCTAGTACGTGGGGAAAGGATGCCTAATTTTTTGTGTATAATTTGATTCCTAGAGTGTAATGATTCGTCGTTTTATGCATGTGATGTCTGGGAGGACACTGGAGATGATGAAACGGGTTGAAGTTGTGCTTACTCGTTGATATGAAAGTTGGGTTCTTATTGAATCTTTTTTTTACTTATCTTCTTTACATTCCCCAATTCTTAAGGTAGATAGATTTTCTTACTCTATATCAAAGTGAGGGGAAGACACATGGGGTATGCCACATTCTTTCTATTTTATCTTCTTGTGGCTGGATGGGTCTATGTTCCGGCTATAGGTGGAAAAGACTCAATGGCCAATTCATCTACTCACCATGTTGAGCCCCTTGTATTTGGTAGCTTAAAATGTTTTCCTAGATCACCATAAAATAAGAAAAGTGGTAATTATTTTTAAATAAATGAATGTATTCTTAACCTATGGGTTTGGAGCTTACTGGGATGCAATATTGTGGTTATAATTCTGAAAAACCAGGGACTCAATTTTTTTATTCTTGGAAGGCATGGATCTTTTTCAGGATTCTAATGAAGTGAAATGTGGAAATGATAATGGTTAATTAATGATCAAAGAATTAATTAACATAAAGTGAAACTAATAAAAATTTAAATTTTAATTTAGTGTATCTCATTAAATGGTTGTGTGCTTATAGGATATCTAGTCATTGTAGTGGCAGTCGAGAGTCTGAGAGATGATAGCTGTAGTTGAGTCTAAAATTTGGTTATGCCCATAGTGAGATTGTGAGATATATTATGTCATGTACTTTTTTGTTTCAATGCTATAATACATCATATAGTATAGGAAAAATGACACCCAATGGATTTTGATCCATGGGGGGTGTTTTCCCCAACATCTCAGAAGGAGGATGGATGGTTGACTACCCCCTTTGGCCCCGCTCTCTTCTCTTGGTCGTTACTTGTGATGGTATGCATGGTGGTTAGTTTTCCCCATATATTTGTGTAGATGTCCATAATGGTTTGTGGTTATTTCACACACAAATATTCTAGATATATATTTCTAAGGACTAATATAGGTATAACGTGTATAGGTTTTGAATACCTGAGGATCCATACTCAACGTTTGGGTTGTGACAACTTGAGGTATAATACTCGTCATATTATACACATTATGAAAGATATGGTGGATCATGAAAACTACCTTGTTACCTTGGTTACATGTATTTGGTGGTGTGAAACATGAGGTGCATGTTGACACATGAGGTTTTTGTTATGGTGATTCTCCCAGGTTTATGTAGGATAACCTTCTTGGAGAAAGATTCTTAGGATGTCTGATTTTAGGGGAAAATGAAAAACTAGTGGGGAAGAAGTAATAGAGTACCCTTGATATTATTTATTATATAATATGATTTCATATGAGATACATGGTGAGAGAATCCATGGTATGGCTGGGAACATTTTATACCTATTTTGGTGATGAGTTAGTTTCACTTGTTGTTCATTGTGTTTTAGCATGCTTTCTTTACTCTTGCATGATAGGCGCCAGTGAGGATCCTACTAATTATACTATTTTAATTACCCTATGTATATATAAACTATTTTTTATGCCATATGGAGTAGGTTGGAGATCAATCTTGTTACTAATAGCTTGATTATTAGAGGATCTATTAGGGATTCGTGGTCATTTCCATCTTTACTTTCTTAAGTTACTTGTAGTTTTTCTTTTCAGTTGTAGAAGTTCTTACATGAAATTACATTTTTGTTCATAAGTTTCTATTATATTGTGGTGTGATTTGAGGTTGGTTGGTGTCTATCTTATCTTTCTCTTCTTCATGTGTTCCACTTAGAGGAAAATGCCTCCCATTTTCATGTTAATTATACCCTTGGTTATAGTCACCAACCTGGGGACTACTAGAGGAGGAATTTGGGGTTAACTATCTCTCTTCTCCCAATACTACCCTAGGAGGGGTACACTTTGTGGGGAGGGGTTTGTGACATTTATTGTGGTCAAAATGGTGGTAAAATGTAGCTTTTAATTTCTCACAATATTAGAAATTTTCGTCATTCCCATTTTGAGAGAATATGAATATTAAAAAATAATCAATTAATTATTTAATTCTACACTCAAATAACTCAAATTAATTGGTTACCTATCCAAAAATCATGTTGTATATAAAATATTATACTCTGGGGAGTTTAGAATCTTCCTTCCAAACTAAACTGTGGTCTCTAATTTCTCATATGATTCATCATTTGGGAGATATTAATTATTTACTAATTAAAAAATGAAATAATTAATTAATTGAAAATTAAATGGTTTTTCTCGTGAGAGATTTGTCCAAACATCTAACACTTACAAATGTTATACCTCATCTATGGTAAACACCATGTCTCGAACCTAACTGTGGTCTTAGATTTCTCATAAAATGCATTTTTTTGGAGTTATTAAATTATTTTCAAAAATAATATAATAAAAATTATTAAATAAATCATTTTCACAAGTGATGAATCTAGTCATCTGATGCATAGAAATGTTATACCCCACCTAAGGTAAACACTAAATCCCAAACCTATCAGTGGTCTCTAACTTCTCATATAACATTCCATTTTAGATTTATTCATTTATTTTCAATAAATTCCCCACACTTAATAAAATATATTTAATATTTTTATTATTTCTTCATCAAACCTTTGTAGGCATCAGAATCTCACACTAATTCAGTGTATGGCCCTAAAAATATTTCATTCAATATTCCAAAGTTTTAACTGGGATTTTTCTGTTATGTAAAACATTTAACACATTTATTAAAATTTTTCATTGATGAAACATTTTTTTCACATTTGGAATTTATAATTTATCAAATAGAGAGATTTTACTATCATTGTAAAAAATAATTATATTAAAATTCTCCCACTCTAATGATTTCTCATTCTAAATAAGTATCTCAAGTTGTCTTGATCAAAACAACTCAGGACACTATGCTCAGACGTCAAACTCATGGTCCCATGTTTCTTCTTGGATCTATCCATGCTGTCACCAAATCCAGACTAGTGGTATCATCTTTTCTCACAAAACCTTATTTCTTCGATCTATGATCTTTACCAAGTTCTCCTCATAAGATTCATATATCTCCATAAAAACGTCCTCATAATTATTAACATGCATCGGGTTGGGTATGTACCTCGGAATTTGTGACGCATGGAACACAACCCCTATCCACTCAGTGATCTCAAAGGGTCTAAAAAAACATTGTGCAAGCTTTCCCTGCTTCTCTAGATGTATGGGCCCCAATTAAGGAGTCCCCTAAAAGAAAACCTAATCTCTCATAGGAAAATCCAAGGGTGTCCTCCTTCGATTGGTATATTATATATGTCTTCTCTGAGAAGTGATCAATCTATTTTGTATTAACTGCACTCTCTCATAGGTCTCTTGAACCATAACAAGGTCAACAAATACTACCTCATTGTCCACATGCCAATATGATGTAAACAACATGGCCTATCATAAATTTCATAATATGGTGTCGTCTGAATTTAATATTGATAACTATTATTGTATGAAAATTCAATCAAGGTGAGATGATCATCCCATGATATTTCATGTTCAAGCACACAAGCTTGAAGCATATCCTCCAATATGTATATAGTTATCTTATATTGTACATCTATCTGGGGATGGTATGTCATGCTCAATCTCTGTTGAGTCCCCAGGGATTTTTGCAAGCCCTGGAAAAAGCTAGTTGTTAAATTTAAATCCCAATGTGAAACAATTTTCAAAGGGACCTCATGCAGATGCACAATCTCTTAGATATAAAACATCCCCTTCCCCTCCACTAAGTGAGTATCATTGATCAGTACGAAGTGAGAAGATTTTGTTAAATGATAAACAATCACCCAGACTACATCATGTCTCCTTGGGTTCCTTGGTATCCACATAAAAAGTCCGTACTTATTTCCTCCAACATACATATAGGTATCAGGAGTAGCTACATTAATCCACTAGGATTAAGGGGATTATTCTTCACCCTCTGATTGGTGAGGCATCGAGAGAAAAAACCAGAAAAGTATCTATTTATCCTAGACACTAGAACTATCACCAAAATTCATGATATATCTTGGTTTCAATACGATGTACTACCCATATAGAGGTATTATAATCCCTCATCATCAGCTCTAAAATGGAATTTAGGACTACTACTCTCCCATATCCTGTGATCACATCATCGTTATCCATCAACCATCCAGGCATTGAGTCCTCACTATCTAGTTTTTTCCTCATTAATGAACACTCTGAGTCTATTTTCTATTTAGCCATTACCTATTCCAGAAGTGAGGATGTGACTATCAAGGGAGAAAAAATCATATAACCATGCTCCTCTGAGGAATATATCCTTCATTTATCCAATAAACGCATCAAGTATCATTCCTCCTATGAGAACCACTTACCATGTTCCTACGTGGAATGTGCCTTATGGATAAGTAATCTACGGTGACATTTTCCTTCTTAGTTTCATATGCCATCTCAAATTCCAAATTCTATAGATACTCAACCCAATGCCTCTATCTAAGATTTAGATCCCTTTATGTGATGATATACTGAATGATATTGTGGTTTTTGTAAATAATAAATCTCTCACTGAAGAGATATTGCCTCCAACATTTCAGAGAAAGAACCACTATTGACAGCTCCAATTCATGTGTAGGGTAGTCATTTTTAGGGGGTCATAGCTGAAAAGATCTATATGCAACTACATATTCTATTTACATCAGTACCACTCCCAGACCAACACCTGATTCATCATAGTACACTGTATAACCATTCATAGACTTAGTGAGTGTTAGTAATGGAGCTGTCTTCAACCATTTATTTAGATTGAGGAAAGATTCTTCACACTGGTCTGACCATTGGAACTTTACTACCTTATTTTTAGTGTTATCATGGGTGCTGGTAGTTAGGAAAAGTCCAAGATAAAACTCTGGTAATATTCTAACAACAACATAAATATCCTAATCTCAAACATGTTTTTGGGATGTGTCCAAGACAAGACTGTCTCAACCTTCTTCATGTTTACTGATATATCATTATCAAACACCACAGGACCTAGGAACATCAACTATTTAATCCAAAAGTCACATTTTGAAAACTTCACATAAAACATGTGTTTTCTAAGCTTACTCACGATTATCTCTAGGTGCCTATCATGTTACTATGGTGTTGGAAAGTATTTGAGGATAACATCTACAAACAGTGCAATGAATGAGTCTATGTATGGATGAATGCTTTTTTTATAAGGGCAATGAACACAACTAGTGTGTGTTTTATCCTATAAGGAATAACCAAGTACTCGTATAGTTCATATCTACTCTAAATAGTCATCTATGGAATTTCCTCCTCCTTAACTCATAACTTTTTGAAGGAAGATCGAAGATCAATCTTGAAGAAACATGGGGATCCCCATAGATGATCGAAAAGATCATCAGTTCTACGAAAAATATGTCATTTATTCACCATCACATAGTTTAGCTTTCAATAATCAATGCATAGTCAAGGATCAACATTGAACTTTTTTCTAAATAAAACACTATCAAACCATGGTTAATTAATAGGTATGATAAATCCATTTATCTCTAAGCCATCCTGTTAAACCTTGTACTCCTTCATCTTGATTGGAACAATATGATATAGATATTGAGAAGGTTTTCCTCGTAACATGATAACAATATCAGCTTAACTTGTTAGTCCTATAGAGTCTCTAGTAGATCAAATATTCCCAAATAATATCACAACCCATTCTTTAGCATTCAGAGAGCCTCTTGTGCTTTGGAAGGATGAAAAATGATGGAGTTGAAAATTATTCCATATTTGACCCCATTTTTGAACTCCAATGACTTGGAAAGGCACTGAGTAATAGAAATCTTGTTGAAGAAGCCCTTCAACCTATAAAAAAAGTAGGTTTGGGAGAAATCTAAAATGTATTCTCCTACACATGTAGTGGTAATGATGAAACTTCCTTCCTTACAAAAGTATTTTGGTCTACTTACCATGTAGTTCCATAAGACTATGTCAAGGAGAAATAATCTATAATGTGAAGGAAAAAACTTAAGAAAATAAAAAGAGTATCTACTATAAACTCTAACTAGCCTATAGGATCAAACAAGGTTTTCCTAGGAGTCTACCCTTAACCCAAGGTATACCCCTCCTAGCACTAACCCTTGTTTCCATCCCGACATGTTAGTCACAATCAACACATATATATGCTGACACAAAAGCATTATTTGTTCTAATAATTAACTCCAATAATGATATGTCACACAAAATGGAAGCACATATATATCACATAGAACAAACTATCCCAAACTGATAGCATAAATCAATTCATTTATTTAATAAACTTCTATGCAACACAAAAATAGGTATATACATGACATCTGAACCTATATGTCTATTCCTGGTGCATGAACATGTGTGAAGTCTCATAAATAAAAAATAATATAATGTGTGTCACCCAATTTGAATCAATAGTAACAAAAGAACATAAATTCTCCACTTTATGGAAACTCAGAGGTCCACTATTCAGTGATCGCCAGGCAATGACATTGTTCCCCTACTCGAGTCACAATTTACTATCTCTTGTCTAACATATCCTAACCCAAGAAAAGAGTAGAAACATTTTAGTGGGTCATTATCCTATGATACCATTTTGTAATATCCTGACCCGAATCATCGTGTCTAAGTCGGAAGTCCAAATGACCTCATGTGTGCCTCCCAGTATACAAGAGGTTGTTGACTAGTAGTGAGGTTTTGAGTCTGTCAGTGGGGAGAATATGCACTCATTATCATTTCATAGGATCTATGATCAACAATAACAAATATTATAAATAATAAGAGTAAACATAAAGAAAGGTGAAGATGAATTACATGTTATAAAAATAAAGTATCTCCGAGAGTGGAAAGAATAACTACTATAAATAATGTTAATAAACAAAAAATGAAAAACTAAAATCCCCACCAATGTCTATGTTATCCCATCACTATCTCCATGCTCTTCATCTTAGTAGTTCATCATATGGGTCTTTACCTTTTTTGTATCCCTCATGAAATCTATAAGGGCATCGGAATACCCATGTGGGGTTTGAGTACAAGATTTCGTAGGACACCCCTAATGTGTCCTTAACCTGATGTGGTCAAGTATAAAAGTGTATTCCATAAAAATAATAAATTCATAAAAAGAATAATAGCACACAATCAAAAACTAAGCAGTCATGTGCTAACCAAGCAGCTATAAACCCTCAGTTGTACCTACTTCGTCTCTATGCTAGAAATGTACTATATATTGAAAAGTATCCAAAACCAGCCACAAGGCTATTGGAGATTCACTCAAAATCCAAAAGGAATAGAGTTAAAATAACCTACCAAGAATCCACAGGTAATCAATTAATGCTCTGAATCCACAAGGTAACAAGTATCTATAACCTACCTAGAATCCACAAGGCATAGTGTAACACTCAGAATCCACAAGGCATCAATTGTTGTACATCTACTCATAATCCACAAGGTATCGAGTGGGTTCCAAGTTGGAAGGTTATCATGTTGTGTAGTCATCTTCACCACACATCATATGTTCACCCCATAAGGGGTAATCATAACACAATGTCCACCTGTCAAGTATACACGTACCAATCCTCTTGAAAAAAAAATGAAAATTCATAGCATGATAACAACCATAGAACACACCATGACAAACATAACGTCATCATATTCATCAACATGTGAATCAAAAATCATCATGGAACCAATATATCACATCAATCTCATGGAAAAAAACTTACAAAACTATGGGCTACAAACATGCCCACATGAGATCACAAGTCAATCACTATATCAAGTAATACAACACAAAAATTAAATATAGAAACTTGTGTAAAAAATGGGCCAAAAAGATAATGAACTTACTACATCAAAAATCTTCAATGTAAAAAAGTTATAGTAATACACAAGTCAAGATCCCTCTTCACGATCTTATTGTTGAAAAATTTATTAGATCAAATAATGATGTTCATTAAGGATTCCAAGAAGTAAAAACCTCTATTTTATCATGAAAAGAGATAAAATAATCCATGCGATAAAGCTTTCAATCTCTGAGATTATTTTTGAATTAACATTTAGGTTAAGGAATTTGTTCGCTAAATTATTCTTTGATAATTTATATATTATCCTATGATAATATTAAAATAAATTATCCCTCAATTATCGACATGATTAACCATTGAAATTTTTTATTCAAAAAATTATCCTTTGATAATTTATTGATAATAATTTTATAATTTTAAACTAATTATCCCCCGATTATCCAGGTGATTAACTATTGATAATTTGTATTCCCAAAATTATCATTTCATAATTTATTAATTATCATTTTGATAATTTATTTGTTATCATTTTTATAAATTAAAATAAATTATCCGTATATTATCCATGTGATAAATCACTGATAATTTTTATTTCATAAATTATCAACTCATAAATTATTAATTACTGTTTGATAATTTGAAATAATTGTCCTATGAACATATGATGTGATTATTATTTTATAATAATCTTAGTATAATTCAATAAAAAAAATTATCCATAATTCTTATAATTATTTTTTTCACAAAAATTATAATTTGATAATTTTTATATAGTATCCTTTAATAATTCTGTCTAATTATCTTTGTTTATTTCATTATATTTATATTTGAATAAGAATTCTTGTAATTAATCCTTTTATAATTTAAAAATTATCCCTAATCATACAAAGTTATTTTCAATAAAAATATATATATATATATATATATATGATTTTATAGAAAAATTATTTCTATGCAATTCATGTTTATCAATTTTCTAGAAAAATGACATTTTTTACCTATTATATTCTTTTCAAGAAACATGAACTAGAAGAGAAAAAAATAAAAAATAAATTATAATAATAATGAAAAACATGTATGTGCACAAGAGGAAGGATGAGGATCCCCACTGGTGCCCAGAATTGCAAGAGATGATGTCTAATACTCGAGTGATCGCATTCACTGAGGTTTCTAGGATGCTTGGACGAAAAGAGATAAATCCATAATCAAACCAAAGATGTTTGAATATATATATACATACATATATATGTATAATATAAACCTCAAATGAATGTTCATCATTCAATGAATTAAAATACCCAATTTCAAACATTAATCAACCTAAAAAAATTAGAAGTCATTTATTTCCATTTAATAAGATATTTCTATATTTATTATCTTCAAAATGGTGGGAAAATAAATATTTTAATTTCTTCCTATGTTATAAATGGTGTTCATGTTGGGTTGGTATAGAGTATGATAATCTCCTAAGATAACAACTATAGGATCAAAATGATACTGTAGATTCTCAACATACAAGAGGGGGGTGAATTGTATACTTTAAAAAAATACTTAAAGAAATTTTGTATAAAAACAATTCACAACACCTCTAGTTCTACAAACATGCTTGATTCCGGAAATGTGATTCCTGAAGAGAAACATAACAGAAGTTTACACCAACAAAGATTATACCTTAAATCATATAGAATCATATTTAACCAAAGTACAAGCCTAAGGAAGTATAAGATAGTTATACTTTCCTCAACAACCAAAATTACTGCGGAAAACAAACGTGGTACAATACAAGTAGTAAATATTTTAACCCAAAGAGAAGGGTATCCAACAACCTTGGATAAAGGTCTCTTGATTTATACTTTCAAGAAAGTCTATCATACACAAACCCAGGTAATACCAAAATCTGAATATTGGTATCTGTCTTGCAATCCCCGCAAGCCCTTGATTTGTAAGAAGATCGGCACCTATGACTTCACAACCCGAAGTCTCTGATTTTAAAGAAATCACACCTCTTCATAAAGCAATTCTTCAGAAAGAAAAGTTTGTACAATATTTTAAAACTTTCTGCATGAATCCCGAGAGTTTATAAGAGAATATCTCTCTAGAAATCACTTCAACGGCATGTAGGTAAGTTCTACCCCAAGTTGGTCTGCAAAAGATCTGAGCTCTTTCAAATGAGCCCCTATTTATAGGAACAGCTTCAATAGTCAGCTCCCTCCTCCAACGGTCATATTTTTCCTTGAATTTCAGAGGGAATTTCACACATGTTACTCTACCAATGTAAAGTTAGTAACTGAATGCACGACATCGTTTTATAACCAAAACATGTGTAAGATGAAATATGGTTACATAAGAAAATTCATTTTTTGGAGTGTAAGAAAAAAATGAAAGTTCAGCGTCTAACCAAAAACACATTTGGTATATATAATACAAAAATATTCAGATTCTGTTTTCCAAGGAATATGGAACCTGAATTCTTTAGAATTTTAGAGTCTGAATTTCAAGGAAATTCGGAATCTGGATTCACAAGAATTCGGAACCTGAACTACAAAAGTTTGGAGTCTGAATTAATAAGAGTTCGAAGTCTGAGTTCAGAGAACTCAGAGTCTGAACTAACAAGAGTTCAGAGTCTTAATTCAAATTGTTCGGAGTCTAAATTCAGAGAACTCATAGTCATAACTCAAGAACATTTCGGAGTCCGAATTCAAAGAGTTCAGAGTCATAATTTGGATCTTGAAAACAGAATGCTTTATTTCTAAGTATTATATGATTCTGAGGTTTTGGATATGAAACCAAATTTTATATTTAAACAAAATGATCAATGAAAAACATGGTAATGATAACTTTCCTTGGGGAAGGAAAATTTTCCTTAAGAAAGTAAAACATGGGGTAAAATGAAATTTTCCTTATGATAAGGTTTTTGTGATTTTCAAAACAAGAAAGAATGGAAAAGTCATAGGTAAACCTTATTTTCTCAAAAATATCCCCAAACATGATGAAATGGAAAATTCATAAGGAAACATTATTGACTCAATAATCTCCCCCTTTTTTTAAAGAAAACACATCCTTACAAAAAAGAATATAGGGACTTAGAAAATATTTCTCTAGACTTTAAAAATAAAACTTATCTCCCTAAACATATGGGCAAGGATGAATACGACTAACTCCCCCTTAGGAATTGGAACACTAAGGATCTTATTCTAGATTTCCATAATGATATTTTTCATTATCTTGAATACGGAATAAATTGTAATGAAAAATCTCCATTAAATTAACTCCCCCTTAGATTAACTCCCTCTTAGATTAACTCCCCCTTACATAGGGACATTTCTTCTTTACTCAGTATTCTTTTTTCCTTTCTCCCCCTTTGTGATTTTTCAAAAGGAATTTGAGGGAATGGAAAAGAAATTATGTTACCTAAAATATTTATACAACACATCCAAAAGACAAGAAACCAAACATTTTTTTATGATATGAAAATTTTATACAAGGAAAGTAAAACAAAATATTGGATTTAAACAAGGTCATACTTCCTTTTCCTTCAGAATCAGCTTATTAACTATTGTTTTAAGCTTCTTGAGCTCCTTGTGATCATCCTCTTCTTGTTTGAGAATTTGATCATGATGCTCAGCTTTCTTCTCTGGAGCTTTGATTCAATCTTCCTAAGCCTTAAGAGCCTCTGCCTGAGACATCAGGACTTATTCCTATTTGACAAGCTCTTCTTCTATCTCAATCCAGAGATATCTTTCTCTCTTCCAACTTTGAGCCACTGAATATGGTTTTCCATTCAAATATTCTAGTTCATGAATATGGGAATTCTGTTCCAGAGTCAACTTATCTTCAAAACTGCTTATGAGATCCTTGATCTATCCATCTTCAATGTCAAATGCCTCCTTGAAACTATCTTGGAACTCATCAAGATCTCGTATATCTTCAATTGTCTTCTTTGACAGGATAACCATTTTCATACAAGACCTTTTGTGGCCATCGTAGTTAATGAAAAAACTCTTGAAATCAGCCTCAAGATTTACACACTTTTCTATCACCATGGATACTGAATCTGATTTCTGATTTAGTGTGTGTTGAAGCATCTGGCATCTGGATTCTATGCTTGGAAAAATTGGAATAGTACCAACATGCTCCTTCAGTGATTGAACAACAAAATCATGTCCAAGAGACGATGATTCTAAATCTTAAACTTTGCTAGGTGAGGGATATTTCTCTAGCTCAAAAAGTTTCCTCTTTGAAGATCCAACAGCTTCCTTCTTCTTCACAACACCTTTAGTTGGTGTATCAATAACCACATGTTTACCCTTATCGGTTTTCAGAATGGATTCCTCATTCGAAGATTCATGTTCACTATCAGACAACTGAACAATTTTATCTTCATCTATCTCTTATTTCTTATCTCATGTCTTTGCATACTTAGGATGAATGAAATCTATATTAATACTTTCTTCTTCATATGGATTATTTTATTCATCATCATCCTTTCTTTCATCCTTCCCAGGAGTGGAAAGCTTTGATTATTCGGCTTCAGATGTTCAGATTGAGAGTTTTACATCTAGACTCTCCTTCTCATGAAACTAATATACTTGCTTAATTAGATCTTCAGGATCACCACTACCTTATTCTTCCTCTTCTTCTTCTACTTCTTCTACTTATTTTTCTTTGACCTTTTTCGAAGTCACATACTTCTTTCCCGAAGTTTCAGGTAATGCTTATACCAAGAATGATTCTGGTACTAGAATTTTCATGGAAGCTTTCTCAGCATCCTTCAATTTTTTTTGAACAATTTCAAAATCATTATTTTTCTTCTTTTTCTTCTTTTCTTTAGATTGATTTTCAAGCTCATCTGTAGTATTTTCTTTTAAAGCCTTTTCTTCTGCAGGATCCAATCCAAACGATGGCTCTCCTTCCTTCCAATTTTTCATATCTTCCCTTCACATAGCTACATCCTCATCTGGATATGTTTTTTGCTTCTTAGGTTTTAGAGGTGTGGATTGTATTTCCTTGGGCTCTGTAGTTTTTCCTTCCACTACTACTTCCTTCAAATTCCTCCTCCTTCCTCCCTTTTTGGACGGTTCAACTACTTCTTGTTTTTTCAGAACAGCTTCAGCTTCTTCCTCTGGTAAGTCATAAAATTCTCTAGAGTCTATGGAAAAACCAATATTCATCCTCTTCATGGTATCATCACTGACTAATATGACTTTTTAATTCCTTGGCTTCGAGCTAAAAGGAATTTTAAAAGATTCTAGTCACCGAACAATTAACATAGAGAGAATGGTTGGATACATGATTATATGAGCCTTCATGTTTCCATTCTTAATATTATCAATAGTAATGAGAATATGCTTAACCAGATTTATCTTCCATAGATTTACCAAGAAATCCAAGATATACATGTCACTTTTCTTCAATGTATCTTTGTCACATTTTCTCAGAATGATGAATCCTTGAACCCATAATTCGAGAATTTGGAAATTTGTAGTGAGATGAGCAATCTATGGAGTCTTGACATTTGTAAGACTGAGGCACTCTATAGCTTTCACCTTAACAAAGCTTAATTTGATATCAGGAAACTTATGAGAACAGAACTCAGCTTCCCCTTTGTATAGAATAACAACCAAACTAACAACCTTAGTATACGAAAGAGCATAGGTTTTTTCATATCTCTTGAACGAAATGTTCTCTCGACCTTCTTCCTTAAATAAACTGACTGATTCATAAAATTCAATTAGTAAATATGGATAAAATAAATCTTGATCCCCTGGATATGATACGCAAACACTCTCCCATCCATTCAGATTAATGTTATTCAAGATTATATAATCATACTTGTTGAAGAAGTTCGGATGCACCAACCTTTCTCTATAGACCTGCCACTCTGAGATTGACTTGATAGTAAACATATCTTCTGGAGAGGATTCTGCTACAGACATTTGGAATTGAGAAACTCTTGAAAATCTGGAATGAGCTTATGTAGAAGGACAGAACATCTACACGTGAGAGCTTGAGATTTGATATGGAACAACCATCGTGGGGTCCTTTATATAGGCGTTTGATGTGACGGTTCATCTTCAAAACTCAATCCAATGGCTCAAAATTCATATGATCAGATCTGAAGGTTGATATGATAGCCGCAAAGAAATCTTGGATCTAGTATTTTAAGGTTTTTTTAATAAAAACATTCTGATTTAAGGAAAAGTAAATCCTAAAAATTTTGAAACAAATGAAACTATCAGCATGTAAATGACGATTACGAAAACTCAGGAAATGAAACATACATTATGGATTTCCAGGAAAATTATTCATAATGAGGAAAATTCTTCTTGAAGAACTTTAGATTCCAAGAAAAATTGATTACGAAACATTGGAAAACTGATTTAGAATTTTTAAAAAATTCTGAAAAAATTGGAAAATTTTCATTACGAAAATTTAGAAAATCTCCATTAGGAAAACTTAGAAATTCTTCATTAAAATTTTTTTAAGACTACCAAAAAAATTAGACTACGAAAATTTTTATAAAATCTTACTACAAACATTTATATTACGAAAGATTTCAAAAACATGACTATGAAAATTTCCATTATGAAAGATTTGAAAAAACTGACTATGAAAATTTTCATTACGAATGATTTGAAAAATATGACTAAGAAAACCATCATTACACAATATTTGAAAAATCTGACTATGAAAATTTTCATTAATTTTTTTTTTAAAACTAACAATAATGTGTACTCCCCTATGAAAAGGAGTTTATTACTGTAAGGAGATTGGTAGCAACAGAAAGTTAACAAGGAATATTACCTTATGGTTATCATTAATAACTTCTGTTTAATGTATTCAAATCTATCATAGGGTAAAGATTTGGTGAAATTATCAGCATGTTGATCTTGTGTTCCGATAAATTGAAGAATGATATCCCCATTTGTGTGTGATCCTTAAGAAAGTGATTCTTAATATCTATGTGTTTTTCACAAGAGTGATGTACATGGTTTTTACTGAGGGAAATGGCACTAGTATTATCACACAAAATTTTTGTTTTGGTAAAACTCATACCATATTCTGTGAGTGTGTGTTTCATCCACAACACTTTAGCACAATAACATCCAGCTGATGCATATTCATATTCAGCAGTGGAAAGTTCTACTGAGTGTTGCTTCTTTCATGACCAAGAAACTAATGAATCTCCTAAGAAATGACAAGTTCCAGATGTAATCTTTCAATCCATTCTACATCCACCAAAGTCAGCATCTGAAAAACTTTTTAGAACAAAATAATTCCATAAGTATAAAAGAGTCCTAAATCTGTGGTTCCTTTTAAGTGGTAAAAAGTTCGTTTCACTACCTTTAAATGTGATTCCATAAGATTAGATTGATACTTTTCACATAAGCATATTGAAAACATGAAGTCTGGATGACTAGTTGTCGTGTAAAGAAATATTCCAATCATACCTCTAAAAGATGTTTGATCTACTGGTTTCCCAACTTCATCCAGATCAAGTGTGTTTGAGGTACCAATTGGAGTACTGTTGATCTTATTGTTTTCATATACATAATTTTTAAGAAGATCTTTAATATAATTATGTTGGGATATATAGATTCCTTCTAGTTTTTGAGAAATTTGAAAACCAAGGAAAAATGTTATCTCAACCATCATACTCATTTCAAACTTAGATTTCATTAGATACGCAAAAGAATCAGTTAAATATTGCTGATTTGAACAAAATATAATTTCATCAACATAAATATGAACAATAAAAACATTTTTCTTATCTTTCTTTATAAAAAGGGTTGGATCTTCATTTCCCTTAACATAATTGTTTTGAAGAAAAAATCTTGTAAGCTTATCATACCAAGCTTGAGGGGATTTCTTAAGTCCATACAAGGCTTTGGTAAGTTTATAAACTTATTCAGGATGTTTTGTATCTTCAAAACTATGAGGTTGTTCAATAAAAACTTCCTCTTGTATAAAACCAATAAGGAAAGCACATTTCTCATCTATTTGTAAACGTTTGAAGTTGAAGAATACTGAAAAGCCAAGTAGAATACCAATAGATTCAAGTATAGCTACTGGAGTAAAGGTTTCTTCATAGTATATTCCTTCTTGATGATTATAGCCTTTAGCAACCAATCTGGCTTTATTTCTAACTATGATTCCATTTTCCTAACATTTATTTCTGAAGACCCATTTTACTCCAATAATAGAAGTTTTCTTAGGTCTTTTAACCATGGTCCAGACTTTATTCCTTTCGAATTCATTTAGCTCATCTTGCATAGCTTTTATCCATCATCATCACCTAAAGCTTCATCATTGCTTGTTGGTTCTAATTGAGAAAGAAATGCTATAAGTTCTACTTCATTCCTTAAGGAACTTCTGTCCTTATAGGTTGATTTACATCACCAATGATACTATCACTGGGATGATTCTTTAGAAACAACTTATTTGCGTTTTTGAAACTTGTTCATCAACATAAGGTAGAATGTATTCTGGGGTAAATGATTCAGAAACTTATTATTATACATTTTCCTTATCAGAAGGATCTTCTAAAAAAGGTTGATAATTATTTTTTGAAAAAACGTCTAAAGATTTATGTTGGGGTTGTTTAAAAACAAAAGGATCAGTTTCATCAAATTTGACAAGTACTGTCTCTTCAACAGTACAAGTGTTCTTATTGAAAACTCTATAAGCCTTAGATGTTTTGGAGTAACTTAAGAAAATTCCTTCATCTGATTTTCGTGAGAAATCGTGTAAATTATCTTTAGTATTCAAAATTAATACCTTGAAACCAAAAACCATGAAATAGGAAAGTCTAGGTTTTCTACCATTACATAACTCATAAAGATTTTTGTTAAGAAAAGGTCTAATCAAAACATGATTTATAGTATAACAAGCAGTACTTATAGCTTTAGCCCAAAAATGATTGGCTATAGAATATTCACTCAATATGGTTCCTGTTATTTCTTGAAGAATTATATTTCTTCTTTCAACAACGCCATTTTTGTTGAAGTGTTCTTGGTGCTGAGAAGTTATGATTAATGCATTTTCTACTACAAAATTTTTCAAAATCAGAATTTTGAAATTCTCCTCCATGATCACTATGAATAGTTATCAAAAGAAGGTTTTTCTCATTTTTAACTTGGGATCTAAAACTTTTGAAATAATAAAACGCTTCAGATATATTTTTCTAGAAAATAGACCCACGTAAATCTAGTGTAATCATCAACAAAGACAAATACATAATATTTTCCTCCAATGATTCCATTTTTTGTTGTTCCAAAAATATCCATATGCACTAACTGTAATGCATCAGTGGTTGAGACTTCACCGACTTATTTAAAACTTGATTTATGTTTCTTTCCATATTGACAAGGATCACAAAATTTTGAAGAGTCAAATTTAAGATCTTGTATATCCTTAACTAGTTTTTTCTTAGAGAGTTTTCATAGGTTCTTAAGGTTACAGTGTAACACCCCAAGCTTCCATGGTATTCTTCTCTTTGAATAGTATAGCAGCGTGTGTTGTACGCAACCTCGGGTTCTAACACACCGCGACCAATAAAAGTAGTCGTTATGAATAGTAATACCCACTTTTTTGAAATTATATAAATTTTATATTTCAAAATGGGCTTCATTTTTGGATTCGGAATATCGAAATTATCCTATGTTGAATTTTTTGTAATTTTCTGAGAACTTCCAATTTTCTATGAATAGAAAAAATAATTAAAAACAACTTTTTAATCAAAATATTTTATAGTGATAAATTATACTATTGAGTGGTTTTAAAGTTTAATTAGAATATATTTTGACCATTTTATCCAATGTTGGTCATTAGAATTAATTTCACATTGAAATTGGACATAAACATGTGTCAATCTTTTGATATATATGGTTTCTTAAAAACATGCTATTTGTTTTGACAACGGGAATTAATAATAAAATTAATTAATGCAACTTATATGTTTGGAATTTTTTAAAATAAACATCATTTTTTAATTCGGAATATCAATTATATCTTAGGGTGAATTTTTGGTATTTTTCTGAAAAACATCGATTTTTGATGAATAGTGAAACCACTAAGTGGTACTTAAAAAACTGATTTTTCATTTAAATGAAATTTTAACACCTCTATGATTTGAATTTCAAAAATCCTACATACAAAATTTTCATTAGGAAGTAAAATGTGGTTCAATGGGATTAAAATAATTTTTGGTGAATAGTAACTTTTAAGTTTTATTAATCCCGATTAAAGATAATTAGTGTAATTTAAGGTAAATATAATGTTATAATAATATGAAATTACCTTTACACTTTTCCTACCCTTATTAGATGTGTCATGACCAACCAAGAAAATTCATGGGTCAACATGGGGACCCCATGGAGCCACATGGGTAAGAAAATGACATTAATAACTTTTTATTTAAAGTAAAAATAAAATTGTCACAAACATGTGTTTTTTTACTAAAACAATTTTTATAGGGGGTTATAGAAGTCATATTTTTGACTATAAATATTCATTGGAAATCTAAAAATATTTCCTACATCATGGTATTTTTTTATAATTTTTAGACATTAAATAAATTAAATGTTTTTTAACACCATGATGATGCAACGATTACCTCATTAATTAATAATTTAAATAAAATGAAAGGATAATGTAAAATCTTAGAATTAAACTTTTAAAAACCTATTGGATGAGTATATTAATAACCCTTATCACCTTATCCTCGAAATATATCATTGTGGGACCTTTAAAATCCGAAAATCATTTCATAATAATGTAACATGTCATGACTTTCCAACAGTGCCCCTCCTCTCCTCTTATAAAAGGCCCCCGCCTCTACCACCATTTTCACACCTTCAAAGTCATTTGGCTCACCCAACCTCTACTAAAATACTCTCTTCACATACCTCTCTTACTCATAGAAGCCTCACTTTGGGAAGATGTCTTCCCAAGTAATCCTTTGGCTCAAATCAAAAAGAGTTACCCGATTTTAAAGGTAATGCCTTCTCTTATGTTGTTTTGTTTTATTTTTCTTCTCCAACCCCCTAAACTCTTTTTATTCATTTATTTTGTAACAAAACCAGTATCCATAAAATACTAGGATGTTGTTATGATAAATATTTGAGCTACAATTACACACACCTCCGTCTAATGTTTAAGGAACATATTGTTTCCGTGGATGGCGAATTACTACCTCACGAAACGATGATTGTTATATCTTCTCCTACCATCCCTCATGGTGGACATTATGATGAAACTATATTTATTTATGATATATATTATATTTATTTCCTCTATATTCTTCTGTATTTTACATTTAAAACATACCTTTATGCTTTTCATGTATTGAAAATGTGATAATTTCATTTGAGGAAGTGTGGACTACCGCCCCCTCAAGTGATGTGACTCGTTCATGTAATAAATGGAATGTATAAAGAATGAAATTAAGGAACTTATGAGACATTTATATGATATATATTATACAATAATTATAATATATATATATATATATATCATTTCGTTTTAATTCCATTAAATACTAAATAGAAATGAAAGTAGCGTTCATGCGTACGTACAGCTTACCGTCTCCATGAACGGTGCATTTCATTTCTTACCTCTAAATGTTATGTAATATTATAAATGAATGTACATTCCAGATATACATTATATATATGATATCTAAATCATGAATATAATTCTGGATATAATGGATATTTTACCACTTGAACAACTTGTAATTATAAGAAGTTTTTTTTGACTCAAGTACCAAAGATCGACAAAACGACTGTTATTAACTTAAATGACTACATAATTTTCATGACATGGTAATAAGTGATATAAAATGAATAATTAACTTGAAAAAGGTTATTAATCAAGTAAAAATTAACTCTAGTTTATTATTCAGGAGATTAAAGAATGATCGAGTCAAGTGGGACACGAGGTAAGGGACTTCGTCTCAATCTCCATTCATTGAGGCATATTTTGTTTTATACACTAATTTCTTATATATGGTGTATAAACCCCTTTGACTTTTAAGTTTATTCAAAAGGAATATTTTTATACTAAGAGTTTTACTAAATGAAAAAATGGAATGTTTTTTTGTCGTACGTATGCGGAGACAACGAATTCTCCACCGCCGTGACCATTATTTGAGTTTTCGTTTCCTCTACAAGCCATACATTTTTTTTAAATTAAAAATAAATACCAATTTTTAATTTTATTTTATTTTGTTATTGAAATTGGTTTTGATAATTTTTTTATTATATCAATGTGTTTTATTGATATCTCGTGATTGAAATGTGGAAATGTTATGTTTCCTTTGTGAATGTTTTATGTGATACGGTTATGTTATGGTTTATGATATGTTTAAACCTGTTCATATGAGGAATTAATTGGACTTAATAAGTGATGTGTGGAGCCCGCTATAGCTCCTCGATGCATCAGTAGGTCTCATGAGAAAAACTAGTGTCTTGGCATGAGGCCTTGACAAAATCTTATTTGTAGTCTTGGCATGAGGCCTTGGCTACGTGGTTATGATAGTCTGGAATTATGAATTCCATCATTATGAAAGTAGTTATTGATATTTAATGTGATTATTAGACTAGTAGAATATCCATGTGAATAAGTAAATGGCATTACATCATTTTATGTTTTCTATATTATGATTAAGTTCAAGTTTAAAATTCTTTTTTAGTTATACATTGCCTTAAATGTTTATGTTTATTTATGAAATTTTCCGCTGTATTGTTATCCTTACTGAGCATCTGAGCTCGCCCCTTTCTATGTTTTATTTTTCCAAGGATGTGAAGAAATATTTTATGACTGACCTACAGGAATAGTATAAAGGTGATATGAGTGTGCACTATGGAGACTATGTTATTGTGATTTTTTACTTTATGATGTAATGTAACATTTATAAATGTATCTAGTGTTTCCAAGGCTACTAAACTAATTGGTCTTTCAAGACTTGATCTTTTGTGATCATGCCAATGTTATGCAATAATGCACCGACTCTAGGTAGCTGGGGTCGGGGCATTAAAGTTGGTATCAGAGGCAGTTTAGTATTAACCTTGGAAGCTAGATTTAGATAAGCTCTGATTAGATCACATAGCCCTAAAATAGACTTTGAGGATTAGTATAGATGAACTTCCTAGAATTTTTGTATTATAGAGATTTTGTTAGTTTTCCAAGAAATACATCCCTGTCTGGATACGAGTAGGTAGAGGTGGCTCTGGCACAGATGTACCTAAGGGTAAAACCTGAAAACACTGCTTTGAGCTAGACTTGAACGGGAACTGGTGCATGACAACGGGCCTTGCTGCACTCTTGGTTACGACACTCCCGGGGGATATGCTTAAGATAATTCTCATTTTCTTTACAAACCATTATAAAATATTTATAAGTATATACCTCCTCAAAAAAACCCATTTTATGATTATGGATTATATCCATAAAACTATTTAATTTATGTTATATATGTTACAAGTTTCGAATTATGTATTTTGATTCATAAACTAATCTAGTTTATGACATTGTTTAGAAATGGAACCTAGTGGAAGGAATGGAAACCATATTAATGCACTCACTTCATGTAGGGATTTCCCTCCTCCTCAAGATAATTATAATGGAGCTGGTCATACAACTGGTGCTGATCATCTTATCACCATATTGGGACAACTCACTCAGGTTATGAATAATAACCTTACTCGTATGGAGCACCCTGATCTGCTACATGGAGGATCAATGTTAGATCACTTCATGAGGAAGCATCCACCAACATTAAATGGGAGTAAAAATCCATTAGTAGCTGAGCAATGGAAAAGTTCCCTAGAGAAAATATTCTATTCCTTGGGGAGTAATGAAAGGGAAAATGTTGTCATGGAAATTTACCGCCTCACTAGAGATGTTGATCAATGGTGGTCATTGATTTAAAACACGAAACAAGATGAAGAAATATCTAATATGGAATGGAGGGAGTTCAAAGAGATTTTCTTAGAAAAATACTTTCCTCATGACCATCGAGCAGATATGGAAAGCAAAATTTCTAAGTCTGAGGCAAAAGGAGGATGAGAATGTCGCAAAGTATGAGGCCAACTTTACAACGTCAGCAAGGTATGCTGTAGATTATATATGTAACCCAATAAGTAAGATTGATCATTTCTTTGATGGGTTAAAACCATTTCTCCATTGAGCTTTAGTATCACAATCCTTCTCATTGTACCAAGATATTGTCTCGTGTGCAATCAAGACAGAAAAAGAATTCTCTAAATCTTATGACAATAAAGTAAAGCAAGAGAAGAAGAGAACGGTGCAAGAAGAGACAGATAAAGGGAAAAAGGGAAAGAATGATTTTCCATTATGCTATAATTATGGGAAGAATCACCCTGGTATATGCCTAAAAGGAATTAGAGTTTGTTATAAATGTGGAGAAAAAGGTCACCAGGCTCGTGATTGCAAGGGAAAGAAAGAGGCTATCAATGTTGAATGCAACAATTGTAGATAAATTGGGCATTATGAAAATGAATTTCCTAATCGTTAGGGAAAATTACCTCAGAAAAGGCCAAGGGATCAAGGCCAATCTTATGTTGTTACTACAGATGAAGTTGAATAATTATTGTATTTGTGTTTTTGGACTCAAGAACTATATTATGGTTATAAGAATAATGTGAAATATATATAAGGGTTTTACTATAGTGCTTTTTGTTTTCATTAAGGTTTTAATATGATGAAGGTAATCATATTTTTAGTATGTGAAAATAAGAGAATCTTTAATTTATTTGGGGAATCCGATGTTACAATTGATTTTGGAATTTAGAGACCTTTTAGAGAAAGTCTGGACATAGGTATTTTGGATAACTATAAAGGTTGGAATGGATTAATTTGAACTTTGGATAGTATTTTTTAAGGTTAAAACATTTCTGAAGATTATTTTTGGAATATTATAATACTATAGTTTTAGGAAAAGGACAACCTGCAGGTCGGGGGATAACTCTTCGCGTCGAACAAAGCTGCAGGAATCGAACCCACAACCATAGTGTGATAGGCCTTGATTACCTACCACTATCCTACAGGAAGTACCTGGTTATTACAAAATAGTTTTCCTAATCTAAATGGTATGTGTTAATATTTTTAACCTTGTATTATTAGGATAAATATAATATTTTTGAGTTCTATTACCTTTTGGAGTGAATGATGGGTTTGTGGTAAAAATTTACTAAAGAATGAAAGTCTACATGACAAGTATGTATATTTCCTTACATTCTTTGTAAATCACCTAAATAATTTCCTCAAATTTATGAAAGGTAACTTAAAACAAAAACATTGTCGGTTAACTTTTCCAACTGGGGAATCAATGACCGTTTAACCAGTCACAAGTTTGTGTTTTTCTTGTAGTTACCATTATCCTAATCTTGTTTTCTACAACTCTCTATCAGACCATGATGGTTTTTTTACTCCATATCCATGTTTTCATAGAATCCTAGTATGGGCTATCTCTTGTGACCTTTATACATCTCTTTCTTTCTTTTAAAGTTAAATTTTTATTCACCCTATTTCCGATGTGGGTTTTCTACAAAGGTATTTCCTATTTTCTACCTTTTATTTTCAAAGAAAAATTTCAAATTGCGAGGATGAAATTTATTGAAGGAGGGTAGAATGTAACACCCCAAGCTTCCATGGTATGCTTCTCTTTGAATAATAGAGCGGTGTGTATTGTAATCAACCTCAAGTTCTAACACACCGCGACCAAAAAAAGTAGCCGTTATGAATAGTAATACCCACTTTTTTTTGAAATTATATAAATTTTATATTTCAAAATGGACTTCATTTTTGGATTCGGAATATCGAAATTATCCTAAGTTGAATTTTTTTTAATTTCTTGAGAACTTCCAATTTTCTATGAATAGAAAAAATACATAAAAACAACTTTTTTAATAAAAAAAATTTATAGTGATAAATTATACTATTGAGTGGTTTTTAAGTATAATTAGAATATATTTTTACCATTTTATCCAATTGTGGTCATTAGAATGAATTTCACTTTGAAATTGGACATAAACGAGTGTCAATCTTTTGATATATATTGTTTCTTAAAAACACGCTTTTTGATTTGACAACGAGAATTAATTATAAAACTAATTAATGCAACTTATATGTTTGGAATTTTTTAAAATAGTCATCATTTTTGAATTCGGAATATCAATTATAGCTTAGGGTAAATATTTGGTATTTTTCTGAAAAAACATCGATTTTTGATGAATAGTGAAACCACAAAGTGGTAGTTAAAAAACTGATTTTTCGTTTAAATGAAATTTTACCACCTCTGTGATTTTAATTTCAAAAATTTGACATACAATATTTTCAGTAGGAAGTAAAATGTGGTTCAGTGGGATTAAAATAGTTTTTGGCGAATAGTAACTTTTAAGTTTTACTAATCGTGATTAAAGGTAATTAGTGTATTTTAAGGTAAATATAATGTTATAATAATATGAAATTACCTTTACCCTTGTTCTACCCTTATTGGATGAGTCATGGATGACCAATACAATCCATGGGTCAACTTGGGAACCCCATGGAGACACTTGGGTAAAAAAATGACATTAATAAATTTTTATTTAAAGTAAAAAAAAATCACAAACATGTGTTATTTTACTAAAATAATTTTTATACGGGGTTATAGAAGTCATATTTTCGACTATAAATATTCATTGGAAATATAAAAATATTTCCTATATCATGGTATTTTTTTTAGAATTTTTATACATTAAACAAATTAAATTTTTTATAACACCATGATGATGCAACGATTACCTCATTAATTAACGATTTAAATAAAATGAAAAGATAATGTAAACTCTAAGACTTAAACTTGTCAAAAACCTATTGGATGAGTATATTTAGAACCCCAATCACCTTATACTATAAATATATCAGTGTGGGACCTTTAAAATCCGAAAATCATTTCATAATAATGTAACATTTCATGACTTTCCAAGAGTGTCTCTCCTCTCCTCTTATAAAAGGCCCCCAACTCTACCACCTTATTCACACCTTAAAATCCATTTGGCTCGGCCAACCTCTGCCACAATACTTTTTTCACATCCCTATATTACTCCTATAATCCTCACTTTTGGCATAATTCTTCCCAAGGAATCCTTTGGCTCAAATCAAAAAGAGTTACCCGATTTTAAACGTAATGCATTCTCTTATGTTGTTTTGTTTTATTTTGCTTCTCAAAACCCCTAAACACTTTTTATTCATTTATTTTGTAACAAAACCATTATCCTAAATAAACTAATATGTTTTTATTATAATTATTCAAGCTACACTTACACACACCTCCGTCTAATGGTTAAGGAACATATTGTTTCTGTGGATGGCGAATTTCTACCTCATGAAACAATGATTGTTCTATCTTCTCCTACCACCCCTCATGGTGGCCATTATGTTGAAAATATATTTATTTATGATATATATTATATTTATTTCCTCTATTTTTTTCTGTATTTTACATTTAAAATATACCTTTATGGTTTGCATGTTGTGAAAATACGATAATTTCATTTGAGGAAGTGTGGACTACCGCCCCCTCAAGTGATGTGACTCGTTCATGCAACACATGGAATGTATAAAGAATAAAATTAATTAAATTATGTGGCCTATATAAAATATATATTATAATATAATTATAATATAAATATCTCATTTAGTTTTGATTCCATTAAATATTAAATATAAATGAAAGTAGCGTTCATGCGTACGTACGGCTTACCGTCTCCATGAACGGTGCATTTCATTTCTTACATCTAAACGTTATTTAATTTTATAAATGAATTTATAAGCTGGATATAAATGATATATATGATATCTACATCATGAATATAATTCAAGATATAATGGATATTTTACCACATGAACAACTTGTAATTATAAGAAGTTTTATTTTTGACTCAAGTACCAAAGATCGACAAAACGACTGTTATTAACTTAAATGACTACATAATGTTCTTAAGATGGTAATAAGTGATATAAAAGGAATAATTAACTTGAAAAAGGTTATTAATCAAGTATAAATTAACTCTAGCTTGTTATTCATGAGATTAAAGAACGATCGAGTCAAATCGGACACGAGGTAAGGGACTTTGTCTCAATCTCCTTTCATTGAGGCATATTTTGTTTTATACACAACTTTATTTTATATGGTGTATAAAACCCTTTGACTTTTACGTTTATTCAAAATGAATCTTTTTATATGAAGTGTTTTACAAAATGAAAAAAAAGGAATGTTCTTTTTTGTCAAACGTATGCGGCGACAACGACTTCTCTGCCGCCGTGACCATTATTTGAGTTTCTGCTTCCTCTACAAGCCATAACTTTTTTAAAATGAAAAATGAATACAAAGTTTTAATTTTCATTTATTTTGGTATTGAAAATGGTTTTGATAATGTTTTTATTATATCAATGTGTTGTACTGATATCATGTGATTGAAATGTAGAAATGTTATGTTTCCTTTATGCATGTTTTATGTGATACGGTTATGTTATGGTTTATGATATGTTTAAACTTTTTCATATGAGGATTGAATTGGACTTAATAAGTGACGGGTGGAGCCTGATATAGCTCCTCGATGCATCTGTAGGTCTCATGAAACAAACTAGTGTCCTGGCATGAGGCCTTGACAAAATCTTATTTGTAGTCTTGGCATGAGGCCTTGGCTACATGGTTATGATAGTTTGGAATTATGCATTCCATCATTTTGAAAGTGGTTATTGATATTTCATGTGACTATTTGACTAGTATAATATCCATGTGAATAATTAAATGGCATTACAGAATTTTATTTTTGCCATATAATTCTGAAGTTTAAGTTTAAAAGGCGTTTGTTTTAGTTATACATCGCCTTAAATGTTTATGTTTATTTATGAAAGTTTCCTCCGTATTGTTATCCTTACTGAGCATCTGAGCTCACCCCTTTATATGTTTTATTTTTTCCAGGATGTGAAGAAATATTTTCTGACTAACCTATAGGAATAGTCTCAAGGGGATAGGAGTGTGGGCTATGGAGACTATGTTATTGTGATTTTTCACTTTATGATGTAATGTAACCTTTATTAATGTATCTAGTGTTTCCAAGGCTACTAAACTAATCAGTATTTTGAGACATGATCTTTTGTGATCATGCTAATGTTACGTAATAACGCACCGACTCTGGGTTGTAGGGGTTGGGTCGTTACATACAGTGTCCTAACCTTTTATGCCACAACAAAGAATGAACTTCCATTGCACTAAGGCAAGGTAGATCTTCGCTCCTTAGGTATTCTATTTTTAGTGTGTAAACATTATCCTGCCTATTGGAAGAAGGAATAAACTATTCCTTGGAATTGTGTAATAATCACTTGTCATTCCTAATATTCACAAGGTAAGCTGTCACGGCCCGTCCTCAGGGCCCGCGTTGTGACTAACCCAAGCCCTCCTTCCTTAGGCCAGGGGCTAGAGACTAGCAACAAAGGTGAATCCCTGATAAAAAGGGAAGTCATTTCCTTTAAACCAGTATCACACACAGTCTGAACACAAGAATTAGAACAAAATAAGTACTAATATTGAAAAGAAAGGTGTGCTGAAAGTAAGTGGGCCAGTATACAGACCCAACTGAACAACATGTACAAGTACAAGTAAAAGGGAAAATTGTTCTTGGATCGTCCACCGAGGAATCCTACCTGAAATGTAGGTACAGATATCGAACAACTCGTCCCTGAGATATGTCCCATTTAATCTATCTCCGAGCAGCCTCTTGTCCATCACCCTCAGCCTTGATCACTTCTCACTAACGTCTGCACAAAACACAACAAGGTGCGGGTGAAGCCCGTGTAGGGGTGAGTATAACAATACTCAGTAGGGGACCCCGAGACCCCTGAAGGTCTCCCAGAATACACTAAGGATAAACCATAGTAGTAAGATACAATCACAAAGTATCAACCATCCTTACTTAGGTATATACCCATACATACACCTAAGTTACCATTCACAAACTGGATCCAACTCTTGAGCCCAACCATATTACATTAAAAAAAGTGTAGAAACACTCCACAAAGAAAGTACAACACAAGTTGTATCCCATAGGTACATCTCAAAGAAGAAATCCACATGGGATTTACCACAACACATCCATGAAGAAACATTCACGAAGAAACATCCACGAAGAAACATCCACCCTTACTTAGGTATATTCCCATACAAATTCCAAAGTCGTCAAGAGTACACATCTCATACATGAGGTAAACACGAAGGTAATGACTTATCTCACACCAGGTATACACAACTAAAAAGAGAGTAAGAGTTTATTATTTGTAGCCACTGAATCATCTTTCACTGTCGAACGGCAGATATCCGTAGAATCCTAAAACAACAGTCTGTCGAAGCTATCGATCCTATGTGGGATCTCGGTACAAAAGTCGTCGTTGTTGAACCCAGGGAGGTTCCAGGTCCAGTCATGTCGGTGTTGAACCCAAGGAGGATCTAGGTCCAGTCTCAACGGTGTTGACCCCATGGAGGATCAAAGTCCAGTCTCATCACTGTCGAACCCACGGAGAATCCAGGTCCAGTCTCTTCACAGTCAAACCCAAAGAGGATCTAGGTCCAGTCTCATCACTATCGAACCCATAGAGGATCCAGGTCCAGTCTTGTCACTGTCAAACCCATGAAGGATCTAGTTCCATTCTCATCACTGTTGAACCCATGGAGGATCCAGGTCTAGTCTCGTCACTGTCAAACCCATGGAGGATCTAGGTACAATAGTAGGTCTACGTAGGATCCAATCATCTCCGTCGCAGCCAGTCATAAGGTTCACGTACACACCACGCTTGATTCTGGGAGGGTCCGCTCCTCGAGCCAGGTGTTGATACATCAACTACCATTAAGTCTTGATTTGATTCATCCCATAGTTTTGTCTCATCATAAGGAACCCAACGCGACAGATAGCGCGTCAATCGGATCCCCGGTCTGTGAGTTATTGGCATTTCTGTTCCAGGGGCCCGGTTGGTTTTTAGGTTTAAAACAACCCAGCCATACCCCAACTGCATCCAAACGTCACTTGGGGTATTTCAAAAGAACCATAATACTCTAAGCCTTCTATCACAATAGACGGTTTGTAGTTCGAACACATGTAGCCCAAAATGTGGGCTAAAAGGTGTAATCTGGGCATAGCGGGTCTGGGTCTAGTCTGACCCAGTCGGACTAACCCGGCCCGACCTAGTATATACTGGGTTCTGAATCGGTCCCTGGTTCCGACTCGGTCTGAGGGAATGGCCTGAGCCAAGGGGATGGCCCGACCCAAAGAGGCTGCCCTGCCATAGGAGGCCTGGTCGAAGGTGGCCCGGCCTAGGGGCGGCCTGACCGAGGGCGGCCCGGCCGAGGGTGGCCCAGCCGTGGGCATCCCGACCGGTTGGCTGGCCCACGTGGAGTGTAGCTAGCCCACGTGGCTCATGGCTAGCCCAGGTGGCCAGGCCGGTTTCCCATGTGGCTGGCTGGTTGGCCCTCATGGCCTGGCTGGTCGGCCTGCGTGGCCAGACTGGCCACGCCGCGGGGGGGGGGGGGGCTCTTGGCTTCTGAAACAACCGGCGCTAAGGGCAGGTTCGAAGTTCCACATGACCCAAAGTGTCCCGCCTTGTGGAGCCCTATCGGTGGCCAGCTCAACCGACCGCCGTCCTCCATCCACCGCGGCCTTTCAACGTGGCTCGTCCCTGTTGAGGCGTGACGGTGCCGCGCCCATATCTTCCGACCGCCGCGGCCTTCGTGGTCGCGACTTCTTCCCTCGGCGCGGTGCGATGGTGCTTCTCCCCTCCGGAACCGCCGCTGACCGATCTTCCGCAGAGTGTGATAGCGCCATGCTCCTCTGACATCCCAGTGGCCCATGCGCCGTTGTTTCTTCTCGCGTTCGGCTCGTTGTCGGTCGCCACGCGTATCGTCGTGGCCCATTGGTCGCGGTCTATTTCTTTAGCACGCCGCTACGCCGCCTCCGTCGCCATCAAGAGAAGATAAACTGAGGGGGGTTCGGGCCATGTTCATGTGGCCCGCACCCTCTGTGTTATGATTATAACACCAGGAAATTATCAAACTCAATTTGAATAATGAAGAACTGAGAGTCAAACTCAAACCCATACCTTGTTTTGATGAACATTGACAAAGTCGCGGGAAAAGTCGTCATCGATTCCTTGACATAGGAAGCATGTGAGGAAGAAGTGTCATCAAAATTCTTCATGGGAGGCCCCTTCTCATTTGGCTTGATCGAAGATCGAAGACGGTGTTCGCCGTTCTTTGGTGGAAAGTGGGCATCCTTCATTGAAAATGTTATTCTCTAAGAACTCCTCCTCTCCTCAATTCTCCCAACAAAAATTTTGCCAACCCCAAAAATAAAATAATAGTTTTTCACTTATATCAATGGGTGGCATGAATTTCAAAAGGATTCAATTAATTAATTGCAAGGGTTTAATTAATTAATTGTGAGGGAGTTGGCACATTAAAACAAAGGTGGAAGTTCAAAGGTTTCCAACACATAAATGGGGGTTAAAGGGGGTTTAAGCTCATAGGGGCCAACCTAATAATATCCTCCCAAGGGAGGTTATGTGTGAGTGGGACCCACCACCATAACCTCTCATGGGAGGTTACGGTGTCGTGCCCCCCACCACCAACCTCCACTTAGAGGATTAAACTGCCACAAAAATAAAAATAAGCTACAATCATTTTTATTTTATTTTATTTATAAACCCCAAAAATTAACATCCATTATCATTAGAATGAAACTGCGGTGAAGGTCTCCTTAAGTGTATATCGGCGCTGCGAGTTCAACGATTCCCTCGAATTTCAATTTTGAGCACCGGTTCAAAAGATATAAAATCTTGCTCGTGTGTTTACTAAACGAACCCGTACAAAACATAAAAAAATTGAATCTGGGCACACCGGGGCTCAGAATCAAGCATCGTTAGAAATTGAAGACTCATAAAATTACCATGTATTTAAGAAAAAAAATTCCACAGAATTTCCGGGAATTTAAATTCTCCCCACCGCAGGACATTACATCCCCTGTGAGCTACAACTCACACTAAAAAAATGGGGGTATTGAGCACGCATCTTAGCCTCCTGCTCCCATGTGCTCTCCTGGAGGTTCCTGTGCTGCCAGTGATCACCCACCAGAGGTATTGACCATCCACGTAGGACCCGCTCCTATCAATCTTCATTCTCCACTGGAACCTCTACGAAAGTCGCCCCGTCATCGATGTCCATCTCCCCATGGTTGATGATGTGAGAAGGGTCATGCACGTATCTCCTTAGCTGAGATACGTGGAATACGTCGTGAACCTGGTACAATTGAGGTGGAAGACCTAGGCGGTAAGCCACTTCGCCTACTCTGGTGAGGACCTAAAATGGTTTGATGAATCATAGAGATAACTTGTTTCCTCGACCAAATCTATGCAGACCTCTTCGAGGTGAGACCCGAAGAAAAATGTGGTCTCCATCCTCGAACTCCAGAGGTCTCTGTCTCGTGTAAGCATATGACTTCTGCCTACTCTGTGCAGAATTCATCCTCTCCTGGATGATCTGAACCTTCTCCATGGAAGCGTGTACCATCTCTGGTCCCAAAACATCTGAATTCACTGGGTCAGTCCAGCATAGAGGTGATCTGCAAGGTCGGCCGTAAAGTTCCTCTAAAGGTGTCATCCTGATGGTGGAGTGGTAACTGATGTTATATGCAAACTATACCAAGGGTAAATGATCCTCCCAGCTATGACCAAAGTCGAGGACACATGCACGGAGCATGTCCTCAAGAGTCTGAATGGTCCTCTCCATCTGACCATCCGTCTGAGGATTGAAGGCGGTGCTCAAGCGAAGTTGCATCCTGAAAGCCTCCTGCATCTTCTTCCATATCCTGGAAGTGAAACGAGCATCTCAATCAGATACGATCGTCAATGGCACACCATAAAGTCATACGATCTCTCGTATGTAGAGGCGTCCCAGGCTCTCTACTGAAACCTACCCTCAGATCGGTAGGATGATGGACGACTTGGTGATTCGGTCAACAATCACCCATATTGATTCATGTCCTCTAGATGTTTATGGAAGACCCGTCATGAAGACCATGGATATCCCATCCCACCTCCACTATGGGACCTCTAAGGGCTAAACCAAGCCTACTAGTACCTGGTGCTCTGCCTTCAATAGTTGACAAGTGAGGCATCATTAGACAATATCTACTACTGCCTTCTTCATACCTATCCACCAGTGCTATCATTGAAGATCCAAATACATCTTCGCCACTCCTGGATGTACCTCTAGAGGGGAAGTGTGTAACTCTCTCAACACTTCCTCCTAAAGTTAAACAGGTACCATAGTACGTCCTCTTAAGAGGATGACGTGCTCCCCACCTTTAGAAAATTCGTCAGGTGCCTACCCTGTAGATATCTGAGCACGTCACGTCTCACAGTCAGTGTCTCCACACTGTGCCTCCCTGACTCGCTGAAGAAGTGGAGTGACGGTAAGAGTCTGTAGAAAGGCGGCTCCATCCCTATCAAAAATGGATATTTGTAAGGCAGCTAGCTTCTCTATCACTTCCCCTAGCGACTGTATACCAGATCTCCTTCTGATAGCATTCGCAACAACGTTCCCCTTCCCAGGAGTATAGACTATATCAATGTCATAGTCATGGAGGAACTCAAGCCAATGTCAATGTCTCAGGTTCCGGTCCTTCTATGAGAAGACACACCTGAGAATATTGAGATTAGAGTAATCCATAAATAGTTCGCTCAACATACTTTGGGTGAGACTGGCCAATTGTAAATAACTCGGGTACACCCTTCTTCACCGATGTCCAACAAGAGCTGTTAAGATTTCTCCTTTTCTAAAAAGTTAAATCTGGTCTCATCCCCTAGATGAACCATGCCATTTTCCTAACAAAGTCAATCCTAACATGAACGGTACTAATTCATGTCATAGATGACGTCGTAAGGCCTCAACGCTACTACTAATAGATCCAACTGTTACTCTCACCTCCTAGGGTTGAGTCACACTTTCGGCATCAGTGTGTGGTCAGTGGGTATCCTCTAGTAGGGATCTCGTATGTGAGGGTCAATTCAACATTTTTAACCAGAACCTCTCTGTATGAAACACAAAAAAGGCAGGGAAGATAACGTCACAAGGAAAAGTGTCTTTTATTACTGCTGCTCAAAGTACAAATAAACAAAGCAACCACAAACAATGACATCAACAAAACTAGAAGCATCATATACAAAGGCTTATATGCCTGGATCTAGTCCTGCTCCTGTCTACCTGCTCCCAGGGCTTGAGGTGAACCGTCTAGGGGTGGTGGTAGTAGTGCTCGATGACTCTGACCACCATCCACTGAAGGACCTGCTCCACTACCTTGTCCATTGCTCAATAGATGCTCAAGATCCTGTCGTTTCCTCTATCTCGATGGCTCCTCTAACACCTACTGATCAACTGTGTGGGGAGTCAGATAGTCACGCGCTATGTGACCCCATTTCATGTAGGAATAACAGACCATTCATCGTTTAAAGCTCCCTCGGCCTCGGGTACCCCGCACCCCTGATGCCACATCATGGGGTCATCTAATAGTAGATCTAACCTGCTTGTGCCCCCATGTCATCTGCCTTTTTCCTACTACAAATGACTCGGCTACTGTCAGAATGCCCTTAGGAAACGGCAGCAGCTCCTAAGCATGCACAGATCATAGAGTTGCTAGTACAAACTCCATCCTGAAAAGACCTTGGAAGTTTCCCCATGTGAGGGTCGCCTCATCGTAAAACTAGAGAATCAGGCTCCACCACCTCTCAGATGCTCCCGGAAAGAGACTAACACCTAGGTGCACCATCAAGTTAGAGGGTTTCCCAACTGTGTGGAAAACTCATGCTAAAAACTCCAGCCAGTACCCAGCCATCTAAAAATCTATCTCGCCTCAAAACCTCAGAGGACTATGTCGTCGAACCTATTAAACACACTCAAGAGGCACTCACCCTCTACTGTTGGGGCTGGTAGCAATGGTAGCCCAGTGGTTAGTGGTACCTCTAGTGTCTCCGCTGTGATGGGGCCCTGTACCGAGGCCTCATTTCTCGGTGGGCCACCATCACGCTCTCCACTCGGAACCCTCTTTGACAGACTAAGTGAAGACATCCTGAAAATAAATAGGTTCTCCACGGTCAAAAACAATATACATGGTGAGCTAACACAAAGTAATCGTGAAGAAAACTTTTCAAAGTAAACACACACGCAATCAGTGTTTTCGTGCACTGAGTCGGAAATCAGAAGTCAGAGTCCTAGTGTATGGATACATCAGCCGCCGCACCAACATCAGTTTCCCTAAACTAATAACCACACCCAAAACACTTAACACTATTTCCATTAAATGAATTAGAGTCCAATTTCTGCGGTAGAACTGACTCCTCTGATACCAATTTTTCACAACTCATCCTCGGGGCCCGTGTCGTGACTACCCCAAGCCCGCCTTTCTTAGGAAAGAGGTTGGTGACTAGCACCAAAGGTGAATCCCTGATAAAAAGGGAAGGCATTTGCTTTCAAACCATATCACACACAGTCTGAACACAAGTAGTAGAAGAAACAAGTACTAATATAGAAAATAAAGGTGTGATGAAAGTAAGGGGGCCAGTATACAAACCCAACTGAACAACAAGTACAAGTACAATTAAAAAGGGAAAACAGCTCCTGGATCATCCATCAGGGAATCCTACATGAAGGGTAGGTATAGATCTCGAAAAACTCGTCCCTGAGGTATGTCTTGTCTAGTCCATATCTGAGCATCCTCTCGTCTATCACCCTCAGCCTCCATCACTGTTGACCGACGTCTGTACAAAACACAACAAGGTGTGGGCGAAGCCCGTACAGGGGTGAGTATAAAAATACTCAGTAGGGGACGCCGAGACCCCTGAAGGTCTCCCAGAATCCACTAAGGATAAACCAAAATAGTAAGATACAATCACAAAGTATCAACCATCCTTACATAGGTATATGTCCATACATATACCTAAGTTTACATTCAATAACCAACTCTAACTCTTGATCCCAACCACATTCTATTCCACAAGTGTAGAAACACTCCACAAAGAAATTACAACACAAGGTGTATCCCATAGGTACAAATCACAAAATAAATCCATGTGGGATTCACCACAACACATCTATGAAGAAACATCAATGAAGAAACATCCTCCCATACTTAGGTATATGCCCATACATAAACTTAAGTCGTCAAGAGTACACATCTCATACATGAGGTAAACACGAAGGCAATGACTCAGCTCACACTAGGTATACACAACTTAAAATAGAGTAAGAGATGATTAGTTATAGCCACATAATAATCTTTCGCGGTCAAATGGTATATATCTGTAGAAACCTAAAATAGCAGTCTTTCAAAGATGTCGATCCTACGTGGGATCTCAGTACAAAATTCTTCGTTATCAAACCCAGGGAGGTTCCAGGTCCAGTCTCAACATTGTCGAACCCACAGAGGATCCAGGTCCAGTCTTGTCACTGTCGAACCCATAGAGGATCCAGGTCCAGTGTTGTCACTATCGAATCCACGAAGGATCCAAGTCCAGTCTCGTCAGTGTCAAACCCACTGAGGATCCATGTCCAGTCTTCTCACAGTCGAACCCACGGAGAATCTAGGTCTAGTATCGTCACTGTCGAACCCACGTAGGATCCAGGTCCGGTATTGTCACTTTCAAACCCATGGAGGATCCAGGTCCAGTTTTGTCACTGTCAAACCCACAGAGGATCCAAGTACAGTAGTAGGTCTACGGAGGATCCAATAATCTTAGTCGCAGCCAATCATAAGGTTCTCATGCACAGCATGCTCAATTCCAGGATGGTTCGCACCTCGAGAAAAGTGTCAATACATCAACTACCAAGAAGTCTCGAGTTTATGTATCCCGTAGTTTTGTATCATCATAAGGAACCCAACACGACAGATGACGCGTCAATCGGACACCCGGTCTGTGAGTTATTAGCATTTCTGTTCTAGGGGGCCGATTGGTTTTTAGGTTTAAACCAACCTAGCCATACCCCAATTACATCCAAATCTCAAGTAAGGTATATCAAAATAACCTTCCTTCTCTAAGCCTTCTGTTTCCTTAGACGGTTCTTCATTCGAACACCTGTAGCCCAAAATGCGGGCTAAAAGGTGTAATCAGGCCATAATGGGCCGTAGTCCGGTCCGACCCAATCGGACCGACCCGGTCTGTGGTTCCGAATCAGTCCAAGGAAATGGCCTGAGCCGAGGGATGGCCCGGCCCAAAGGGTGTCCTGGCCCGAGGGCAGCCTGACCCGAGGCGGCCCGGATGAAGGCGGCCCGGCCTAGGGGCTGCCCGACCGAGGGTGGCCCCGTTTAGGGTGGCCCGGCCGAGGGTGGCCTGGCCTAGGGCGGCCCGGCCGAGGGTGGCCCGACCGACTGTCTAGACCACGTGGCTGGCAGCGGGCCCACGTGGCCTGGCCGGCTAGCCCGTGGGGCCTGGTGGGCAGACCCGCATGGCCTGGCTGCCCACGCTGCGGGGGGGGGGGGGGGGGGGGGGGGGTGCCGCGCCCCCCAGATTCTGAAGGAATCGGTGCTAAATGACGGTTCAGAGTTCCACGAGACCCGAAGGGTCTGGCCTTGTGGATCGTAGTCAGAGGTCGGCTCAGCCAACTGCCCTCCTTCGTTTTCCATGGACTTTGGCCATGGATCCTCCTCGGGGCGATGCAATAGCGTCGCGCCCATATCGTCTGACCGATGTGGCCTTCATGGCTGCAGCTTCTTCCCTCGGCATAGTGTGACGACACCGCGCCCCTCCAGTACCATTGCGGCCCGCTTGGCCGCGGCGTGATGGCACTGCGCTCATCCGGCGACCCTTGCGCCGCCAGTTCTTCTCACGATCGTCTCGTTGCTGGTCGCCATGCATATCATTGCGGCCTGTTGGCCGCGACCCATTTCTCTGGTGCACCGTTGCGCCGCCTCCGTCGCCATCAAGAGAAGATAAACTAAGGGGGGTCGGGCCATGTTTGTTCGGCCCACACCCTCCATGTTATGATGATAACACAAGGCAATTCCCAAAAGTAATTTGAACAATGAAGAACTGAGAGTAAAACTCAAACCCCTACCTCATTTCGATGAACGTTGACAAAGTCGTCGGAAAAGGCAGCGTCGATTCGTTGATGTCGGAAGCGTCCGAGGAAGAAGCATGGTCAGCATTCTTCATGGGTGGACCCTTCTCTTTTGGATTGGTCTAGGATCGAAGATGGCGTTTTTCGTTCTTTGGTGGAAAGTGGGCGTGCTTCGTTGGAAAATGCCGTTCTCTAAGAACTCCTCCTCTCCCCAATTCTCCCAACAAAAATAATGTCAAATCAAAAAATAATATAATAGTTTATCACTTATTTCAATGGTTGGAATTAATTTCAAATGTATTCAATTAATTAATTACAAGGGCTTAATTAATTAATTGTGAGGGAGTTGGCACATTAAAACAAAGGGGGAAGTTCAAATGGTTCCACCACAAAAATGGGGGTTAAAGGGGGTTTAAGCTCATGTGGGACCCACATAATAATATCCTCCCAAGTGAGGTTATTTGATGGCGATCCCCACCACCATAACCTCTCATGGGAGGTTAAGGTGTTGTGGCCCCCACCACCAACCTCCACTTGTAGGATTAAACTGCCAAAAAAATAAAAAAAAGCTACACGCATTTTTATTTAATTTTATTTAGAAACACCCAAAATTAACTACCATTCTCGTTAGAATGAAACTGCGGTGAAGGTCTCCTTAATAGAATACCAGCGCTGCAAGTTCAATGGTGCCCTCATATTCCAATTCTGAGCACTGGTTTAAAAGATATAAAATCCCGCTCGTACGTTTACTGAATGTACCTGAACAAAACATCAGAAATTGATTTTGGGCATACTGGGCCTCAGAATCAAGCACTGTTAGAAACTACAGACTCGTAAAATTCCAATGTATTTAATAAAAACATTTCCATGGAATTTACGGGTCTTTACATAACCTTCATCACATAAATGACTTATGTTAATGAGGTTGTTCTTAAGACCTCTAACAAATAAAACATTTGAAATCAATTTTTTCCAAGAAGAATGATGTTACCTATACCAATAATTTCTCCCTTAGAATTATCTCTGAAACATAATTTTCCTCCTTTTCTCTTGATAATATTTTCAAAAAAGTTTTTGTTACCAGTCATATTCCGGAAACATCCACTATCCATGTACCAAGTATTGTTGTTGGTACATTCTTTATTTTCCTGAAAATTAGAGTGTTAGACTTTCGAAATCCAAACTTTCTTGGATCTGAAATTATTAGACAATAAAATTTTGGGTATCCACATTTGTTTAGAAAAATAAGCTTTATGAAACCTAAGAGATTGAAAATTATTCAAAGATAAACTTTTCCTCCAATGGCTGCCACTTTAACATTTAGTACAAAAAGGGGCTTTGGATGAAATAAAAAAATTGTTTTTGAAAATAGGTTTTCTGTGAGTATAACCTACTCTAGTATTATTTCCTTGAGGTTTTATTTGAGAATACATCTTGTAAAAAATTTCTTTACTAGAACAAAAGTTTGAAAGAAGTTTCTTAAGGTAATATATTTCATATTTTAGTCTTAGCACTAAATTCCTATCCTCAGGAATTATTTCTTTAGAGTTAGATTTTTCCACAAAACATTTATTTTTAAAATAGCATTCTCAAAATCTTTATAATGTTTTTCCTTTTAAACATTTACTTCCTTAAGGTCTTTAGAAAGTTTTTTGAGAAGCTCATGCTTATCTTTATGATATCAAGGGAGGTCTGAAATATCTTTTGTAAGAACTTCTTCCCTAGTATTTGTGTTTTCTAGTTTCTTATAAATTTTACAATTTCTTGCTTCTAATAACTTTAAAAAAACTAGATACTTCTTCATATGAAGGTATTTATTCATTATCTGAAGATGAAGTATCTTCATTAGAAGTAATATCTTCATAACAGTAATTCTTTTAAAGATATAAATTTGTTAAAGCCTTGGCAGAGCGTACCTTGTCTATAAGACATATATTTGGGAAAGAAGTAGTAGCAATGAATCCAATATTTTTCTGTGCTGATGATTCATATTCCGAAGATTCACTTCTCAAAGAGTCTCCACAGCAAGCACCCCAAGTATCGTTTTCTTTATGATATTTCTTGAGTTTCGAACGATAGAACATCTTCTTGTTTCTCTCTGAATTCATTTCCTTCTTTTCCTTTTTTTTTAATTAGAGAGAAATCGGGTCTGATATGACCTATTATTATACATTCATAACAAGTAACTTCCCCATATTTCTTCATTTTTAGTCTCTCTCCTTGAACATATTTTGATAGTTCTTCTGAGCTACTATCTTTTTCTTTATCTGAGCAAGATTAGCTAATTCATTCTCAGACATTTCAATATCACTAGATTCGGACTGAATAGTAACTTTCTTTGACTTTGATCTAGTTACACTTTCTGGAGTCTTTGATTTCATATGTTTTGAATTAGTTGTAAACGAAACTCCTCCATACCCATTCTTATTTTTAAAATTATCAACATCTCTCTTCATTCTTTTCTCATGTTGAAGAAGATTTCCAAAAATATCATCTAAGGAAATATGGGTGACTTTACTATTCTCATCAATTGTTGTCCTCATGGACTCCCACTCATTTAGAATGATGTCTATGATCTTATCTACAAGGGTCTCATCATCCAAACCTTTTTCTCCCATATATTGTAATCTATGCACATTAGTCATAAACCTTTGCTAAACTTGGCTTATAGGTTCTCTATAAGAAAAGTTAAAGCCATAGTATTCAGCTCTCAACATAGCTCTTCTTGTCTCTATGAATATAGAAGTATGAAAATGTGTAACTTAAAGTTTCTACTAGAATCTGTTTGAAGATTCACATGAAGATATTTGACTATAGATGTTCCTAGTCATGGAACATAGCAATGTATTTCTGACTCTGAAATTTACTTGATATTCTGATTTCTTCTGATTATTAAAAGTTCCCAATTCTTTATCATGAATTTTATAGTCTCCTGTCAACATCAGGTAGTTATCAACTCCATTGTTAACAAAGAAAGTCTTCATCCTATCTCTCCAGTACTCAAATTATTTCCATCAAAAATAGGAGGTCTGGTAGGATATAGATTGTCGATATAACCAACATTTAAACCTTCCATCTTAAGGAAAATATTTCTACACAAACTTGTTAGTAATAAAAGTTTGTAAACAAGAAAAAAAATATCCTATGCTAGGAAAATAGAAATAGAGTACCTCTAAGAAAAATATGAATCCGAACTTTATGATTCTGAAAATAAATAAGAAGAATAATTCTCTTCTGAATCTAATCTTCGGATTAATTCAGATTGAACCAATGCTCTGATATCAATTGTTATGTTGGTATGGAGTATGATAATATCATAAGATACCAACTTTAGGATCAAAATGATATTGTAGATGATTAATATACAAGAGGGGGTGAATAGTATACATTAAAAATATCCTTAAGGAAATTTTGTATAAACAAAATTCACAACACCTCTAGTTCTACAAACTTGCTTGATTCTGGAAATGTGATTCTGAAAAATAAACATAACAAAAGTTTACAACAAAATATATTCTACCTTAAATCATATAAAATCCTATTTTACCGAAGTAGAAGTCTAAGGAAGTATAAGATAGTTATACTTTCCTCAACAACCAAAATTACAACAGAAAACGAAAGTGAAACATGAGAAGTAGTAAATATTTTAACCCAAAGAGAAGGGTGTCCATCAACCTTGGATAAAAGGTCTCTTGATTTATACTTTCAAAAAAGTCTATCTTACCCAAACCCAGGTAAGCCATCAATTCAAAGATTGGTATATGTCTTGCTATCCCCACAAGCCCTCTATTTTTTAGGAAATCGACACCTCTGACTTCACAACCCAAAGTCTCTGATTTTAAGGAAATTGCACCTCTACACAAATCAATTTTTCTTGAAGAAAAGTTTTAACAATCCGGTCAAACTTTCTGCATGAATAATGAGTGTTTATAAGATCATCCCTCAATAGAAATCACTTCAACAGCATGTAGGTAAGTTCTTCCAAAATTTGGTCTGCAAAAGTTTTGAGCTCTTTTAAATGTGCTCATATTTATAGGCACGACTTCAATGGTTGTATCCCTACTCCAACAGTCATATTTTTCCTTGAATTTCAAAGGCACCATTACACTTTTCACTCAAACAATCGTTATTTAGTAACTGAATGCACAACATTGTTTTATAACCAAAACATGTTTAAGTATAAATATGGTTACTTAAGCAAATTCATTTTTCGAAGTGTAAGAAAAAAATTAAAGGTCAGATTCTAGCCAAAAACACATTCGGTATCTATAATACAAGGATATTAGGATTCTGTTTTCTAAGGAATTTAGAACCTGAATTCTATAGAATTCCAAAGTTTGATTTTCAAGGACATTCGGAATCTGGATTCACAATAATTTTGAACCGAAACTACAAAAGTTTGGAGTCTAAATTCATAAGATTTCAGAGTCTGAACATACAAAGTTTGGAGTCTGAATTCAGAGTACTCGGAGTCAGTACTCAGAAGAGTTTGGAGTTTGAATTTAGAGAGTTCAGAGACAGAACTCCAAAGAGTTCAGAGTCTGAATTCGGAGAACTCAAAGTCAGAACTCAGAAGAGTTCAGAGTCTGAATTCAAAGAGTTTGGAGTCATAATTCAGAATTAGAAAATAAAATGATTTATTTCTAAGTATTATATGATTCTGAGGTTTTGGATACCAAACCGAATTTTATATTTATAAGAAATGAACAATGAAAAACATGGTAATGATAAATTTCCTTGGGGAAGGAAAATTTTCCTTATTAAAGTAAAACATGGCGTAAAATGAAATTTTATTTAAGATAAGGTGTTTGTGATTTTTAAAATAAGAAGGAATCGAAAAGTCATAATGAATACTTTATTGTCTCAAAAATCTACCCAAACATGAATAAATGGAAAAGTTATAAGTAAAACGTATTGATTCAATAGTTCACACTCATTTGACGAAAATATGAACAGAAACAAATAATCAATTAATTAAATTAAATTAATTATATAATTCCATTATCAAATAACTCAAATTAATTAGTGACTAGACCAAAAACCATGTTTCATATAAAAATTATACCCTACCTATGGTAAACCCCCCATTCCGGACCCAGCAGTTGTCTCATTTTTTTCATACGTTGAAACTTTTAAGAGATGTGATTTATTTACTAATGAAAAATTGAATAAATAAATTATTTAAAACAAAAATAGTTTTTATCATGAGCTTGTTTTTGAAACAATCGATGATTATAAATGTTATACTCCACCTAGAGTAAACACCATATCACATACCCAACAGTGGACTTGGATTTATCATAAAATCCTCTAATTATATTTATTAAATTATTTTCAAAAAAATTAATAAAAAATATTAAATTTATTATTTTCATGAGTGAGGCATCCAAACTTCTGAGGCTTATAATTGTTATACTCCACCAAAGGTAAACATTATGTACCAAACCTATCAGTGTCTTAAATTTATCATATGACATACCATTTTAGATTTATTCAATTATTTTGAATAAATTTCCAGAACAAAATATAATATATTTAATATTTTAATTATATCTTCACATAGACATTATGGGCCTCATAATCTCACATTAACTTGGTGTATGACACCAAAAATATTCTATTGAATATTCCAAAGTGTTAACTAGGATTTTGATCTTATGCAATTTCTTTAACACGTTTTTTATATTATTTCCATAATAAAACATTTTTTACCACATAAGGAATTTATAATTTATCAAAAATAGGGCTTTTGTTGTCATTGTAAAAAAATCATGATATTAAAAAATCATAAATAAAATACATGTATATTCATGTAACTAAACTGAATGTATCTCTCTCAATAATCCTATATAATAATCCCATTAACTACCCTTTTATGGAAAATGAATAAAATAATGAATCATAATTAATGATTAACCATCCTCATTCTCCCTTTTTATATACATTTTCCATTTTGTAAATCATTTTTATAGTTTTTTATAATTATATTATATATGTATGTAATCAATGTGCATCGTGCCTATTTTATTTTCAATGGTTGAAAATGGGAACTCCACACTAAATTTTACATGATCATGAAAATATTCACTAAGAAAATAATTGAAGTCCCTCCACCACACCCATACATGAAATTGTCAAGAAATTATATTAAGATTGAAAGGTGGTTAAGGGAAAATTTTCTTAAGATGTGTCTTGAACCTATATGGCCATTCATCGTTAACTAAGGGATTAAAATGTTGATATAATATTAGCTCAAAAGGTAAACATGTGGGATAGTTAAATGAATGAATAAATCATTAAAAAACCTTTTCATAAACTTTAATGCATTGAAAAAAAACATTCAAAAGTTATAATTAACACACAAAATTCAGATTTCTCTCAATAAATTTCTGGTATTAAAAAGATAACCACAAAATTGTTTAGAATATGTCTCGAGATGGGAAACATGATTTGGATTAGTTTTCATATGGAATTGATTAGAAAATTTTTTAAACTAATAAAAATGGTGGAAAATAAAAATCAGGGTAAAAGATTCCATAACAGAAATCATTTAATTTTTTTTAAAGCTATGTAATATTCCTCAAAATTAACTCAAATGTGGAAAATTATAATGGTTATTCTATTAAGATAAAATTTATTTTGAAAAAATAAAATTAAAGAAAAAACACACTAAAACATAAAATCAAAAAAAATAAGATAAACTAACACAAATTGGATTCCCCTTCCCCCATACATATATATTACTAACCCTATAAGAAGATAAAAAACATCAATTGTAGAGAATTAAACATAAACATGAAGGAGAAAGAAAACCTTTTTACTCAAAAAGCATGTTTATTTAATCTCATTTACACTATATTCTTTATAATCTAAAAATAATGAAAAACAACATGAGATGCTGTATTCAAAAAATGAAAAAAATGAAAATGTGAAATGTGAATGGAGAGATTATTGGGTCATCCCCTAAGTGGTTATGTGTTCATACTACCTACAACTAGGTTATTTTCTAGTTAACCCCAATATGAAGGTAGATGGGTCTTATGTGATGTAAACCACCATATGTGGAATCACCTCGTTTCCATATGAGAACAATGAGTTCGGAAAATCCCAAAAACAAATAAAAGTGATCTAACACTCAAGGTGTAAAAGAAATAAATGTAAATATGTGGGTAATAGAAATAAGGGGAACTCCCTATTTTTAGTTTCCTTCTCGATGTGATATTCTTGATGATATTTAGGGGGTATAGGCTTCTCCACTCGACCCTTGAGAACTTCTCTTCACTTTATCCTTTGATTGGATCTTCAATGTACATTTAGATATCGAATGTCCCCTTGTTAGGAGAACTTTATTTATACTATATAAGATCATATACTTCAATCAGTTCTTATATTCCAATATACGGAGATTTAATATTCAATTAAGATTCAAATAAATTATAATAATTTAAATTCAAAAATGAATCAAATCCCTATTTGTTTTATCTTGAATCTCCCCTTAAATGTTTGGTGCTTCACAGAGTATCTTGGGAAAAGAAGGATTGTAATTATCCTTTTTCATCTCAAATTATAATCACACATCCATTGATATGTTTAATATAATAATCTCTAATTCCTCTTTAACTTTTAGTTATTTTTCTTCAAGATGAATTTATTCCCTCTTCCTTTGATATTCTTCAATTATAATATTTTTTTGGGGAAATAACTAAATCACTTGACTAGAAAAACTATTTCAAATTATATGAGCACATTTACTTGGAATGAATACTATTTTTATTGAATATATTCAATATGATTACTCAATTATTTAATAAGTGAGTACCATACAAATTAAGAAGATGTAAAACAATATAAATCCAAAAAAGGTTAAAATAATTATAAAATAAACCAAAAAAAAAAGGAAAATTGAAAAAGAACATAATTAAAATTATAAACCTCCCTAGAAATGAAACTAAAATGTGGTGTGTGTTAAACTTTTCAAAGTGTCTCTAGCATACTTTAGAAATTTATAAACTCTCAGTAATGCTGTATATGAGTTAACCTCATAGATCCATCTCTCAAAGTGGAATTTTTTTATAATTCATATTTTTTTATACTTTATTTTGTTTTTGAATTATAAATATTAATTTTAATGAATATTTATTAGACCATTTGATAAATAAAACATATAGTGATGGTTAAAAAAGTAAATAAAAATTCAATGAAGGGAAAAAGAAAATGAATACTATGATATGTTGTAAGTTAGTGATAAAAAATATAAACCAAATGATACACTCTAAAAAGGACTTATAAAAGAAATTTAATTGCTAATTTGTATTAAACAATCTCATTAAACTTAAGGATTAATTTCCTGTATCACTCAACCAACATCATTCTTTTCAAATTATGCTAACTATTCAATGGAATTTATTCTAATTCCAAGTGAATAGTACTATTGAGTACTATTGAGACTTCTATATATCGTGGTAAAACCCCAATACACCTATATATTTAATGACTACTCCATTGATCTAATTTATAAATGATGATAAGTTAAAAAATAAGAAGCATCTGGTAATAAAAATCCATAGGTTTTCACCTCATGAAATTTACTATAAACATAGAGTTTAGAATAATTAAGGAGGAATAATTAAAAAAATTAAAACTCAAAGACATAATTTTCATCATGGTACTTGAGTAAAAAATTTGGTTTATTCATCCATTAGAAGTTTGAAATAATGGTAAAATAAGAATAATGGTATGAGGAAAAACATATTCACAAAAAGAAAAGAAAACACACACTGAGGAAGTGGGAAACACTTTACTAAAAATATAAAAATATATTAATGAGTAAGAGTGAATGAAATTATTTTAAATGATGAATGAAAATTATAGAATAATAAAAAATATAAAATAACCAAATAATGATTTAAATTATAACTAAAAAATAGATAAATATAGTACACTACCAAACAAGATTCCTCTCTTTCTTATCCATGGGAAAAATAAAAAATAATTAAACCTATAAAATAGTCAATTTAGCTTCAAGTTATGATTTGAATAAATGAGATTTTACTTCAATGGAGTGCATGGAATGTAAACATAATGTGTGCGTTAAGTAGAAGTATGAGATCAATGTTTCATACTTCTAGGATCAGCCTCCCATTTTGGGTATCATCCAATATATTCTTCCATATATCCAATAAATATCCAAATGAAATTCCTCACTTTTCATGCATAAAGGAAAAGTGGAAAGGGATACTTAGATTTTATGGGTGAGGGGGAGAGACAAGATGATACTTTAAAAATAGGAACCATGTAGCTTTGAAGATGATCACATGGTCTTCATTAGTCTTTCAGAGTGTTATTTAGGCCTTCATAGTGATTCCCAATCAGTAGTGAGTTTTTGGAAAGAATCCATTAAATCAAAAGTGTTGTATAGAAAGACATAAAAAGATTATCTCTCTTATATTTAATTATATACATCTCTCCATCCATGGAATTGATTCATACACAAAGATGTTTTTCTAGTTAGTCATACATATCCAATATTTTCTCCCATTAAATATAATGTAAGATACTCTTCATGTATGTTTAATCTTACTTAATGAGCCTTTAAGAAATTTAATTTAATCTGCCCTTTATATTTTATATCTTAATATTCCACATCTTATCGTTCAACCATGTTTAATATTATATAGTGAATAAGATTTGGGTTTTATTATTACATAAAGGAACTTTGTTCATCTCATGTGTAAGGGATTCTAATCTCACACTAGAGACTCCTTAGATGATTTAATCAGACACGAGTAGTGGCTCAACCAATTTATTCTAACTTGATAGGAATTTATTCTATAAATAGAAGAGGAAATAAATGAAGAAATGACCAAAACATTTAAACATAGTAAAAATAAACAATAAAATTCATTATTATGAACATTTTTCAATTTAATACATTTATTTTAAAAAAAAATAAAATTTATTAAATAGATTATAATAAATTAATTTTTTTGCAACGTTTAATAATAAAAAAAACTAAAATATATACATTTAAGCTGCCATCATCCAAATATTGTTTAATTAATATATCCAAACCAAAAGATCATACTTACCTAAATTAAATTTATTGAACACTCAAGCATCAAATATAACATAGGTTTCAACAATAGTCATGTTGGCTGGACATGCACACAATATACCCCATATGTCCCAACATCTTATCTCCACCACTAAATGAATCTCTCCCAAAATCTAAATTATTTTGAAACCACTTTGTAATGCAGTAAAATAGATATATCATCAACCAAGATCTAACTTCCACATGCCTCAATAACATATTCGGATCACAAGGGTTTGGATACTTATGTCGAAAGACTAAATAATTTATTGTAAAATAATTTAATAATCTAGGATAGTGACAGTTTTTTTAGAATAAATGGCATAACCTCCCTATATATCATAAATTCTAAAAATATAAAACCAGTAAATAAAAGGACCAAACATACCTATAAAAATAAAATGAATATCTAGAAGTGGAATCCCACAATCTAGTATGAAAATTTAATAAAAAATAAAAATGTATACAAATATAGAAACCAAATAAAAGTAGTAGTATAGAAATAAAATCATAAAATATCCATGAAAAAATAAAAAAACCAAATGGACTAGTCAATACTAGGTTTAGTTTTATATTTTAACACAAAAACCTAGACAATCCATTTAACTTTTATAAATATATCCATATACCTACTCATGCATATAATTTCATCTAAAAAACTACATGCACATTGAGTTTCACATGCAGAGTGTGAGTGCAATGACCGACGAGGCCCCATCACGAATCCTTAACTTTGATAGGTGAATAATCAGATTTATTGATATTTGTGTGTCCATTTAATTTACATAAATAATAATTCATCAATAAAAATAAATAAAAAATTATATATTATTAGAAATGAACCAGAAAATTCTATATAATAACAATAGACACCTCATGTGACACCAAGGGGAGTAATACTAAAGGTGCTAAACAAACTCTACACCACTAGAAGGATCTTTATTTTCTTCTTGACAAAGATCGTAATACATGATCAAATGGTTATACCCTCATTGATAAAACTCCTGATAGAAAATAACAAAATAAACAATCTATATAATGGAAAATAATTATATATACTATATTCTCTCATGGGATGGAAAATATATATATATATATGTTATATCCTGTCATGGGAGGAAAAATATCCATAAACACACATAAATACACACACATATATATAAAATATTCTTTATCCCAATATCATAGAACCTATATAATCTATTATCAAGACTACTAGTATAAATAAAGATACCTCGTGGAGGGATACCACTCCCATAATGGGTATAACCAATATTATGCATAAAATCTATACAATGTATATATTCTAGTATGTTATCCCAACATAATATGAGCCAAGGAAAAAGATATTCTTTCCCATATATAATTTAGAATATCCCATCCCATTGAAAATTTATATATGGATTCTCAAGAAGGAATCATAAGATATCTAGATTAAATGATAAAATAAGAAAACTTGTATGAATAATGGTGAATTAAATCATATCACAACACATCATAATCCACCCCAAATACCCACAAAATAATTATACAACTAAATAGTCCTCCTCCAATGGGTGACAAGGTTGATAACTAAATTTATATATAAAATATATCCAAGGATAATTATAAAAACCCTATAAGGTCGCATATTATCCTTCATGACACCCCAAATAAATATTCCATCACCTCTCTTATCGCTACTTAGGTTACTATGATCTTTTTCCTTACTAAACTAATAAAGATTATTCCTAATGTTTAAATACCATGAAAAAATTACATAGCACTTAAAATTTTCATGTTCATTCACTCAATAAACAATCCATAATGACACTTATATAAACTTGTCTTCCAATAAAATATAATAATATAAACAAATAGTAAATAAGAAACCTTGATTAGAACCCAAGAAAAAATGAGAAATATTAATCGTAAATCACATAATATAAAAACTAATAATAACAAAGAATAATATTTATAAAGGTTAAAGGAATCATAAAAAATTTTAGGATAAATATGATAAGAGTAAAAATAGAATAAACTAAATAGATAACGCTACCTCAAAATAATTATTCCCCGATTGAGTTATCCTAAGTCACTAAGTGAGAAACTTTTAGACCACCTTCATATTACTAAGTTATTTCAATAAATAATCATGTAATAATTAAAGGTTTTACATATTAAAATATTTTATTTTAGACAATTATTAATTTAAGATAAATTTTACTAATATAGAAAGACTAATTTACCTCTTTCCAATCCACCAAACCCATCCATTAAATCTCTACTGTTGAAACCCCCTAACTAAAGTGTTATTTGTTATCCTATAATTCATTCAGTTTATCTCCAGAATTGAATGGTATAACATTTAATTTATAAGGTATCAATTTAAAAAATATAGGTAACTCTCATCACTTATAAGATCACTATAGTGACCTGGTCAGTTATTACATAAATATTACATCTTTTTAGATAAATATTCAATACATATCATAACAGTACATTCCCCGAGACCATAAATATTTAGTATCATTAGACACTAGATACATAAAAAATATATTTTCATGAAATATCATCAACCTCACCCAAAAAAAAATTACATATAGAGTCTTTATTGTCTTATCATACTTAATGCACATCTTAATAACCTGTGGAAAGTGGAAACATAAGAAGGGTTGAGATCATATGTTCAGTAATGGTAAACATTAGATATATCAATTAAAAATATTTTCTGAGAATATGATAAGAGAATGTGTATGATAACATGATCAAAAAATTTAAATTATACCCAATCCATTAGGATCATAAATCATGAGCATTAGAATAAGGATTTAATACCAAAAAATACATGTGTATAATCATAAAGCTAAATTTAAGAGTTGTTTATCATACAGTCATAATGTATCATAATAATGTGGCACAGTCATATAATTAAGAAATCATTTCATTGTGAACATTCATAAACACCAAAAAGTCTACTCATTATATTAAGGAAAAGTAATCTTGTCCCCATATATTATTTATGGACTTGAAACTAGGTCCATGAAAAATTTAGTGAACATGTCATAATATGATCAGGTCTAGGCTTAAAGTTTTTAATGTGAAATCGGTTTCAGGCATAATATAGTTATATCATGTGATAAAATATTTACCCAATACATATGAGGGATATTTAACTTAAGGACCACCCATCACATAATGAATAGCATACATAAGTGTTCTAAAATATAATAAAAACACTCATTATAGCACAACCCATGTAAAAGAAATAGGTTTTATAAGATTTTAACATAACTTTATTAAAATAAGGAAACTAAATGGGTTTCAAATAATCATAATTAAAACAGTCATAATAATCCATCAAAAGAAAGAACGATGATGGTATCATAATATCATATCCCCAATTAAGCATAACAATTCATAAATAATGTGGTCATTGATGAAAAATACCGTTAAAATTGCATTTTAACATTTCCTTTAAAACAATGCAAATATCATTTTCTTTCGGTATAATTGAAAACTAAAAATTCCCAAAATATTGAGTAAAATATTTTTTTGATAATAAATTTGGAACATTTTAAAGTAATATTCAAATATAATAATGGTCTTGATGGTGGTAAAAGTCATTCATGTAATATTTGTTAAAATAGAACATTTTTTCACACATTTATAAAAAGGAAAAATTGAGTCACACATAAAATATTTGAAAATCTTACTTTTAAAAATTTGTAAAGAAAGTAAGAGGTAGTAAAAATAATATTTCTTAAAGAATTTATATAAAAAAATTTCTAAAATATTTTTAAGATTAGGAACATGGAATTAAAAAGTTCATCAACCAAAAAAAAAGGTTTGTTTTTCTTAAATACATTTTCTTGATCATTTTAAGTACCAAAGAGAGTGAAATGATACTTATACTTTAATGTTACAAGAATAATTATTGAAGATTAAAATATATGGGTTTTAAATTGTATGTATCGTTTAATTTCACTTAATATAAATTTAATATAGAAAATCCTGAAAAGAAATGAGATTGTAACATAAACCCTTACCATAGGTCCCTTCTTGTTTCATACACATTCAAAACTCCTATGTAATAAATATATAATTATCATAAATATATTCCAGAATAATATTCATATGAATATTACTATATATCATTCCCTTATAATTATAAATTTCCATTTTATTAAAAATTCTTCCTTAAAATAAACATTTGGGGGGACACTGCTCAGTTTTTCATGCATGTTTTGGATTGACGGTTATAGTCCTTGCACAACAATCATAGTTTCATAATATATAGAATATTAATATTGTTATAAGTATAATATTTTTTCATTATATACAGTATTATAACCCTTTATATATATTAGTGATAAAAAATTAATTACATCAATTTGTGGAGATGACATTACGTACGTATGCATGGGTGATATTTTCATTTATCAATATATAGAATGAAAGAAAGGTAAAAAATAATTGATATTTAAATAATAATAGTTATATCATAAATATCATATATAATCAGTAAATATCTCTTTATTACCATCCATATTAACAGGAAATGAAAAAAAAATACCTTTGTGGAGGTGGTAGTCCACACGTACACACAAGAGACGTTATCATTTTCCAACATATTGGAAAGAGATATAAAATGGATATACCAGTGGAATAAAAACATATAATTATATTTAATATACATATTAAATCATGAAAATATTGTTATATAACATTTTTAGAAGGTTTAATAATAATAAAACATGAAAAGTATCTATAAGTACATCTTCCACTTTTTCAGGTATCCTTATTTAAAAAGAACCCTAAGGATTAATGGATGGTAATTTTCATAAAATACTCTCCTAAATGTAGTATATATGGATTTTTATATAGTATTTTATAATATATTGGTCCAGATAAATGAATCAACTAGTATGGATAATAGAGGAGATGAGGTTTCCTTTTTTCTGAGGGGAGTGGAACACATATAAATATAATGAATATTAAAATATAATAAAGTTTCTCTAATGTAAAATAGGATCCAAATTGGTTATATTATAAATATAGGATGATATAATAATGAATTACATTCATAAAATAAAATTCATACAAGTATTTATATCATTTTAACCCTTATCTTTTTAGTTTAACCCATCGATGATCCTTTTAATCTTTAAAGTAGTAAGGAATTTTTATCTATGTTACTATTCTCAATGAATAGAAATGAAATTGGATTAATTAATAAATTTTGAAATGGTGATCATAAATATTTAAACCATTTTATCAATTTTATTTTTTATAATTATCATAAACTAAAGTCAAAATAAGTGTGAAAAATGTACTAACCCCCATTTCTAGTAAAATTCATTTTTAAGTATAAATATGAATTTATTTTTATTACTTACCTAGTAAAAAACAATGCATAAATTTTAATATATTTTTTTAATATTTTATCTAAACATTTTGTTAAAATCATTCATCAATACCGATTAATTAATTTTATTTAGAAAAATAATCATTTATTTCAATAAAAATAGTTTTCTGAAAAAGAAAAAAAATATCTCTTCAAATTCTTTGATCATCATTTCTCACTAACTAATAATCAATGTGTAAATTATTATTTAGTTTTTTAAGTTAAATAATAATAGATTTATTCAATATTCAATTTCAATAGTGATCATGAAACATAATATACAAAAATATAAAATACCTTAAAATGATCTTTTAACAAAAATGATATTATTTTTAACATTTATAATTGAGTTCTTATGCCAAAGGAATTAAACTATACTTTTTCATTGGGGAAAACATTTATACAAAATTTTTATAATTTATCTATTCCTATTCATACCCACCAATCCAAAGGCTTGGTGATAAAATTCATATTTAATAATAATATTCTAATTGTATATTATGGTGTTCTAAACTCAGTGTGGCATGTAAATAAAGTTATCAAACACAAAAAAAATATTTATATAGAAATATATCACATAATATCATGGCATTAAATTTTACCCCCTTATAATATTTTTCCCTCAAAATTGCATCACTCTAATACAAATAAATGTGGATACTTCAGTATCATCACATCCTTAGATTCCCACAAATCTTCCTCACATTTATAATTCCTCTAGAAAGCTTTAACCAAGTGAGTAGTCTTATTACATAGAACTTTATATCTATGATTGGAAATTTCCACCAATTATTTCTCGTAATAAATTTCATTCTCCAGTGTTACAACCTCTAAGTTTAGTACATGTGAATGATTTAGTATGTACTTCGTCAAAATTTGTACATGAAACGCATCATGAACTTAATAGAGGTTCGGTGGAAGTGTCGAGTAATATGATACCATATCAATAAAATCAAGAATATCAAAGTGGATGATATATATAGTTATTATATTTCCTTTAATTCAAAATCACATAACCTTATTCCAAGGATATATTTTTATGAATACATTATCCTCAATTTTAAACACTAGATCTCACTGATGATTGTTGGAATAACTCTTTTTCTAAATATGAGTTATCTGGATGTGCTATTGGCTGTCTCTAACCATCTCTTAGATAACTTAGGTCCCAATATATTTCGTTTTTCTACTTCATCCCAACACATTTAATTTTTACACTTCCTACTACATAGGTATTTATAAATATCCATCTGAATGCTCTAGTTGAAGATACTGTAGTAAGAAACGTAGACCAGCAAAAGGTTTCATTTCTAACCACCATTAAAACCTATATAATAATCTCTCAAAATAATTTATAAAGATTGAATGGAACTCTAAGATAAACCATATTTCTTAGGATTATATATAGTTATAAAAATTTCTAAATAACTCTCCAAAACATCTAGGTAATCCTTCGATCTTAATTAAATATTATTGAGATTTGTGTTACAATAAATACTTCCATTTAATTAATATATAACATATAAAGTTAATCAAGAAATAAATATACTATAATAGTACTGAAATATTATGAATTTTTAAGGATATTAACGAAAACCCAAATAGAATTATTGCATTTTGGTGTTTTGGGGAGTCCAATGAGGAAATCCATATTGATGTTTTTTCATTTCCATTCAGGTATGAGTAATAGTAGTAACATCCCATTATGATTATCCCTCATACATAACATTTTGTAATACCAGGTATTGAGAAAAATACTCTAAAATAAAAATGTTCATTTTTCCCATTATAAACAGAATTTTATATCTCTATAAATTTTAATACAACTAGGATGAATAAAAAAAGAGGAACTCTGAGCTTCATCCAGAATTCCCATCCAATATGATATACATGGGGCATTTACTCTGTACAATAAACTTATTATTCATTCATAGTAATGGTTGAACTCAAGAACATTCATTTCCTTCTTCTATAGTTCCATATCTTCATTTTTTCACTTTAATCCTCGCATATAGATATAGTTGAACATTTATCTAAGAAAGATATTATTTTTCCACTTTCCATGTGATTTCAAGATCCATCTTCTAAAAATCTAGAATTATTGGATCTCTTTAGATCCTCGTCATGAAAAAAATAGCATGGTCCTTCTGACTCAAATCATCATCCACCTTGTTCTCTTTCCTAGGTTGGTAATATATGGAGTGGTACAAATTTTTAATCAACTCCAACCATATCCTTTATCTCATATTCAACTCTATCTATGTGAAGATATAATTCATTTTTTTTAGGATCAATGTGTGTGTGTGTGTGTGTCTGTCACAACTTTATCCATATAGATAATTCCTTTATATTATTAATTCAAAAATTATCACTACCAACTCGAAAATCATGAACTGGTTAATTTTTATAAGGGATTTTCAATTGGGTAGAGGTATATGTTAACACCATGTCATTATGATTGAGAACACATCTCAGTATCTTCTTTGTTGCATTACTATAGAACAAAAACCCGTGTCTATTATCGGATAGTTTTATCACATTTTCATTGAAAAAACTTCTCTTTAGTTCATTTATATTTTCATCGCATTCATATGTCCAATGGAACCTAGCTCCCTTCCCAGTTAATTTTTATTGGAATTAATTTTAATAAGAAATTTCATTCAAAGTCAACCCTAAAATGATCTCTATTTTCCACCTTTATCTTTGAATATATAATAATATCACCTATGAAGACTACAAAAAACTAATAAAGTAAATATCTAAATACTATTTACTATATCCATAAATATAGTAGGGGTATTGTTAGGTCCAAATGGCATCACTATAAATTAATATTATTCATACCTCATATGGAAGGTTGCATTGGGTATATCCTCATAGATGACCCTCAATATATGATATCTAGAAATATGTTCATTATTGGAAAAGTATTAATATCTTTATAGTTTATCAATAATGTTATCAATATGGGGTTGACAATATATTTTCTTGAAAGTGATCTTATAATGCTATTAATAGTCAATGAAAAGATGCATTGACCCATCTTCTTTCCTAAAAAAGAATAAGTGCACCCTTAGGTGTCTCACTCAAGAATATGAAACCCTTTTATATATTCTCTTGGAGTTAATTTTTCAATTACTGCAACTTAATTGGGTTATTCTATATAGATTATTTGAAATAGTTGTATCCCAAGGTATGAGTTCTATTAAAAACTCAATTTCATGATTCGGTGGAAGACACATTAATTATTTAAGAAATACATCAGCATATTCCCAAAAAATAGGCATAACATCATTGTTGAGTTTATCCCAAACCATTTCAGATAAATAACCCTCATGAATAGGTAGTAATACACATACAATATAATTAATCATCATTAGAATTTCATGTTTATCCTCACACCAATAAATGATCATAGATTGATTAATAATATCAAAGGTGACTTATCTTCCCATAAAATTGATAGGTGAATAATACCAAAAAAGCTCATTCAGAGGGTAATCCCCTAAACATTTATTAAAATAAAAGAAAAGGACAGTAAACAAGTACCACATGCCAAAAGAGACAGCTACATATCAATGGAACAATACCCATCACCACATCCCTGATAAAAATATTCCTCTACAGTAGTCGATTCACATTCGGAGCTTTCATAACACTTTAGAACATTAGCATACTTCTTCCTCAGATACATCCGCTCCAAGGATAGAAACTCTGTGTTTCCAACAAAATACCTGCTGGACACCAGCTTTGGAAAATAGGAGTAGTCCTTCCTCGGCCTTCTTTGTGGTGGATTAGTCATTATTTTTTGATTCTCAATCATCTTTGTCCTCCCACCCAGAACAATATCACTATAAGAAGGAATGGTAAAGCCACCATCATTATCCTTGTCACTATCAATGTAATCCCCTCATTTCCCAAAAATATGAACCTCATTATTTCTATCTTTCTCTCCTCATCCTTTCTGGAATTGATTATCAGTGTCAATCAATGCTAGATACTTTGGCTATTCCACAAACTAATGACCATCCAAAATCCCCTACTGCATGTCTATTTTTCCGATTCCATCCTCATGAGAAGGAATCTGAGGCTGAAAACTAACACATTCATCCATTTGAGAACCCACCTTTGTGATCTCCTACTCCAATTCTTGAAACCAGTTTTCAATAGCAGTTGGGATCACCACACCTCCATCACTCACATCCCGCTTTTGAAGCCCATAAACTGCTTCCAAAATCCCCACGAGACCGCCATCACAACCTATATTGCCCATAAACTCTTTAATCATAGGCTATGGCCCCTTGCGCTCACCTTAAACCCTCCCTCTATTATCCAAACGCAAACAAACCTCTTACTGGGAGAATTTTTTTATCACATTTACACCTGATGACCCTTCCATGTCGCCAGTATGAGAGCTATCTTTAGAAGTGAACTAATTCACCCCATCCCTTGAATTCAAATCATTCTTAAACTGACTAAACACTGAGGATACCAATGGATTTGGAGGAGCCTCTATCGAATCCCTTGAATTTACTTCAACCCAGTTCACCAGACCATTCACATTTCCAGAACAAGCCATGTTGCAGACAACGAACTCTGACCAAAGGACCTACCTAGCTTCTCCCTTGGATCAGAAATCCTAATTTTCATTGCTCCACATTGGAATTTAGAGACTAGATGCCCCAATCAATAGTTTTTTATGCAATAATCTATCCATGATTCAAAGACGACAACCTGCTTCCATCGAAATTTCTCACCAACGGAAATCTAGATCCATTCAACCGAAGGCCTCACAACATCCACCTTAACACAGAGTCGGGGTTTGATCGGGTGACTCAGAGTGAAATTTCTAACATAATAGAAAATAAAGAAACCCACCATATTACCAATCATACAGATAATTGAAATATTTTGAAAAGGTATAGGGAGTTGAGGAATACATACCTATGCTGTAACGGTTGATGGATCATAATTCATACATAAATCCAAAGACCATCGAAGGTGGAAAAACTTGCAGTCCTTTCATCTTCAGGGTGCACTGGACCAAGGTCATACCAAATCATCTTCTGAAGAAAACCAGATCATGAAGTGGAATTTTTCAAGAAGACTGACAACTACACGGTCTTGAAAATCCCATTTTCCAAAGAAGAAACTGTCGAAATAATCAACCAAGGGCCTTCGATGATTAAAATGAGCCAAGAGAAGAAAATCTAGATGATTCAATAGTTCATAGAACTCTAAAAACAAGATCGATAACTACGGAACACCAAGGTGAAGATCAGGGGCCTTCAAGCTAAGTGAGATTGTAACGCCCTGACCCCAGTTACCCAACGTCGGTGCATTATTCGATAACATTGGCATGATCACAAAAGATCAAGTCTCGAAAAACCAATTAGTTTAGTAGCTTTGGAAACACTAGATACATTCATAAATGTTACATTACATCATAAAGTGAAAAATCACAATAACATAGTCTCCAGTTTACACACTTCTATCCCCTTCAGACTATCCCTGTAGGTCAGTCAGAAAATATTTCTTCACATCCTAGGAAAAATAAAACATAGAAAGGGGTGAGATCAGATGCTCAGTAAGGATAAAAATATAGCGGAAGCTTTCATAAATAAACATAAACATTTAAGGCAATGGATGACTAAAACAAAAGCCTTCTAAACTTGAACTTCAACATAATATGGAAAAATTAAAATGAGATAATGCCATTTACTTATCCACATGGATATTCTACTGGTCGAATAATCACATGCAATATCAATAACCACTTTCATAATGATGGAATGCATAATGTCAGACTATCATAACCACGTAGCCAAGGCCTCGTTCCAAGACTACAAATAATATTTTTTCAAGGCCTCGTTCCAAAACACTAGTTTGTCTCATGAGACCTGTCGATGCATCGAGGAGCTATAGCAGGCTCCACCTATCACATATTAAGTCCAATTCATTCCTCATATGAACAGGTTTAAACATATCATAAACCATAACATAATCGTATCACATAAAACATGCATAAAGGAAACATAACATTTCCACATTTCAATCACAAGATATCAATACAACACATTGATATAATAAAAAAACACTTTCAAAACCATTTTCAATACCAAAATAAAATAAAATTAAAACTTTGTATTTATTTTTCATTTAAAAAAAATTATAGCTTGTAGAGGAAGCCGAAACTCAAATAATGGTCATGGCGGCAGAGAAGTCATTGTCACCGCATACGTACGATAAGAAAAACATTCATTTTTTTTGTTTAGTAAAACACTTCGTATAAAAAAATTCCTTTTGAATAAACGTAAAAGTCAAAGGGGTTTATACACAGTATAAAATAAAGTTGTGTACAAAACAAAATATGCCTCAATAAAAGGAGATCGAGACGAAGTCCTTACAAAGATAATTTTTCAAATAAAATAGATATATTATGTGTATTCACTATATGTACACATAATGAAAGTAAAAATACAAGATAGGTCATAATAATATCATGACATAATTTTAAAGTAGGAGATTAACCCGAAGAACGGAAATTGGGTTAAGAAGTTCCCTTACCTCGTGTCCGTCTTGACTCGACCATTCTTTAACCTCCTGAATAATAAAATAGGGTTAATTTATAATTTCTTAAGAAAATTTTCCAAGTTTTTTATTCCTTTTATATCACTTATTACCATGTTATAAACATTATGTAATTATTTATGTTAATAATGGTCATTTTGTCGATCTTTGGTACTTGAGTCAGAAATAAAATTCTTATAATTACAAGTTGTTCATGTGGTAAAATATCCATTATATCCAGAATTATATTCATGATTTAGATATCATAAATATCATATATATATCCAGTATATACATTCATTCATAATATTATGTAATAGTTAGAGGTAAGAAATGAAATGCACCGTTCATGGAGACGGTAAGCCGTACATACGATTGAACGCTACTTTCATTTCTATTTCGTATTTAATGGAATGAAATCATAATGATATAAATTTGTATTATAATTCCAGTATAATATCATATATAATATCATTTATTCCATCCTTTATACGTCCCACATATGGCATTAACGATTCAAATCACTTTGAGGGGGTGGTAGTCCTCACTTCCTAAAATGAAATTATCGCGTTTACCCATAATGGAAATCATAAAGGTATGCCATAAATGAGAAATAAAGAAGCATAATAAAAACATAAACATAATATATATATATCATATATGAAAATATTGTCATCAAAATGGCCACCATTAGATGTGTTAAAAGAATATTGAATAATAATCGTTTCGTGAGGCAGTATTTCGCCACCCACAAAAACAGTATGTTCTTTAACCATTAGACGAAGGTGTGTGTAAGTGTAAATAAAATAATTATCATAAAAACATCCAAGTATATTTAAAAATACTATTGTTGTTACAAAGTAAAGGAATATAATGATTTTACGGGGTTGGAGAAGCAAAATAAAACAAAAGAACACAAGTGAAGACATTACATTTAAATCGGGTAACTCTTTTTGATTTGAGCCAAAGGCTTCCTTGGGAAGACTTCTGCCCAAAGTGAGGATTCTAGGAGTATGAGAGGAAAGTTGAGAGAGTATTTGGGCAGATTTTGGCCTATCCAAATGGCTTTGATGGTGTGAATAAGGTGGTAGAGGTGGGGGCCTTTTATAAGAGGAGAGGAGGGGCACTCTTGGAAAGTCATGAAATGTTACTTTATTATATAATGAGTTTCAGATTTTAAAGGTACCAAACATATATATTTTGAGGATAAGGTGATAAGGGTTCAAAATATACTCATCCAATAGGTTTTTGACAAGTTTAAGTCTTAGATGTTACATTATATTTTCATTTTATTTAAATCGTTAATTAATGAGGTAATCGCTGCATCATTATGGTGTCATAAATAATTTAATTTATTTAATGTCTAAAAATTATAAAAAAATATCATAAGGTAGGAAATATTTTTATATTTCCAATGAATATTTATAGTCTAAAATATGAATTCTATTACCCCTTATAAAAATTGTTTTAGTAAAACAACACATGTTTGTGACAATTTTATTTTTACTTTAAATAAAATGTTATTAATGTCATTTTCTTACCCAAGTGGCTCCATGGGGTCCCCAAGTTGACCCATGGATTTTTTTGGTCGGAGATGACTCATCCAATAAGGTTTAGATAAGTGTAAAGGTATTTTCATATTTTTATAATATCTTTTTTACCTTAAATTTCACTAATTACCTTTAATCGCGATTAATTAAACTTAACAGTTACTATTAACCAAAAAATAATTTTAATCCCATTGAACCACATTTTACTTCCTAATGAAAACCATGTATGTCGGATTTTTGAAAATCAAATCACAAAAGTGGTAATTTTTTATTTAAACAAAAAATTAGTTTTTTAACTACCACTTAATGGTTTCACTATTCATCAAAAATTGAAGTTTTTCAGAACAATGCCAACATTTCACCCTAAGCTATAATTGATATTCCAAATTCAAAAATGATGTATATTTTACAGAATTCCAAACATATATGTTGCATTAATTAATTTTATAATTAATTCTCGTTGTCACAACAAATAGCGTGTTTTTAAGAAACAATATATATCAAAAGATTGACAATTGTGTATGTCCAATTTCAAAGTGAAATTAATTATAATGAACACCATTGGATAAAATGGTAAAAATATATTTGAATTATACTTTAAAACCACTCAATAGTATAATTTATCACTATAAATTATTTTGATTAAAAAACTTGTTTTTTAAGTATTTTTCACTATTCATAAAAAATTGGAAGTTCTCAGAAAAATATAAAAAATTCAACATAGGATAATTTCGATATTCCGAATCCAAAAATGAAGTCCATTTTGAAAGATAAAATTTATAAAATTTCAAAAAGTGGGTATTACTATTCATAACTGCTACTTTGATTGGTCGCGGTGTGTTAGAATCTCGAACTTACGTACAATGCAAGCTATTGAATTATTGAAAGAGAAGTGTATTGTGAAAGCTTTAGGTGTTACATTCTCCCCTCCTTCAATAAATTCCATCCTCTCAATTTGAAAATGTTTTTCGAAAATAAATGTTTGAAAATAGAAAATACCTTTGTGAAAAACCCACATCGGAAATGGGGTTAATAAAAATATAACATTAAAAGAAAGAAAGAGAAGTACAACGGTCACCCAAGATAGCCCATACTAGGATTATATGAAAATATAGATATGGAGGAAAAACAAACCATCAATGTCTGATGGAGAGTTGTAGAAAACAGGGTTAGGAGAAAGTTTACTATAAGAAAATCACAAACTTATGATTGGTCAAACAATCATTGATTCCCCAGTAGGAAAAGTTAACTGAAAACGTTTTTGTTTTAAGTTACCTTTCATAAAGTTGAGGAATTTATTTAGGAGATTTACTAAGAACGTAAGGGAATATACATACTTGTCATGTAGACTTTCATTCTTTAATAAATTTTTACCACAAACCCATCTTTCACTCAAAAAGATAATAGAACTCAAAAATATTATATTTATCCTAATCGTACAAGGTTCCGAATATTAACACATACCATTTAGATTAGGAAAACTATTTTGTAAAAACTAGGGATTTCCTGTAGGCTAGTGGTAGGTAATAAAGGCCTGTCGCACTATGGTTGTGGGTTCGATTCCTGCAGCTTTGTCCGACGTGACGGGTTATCCCCCAACATGCAGGTTGTCCTTTCCCTAAAACTATAGTATTATAATATTCCAAAAATAATCTTCAGAAATGTTTTAACCTTAAACGATACTATCCAAAGTTCAACTTAATTCATTCCAACCTTTATAGTTATCCAAAATACCTCTTTCCAGACTTTCTCTAAAAGGTTTCTAAATTCCAAAATCAATTGTAACCTCAGATTCCCCAAACAAAGTAATGTTTCTCTTATTGTCACATAATAAAAATATTATTACCTTCATCATATTAAAACCTTAATGAGAACAAGAAGTACTGTAGTACAATCATATTATTCTTATAACCAGAATATAATCCTTCAGTCCAAAAGCACCAATACATTAATTATTCCGCTTCAACTATAGTAACAACATAAGATTGGCCTTGATCCCTTGGCCTTTTCTGAGGTAATTTTCCATAACTCTTAGGACATTCATTTGAATAATGCATCATTTCCCTACAGTTGTAGCTTTCAACATTGATAGCCTCTTTCTTTCCCTTGCAATCACGAGCATAGTGACCTTTTTCTCCACATTTGTAACAAACTCCCATTCCTTTTAGGAAAGTACATGGGTGATTCTTCCCACAATTATAACATAATGGAAAATCCTTAATTCCCTTTTTCCCTTTATCTCTCTCTTGTTCCACCATTCTCTTATTCTCTTGATTTACTTTATTGTCATAAAATTTAGAGAATTCCTTTTCTGTCTTGATAGCACATGACACAATATCTTCGTATGATGAGAAAGATTGTGAGACTAAGGCTTGACAGAGAAATGGTTTTAACTCATCAAAGAAACGATCAATCTTACTTCTTGGATTACGTATATAATATGCTGCATGCCTCGATAACCTTATAAGGTTTGCCTCATACTTTGCGACATTCTCATCCTCCTTTTGTCTTAGACTCAGAAATTGAATTTCCATATCTGCTCGATGGTCATGAGGAAAGTATTTTTCTAAGAAAAGGTCTTTGAACTCTCTCCATTCCATACTTGATACTTCTTCATATTCCTTTGTATTTTGAATCAGCGACCACCATTGATCGGCATCTCCAGTGAGCCAGTAAACTGCCATGACAACCATCTCCCTTTCGCTACTCCGCAAGGCGTGGAATATTTTTTCTAAGGAGTTTATCCATGTCTCAGCTACTAATGGATTTTTACCCCCATTAAATGTTGGCGGTTGTTGCCTCATGAAGTGGTCTAACATTGATCCTCCACGTTGCGGATCTGGGTGCTCCATACGAGTAAGGTTATTATTCATAACCTGAGTGAGTTGTCCCAGTATGGTGATAAGTTGATCAGAACCAGTTGTATCTCCAGCTCCACAATAATTATCTTGAGCAGGAGGGCAATCCCTACATGTAGTGCGTGCATTTATACGGTTTCCATTCCTCCCACTAGGCGCCATTTCTAAACAATGGCATAAACTAGATTAGTTTATGAATCAAAATAAATAATTCCGTACTTGTAAAACAATTAAAATAAATTGAACTATTTATGGATATATTCCATAATAATAAAAAGAAATGTTTTCTTTAGGGAAGTATATACTCATAAACCCTTCATAATGGTTTGTAAAGAAAATGAGATTTATCCTAAGAATATCCCACGGGAGTGTCGTAACCAAGAGTGCAACAAGGTCTGTTGTCATGCACCAGTTCCCATTCGAGTCTAGCTCAAAGCAGTGTTTTTGGGATTTACCCCTAGGTACATCTGTGCCATAGCCACCTCTACCTGCTCGTATCTAGATAGGGATGTATTGCTCGGAAAACTCACAAAATCACTACAGCAACAAAATTCTAGGAAGTTCTTCTATACTAATCCTCAAAGTCTATCTTAGGGCTATGTGCTCTAATCAGAGTTTATCTAAATCTACCTTCCAAGGTTAGTACTAAACTGCCTCTGATACCAACTATAACGCCCAGACCCCAGTTACCTAGAGTTGGTTCATTATTGCATAACATTGGCATGATCACAAAGGATCAAGTCTCAAAAGACCGATTAGTTTAGTAGCCTTGGAAACACTAGATACATTCATAAATGTTACATTACATAATAAAGTGAAAAATCATAATAACATAGTCTCCATATTCCACACTTCTATCCCCTTTCAACTATCCCTATATGTTAGTCATAAAATATTTCTTCACATCCTGGGAAAAATAAAACATAGAAAGGGGTGAGCTCAGATGATCAGTAAGGAAAACAATATAGCAGAAGCTTTCATAAATAAACATAAACATTTAAGGCAATATATGACTAAAATAAAATCCTTTTAAACTTTAACTTCAACATAATATGGAAAAAGTAAAATGAGATAATTCCATTTACTTATTCACATGAATATTCTACTGGTCGAATAATCACATGAAATATCAATAACCACTTTCATAATGATGGAATGCATAATGCCAGACTATCATAACCACATAGTCAAGGCCTCGTTCCAAGACTACAAATAATATTTTGTCAAGGCCTCGTGCCAAGACAATAGTTTGTCACATGAGACCTGCCGATGCATCGAGGAGCTATAGCGGTCTCCGCCCATCACTTATTAAGTCCAATGCATTCCTCATATGAACAGGTTTAAACATATCATAAACCATAACATAATCGTATCACATAAAACATGCACAAAGGAAACATAACATTTCCGCATTTCAATCACAAGATATCAATACAACACATTGATATAATAAAAAAACACTTTCAAAACCATTTTCAATACCAAAATAAAATAAAATTAAAACTTTGTATTTATTTTTCATTTAAAAAAATGTTATAGCTTGTAGTGGAAGATGAAAATCAAATAATGGTCACCGCGGCGAAGAAGTCGTTGTCTCCACATACGTACGACAATAAAAACATTCCTTTTTGTCATTTAGTAAAAAACTTTGTATAAAAATATTCCTTTTGAATAAACGTAAAAGTCAAAGGGTTTTATACACAGTATAAAAGAAAGTTGTGTACAAAACAAAATATGCCTCAATGAAAGGAGGTTGAGAAGAAGTCCTTACAAAGATAATTTTTTAAATAAAATAGATATATTATGTGTATTACCTATAAGTACACATAAATAAAGTACAAATACAAGATAGGACATAATAATATCATGACATAATTTGAAATTAGGAGATTAACCCGAAGAACGGAAATTGGGTTAAGAAGTTCCCTTACATCATGTCTGTCTTGACTCGACCGTTCTTTAACCTCCTGAATAATAAACTAGAGTTAATTTATAATTTCTTAAGAACCTTTTTCAAGTTTATTATTCCTTTTATATCACTTATTACCAAGTTATGAACATTATGTAATTATTTATGTTAATAACGGTCATTTTTTCGATCTTTGGTACTTGAGTCAAAAATAAACTTCTTATAATTACAAGTTGTTCATGTGGTAGAATATCCATTATATCCAGAATTATATTCATGATGTATATATCATACAAATAATATATATCCAGTATATACATTCATTCATAATTTTACGTAACATTTAGAGGTATGAAATGAAATGCACCGTTCATGGAGACGGTATGTCGTATGTACGCATTAACGATTCAAATCACTTTGAGGGGTTGGTAGTCCACACTTCCTAAAATGAAATTATCGCGTTTACCCATAATGGAAATCATAAAGGTATTCCATAAATGAAAAATACATAAGAATAAGGAAAACATAAACATGATATATATATCATATATGAAAATAGTGTCATCAAAATGGCCACCATTAGAGGTGTTGAAATAATATTGAACAATCATCGTTTCGTGAGGCAGTATTTCGCCACCCACAGAAACAGTATGTTCTTTTACCATTAGACAATGGTGTGTGTAATTGTAAATCAAATTCTTATCATAACAACATCCAAGTATATTGAAGATACTTTTTTTGTTAAAAAAGAAAGTAATAAAAAGATTTTATGGGGTAGGAGAAGAAAAATAAAACAAAAGAACACAAGAGAAGACATTACCTTTAAATCGGTTAACTCTTTTTGATTTGAGACAAAGGCTTATTTGGGAAGACTTATGCCCAAAGTGAGGCTTCTAGGAGTAATAGAGATAAGTTTAGATAGTATTTGGGCAGAGGTTGGCCGAGCCAAATGGATTTGATGTTGTGAATAAGGTAGTAGAGTTGGGGGGCTTTTATAAGAGGAGAGGAGGGGCACTCTTGGAAAGTCATGAAATGTTACTTTATTATATAATGAGTTTCGGATTTTAAAGGTCCCAAACTTATATATTTCGAGGATAAGGTGATAAGGGTTCGAACTATACTCATCCAATAGGTTTTTGACAAGTGTAAGTCTTATAATTTACATTATCTTTTCATTTTATTTAAATCGTTAATTAATGAGGTAATCCCTAGATCATCATGGTGTCATAAATAATTTAATTTATTTAATGTATAAAAATTATAAAAAACTATAATGATGTATGAAATATTTTTATCTTTCCAATGAATACTTATAGTCTAACATATTACTTCTATAACCCCTTATAAAAATTGTTTTAGTAAAATAACACATGTTTGTGACAATTTTCTTTTTACTTTAAATAAAAAGTTATTAATGTCATTTTCATACCCAAGTGGATACATGGGGTCCCCAAGTTGACCCATGGATTGTCTTGGTCGGCCATGACTCATCCAATAAGGTTAGGACATGTGTAAATTTATTTTCATATTTTTATAATATCTTTTTTACCTTAAATTTCACTAATTACCTTTAATCGCGATTAATTAATCTTAAAAGTTACTATTCACCAAAAAATTATTTTAATCCCATTGAACCACATTTTACTTCCTAATGACAACCATGTATGTTGGATTTTTGAAAATCAAATCACAGAAGTGGTAATTTTTCATTTAAACGAAAAATTAGTTTTTTAACTACCACTTAGTGGTTTCACTATTCATCAAAAATTGAAGTTTTTCAGAACAATGCCAAAATTTCACCCTAAGATATAATTGATATTACAAATTCAAAATGATGTCTATTTTACAAAATTCTAAACATATAAGTTTCATTAATTTATTTTATAATTAATTCCCGTTATCACAACAAATAGCGTGTTTTTAAGAAACAATATATATCAAAAGATTGACAATTGTTTATGTCCAATTTCAAAGTTAAATTAATTATAATGAACACCATTGTATAAAATGGTAAAAATATATTCTAATTATACTTTAAAACCACTCAATAGTCTAATTTATCATTATAATTTATTTTGATTAAAACAGCTGTTTTTAAGTATTTTTCACTAATCATAAAAAATTGGAAGTTCTCAGAAAAATACCAAAAATTCAACATACGCTAATTTTGATATTTACTTCCAAAAATGAAGTCCATTTTAAAAGATAAAATTTATAAAATTTCAAAAAGTGGGTATTACTATTCATAACTTCTACTTTGATTGGTCGCGGTGTGTTAGAATCTCGAACTTGCATACAATGCAAGCTATTGCATCATTGAAAGAGAAGCGTATCGTGAAAGCTTGGGGTGTTACAGAGGTCACCAGAAACTCTGAGAGAAATCTTGGGCTTGAGAAAGGGATGAAGGGTTTCCGTGAGACTGGTGGCAGTAAGATCAGTTCCTCCTCCCCCCTCCCACCTCCAGGAATGGGGGAATCATCCTCAATCATTGACTAGGGTTCCATCTCCGAGGTTCATCATCGCCGACCTATCAAAACTAATCCCTTGATATGGGAATAATATAAAGAGAGTAAATCCATGCTCTATTCCACATAAAATTAAAGTATAGGGAGAATAGAAATATTTATAAGAAGAACACTCCCACAAACTTCTATTAGAGGGGAGATATAATCTTGATATGAAAACATCGTACCATTAGAATTTTTCACCGGTGACCCAACATCTAACTGGAGAGGTGGTGATGTGATACTCAAAGAAAATTCATCACATATAATATATTGGGTTCAAACCGAATCAAATAAATTATATTTAGTTCTATATTGGATGATAATTGTACCTTTCATCACTTAATTATCCTGAGCCTATTTAGTAGCTATTATTTTATAATCCTTACCTTTATCCTTTTAATTTGTAATTTTTGTAGGCTTATTCTCCTCATTATCCACTAGATTAGGGAATTGATTATTATAATCCCAAACTCCATGTATATAAAGAACCAAAGTGTGGGTTGTTTATTATATTGAATCGTATTACCCACTATGGCAGTGATTATCCTATTCTTATCCTCTCAATAATCAAAAGCTCAATGATCAATCCTCCACACACTTGAGACATATTCTTTTTCCATTAAGGAAATTAAACGGGTTCTTCATTCCATAACATTTGAATATTGATGGATGAAACTTCTTCCCCCCATGTGACATACCATTGGAGTTCTAATGAAACTCCGTGTTCCTTTTTCATCACCAAAACAATAAGAATTAGAGTCTCCATATTCAATTTTCACCTTTTGAGCACATCTAACCATATTTTTGTATCTTCCAAATTCTCTTATAGCTAAAAAAATTTCAATGAATTAGTTTCAAGACACTAAATAAGTTATCAATATTTCTTTATGGATAACTTATATAACCACAAGCGTGCCATTCAAGTCATGTAATATTTTCTTCATAGGTATCAATGGATTCATTATCCTTCTACTTCAATTCTATAAAGTATCTCTGTATGTAAATATGAAGAGTCCGTTGAAAGTACTTTTCGAGAAATAACCTCTTAAATTCTTCTAATTCCATAAAATTTATTTTCTCTTCTTTCTTCATGTTCTAGATAAGATTACACAATCGATAAGCTTCACCTCAAAATTAATAGAGTATCAAAACAACATTCTCAAAATCTGATCAATGGAGAATAGAAAATATCTTTTCAATCACATTGATCCAACTCCCAACAATTGGTGGATTAGAAGTCCCACAAAAGGATGGTGGATGTTGTCACATAAAATAATCAATGGAATGTTTCTCCTTCCATGGTGTTTAAAAATGTTTAACATGATTTTTATCATTATTCATTAAATGAGGGAGTTAGGAAAGGGATGGTCCCCTTCTCTCCCGGATCTCCCCCTCTCACCTTCCCCTCCACTCTCTTTAGGGTTTCCTTATGAAACCCATAGTTTCGGATCAGTGGTGTGTCTTCTTCCTCCAAAGTATCCACTCATTTATTCTCCTATTTCCTTCTCCCCACTTTGTCATGATGCTCCTCCATAGGATCTACCCTCGTGCTTATTTCATAGAAGTTATCTTCCCTTTTTGAGTTCTACCTTCCCTGATTATATGATGCTGCTCATGTGTGGGATACAACATGCCTCTCACCACCCCTATTTCTTTCTTAACCTTCCCATAATTACACCATGTTGGGTCTATGTGTGGACGTTTCATATGGTTTGGGTCATTGATTTTGGGGGTGTTTGTTGTTCTTCCTCTTTTCTACCCTTGTTATTCGAGTCATCATGCTCAACCCCATCATGTTCGAGCTCGATGCAGATTTTTGGGAATTCTTGGGATGGTTATGGAGGTTCTAGTGGTGGTCTTAGTGTTTTTCTTGGTCAGCAATGGTTTTCTCTTCTATTTTGTCCCATTCTTTACAAGCGGATTCTCTGGTGTTTCTTTCTAGTGACGTCTCCATGTTTAGGTGGTTTCATTTTTCGATTGTTTTGATGTTGTTAGACTATTTTTTTCTACGGTTTTTGGTTCAATTGTGTTTTTTATAAAATTTGGTTTGGTTCTTATATGATGATGGCACCAACACTGCTCGTGTTTGTAATGATTGTGATGTTTTTTGGCTTGTGCATAATTTTTTTCTCATATGGTGTAGTTTCCGAAAGAGATTCTAGTTAATATTTTTGGTCTGAATTGAATTCAATGACATAGTGATTTTGTTTCAAGGAGGTTCAGAGGTATTCGATGGTCTTTGGTGTACTGATGTGTGTTTGGACAGTGTCGATGATAGTGGTTTTTGGATGGTGATGAAAAAAATTGGGTATATGTTGATGTTGGTAGGTGACTTTGATGGACTCTGTTGGGATATAGAGATTGGTACTATGTATGGAGACCTCGATGGTGGTGAAGATGGTGACGTCGATAGTGGGTTAATGATGATGGTTAGAGGTGATGGGTCTTTGGATAATGGACCCTAGATCATGATCATCTTGGGTTTAGTGAATTATATAGGTTTTTTATTTTCAATTTTTTAATGAGGGAATATTTCATTTGGTATCCTATTGGTTACCTCTCATCCTTAAGGTGGTTTTTTCAAAATTCAAATAAAAATGAATTTGTGGTCATTCATAAAGTTGGGAAAGCATTTTCACTAAATTTTTTATTCCAACTCTCATGCCATTTGGTCACATTTGAGGACATTAATTTCATTTTCCTTCACATTAATTTCTAACATAATTCCACTTAGTTCCAAACGTTAACTAAAAACAAAATAGATAACATAAGTGTTTGAGTAGCAAAAATGAAATTGATTCGTCATATATTAATAAGATAAATCATGTGATATCCTAAATTATGAAAAATACTTATAAACCCATACAACTTAAGGTTCATACCTCGGGATTTCACTAAATTTTTCTAATATTAATATCTAAAAATAACTAATTCCTGCTTTGATACTAACTATATTGACCTAAGAATTTCTTATATGAATATTACATATTTTTTATGAATATTAATTAAATATCATAGTAACACATTCCTAAGGACCATAAAGTTTTTGTGTATTTGGGGACTAGACACATAAACAACTAATTTTAATGAAATATCTTCAATGTATCCCATAATATTTTTCACATTTAATACCCTTATCGGCTTCTCAAACATAATATCCTTCTATATAGACTATTGAAAGTGGAGACATAAAGAGGGGTGATAATATATCCTTAGTAAATGAAAACTTTAGATCCATCATTCAATGATATTAAGTTCACATAATATAAGAAAAATGTTACAAAAACATGATCATAACTTGGTAGAATCATTCAAAATTAGTCAACATCATAAATCATGAGTCATATAATAAGTCTTTATTCCTAATATAAGACATTTGTATCATCATGAATCCAAAATCATAATCCATAGAGCATAACCAGAGCATATATCATACGAATGTGGTAAAAGAATAAAATTAGGAAATCATAATATTGTGAACATATATAAACACCAACAGGTCTAGTCATCATATTAAGGACATGTAATCAGGTCGTTGAATAAAAATTATGGACATGAAACCAGGTCTATGCACAAAATTATGAAAATATCATAATATGAATAGGTACACACTTAATATTGTGAACATAAAATTGGGTTCTTGTATACCATATTTATGTCATGAGATATAATGATTTACCCAATGAATTATATGGATATATAATTCCATAATATCTATCACATAATGAAAACCATACTTAAGGGTTCTACAGTATCATAAAAACATTCATCATAGAATAACTCATGGAATAGAAACGGTTTTCATAAATATTTCATCATAACTTAATTAAACCATGGGAAGAAACAGGTTTCATTGATTAATTACTAAAACATCATCATTATAATCCATCCAAGTAAATAAATTGTATTTTATCATAATATTATATCCCTAATGAATCATAAAAATCATTAAAACATGTTGAAATATATGAAAATACCTTTAAAATATAATTTGATAATTTCTTTTAAAGATAGGAAAACATCATTTCATTTATGTCTTTTAAAAACTAAAAATTAGCTTAATATTGAGAAAAATATTTATTTTTAAAGTAACCATATTAAATTATTAATTAATCTTCAAATTAAATAATGTTCATGATGGAAAAAATTTCTTTCATGTCATATACATGAAAAGTTAACATTCTTATCACACTTTTGTAAAAATTCAACAGTTATTCATTCATAAAACATTTGAAAATACTAATTTTAAAAATTTTTAAATAAATTAAAATGTAGTAAAAATAATCTTTCTCAAACATTTATGTATATATAAAAACATCTATAAAACATTTTTAAGAATAGGGGCATGGAATAAAATGTTTTTCGACCAAAAATAAAATAATATTTGTGTATATTAAAAACATGTTCACAATAATTTTAAGTACCAAAGATACAAAAATGGTAGTAATACTTGAAATTTATAGTAATAACCATAGGAGAAGAAAATATATTAGGTTTAAATGATAAGTGTCATATAATTTACCTCAATAATGATTTAGCATAGATAACCTTGAAAACCACATTGTTGGTGGTGGGGTGGTGAGGGTTTGGGGGTGAGGGACAGGTCACTAGGTCAAATATTCATGAATGAAATTATATTTTTATTTTATACCTTTAATATTTCTCTATTATGTTTGATGTAATCGACCTATTAGAGAACAATCTTGTAAAGAAATGAGATTTTAGCATAAAACCTTACTTTGGGTTTCTTCTTGTTTCTTACATTTTAAAACTTCCAATATTATAAATATAGATTTATTATAAATATATTGTGAAAACCATATTTATTTAATTATTAAAATATATCATTTTATTATAATTTTAATTACACTTTTATTAACAATTCTTCATTAAAATTACTATTATGGTGAAAAATAATCTGTTTTCTATGAATGTTTCAGTTCGACAGGTATGATCCTTATACCTTGGTTCGGGTATTATCATATAATAAATATTAATAATTTTATAAGTATAATATTTTTTTATTATATACACTTTTATAACCAATCATATAAATTATTTATGAAAAATGGATTACATCACTTTGTGGATATGGTAATCTGTATGTACGTACATGTGATATTTTCATTTTTTTAATGGAATGAAGAAAGAAAGGTACTTAATAATTCAATTTTAAAGAATAATAAATATAATATATATTAAATTAATTATATCCCTAATACCATCCATGTAAATATAAAATGAAAAACAAATCGCATCACTTCATGGATGTGGTGGTCCACATGTACGCATGGGCAACATTATCATTTTCTAATGGATGGAAAAGAGATATAAACATGAAATTACATTAAAATAAAAACTTCTAAATGTACTAAATATACTAATTTAATAATTTAAATATGTTTATTGAAAATTTTTATGGGGTTTAAGAGTAAATAAAAATGAAAATGATGGGTAAGAACATATACCTCTTCTTCAGGTATCCTCTTTTCAAAAGCACCTTAAGGATTCTTGGATGGGTATTTTGGGAAGTCCATCACCTCATGGTGATCTAAAATGATGTTTTTAGATTATTTTGGTAGATATTGGATGAGATATTGGGATAAATTGGTGTGTATAAGAAAGGATAGGATTTTATTGCTTATAAGTTAGGGGAGTGGCATACTTATAAATATTAAAAATATTAAAATATAATAAAGTCACAATCAAATGTAAGTGGATAAAAATTGGATAAATATAGAATATTTGATTGTATAATATCTAAAAATATTCATAAAATATGATTTAGATAATTATTTAGGTGATTTTAATCCTTATTTCTTTAGTTTAAACACAAGTTAACCCGTTTAACGTTTACCACAGTACTGAATTTTTGCCTCGTTTACTATTAGTAATGACCAAAAATGAAATTAAAATCATTAGTAAATGTTAAGATAATAATTATAAATAATGAAAATATTTTTTTAGATTCAATTTCTATAAGTTGTATAAATTTATTCTAAAATAAGTGTGAAAACGCAATGAAACTCATTTTTAGAGAAAATCATTTTTATCCATAAAAATGAATTTATTCTTACTCTTTACCTAGTAAAAATCATTAGATTACTGCTAATATATTTTATTTAATATATTATATATAAATTATAATAAAATAATTCATGAATACTGATTAATTAAATTTATCAACATAAAATAAAATATGCACAATGAAAAAGGTTTTCTAGAATGAAATATATCTTTAAATGCTCATATCTTCATTTATATGAAATTGAAAGTCAATGTACATATTGTTATTAATTTTTCACATTCAATGCCAATAAGTTTTACAAAATAATATTTCATTACTAATCATACATATAATATATAAGAAAATAATATACTTTTAAAAAATGTTCTTTTTACATAGTAAGGATATGATTTTTGACATTTAAAATTGATTACTTACTTCCTAGGAATTAATCAATACTTTTTCATTAAGTAAAATTTTTATACGTACTTTTAAATATTTATTTCTTCCCATTAATACCTCCCAATTCAATTTCTAGGTGATAATAATCATATTTAATAATAATATTTCTGGTGAATATCTTTGGTCATTTAAGTTTATTATTATTTGTAATGTAAGCTATCAAAGCCATTAAATTTATTTAAATAGAAATATATCCTTAAATATTAGGGTGTTATAATGTAAAAAATCATAATAAAACAATCATATAAATTTAAACATAATTATGTAATTTTTTTCATGGTTTAAAACAATCTTATAAAGGTTTTTATTGAGTCTAACACAATTAATAAAAATAAAATTGTCTTCTCATTAACTTTCAAGAGAATAAAATAAATTTCATTAAATAAAAGATATCAAATATTCTAAGGATAATTTACATATTAATTTAAAAATTATTCTAAAATTTTTTTAACTTAACATGTAAAATTAATCATAAAAACCCTTCATTTATATTTCATAAACCATCAACTAAATTTTATTACAAATTTATAAATCAATTTGTAGTCACATTACATGTAGAGCCCAATTAATTTAAATCTGGTTTAAGACAAAATTATTATATTATATATAATAAATATTTTCCTAATCTATTAATAATTAAATATATCCCTAAAATAATAAAAAATGATTCATTATTAATTAAACCCAAAGAATAAAAATCAGTAAATAAATAACCTCAAAGACCATCCTAGACACTCATAAGAACTACCAAAGACTCCTAACACTCCAAACCCTAAAATCTAGAAATTTTTAACCTAAACAACAAACAAATTAATCTATAGTCAAATAAAACCATAAAATAATCCACTAAATAACTCACCTTAATAAAAATAGAGATTAGTGGAATGGAATCAACCTTACTTAGTATCTATGTTCCTTGGATATGAAATACCTTTCAATCAAAAGTGATACCATCATGATCTTAAGTAATCACAAGCCAAAATCCATAACACACTAATAAAAAATTAAATGGAGGATAAAATATGAGATAATAAAGGATAAAGAAGAACAAATACCTTTATTTTTATGATAAAATTTCCCAAAACTCTATGGATTACAGAATAGAAAGGGGGGAGGGGTCGAGAGGATGAGAGGTGACCTACTCTTTTGTTCGTGTGTCCTAAATAAAATAAAAATGTAGTTAAAGTATAATAAACCTAAAAAATTAAAATTGTATTTAAAAAAATCTAGTCTCCACTATGTATCTATTTTCTTCCTATCATCCACCTAGTGGTGGTTCAGTTGTTGTTACCCCGCTGAATTGATTTCTGAGTACCATGTGGTAATATATTAGGTACCCAATGACAATATAAGACCACCCCCTTAAAAATTAACATCTAAAAAACCAAATTATGTCATATTTAGTATTTTCTAATATTCTCACCGTCTTTAAATAATAACTTTAATCTTCCTAAAACACCCAGAATGATCACTTTCTTGATCAAATTCCAAAAAAAGACCAAAATTCATTGTTAAATCACCCAATTTAAATCAAAAAATTTAATAAATTATAACAAATTAAATCCCACATAAAATATAAAAATACTAAAATTTTAATTAATTTAAACAGTAATTATGTTTTCATAGCAATATTCCTTATATAAATCAACTATTTTTAGATATTTTACTTCAATTATAAAACCACTATTTTTAAACATTTGAAATTATTCTATCTAATTTTTACATCATTCAAACTAAACTTAAAAAATTATTTAAAATCGTAGAACTATTATGATGTGGTGAATAATTTTTTCCTTCTTTCCACATCAATAAAATTCCCATAAACCTTTTTAATTATATAATATATATGTATTTATTCTTTTTTTATCCAACAACCTTTATTGGGATAAAACATGAAATTTAATTTTTCATGATATAAGTGTAAAATTCATTTGATTGAATTAATAACATGAAAATACTTAATTTTACTATAGATAGAGTTTAAGATAAACTATTTTTATTCTTCCATGCATCATCCAAAGTAGATTATTGGTCTTGAAAAATGTTTTATTCATGTCACTTTTGTATAATTACTTAATTACAATTAGTTATTTTTTTACTAATCATTATCATACTAATGGACATTATCAATATTATAAATAGAAGCCTCTTTCCCATATCCTATAAATCTTCAATTCAATTTGGTATATGGATTCTCATAAAAAATAGATCAATAATGGTTTCCCTTACAAAGTCTTAGAGATAAGAACTTTATATCCAATGAGAAATATATAATTAAAATATTACACAATAAACTACCTTTTAACTAATTATATAACTATATATTGCATCTATTTTTTATAAAACTGTACTTTTTGATTATAATAAAAATTATTTAGACATTCCTAAATCTCTTAAAACCATAAATTGATATATATATATATATATGATTCATGTATATATTTTTTTAATTATTAGAATAAAAAACCCTTGGGTGATACTATATAGAAAACATCAAATAAATTATAATTAAAGAACATTGTTTCGAAACCAAGATGATAACCTCATTATCATTGAATGTTATGATTATTTAGATAAATCTGTGTACTTAGGATTTCATTAAGTTAGATGGTTTATTACTAGATCAACCCATGAATTCTCATGAATCATTTCATGAGTAAAGGAAATTTAAAATATTTTTCATCCATGTCAATATCCCATCCTGAATGCAAAGAAAAATGCATTTTCATTTCACTAAAATAGGTAAATTAACATATTTGTAATAATTTATAATATAAATGGTTTTCATCTCATCCTTAATAGATCCAATACATTTATCAAAAAATTAACAAATAATATATTCCATATAATTGGTGGTCTTATCATAAATGACCATAATATGATCATAATTTTTTATTGAAGACTCTTGAATCTTATATATCCTTCTATTTTCTGTGAAAATGTGGAAGTTTATCCTTTATTACTTTTGGGGAGACCAACTCATCTATCTTATCCTTTAATTTATTTTATTATAATATAATTTCATGAATCCCTAATTGTCTCCCACTTTTTTATTTTATTTATTTCCCTATCATATATATAACATATCAATCAAAAAACATTTTTCCTTAATGGGTTAACCATTTATTATTTTTTGATAACCAATAATAATAGAATTTTTTGTTTTGGGTCATTACTTTATTGAATCCATATACATAACACAAGCTTCACTACTATAAATTATTTATAAATTTTATCTTGGAAATAAATTCATTCCATATTTGATATGCTGTCATTTTTATGCTTATATTGAATTTAATTTGGAATATCCCTATATGATATGGGATGAGTTTTGATTGATAACATTGATGATAACTCAATGAAACTTGTTGAACGTTTGATTTTTCTTCACACTAAGAGTTATAGTTCTCTCATAAATATTTCTCTATCAAAAAATGTGGTGTTTAGATAACTCGTACAATTGGAGCATACTATAAGTTTCTTATTGACTTGGTGACTCATTCAGTTAGAACATGTTTCCTTATTATATTTATTATCAAAATGATAATTAATTATTTTGGGATTGATTAAAATTAAAAAAGATATAAGGAAATGAATAACTTCAAAGAATGAGAAAACTATATTGTGATGGATGATAGACCGGGTCATGGTATTTGAAAACATAAATAACAAATATCACTTATGTGAAAATCATGATGTAGAGTGTTAATAAACATTCCATAGTTTATGGTTGGGGGAAAATAGCCTATGGAAAATATATAAAAACATCAATGGTTGTTACTGTTGATCCTATAGTGAACGGTTGAACCCAATGTGGGCCATGAAGAGTAAAATCATAACGTGATTTTAGACACTACTCCATAGTTTTATAAAAAATATATGGATATTAAATGTGGTTATATGGAGTTTTTATAAGATCTTTATGAATATATATTCACCATGTGAAGAAATCACTTCTTGGTTTAAAATAATATACTATGATTTCAAAGAAAAATACTCATGGATTGTGCATTATAGAGATGAATCAAAATACCATCTCTTGTATAAATGTTACCACAACATGGTTATAGTAAAATATTAGGATGGAAATAATTAAACATCCTCCAAACATTCATGAATATTAAATATTTTTTTCATGGTTTTGGGATTTATCAATGGGTAATAAAAACCACATCGTGGTTATGTCACCATGTTGTAGTTTTTCAAACTCCATATAAAAAAAAGAGTGATTCTTTGAAAAATATATATATTTCTAAAAAAACTATATAGACATCATTTTAGTGATAATAATGTTATATTTGAAAGAATAATAAGCCGTATACCTCATACATAGATCATATGTGCTTGAGGAGGATGGAATAGGACTGCTCATTCTTGTTTTCTATCATTGTTAATCTTTATTCATATTGAAATAGAGTTTAAGACTATTTTACTTCCTACAAATATTATTATTGATATTAATACAAAATTCTTGTGAAATGGGATACCATCCATATATTTACAAGGATTAATCACCCATAATGAATTAATAAACCTTAGAGAATTCTTGAATTTCGATATATATTATTTCACACTATATATCTCTCATCATTTTTTAGTTGACCATTAGATACTATAAACTAACTAAAATGGGAATCATTTTTCATTATGATTAAATTTAGTTTTATAACTAATTCACCCCTACCCAATTTCAGTTTTTATCATTCATATACTTTGGAATATAAATTGGAATCATTGAAAAGGACCACTTTTGAGGATCTTGAGTTGATTCTCTATTTTAAATATTTTTTTAGTTAAAGGTCATAGTAAGAAGATTATAAATTATGTCACCAATAACTGTATTACCTTATTCAATTGAATAGGATCTCATTTGTGTATGGATAGGGTTGTTCCATACTTTATATCAATCATATTATAAATTCTATGCATCATATAGATTGGATTAAATCTACTTAGAGTTTAATAAAATTTATTTATTCATAGTCAAAAGAATATGAAAGTTTATGGAGGAGATCCCAATTAATTGATTTTGTCTCTCAATAAGAAAGAACTTATAATAGTGATGGATTAAGAAATTGAAAATAACATATAGAATAAATTAAATGATATTCATGATGAAAAAAACAAGGTGAGAGAGTAATGTCTAAAATCATTTCATATTCAATTTGAGAACATATGGATGGTTGAGGATGAGTTCTGTAACACCCCAACCCAAATCACCAAATACAAGCTAGAGTGCCACATAACCTCAGTCATTCCTCCTTGTATAACGAAGTGTTTTAACTACTAGTGAGGGACTAAAGTCAAATCTTGAGGAGATTGTACCCTAAATAAGAGTAAATAGTAACAAATAAATAACTAAACATGTAATAATAACAAAAAGAGTACACAAAATATAATATGAATGTTGAAATAATAGACTCTAATAGTTATTAATAAATACGAGGGCACTAATCACCTACCAGTATGTTCAAATACTCAAGATAAAAAATTAATATAACTATAAAGAGTATTTTTCACCCAACACAAAGTCCACCTCCTCATGGTATCTAGAATCGTAGAGTGATATCCCAATAAATGATCAAACATGGTCCTTATCCCATTATAAACCTACAATAAGTGGGGGATTCTCAAGGACCTCATCGCATGGCTTCCTAAGTAGGGTATGAGTAAAACTCAGTAGGGAACCACCAATATGGTCTCATACCCAACTAATAAATATGGTTTATGTCCATGTGATAGTCTCAATAGAATAAATAGTAGAAATATGGATGGGAAACAAGAATAAAATCATCAATACACATGGAATAAAAAATAAAACATATCCCATGCATTTATTCACTGAACAAGCTTCCATGAAACCCAGTCATAACTATATTGGCATTGTGCTGAAAGCATATTAATAGTTTTCACCACATTACATAGATCGTGCTATGTGGATTTTTCTATTATTTAAGATAAAATAAACATTATATGTTTAAGTGATATCTTCAATACCACATTTAAGGGTAATTCATACCCATGTCACGTGACTACTGGCATGCCTTCAATAGTATGCATGCCCGACATTCCCGAACTATGGGACTATATATACATGGAAGGAAGATCCCTAATGGTACATCATACCATCCTATGGACCATCTTCCAAATTTGTATGGAGTTATATTCATATAGTATAATCATGTTCCAAAATCAGGTTCTAACCATCCAATATAGATCTAAATCAAAAGAGCTGTGTCTTCTAAACTCCCCCTCTAAGTAACTAACTTTGTCCATCAGGGCCACCTGTCAACCTAAACACTGAACATATATTCAATTTTCTAGATACAAATTCACATGTTACACATAATATATAAAGGAAAAATAAATCATAATAATTATTCCATGTACTATGAAATATTACACAAGTAATAAATGAAATAATACTAAACAACATGGAATATCAAACATTCCATTGGCTATGAAATAACCACATTCACTGTATGACATAGAAAGGAACACTAAATCCATAAACAATCAGTTATATCAAGAATAGGTCTTATAAGAAACACACAAACCACATGTGAACCATATCAAGAATAGTTCTCATGGGCTACACACACATACCACACCACGAATAACATGCCAAAAAGTATTTTTAAGGCTATACATGCATCCAAATGAGTCATAATTTATCAAAGAACAATACTATTTATCTTAATCAAGGGTTTTAAAACAACTAAATCTCATATATCATAATAACACACCCAAGGGGGTCTATGTTTTATAACGTACATATTAGTGATCAAGCCTCATCCATAGATGGAAGGAATCAATCAAATTCCCAAGGGTCTGTCATGGCCATGGAAACTTTAGTTAGTTACATTTTGGAATAGTTCCATTAATTAGTTAAGAATTAAATATAACTTAAGTAATTAATAATCCATTTAGTTTATAACCCATTTATGATTTTAGGTTCATTATCTTAAGGTGTTTAACCTCATACCACAATCCAATAAACTGTTAATAATACCATGGGGTTGATTACACAGGGCCTCCTACCTCAAACCAAATCCAACTACCATCCAATAAATTCCCAAAAACAATTTCAAAGTATATATAAGTCTATTCAACATTTATCAATCACTTTTAGGTCCTACCTCATGCCAAAGAAATATAATTTAATTAATTATAACAATATTATAGTTAAACAAATAATTATAATCAGGAATCACAACCAAAAAAATGGAATGCCTTCCAAAAGACTCACTAGGTTTCACTACCTAGATAGAACCATGACCAACAACCCATATAAGGTCCAAAAAACTCTTCAAAAATTATCTCAAAAAAATCCCCACATCAATTCTATCATATGATGGTCATTTCAATGGGATTCCACCAAAAACCATATAAGAACTCACCAAGGGATGTACCATTTACAAAACTGCAATCGATGGCATGAAACCATCATCCCAAGATATCCTATAGACTTTACAATTGGAAGACTCATTTTCCTTATATAATTTCACCATGATTTGATGAAATTGTCATCCAATTTGTAACCATGATCTATCCAAAATCAAATATGATTAAATATGATTAAAAGAGAGTGGGAAGTTTTTGAGAATTAAACAATGTAGGTTCAAGGATCCTTAGACCTGCCAAGAGGAATCATCTTTCATGAACAACACATTTATTACCCACCACATAATGGAGAAAAAACCAATACATTGAGGAAAGTGGGGGATCTCACCTAAATTCAACAACAAAACTCACCTAGATCTATCCCAATTTGAAGATATCTTATATAATGTGGAGGGAAAGATGCAATGGTTGAACGGTACAATATATTTTGTCCAAAATAGGTCAAACTTGAGGGGTACTTGGGTATAAAATGACCCAAACTATTCTAATTGAAAGGTTTACCATCATGCCCCACCAGTTAGATGGTTTCCTGAAACTTGCAAGTTGGTCATGTTGTAGCAACCCAACCGTCCTCATACCTGCCTCCATCCTTCCTTCAAGACTTGAGTTTCCCATCGAGGATTATTTCGAGCCTAAAACACATCCTCAAGATGTTAAGACATGAAGAATCTTGGTTCAAGAGTCAGTTATTTGAATGATCTATCCTACAGATGAAAAGACTAAATTATTTATGTAATGCATCACCCATAATGACAAGGGTTATCACAATCTCCCCACCATATCACTTCGCTTTCTTAAGAAGTTGTAGTAGTAAGAAAATCATACATCTTAATATACCGTGATCACCAACTACAAGGAGTATTATGTGTTCCATCATAGAATGAAAATCCACAACCCCAAGGATGTGCTCATTCTCTAATGCCTAACATGCTCTCTAATTTAAACTTCATGAATAAGACACCAAAATCCAAACCATATTACTGTTGTCATCGAACGTCAAGACTACGATCATCACATTTATTTCACTTAAAACATTTCAATATATTCAACTAATTCCTCCTAAAGAATCATGGTGCTTTACAATATAGGCATTTCCATATAGATTCAGATTTAGATATCCTAAAGACACACTCAATGTAGTCCAATTCCATCACACTTGATCATAAGAAATACATGGGTAAAAATTTGATACAAAACCTCTCTCCTAATTCATAACTGAACCAATGAGTCTCTACCAACCAAATATAACCCAAATATGCCAACCTTTCCCAAAAACACCTGATTTAATCCTTATACACCGTAGTAATGTGTGAAATGAATAGTTTTATGTGGTTCTAACCAACTACATTAAGGATTAAATGGAAAAATTAATTTTTTCCCTTATAGATGACTTCCTAAAAAGGTACCTAACCTCAATAACTGATTTTTTATAAATTCATTTATCATGATTCCTTAATCCTCAGAGGAATTATTAAATCATTTTGATGTCCTAATCGAAATTTAAACTGAATTATAGGAAATTTTCGATGATTTTTCACCAACTGCTTGAACCGTCCATAAATCTATTAGTTTTTCACTAAATCACCACTAACCTGACTCGCTCTTATATTATACTGACTTCACCCAAATTTGTATTCCCCTATTCAATATCCATTCCATTACATATCTAAATCACACATCTAGAATTTTACATGGAACAAAATACTCTCAGTTCTATTACAGATCATTCTTTTAGAGTCACCACAACCATCTGATGGTCAGTCTTAGAAAAATCAATGACCCTTACCACAATAAGGTCATTCATTCATATCCATGTCAATGATAAACCACCATAGTATTATCCTCATCATTTCTTATCTATTTGTACATTGTTCTATGCAACTCATGAATATTTCATCACAGAACAAAATTATTATCATGTCTATCTATTCATACTCTAGTTCTAATAAATACACCATACACTAAAACCACTTGGATTACATATAATCCTATTCACTACATTAAAGTATTCATTCCTAACATGATTTTGATCCTTCAGTATCCAATGTTTGGGTTTCAGACTCAAACCAAAAAATGTCATGTTCCCTCATGCAAGACACTACCCCAGACCATAGTATCTCTATCAATTATAAACATGGGTTAACCACACAATGGACCCCAAAAAATTATTGATATCATATCCCACCAAGGATACATCTCTATTCTAATAAACCACTGGCTACCAATCCTGTGATCTTTATGAAGAAAATGTTGGTTTTCAATTTCCAAGGGTGTCCCTAAGCTAAAAACTTTAGTGACTTACCACCACTACCTCTTTTAGGTTAATCTATAGAACCTATATAATTCTTAATGATCATACCACTACCTTACAATAGATTTAACTGATCCCATACAAATCCATAAGAATTAATGCTCATTAATTGAGGATTCCCTGTAAAGACATGATAACACCACTCGACACTCAAAACAGAGTGGTTATCCATGATTTATGGACCTCTAGTCCCGGACTTACATACCTCTTCGGTTTTCCATGCTCTATAAGGCACCACCACCACCAATCATGAGCACCCTCAGAACTCCTTTTTGGAATTAATAATCTCATCCCTACCAAGATTTATTAGATGTTGAACTTTCATAGGGGTTTCACTTGAGTTCCACACTCATAATTTGTCACTCGCAATATGCTTTCAACAGAAAACCCATGACTAACAGCATCAAGTATCTGAAGACCCTTCCTTTCAACCTAAACCTCATATAAAAACTCCTATAAATAAACGTGATATATAATCCTAGGTTATAAGAAAACTCATAATATATTTCAATAAGTGTTTCTAAAGTTATACAAATTCCCATGGTAATTTCATCAATGAAATCTTCCCTTAATGCACTAAAAACCCAGACTGTCCCTTCACATGGGATATCCTCACTTTCGTTTCCAACATGAAACAAAAAGAACCAACACACCAGTAACCATATTCACATATCAAAGAGTACAATGTTCTTTCACATAACCAAAATTAAGGTATTATTAATGGTCATAACTCACAAAACATGATCCAAGTGCATCTCAACAAATAACTCATGATGGATTGTAGAGACCCCAAGCTTAATGTACATTAACATTACATTATATTTGCGAAATAATTAGTACATAAAAAAACACACACACAAGGATCGTAATAGTTTAGTGTCTTTGGAAACTCGGAATATAATCTTCTAATCCTGGTGAAAGATCTTCAACATCTCCCATAAAGATATTCCTTTTTTTTATACCTAAAACCTTTCCTTATATCCTGGGGAAAAGAAAACATGAAAGGGTGAGCTCAAATGCTCAGTAAGGGTAAACAAATGAAATATCAATCACATCATATACATAAGCACATAACTTTTGGAAATCTTAACCTGTAAAAGAGATCATAATTTCATAAACTGGAATAACTTATGGCAGTGAAATGTAATCACAATAATCATAACTTAAAACATTAAACTTTGTGGCATACACACATAATCATAGAGAATCATTTCTTGTTAGTCAAGACTTATTGCCAAGACTATCTTAGTGGACAAAGTCCCTTTCTGAACCGATTCACCCTCGTTTTAGTCCTGTTTCACTGAACCGGTATAACCTACCATTCCAGCCATGTCTATCTCATGAGATATAAAATATTTACCCAATGCATTGGAGGGAGATATAGGTCCCACCCATCTCATAATCATACCATTCTTATGTGTGCCACAAAATCATAAACCATACATCATTGCATAACCCATGTAATAAAAATGGGAATCTTAAACATCATGACATCATAAAACAATTCATATACGATAAAGGAATTCATAAAAATAATTCCATCACAACATAATCAAATCAATGTAATAATAGGGATAAAAACATAACCCTTTATTATCTTAGATGGAAAATAATTTTGATAAAACACTTGAACTTCATTCTTGAGGAAAATATCCTTTCTACTTCAAAAACACTTTTCATTTCTTAGCATGTCATAAAATTATAACTAAAAGAAGTTGATTAAAAATAAACATGAAAACTTGTAAAGGAAGCTTCTTGGAAATAATTTTTAAAAAATCCATTCATGCCGTATAAGTTAAAAAAACATTATTCTCGTACTTTTGTCGGAAAAGTCAAAAAAGTACCTCGTACGAAAAACGACAAAAGATTCCTTTCATATCTTTTACTAAAAACTCACCGAAGGGTAAAATAGGATTTAAAAAACTGTAGGTGAATGGAAATAATATTACATATTGAGGAAACATGGATGTGGATGATAAAATACACCCCATTAAATACTAAAGTATAAACAATCTCGGATAAAAATTAGATTGTGATATTTCCCTTACCTTAGGTCCGACTTGCTTTGTATGTGTCCAAACCTCCTTTATAATGATTTAAATAATGTTATTGACTTAATCCAGAATCATACTTATTTTTATGATATCATATATGGTCATATTCTTAGCTTCTTAGTAGTAATATTTCATTGCTACTTGTTATTCGGGTGTTTATAACTTTTTGTTCTTATGCGTGTTTTGTCGAATAAATTCTTATTCTTTTATTTAGGTTATAGATACCTCATTTACATAATGTTATTAGTGTAATATATATCATATTCATTCATTCAATTCATTTATATAATCATTATGAAATGAAGATCATGTAGAACAAGTCGCATCACATCGTGGAGACGGTATTCCGTACGTACGCACGAGTGGTGATATCATTCCTATGATCGTGGAATTGTATTGGAGTATATGTATACTATTTCAGAATCAATATCAGTTTATAATAGTCATATATAGTCATTATTTACACCGTTATACCCATCCAAGTAAGGTAGTGGTGGAAAATAGATTACACCACGGCGTGGAGACGGTATTTCGTACGTACGCATGCGCGGTGATTTCCTTTTTCCATAGGATGGATAGATGGTGAAATAGGTTTGTTTCATACTTATAATAACATATAAGTATATGAGTGATACTGATTTTATTACTTCATAATGAAACAACTAAAGAATAAGAAGTGGAAGAAGAAATAAAGAAATTGGAAAGGATCGGTAATGGATATTACCTCTTCTTTGAAGTGGTTCTTTGAGACCTCCTTTTAGGGCACAAGAATTGGTCTTTTAGGAAGACCAGAACCTCTAGGATGTTTCTAGAAAAGTGGAGAAGAGAATTTGGCAGGGGTTGGCCGAGCTTGAAGGCTCAAAGTTGTGTGAGGAAGAGAGGGAGGAGGTGTCCTTTTATAAGGGAGGAGAGGGGCACCTTTGGAATAACTAAAAATATTATTTTATTATAAAGTCAAGTTCGTTTTTAAATAGCTCAAAATTGATTTATTTCGAGGCTAAGGTGGGTATGGGTCTAAATCCTCTCATACAATATAATTTAGACAAGTTTAGGTTCCTATTTTAACCTTATCATTAAATTTCACATTAAGTTAAATAATTTTACTTTTACCGTGTCTTCTTGTGTTCTTATACTATAAGGTTAATAAACTTACTATAAGAAGCCAAAATAACCCCAAATTGTTTATTATTAATATATATAACCTTATATAAGTCATTTGGCCGAACCTTAGATTTTTTTGAATAAAATAACAATTAATAATATAATATTTGTTTTAAAAACTATTTTATGTCAATTTTGACACTATTTAGTAATTGATTTTTGTGAAAATCATAAAAGAATGATAAGTTCGAAAAAAGTTGATTAAATCAATAATAACATGTCATAGTAACCTATAAAATTAGTGTAATTCAGAAAAAGTCTCAAATTATATTTATTTGGGTATTTATAACATCAATTATGTCAATATTTCATTAATAAGATAATTACTGCATCATTGTTGTGTCATAAATAAATTAATTTATTTATTGTCTAAAAATTATAAATAAAATACCATTATGTAGGAAATATTTTTATATTTCTAATTAATATTTACAATCGAATTTATATTATGTATAACCCTATATTAAAAATGTTTTAGTAAATAGACTCTGATTTTAACTCTTTTAACTCTTCTTTGAATTAAATAATAACAAATGTCCTAATCTAATCCAAGTGGGCCTAAATGGTCATATTTTATTCCTAAGTTTGTTTTTGGTCGAATTACACTTGTCCGATAGAATTAGGACATGTGTTAGGGTAATAATAATATCATTTTTACCCTTAATTACCCTATTTACTTTTAACTGTGGTAAATAAAAATAAAAAGTTACTATTCACCAAAAATTATTTTCATCTCATTGAACCACATTTTACTTACTGACATCAACCGTGTATCTCGGGTTTTTGAAATTCCACTCACAGAAGCGGTAAAATTATGTTTTATGAAAAATTCAGTTTTTTTAACTACCACTTAGTGGTTTCACTATTCATCAAAAATTGAAAGTTTTCAGAAAAATACCAAAAATTAGGCCTAAGCTATATTTGATATTATGAACTCAAAAATGATTTCAATTTTACCAAATTCAAAACATATCAGTTGCATTAATTAATTTAAAAATTAATTCCCGTCGTCAAAACAAATAGCGTGTTTTTAAGAGATAATAAATATCAAAAGATTGACACTTGTTTATAACTGGTTTAAATGTGAAATTACATCCAATGACCAAAATTGTATTGAATTGTAAAAATATATCAGAAATATACTTTAAAACCACTAAAATTAATAATTTATCACTATTAATTATTTCTATTGAAAAAGTTGTTTTTAATTAAAATTTAGTAATTTTCACTATTCATCAAAATATGAAAGTTATCCGAAAATCACCAAAATTTCACCCTAAGATAATTTCGATATTCCGAATCCAAAAATGAATTCCATTTTGAAAAATAAAATTTACAAAATTTCAAAAAGTGGTTATTACTATTCATAACGGCTAGTTTTAATAATATTTTAAAAGCATAGTGTTGTTTTGTGAAACTCGTTATTGTGTACTACACACGCTATCGAGGAAGGTCGCGATTGCGTGTAATGCAAGGCAAGTAAAGGATGCGTGTTGTGCAAGCTTCTTTTGGTGTAGCATACAACACAAGATATTAGTGAAATTGAAAAGAATATTTTTCATAAAATCTTGGGATGTTACATTCTACCCCCCTTAAAATGAATTTCACCCTCGAAATTCGTCGGGGTTTAAAATGGTTTACTACTAGAAAGTTTCTTTAATAGAAACCCACATCGTAAAAAGGAATACCAAAACCAATCTTTAAAAACAAAAGTATGAAACGTAACGGTTACCCAAATAAACTAATCACTGGGTTTCCACATAGGTGAAAATATGGATATGGAAGAAAAATCTAACCATCATGTTCTGATGGAGAGTGGTAGAGAACATGGCTATGGAAAAGCCAACAATCACAAATCCATAAATTTTTGATGATCTAAGGTACCATATGATTAATCAGATATAAGAGCACTAGGACAACATTTTTGGTTTTCAAGATCGTTTCCCTAAAGTTGAAGAATTTGAATTAGAATAAATACTTACTTTATTTTGGTACAATCTCACTGTTGTTCGTGCCTTGAACAATGTCCACTTCATCTCTTAAATAAATGAAGTTGAATTTGTTATTCGTGAAATGTTAGCAGATCATGTGATAGAATGACGGGGCATTCCATCTGTCTCAAACAAAAGGTTAGAAAAAGTTATTAAATATACATAAGTCATTATTTAGTGAGATTAATCATATATGGTTCCTAAAATGGACTTATACTTCATATATCATACCGCTTAATAAAATAAAACTAGTTTCTACTAAACAGGGACTTCCTGTAGGCCAGTGGTAGGCGATAAAGGCCAGTCGCACTTCGGTTGTGGGTTCGATTCCCACGGCCTTGTCCGACGCGATGGGCTGTCGCCCGTCCTGCAGGTTGTCATTTTTCTAAAACTATATTACTATAACATCCCATCAATAATATCGAAAAACTTCTATCCTTAAACAATACTATCTTATGTCCAACATAATCCATTCCAATCTTTAGGCTTATCCATAATACTGCAGTCCACTCTCATAATATAGTGAAAACAATTACCAAAGATTTAATACCATCGTTGATCCCTATATATCATTAGATATGTCTTGTTGGTCACATTCCAATCATGTGAATACCTTAATCATGTATTCTCTTGAAAAATGAATACCAGTTAAACCTTAGTGAAAACATGAATGTTGTCAAAAGTTAACTCTTTCCACATACCAAAATCCAAAAATTCTATATACTCAAACCATGATATCACTTAGTCCTTATATCAATCATGAGCTCATGAATACTTTCAAACATTTCATTTTCTCTTTATCACTTCATTATGCGCATATCATCCACTTTCCAAAAAATATCTGAATAACCTTTCATTGTTACTCATACAATTCATCATAAACTTTCAAAACTTAAGGAAAGACAACAGTGTAACAATCCTTAGATGTCTTTTTATTCTATAGTACAACATTACACTTGATAAACATGTAATCATTCCACTACCTTCTTAAACCATTGACTGAGCTTCAACAATTCTTTCATCTCACATATCATTTGTAGTCTCCTCATCATCATCAACAAAAATACTCCCCATACGACCATACTGATTCTCTTCATGAGACATTCCCTTAGGGAATTGGTTTGCATAATGCTCGTACATTCCACATTTAAAACATTTAACCATTGTTGATGTCGTAGCAATACCATTAACCTCATCCATGATGTTAACTGAAACTTTTCCATTGAACTTACTGGCTTTGTGTCCTTCTTTTCCACACCCAAAGCATCTTCCAGTTCCTTTGAAACATTCTCCTTGATGCCTCTTCCCACATGATTTACATAGGGGAAATTGAACTTTCTTTCCTCTATGATCATCATGAAACTCCATCTTTCTCTTATTAGCCGAGTCAGGAAACATACCAAATTTTACTTTATTGATCATATTATGAGATTACTGATTTGTCATAATAATGATGTTTGGACTTCCAAATCCCATTTCATTTGATTGCTTATGAAGAATATCATTCCATTGTCCATCATATCCTTCATTATCATGAATCATCTTGTTTCCAGCCATTTTCTAAAACCCAAAAAGAATAGTGTGAGATGCAAAAATCATAATAAAGGGGGAGTAACTTCAATATCTAACATCGTAGGTTAAATTCTAAGATCGTTACCGTAGTGCTAGGACTATATCCTATATGTATACCTATCCTTAGGGACATCCCTAGCATACCTTAGAAATATCTCTAGAGATCTCACTAATGTTTTCGCCTCCTAGTTTCCAAAGGTTGACTAAACCTTTCCTCTGATACCAACTGTAGAGACCCGAATCTTAACGTACATTGACATTACATTACATTTGCGGAATACTTAGTACATAACAAAAACACACACACAAGGATCATAATAGTTCAGTGTCTTTGGAAACTCGGAATATAATCTTCTAATCCTGGTGAAAGATCTTCAACATCTCCCATAAAGATCATCCTTTTTTATACCTAAAACCTTTCCTTATATTCTGGGGAAAAGAAAACATGAAAGGGTGAGCTCAAATGCTCAGTAAGGGTAAACAAAAGAAATATCAATCACATCATATACATAAGCACATAACTTTTGGAAATCATAACCTGTAAAAGATATCATAATTTCATAACCTAGAATAACTCATGGCAGTGAAATGTAATCACAATAATCATAACATAAAACATTAAACTTTGTGGCATACACACATAATCATAGAGAATCATTTCTTGTTAGTCAAGACTCATTGCCAAGACTATCTTAGTGGACAAAGTCCCTTTCTGAACCAAGTCACCCTCGTTTTAGTCCTGTTTCACTGAACCGGTATAACCTACCATTCCAGCCATGTCTATCTCATGAGATATAAAATCTTTACCCAATGCATTGGAGGGAGATATAGGTCCCACCCATCTCATAATGATACCATTCTTATGTGTGCCACAAAATCATAAACCATACATCATTGCATAACCCATGTAATAAAAATGGGAATCTTAAACATCATGACATCATAAAACAATTCATATACAATAAAGGAATTCATAAAAATAATTCCATCACAACATAATCAAATCAATGTAATAATAGGGATAAAAACAGAACCCTTTATTATCTTAGATGGAAAATAATTTTGATAAAACACTTGAACTTCATTCTTGAGAAAAATATCATTTCTACTTCAAAAACACTTTTCATTTCTTAACATGTCATAAAATTATAACTAAAAGAAGTTTATTAAAAATAAACTTGAAAACTTGTAAAGGAAGTATCTTGTAAATAATTTTTCAAAAATCCATTCATGCCGTATAAGTTAAAAAAAACATTCTTCTCGTACTTTTGTCGGAAAAGTCAAAAAAGTACCTCGTACAAAAAACGACAAAAGATTCCTTTCATATCTTTTACTAAAAACTAACCTAAGGGTAAAATAGGATTTAAACAATTGTAGGTGAATGGAAATAATATTACATATTGAGGAAACATGGATGTGGATGATAAAATACACCCCAGTAAATACTAAAGTATAAACAATCTCGGATAAAAATGAGATTGTGATATTTCCCTTACCTTAGGTCCGACTTGCTTTGTAAGTGTCCGAACCTCCTGTATAATGATTTAAATAATGTTATTGACTTAATCCAGAATCATACTTATTTTTATGATATCATATATGGTCATATTCTTAGCTTCTTAGTAGTAATATTTCATTGCTACTTGTTATTCGGGTGTTTATAACTTTTTGTTCTTATGTGTGTTTTGTCGAATAAATTCTTATTATTTTCTTTAGGTTATATATACCTCATTTCAAGAATGGTATTAGTGTAATATATATCTTATTCATTCATTCAATTCATTTATATAATCACTATTAAATGAAGATCATGTAGAACGAGTCGCATCACATCGTGGAGACGGTATTCCGTACGTACGCACGAGTGATGATATCGTTCCTATGATCGTGGAATTGTATTGGAGTATATGTATACTATTTCAGAATCAATATCACTTTATAATAGTCATATATATTCATTATTTACACCATTATACTCATCCAAGTAAGGTAGTGGTGGAAAATAGATTACACCATGACGTGGAGACGGTATTCTTTACGTACGCATGCGCGGTGATTTCCTTTTTCCATAGGATGGATAGATGGTGAAATAGGGTTGTTTCATACTTATAATAACATATCAGTATATGAGTGATAATGATTTTATTACTTCATAATGAAACAACTAAAGAAGAATAAGTGGAAGAAGAAATAAATAAATTGGAAAGGATCGGTAATGGATATTACCTCTTCTTTGAAGTGCTTCTTTGAGACCTCCTTTTAGGGCACTAGAATTGGTCTTTGAGGAAGACCAGAACCTCTAGGATGTTTCTAGGGAAGTGTAGAAGATAATTTGGCAGGGTTTGGCCGAGCTTGAAGGCTCAATGATGTGTGACGAAGAGAGGGAGGAGGTGTCCTTTTATAAGGGAGGATAGGGGCACCTTTGGAATAACTAAAAATATTATTTTATTATAAAGTCATGTTCGGTTTTAAATAGCTCCAAATTGATTTATTTCGAGGCTAAGGTGGGGATGGGTCGAAATCCTCTCATACAATAGAATTTAGACAAGTTTAGGTTCCTATTTTAACCTTATAGTTTAGATTTAACATTAAGTTAAATAATTTTACTTTTATCGTGTCTTCTTGTGTTCTTATAATATAAGGTTAATAAACTTACTATAAGAAGCCAAACTAACCCCAAATTGTTTATTATTAATATATATAACCTTATCTAAGTCATTTTGCCGAACCTTAGATTTTTAGAAATAAAATAACAATTAATAATATAATATTTGTTTTAAAAACTATTTTATGTCAATTTTGACACTATTTAGTAATTGATTTTTTTTGAAAATCATAACAGAATGATAAGTTCTAAAAAAGTTAATTAATTCAATACTAACATGTCATATTAACCTAGAAAATTAGTGTAATTCATAAAAAGTCTCAAATTATATTTATTTGGGTATTTATAACATCAATTATGTCAATATTTCATTAATAAGATAATTACTGCATCATCGTTGTGTCATAAATAAATTAATTTATTTAATGTCTAAAAATTATAAATAAAATACCATTATGTAGGAAATATTTTTGTATTTCTAATTAATATTTATAATAGAATTTATCTTATGTATAACCATATATTAAAAATGTTTTATTAAATAAACTTTGATTTTAACTCTTTTAACTCTTCTTTGAATTAAATAATAATAAATGTCCTAATCTAATCCAAGTGGGCCTAAATGGTCATATTGTATTCCTAAGTTTATTTTTGGTCTAATTACACTTGTCCAATAGAATTAGGACATGTGTTAGGGTAATAATAATATCATTTTACCCTTAATTACCCTATTTACTTTTAACCGTGGTAAATAAAAGTAAAAAGTTACTATTCACCAAAAATTATTTTCATCTCATTGAACCACATTTTACTTACTGACATCAACCGTGTCTCTCGGATTTTTGAAATTCCACTCACAGAAGCGGAAAAATTATGTTTTATGAAAAATTCTGTTTTTTTAACTACCACTTAGTGGTTTCACTATTCATCAAAAATTGAAAGTTTTCAGAAAAATACCAAAAATTAGGCTTAAGCTATATTTGATATTATGAACTCAAAAATGATTTCTATTTTAACAAATTCAAAACATATCAGTTTCATTAATTAATTTAAAAATTAATTCTCGCCGTCAAAACAAATGGCGTGTTTTTAAGAGATAATAACTATCAAAAGATTGACACTTGTTTATAACTGGTTTAAATGTGAAATTACATCCAATGACCAACATTGTATTGAATTGTAAAAATATATTCTAAATATACTTTAAAACCACTCAAATTAATAATTTATCACTATTAATTATTTCGATTGAAAAATTTGTTTTTAATTAAAATTTAGTAATTTTCACTATTCATCAAAATATGAAAGTTATCCAAAAATCACCAAAATTTCACCCTAAGCTAATTTCGATATTCCAAATCCAAAAATGAATTCCATTTTGAAAAATAAAATTTACAAAATTTCAAAAAGTGGTTATTACTATTCATAAGGGCTAGTTTTAATAATATTTTAATAGCATATTGTTGTTTTGTGAAACTTGTTATTGCATACTACACACGCTATCGAGGAAGGTCGCGATTGTGTGTAATGAAAGGCAAGTGAAGGATGCGTGTTGTGCAAGCTCCTTTTGGTGCAGAGTACAACACAAGACATTAGTGAAATTAAAAAGTATATTTTTCATAAAATCTTGGGCTGTTACATGGATTCACCCTAGACCATCTGTATTGAGGCCATAGATTTCTAGTTCAGTTAAAAAAATTACACAAGGAACTACATGGATAAATACACATATAATATATTTATCACCTCAACTAACCAAACCCATATAATATCCACCCACACAATAATCTTTACTATGGAAAATAATGCTCAATAATGACCCACCAAGGTTCACTGCATCACCAATTCATAGAGGTATTGCATCACCAACATCATTTTCATCATCATAATAATCTTCTACGTGAACCACATAATAGTCCTGCATAACTTACCTTCAATATACAATATGAAAATAAATTTTCCTGGACGAATTTTTCCAAGAAATTTACCATGAGAATATAATAAAACCTATTGGGACTTAATCATATGAGTCATTTATCATCAGTACAATCACACATATGTAGTATATATGGAATTTGAAGTCTAAATTAATAATATGATGCATGATACATCTATTTCCAATATGAAAAAGATTAAAATACATATAAAATCATAAACCTCAAAATCCATGTGTCTCACAGGGGTGAAATCGTATAATTGTAATGTCACAAAACAAGAACATCAATCCCATACCCTAGTAAGCGGGAAATCCCTTGAGAAAACTGTGTGGTATACTTGAATGATTTTCACCTCAAGATTTGACACATTACCATGTAGCTTGTCTAGAAAATCAACAAATAAATTAAATAAGACACATCTGATGCCATTTTTTTACACCTTGATCCTAATCATCATGTTTGAGAAAGAACTCCACATAACCTCAGGCATGCCTCCCAATATATTAGATGTTTCTAACTAGAAAAGAGGGTATGAAGTGAAATTGTGGGGAGACTATACCCTCAATCATAATACATAATAACATATATTTAACTAAACATCTAACAATAAAAATTCGATTGCATAGAATCCAACAAGAATATCGAAATAATATACTCAAAATTCATGCTTGATCCAAGGACAATGATCAACCACTGATCCAATCACATATAAAAGATATAAAAATAATAAAAATACAAATTGGATTTATGTATATCTCTAGGCCTATAATCCTCCTAGTATCTAGACTCATAGTGTGTTTTCCCATTTAATAATCAATCATGAACCTCATCTTAATTTTTACCTGAAACAAGTGATGGATTCTCATGTACCTAAGTTTCATGGCTACCTGAGTAAGGCATGATTACAACTTAGTAGGGAACCACTAACATGGTACCATACCCAACTATTAAATACAGTGTACATTCATGTGATAGGCACATTAGATTAAATAGAAACCAAAATATGTAAGCACAATAAGCACACAAACACCAATGTATAAGGAATTAACAATCAACTATATATCGAGTTATTGTGCACTAACCAAGCTATCATGAACCCCAACCAGACCTACTTTTTCACCATGTTAGTATAATTTTATACATAGTCACCACATGACTTAGATCATGTTATTAGACTCCATCCTTTATGGGAAAATAAACATTCCAACTTTAAGGAACAACTTCATGTTCACCTTTAAGGGAAATTCATACCCATGTCACATGACTACCTACTCAACATTAATGGTATCCAGGCTTGGAATACCACAACTATAGAACTCTACACATATGTATGGATGTTTCCCAAAGGTACATCATACTAGCCTACTGATCCCCTTCCAAATGTGTATGGTGTTATCCTCCTATGGTTTAATAACTTGATAAGATCATCTAATAAACATCCTATGTAGAGCCACATTTGAAGATTCATGTTGTCCAAACTCCCCCTATAAGAAATCAGTTAATTACTTCAAGGAAACTTGTCAATATAAAGCATGAACAGAGATTCCACTATCTATATATAAATACACATGTAATTTTAACATATTGAGAAAAAATATATCATAATTATTATTCTATATACTATGAAATATTACTCGATTAATAAACAACATAGCAAGGAATAACATGGCATGTCAAACATTCCATTGGCTATGAAATAATCACATAAAATGTTAGACATATCCAGAAACACACAAGATGTAACCATGAATGCTTTTCAAGTAGAGGTATCATGAGCTACACATGAAAACCACATTAGAATAATATCAATCATAGATCTCATAGGAAACACACATACACCATACCATGTATAACATGCCAAGAAATGTTTCAAGGCAATGAAAACATCCATAAAGGTTATAATAGAGAAAGAAACCATACATGTTATCTTAAGAAAGGATTTCACAACACCTAAGTCTCATGTAGTAAAATAATACACGAAAGTGGGTCCAGGTAATATAAGTAAATCATTAGTGGTCAGGCCTCGACCATCGAAGGCTGATATTAAGTCAGTACACAAGGTTCGTTCATGTCCCTTGTCACTTTATTCAGTTACATTTGGTAATATTACCTTTAATTGGTTAAGACTTAAATATCATTAAACTAATTAATTATTCATTAATTTCATAACACATTTATGAATTAGGGGATGTTCCTCTAAGTTTGGGGCCTCAAACCACATGATAATAAATTATGCATAATATCATGGGGTAGATTACGGAGGAATAACAAAATCCCATCTATGAAAATCCCAACATCATTGTCTGAGTCTATTAAATTTCATTTGGCCTCTATCAATCACCATGAGGTACGAACTCATGCTCGAGAATTCCAATTTAATTAATTATAACTAAATTATAATATATTGAATGGTTTCAAGAAAACTCAAAACCAAAGATGAAAGGAATACTTTAAAAAAGACTCATCGGATATCACTGCCTAGCCAATACCATGAACAACTATCCAGGGAAGGTCCAAAACACTCTTCCAACATTACCTCATAAAAACACTAAATCAATTCCATGATATGATTTTTGATTCATTACCATTTTTCCAAAAAACAATATAAGGACACCCCGAGTGATGTACCTTTTACCAAACACCAATCGATGGCATGAAACCATTATTATGAGATTTCTTCTAACCTTGAAAATCGAAATCCTCATTAATCTCAAACTATTCCAACAAGATCCAGTGAAATCATTATCAAATTATTTAACCATGATCAAGAAAAAATAGCATATAATCAAATATGATTTTAGGGGATTTTCAGTTCAATGATAATTGAACATCATAGGTTCTTAGAGTCTTAGACTTACATGTAGTAATCACCTTCTGTGAATGACACATCAATTATCCACCAAATGAAAAAGAGGGGGATATGATTCAAAGGAAAATAGAGGATATCACCTAGATTTTCCAAATTATCTCACCTATATCTTTCGCACTTAAAAGGTACCTCATGGAATGAGGATAGGATTATGGAATGGTTTTATGGAACTCTTTATTTAATCCAAACATGGTAAAACCCGAGGGGGATCAAGGCATAAAAAGACACAAAATCCCCTAAATAAAAGTATTTCCAATGAAACCCGCTGGATAGTCACTCTTTGTTCATTTACTAGCTAGTGGACCACTAATTGGCCACCCTAGGATCACCAGTTGGTGTTGATCCTATAAAGGTACATGGGATACTTCATAGATAATTGTCTAGCAAGTGTGTAATGTTTTGAATCTTCTCTCCATTTATTTTGTGGTTTCCAAGGCTTCGATGTGTTATTTGGGAGTTTGGAATGTGTTTTCAAGGCTTATATAGGGCCTTGGTTCTTTCTAGTGGTCACCATACCCAAGAACTGGGTTTTTTGGGTGGTTTTGTGGTGTATGGTTCACCATTTCTAGCACCATTTCTTGTCAAACCATTTTGTAAGGTTTTTTTGTCCTGGTGTGATTCTTCTATCTAAAACCGGCTAGCAAAATGTTCAAGGTGGGAGTGGTGCTGGTCATGGATCATTAGGGTTCTTTATATTTAAAATTCTCAGTAGAAATTTTTTTATAATATTTTTTGGAATCCGTGTTTATGGGAAAATGTCTTGGATATGTGTAGCATGCAGTATAGGATGTCATGTAAGACTATAAATCTCAAGAATAACCAAGACCATGGATAAACCATAGTAGTAGCTATATTAGAATTCGATATCATTATTAAATGAATGAAATATTCATGAATCCATGTGTATCTTTAATATATAAAAAAGGTGAAATGTATGGGATTTAAGTAGGGTTTTAATGTGTTTTAATTTTTTATTCCCCTATATTAACCAATCCACATACCTATTTCTAGTGTTCCTTTATTTTCAAGACCCACTTTATAAACCTAGAATGTAGCTTCTCATTCTCTCACAAAGAGGATTACATTGATGGAATTTTGTTGAGGTGGTGTTCATTTTACCTTCCTTTGATGCATCTTGTTTGTTTCCCTCTAGTTTTAACTTTTGTTCAAGTATAATCAATTGGTTTGAGTTTAAGGTCCCATTTTCTTCCCCCTTTTTTCTTTATCCCATTTTTTATTCATTTATCAGGCTATTGGTTGAGGTTTTATCCTATATTTAGGGTGTTTTTTATCATGTTTTAATTTTTTTTAATTCTAGGTTCTGAATAGCCATCTTTTTTCTTGGTGGTGGTTCTTCTAATGGTGGTTGAACTACATTTTTCCATTATTGTGTGAAAATTTTTATGTTCTAATTAATTTATGGGATTCATTAGTTCTCATTTTTTATGTAACATCTTAAATCTGTCATGATTTATCTATTTGGATGATGTTGGAACTATCCTTAATGAAGAATAAACCAGATTAAGGAAATAATAAATCATTTTAGTTGCAGCAATCGTATGTGTTTCCAATATGATAACAGTTAGCCTCTAATATTACTATATATTTTGTTATTTATGTTTATACTTGGATTGAATGTTTTTTATAATGAAATCAGTTAAATAAAATAAATCTATAAATTTTTTATGGTTAAATAATTAAATATTCATGTTTAATGAAATCATTATTCTCATTATTTGATGGAAATGAAATGATTTTTTATGAATGTTTTAATTAAAAAGTTATTTATTATGATATTTTTCCACTAAATAATGAAAATTAGGTATTCATGTTGATAAAATTATAAACATTCGTATTTAATTTAAATTTTCTTCCATACTTTGTTGGAACTAGACATTATTCTTAAAAATATTTTTAAATAACTAATATCTTATAATAGTTAATGCCTTAAGTTAACTATATTTTTACCATATGATAAATGTATTAGTTAATAAAATATGGCAATAAAACTAGTTGTTTAATAAAGATAAATATTTGTGGTTGAGAGGGCCTATTTTAATGTGAAGGATGGATGCCTTTTTAGATCCTATATATTGACTCTGTTTGTTCATTGTTCCCTTATGTGTTCACTCTAGATATAAGATTTTATATAAAACATGATGTGAACCTTAGATTGTTGATGGATGATAAGACATGGGTAGGGAGACCTAGGTTTTTGGAATTATTTTATGCTTAGGATGATGGGATGCATGGAGATATACATAAGAGAGTCATGGATGTCATCAAGACCGGTGGAATGGGTTGAATCTAGGATTCCCATTGTTGTTCTAAAATTTATGATGTTTACATATAAATAAATATACTTAATGGTTATATGGTTGGGTTTCTTGTTTCTATATTTATTTTATCACTGCTTGAGGTTGTCAGTTCTTCTTTGTTATTAATCTATTTTATGATGGCTTATGATATTTCCAAGTATACAAGGAATTATGGAATGATAAATTTTAATAAATTTTTTAACCCATGAAGTTGATGGATTATAGTAATACAATTAATGATAATATTAAGAAACTATAGGATCTATTGTTTAAGTTTGGTGGCCATGGGACATAGGTGATGATCTAGAAAAAGTAATTATTAAGAAATTTTAGTGGTTAATTGAAATAATTAATGTAATGTGAAATTTTTAATAGGAAAAACTAAATGATAGTTATCTAGAATGATTTTCCTCTTATAGAATATGTAACACCCCATGATTTTGTGAATTATTTTTTTCTAATTAATTAATCCTTTGAAATATTTTTCATTACACCAAGCAGTAAATATATTTATTTTATATTAAGGCACTATTTTTGGCTTTTGTTATACACAACACCAAGTTAATTATGAACTAAAAACAGTATAAATTTTATCTTTACAGCACAGAACCCCAATTTTATCTTTTAACTTGGCATATGCAACATGCAACACTGACTTGGCATACATTACACATAATAGTGAGTTTCTATAAAATGTCTTTTTATTTTTATAATTATTTATATAATATAATTATAATATATTCATTAAACATAGTAACTTTAATAGTTCTAAATAATATTAAAATATTTTTTAATGGCTTTATATAAATAAAACAGATTTATGATGAAATATATAATTTTTGTTAAACTCCTTATATGTTTAAAATTGTTATTTTCTCAAAAAACTAATTTTCTTATCCTTTTTCAAAAAACAATAAAATTAATTCTCAACACATTTAGAAATTTAATTTGTTAAAATAAACATTATTTTTGAGTTTATACTTCCAAAAAACAATTTATGGAGATTTTTTGGGATTTTTCTGAGAAATGTCATTTTTTGATGAATAGTGAAAAATACCAGATCTTAATTCAAAACTTCTTTTTCATATAATTTATTTATATGTATAAAGTATATTTTAAATTTGTTTAAAATTTTATTTGGATACAATTTTTATCATTAATCCCCATTTGTTCATTCGAATTAGTTTTACTTTAAAATTGGGAATAAAATCTTAGAAAAAGATTAGAAGTTTTTACTTTAAAAACCTATAGTGCCCTCCTATCAGTGGAATTAAATTTAAATTAATTTCTTCGACTTATGTTATTAGAATTTGGAAAAATATATTATATATTTTGAATCACCATAATTTATAATTTATAATAAGATAAAAAAAATACCAAAAAGATTAGTGAAAGTAATTAAAATTAATTACAATAATTTAGAGAAAAAATTGTTTAATATAGTACTAAACCATAAATTTAAGGCCTAAAAGAACCTACAAAATTGCCTAAAATCCATTGGATATCCATTATTCTTACATTAAACTTCAATTAATTATTTCTTTGGGTTTTTTATAACTTTTATTTACGTAAAAACGTGGGTATATCTAATTTGTTTTCAAAAATTCCATGTGTAAACTTTACTTTCCCAATAAAAGGCCACCACCCCTCCCTCTTCTTCACACATCTCAATAAAATTATGTTAATCAAAGATATAAAAAATAAACTTACCAAAATCCTTCCCTTACTCCTTGAATCCCCCCTTTGGGAATAAAAAAATCCAAGGTATCCTTTTGGCACAAACTAAAAGGAGTTACCTGATTAAGAGGTAACATCTTCTCTCAAGATCCTTTCTTTTCTTTTATTTCTCCACCCCCCCCCCCCCAATATCTTTATTACATGATTGTATAATAATAATAATAGTATCCTCAATATAATATTATGTTGTTATTCTATGTGTTTTACATAAACTTACACACACCTCTATCTAATGGTTAACGAACATATTGCTTATGTGTACGGTGAAGTACAACCTCACTAAACAATGATTGTTCATTATTCATTTACCGCCTCTCAAGGTGGAAACTATGATGGAAAATATATTTATATATGTTATATATTATATTTATTATGTCTTTAATATACTTAAATTATTTTACAGCACATATCTTAATACTTTCTTTTTTGTGTTAATATGATAGGCTTTTTGATGAAGTGTGGACTACCACACCCTCAATGTAATTTGATTCATTCATGAAAAACATGGAATTTATTAAGGATGGATTTAGTGAATATTTATGAAATATATGATATAATAAATATACATTAATAATGGTATATATACATATATTTCTTTTAATTTCATTATTTTAACACGATAATTAAACAAAAATTGCATTCATGCGTACGTACGGCTTGTCGTTTCCATGAATGGTGTATTCTATATCAAACCTCTATATCCTATAGATTATTATAATAAACATATAATAAATAGAAAATATTTTTAAATAATGTATTATATTCTGGAAATCATGATATAAATATAAGGACCAAATATATAAGAAATTAAGACACATGTGAAAAACAAAGAAGATATTACCTGAAGTAAAACCTTGGAATAGAATTGTTAACAAGCGGGTAGTATAAATCCATAATAAAACCATATATGGTTTTATATGTAATAATATGATTTTTTCATATATTTATAATAAATTTATATTTATTATATGGGAGGTTTGAATGAGTAAAATGAGAGTCAAGACACACTGTAAGGGGATTTCATCTCACTTTTTATTTATGTGTGATACAAGATTTATTCACAACCCAGTACTTTTCTGGGATTTTTATACTAACCATGGATGATATAAATTATTATTATAGTTAAATTAATGTTTATTTACCTATCCATTTTATGACCTTTATTTGAGGGGGTTTAAGTTTCAAAAGTTTCAAAATCGGTAAAATAGTTTGTTCTCAATTTTTCTTCTTTGAGACTCTTGTTTTGTTATACACATAAATTCATTTTGCAATGTATATAAATATATTTTATATCAAATATTATGAATCTTCATCTTTTCATGATATTATATGCTTCATGTAATTTCCTTTTCTTACATACAAATTATGATCCCAATTTACTAAGTAATAGGAGTTTATTGAAACAATCTCATCACTTTTAAAGATTGTCTATGTTTATAAATCCTATGATGAAATATTATAATTCATATATCAAGTTATGATATTTTTATATTTTTATGATACCCATTTCATTTCATGGGTTAAGATATGATTTTTTATGATTTTGTGGCACATGTATGTATGATTTCATTGTGAGATGGTAGGGACCTGTATCTCCCTACAATGCATTGGGTAAAGATTTAAAACTCGTGAGGTAGCGAGGATGGAATGAGAAATGAACTCAGTTCAGTATTATAGGTATGGAATGATAAATGAACTCAGATTAGTAATATAGGGCTGGAATGAGGAGTGAACTTTGTTCAGTAATACAGGGATGGAATAGGGTGTGAACCCAATTCAGTAAAGGACTTTGTCCAGCATGATGCCCTTATAAGGAATACTATGACTACTATGGGAATAATTAGTATATGATTATGTTTTTTTCCAAAATTCAATGTTTTATTCCTATTTTTTGCTTTCTGGGCTTATGTTCTATATTTCTTTATCATTCATGTATTATGAACTGCCAAGATTTATGAGATGATTCTTATGTATGGTCTTTTATATGTAGGGTATGATATTCTATTTTCATGATCATGTTATCGTACCCATATTCTCATGATTATGCTTATATATATCCTTTATTTACACTTAATGAGTATTTAATCTCACCCCTTTTTATGTTTCATTTATTTGGTTATGAATAAATTTATTATATTTGATGTGTCTAAGAAGGGTGATAGTCAAGAAGAACCTAGTAGAAGATAATGTAGAAAATTTATATACCATTGTTTATATTTTACATGTTTCCAAAGACACTAGACTAGTACAGTATTTGGGTGTCTATTTTTATAATAATTTAATTATTCCAAAAAAGTTATGTATTTTCTATGTATTAAAATTGAGGGTTTCTATATTTGGTATCAGAGCAATGGTTTAGTTAAAATTTGGAAGCTTGGATGAGAAAAACTTAGTGAGAACCCTAAGGACATGTCTAAGGATAAATCTAAGGATAAAGAAAAGCATAGAAAAATGTCCAAGAATTTTGGTGAAGTATGGAGAGAGTAGATTCCTAGAAATAAATCTCTATCTAGATACTAAATGTGGATGTGGCTTTGTAATATAAGTACATAGGGTTAACAACTCTAACAAGATGTTTTGGTCCTAACCTAGGGTATTCTGGTACATAAAAATGGACCTTTCTTAAAACTTGGTTTTACACTCCTGGGGGATATGCTTTGGGAATTCCAAAACTCTTCACAAACCCTCGTGAAGTATTTAAATATATGTTGTCTATGAACGACCTTTTATAAACTTATGGTTTCATATATTAAGGAAGGTTTCATAATTTATACATCCTATAAGTAATTATTTTCCAGACTATGTGATTTTCTACTATGAAATGTAATGATCACATTATGATTTTGGTTTTAGACAATGGAGGGAATCAAAAAGATCTATATTATTTTTGAATATGATGGATGATTTTTCGAAAAGAACTCAAGTGGGATGATCATTGGAGTGAAAGATGTTATGGTCATTCTTAATAAGTTTTCACTGAACATGATTAATAATGTGTACCATAATCAACTCTTAGACCCACCAAGGAAGAGAAAGAAGGAGTTAACTGAGATTTTAGGTAATGGAGACCATGGATGGAAAAATATTTGGTTTCTTTTGTGTCAAGAATGTGGAAAGAATCACTTAAGTGAATTTCTTAGAGGAACAATAGTATGTTTTGACTGTAGAAAAAAATGACACAAATCAAGTAACTGTAAGGGGAAATGATGAGTTCGGTTAACAAAATGGATGAGAATATTAGAATCCTAAGACATCATAAAATGTTAAGTATTTAAAGTGTGGAAAAAATTGTCATTATGTAACTCAATGTTCCAATAATAATGTTCATAAATAATGTCAGCAAGGTTTTATGAGTAATGGATATATTGTTGATGATGACACTACTAGAAATGAAATATGAAATGAAAGAGGTATTGTATAATTGGATGAGGTGTCTTTGTTAATGGAATAAGAATGACGTTGAATAATAAATGTTTTTATGTATTCGGATTTATTAAATATTTTATATGAATTTTGAATATATATAAGGATTGTTCAGTTTATGTTTTTGATAGATAATTTACAGGAATACATTGATTGGATCTGATGGAATAGAAATGTAAATTAATGGAAAGGTGATGTCTATAGAAAACAATTGGTTAAGGGAAATATAACACTTAATATATTCATTATGTTAAGATATTGTTGTTTGGATTAAGATATGTTGGATATGAATAAGTAAATTGGACAGTACTAATTACCTTGGAACTAATTAAGGACCTGTTGACAAGTAGTTCATGCTATCATGGATGATATTTAAAACTTCTTGGATTTATGGAATATATCCAGTAATATATGGAATAAGGAAGTGTTCATGATCTATAGAAGTATTTATGGTAATTCAAATTTTTATAATGTTCTAAGATAATTTACATTGATGTTATTCACATGTTTGTAATGTGAAAACCAAGAGCTACTTTGTGATATATGGGGGATCAATGTTAAGTTGATTTAATTACATTATTTCCAATGTTTTGTATTTTCATATTTCAAAGGGATTGTAAGATTATCCATTCATTAAAATTTTATGTTAATCATCAGAGTAAGTATTTATGTATTGAGATCATATTGAAAACCTCGGTTAAATAGTTATTTAGTCATTAAAGTTATTTCAATGATGTCCATATATTTTGGAAATTATATTAGTTTGGTTTCATAAAATGACATCATGTATGTTAGGTGAAAACCAATCAAGTATGTAAAGGTTATGGGTCTTGAACCCATGCCCAAAGGATGATAAGGGTTTCACACCCACCACTAGCCTACCCGACCTCCTCATTAATATATAATTATTTTTTATGAATAATTATTTAGGATGAAACAGTATTCTCACTTTCTATGTTTATATATTAATGCATTAACCTTATTTATTTTTAAGAATATTTATAGATAAATATTAATACATTCATTCTTTAATGGGCCTCAAAATATTCTAAAAGTTTAATTTAGTGCTTCAAGAAAAAATGTTAATTTCTAGACATCCATTTATTAAAGTAATAGATGAATTAGAAATAGTTAAAAGCACAACCAAAGAATGAAATTTTGTTTATAGAAATATATAAAGTATGTATATTTTTATATATTCTTGTTCAATAAAATAATTACTCAAATATCATATAAGGATAAAAAAATGATGTCCTGATAGTTATTGTTTAACTGATGTCCTTATAAATTATCAAATATTTATGACTTTGAGGCCCTCTTCTTTTCATTGATCATTCACTTGATTATGATTGATATCCTCAATCACTCCCTATAAATATTTAATCTTTTCCTCCATGCCCAATATTCACACCCAACATATGTTCTCATATGTGGAAACCTATTTATATATTACATTGGGTAACCGTTATGGTTCCATATTTACCTTATTAAGGGAGGTTTTAGTATCCATTTATATGATGTGGGAATCTATTAATGAAACATTAAAATATTAAGCCTTTGATTACCCAGATGAATTTAGAGGGTGAAAATTATTTTAAGGATGATAGAATGTAACACCTATAGATTTTGTGAATTATTATTTTTTAAATTAATTTAACCTTTTCAATATTTTTCATTTCACCTAACACTAAAAGTAGTTTATTTTATATTAAAGAAATATGTTTGGATGGCTTTATACACAAAAATAATTTAATCATTCACTACACACAACATACATTTTAGATGGGCTATATGAAACACTGAGGTTATCTTGTGACTTGGTGTGTGGAATACGCAACATCGACTTGGAATATGTTACACAGAACACTGAGTTTCTAAAAAATGTCTTTTTATTATTATAATTATTTAAATAATATAATTATAATATATCTATTAAACTTATTAATATGAATATTTATAACTACTTTAAAAATATTTTTTATAAAGGTTTTATATAAATAAATCATATTAATGATGTGGTTATCCATTCTATGACCTTTATTTCATGGGATTTATGTTTCAAAAACAACCAAATCTGTAAAATAGTTTTGTCTCAATTTTCCTTCTTTGAGTCTCATGTTTTGTTATGCACCTAAATTTATGTTGATTCATATATACTTCCATTTTATATGATATATCATGTATCTCCAAATTTTAATGACATTATAAGCTTCATTTAATTTCCTTTTCTTACATGTAGAATATGATCCCATGTTATAAAGTGATAAGAGTTTATTGAAAAAATCTCATCACTTTTCAAGATTGTTTATGTTTATGATTCCTTTGATGAAATATTATAACCCATATCTCAAGAACACTTGTGAATTTTACAATCCTATGGTTTTTCATGATATATTAAGGTATTGGTAACATTTATCTACTCTTTGGTACATAATATAGTTAAGAAAGTGTTTTTAAGAAATCCCAACTTTACCCTCTCTTCGATCAGAAATCATTGCTCCTTCAAAACCATATTTTCTAAAAATGGATTCTAAGAATATTCTACTAATATCCTATAATAATTAAAATAAATTTTAACCACTTGTGTCATTTTCCAATTATTTCAACGGAATCTTCTTGTCTCTTTCTAAATGAGTAATTTTTTAACCTTTTTACTGTGAAAAATGAATGTTATTTTTACCTCATACGACATGTACAGATTTACCCACCATCATTTCTTTGAATATTCCTTTGAATTTTTAAAAGTTTAATTTTTTTGAAATTTTTTTTAAAGTAATTTTCACAAAAAATAGTTTTCAAAATGTATTCTTTCTTCTTTTATAAATATTCAATGAATAGTGTTTTCCAAATTTTTTCAAGCCATATTTATAAATTTTCAATGTATTTTCAAATAAATTCTTTAAAAAAAATTCAATATTCTTTTAAATATTTTATAGTAAAAAGTTTTTCAAAAAAATTATGCTTTATTTATAAGTTTTCAACATTTTTTCAAAGAAAATATTTTTTAAAATATTTTGAAGATTATTTTATATGTTTTCAAGGAAAAATGTTTTCAAAATTATTTCAACTATTCTTTATAATCATTAAAGGTATTTTATAAGAAAATTATTTTTATATGGTTTTATATATTAAAAATCTTTTTTCAAAGAATAAATGATATTTTCCTCAAGAATAATTTTTGAAAGATATTTCTAAATTATTTTATATCTAAGATGATATCCATTGATGTTACTCATTATATTATAGGAAATAATATAAAGGATTAATTCATATTATTTTTATGAATGGGTTATGATAAATGTAATGGTCTTTATGAAACCTGTTTCTCTTTCATGGGTTATATGTTTATTAAATCCATTTCTCCTTCACAGATTATGATTTTGACAAAATGATTATGAAACCTCTATCCTTTTCCATAGGTTATGATATGTTTATATGATTATGATACCCATTTCATTTCATGGGTTAATATATGATTTTTTATGATTCTATGGCACATGTATGTATGATTTCACTATGAGATGGGTGGGACCTATATCTCCCTCTAATACATTGGGTAATAATTTATATCTCATGAGATAGACTTGGTTGGAATAGGAAATGAACTCAGTTTAGTATTACAGTCCTAGAATGATAAATTAAATTGTTTAAATAATACTAGGCTAGAATGAGGAGTGAAATCAGTTCAATAATATAGGTTTCGAATGGGATGTGAACTCGGTTCAGTAAAGGACTCTATCCACCAAGACGGCCTTAGAAGCAATGCCTTGACTACTATTGAAATTGTTATTATATGCTTATGTGTTTTCCCCAATTCCATGTTTTATTTCAATGTTATGCTTTCCTGGATTATATTATTTATTTTCTTATGATTCATGTCATATTAACTTCCATTATTTATGGAATGATTCATGTATATGGACTTTTATGTGTAGGGTATGATCTTATATTTTTGTGATCATGATCACATACCCTTATTCTCATGATTATGCTTACATATCTCCCTTATTTACCATTTTTGAGTATTTTATCTCACGCATTTTTATTTTTCCTTCCTTAGGTTATGAATATATGTTTTATGTTTGATGTGTCTAAGAAGGTTGATAGTCAAGAAGAACCTAGTATGAGATAATGTAGCTCATTTATGTACCAATGTTTATGTTTTCTATGTTTCCAAAGGCAATAGACTAGTATGGTCTTTGGGTGTTTTTTTGAATAATTTTTTAAGTATTATAAAAATGTTATGCAATGTCTATGTATGAAAAGTGAGGGTCGCTATAGGATACCATGTATTTAGTATTGGCAGTCGGGTGTTTGAGATATCATAATTATTGTTGATCCTCATAGAAGGTTAATTTCTATAGTGTGGTTGTGAGCTATATTATATCTTGTATTTTATGTGATTTAATGTTCTATATTACACATGTTGGATTGGTGACTAAAACTGAGTAGACTCTAGGAATGTGTTTTCCCCAAAATCCAGGTTCAAAAGGAATGGATGACCGACTACCCCATTTGACTCTACTCTATTTTCTTAGTAGTATTATATGTTGTATTCATGGTGGTTACCTTTCCCATATTTGTTACTAGAGTTATATAATGTCTTGAAATTATTTCACACACATGCATCTCCAAATATAGTATCATAAGTATTATTATAGATATGTCGTGTATGATCTATGATGGCTTGAGGTATAATACATGACATATGGGTTGTAGTGGCTCCAGGAATCTACTTGGTTAATATCTGGAGATGTTTCATGGGATGATGAGACTATGTGATGAAAAATGGTAATGGTATGTGGTGAGGTGATATAATTCATGGGATAAATATATGATAATATAGTTTGGGTGTCTTTAGGATGGATTACTTTGGAGAGAGATTGTTTAGGATGTGCTATATTGGGGAAGAGTATAAAACTAGTGGGAAAGTGGTGTTGGGGTGCCTTCTATTGATATTATATTATAAAATATCTTTTATTTTATACTTGGTGATAGATTCCCATGGTGAGGCTGGGAACATAACATGATTTTTTAGGTGATGAGTTGGTTTCACTTATTGTTCACTAGACTTTAATATTCGTTCTTTATCTTTTCCATTAGAGGCTTTATGGAGGATTCTACTAAGTATACATGTAATGGTAACCCTATATATATAAACTATTTTTCAGGCCTGTATGAGATGGTTGGTTATCATGAAAGACTTTACAAGCTCATGGAGGTTATATTAGATATATTTGGGATTCATGTTTATTTTCAATGATATATTTTGTTACTTGTAGTTTTCTTGCAGTTGTTCAGTTGTATGACATCAAATGAATATATTTTGGGATCTTTATCTTTTATCCTAGGTAGGGTTTGTTGGATGTAACTATCATTTTCTTCATTTATCATATCGTAGAGGGTAATGACTCTCATCTATATATATAAAATATTGTTTTTTCTTATCTCTAACTCATGGGATATTTAAGGTGGGACTTAGACATAATTATCTCCCAAATCTCATTATTGACCTCGTATGGGTACCTTTGTGGGGAGAGGTCATGAAATAGTGGTATAAAGGTTATTAGATAAGAGATAGGATATAATTTAGATGTATTTATAGGTGAGGACTACACTGGTTTCTAGGGAAAAGGTGTCAAATGAGTTTTTTGTGTGAGGTAAACAAGGGAGAACATCTTGGACCTGGGTATTTAGGGCCTCCTGTGATATTATGCATGGACCTTTATGTTTATTGGGACTACTAAGAAAAGTGATACTGGTTTTAAGGTAGATATCTACCAAATGATCATTCATCAATCTTTTTTCCTATGTTTTAGAATGTGTATCCCTTGGGATTAGGTTTTACCTTCAATAAATTAATAAATAATCTAAAGTTTTACATATTTCAAGTTTAGGAGTTTCCAACTACTTATTCTTTTGATGGCGTAGCTCCTGGTCTATGACCCCATCAGGTTTACACTAAATATGTTTAGCAAAATGTGACCGCATATTTCTACAGAGTTGAGATCAACAATAACGAAACTTGGAGGAGGAAACATATAGAGTTTCAATGAAAAAGTCTATTGATGTATGAGGGATTAATTTCAGACATCATGATAAAGGAATATTTTTAGGATGTGGAGATAACCTTTAGTTCAATATGTTCTTAGAAGGAGGACTAGGTTTAGTTAGTGGTGAAGATGTTACATGTGGTACCAAGGTAGTTTTGGTTCTTATTACTTATGGATCAAAAGTATTTAGTAGTCTTATGGGGGGAGTTCTAGTACTTTTTTTTAGAAATGTTAATTTATTCGATAGAAAAGTTATCCAATAACCATAATATTTTTACCCTTTGACAGGGAGGTTCTACTATGAAAGAGTTTGGGATCCATTTTCATACCCTTCTCTAATATGATTTATAAATATTTATATATGAAAAGGCCAGGTTGAGGAATTTTGAGGAGACTTTGAATCTAGATATCCAAAGTTAGGTCACCTCATTTATGATATTGACATATTTTAAGGTGTTGAATAGAGAAGAGTTCATTGATATGATGTTCTATAAAACTAGATCATGATGATAGGGGAGTCATCATGATTCCCTATATAGAAAATATGTGTCCAGTGGTTCCCAATTTCTTTGACAGAAGACCTGTTGGGTAGTTAGGGTTAGGTTATAGCCCTCTTCATCTCATTTCTACGTGGGTGGAGACTCTTATACTTCTACCAAGGAATCATATACATGTGTTTTAGATGGAGGCCAAGGTCATTAGTGATGACAGTACCCACGCATTCTGATCAGGAATCCTACAATAGGTGTTCTACTTCAGTTTCTTCCATTGATGTAGTTTCAAATGAAGTGGTGGTTGTAGGGTTCTCTAGATTTGGACCTATAGAGGTGTGATGGGGTAGACATGAAATATCCATATGATGATTCTGGTCCTAAAAGAGCATAGCATGGCCATGGAGTTCATCTTCATCAGGGTTATATAGGCTATAGAGTAGGTCTTGATCAAATATATGCATTAAGTTTCCAACATTATGTGAATGAGACATCATTCAATGTACCCTTTTTTTATACATTGTATCATTCCTAGTTTGATTCATGATCTATACACTCCTTCATATTACCTTCCCAAGTTCATTCATCGGGACGTGATTTGGAAAGGATTCCAGTTCACTTGGTTTTAACTATTCTAGTTGGATGTCAAGCTTGTCAGTATGATGTATGAAGAGAATATGAGTTAGTGTTAGGGAAACACCGCTCTTTTGGAGACTTAAAATGATTATGGATGAAACCATATGACATAATCCTCATCATAAACTAGCTATATTGAGTACATGTTATTGTTGACTTATTAAGGAGATAGATTGTGTTCATTGATGATGATATATATTCTGTAGTGTTTGTTGGTGATCAAGACCCTTGTATGGGTAATAGTTTTATTTTATCATTGTCTTCCCTGATATCCAAGCTGATGTTGAGTTTATTGGATGTTAATTTTATGTTTTTGCCTAGTGTTGTTAAAGGGTGAATTGATGTATTTCTTAAGGAGTATGTGGAATTACCAACTAGAGAAGGGTCTAAGTTTAGGATAGAGCTACAGATATCTCTTTCTATAATCATTATTTCTCTCTATAGGATGGAACCTTTTGATTTGTAATATAAGTGGGTACAGATCGATGAAATTTTGTAGTGATGGTTTCTTCAGTCAATCGTGTCACCTTGGGGTACTTTGCTTTTTTTCATGAAGAATTTTGATGGTATTTTGCATCTCTGTTTTGATTATCATCACTTGAATCAGGAGATGATGAAGAACCATTATCATATTCCCTATCATAATGATTTATTTGATCATTCCATGGTAGTTTTCATCAACAACATCCTTATGTAATCTACATCTGAGGAGGAGAACTCAAAGAATATATGTAACGTTTTGGGAGTTCTTCATCATCATTATATATTTTGGAATCTATTGAAGTGTGAGTTCTAGGATCTTGAGGTTTTTTTTTCAGGGCATGGTGTGTCTAAACAAGGAATAGTTGGGAATCCATCAAAGATTCAGGTAGTTGTTTTTGCATATCCCCCAATACTATTGTATATGTGTAGAGTTTACTTGGTCCTGTAGTCAATTATAAGAGGTTCATAGTGGATTTCTCTTGGGTTTCAACTATTTAAATAGACTTTGCCATGAAGGATTTTCTATTCTTGTGTACAGACCAATGTTTGGAATCTTTCATGTTCCTAAAGGAGAATTTGGTTAGTGCTCTAATTTATCTTCCTCTAGAAGATGGAGTTTATTTTTAGGTTTTCTATATTACTTTTTGTATTATCTTGGGTGGTGTATTAATGCAATAGAGAATAGTTTTTTCTTATGGTCCTCAAGAGTCATGTCACTTTGAGCATAATTATGCCACCCATGATCTTGAGTTAGAAGATGTTTTATTTTCCATGATGTTGTGGTGAAATTAAATCATCAGCAATTGTTTTGTGGTATCCATTAATCATAAGATCCTAAGGTATGTATTCTCTCTGTGTGACCTGAAGTTTTTATAGCTATAGTGGATGTAATTCTTGTAGTATTTTGAATTTTAAATTTTCAATACACCAAGAAAGGGTGATGTTGTATTTGATGTGCTGCGAACGAAGCCACATAGTGATGTTGTTCACGAATATGAAGATTATTATAGATTTATGGATGATCTATATTCAGTGTATCTTGATATTACAATGTTTTGTGTATTAGGAAACCTTTTTGAGATGAAATTATAGTCAAATTTCTTGTAGAAGGTAGAGGATTCCAAGATGGGTTATTCCGAGGTAGAGTTAACGAGAAACCGAGTTGTCTATGGTGATTCCATTGACGGTTGGTCTAAGGATGAAAAACATTGGGTGTTATTCCAACGGGGTATTTTCATCCCATTTTCAATACATTATGTGATTACTTTATATTTCAATATCTCACCCTGGGTGGTATATCCTAGCTTGACAAAGATCTACCATGATCTAATAGATTAGTTTTTTAGTCGTGGGTTGAAGTGTTCAATTTGATATTTTGTGTCTCAATATTTGTTATGACATAAGTTGAAGGTCGAGCACCATGTTCCTATGTATTTTTGTAACCATTATAGGTCCCTCAATGGAAGTGAGAGGATAATTTGATGGAATTCAATACCAGTTTTTCTCAAGCTCAGGGAGGTCATGATGTTATATAGGTGATAGTGGAATATTTGATGTAATCAATCCAGTTTATATTGATTAAGGATTTGATCTTGGTGGAGGTTTTTTTAGTCAGTATCTAGAAGAGGGGGTGAGACTCCAAAAATTCCCTAGTATGATCATCTATGATTGTGTTCCTAATTTTACCTCTTGTGTGTGGAGAGGTATTTTTCATGATTTTGGATCTCATTTGTGCCTAAAACTTCATATTTATCCATGGAAGTATTTCCAAATAGACTGGACCATCAATGCTCTTTAAAAACATTTATGTACTAGTGTCCCCGATTTTGGAGGTGTTTGGATGAGTCACCCGCCTTTGGTTAAGTTTTCTTATAAAAATATTTTCCACTACACCATTAGTATGGAATATTTTTATGATTTGTATGATTGAACTTGATATTATCCATTATGTTTTACAAGGGTCAAAGAGTCAGTAATCCTATAGAAAGAACTAGTGAAAACTATAATAGACATGGTTCTGGTGATTCACAAGATGATAAATGTAGCACAGGATCATCATAATCCCTTTGTTGATCATAGTAGGATACCTCTGGAGTTCAATGTTATAGAACATGTGTTTTTAAAGGTGACTCTTCATCTTGTTAAGTGATGGTTTTTTCGTGGGAGTATGATTTCTCCAATGTTTTTTGGGAATTCTGAGGTGATGGATCATGTTATATTCATGGTTTATTGGGGATCACTTCCCCTATAGATAAGTATGATACATGATGTTTTCCATCTGTCGTAGGTTCTTTATTATCTTTATAATGACTCTAATAAACACCAATAATGTTAAGATAATTGTTGAAATTGATGAGAACTTTGAGGAGCTACATATATAGATCCAAGACTACCAAGAGAAGGTGATTCATAGACATGTTATTCCTTATGTTCATGTATTATGGTGGCCTAGTGGAATGGAGGAGTGTACATGAGAATGTGATTAGTAGATACATGCTCATTATCCCAATATGTTTAATTTTTTTCTCTTTTTGTGTTTCAACTCTTTGTGTTTATTGACCTTTATCTAGTTTATGATATTTTTTTCTCTTATTTGAGGCCTTGTTCATGTTATTTCTCTATTTTGAGAGTTACCTACCCCTGAAGAGTGTTTATTATCTTGATGTGGGTTCTTTTATTTTTAAAACATGTTCCTATAAGAGTGATATTTTTCTCCTATGATGGAGAGATTCTTGAGAGGTATCTCATGGGGTAGTTGTATAGATATCCCTCTTTTCCTTTACTTCTCTCTATGGGTGATTTTAAAATCTCATGGATAGTAATTTTTTGATAGGTATCTAATATAATTATATAGATCGTCCCAACCTTGACTTTGTGTTTTCTAAGTCTTGGAGGCATATAGAAGAAGTTTGGGATTTATTTTAGAGGCTTAGAGAGGGCTTTTAGACTTTTTAGAGGTCACCACACCCTAGAAGTGGGTTTAGTTGTGTTAGATTTATTTAGATTTGTGGAACATGGTGCATCACAGATAACACCACATCTTTTTAAGCCATTGTATAGGTTTTCTTGGGAATGGTGTGTTCCTTCTCTCTAAAATGTGTATCACCAAACACAAAATGGGGTATAGTGTTGGACGTGGTTCCTAAGGGTTAATTAAATCCAAAAATTCCAGTGGAAATGGATTTATAATACATTATGGAAGTCATATTAAAAGGAAAATATATTGGATATGTGAATCACTCTATAAGGTATGTCATGATGGGATGGAAATCTCAATAACCACCATCGCCTTGGCTAGGCCATGGTATAATCCATGATGATGTTTAGGATGATTTTTAAACTGTTGAATGGTATACTAATCCTTTTGGATATTGACCAGTTTGAAAATGGGACTTATGGGGTGTTTAAAATAAAATTTAATTCATTATTCCACTCTATTAACCAATCCACACACCTCCTTTGACAATTATTTTATTTTATAGTCCCATTCAATGGGTCTAGTGTGTGGATGATCATTTTCTCACATGGAGGATTCAATCGACGGAATTTCTTTGAGGTGGTTTTCATTATAGATTACTTTGGTGACATTGTTTATTTATTATGGTTTAGACCTACGGTTTGAGGAGAATTGAATGTCTTGAGTTTAATTTGTCATTTTCTTCCTACTTTTTTCTTTCACCCATTTTTTATTCTTTTACAGATGTGTTGTTTGAGATTTTACGCTCTATTTAGGGTGCTTTTTGATCTTGGTTTACTATAAGTCTGTGAATTCTAGGATTTAGATAGACTTCCTTCAGCTTTGTGGTGTTTTTTCCCAATAGTGGTTAAACTTCACTCAACTGTTCTTATGAGGATAACATTGATCTTCTAATAGATGTAGGGGATTTGTTACTTTACCATGTTTTGGTATGAAATTATAATTTAATCATGCTTTATATATTTGAATAATGGTGGAACAAACCTTATTGGAGAATAAAAAAAATAATGAAAAACAAATGGTTTTGGTTGTAGTGATTGAAACTTTTTACACTATGATAATTTTTTTGCCTCTTGTTATACTAGTTAGTGTGTTATCTATGTTTATTCTTTGTTAGCATGTTTATTATAATAAAATTGGTTAAAGAATATAAAGCTAGAAATATTTTTTGGATAAATAAATAAAGATGTGTGTTTAATGAAACCTTTATTATTATAATTTGATGAAAATAAAATTATTTTTCATGCTTATTTTGATTAAAACTTTATTTTATATTGTAATAGATTCAAATAATGAACATTAAATGGGTGTATTAGTTTATAAAATGATAAATATAAATGTTTAATTAAAATTTTCTTACATACTTTGTTGAAATTATAGTTTATTCTTATAAGAAATTCTAAATAACTATTATCTTGTAATAGATAATACCATATGTTACCCATAGTTTTAACCTGTGATAAATGAATTCAATAATCCAAGGCAGTAAAAATCCAGTTTTTTGATAAAGATACATTTTTAGATTTGAATGATCTCATTTTCATGTAGAGGTTGGATTCCTTATTTTAAGGCCTATATTTCCTATTTACTCTATTTTCTGTTTACATCCTTTTAGGTTTTATCTATATGTGAGATTATATGATGTGATATGAGCCATGAATGGTTGATGGTTAACAAGACAACGGTAGGGTGGCCCTGGTCTATGGAATTAGCTGATGTGTATGATGGTGGGATTCATGGTGATATATTTTAAGGATGTAACTAGAACTAATGAAATGGGTTGAAGCTGGGATTTCTCTTTTTTGTGCTAAAATATAGGTTGATTTCTTGTTAATAAATATTCTTAAGGGATAGATGGCCAGGTTTATTGTTTCCACATATCTTTTCGTACAACATGCAGAAACTAGTTCTTCTTTATTATGAATTTATTTTATAGTTTCTTACGATGTTTCCTAGAGTGCCAAGAATTGTGGAATGATAAAGAATAATAAATTTTTTAACTAATGGGGTTGATGGATTATTGGAATGAAATTAATGATAATATGGAGAAATCATGGGATTGGTTATTTATATCTATAGGTCATGGAAATATATTAGTGATCTATTTAAATTATTTATTAAGCTAGGATAATGGTTAATTAAAACAATTAACATAATGTTAAATGTTTAATAGAAAGAAATAAATAAAGTTTTTCTTGAATGAATGTGTTCTTATAGGATACCTAGTTCATAGTATCGGTATTCAGGTGTCCGGGAAATTATAGTTTCATTCGAGCCTAAGAACACACTATTACCCATTATGTGGTTGTGATCTATATTATATCATATATTTTATGTGATTTAATATGATTCCCTACCCATATTGGTAGGGAAACTCACACTTAGTGGACTCTGGGTGGGTGTTTTCCTGAAAATCCTGGTTGGCAAGGAACAAATGGTTGACTACAACCTCTGGAAATTCCCTCTTATTCTAGTAGTATTAATTGTTTTACGCATAGAGGTTACCTTTAACATATATTTTTATAGAGGGTTGAAGTCAATTTTGGTTATTTTACACACATGTATCTATAGATATAGTATCATAAGGATGATTATAGGAATTTCATGTATGGGTTATGATAGGTTTAGGTATAATACATGATATACAAGTTGTGGTAGTTCTCAAAAACTACTCAACTACTATGTAGAAATTTTTCATGGGATGATGATATTATGTGATGCACAGTGTTTATGGTATATTATGAGATGATATTATACACGGTATTCATGTATAATACTTTATATTAGGTTTCCTCAGACTGTCTTACTTTAGGAGAGGCATGGATCAGGATGTGTGATGTTGGGTCAAAGATATAGACCAGCGGAGAAGTAGTGGTAGGGTACCTTACTTTTCTATTATATTATATGATCACTTGTATTTTATACTCAATGGTATATAGCCATAATTATTCTTGGATATTAGCTTACCTATTTAGTAAAAGATTTTGTTTCACTTATTGTTAAATAGGATTTAGTATGCTTTCTTTATACTTTTTTCTGAGAGGATTCAGGGAGTATCCAACTTAGTATACCTATTATTCTAACCTTACATATATATAAACTATTTTTCAGGTCAGAGATATTTGGTTAGTGATTTATCTAGACTTAACTAACTTGTGGAGGTTGTTAATGAGTAGTTTGGACCTCGTGGTCTCTACAAAGGATATCTTTTTTTACTAGTATTTTTCATTCATTTGTTTAGTTATACAACATCACATGTAGGTATTTTGGTATATTATAATTTTATCTTGGGTAGGAGTTATTGGGAGTATTTATCTTATCTTTTGTTTCTCATATATTAGAGGGTTATGTGTCTCATCTCTATGTATGATATACCCTGGGATATTTTCTCCAACCCATTGCCTATTTCTGGTAGGCTTCGACTATCATTATAAATCTTATCTCATTATTGGACTAGGATTTTTACCTTTGGGGAGAGGGGTAGTGACATGATGTCTTAGCACTGGCTATTCGATGTTTCTAAAGTATCTTAGTTATCCATGGACTTGTATCCAGCCTTTTCTTGAGCAATGAGTTTCCCAATTAGCTTCCTTTCGATCCTAAAAACACATCTTAAATATGTTTGAACATGAAGCATCTTTGTTCAACACATGGTTCTCTGAATGATCTTTCCACTAGGAAATAATTTAAAATTCCCTCCCAAACCCATAATGGCATGGGTCATTACATGATGATAGAAAAATTCTTTATTTGGTTGAACAATAGTCTTATATCTATTCTCTGATATGGTGAAATACTTAATGATTCAACTTTTGTGGAAAAAAATGTTTAGAATGCCAAAACAAATTGATATTAGTATTTTTCAACTGACGGATCAATTCCTGGATGAGTTTATAATTTATAGACTCAAAAATATCTCAATTTCTTATATGATCATACGTAGATATTCTTTAAAGAATAAATTAATAATGGAAAATTTGAGTACCTTTGAATCCTTAAAATACTTGAAGACCAATAAAGAAAATAACTCTAATGATGAAGAATCTAGATTTGATGAGGATTTAATAAATTTCATTAAGTTCATTTCATATCATTCCAAAGTATTTTAAATATTTCAGGATAAGTATAATGTTAAAATTCCCATTAAATGTTTCAATTGTTAAATATTTTACATTTTCATTTAATTTCACTTAGAATATTCCCGATGATGATGATGATGATGAGTATAATTAACCTAAATGATCATCAATGAAGAACAACATCATGTCCAGTGGTTATAAAATTAATAATTTATCTAAAGTAAAGGTAATGGATAATTTATCAATAAAAATTAATTTTGTATATAGGCATGAATAGTCATCATAGGAAGAAGAAATTAAATAAAAAGAGGAATAATTATATGAGGAAATTGATATATATTTTACTATTCATGAAAAAAAAATTAATCCTCTAGTGAATAATAATATATTTAATAAAATGATGAAGAATAATAAATAGAAAAGTGTTTCTTATATATAATTTAGCACATGGTTTAACTCATAGAGAATAAAATACTTGAAAAGGGAATGGAATAATTTAAGGAAACCATTATAACATCTAATATCAAGTTGGATGTTGTGAACGAAGGTGAATTCTTGAGGAATACTAGTGATATAAATTATACTATTGTTAAAATAAACTAGATTATTGATGAAATGATAGCTATGTTTATTTTAATGAAATAGGAGGTCCACTCACATAAGAAAATATTACATTAAGATGAAAAAAATATATAAAATTATTGATTGATTTAAATAATTCTATTAAATTAGTGAGAGAATCATTAAAATTATTAAATAGAGTTGTATGTTTACTATGTAATTTAGGTATTTTTTAGTAAGTGGTTAACAAACATTTTAGACACACAAGGAGTTGGAAAAAGTAAAGTAAATAATTAATAGAAGGAAACAATAATAGCTTCTTCTCAAAAGAAATGTGATATACACATTTCTTTAAATAGTTATTATGATAATAATAATAATAAATATAGTGTTTGGAAGAAGGATTTGGAGTATAATTAGAAGTTCAATGACACTACAAATAAAATATAATCTATTCATTAGAAATTTGAAAAAATTCAAATGCTTCCACATTTAGTGAAAAAGAAAAAAATAGATTTTAAAGAATAAAATTTCTACCTTGTGAGGAAACTCAATTTTAAAAGGAGTTCATGTAGAAGAGTGTATAGTAACCAATAATATTTTTTTTGGTAAAAATATTCCTTCTCTCAATAATTAACATGTCATTATTTGGGGGTTATAATCTACAAATATAAAGAAAAAACCAATATAGTAGTCCAATTAAAAACTGAAAGCATGCAATAGCTTTAATGGGATTTAGGAAACTTATGCTAGGTATAATAATTATTAAAATACCACCAATTTTTATCTTATAATTCTAATAGAGTATCTTAAATAAATATATATATCTAAATCATATAAAAATGGTATTATCTAGAACATACAATGGAGGTTGGGGTTGCATAAAAATATTTAATGACTAAAAGGTCTAGGATTTTGGATAGTGTTTAATCATAATCTTTAACTATAAATAGAAATATCTTGTCTAACCTTCATATACATGGTGGATATTATTTCATATTTGATAATGATAACACCCAATATATTAAAGGCATTGAAAGAACTCAAATTGGATAAAATAATATGAATTCAATTGATATTATCTTAATTTATGGGTTGAGACAAAATATTTTTAGTATATGTTTATTTTGTAACAACATGAATGTGATGTTCATTTGAAATATTGTATCTATTTTTATGAGATTTTGGAGGGAATAAACAATCATTTGAGGAAAAAAAAAATAGAAATTAATTTCAAAATGTCATGAAAAAAAATTATTACTACTTTAGTATGAAAGAAATGAATGAGATATAGAATCAAATACTTGGTAATTTAGGAAAAAAAAGAACATGAAGAGAGATATTAATTAAACTATTTTAGAAAAAAAATAAAAAACTTAATTGGGAAAGAATAAATTCGTTTGATGTATGTCACAAAGGGAATACAGTGAAAAATAGTCTCAACCCTATATATATTAAAAAAAGAGACCACTTGAACTTATATATTTTGATATATGTGGCCATATGAGTTTGAAATCAAACCTTATCGAAAATAATTTCATTATTTTTTTGATTATTTTACTCATATTACATAATTATTATTTATGTCATGTTAATTAAAGCCTATTTAGATATTTAAATATTATCTATGACATGTTGAATTGTATAAAGAATTTGTTAATACAATATTTTGGCCCAAAAATTTATTAAAATAAAAAATGATACATTAAATCATATCTTGAGAATCATGTAATAAATATAAATATTGTTATCGATACACACCTTAAAAAATATAGTATCGTAGAATGAAAGAGGGAGTTTGGTTAACATGGTATGAACGATATTAACAAAGTAATGAACTTTAAAATGTTTTTGTATACATGACATAATGGGGACCATATATATTTACAATTAATGATTTATTTGAACAAATTTAGTGAATATTACTTATTAGTTATGTTTTAATAAGAATCATAATTTTAGGATCTTAAGAGTGTTTGGAATCCCATTTTTTACCAATTTTGTAGGCATACTTTTGGATAAATTTAATGAATGAGATGAAAATTTATTTTTATTATTTATACTCTTAGTGGATGAACCTATACGCACTATAAAAATAATGTCAAGAATATTATAATCATATTTTATTTTATGTTCATATAATATCATATAAATTCAAAAATATTATTTTCATTTGATTATGATATTGAATAATCTCCTAAAAATATAATGATTTATGAGGTATATCTTTAATTATAGTAGCATGTTTTCAAGGTGTGTAAGTTTTGCCTAAAATTTTAAGTGATGAAAAAGGATTGTAACAAAGTGATTCTAAGTTATCTTAATTTAGAAAACATGTAGATCCTAAATATATAATTATATATATCAGAAATAGAGTACAAACTCAAAGTACATATATGAATTTAAATCATACTAGTTTAATTTATGAATTAAAATAGAAGTATTGTATTTCTTTTAAAGAGGATAAATTAAGTTATATTAAAGATAAAAAAATTATTGATTTTGTGTAACACCTTTAGGAGAATAATTTTAAAAGGAATAATTGGTTTTTCCAAGAAAAACTTAATTTTTAAGAGGAGATATCATATAACAAAGGTCGTCTACTTTGAAAAGGATAAACTCAAATTGAGGGTATTGATTTTGATGAGACATTCACTCTGTTTTCAAGGATTGAAACTATAATAAAATTTCTTATTTATGCTCAAATGAATTACAAAATTTTTCAAATGGATGTTAAATTTGTATATATAAATGGATAACTAGATGAGGAAGTTAACATTGAATAATTGGAGAGTTTTACATTATGGCCCACCCCCACTAAAAAAACCCCACCATGCTAGTGGTAAACATGGATTTACCCCAAAGCATCCATCAAATAGGTTATGTGTTTTATACTAGCATTGAGGGTATAAAACATGAAAATAGGAGGCATTACCATCATATATTCTAGTAATATAAAACATAGCACAAAAAACTCCATAATATAAAATCAAAACATAATCCAAAATGGATGTGAACTTCACACATAAACAATTCAATATCTATCATGAACTACCCCTATTGGTAAATCCTCTCTGGATGGTAGTGAAAATTTTTGTGACCCCTAAATCCCAACATCAATAGTTCATTGGATGTATACTATCTCCAAGGGAATAAAACACATAAATAGGAGGTATTACCCTTATATATCCTAGAAACATAAAGTAAACAACCAAAAAATCCATAATACAAAATCAAAACATACTAAAAATTAATATAAATGTACCCCGTAAACAATTTCTCAAGAATAAAATACCAAAAAGGAAACTACTTATAGTGAATTCAATAGAAACTCCAAGCCTCAAGAAAATAAAATCAAGCTTAGTCACCAACACTCTCTTAGAAATTTGGAAAACATATTTACATATTGGGGGAAGTATATAAGTATATTGAGTAGGATACTCCTCAAAATATATCATGAAAATGTGGAAGAATATTATTAATAACTGAGTGAAAAAAATAGCAGAATAAACATACACATATGTATGGTCAATTATCCCCCAACATCACTATGGTTTACTCACCTAGAATCTCATAAAAATATAATAATATAATATCAAATGAAAATATTTCAAAACAAATTTGTGCTCTCATTCAATAAAAAATTATTTCATCACACATCATATATCATAATATAACAATATACCACAAACCAAAACCACAACCACATATCCATGATCACATGTTGTATCACCACATCTATGAAATGTCCTACATCTTCATCATTATAGGTTATCATGAACATGAAAGGAATCAACTTCATTCCATCCTCCTACCATACACATCCCCTTCCATGTATCACATTCTCTATTACATCATCATCACATCCTTTGAACTCTAATAGCATGCCATTATATTTCATTAATCATGACCTTAGGTAATTAAAACCTATATTACAACTAAAAGATAGAGCATGGAAGAGGGAGTAGTCAGTCATCCATTCCCTTTCCAATATGGATTTTAGAAAAACACTATAAATACAACCCATTTGGGTATCAGTATGGTTATCTAACTCAAGTGGTAGTGCGTAGGAAAAAGAAAATAAAATATATTGAATAACATGCAACCATGAAATCCTATCCTAGGGGTTCCTTCTAAGACAACACTATCATCACCCAAAATTTCCACCACCTCATTGCTACCATTCACTAAAAACCACTTCCATATATACAACATAACATGACCCGCAATCCCACAAAAAACATCACATTCAACATTAATATCATATTTAAAAATATCATAATTACATCTTCTTAAATTAACATTTACCATCTATGTTATATTCATTATTATATTAATATATTCATAAATTGATTTCCACTTCAATATGTTAAATTTTAAAAAATTATATTTATTCCAACCTTCAAGCTTCATTAATCGATACCATTCTATCCATAACCATTATATGTTTTATATACCATTGTTTATCAGTTTCATATCATTACCAATTACTGAGTTCATTATTTCCAATCATATTCTATGCCACTAAGAAATTGAAATACAAAAAACTGTTGAGTCAAAAGTTTTCCTTTGACATCTATACCTTGTTTTGGAAATCAAAAATGTCTTTTACCATACTGATCATGCTGATCGTACAGATCATGCTGATCGTACTAACCATTTTGATCGTACTGATCATACTGATCGTACTAACCATGCTGATTGTACTGATCATGCTGATCGTACTGACCATGCTGATCATACTGACCATGCTGATCGTTCTGATCATGCTGATCATACTGACCATGCTGATCGTACTGACCATGCTGATCGTACTGACCATACTGATCGTATGGACTATAATTTTTTTTACTGACTCTGTCAATCATATCGTACTGACTCTGTCATTTGTACTCACTTTTGTGTATCTTACTTTGTATCATATCAATACATTACATTTAGTAATACTGATAGTACTCAAACTTCTATCACTTTCATGCTTTTATTATTTTATCAAAAGACTTGTTTTAGATCAATCGTACTCTTGATTATCATGTTCATATATATATTTTTTTAACCAATACAATGTCTTTGAGTTAGTTACAACCTAATCAAAACGATTTTGTTCTTTCTGTTTCAATATAACTGTTATAATGCCAGGTGTCCATGTCCCTTTGAATTTTTCGGATAAATATGGCCGTTGGAGGAAATATGACTGTTGGAACCTGAGGCCTATAAATATGAGGTCATTTGAAGACAAGAAGTAATGCATGTGTATATAACTGTGATAATTTTCTTCTATCAAGTTCTAGAGAGAGATGTTGTGACTTCTCTCATTCTTTCTGCTTTGTGCGACTGATCTTCGTATAGAGGGCTTTCAAGTGACTGAAAGACAAAGGTGCCGATTACCTACAAAATCGAGGGCTGTCGGGGATAGACAGACAGACATTCCAATCATCGTATCGAGGGATGCCATGGATAGGCAAACATACATTCTGATCATCGTATCGAGGGCTGTCGGGGATAGGCATACAGACGTTCCGATCATCGTATCAAGGGCTGCTGGGGATAGGCAGACAGACGAACTGATCAGCGTATTGAGCGCTTACCAAGGTGGTGGTAAGATAGGCCTATTATCCTAGGTGAAAGGATAACCCTTCTCTTTGGGTCAAAATAATTGTAATACTTTTACATTTCCGTTGTTGTTTGTATTAGAAAGGAATTTATATTTTTTCCTTTCTTCATTACACTTTCAATTGTAATTGTTTCAATTACAATTATTCTATTACATATTGTATTAATAGATTCTATATTCTTTATGGTCGAATCTCCCACACTTGTTTTAATTTTATTATTATATTCATTTTGAATACAATTAATTTACTTTTCTAATAGTATTTCATTACATCATACCTTTATATTTAATACAATTGTGGATGTCTGAATTTTATTAGTTTAAGATCTTTTAAACTAATATCTTAAGTGTTTAAATACAAAGTTTTTAAATCTCCAATTCACCCCCCCCCCCCCTTGTATTTTTCCATATAATATACATATACATCCACATATTTTATCCAAAAATTGGTATCCAAGAAGGTTTCCACTGATTTATACTACTAGCTTTCATTCTTTCATATTACTGTTTCAATTATTTACTACACTAACGTGTGGAGTGGAAAAGTTTTTGTTTTTTTAGATGGAAGAAATGAATATTGGGTAAATTGACAATCTAAATCCTTCTAGACCATCAATCTTTGATGGAAACGATTATGAGTACCAGAGAGAACTAATGAAGACTTTCGTGATCAATACTGGTGTAGACAATTTTATTATGCTTACTGGAGGTTAGAAAATTCCTGACAAAGAAGTCAGTACTTTCACTAACCAAGAGAAGCAAGAATATCAACTGAATTACAAGGTACGCAATACTTTGTTATGCTCTATGACCAGGAATATATACAATTAGATATCTTCTTGTGAAGCATCCAACTGTATTTGGAAGAAATTAGAAGTCACACATTTTGGTACATCTAAGGTTATAGAAACAAGAAGAGCAATGTTTCGAGCAGAGTATCATGGATTTATTTTTCCGTATAGAGAACTGGTATGTAAAGTGAAACAAAGATTTATGACAATTGTCAACAGCTTACAATCTATGGGAGAAAACGGTCTTGATGATGAATCTCTTGTAGATAAGATTATTGATATAATTCCAAATGAATGGGAATCAAAAAGGATATCTATTAATGAAAATAGAAAAGTTTCCTAGATTACTCTTGATGAACTATTTGGAACTCTTTTACAGCATGAGACAAGAATGAAGAGAGATGTTGATTACAATAAGAAGAGAAATGGTAATGGAAGTGTAGCCTTTACATCTAAAGCCAAAACACCTGAAAGGATAACAATATCCAAATCCAAGAAAGTTGTTATATCAGAATCAAGTGATATTTATCACTCGGATAATGAGTTATCCAATCTTTCTCTAAGGATAAATAATATTGTGGAAAAGAAAGATTTCCAATATAGATTAGAAAAGAAAGATAGGAAGGATAATAAAGATTCTGAGGTAACTTGTTATGAATGTAAGAAAGTCGAACACATAATGCCTGATTGTCCTTGACTGAAGAGAAAAGACAGAAAGGAGAATCATTCTGAAAGAAATAAGAAAAAGTATTATAATACAAAGAAAGTATTGAAGGAAATTGATACTTAGAGTGAAAGTGGTAGCGATTCTTCATATAATTCTTCAGAATATGAGTCCTTAGGAAAAAGAAATATTGTACTTATAGCCAGACTACCAATTGAAGATCATTGTCTTATGGCTAAGGTGCACAATGTTGAAGCTATTAAAAATTTCTCTTTAAATGCAAATTATAATGATAATAAATATTATGAATCTTTAAATGATGATTCTTCATCATCAGAAGATGATACATTACCTTCTTTTGAAGAAGTATCTATATTTTCTAAATTACTTGAAAATGATAATTCTAAAATTAAGAAAAAGCTTGATAAAGAAAATTATAGAATTTTAGTTTTAACTAAAGAAGTATTAGATCTTTATAATGATCTTGATATGAAAGTTTTCGATTTTTAAAATATTTTAAAAACCCTTGAGAAAGTCAAATATTATAAGGATAAACTTTCTAAGGATCTAGAAAATGTAATTTCTAAGAAAAATGTTTTAGGGCCTAACTCTAGTTTAAAATCAAATGTTTTGGAGGATAAAAATCTAATTTTGAAACTAAATTTAGAAATATTTTCTTTGAAAAAATGTTTGTCAAACTTTACTTATGGAAAGGAAAATTTTGACAAAATGTATACCCAAATCCGGACTTTGAGAAATAATTATAGACTTGGTTATACACATTCCAAACCTATTTTTAGTAATAACTATTTTGTTCCACAAAATAACCCTTTTTGTTCTATGTGTCAATGTGGTGGAAACTGGAAAAGAGAGTTTTCTCTTAATAGAACTCAGTATTTAGGATTTCAGAAAGCTCATTTTGCAAAACAGATGCGGATACCTAAAATTCGGTTATCTAACCATTCTGGATCCAAAAAAGTTTGGATTCTGAAAAACTAATTGTTTCTTTTTCAGGAAAATAAGAAATGTACCACCAAGAATATTTGGTACATGGATAGTGGTTTTTCTCGACACATGACCGGAAACAAAGATTTCTTTTAAAGATCATCAAAAAAAGGTGGAAAGGTTACCTTCAGAGATAATGCTCAAGGAAAGATTGTTGGTATAGGTAATATTGTTTTCCTTGGAAAAGTTATCATCTCAAATGTTTTGTTTGTTAAAGTTCTTAGGAACAATCTCATCAGCATAAGTCAATTATGTGATGAAGGTTACCTTATGAATTTTAGAAATGATAAGTGTCTAGTTCACAATTCCAAGGATGAGTTCATTCTATCTTCCCATAGGCAAGAGAATGTATAAACTATTAACTTAGAAGACCTTAGAAACCAAAACATACCCTGCTTAAGTGCAATAGAAGATCAATCATGGCTATGGCATAGAAGACTACGACACTGCAACCTAAGAAACCTTTGCGAACTTTCAAAGAAAATACTTGTAAAGGGGCTACCGGATCCTAGATATGATTCTTCTAAAGTCTGTGATCCTTGTCAATTTAGAAAGCAACATAAAACTAGATTTAAATCAATTGATGAAGTTTCAACTTATAATGCATTACAACTAGTGCATATGGATCTTTTTGGTCCTTCAAAAACTGGAAGCATTGGAGGCAAATACTATTTATTTGTTTTAGTTGATGACTTTATAAGATTTACATGGGTCTATTTTCTAACAAAGAAATTTGAAGCCTTTTCTAATTTCAAAAAATTTAGATCCGAAGTTAAAAATGGGAAAAACCTACCATTGATAACAATTCATAGTGATCATGGTGGTGAATTTCAAAATTATGATTTTGAAACTTTTTGTAGTAAGAAAGGTATTATTCACTATTTCTCATCTCCAAGAACTCCTCAGTAAAATGGTGTTGTTTAAAGAAGAAATCGTATTCTTCAGGAAATGACTAGAACCATGTTGAGTGAATATTCAATTGCTAAGAACTTTTGGGCTGAAGCCATTAGTACTACTTGTTATACTATAAATCATGTTTTAACCAAACATTTTCTTAATAAAACACCTTATGAGTTATGGACTAGCTGAAAACATAAAGTTTCATACTTCAATGTTTTTGGGTGAAAAGTATTCATTCTGAATACTAAAGATAATCTATAAAAATTTGCACCAAAATCTGATGAAGGAATCTTTCTAGGATATTCTACAACTTCTAAGGATTATAGAGTTTTCAATAAAAACACTTGTACTGTTGAGGAAACAGTACATGTAAAATTTGATGAAACTGATCCTTTTGTTTTTAAACCATCCCAAACTACATCCTCAGATGTGTTTTCAAAAACTAATTATCAACCTTTGTTATAATATCCTTATGATAAGGAAAATGTTCAAGAAAATAATTCTGAAACATTTACCATAGAATAATTTCTACCATATGTTGATGAACAGGTTTTACTAAACCCAAATCAATTGTTTCTTAAGAATCATCCCAGTGATAACATCATTGGTGATGTAAATCAACCTGTAAGGACCAGAAATTCCTTAAGAAATGAAATAGAACATCTTGATTTTCTTTCCCAATTTGAACCTAAAAGTCCAAGTGAGGCCTTAGGTGATGAAGATTAGATCAAAGTAATGCAAGATGAACTAAATGAATTTGAGAGGAATCAAGTCTGGACTTTAGTTTAAAGACCTAATGAAACAACTATAATTGGTGTAAAATGGGTTTTTAGAAATGAATGTGATGAAAATGGAATCATTGTACAAAATAAAGCAAGACTTGTTGCTAAGGGCTATAATCAACAAGAGGGAATATACTATGAAGAATCATATGCTCCGGTAGCTAGACTTGAATCTATTCGTATTCTATTAGCCTTTGCAGCATAATTTAATTTCAAACTATTTCAAATGGATGTTAAATGTGATTTTCTAAATGGTTTTGTTCAAGAAGAATCTTTTTTCGAACAACCTCCGGGTTTTCTAGACCCAAAACATCCTAATCACGTTTTTTAACTTACCAAAGCCCTATATGGTCTTAAACAAGCCCCTAGAGCATGGTATGATAGACTTGCAGGATTTATTTTACAAAACAAGTATACAAAAGGTACAGTAGATCCAACCCTTTTTATAAAAATGGAAAAAAAATGTTTTGATTGTTCAAATTTGTGTTGATGACATCATATTTGGTTCAACTCAGCAATCTTTATCAGATTCTTTCGCTAATTTAATGAAATCTAAGTTTGAAATGAGTATGATGGGTGACTTAACATTCTTTTTAGGTTTTCAAATTTCTCAAAAACCAGAAGGAACATATATATCTCAACATAACTATATTAATGATTTACTCAAAAAGTATGGTTACGACAATACTAAAAGTATTAGCACTCCAATTAGTACCTCAAATACACTTGATCTTGATGAAACTGGGAAACCAGTAGATCAAAAAATTTATAGAGGTATAATAGGAAGTTTTCTATACATGACATCTAGTCGACCAGACTTAATGTTTTCTGTATGCTTATGTGCAAGATACAAATCTAATCCAAAAGAGTCTCATTTAAAAGTCGTAAAGAGAATCTTTCTGTATTTAAAAGGCACTATGGATTTAGGACTTTTTTACTCTTCTGGAAATGATTTTATTTTAAAAAGTTTTTCAGATGCTGACTTTGGTGGTTGTATAATGGATAGAAAAAGTACATCTGGAACATGTCATTTATTAGGAGATTCTCTGTTTTCTTGGTCCTGCAAGAAACAACACTCAGTAGCACTTTCCACTGTTGAAGATGAATATGTTGCAGCTGGAAGTTGTTGTGCTCAAGTGTTGTGGATGCAACACACACTCATTAAATATGGATTGAGTTTTTCCAAAACCCAAATTATGTGTGATAATACTTGTGTCATAGCTCTTAGTAAGAACCCATCACATCACTCTCATGAAAAACACATAGATGTTAGGCATCACTTTCTTAGAGATCACACACTAAAAGGAGATATTATTTTACAATTCATCGGAATGCAAGAACAACTTGATGATATTTTTACAAAACCATTACCTTCTGATAGATTTGAGTTTATAAAACAGAACCTAGTAATGATTACATTAAATTAATCATTCATATCTACTTCATGTTTTACATTTCTCCTTACATTAAACAACTCCTCTTAGAAAGGGGGAGAACATTTCTTACTGTGGTTCTTTTTTTCTTATGATTTATTTTTTTTTCTCCTGATATCTATTTATCGTATTGACAGTTTTATCAAATTATTTATCTATCTATTTATTGTATTGACAGTTTTATCATATTATTTATCTATCTGTTTATTGTATTGACAGTTTTATCATATTATTTACTTATCTGCTTATCGTATCGTCTGATCATGGTAATGAATTTCTTTTCCATCGGCTCTTCTATTCATACTAATGTTTTTCTTTTCCATCGACTCATCAGTTTGTGGTAACGAGATTTTTTTCCATCGGCATGTCAGTTTATGGTAAAAACTTTGTTTTCCATCGGCATGACAATTGATTGTATTATTTTACTTCGTACACTTCTGTTTTTCTTTCACTATTAATATTATCTAAACCAACAATTACCTTACGATCTCCATCAGGTACATACTTTTCAACTTTTTTTAATTTTTTTTAATCCTAACCACTGATATTTTCTCTTCTAATCTCAACCATAGAAGATCAACAGTCACCCTTTTTCCGCCTATGAATAGACCCCCCCTCCCCAATCCCACACCAGTTTTTCAAGATTTTTGGGGAAGCTATTCTCCACCGATTTAAGTCATCGTACAATCTTTCAAGTGGCTTCTCATATATGTCTCAGTCTTCTGCTAATACTCCCGCCAAAATGTCTTCAAAGACTCACTACTGTAAAGAGGGGTTATCCCCACAGAGCTATACCCACGGTTTTTTAAACAGTGGGAATAGCCTGTTTCAAGGTAACCTATACCTACGGTTTATTAATAACCGTGGGTATAGAAATTCTACCCCAACGGTTTTTATTGAACCGTCGAAATAGAGGGCCCGATATTTTGCCCTACCCCTACTCGATCTCCTTCACTCGTCGGGCCGCAACTCCCCCCCCCCCCCCATCTAGTCCCTCCCCTGTGTTTCTTTCAATTGAATCCCCTTACCCACCTTCGGTTGGAGATCATCACCCCTCCTCCAGACAGCGCACATCCCCCATCCTCATCCTCCTCCGGTCCATGCGCATCCCCCCTCCTGCTCTGGTCTGCATGCTCCCCCCTCCTCCAGTTGATGACATATTGAAGTTGATCAATTTCTCCTAGGTCGAGCGACTTCCTCACTCAATCGATGACCAAAAATTTATAGGGATTTTGATCTTGGGAGTAAGATTAGCCCTATATGTGTCATCTGTACCCAGTTGGGTGCTTTTAACCCATGTCTTGTCAGTAATTGTTCTCACTTATGGGGTACCAATAGATTGCTTGATTCTTTGTATCTGGGCTTCTAATTTGTTAAATATGTCTTCATAGGTCTTTAAGTGTATTATTCCATGGATGGTGCCCTCTGAAATTGATCACGCTCCGTATAAAGGCAGGTGACTCTTTGTATTTTCTGTCATTTATCGAACCAAACATTCTTGATGATTTTAAAAGAATTTTTAATGTAAATTTATGGTATTTAATGTTCATGAGGATTGCTATTAATCATACTTTCACTCTTGATTTCGTAAATCTGTGGTGTAAGGGTTGTTTAAAATTATAAAAACACATTGGTTTTAAATGTCGCCCACCATGTGTTTGATGTAATGCATCATATGACTTTCCATGAAATACATGGCTGTGTTTTAGTGGAATGATTACCCTTGATTTATAATGATTTATAAAAAACATTTGGAGAGAAATTTTTTTAGGAAATATGTTGTTTGTCCAAAGTGGATAGTATTGACCAAATTAATGCTGGTTTTGTCTATTATGGGCTGAGGACTTTGTTTTATGTAAGGAAAACCAGTTTTAAGGAATCTTAGCATTTTTTTATTATAGATGGTACCTTTTATCATGGTTGAACTTCTTGGATTACTTGTACCAAAATAGTGGCACATGGGAAGCCTTGGGTATTTATGGGGGAACCTAGTACAAGTACTCCTCCAGGTTTACGGGACCTCCCAACCCGACAAATATTGGTTTCACGGGCCATCGGGAACATGAAAGTGCATGATAGGTCATGGGTTGTGGATGCTACTTGGACTTCCCATCGGGTGCATGCTAGTGCATGATAGGTCATGACTAGTGGATGTTACTTGTACTGCCCGTGATGGTGAACACTAGGGCATGATGAGACTCTACCTTGTAGATCTCTACAAATATAGCATATGGAAATTTTTTTAGTAAGGATCCTAGTCTTATCAACCTCTACACATAAGTATTCTCATATGGCATGTTCTTGGAATTCAATTTACTTTACTTTAAGAAATTTCATGTTAATTCATTTTCATTTTTTTTCATATTTACTATTTTTTTAATGTTACTAGCTTCCTTAAAATTCCATTCCCATATTTTTTGTTTTAACTAAAAATGAAAATGATTATCTTTATAGATGTAGTTTAAACTTGTATGTCACGGTTTTATTAAAATTGTGGGTATTAAAACAGTATACTGCCCGAACTATCGGGCTCCTCCTCAGGCTCCTCCTCACTCGACGCTCCCCCCATTCAACCCTACATCCCCAACCCTTACTCCCGGCCCTGTCCTCCCCTCCCTGACCACCGCCTCCCGGCCCTCTCCTCCCCTCTCTGACTCCCCTACCCGGCCTCTGCCTCCTGGCCCCGCGTCCAGGCTCTGCGTCCCGGCTACGCGTCCCGGCTCCGCCTCCCAGCTCCGCGTCCCGGCTCCCCCTCCCGGATCTGCATCCCAGCTCCCAACCTGGACCCCCTGGCCTTCGCCTCCGCCTCAACATCTCTTAAACAAGGTAATTTTACTTGTGATTCTCCATTAATGTTATGGGAGGATATTGATGATTCTTGGTTGATTAGAGGAGGTTATAACATTATCAAATCCTTAATAATTCTGCATTCCACCCTCCGACCGTATCTTCAGAGTACCAGTGGGGTTATGTTGGTAGTTTGGGATTCAAAGGATAAGAAATATGAAAAACTATAAAGAATGAGTAGGAATTAATTTCTTATCTCAAAATCTACTAGCATTTCTATTATCATCCTTATGATTTCCCTACCGCTAGTATTACGAATAATGCATCTGAAGAATTTTTCAACCAAGGTTACTTATTTTCTTTGAGATAAGGCATCTGGGTAGCCCATATTGGAGGAGAACTTATTTGAAAAGGATATTCACCCTATAAATTTATTCTACAATTTAACTATGTTTTGAAGTTGTGTCCTCCCACTCTGAACAGTTTCTATCAAGAGATGCATATTATGATAGCTTGTCAATTATGGCTGATGTTCACCCAGGAGGACACCCAGTTCCAGGCCAAACATCCGAACCCTGGGGATTTTGTACCCTTCCTCACCAATAGCAATGCTGAGGCCTGCGTTAAATCATATACCCATGACCAATTAGTTGATCCAGTTCCCCTTGTGATAACTTTCAATGAATATGGTGAAAATTTGAAGGATAAGAAAAAGGGAGTTGTTAGAAACTCTTGTCTAGGAAAAGTCCTTTGAAATCCACTCGCCCCCCCCCCCCCCCCCCTCGAGGAAAATTGTAAAATATGGGGTCATGACCTCAAGGGAGTCCGAACAAGCTACTGAAGCTCTTTCTGGGAGTATACCATTCATTCCCCTAAGGCTGATTTCCCAATGGCATGGACGTAATGGGACCTTTTCAAAGGCCACCCATCCACTCGCGACCGATCCCCTAGTGCTTTATGGAAGCTCCTCTAAACTAGGGATGTTTCTTTTACTATAATTGGTTATGTGTTAGTTCCCATTGTCATTTCTTTTTTTGAGAATCCTGAAAATGTGGGTCATTACCGTGGGAACCTCTATGCCCTCATACATTCCTGAAGTGGTCACTGCAAATACTCTCATTGAGTACTTTCCATGCTGTGGCCAGAAAATGGTGATGAGTATGACGACGTTTATGACTCGCCTATTGTGGATACTGTGGAAAAAGATGCTTACTTTCACCCAATGTCTTCTAAGCATTTATCTTCTCAAGGTCCTAAGCTTGTGGGGACACCTAGGAAACATTTTTGGTTGTCGAAACCTACTCCGCTCCACTAAACCAACCTCCCAATGATGGTCATCCCAATCATGGTTGCATTTCTAGATTCTTGGAGTGACTATGATGAATTAAGGGTAAATGGTTAACATGAAGATATTTGGAGGCTTTTCCGGGAGGATGTTTCAACCTTCCAGGTTTTTGGGGAGCAATTTCTCCTACCATTATTTTGACCAAAGAAGAGCCTAATGTGGTAGCTACCTACTTGAATGAAATGGAAAAGTGTCTCTACACCCCTGTGTATAGGCATTAATGTGTTAGATAATACTTCTCTTACCCTAGAAGCAGTAGTAGTTCCAATTCAAGTACCTAGGAAGGCCCTAAATCACATGACACCTCCCATTGAGCGGCATTAACAACAAATTCTCCCTTGAATGGAAGAAAAAAGTGATCTGGGTCAACCATGACTTGAGGAACGGATGGACAAAGTGTATTACTTATTAAAGGAGAATTTTTACAATTATTTCCATACATTCATGGAAAATAACATAATCAAGATACAAAAACCTAAGAAACCTAATGAGGTCAACCTCACAGACCATCATGTCTACTATTATTTTTATAGGAGATTGATCCACACCGTTTAAGGCTGATTTGTCTTAAATGACATTCTGAAGAGAACAGTTGATTATAGATAGATTATATTAGAGAAGGCCCCAACATAGGTGTCATATTTAACCATTACCTATACCAGAAGAAGAGGGTGACTATCAAGAAAAACTAACTATGTGTGGAAAAATGTTCGATAAATAGATGACTCGAAAGACACTTGACCGAGCTCATACCTCCTCCAATGGCCTAAAGGCCTTCAAATTTTTATTAAGATAAGACTGAATTTTAAGGGATGAATGGGAAAACCCAAATACATCATGAATTGGGAAAAATAATTCCCTAAGGTTCAAGGAAAATAAAACCAGATTGACAACATAAAAACTACCCCTCCCCAACATTTGAATGTGATGAAGCTCTCCACCATTGCAAAGTGATTCAACAAGCAAGTGTCCTGTGTCAAAGCACAGTCTCGATCTGATGGCTGACGCCATACCCTCTCAAATGACCAAATCCAAAAAACTCTGCATAGATGAACTGAAAGATCTAAATCATCTCTTGGGGCTGTTCCATGTGGTCATGACCTGTAGAAAACCATCTGATGCGAAACCAGGAAGACCAAGCTCATACCATCCTAAGATAATAGATTTTCAAACCAGTAATGATCACAACACATAGGGAGGAATAATTTAATATTCATTGTAACACACCAATATTTTTTTCTATGTCTAAATTTTTTTCTCTTTGATATCTTACTTTTCACTAAACACCAAGCTGAAACAAACACCAAAATATTATTGTATTGTATTGACCTATTTTGAACAACCTAAAAATGAGAAATTAACAGTCATTTGTATTTCAAAATAAATAATTCATTATTTTATTGAGTGGTACAATAACATTTTAGTTGAATGCATTTGGAAAATCATGCTCAATTAATTGTTTAAGCATGCTAGACTATATAAGACACATTATGATCATATATAGTGCTTTATCTAAAAATACCATTTATAATTTATTTTTAACATAATTATATGAGTACATAAATAATTCTTAAACCAATCATGGAATGATTCATAATTAACATACTAAATTTTATGACTAGTAACACATGGAAATCATCTTCAAATCTTGATAATGTATGTTCCATAAATTATGAAAAACAATTTGTTAAATATTTTTTTTTAATTTAATTTTTTTACTATGTATTAACGTAACATTTCAATGTTATATTTAAAGGTGAGTTCAAAAACATGTAACGGTTTAGAGCATGATTTTTTAAGTGAAGCAACCAAACCATTTACATAGAATTTAATTATTCCTTGAGATTTAAATATAATTTATCATTTGTTTGTTGTTATTCTTATTATTGCTATATATTATTTATTATCCTTATAAAGGAAATAGATATCGGATTTCTTATCCAGGTTTAGGATTTACAATGATATCCAATGTGATCCTTTCTAGATTTACATGGAAAATAAATATGGAAAGATGGCTTATCCTGATCATTCTTATTATTTCTACTTATTCAATCATGGACTCCTCTTGTCATTAAATATGTTTTGCTAGCTACTAATATGAATTGATTAATTTAATAATAAAATTGGTTGTAATGAATTTTTTAAATATGATTTACATTGTTGATTGAATGATAATTTTTTTTCTTGTTATAGAATGGATAGAAGATGGATGTATCGTACTGATCGGATTTCAACCGAGTTTCAATGTAATTCGGAGAATTTTTTAGATTTTTCATTTAATAATATGTCAGATGGTGGATGTATACAGTGTCTCTTCTATAATTTTGTTGGAAGACCATGGTTAAGACGAGAAGAAGTTAGTTACCATTTAACGAAATTTGGATTTCAAGCTAACTATAATGTTTGGTTTCACCAAGGAGAGATGAGTCAATCGTCGACTGTTCATAAATGAAATGAAAGAAGTGACATCCAGAATTTGATATTTGATCGGTTTCCATATGTGCATCATTCCGAGAGAGATAACATGCTGGTGCAACAAGACAATGATATCAGTTCACACGAGGAAAATGTTGAAGACGATGATGTTGAGAGAGTAAAAAATTTATTGGATGATGCCAGAACTCTAGTATATCAAGAATGTACTAAAATGACCAAGTTGGAATTTTTAATGCGGTTATATCATGGAAAAACCATGTATGGGATTTCTAATACCGCCATTGACTATATTCATACATTTTTGAAGGACTTTCTTCCGGATGGTGCAGATGTTCCCTCCAATCATTACATGGCATGGAAGTTAATTAAGCAGCTTGGATTTGATACTAATAAAGTTCATTCTTGTCTGAAAGATTACAATTTATATTTGGAGGAAACAGCTGATCGTAATGACTGTAAAGAATGTGGTACATCTCAAAGGAAGGCAAATGCAGATGGAACACCATCTCGTGTGCCACAGAAAGTCATGTGGCACTTTCCATTGATTCCCAGACTTCAAAATCTATTCATGTCTCCATAAATATCAGTTAATATGTGATGGCATGATGTTGAGAGAATTAAAGGTAATGATGAGCTGATCCATCCTGCAGATGGATTAGCATGGCGGACATTTGATGCACAACATCCTGATTTTGCAGCTGAGGTGCGTAATGTCAGATTGGGCCTATCATGCGATGGTTTTAATCCGTTTGGTTAGATGCCTACTGCTCATAGCACGTGGCTGGTTTTTATTAATGTTTATAATCTTCCTCTGTGGATGTGTATGAAAAAACCTTTCACTTTCTTTAGTATACTGATATCTGGACCTTTGGATCCTGGTAATGATATAGATGTCTACTTGCAGCCTTTAATAAAATAGTTGAAACAACTTTGGGATTTAGGTGTGCAGGCATTTGATGCTTCTTCAAAGAATACGTTTCAGATGAATGCTGCTCTTCTATGGACCATAAATGATTTCCCTGCCTATGCAATGATGTCTGGGTGGAGCACGGAGAGAAAACTATCATGTCCCATTTGTATGAAGAATACACGATCGAGAAGGCTTAAATATCGTCATAGTTTTAGTTTCATGGGGCATCGCCGATTCTTTCCAATGGATCATCAATATAGGAAGAATCGTCGGAGGTTTGATAAGAATGTGGAAACTAAAGAACCACCTCAACGTATGTCAGGAAGTGATGTGCTTGATGAATTGAAAGATTTCAGCTTTTCATTAGGGAAAGGTCAGTTGAAATCTCAAAAGAGGTAGAATGATGATACTGAAGTCACTTACAATTGGAAAAAGAGAAGTATTTTTTTTTGTGTTGCCATATTGGTCTACTAATTTGTTACGTCATTGTTTAGACGTAATGAATATTGAGAAAAATATATGTGAAATGTTTCTTGCAATTCTTTTGAATATTAAGGGGAAGACCAAATAGGACCTCTGATCTCGTCGGGATTTATTGGATTGGGGTATTCGACCAGAACTACATCCTATTTGTATCGGTGAAAACAAATGTAAAGTTCCCTGTGCTTCTTATGTGATGACACCGGAAGAGAAAGATCGATTTCTGGAAATATTGGAGAATATCAAGGTTCCAGATGGCTATTCCAACAACATATCTAAACGAGTCAATAGAAGACATTTGAAATTGAAATCCCTAAAAACTCATGATTATCACATCCTGCTTCATGAATTGATTCTAATAGCAATTCTTCATTTTCTATACAATAATTTAAGTGTGGCAGTGATTCGGTTTTGTCATTTTTTTAGAGACCTTTGTTCTAAAAGGTTATCCAAATCATTGTTGATAAAAATGCATCAAGAGGCTCTGTTAATTCTGTGTGAGTTGGAAAAAAAATTCCTCCATCCTTTTTCACTTGCATGTTGCATTTAACAGTTCATCTTCAAACTGAGACACTTCTTGGGGGACCAGTCGCTTTTCGGTGGATGTATCCCACTGAATGAAATATGTGCACTTTGAAATCATATGTCCGAAATAAGAATTATCCTGAAGGTTCCATTGTGAGGAGTTATCTGGCCCAAGAATGTATGGATTTTTGTTCAATGTATTTGTCTGATTTGAGCACAAGACATAATCGACCAGTGATAAATGAAGATGAGCAGTATGAGGAAATTCAGCCCTCGTTTCCATCTCTTCCCCAAACAGGTGGAATTGTCGGGTCATATACATTGGTTACATTGAGCTTTGAAGAGCGGAATATGGCACATCGAACAGTCTTGTTTAATTTTGGTTTGTTCGATGCCTATATCAAGTAAGTAATTTGAATATATATATGTTATCTCATACGATATCATATCACATATACCTTATACTTTTATTGTCATTTTATGTAGAGAACATAAACAAATTATAAGTAGAGTTCATCGGTCTTTGCCGTTGAGAGGAGAGAGGCTATGCATAGCCAAGAGTTCCCAGCTTGGTTGAAATCAAAGGTATGACCATTACATTATATACCTTAAAATATAGATATATATTTAATTATATTACTCATATGTATTTCAGGTATTGAGTTTACCTGTTGACTTCATTTCCCAAGAATTAAGAGAGTTGGCTTTTGGTCCCAATTCTTTGGTTTGTGACTGAAAATCTTTAATAATCAATGGATATAAATTTGTTACAACTGATAAAGTAGTGAAAATGAGAACACAACATGATGGAATTATGTTAACTACTAGAACAGATTGTTATGCCAGTGCATCAGATAGTCGACCTCGATATGAAGTTATTATGGGCTGGTTGAGAAAATATTGTTATTGGATTACTACTCCCATGGTCGAGTCACTATGATGAAATTTAAATGGTTTGATTCAATGACACGGCATGGTAAATTTATTGATGATTGCGGATTTAGAGTTATTGACATGAGTCGATTCCTGCATACCGATGAACCATACATTTTGGCATCAATGGAAAAACAAGTGTTTTATGTGAAAAATCATCTGAAACCTGATTACGGTGTCATTAATGAAGTAATCCCAAGACATATTTTTCATGATGCTGGGGATTAAATTGTCACCATTGATGCCCCCATAGGTGTTAGCCAAAATATTATATTTGATGACACAAATTTTCCCATTGTGAGAGATGATGTTGAACCTGAGGTAGTGGAGGGTAATATATAAAAGCAACCATATATATTCAGAGTTCATTCAGTTTACATTGACGTGAGTTTCTCAGGTTGGTACGAATGTAATTACTATAATTTAGTTTTAGTTTGGAATGATATGTCTGTTTTAGTATTGTTTGGTTTCATTTCCTTTAATTATATTTATTTCAATTCAGAAAAATGGGTTTAAAATGTGGTTTTAAAAATTGTATAAATTGGTTGTAAATTATCATTACTGAAAGATGTTATGACATTTTTTGTCTTCTTTGGCTTCTAATTTGTATGTATGATTTGTAAAAGTTGTTTCTAAAAAATATTTATTTCATTCTAATACAGATTATGAAGAAAACTACAGAAGCTCTCAAGAAAAGATTATTTGATGTTGATTATGTTAGACACGAGCGTGAGTTGTCTTCAGTGAGTATAATAATTCTAATATTTATCTTCCACATTACATATAATATGAAGTTCATATTTTTGATCAAATTTATTTTAGGGATATATAACTTCAGAGATTCCTCTTCCTAGTATGGGACCGAGCAGGGATCCTCCTAGACCTAGGTGGAGCTCCCGTCTTACCACTCCCCACACTGACCAATCAGTGGACATCCCATCTACCACACATGTCTTCCCTCCGCTTGAGAGCCATGTGATATTCCCATACATTCTACCGTCATCATCCCATTTACCCTCTTTTTCCCATTCCATGTCCACGCCGACTCAACCGATGTTCTCACCTCCACAATTTCCATATCCATTCATGTATCCCCAGACCTACTACGCATATTCTGACACGTCTACACCACCTCCTTTTCCTACCATCCATCATGCACATATTGAGTCTGTTCCTTTAGTTTCCACTACTGTTCATGAAGATCAACCGGAGCATGCTGTGGAACAGATACTTCCTTCAGAGGATGCTGATCCAGCACAGTCCACGGATGCCTCACAGCCTATTCAGGAGCCTGCATCAGGTTTTTTTTTACAATTGTTTCAAATTATAGCATTTCACTATTGTCTTATTGTATTGTCACTTAACTCTTCTCTTTTCACCTGTTCTATTATTTAGTGGGATCTTCTAGTAGGCGACGTGGGCGCACTCGAATGCGGGATGCCTGGAATCGCGAAACTCAGATTATGGTTGATTACAATCCTCAAAATCAAATGGTAGGTAAAAATACTAAGGAGTTTATAAGTTTCATGGCTAATTTAGCCAAATATCATGATATGGTTCCGGTGGAACCGGCCTCATGGAGACATATCAGTGCTGACATCAAGGATCGGGCATGGGCGCAGATATGGGTACGGAAATTTTATAAATTTATATTTATATTATTAATGTATTTATATGACTTAACATTTTCATTGCAGAGTCGATTTAACTTTCATAACGGTGAAGCTGCCAAAGCTGCTAGGTTGAGTGATCTTGGAGAGTATTGGCGGCCATACAAGTATGAGTTACATATTGGTTGGAGGAGCAGAGTGGGTATCGAGTTAGAGAGTGTACCCACAAACCCTGACTGTCCAAAAAGTCAATATCAAAAAATGATCGCACATTGGAAGACTGAACAGTATAAGGTACTACCCATCTTTAATGGTTTTTATATAAAATTTAATTCTTATTACTTGTATTGTTTTTTTTCTTAGGAAGTGTCAGCGAAAAACAAAAAAAACAAAGATGAAATGATATATCTACACACATTGGGGCATACTATAATTCCCGATCATGAGAAGTAGCTGGTACGTTCAATCCAATTTTTTTAATTTATAATATATGGTTGTAATCCAAATTTATTCATTTCTCATATGCTGTAAGCTGAATGGGGTATTGAAGGTCCTGTACCTCGTGCCAAATTATTCTGCTTCAGTAGGAAAAGAAAAGATATATATGTGGTTAATTCACAAACACAAGAAAAAATTGTAAGTTTTTTTATATATATTTCAAACATTTATATGAAAATAATAATTTAATATGTGTATAATTTCAACAGTCTTCCTTGGAGGCCATGGATGAGGAAGTTGACAACTTAGGGCCAAATGATCATTTGAGTCAGGTGTTAGGTGTGGAGCATCCAGGAAGAGTCTGTTGTAGACCAGGAAAAAACATTGTCCCCTCTAGGTATTGGTCATCATCGGACTCCCCTAATGCCTCTAAGGCCTTTGAGTTGGAAAGTACACGTGCTGAATTAGCTGCGACAAAGAAAATAGTATTATAGGAGCGTGAAAAAAGTAATCTAATGAATGAACATTTCATAAAATCTATGTCAATGTTGAGTCAGTCACTACCACCAGAGGTTGATGCCACTTTTGATTCATGTATAGCATCAATGCACTCTTTACATAATGCCTTGGGTGATTCCCATGAGGGTCCTAGTGGCAATGACGGTGGTGGCAATAGAGCTGGCGAGGATGTTGTTGATGCTATTTTTGGTGATGAGATTGCTGCTGATGATGATGATGTTGTTGTTGTTGCTACTGTTGATGATGATGCTGACGATGTTGCTGCTGATGATGATAATTCTGGACATGGGGATGACGATGATGGTGATGGGGGGGATATTAATCCCCTCCATTTTTGACTTAGCAGATAGACTTGTGTTGGAGTTTTAATTTTTTTTGTATTGGTGGACTGCTTGTATGTGAATTTCTTTATACAATGAAATGCATTTTGGATTATGTGTTCATCGGGGGTGTTATTTGATAATTCTTTAGGTAATATTCACATTCCATTTTTGTTTTTACAGTTTTGTGTGTTAATTATTATCTCGCCATCTAATCTTGGCCTTAGCAGTGGAGGGGAGGCTTGGGATGGGGGCTGCAGTGGAGGGTTGGGGGGGGGGGGCTGGGAGGGGAAGGTTGGGAGGGGGGGTTCAGTGGAGGGCTAGGCAGGGGGGCTGGGTAGTGGGGAGGGAGGGGGAGGGGTTGGGCAGTGGGGAGGGGCTGGGCAGGGGGGCTGGGCAGTGAGGAGGGAGGGGGAGGGGTTGGGCAGGGGGGCTGGGCAGTGGGGAGGGGCTGGGCAGGGGGGCTGGGTAGTGGGGAGGGAGGGGGAGGGGCTGGGCAGGTGGGGAGGGGGAGGGGCTAGGCAGTGGGGAGGGAGGGGGAGGGGTTGGGAAGTGGGGAGGGGCTGGGCAGGGGGGCTGGACAGTGGGGAGGGAGGGGGAGGGGTTGGGAAGGGGGGGCTGGGCAGTGGGGTGGGGCTGGGCAGGGGGGCTGGGCAGTGGGTAGGGAGGGGGAGGGGCTGGGCAGGGGGGGCTGGGCAGTGGGGAGGGAGGGGGAGGGGCTGGGCAGTGGGGAAGGAGGGGGAGGGGCTGGGGGAGGAGCTGGACACGGTGTCGACTTATCCATCGTCGCTAAAGGTATGGTTTTACCACACCATTTTTTACATCATGACAAGTTTTCTTTTTACTCAACTGCATCCTCAAATATCTAATTTAACCCCAGACTCATATTTTCATAATATGATGCAGTAGCACTTCAAGTGCTCCTAGAAATGAATTTGCAGCTGATTTAGTTGATTACCATGGTGCATTAGAGGATCGACCACTCTCAGGACATCACCTTTCTTCAGCACCTTCTGAACAATCATCAATGGGGAACTGTCTTCCAGTTGAAGGTAAACACTTCTGGTTTCTATCATTAAACCTGACATTTCTGACTATTCATTGTAGCACAAATGCTCTGTTTCCTCTTTGTTTTCAGACATAATTGGTATGTGGGATGCAGAGTGAATCAACATTCTGGAAGCTGAAAGTGTTCTTGAAGGGTGCGCTGGAAACACAAAGCAAGTGCACGGGTGAGGTGGATGTTAAAAAAACCTCCTAGAGCAGCCACTTAAATCGAATCTTGACCGATGTGTTTCTCACCCCGCAATAGGTATGTTCTCGTAATATCGTTGAAATAATCTCCTAGACAATTCACACTATTTCCCTTCACATAATACTTTTTCATACGTTATTACACACTTCATCTTTTAAGATGAATATTGATTATTTTTTATTTATATATTGTAGGTGACTCACTCTGCACATGAAGAGATCAAGGGAATCCTGCACCAATAAGTGCCAGATCTCTGCAACAGGAATGTTTTCCTAAAATTGTGGAATTAACCTCGCTACCATGCATCATTTTTCATTTGCATTTACACACTATATGAATGCAGGATATTAGTCATAAAATCATGGAGTTAACCTCCCTTTCATCCAACATATGAATTCAGGTGATATGTTTTAACTATTGAATCCATTGTATATTGATTTTTGTGGGTCATGTCTAAGAGTTGCTAGACATACATTGATTGTTCTCATCCCGGCATAGCGATGAACCAAAATATTGGTGAATGTGCATGGGCTGATGGAATGAATGCCTTCGATTTACAAGCATGGAGAAGAAACTTAAGAGATGTGTATCTTTTATGTCTGAGTGAGGATTGATGAAGGTATTTTTTCCCAACTAACTCTTCAACAGGATAGGATGTATGGAATTTTATATTGTTTACAACTCAAGTAGTAAATGATATAGTGATAATCACATTATTCATGAGTTTGACTGGTATTTCTTGTGTTATAGTCTGTTTTGTATTACAGTGAGTTGTATTACCTTAAATAAACATACCTTAAGGAAACATATTTAGTTGGACATCCAATTTTAGATTTTTTTTCTTTTATAATCTGTTCTGTAATACAGTGAGTTGTAGTACCTTATCAAAATTTTAGGATGTTTTCTAACAGTTACAGTACCTTACCTGGTTGGGTCTACATACAAATAAAACATGTCATGCATCTACATATTTCATGCAGGGGGATTCAGGGGGAGGGCTGGGCAGTGGGGGGGGAGGGGGAGGGGCTGGGCAGGGGGAAGGGGGAGGGGGGCTGGGCAGGGAAAGGGCTGGGCAGGGGGGAGGGGGAGGGGGAGGGGGAGGGGGGCTGGGCAGGGGGAGGGTTGTGCAGGGGGGAGGGATGGTCGGTGGGGAGGGAGGGGGAGGGGCTGGGCAGGGGGGAGGGCTGGGCAGGTGGAGGGCTGGGCAGGGGGGAGGGGGAGGGCGGGCAGGGGGGAGGGGGAGGGCTGGGTAGGGTGAGGGCTGGGCAGGGGGGGAGGGTGAGGGCTGGGCAGTGGGGAGGGATGGGGAGGGACTGGGTAGTGGGGAGGGATGGGGAGGGGCTGGGAAGTTGGGAGGGATGGGGAGGGGCTGGGCAGTGGGGAGGGATGGGGAGGGGCTGGGTAGGGGGGAGGGGGAGGGGAGGGGGAGGGGGAGGGGGCTGGGGAGGGGGAGGGCTGTGCAGGGGGGGAGGGATGGGCAGTGGGGAGGGAGGGGGAGGGGCTGGGCAGGGGGGAGGGGGAGGGCTGGGCAGGGGGAGGGTGAGGGCTGGGCAGTGGGGAGGGATGGGGAGGGGCTGGGTAGTGGGGAGGGATGGGGAGGGGCTGGGCAGTGGGGAGGTATGGGGAGGGCTGGGCAGGTGGAGGGCTTTTGTCTACGAGTCATCTTTTGAAAATGTATCTTCATTCTTTCTTCACTTCAACATATCTTCCAAATGTGCACCTTTCTTCATCTATCATCTTTTAGATTCACATTAGATTAGCATCAATAACTCATCTTGTAACTTTAGGAAAATAAATTCTATAATGCTTCAACCGCTATGATGGGTTGAGTACTATAATTGATTACTCATCAACTAGGTGGGTTTAATATGAGTGTGTTGAGAAATTATTTTCTTTTGATGTCGATAATTATTACCTTTCACTTTAAATTACAATGCAAGAAAAGAGTGAGGTGTTACAAAAAGGAAACATATAAACACATCGGCTACTGTACATATATTTCCAAATTCTCCCAAGTACTTGAAATCATATTTCCCAAGAAAAGTCGTCATAAATTCAGAAGTCCAAATAGTCCTGAATACGGTTTCTGAGTCGACCAACAAATGCATCATCAAAGGATTTTTTTCATCATTTTCATGTTTGATACAACGAGGTTCACTCATATAGTCATAGAGTTGATGTTTGTGGTATTCATGTTAGAGGATTTTTTCGAAGTAATGAACATGAAATTTTTTGTAGGTATTACTGGAAGATGAAGGTTCCACACCATGGTGGTAATGAACACACTATTTTAGAATAGACTTAACAGGCCTGTAGGTTAAAAATTTATATCTTTCAGAAAGAATATCAGTGGATTAAATTGGTGATCATGACTCGATATTTGGAGGGTTACATGGTTATTCTATAGATATAAGAAATAGATATATTTCTCTTTCAAAATAAGGAATAAATCTCTTGGAATATACCAATATAAATAGATCTCAAAGATACAAAGAGAGAACTAAGGATTTCCATATGTGGGACGGAAAGTCAGAGAAAGGAGATCTATGAGGTATTCTTATTATAGTTTCATTGAGTTCATCATTAGATGAATGTAGAGAAGAATTGATACACCTATGTTGGTGTAAATTCATTCATTGTTAGTGAAGAGTATGACAACAACAAGCATGGAGAAAGAGAGAACTAAAGATTTCCATATGCGGGATGGAATGTTAGATTAAGGAGATCTAGGAGGTATTCCTATTGGAGATTCATTGAGTTCATCATTAGATAAACGTGGAGAAGAATTGATACACCTATGTTGGTGTAAATTCATTCTTTGATAGTGAAGAGTCGGACAACAAGAAGCATGGAGTTAGTGAGTAGTTTGAGTGTCTGAGAGTAGCGTGTTATTTATTTTCATGTCTAGAAAGATGGATTCTGATGCTTTCCAATTTCCCAATTGAGCCAGTTCATTTAGAAGGGCATTATAAGTCTTGATACATTGAGTAAACCTGGTCATGACCATTTCATCATAAATTTTGGCAGTGTTAACTATATACCCACTACATCCAGACACAAATCAAAATTCTTCCCACAATTAGATTTAGATCCTCTATAAAAACAATAATTTTGGTGAACATCTGAATCTTCCATATTCATATTCAACATATTATTAGCTATATTTTTCTTCACTTTTTTTTTAAAAGTTTCTATATTCAAGATAGTGCACTCCAAATTTCCTTAATCTGGATGGTCACTTGAGTTTACTAAAAACATGGTCTTATTGTTTTGATTTTAATTTTTTGACATAGCAGAAATTCCATTATATTTTTTCTTTTCATTTGGGATAGATCCTCACTGATTTCCATGATCCTTGACCAAAAATGATCTTTTATTATTCATTCAAGTTCAGTATTGGATTTTATCGTACTTCATTCTTGTTAGCATTTGCAATAAAGGTTCATAATTAGTTGTTTTTATGTTCTTTTAGTTAGTATGAGGCAATACAGATGGTTACACAATCTTGGACATGAGGGAATATAAATGGTTAGTATTGTGTTGGTTTATAATATCCTAGATTTAACTTAGTCTTGTAGTAATCATTATTGATAATGTAAGTCAGTTTTGTTCTGGGAACTCCTGTGTGACATGATTTTTCATACATTTTCTTTTGATTCTAACACCGATGGTAATATTGAATTTTGATTAGTAATAACCTTAGTAAAATAGATAATGTATTCTTTTTTCATCATTTTAAGATATGCATCATTTTGGAATGTTGTAATTTTATCACTTTTTCTCCATCCAAGTTGGAATTTTTAATTTTCCCACCACCATGATTGAAATCCATCTATTTTGTATTTTGGTTCTTATTGTTTTTAAGTTCAGGATGGTAGGAATAGGTGCAGGATGGTAGGAATCTAGAAGTTGCAGAGGTGCAGGATAGTAAGCTAGAAGCTGCAGTTTCTGCGGTAAAATGTTTATGCCCATGGTTTATTAAACCGTGGGTAATTCTGTTGTGCGGGGGAAAACTGTATACCCACGGTTACCAAACCATGGGTATATATCTATACCCACAGTTTGGTAAACCATGGGTAATTCTTCTGTGCGGGTATAGTTTGGGTGCTGGAAAACTGTATACCCATGGTTACAAAACTGTGGATATAGATATATACCCACGGTTTGGTAAACCGTGGGTAATCTGAGTTTTTCTTAGGCTATACCCATGGTTTTATAGGAACTGTGGGTATAGAGCTATTGCGACGCCACTCTAGCCCACGGTCCATGAAACCGTGGGTATAGCCTATACCCACGGTTTCATGGGAAATACCCACGGTTCTAAACCGTGGGTATAGGTGATATTTCCAGTAGTGACTTTCTCAGAGAAAGAATTTTTCAGAGAAAGGTCAGTTTCTCGAGATGTTTTCTATTCGTACTATTCAACAATCAAAAGAATCATTTTGTTTCAAGGCTAGGAGCATTTTTGTATTGAAAAACTAGTATCCCAAGATCTGGTTCTTATTAATGAAGTCATTCATTTTTTAAAAACCGTATCATTTGATAAGAACATGACTATCAACTTTGTTGTGTAAGATAGAATTATTTCTATGTCTGTGAATCAAGTAGCTCATTTTCTGAATGTTCCAATAGAAGGTGATTCTTTTTGTCCATCTCATAAACTACCAGAGGAAGTTGGTACGTTTAACAAAGAAAATGCTGAAAAGTCTCTATTTATTATAAATGAAGAAAAGAGGAAAGTAGCTCATCTTTCTCCGGACAATAGATTTGTGGCTCTTTGGATGCAAGGTTTTCTTATCCCAAGGAAAGGGGATAGAGAGACTTTGAAGGTTTATGATATTTTCATGTTGGACTATCTTGTCAACATGAGAAAAGTAAATCTTATGGGATACATCTTTGAAACCATTAAGATTGTTAAGTTAGGAGCAATCAAATCTCATTTGATTATGTATCTAGCTATCCTTACAAAGTTTATTCTCGAGAGTATGAAGTTTTGTAATATTCCTTTGAAAGGAAAACTGATAGATCTGAAGGAATCCTGGATTAGTAAGAGTACATTGAAGAAGTTGAATATTTATTTTGATCCGAATTCAAAACTTTTTGTAAAAGATTTAGAAGCTGAATCGGCTCAGAATCAATCAGAACCTATGCCAGTCAAAGAAAATCCTTCTATTGGTGTTCCTCAAATGTCAGATCTTCAAACCAGCTCAAATCCAAAGAATAAACCAAGATACAATAAGGAAGTCGTGTCCAAGTGGAGAAAAGATAACGAACAGAGAAATTAAGGTGATCCAAAGTTTGGACTTGATCCAGCTGAAGCCTTTGGTGAGAGAATAAGGGTAGAGGAAACACTTAAAGCTAAAAATAAAAAGAAGAGTGCTTTGAAAAGAAAAGCTCAAGATTTTTATATCTCTAAAGTACTGAAAATGGTTGAAGATGATAGTGCTCAACTAACAGAAGAAATACATCAAGAACTTATCATACAGAGTCAACTAGGGAAAGAAAAAGGGAAGAAAATGTTGGAAAAGATAGAGGAAGTTGAAGAGGAGGAAGAATATTTTCTCTTATAATTCCTTCAAGGTTCGAAAAAGAGTAGAGAAGAATCTTACCAAAAGCAGACTGAAGGTATTAAAAAAGTTCCTCATGGTGATCAAGCACCAATTGAATCTTTTGAAACTCCAGATAAAACAAATTTTCAAGAAAATCAAGGTGTTAAATCTTCTCATACTGAAAAAGTTATTATCATCAGTGACAAAGTAGAAGAAGAAATAAGGGTGAAAGAAAAAGCAAAAGGAAAATATCCAGTTGTTGACTCAAGCCGATCAAATGAACTAGATTCATATGATGAAGATACTGATTTAGAACAGACCTTTTCTCTCAAGAAAAGTGATTACATTTTTCATGTTTTAAGGAGGGTTGAAACAACTATTCCCTATTTCCCCAGGTTGGAAGGGAAAATTGATTTCATTATTGACAATCAGAAAAAGAAGTTCGGCTCTGTAAGAGAATTGAGAAAGAGATTGTTGTCAGTTGAAGATGATATGAAAGTTTTATCTGAAAGTTCGTCCATCATAAGAAATCATGCAACCGGATGACCAAGTGGTCATACAAAACAGAGATCTCAGTGAATGACCATGAGATAGAAATTAAAGATATAAGGAGGTTTTCAAATGATCTTGTGATTACGTTCAATAAGCTTGACACAGAAACTATTGAAAGACTGAATCAGGTAACTCATGGAGCAGATATCCCTATAGTAAAAGAGCTGTAAGAAAGAATGAATGCCTTTCAGTATGAATTTTTGAAGGTTTCATATTTCAAAGATGAAATGGTTCTGTTGAAGAAACAAAATTCTGTGCTATCCAAAGATAATAAGAATTTTCAAAACAGAATTGATACTCTTGAGGAAGTAATCAGAGTCCAGGAGGAGACTATCAAGAATCAAGATCAGATTTTTTCCGACCAACAAGAGCTTCTCAGATCTCAGGGTGATTCAATTTCTGAAGACAAGAAAGAAATCAAAAAGATGAAATCATTTCTTCATGAGTTGATAAAGAAGGAAAAGGAAAGAGAAAACAAATGATTGTTGTATTTGTTTTTCTCTTCTTATGAAACCTATCTTTGTATTGTAATGACATTTATGTTACTCTTTATTTTTTCCTGATTTTCTTTTCTCTAACTCTTTGAAGAATCTCAAGGCCACCCCATTCTTTTTTTAAATCACAAAGGGGAAGAATGTTTTATAAAGGGGGAGAATGTTTTACAAAGGAATAATGTTTTAATCAAATACATCGAAACCATGGAAAACTTGTGAATACAATCCTTAAGAAAGTATATACCTAAGGGGGAGTTAGTTTTATTCAAATTCATATTCAGAATAGTTTCCAATAACTCAGGGGGAGATAAGTTATTATTGTTGTATTTACTCTGTGTTTTGTGCTGTCCAAAAAGGGGGAGTTTGTTGAGTCAAAAGTTTTCCTTTGACATCTATACCTTGTTTTGGAAATCAAAAATTTATTTTACCATACTGATCGTACTGATCATGCTGATCATACTGATCATGCTGATCATACTGATCATGCTGATCATACTGATCATGCTGATCATACTGATCATGCTGATCGTACTGACCATGATGATCGTATTGATCATGCTGATCGTACTGACCCTGCTGATCGTACTGATCATGCTGATCGTACTGACCATGCTGATCGTACTGACCATGCTGATCGTACTGATCATGTTGATCGTACTGACCATGCTGATCGTTCTGACCATGCTGATCGTACTGACCATACTGATCGCACTGACTATAATTTTTCGTACTCACTTTGTCAATCGTATCGTACTGACTCTGTCATTTGTACTCACTTTTGTGGATCTTACTTTGTATCATATCAATACATTACATTTAGTAATACTAATAGTACTCATACTTCTATCACATGCATGCTTTTATTATTTTATCAAAAGACTTGTTTTAGATCAATCGTACTCTTGATTATCATGTTCATATATATTTGTTTTAAAAATTACGATGTCGTTGAGTTAGTTACAAACTAATCAAAATGATGTCGTGCTTTCTGTTTCAATATGACCGTTATAATGCCAAGTGTCTAAGTCCCTCCGAGTTTTTTGGAGAAATATGATCGTTGGAGGCAATATGACCGTTGGAACCTGAGTCCTATAAATATGAGGTCATTTGAAGATAAGAAGTAACGCGTGTGTATATAACTATGATACATTTCTTCTATCAAGTTTTAGAGAGAGACGGTGTGACTTCTCTCATGCTTTGTGCTTTGTGCGATCGATCTTCATATCGAGGGCATTCAAGCGATTGAAATACAAAGGTGTTGATTACCTACAAAATCGAGGGCTTCCGGGGATAGGCAGATAGATGTTCCGATTATCGTATCGAGGGCTGCCGGGGATAGGCAGACTGACGTTCTGATCATCATATCGAGGGCTGCCGAGGATATGCAGACAGATGTTCTGATCATCGTATCGAGGGATACCGGGGATAGGCAGACAGACGAACCGATCATCGTATCAAGGGATTACCAAGGTGGGGGTAAGACAAACCTCTTATCCTAGGTGAAAGGATAACCCTTATCTTTGGGTCAAAATAATTTTAATACTTTTACATTTTCACTGCTATTTGTATTATAAAAGAATTTTTATTGTTTCCTTTCTTCATTACACATTCAATTGTAATTGTTTCAATTACGATTATTCTATTTCATATTGTATTAATATATTCTATACGCTTTATGGTATAATCTCTCACACTTGTTTTACTCTGATTATTGTATTCATCTTGAATACAATTACTTTACTTTTCTAATAGTATTACATTACATCATACCTTTATATTCAATAAAATTGTGGTTGTTTGAATTGTATTAGTTTAAGATCTTTTAAACTAATCTCTTAAGTGTTTAAATGAGAAGTTCTTAAATCTACAATTCACCCACCCCCCCCCCCCCCCTCTTGTATTGTTCCATCTAATATACATATACATCTACATATTCGATCCAACAAAAACATAAATATCAAACTTTTCATCATAAAGACCACCTCACAACACATGCCAATATCCAGTATAAATTTTCCAAAACCACTTCCTTTCTAAAAAACTAGCCATACTACCTCCACCAAAATCACATGATAGCCAATCCACCACTACCGCAACTAAACCACAACACATCACAACAACTGTCCAAAATAAAAAAAACTATTACCAATATATTCATAGTAAGGAAAGTAATAAATTTAGTACCAAACTAGGGAGACACAATAACGATTCACTTTTAAAATCCTTCATAAAAATATTTCTTTTATATTAAATTAGAATTATATGTTCAGAAACCCACACCAAAATTCTATATTTCTACATATATATTTTATTAACAACTTTTAGTGATTAAACCCTTATAAAAAGGTTATTCAAATAATTTAATATTATTTAAAAATACATCTATCATGGAAGAAATATCAAACAATACTATTAACATATTGAAATAATCAATATTATAATAAAGAGCACTTGAATAACCACTTACCGTTAAATTGTATTTTTTCCATTTTATTATCTGAAGTTAGTTAATTCATACAATCTACTCAAATAAATAAAATAATTATATACCCACAATTTAAACTAAATAAAGAAGGAGAAGTCTCAAATACCCTACCTAAATTGTAGCTTCATAATCATTGTGCTGGATAATAAATAAACTCTAATAATAGACTACCCAACATCCAAGGATCAACCTTAAGTCCTATACTCAAATATTATCCATTAAGATTACAACACAACAACACCAAAATTGACATATCACTATTATTACAACCTATTTTTGGAAAAATTAATGATAAGAAATTCAAGAATAAGAGAAGAATAATCTCAACAGATTATGAAGAAGTTAATCTTTTCAAGCCAAGGGGCCAAACTAATCAAAGGGCTCTCAAATTTCCCTAAGGACACACCTCAGGTGGAGTAGGGTTTGGGTAAAAAGGAAAGGATTTGTAAGAATTATAATGGTATTTTGAATTTATACAAAAACTAAAAATTTGAGGAATTATATAATGAAAAGTCATGTTTAGGATGAAATGTGGCTAAATCGAACTCACCTCTAAAAAATAATGTAGTGATCATCCCTTATCACTCCATCAATATAATGGTAAAACCCTGCTTTAATATAAAAATTTAATGAAGTCCATGGTGAAACCAAGGTGGGCACACCATAATATATGATCCTATAAAAAACAATGCAACCTCAAGCAAAACCATATCACAAGTAAGAAACCATAGTGTAACGATACTCAAAAAGGAAGAACCATGAAATCGGTCACCCAAGACTCGACAACACTACATATAAATCCATTCTGCCAGTGAATCTCATGTAAGTTTATCTCAAAACATCACATCAGATTAACACAATAACCACCCTCACATAATAATAACCTACATACATTCATTCTACTATAGAGACCAACCACTCCATGAATAAACTCACAGAACGTTAAACTAAAACTCTCTAATACCCATCGTGTAATGTCAGAAGACTCTATGACACAACTAAATTATTATAAGGTGAAATTAGAAGGATTCAAAACATAAAGATTAATATTAATGATTGTACTATAATTCCACCTAAAAATAGAAATACATAACTCTAGTATCTTATTCACCTAGTTGTGACACAACTTAACACTGCATCTGAACTCTTTAAGTGACTTCTCATAGCATGACACAAACAACCAAACTTTAATTCACTTATCTACATGAAATAACATCTATACCTCCACCATCCTTCCTCCAAAAATCTCCTAACACCTAGGACACCCAAAACCATGACAACATTTTCTCACAGTAAGGTAGCATATGTTGGGTACGTCATAAGTTATATGACATCAATTGAATAAGTAAAGGAAAAAAATTCTTCTTAAGTTAATGGAAGAAGATATATTTGGAATATGATTGATATGTAAATGTTTGATTAAATCCATGGAAATGGTAGATCATAGATGAGTTGATCTCATAAATTCATAGAATGATATATCATGTATATAGGGTAATGAAATAATAATTCACCATTCATGATGAGATATCTAGATAAAGGTATTATATTACATAGTAGAATTAATATGAATTTTGTTATCATTTTGTGATTAAATTATTTTTCTTATGGGTTCCTTGATGTGTTACTAGACATTTATCTTGGAATTTACGTAGATTTACCTAATTCCATTGAGAAATAGGCATAGACGGTCACATAAAAAATCCATTCAGGATATAATTAAATTCTATTGGTTTTATATTAAGAATAAATATTATTTTTGGCTCAAGATGGTGATATGGGTGGTGGCGCAAGGAGGTGATGTGAGAATGATGTAAATAGGGGTGTATACCCATGTAATAGCCTTTGAGTCACTGGTCCTTTGATCCAATCAATGTAATGATCTTTCTATGGGTTGGGTCAACCCAGGGAGGGGTGTGTCATGTCCTTAGAGGCCTATGGGTATGTGAATTTATTTATTTTCTTGTATCCTCTAGGAACTTCTATGATTATTCTTATCTTTTTGAATATTAATTATTCATGTTAAGTTTATCGTATATATTCAGTCACCAGATATTCGATTTTAGAATATATGTGTTGAATTTAATCTCTTGGTTATTATTCATAAGGTAATAAATAAATATTTATGTGTTTATAACTTTAGTGAATAAATTTATATATATATATATATTATTTTCAAGAATATTAAAATAAATATTTCTCCATAAGTTTAGTGAATAAAATATTTATTTATTTATTTAACGAATAATACTTATATATTTATTGATTGAATAATATTTATTTATTTAAATAAATTTTTATTATTACATGTTTGATAAATCCCATGAAGGATTGATGAGTTTATTTTCAAGGCCCACTGTAAATGATATATTTAATTTAATACCATTTTAATAAATATTGGTTAGTTTATTTAACCAATTATATTTAAATATGTTCATGTCATGTGAAATAATAATATTATTATTATTGTTATTACTATTAGACATGTGTAATATATTGGAGATAATATCTTATAAAGGGCCTTGGTACACTTATAAAATATTACCTCTAGTTATATATTTTAATTTATATCATTTTGGATGTTATCATTGTTCTGTACAACATTGAGACTCTATGATTCTCTCAATCCCTAGAGAAAAACATTCATCCATACCTATCATGAACAAAGAGAAAATAAGAGAAATTATTTTTTTTGTTCAATGGTGATCAATCCAATGCAATGGGTTCTTCTATGATAGCACCTATAATACCAAGATAATTTTTTATATCTTCGTATTGTATGTTTGGGTACTACTAAGGATATATTATCTTGGATTCTCCGCTATAATGGAAATATTATGTTCGTTGAAATTGAATTGATCAAGAAGAATTGTCTTTTTTATTGTTATGTTATTTTGATATTATCTGTTGAAACTGATCATAAACCATTGTTGGGAACTGACCCGACACTTCCATTATAACCCAAAACCTTCAAGTTGTATTAAAGTGTTCATGTTATAATTTATAATTATTTATTATTTTTTGATCTATTCTATAATGATTTGTTTAGTACTTGTTTCCAATTTTTTGTTCGTTGATCCAAAACAATTTGAGATAAAATGATTATTTAGTTTCATATAACCAAGAATAGATGAAGAATTCTTGAATATATAAATTTGTAGTTCTAAGGATACTGGATACTTGACATGAATAAATAGAATGTAAAAGTATATTAAACACCATATACCCCCATTCAATCACACAAGCTATGATCCATGCACTACTTGAAATCAGGGCCGGCCCTAGGGCAAGCCCAGAGAGCCCCCGGGCCAGGGCAACAGGCAATCAAAGAAAAAAAATACAAAACCAAGGGCAAAAAATTCACCATTTCACTGTAGCTCTTAATACATTTTAGGGCAAAATTTCATAGGCAGTCTTGGGCAACAGAATTTACCGGGCCGGTCCTTCTTGAAATATCACCTATACCCACGGTTTAGAACCGTGGGTATATCCCATGAAACCGTGGGTATAGGCTATACACACGGTTTCATGGATAGTGGGATAGAGTGGCGTCGCAATAGCTCTATACCCACGGTTCCTATAAAACTGTGGGCATAGCCCAAGAAAACCTCAGATTACCCACGGTTTACCAAACCGTGGGTATATATCTATATCCACGGTTTTGTAACCGTGGGTATATAGTTTTCCAGCACCCAAACTATACCTGCATAGCAGAATTACCCACGGTTTGGTAACTGTGGGTAAACAGTTTTCCCCCACACAGCAGAATTACCCACGGTTTAATAAACTGTGGGTATAAACATTTTACCCCAGAAACTGCAGCTTCTAGCTTACCATCCTGCACCTCTACAACTTCTAGCTTCCTACTATCCTGCACCTATTCATACCATCCTGCACTTAAAAACAATAGAAACCAAAATACAAAATAGATGGATTTCAATCATGATGGTGGGAAAATTAAAAATTCCAACTTGGATGGAGAAAAAGTGATAAAATTCCAGCATTCCAAAATGATGCATATCTTAAAATGATTAAAATAAGAAGAAATTATCTATTTTACTAATGTTATTACTAATCCAAATTCAACATTCCCGTCTGTGTTAGAATCAAAAGAAAATTTAGGAAAAATCTTATCACACATGAGTTCCCAGAACAAAACTGACTTACATTATCAATAATGATTACTACAAGACTAAGTTAAATCTAGGATATTATAAACCAACAAAATACTAACCATTTATATTGCCTCATGTCCATGATTGTGTAACCATATGTATTGCCTCATACTAACTGCAAGAACATAAAAACAACAAATTATAAACCTTTATTGCAAATGCTAACAAGAATGAAGTACGATAAAATCCAATTCTGAACTTTCATGAATAATAAAAGATCATTTTTGGTCAAGGATCATGGAAATCAGTGAGGATCTATCCCAAATGAAAAGAAAAAATATAAAGGAATTTCTGCTTTGTTAAAAAAATTAAAATCAAAACAATAAGACCATGTTTTTAGAAAACTCAAGTTACCATCCAGATTAAGGAAATTTGGAGTGCACTAACTTGAATATAGAAACTGCTAAAAAAAGTGAAGAAAAATATAGCTAATAATATGTTGAATATGAATATGTAAGATTCAGACATTCACCAAAATTCTGGTATTTATAGAGGATCTAAAACTAATTGTGGGATGAATTTTGATTTGTGTCTGGATGCAGTGGGTATACAATTAACACTGCCAAAATTTATGATGAAATGGTCATGACCGGGTTTACTCAATTTATCAAGCCTTATAATGCCATTCTAAATGAACTGGCTCAATTGGGAAATTGGAAAGCAGCAAAATCCAACATTCTAGACATGAAAATAAAAAACACGCTACTCTCAGACACTCAAACTACTCACTAACTCCATGCTTCTTGTTGTCTGACTCTTCACTATCAAAGAATGAATTTACACCAACATAGGTGTATCAATTCTTCTCCACTTTCATCTAATTATGACCTCAATGAATCTCCAATAGGAATAACTCCTAGATCTCCTTAATCTAACTTTCTATCCCACTTATGGAAATCTTTAGTTCTCTCTATCTCCATGCTTGTTGTTGTCCTACTCTTCACTAACAATGAATGAATTTACACCAACATAGGTGTATCAATTCTGCTCTACATTCATCTAATGATGAACTCAATAGAAACTCCAATAAGAATACCTCATAGATCTCCTTTTTCTGACTTTCCATGCCATATAAGGAAATCCTTAGTTCTCTCTTTGTATCTTTGAGATCTATTTCTATTGGTAAATTCCAAGAGATTTATTCCTTCTTTTGAAAGAGAAATATATCTATTTCTTATATCTATAGAATCACCATGTCACCCTCTAAATATCGAGTCATGATCACCAATTTAATCCACTGATATTCTTTATCAAAGATAGAAATTTTTAAACTACAGGCCTGTTAAGTCTATTCTAAAATAGTGTGTTCATTACCACCATGGTGTGGAACCTTCATCTTCCAGTAATACCTACAAAAAATTTCATGTTCATTACTTTGAAATAAACCTCTAACATGAATACCACAAACATCAACTCTATGACTTTATGAGTGAACCTCATTGTATCAAACATGAAAATGATGAAAAAAATCCTTTGATGATGAATTTGTTGGTCGACTCAGAAACCATATTCAGGACTATTTGGACTTCTGAATTTATGAAGACTTTTCTTGGGAAATCTGATTTCAAGTACTTGGGAGAATTTGGAAATATATGTACAGTAGTCGATGTGTTTATATGTTTCTTTTTTGTAACACCTCACTCTTTTCTTGTATTGTAATTTAAAGTGCAAGGTAATAATTATCGACATCAAAAGAAAATAATTTCTCAACACACTCATACTAAACCCACCTATATGATGAGTAATCAATTATAGTACTCAACCCATCATAGTGGTTGAAGAATTATAGAATTTATTGTCCTAACATTACAAGATGAGTTATTGATGCTAATCTAAAGTGAATCTAAAAGATGATAGATGAAGAAAGGTGCACATTTGGAAGATATGTTGAAGTGAAGAAAGAATGAAGATACATTTTCAAAAGATGACTCCTAGACAAAAGCCCTCCACCTGCCCAGCCCTCCCCATCCCTCCCCACTGCCCATCCCCTCCCCATCCCTCCCCACTGCCCAGCCCTCACCCTCCCCCCTGTCCAGCCCTCCCCCTCCCCCCTGCCCATCCCTCCACCTGCCCAGCCCTCCCCCCCCCCCCCCCCGCCCAGCCCCTCCCCCTGCCCAGCCCTCCCCCTCCCCCCCCCCACCCAGCCCCTCCCCCTTCCTCCCCACTGCCCATCCCTCCCCCCTGCACAGCCATCCCCCTGCCCATCCCCCCACCCCACCCCCTCCCCCGCCCCCTCCCCCCTGCCCAGCCCTTTCCCTGCCCAGCCCCCCTCCCCCTCCCCCCCTGCCCAGCCCCTCCCCATCCCTCCCCACTGCCCAGCCCCTCCCCATCCCTCCCCACTGCCCAGCCCTCACCCTCCCCCCTGCCCAGCCCTCACCCTACCCAGCCCTCCCCCTCCCCCTGCCCATCCCTCCCCCTCCCCCCTTCCCAGCCCTCCACCTGCCCGGCCCTCCCCCTCCCCCCTACCCAGCCCCTCCCCCTCCCTCCCCACTGCCCATCCCTCCCCCCCTGCACAGCCCTCCCCCTGCCCAGCCCCCCTCCCCCTCCCCCTCCGCCTCCCCCTCCCCCCCTGCCCAGCCCTTTCCCTGACCATCCCCCCTCCCCCTCCCCCCCTGCCCAGCCCCTCCCCCTCCCTCCCCACTGCCCAACCCTCCCCCTGAATCTTCCTGCATGAAATATGTAGATGCATGACATGTTTTATTTGGATACAGACCCAACCAGGTAAGGTACTGTAACTGTTAGAAAACATCCTAAAATTTTTATAAGGTACTACAAATCACTGTATTACAGAATATATTATAACAGAAAACAAATCTAAAATCGGATGTCCAACTAAATATTTTCCCTTAAGGTATGTTTATTTAAGGTAATACAACTCACTATAATACAAAACAGATTATAACACAAGAAATACCAGTCAAACTCATGAAGATTGTGATTATCACTGTATCATTTACTGCTTGAGTTGTAAACAATATAAACTTCCATACATCCTATCCTGTTGAATAGTTAGTTGGGAAAAAAATACCTTCATAAATCCTTGCTGAGACATAAATGATACACGTCTCTTAAGTTTCTTATCCATTCTTGTAAATCGAAGGCATTAATTCCATCATCCCATGCACATTCACCAATATTTCAGTTCATCGCTATGCTGGGATGAGAACAATCAAAGTATGTCTAGCAACTCTTAGACCTGACCCAAAACAATCAATATATAGTGGAGTCAATAGTGAAAACATATCACCTTCATTCATATGTTGGATGAAAGGGAGGTTAACTCCATGATTTTACGACCAATAACCTTCATTCATATAGTGTGTAAATGCAAATAAAAAATGATGCATGGTAGGGAGGTTAATTCCACAATTTTAGGAAAACATACCTATTGTAGAGATCTGGCACTTATTAGTGCAGGATTCCCTTGATCTCTTCATGTGAAGAGTGACTCACCTGCAATATATAAATAAAAAATAATCAATATTCATCTTAAAAGATGAAGTGCGTAATAACGTATGAAAAAGTATTATGTGAAGGGAAACATTGCAAATTGTCTAGGAGATTATTTCAATGATATTACGAGAACATACCTATTCCGGGGTGAGCAACACATTGGTCAAGATTCGATTTAAGTGGCTGCTCTAGGAGGTTTTGTTAACATCCACCTCACCCGTGCACTTGATTTGTGTTTCCAGTGCACCTTTCAAGAACACTTTCAGCTTCCAGAATGTTGATTCACTCTGCATCCCACATACCAATTATGGCTAGAAATAGAGAGGAAACCGAGCATTTTTGCTGCAATGAAAAGTCAGAAATGTCAGGTTTAATGATAGAAACCCGAAGTGTTTACCTTCAACTGGAAGACAGTGCCCCATTGATTATTGTTCAGAAGGCGCTGAAGAAAGGTGATATCCTTGGAGTGGTCGATCCTCTAATGTGCCATGGTAATCAACTAAATCAGCTGAAAATTCATTTCTGGGAGCACTTGAAGTCCTACTGCATCATATTATGAAAATATTAGTCTGGGGTTAAATTGGATATTTGAGGATGCAGTTGAGTAAAAAGAATACTTGTCATGATGTAAAAAATGGTGTGGTAAGACCATACCTTTAGTGACGGTGGATAAGTCGACACTGTGTCCAGCTCCTCCCCATCCCCTCCCCCTCCTTCCCCACTACCCAGCCCCTCCCCCTCCCTCCCCACTGCCCAGCCCCCCTGCCCAGCCCCTCCCCACTGCCCAGCCCCCCTTCCCAACCTCTCCCCTCCCTACCCACTGCCCACCCCCCCCTGCCCAGCCCCTCCCAACTGCCCAACCCCTCCCCCTCCATCCCCACTGCCCAGCCCCTCCCCCTCCCCACCTGCCCAGCCCCTCCCCCTCCCTCCCCACTGCCCAGCCCCCCTGCCCAGCCCCTCCCCACTGCCCAGGCCCCCTTCCCAACCCCTCCCCATCCCTCCCCACTGCCCAGCCCCCCTGCCCAGCCCCTCCCCACTGCCCAACCCCTCCCCCTCCCTCCCCACTGCCCATCCCCCCTGCCCAGCCCTCCACTGCACCCCCCCTCCCAACCTTCCCCTCCCAGCCCCCCCCCAACCCTCCACTGCAGCCCCCCATCCCAAGCCTCCCCTCCACTGCTAAGGCCAAGATTAGATGGCGAGATAATAATTAACACACCAAACCATAAAAACAAAAATGGAATGTGAATATTTCCTAAATAATTTTCAAATAACACCCTCGATGAAAACATAATCCAAAATTCATTTCATTGCATAATGAAATTCACATACAAGCAGTCCACCAATACAAAAAAAAATTAAAACTCCATCACAAGTCTCTCTGATAAGTCAAAATGGAGGGGATTAATATCCCCCCCATCACCATCATCATCATCCCCATGTCTAGCATCATCATCATCAGAAGCAACATCGTCAACATCATCATCACCAGCAGCAACATCATCATCATCATCCGCAGCAGCAGCAATCTCATCACCAACAACAGCATCAACAACATCCTCGCCAGCTCTATCGCCACCACCGTCATCGCCACTAGGACCCTCATGGTAATCAACCGATGCATTATGTAAAGACTGCATTGACTCTATACATGAATCAAAAGTGGCAGAAACCTCTGCTGGTAGTGACTGACTCAACATTGACATAGCTTTCATGAAATTTTCATTCATTAGCTTACTTTTTTCACACTCCTCTAATACTATTTTCTTTGTCGCAGTGAATTCAGCACGCGTACTTTCCAACTCAGAGGCCTTAGAGGCATTAGAGGAGTCCGATGATGACCAATACCTAGAAGGGACAATGTTTTTTCCTGGTCTACAACGGAATCTTCTTGGATGCTCCACACCTAACACCCGACTAAAATGATCATTTGGCCCTAAGTTGTCAGCTTCCTCATCCATGGCCTCCAAGGCAGACTGTTGAAATTATACACATATTAAATTATGAAATTCGTATAAATGTTTGAAATATATATAAAAAACTTACAATTTTTTCTTGTGTTTGTGAATTAACTGCAGTTCCATCTTTTCTTTTTCTACTGAAGAAGAATAATTTGGCACAAGGTACAGGACCTTCAATGCCCCATTCAGCTTGCTGCATGTGAGAAATGCACAAATTTGGATTACAACCATATATGATAAATGCAAAAAATTGGATTGAACGTACCAGCCGCTTCTCATGATCGGGCATTGTAGTTTTCCCCAATGTGTGAAGATATATCATTACATCTTTGTTTTTTTTTGTTTTTCGCTGACACTTCCTAAGAAACAAAAAACAATACAAGTAATAAGAATTAAATTTTATATAAAAACAATTAAATATGGGTAGTACCTTATACTTTTCAGTCTTCCAATGTGCGATCATTTTCTGATATTGAATTTTTGGACAGTTAGGGTTTGTGGGTAAACCCTCTAACTCGGTACCCACTCTGCTCCTCCAACCAATATGTAACTCATACTTGTATGACTGCCAATACTCTCCAAGATCACTCAACCTAGAAGCTTTGGAAGCTTCACCATTAGGAATGTTAAATCGACTCTGCAATGAAAATGTTAATTCATATAAATACATTACTAATATAAATATAAATTTATAAAATTTTTGTACCCGTATCTGCGCCCATGCCCTATCCTTGATGTCAGCACTAATATGTCTCCATGAGACCAGTTCCACAAGAACAATATCATGATATTTGGCTAAAGTATCCATGAAACTTCTACACTCCTTAGAATTTTTACCTACCATTTGATTTTGAGGATTGTAATCCACCATAATCTGAGTTTCGCGATTCCAGACATCCCGCATTCGAGTGCGCCCACGTCACCTACTAGAAGATCCCACTAAATAACAGAAGAGGTGGAAAGAGAAGAGTTAAGTGAAAATACAATAAAACAAAATTGAAATGCTATAATTTGAAACATTTATAATAAAAAAACCTGATGCAGGCTCCTGAATAAGCTGTGAGGCATCCGTGGACTATGCTATATCAGCATCCTCCAAAGGAAGTATCTATTCCACAGCATTCTCCGGCTGATCTTCATGAACAGGAGTGGAAACTGAAGGAACAGACTCAATATGTGCATGATGGATGGTAGGAAAAGGAGGTGGCATAGACATGTCAGAATATGCATAGTAGGTCTGGGGATACATGAATGGATATGGAAATTGTGGAGGTGAGAACATCGGTCGAGTCGGCATGGACATGGAATGGGAAAAAGAGGGTAAATGGGATGATGACGGCAGCATGTATGGAAACATCCCAGGGGTCTCAAGCGGAGGGCGGACATGTGTGGTAGATGGGATGTCCACTGATGGGACAGTGTGGGGAGTGGTAAGACGGGAGCTCTACCTTGGTCTAGGAGGATCCCTGCTCGGTCCCATACTAAGAAGAGGAATCTCTGAAGTTATATATCCCTAAAATAAATTTGATCAAAAATATGAAATTCATATTATATGTAATGCGGAAGATAAATATTAGAATTATTATACTCACTGAAGACAACTCACGCTCACGTCTAACATGATCAACATCAAATAATCTTTTCTTGCGAGCTTCTGTAGTTTTCTTCATAATCTGTATAAGAATGAAATAAATATTTTTTAGCAACAGTTTTTACAAATCATACATACAACTTAGAAGCCAAAGAAGACAAAAAATGTCATAAAATCTTTCAGTAATGATAATTTACAACCAAGTTATACAATTTTTAAAACCACATTTTAAACCCAGTTTTCTAAATTTAAATAAATTTAATTAAATGAAACGAAACCAAACAATACTAAAACAGACATATCATTCCAAACTAAAACTAAATTATAGTAATTACATTCGTACCAACCTGAGAAACTCACGTCATTGTAAACTGAATGAACTCTGAATATATATGGTTGCTTTTATATATTACCCTCCACTACATCAGGTTCAACATCAACTCTCACAATGGGACAATTTGTGTCATCAAATACAATATTTTTGCTAACACCGATGGGGGAATCAATGGTGACAATTTCATCCCCAGCATCATGAAAAATATGTCTTGGGATTACTTCATTAATGACACCGTAATCAGGTTTCTGATGATCTTTCACATAAAACACCTATTTTTCCATTGATGCCAAAATGTATGGTTCATTGGTATGCATGAATCGACTCATGTCAATAACTCTAAATCCGCAATCATCAATAAATGTACCATCTCGCGTCATTTAATCAAACCATTTACATTTCATTATAGTGACTTGACCTTGATATTAGTAATCCAATAACAATATTTTCTCAACCAGCCCATAATAATACACATCTTCATATCGAGGTCGACTATCTGATGCACTGGAATAACAATCTATTATAGCAGTTAACATAACACCATCATGTTGTGTTATCATTTTCACCGCTTTATCAGTTGTAACAAATTTATATCCATTGATTATTAGAGATTTGCAGTCACGAACCAATGAATTGGGACCAAAAGCCAATGCTCTTAATTCTTGAGAAATGAAGTCAGCAGGTAAACTCAATACCTGAAATACATATGAGTAATATAATTAAATATATATCTATATTTTAAGGTATATAATGTAATGGTCATACCTTTGATTTCAACCAAGCTGGGAACTCTTGGCTATGCATAGCCTCTCTCCATCTCAACGGCAAAGACTGATGAACTCTAATTATAATTTGTTTATGTTCTCTACATAAAATGGCAATAAAAGTATAAGGGATATATGATATGATATCGTATGAGATAACATATATATATTCAAATTACTTACTTGATATAGGAATCGAAAAAACCACAATTAAACAAGACTGTTCGATGTGCCATATTCCGCTCTTCAAAGCTCAATGTAACCAATGTATATGACCCGACAATTCCACCTGTTTGGGGAAGAGATGGAAACGAGGGCTGAATTTTCTCATACTTCTTATCTTCATTTCTCATTGGTCGATTATGTCTTGTGCTCACATCATACAAATACATTGAACAAAAATCCATACATTCTTGGGCCAGATAACTCCTCACAATGGAACCTTCAGGATAATTCTTATTTCAGAAATATGATTTCAAAGTGCACATATTTCTTTCAGTGGGATACATCCACCGAAAAGCGACTGGTCCCCCAAGAAGTGTCTCAGTTGGAAGATGAACTGTTAAATGCAACATGCAAGTGAAAAAGGATGGAGGAAAAAAAATTTCCAACTCACACAGAATTAACGGAGCCTCTTGCTTCATTTTTATCAACAATGATTTGGATAACCCATTAGCACAAAGGTCTCTAAAAAATGACACAACTGAATCACTGCCACTCTTACATTATTGGATAGAAAATGCCGAATTTCTATTGGAATCAATTCATGAAGCAGGATGTGATAATCATGAGTTTTTAGGGATTTCAATTTCAAATGTCTTCTATTGAATCATTTAGATATGTTGCTGGAATAGCCATCTAGAACCTTGATATTCTCCAATATTTCCAGAAATCGATCTTTCTCTGCCGGTGTCATCGCATAAGAAGCACAGGGAACTTTCCATTTGTTTTCACCGATATAAACAGGATGTAGTTCTGGTCGAATACACCAATCCAATAAATCCCGACGAGATCGAAGGTCATCTTTGGTCTTCCCCTTAATATTCAAAAGAATTGAGAGCAACATTTCACATATATTTTTCTCAATATACATTACATCTAAAAAATGACATAACAAATTAGTAGACCAATTTGGAAACACAAAAAAAAATACTTCTCTTTTTCCAATTGTAAGTGACTTCAGTATCATCATTCTTCCACTTTCAAGATTGCAACTGACCTTTCCCTAATGAAAAGCTAAAATCTTTCAATTCATCAAGCACATCACTTCCTGATATACGTTGAGGTGGTTCTTCAGTGTCAACATTATTATCAAACCTCCGACGATTCTTCCTATATTGATGATCCATTGGAAAGAATCGGCGATGCCCCATGAAACTAAAACTATGACGATGTTTAAGGCTTCTGGATCGTGTATTCTTCATACAAAGAGGACATGATAGTTTTCCCTTCGTGATCCATCCAAACATCATTGCATAGGCAGGGAAATCATTTATGGTCCATAGAAGGGCAGAACGCATCTGAAACGTATTCTTTGAAGAAGCATCAAATGTCTGCACACCTAAATCCCAAAGTTGTTTCAACTCTTTTATTAAAGGCTGCAAGTAGACATCTATATCATTACCAGGATACAAAGGTCCAGATATCAGTATACTCAAGAAATTGAAAGGTTTTTTCATACACATCCACGGAGGAAGATTATAAACATGAATAAAAACCGGCCACATGCTATGAGCAGTATGCATTTGACCAAATGGATTAAAACCATCACATGATAGGCCCAATTTGACATTACGCACCTCAGCTGCAAAATCAAGATGTTGTTCATCAAATGTCTGCCATGCTAATCCATCTGCAGGATGGACCAGCTCATCATTACCTTTAATTCTCTCAACATCATGCCATCGCATATTAACTGAGATTTCCGAAGACATGAATAGATTTTGAATTCTGGGAATCAATGGAAAGTGCCACATGACTTTCTGTGGCACATGAGATGGTGTTCCATCTGCATTTTTCTTCCATCGAGATGTACCACATTCTTTACAGTCATTACGGTCAGCTGTTTCCTCCAAATATAAACTGCAATCTTTCAGAAAAGCATGGACTTTATTAGTAGCAAATCCAAGATGCTTAATTAACTTTTATGCCATGTAATGATTGGAGGGAAAATTTGCACCATCAGGAAGAAAGTCCTTCAAAAATGTAAGAATATAATCAATGGCAGTATTAGAAATCCCATACATGGTTTTTCCATGATATAACTGCATTAAAAATTCCAACTTGGTCATTTTAGTACATTCTTGATATACTGGAGTTCTGGCATCATCCAATAAATTTTTCACTCTCTCAACATCATCGTCTTCAACATTTTCCTCGTGTGTATTGATATCATTGTCTTATTGCACCAGCATGTTATCTCTCTCGGAATGATGCACATATGGAAACTGATCAAATATCAAATTCTCCAGGTCACTTCGTTCATTTAGTTTATGAACAGTCAAAGATTGACTCGTCTCTCCATGGTGAAACCAAACATTATAGTTAGCTTGAAATCCAAATTTCGTTAAATGGTAACTAACTTCTTCTCATCTTAACCATGGTCTTCCAACACAATTATAGCAGGGACACTGTATACATCCTCCATCTGACGCATTGTTAAATGCAAAATCTAAAAAATTCTCCAAAATTACTTTGATACTCGGTTGAAATCTGATCGGTACGATACATCCAACTTCTATCCATTCTATAACAAGAAAAAAATTGTCATTCAATCAACAATGTAAATCATATTTAAAAAATTCATTACAACCAATTTTATTATTAAATTAATTAATGCATATTAGTAGCTAGAAAAACATATTTAATGACAAGAGGAGTCCATGATTGAATAAGTAGCAATAATAAGAATGATCAGGATAAACCATCCTTCCATATTTATTTTCCATGTAAATCTAGAAAGGATCACATTGAATATCATTGTATATCCTAAACCTGGATAAGAAATCCGAGATCTATTTCCTTTACAAGGATAATAAATAATATCTAGCAATAATAAGAATAACAACAAACAAATGATAAATTATATTTAAATCTCAAGGACTGATTAAATTCTATGTAAATGGTTTGGTTGCTTGGCTTAAAAATCATGCTCTAAACCATTACGTGTTGTTCAATTCACCATTAAATATAACATTGAAATGTTATATTAATACATAGTAAAAAACTTTAACTTTAAAAAAAAAGTAACTAATTGTTTTTCATAATTTATGGAACATACATTATCAAGATTTGAAGATGATTTCCATGTATTACTGGTCATAAAATTTAGTATGTTAATTATGAATCATTCCATGATTGGTTTAAGAATTATCTATGTACTCATATAATTATGTTAAAAATAAATTATAAATGGTATTTTCAGATAAAGCACTATATATGATTATAATGTGTCTTATATAGTCTAGAATGCTTAAACAATTAATTGAGCATGATTTTCCAAATGCATTCAACTAAAATGTTATTGTACCACTCAATACAATAATGAATTATTTATTTTGAAATAAAAATGACTGTTAATTTCTCATTATTTAGGTTGTTCAAAATAGGTCAATACAATACATAATATTTTGGAGTTTGTTTCAGCTTGGTGTTTAGTGAAAAGTAAGATATCAAAGAGAAAAAAAATTAGACATAGAAAAAAATCTTGGTGTGTTACAATGAATATTAAATTATTCCTCCCTATGTGCTGTGATCATTATTGGTTCGAAAATCTATTCTCTTAGGATGGTATGAGCTTGGTCTTCCTGGTTTCGCATCGGATGGTTTGCAACAGGTCATGACCACATGGAACAGACCCAAGAGATGATTTAGATCTTTCAGTTCATCTATGCAGAGTTTTTTGGATTTTGTCACTTGAGAGGGTATGGCGTCATCCATCGGATTGAGACTGTGCTTTGACATAGGACACTTTCTTGTTGAATCACATTGCAATGGTGGAGAGCTTCATCACATTCAAATGTTGGGGAGGGGCAGTTTTTATGTTGTCAATCTGGTTTTATTTTCCTTGACCCTTAGGGAATTATTTGTACCAATTCATGATGTCTTTGGGTTTTCACATTCATCCCTTAAAATGCAGTCTTATCTTAATAAAAATTTGAAGGCCTTCAGGCCATTGGAGGAGGTATGAGCTCGGTCAAGTGTCTTTCGAGTCATCTATTTATCGAATATTTTTTCCACACATAGTTATTTTTTCTTGATAGTCACCCTCTTCTTCTGGTATGGGTAAAGGTTAAATATGCCACCTATGTTGGGGCCTTATCTAATATCATCTATCTATAATCAACTGTGCTCTTTAGAATGTAATTGAAGACAAATCAGCCTTAAACGGTGTGGATCAATCTCCTATAAAAAGAATAGTAGACATGATGGTCTATGAGGTTGACCTCATTAGGTTTCTTAGGTTTTTGTATCTTGATTATGTTATTTTCCATGTATGTAAGGAAATAATTGTAAAACTTCTCCTTTAATAAGTAATACACTTTTTCTATCCGTTCCTCAAGTCATGGGTGACCCAGATCACTTTTTTCTTCCATTCAAGGGAGAATTTGCTGTTAATGCCACTCAATGGGAGGTGTCATGTGATTTAGGGCCTTCCTAGGTGCTTCAATTGGAACTAATACTGTTTTTAGGGTAAGAGAAGTATTTTCTACCACATTAATGCCTATACGTAGGGGTATGGAGACACTTGCCCATTTCATTCATGTCGGTAGCTACCACATTAGGCTCTTCTTTGGTCAAAATAATGGTAGGAGAAATTGCTCCCCAAAAACCTGGAAGGTTGAAACATCCTACCGGAAGAAGCCTCCAAATATCTTCATGTTAACCATTTACCCTTAATTCATCCTAGTCACTCCAAGCATCCAGAAATGCAACCATGATTGGGATGACCATCATTTGGAGGTTGGTGTAGTGGAGCGGAGTAGGTTTCGACAACCAAAAAGGTTTCCTAGGTGTCCCCACAAGCTTAGGACCTCGAGAAGATAAATTCTTAGAAGACATTGGGTGAAAGTAAGCATCTTTTTCCACAGTATCCACAATAGGCGAGTCATCAAAGTCATCGTACTCATCACCATTTTCTGGCCGCAGCATGGAAAGTACTCAATGCGAGTATTTGCAGTGACCACTTCAGGAATGTATGAGGGCACAGAGGTTCCCAAGGTAATGACCCACATTTTCAGGATTCTTAAAAAAAGAAATGACAATGGGCACTAACACATAACCAATTATAGTAAGAGAAACTTCCCTAGTTTAGAGGAGATTCCATAAAGCACTAGGGGACTGGTCGCGAGTGGATGGGTGGCCTTTGAAAAGGTCCCATTACGTCCATGCCATTGGGAAATCAGCCTCAGGGGAATGAATGGTATACTCCTAGAAATAGCTTCAGTAGCTTGTTCAGACTCCCTTGAGGTCATGACCCCATATTTTACAATTTTCCTCAGGGGGGGGACGAGTGGATTTCAAAGGACATTTCCTAGACAAGAGTTTCCAACAACTCCCTTTTTCTTATCCTTCAACTTTTCACCATATGCCTTGAAAGTTATCACGAGGGGAACTGGATCAACTAATTGGTCATGGGTATATGATTTAACGCAGGCCTCAGCATTGCTATTGGTGAGGAAGGGTACGAAATCCCCAGAGTTCATATTTTTGTCCTGGCACTGGGTGTCCTCCTGGGTGAACATCAGCTATAATTGAAAAGCTATCATAAGATGCTTCTCTTGACAGAAATGGTTGAGAGTGGGAGGATACAACTTCAAAACATAGTAAAATTGAAGAATAAATTTATAGGGTGAATATCCTTTTCAAATAATATCTCCTCCAATATGGGCTGCCCAGATGCCTTATCTCAAAGAAAATAAGTAACCTTGGTTGAAAAATTCTTCAGATGCATTATTCGTAATAGTAGCGGTAGGGAAATCATAAGGATGATAATAGAAATGCTAGTATATTTTGAGATAAGAAATTAATTCCTACTCATTCTTTATAGTTTTCTCATCTTTCTTATCCTTTGAAGCCCAAACTACCAACATAACCCCACTGGTACTCTGAAGATACGGTCGTATGGTGGAATGCAGAATTAGTAAGGATTTGATAATGTTATAACCTCCTATAATCAACCAAGAATCATCGATATCCTCCCATAAAATTAATGGAGAATCACAATTAAAATTACCTTGTTTAAGAGATGTCGAGGTGGAGGAAAAGGCCAGGGGGTCCAGGTCGGGATTTGGGATGCGAAGCCGGGAGGCGGAGCCGGGACCTAGAGCCGAGAGGCGGAGCCGGGATGCAGATCCGGGACGCGGAGCCGGGACGCGGAGCTAGGACGTGGAGTCGGGAGGCGGAGGCTGGGTATGGGAGTCGGAGAGGGTAGGAGAGGGCCGGGAGGCGGTGGTCATGGAGGGGAGGACAGGGCCAGGAGTAAGGGTCAGGGAGGTAGGGTTGAATGGGGGGAGCGCCGAGTGAGGAGGAGCCCGAGGAGGAGCCTGATAGTTCGGGCAATATGCTATTTTAATACCCACGATTTTAATAAAACTATGACATACAAGTTTAAACTACATCTATAAAGATAATCATTTTCATTTTTAGTTAAAACAGAAAATATGGGAATGGAATTTTAAGGAAGCTAGTAACAATAAAAAAAAGTAAATATAAAAAAAATGCAAATGAATTAACATGAAATTTCTTAAATTAAAGTAAATTGAATGCCAAGAACATGCCATATGATAATACTTATGTGTAGAGGTTGAAAAGACTAGGATCCTTACTAAAAAAATTCCCATATGATATATTTGTAGAGATCTACAAGGTAGAGTCTCATCATGCCCCAGTGTTCACCATCACGGGCAGTACAAGTAACATCCACTAGTCATGACCTATCATGCACTAGCATGCGCCCGGTGGGAAGTCCAAGTAGCATCCACAACCCATGACCTATCATGAACTTGCATGTTCCTGATGGCCCGTTCAACCAATATTTGTTGGGTCAGGAGGTCCCGTAAACCTAGAGGAGTACTTGTACTAGGTTCCCCCATAAATACCCATGGCTTCCCATGTGCCACTATTTTGGTACAAGTAATCCAAGAAGTTCAACCATGATAAAAGGTACCATCTATAATAACAAAATGATAAGATTCCTTAAAACTGGTTTTCCTTACATAAAACAAAGTCCTCAGCCCATAATAGACAAAACCAGCATTAATTTGGTCAATACTATCCACATTGGCCAAACAACAGATTTACTAAGAAATTTCTCTCCAAATTTTTTTTATAAATCATTATAAATCAAGGGTAATCATTCCACTAAAACAAAGCCATGTATTTCATGGAAAATAATATGATGCATTACATCAAACACATGGTGGGCGACATGTAAAACCAATGTGTTTTTATAATTTTAAACAACCCTTACACCACAGATTTAAGAAATCAAGAGTGAAAGTATAATTAATAGAAATCCTCATGAACATTAAATACCATAAATTTACATTAAAAATTCTTTTAAAATCATCAAGAATGTGTGGTTCGATAAATGACAGAAAATACAAAGAGTCACCTACATTTATACGGAGCGTGATCAATTTCAGAGGGAATCATCCATGGAATAATACTCTTAAAGACCTATGAAGACATATTTAACAAATTAGAAACCCAGATACAAAGAATCAAGCAATCTATTGGGACCCCAGAAGTGAGAACACTTACCGACAAGCCATGGGTTAAAAGCACCGAACTGGGTGCGGATGACACATATAGGGCTAATCTTTCTCCCAAGATCAAAAGCCCTATAAAGTTTTGGTCATCGATTGAGTGAGGAAGTCGCTCGACCTAGGAGAAATTGCTCAACTTCAATATGTCATAAACTGGAGGAGGGGGGAGCGCACGGACCAGAGCAGGAGGGGGGATGCGCATGGACCAGAGGAGGATGAGGATTGGGGATGTGCGCCGTCTGGAGGACGGGTGATGATCGCCGACCGGAGGTGGGTAAGTGGATTCAATTAAAGGAAACACAGGGGAGGGACTAGATGGGGGGGAGTTGCGTCCCGACGAGTGAAGGAGATCGAGCAGGGGTAGGGAAAAATATCGGGCCCTCTATTTCGACGGTTCAATAAAAACAGTTGGGGTAGAATTTCTATACCCACGGTTATTAAAAAACCGTAGGTATAGGTTACCTTGAATCAGACTATTCCCATGGTTTAAAAAACCGTGGGTATAGCTCTGTGGGGATAACCCCTCTTTCAAGTAGTGATGACAATCACAAAATATTGTGTGGGGTCGGTATATAATGTTATTACACATTGTGTATTGACCACCTAATAACACATGGATTGAAAGGGAGTACATAAAATGTAGTTAGGGGACACAACATTGAACCTTAAATGGCATTGAACTGGCCTAAATCAATGAAATCCATATGTTCATAAGTACACAGTGTCATTACACATATTGTATTGACAACCAGCTAAGAAACATGGCTCGATATGAATTACATGACACATAGTTGGTTGTATAGTTGTATAGCATGTGATAACCCATGTGACATAAATGCTAAGACTTTAGGTAGGTTCTTTATGTGGCCAATATTGGATTAGATGGCATGTGTCTGGTTTTAAATTCCATGTAACACATGAAAACTCGCACAAGGTACACCCTAAGATAGACATTTTTTGTGAGTCATCACACATATAATTAAAAGTATGTCCCAACTACACTATGTGTAGATATATGTACATGTCATGTTCAGGTTTTATTCCACATCTAGTGAACACTGAGTTATTTTTAGTGTGTTTTGTATAAAAGAAATTATCAATAATTATTATTCATGTAATTATGAAACTACAATATGTGTAGGGTTGTCGTAAATGTTATTTTCTTTACATGAATTTCTAGTGGTATACACCTCATATATTTATGTCATTTCTTGTGGTTGTACACACCACATAGGCTACACATATTGACCCACAAAGTAACACACCATTTATATCATGATACATCATATATTCATACATATGGTGTAACTAAATAGTACATGACATGGATTGTACACAATATAACACATCGTGTCAAGTAACAGAACACACCATGTGAGTATTGAATTCCAAAATTATATTTAACCATATATAGAAGTGTACATGTTGTATCACCTCTAGTAAATTTCATGTATATATAAAATTCAAATATTGAATTTAATTTGAGGTGGAAAAAGCTACATGTAATAGGACCTCATCAGTAGACACCATGAACTTAATAATTTTAAATTAAAATCTTATTTAATTTATTTTTTTAAAATTATAATATGATTGGATAATTATATTATATCAATAATAGTTTGAAAAATAAGTTAATATAAATAATTGATCATCAAATAAGTTTATTTATTTATAAATTTCGGTAAAATTTTCTAAATTATAATGAATTTAAATGATAATGAGATTAAATATATATTCATTTCATGCTATGAATAATCATAATATTGAATGAACTTTGTATGTGTTGGGTTTTTATTTAATTTTATTATTTATGTCATGGGTTTTATGTGATAATTTATTCTAAATCTAAATATGATGATCATTGAATTATCTCACCATCCTTTATTAGATATGGACCTATGTGTCCAATTTTTTTTATGTTACTCAAAAACCATGCTACTCCTCACTTATGAGTGAGTAAAAAATTTTAAAGGATGGATATCCTGATGAGAGGCGATGATTCATGAACTAAAATGATTTGAAACTAACCAAGGATATATACATGTTAATGTAGGAATTCTACAACTCTATATAGGCATCTACTCAAGAAGGTATTTCCTTTGGGGTCACGGTTGGTGTATCTCGTCTCAATAAACCAACTAGTAGTTAAAAATCATGTTAATATCCCATGTTTATTTTATTTTTCATGTTCTTTTTTATTTATTTATTTATGAGAATCATGGTTTATTTGGATGCATAAATGAAATCACATAAGGTAAATAAATTAAAAATCATGCTAAAATAAAATTTTATATTTAAATTATTGTTTTTGGAATGGTTTGTTATTTATGTTAAATAAATATAATATTAATAATCAAGTAAAGGGTAAAATAAAGAATAATTGTGCATAAGTTAAATTAAATTCCTGAAAGAAAAATTTTGAGCCGGTAATCACATTTCTTCTTCTAATTTAAGATGAAACCGTAGTTAAAGTGTTAGTCAATCCATATTCAAGGACACTATTCAATTATTAAGAAGTTATAAAAAATAAAATTGATTGAATTAACAAAATTAGTATTAAGGATTAAGTTTTTAGTCTACTTAATAAAATTTCTTGGAATGTGTAAATAAAAGCATAGTATAGGATATTAGGATTAAAGATTTCAATCAATAGATCATAAAACTGTGAATTAATGTAGTTATCATTAAAAGAATACCTAAATATATGTATGTAATTATCATGGCCATTGTTTTGGTTATGAGAAAGGGAATATGGATTCTTTCCACATGAATATCAAAGTGATGTGATATTCCAAATCCAATGGTAAGGGTATTGTAATTTTATAAAAACAGTGGGATACTAATAAAAATAATTTATTACATTATAATGGGTAATTAAGTTAAAGTACAAAAAAATTCTTATTTGTTGAAGAAAAATTAATTTAATTCAACCAAATCCCTATAGATCCATATTAAGAGCCTAATTAAGAGGGATAAAGTGTATCCTAGAAACATTTTTATAATTAATTGGATGTCTAATGCCTCATGTTGGCATCCATAACTAGTGATATCCAAAAACTTCTTCAATACATGGATGCATACACCACATTGTCTCATATTCATGATCTCTATTAAGATAAATAAAGATATCATAAGTAAGAGAGATTCAAGGAAATATTTATATGAAATCTTGGATAAGGTGTTCTATTTATACCTTATTTAGTTAATATTATTGGATATATTAATAATATTAAATTTCTTGGATTCATGTTACCCAAGGAATTGTTCACAGAATATGTACTTACCTAACATCATTTGATATTATCATGTTTTATTTTCAATTTTAATTTGAAAAATATAGAGAATTCACTTCTAAATCTCTAGACTTTGAGTTACTATAATTATAAAGACTATAAAAATGAAAAAAAAAAATATTTCCCTATAGGGAATGGGAAGAAACAAAAGGCTAAAATTTTCAAGGCTAACTCTAAGTCCAAGGAAACTTCACATTTACCTTCCAATAAGATAGTGATAAAGAATGAGGATAAAAGGGAATAATTCAGTTTGAATTTATTACGGAAATAAGGGACACATGATTAAAAAAATTTCCTTAGTAATGAAGTAGGTAGAAGATTCAATTAAATTCATTATCGAGTGTAAATATTATATTTCAAAAAAATTGGTTATTAGGTTTAGCTAGTGGTTCACACATTTTTATCCAAATACAAAAAAAAATATATTATAGAGAATTTAAAAAGGTGAGGTGGATCTTTGATATTAATATGGATCAAGAAATACTATGTTGGATATTGGACACTACCATCACACATTGAAATAGAATTAATTCTAGTTTTAATGAATTATTATTATGTGCCTAGTGTAACCATGAAAATAATATATTTAACCAACTTAAACATGGATGGATTTGTTTCAATTTTAGAAATAAATACTCATAATTTTATAATGATATCTTATATTATGGGATGAAGCATTTGAAAAATTCTATTTACACACTAGAGTATTAAAATTAAGTCTTGACAATAGAAAATGAATTATTTTCACATAACTCATATCACATCAAGTTTTGGTATAACAACAATCGTTGTTATGAGTTATGAATTTAGAAAAAAGTTTAGACTTTTCATCTAATGGATGAATTTTTCAGATAATAGTGTGTTGAAACACTTTGGGGAATTTTTCTAAATATTTAAGTGGTGTTTTGGACTCAAGGGAATGCTTGAAGGTCAACTCAAAGTTTGGTTTTTCAACAGAATAAACCAGGGGTATTCAAGGGTGCTGCAGCATCCACTGGCTAGTCGGTGGGGTGAGAAATATATCTACTACATAGTAGGACTCACAATCCTATTGGTGAGTATTTTTTAGGCCTAATACCCAGTAGGTCTCACTGGCCAACTAGTTGGGTGCCCAGGGTAAGGACTAAGTGGGGGTTAATTTGGTCTTTCTATCCATTAATCTCCCATGGTATTTCACATTTCTTGACTTTTTTAGATTCATTTAGTCATTTACTCCTATATTACCCTTCCAAGAGGTTCCCTTGATCTGATGAGGATATAGATGAAAATATTTAGTGAATTCAAATAATATTCATTGTTCTTCATTTATCTTGAGATCCTTTTTCCTCATGTGGTAGTCAACCATTGAACCATTCATCATAGATGATCCTCTTGGTACTATTATCCCTTTATAATTATCTGAGTCTCAATTATCTTCTAATCCATTACTATTTATCATTATTTTCATTAATTGATCATTGTGTATTTTTTGATTAAATAATTTGATGATAATTCCTTCAGTTCCTGATGGAATTTATCCAGAATGATGGGACTTAAATTGGAATAGCTAGTGGATGTCCTATGATGATGAAAACATGTCATTGATAAAAGTTTCATTGAAGGTTTGACCCTTAGTGATATCTTCAATTTATTTTTAACAAATTTATAAAAATTATATGTCATATCATGGATTTTAATAGCTGATTTTTATCATCATAGAATCAAGAGTGTGCAAGGTGTGGTCAAACTCCATTGGACAATGTTGCAGCTAAGATACATCTCTTGGTTGGTTTTTTCTAAAGGTTCCAATTTAGTTATATTAAATTTTACTTATCCTTTTTGTTTAACAATAGGTATCTTTCCTATAATAGAGTCATAATCATGTTACATACCATTTATAGGTGGTTGGTCATTGTTTTTTCTTAGCAGTGACATTTGATATGTCTTTATGCAAGTAATCCTTTCTCATTTAAATGTGAGGTTCCATGAAATAATTTAATTAATTATATTTTAGTTATAATTAATTATTATTGAATTATTTTTCAGGGTTATAACCTCATATAGTTCTACAGAGGCCAAATAGACATGAAAAACTTGAACAAAGATGTTAAGCTCTAGTTAGTTTAGAGTTTACATAGTGTGTGATTTATGTTCACATGTAATTTACCCAATTGTATTATGCATGTTTTATTATGATGTGGTATGAGGTTATTCACCTTGGGCCAATGAACCTTAATTTCATAATTTTTTATTAATAAAATCTAATTATTAATTAATTAATCATCCTTAAATCTTAATTAGTTAAAGGAATCATGGATAATGTAATTGGACAATGTTTTAAGGTCCATGATGGACCCTTGAGAACTGGATTGATTCTAGATTCCAATGCTCATGTATTGATCATAAATTTTTTCCTTAGACAACATGGACTATATTTGATGTGTGGTTTTTCTACATGATACCTAGATCTTTGAGTCCATTTTTTGATTCCTAGATCACATGTGTTTGAGTGTGAAATACCTGAGACCATGTTTGGTGTATTGATTACATGTGTATGTGTGTATCCCTTAATACCCATATGTGACTCTCGATTCAATTATTATGCTTATATGTTATGATATACCATGTTTTATGGTGATCACATGCATATGTTTATTGATTTTTTTCCTCATGATGAAATAACTTCTGTTTTCTTTATATACTCTTCCCTATTGTGTGTTATTACCTTACCTTTGGAGTCATTACTTTGGTACTTGGGATATATAGATCACCATAACATGGTTATCCCTTTTAGTGGGAGTGCACACATATTACTATTAGGGTGATGATAGACTTGAGTATAGGGTAGAGGCCTAATGACCGTGAGGCATGACACATAGTATAGGTCGTAGGGGCATGATGGCCATGTGTCCTAAAATCAAAAACAATGTCATGATATGATGGCCTTATTTCTTTACCTAATATAGTGTGTTGATGCAAAAACCTTGTGTACAAATCTTAATTGATGTATTTTTTTTCTGAAAGAAGTATTCATAGTTTAAGGCTTGTCCTAGAATCTAACAACCTTGAGGGTAGTTATGATATTTTTGACATATACCTTCTCTTATGATGTTTTTTATAGAATGGAGATAAAGAAGGTACGGTTGTGGTTAATGGTGTCTTGGTAAGTTCATGACCACTTCACATACTTTTTTTATTTTATGTGTGTTCTTTGGTTATTATATTTTATGCCTGTATGGTTATTTTTTCCTATTTAATTTCTATTTGGATTATCAAATGTGCATACACTACATTTATTGGTTGGGTACTAGAACACCTTGGAGGTTAATTACTATGTTTTTCTCACACCCATATCATGCATCCATGGAACTTGGGTACCCAATAATCCCTCACATGTTGTAGGTACAGGTTGGGCTGATTCCTAACTTTTATCATTGAGTGAGATAGCTTGTTATGAGTCTTTATATTGGGATTTGGTGAGGCTTGGAGTTGTAGAGCCTCTTTTACTTTTATTACCTATATTCTTCTATGTAGTCATCTCAGTGGAAGATCAGTGTCTAGTTGACAGTTATAACTATTGATTATGTTATTTCTGAATTTATTCATTATAGATGATATGTCTATTGGTATCAAAATACTATGATTATTTATTATTACATGTTTGGTTATTTATCATTTATTATGAACTTAAATGGAGAGTATAGCCTCCCTGTGAATTAACTTATCCCCTTGTAGTAATTTTGTGACCTCTATAATATGGGTATGTGTGTCTGATATCTTGTGTTATTTTTTCTCATACCTAGTGATTCAAGTTACGATGTTAAAAAATGGTATCAAAGCCTATTTTTTTCTTATTTTGGTGATTTTATTGATGGTTGAGATATTAATTTGTCATATATTGTGATTCAACTCAATCTAGTATGTTGTAAGAACCCTTCTCGAGGGAATTACATCCAACAAATGCATAGAATTTATGTTCTTAGTCTGTGTTTTTATGATTATAAAATTTCAACTAATGTTACAAACAAGGATTTTTAGGTTTTTTATTTCATATATATTCAAATAATAGTCATGTTTACAAGAGGAATCACATGAATCATCTTAAAAGAATAGGTTTTACATAAAATATATGTCACTTGTGCATGATTTTACTAATGATGGAAGATTAAATAGTTTTCTTTTCAACAACTTGTACTATGTTTCAAATATGATTTCTTGATGATATTTAATTTTTATGAACCCCTATGTATGTGTAATTATGATATAAGGTCATTTGAGAATATTTTTTGGTGCATTCGAGTAATGACAATGATGATGATAATGGCATAAATTATAATGATGTAGTTTCTACATATGAAAAGATAGTGTAGTGTACCTTATTATTTCATTATCAGGTGTTAATTTCCTTAGTAAGAATATTTTGTGAGTTCACTTCAGATAGTTCTAATTAATTAAGGTTATAACTATAGTCTATGTGGAGTTATCCATATATGAACTCGTAGGATTCTATTTGACTAAACCTGGTGTCTTTGGCCTCGATGTGGTTTTTCTAAGAGTGAAGTCACCATGGCATGTCTATTGAGATATACTTAGATGATCATCTCTGAGTTGTAACTCTTAGAGAAACCTCTTGGGGTTATGTGTATGACCTTGTGGACTTAGAAATATGACTCTTTTTAATAGGGATATGGTGTATCGTTGTTTTTAAATGTAACTTGAGTGCATATATACTTTATGAAGGGATAGTAAAGGTTAATTATTTAGGGGTAGTTTTCATTGAGTAAAATTACTTATGCATGTGAGTAATCCTTGAAAGTATTTAAGAAAGGTCTTGAAAGTTTCCCTGAAACCCGGTAGAATAGAGAACCTAGGGTGATAACACTTGTAATATAAGGTTGTGTTCTTGGATCACTTAGATTCTTATGACATCAAGGGTAGGACCAGGGGTTTCCTAACATGTTAGTTTGGAATAAAACTGTTGTTCCATGCTAAGATAAGATACTAGTTATTTAGACCTAATAGGATTATATCATGGGAGGATTCTAAATAGCTTTATCTAACATCTGTGTGATGGGTGGTGCATGGTGAATATTGGAAGTAAAGAGATTCCCATTACTAAAGGAGCACCTATAGTGCTTTATTTTAGTGGATTTGGAACCTTGTTTTATGTATAAAGCTAAAAATTCATGTTTTTCTGAACCTGGAGGTCCATGAATCATGAAATAATCACTCTACCTTTGTTTAAGAGTTTTATTTTCATGACTAATTTTCATATCCTTAATGTGGGAGAATTATTATATGTCCATTCTTACATGTGGCTTAGTTTAATTGATAAAAATGAAGTGGTGAGTGGACTGTTGGGAATGTTTCAAGTTCTATAGATGAAATTGGATGAAATTATGGTGGTAGGTCACGAATGAAATTTGGTTTAGAGTCACCCTTACAATTAATAACCATCATGTTGTTGTGAATATCTTAGGTCTTGGTTTCCTAGAATATTTTGTTTTTAGCGATTATGACACAATGTAAAGGAATAGAATTGATAAAGGAATGGGGTACCATTTTGTGGTTAACCCAGGTTGGTCATTGATGTAAATTTTATGGTATCTAGTAGCAACTTGTGTAAAGGGATGAGAATTTTCTGGGTCAAGGGTAATAATATATGATTTGGATGCTAAAGGATGTAGATTAAAACATGAATGGATCATTGAATATAGTGAACTAAGTTCTCGGTAATATAGGTGTATAAAATTCTTATTATTTTTTCGAAATCAGGTATGAATAGATGATTGTTCTTAGTCATCATGTTTAGTGATGACTATTCATGGGCTGGGTTGGTCAATGTAGCATTGTGATTCAATGATAAGGACACTCCTGTGGTAGGGAGAATAAAATTGGTCATATATCAAATGACCTATCTTCTATGAAGATTCATAATCTAGTGTAAAACCAGTCCTCAAATGGTCATAGAGACTCCAGGTGATCGATTTGTGGTGGACCCAAGTTTATTTGGTTGAGTGATGAATTCTTGATGTTTGATTCGGATGTATCACTAAATGGAGACCATATGTGGGATTTGGAATCTAGAAAAATCAATTTAAATTGGGATTAAGTGATATTTTTTGTGTGTTGATGCATGTTTGAGAGCCATGTGGCTGGTACAAGTGGTTAATTAATCAACCAAAGAAATTCCTTCAAATTTTATTTTGATTTTGGTAAATATTTTTGATTAGTTTAATGATGCCTCAGAGGCATAAGGAATTTTAATTTGTGGATTTTTGTAGTTTGGGTTGTCTAGATCAGGTACCTCTATAAGAAGTCAGTCAGAAGTGTTCTAAATGGTGTTTTTTCCTAAATATGTATGTAGTGTCTTTGAATCAGATCAAGCTCAATGTATTGGGTATGAAAGATGTATTTAATTATTGTTCGGGTCCTTTTTGATATTTTAGTGTGTCTAGCTTATATATGGTTAGTACGGAATCATTAGTTAAATTTATAATTAAGAAATAGGTTTTGTCATTGACTTTGAACCCATATTTTGTGCTTGATTGAGTGTGATGGAATTGAACCACATTGGGTGTGTCATTGGACTGTTGGAATATTATTCTGTATAGAGATTACTATAGTGGGGAACATGTTGTTTCTTATGAAGTAATCATCGAAGAGAATCGATGTGTGTCAAGTTCAGTGGTGGTGGTGGTCATGGTATTGGGGTTGGGTGACAGTGAGATTTTTGGATTGGCTTCTCGTGTTTTTGTTCGGAGTCATGCAGTGGGAGTGTGATGAGCATTCAGGAAGAGCATGGACATGAGATGATAAGTTGGTGTTCAATGATGGAACATAGATAAATCTTTGTTAAATAAAATCAAGACTAATTGGGAGGCATGATTCATATTCTACCACTACTTCCCAAGGATGATAATTGATACGGTGGAGATATTATAATGACCTATGTAGTTATGATTATTAAATTTTGGATGAAGTTTAAAATTTTAATCTAGTGGATGGTTAATTTGGAGAAATGGGAGTTACACCAAGGTTCTTCCTATATAATAATATTTAATAATTGTTTTTAGACTCTTGATAAATACCATAGGTCAAATAAAAGCTTGGTTTTTCAGTAGAGGGGACCCGAAGTAGCTGGGATTGATGCAATAGCCACCAACTAGCTAGCATCCCCCATCACCTAGACAGTGGGATAGGTAATAGTACTACTACCTAGTAGGACTCACTAGAAAACTTGTGGGTTAGGTAGTAGGCCTAATTCCCATTAGGTCTCATGGACAACATGGTGAGCCTACACCGGGTGGTTGGTAGATCCCGATTGTCTAGCTGGTGGGCATTCTAAAAGGGGTTAAGTGGGGGTTATTTTAGTTTTTTTTTGCCATCATGACCCCTTGGGATTTATAACCCTACTCAAATTTATAAGAGTAATTTGGTTGTATCCATCTCTATTCCTCCCTCTAAGAGCTTCCCTTGATCTAAGGTGGATCATGATTCCAATAATTGGTTAATCTTGCTATGATTCATTGTTTTTCATCAATTTTGGGCTCCATTTTCTTCGTGTGGTGGTGGATCATTGTGAAGTTCATCATGGGTGATCCTCTTGGTATGCCTTGGCCCTTTATAATCCTTTGAGTCTCAATTATATTAAAATCCCTTCTTGATTTTAATGATCATTAATTAATCATTTTCTAGATTTCAATTAAAAATTGGATGACATTTTCATTGGTTCTTGATGGAATTGTCTCATAAAGATAGAAATTTTGATTGACAAGGCTAAATGATGTATTATGATGATGAATGTATGACATTTATGGGAGTTTTGTTGAATTTATTTCCCTCATTGGTCTCTTAAATTGTCTTAATTAAAATTGAGTTAAATTTTTCATTTTATCAAGAATTTGATTTGGGGATTTTTCTCATCATATAATCGAGAGTGGACAAAATTTGTTGGGTGGAATTGAGTCTAAGGTACGTCACTTGGTTGGTTTATTATAAAGGTTCCAATTTTTTATATTAAATTGTACTTGGACTTTTTGTTGTATGATATGTATTTTTTCCAATGTAAAGTAAGAATCATGTTACAGACCTTCCATATGAGGTTGTTCATAGTTACGGTTGGGCAGTGACATCTGGTAAGTCTTTCATAAATTAATCCTTCTTCCTTTGAATGTGAGTTTCATTTTAATAATTTCATAAATTATAATTCAGTTATAATTAATTAATTTGGAATTTTGGTCATGTTTAGAACCTCATGGAGATCAATAAAAGGCTGAATATACTTGGATAACTTTGAAAAATCTTCTAGGATGTTCTTGGTTTGGATTTGACTCCATTTGAGGGATGTGGTCTTGTGTACTCTAATGTGTGGTATTATGCATGTGTTATTATCATGTGGTATAAGGTTCTCCAACTTGGTATAATAAACATAAAATTCATAATGTGTTATTAATAATAAGAAATTATCAATTAATTCATGATCCATAAGTCTTAATTAATTAAAGGAACTATGCTAAATGTAATTAGACAAAGAGTAAGGTGCCATAACGGATATTTGAACACTAGCTTGATGTCAGCTGCTGATGGTCAAGGCTTGTTCACTAATGTGTTCCTTAGAATTCATGGACCCTATTCGATGTGTTGTTTTACTACGTGAGACCTAGATTCATGAGACCATGTTTGATTCCTTGAACACATTTGTGTGCATGTGTGGCCCATGAGACCTTTTTTGTGGTATTGATCACATGTGGGTGTGGTTGTGGCCCATGATACCCATATATGAATCATACTTACATTAGTATGATTTTGTATAATGTTATATCATTTTTAATGTTAATCACATGTATATTTTTGTTTCTACTACTTCCTCTTAATGACATGCTTTATGATTCCTTTATATGATCTACCTTTTTTCTGTTATCACCTTATCTTTGGAAGCATTACTTTGGTACTCAAAATAGTTGGATCATCATGAAATGGTTATCTCTTAGAGGGGGAGTGTGCAAGGCTTGTGAAAATTAAGATAATGGACCCAAGAATATGGTAGAGGCATGGAGGCCTTGAGGCCTAACCCATGGTAGAGGTAGTAGGGTCACGATAGCCTTATGGATTGACCCGAGACACAATGTTGGGATATGATGGCCTTATCTTAGGACATGAGGTTGTTTCAGGATGATAAGACCTTGTGGCCTAATATAACTTGATATCTTCTGTCTGCTAAGATATGTATTCATAATTTTTGGCTTGTCTAGAAATTTAATGGCATTGAGGCCATTTATGATATTTTTTATGAATGCTTTATCTTCTGACATTTTTTCAAAAAGGAGATAAAGAAGGTATGTTCGGGGTTCATGGTGGATGATTAAGTGGATGGATTATTATCATATGGATGTTATTTTTTTGTGTGATTTTATGGTTATATGTTATGATTTTATAGTTATGTTTTTTATATTTTCTTTCTATTCAGATTATCACATGTACATACACTACATTTACCGGTTGGGTACTAGACCATGTAGGTGGTGTTCTACTTAGTTATAGTTACACACTACTTAGATATCCATGTAACCTGGGTACCTGAGAATCCCCCACTTATTGTAGGTATAAATTAAGAAAAGGCATGGGTTTGATCATTAAGTGGGATAGCTCACTATGAGCCTGGATACCATGATGATGTGAGGCTTAGAGTTACATAGCCTATTTTACATTTATTTATTTTCTTTTTGTACATTGTTTTCATGATGATTGGTCAGTGTATTGATTTCAATTATGATTGTTGAGTTTGTTTTTTCTACATTAAATCATTATAGATGATATTTCTATCCATATTAATATACTCTGATTATTTATTAGTACATTTTTTGTTATTTATCTATTATTGTGAACTCAAATGGAGGGTATATTATCTCAATGAATTCACTTAGACCCTCACTGCAAGTAGGAAGACTCTGGAATAGGGGTGAACTATGTAGATCTTTTTTTATTTCAGATTGGTCCCAGTGATTCAATTCATGATGTTACATGTGGAATCACCAAATTAGTCATGTAAATGATAATTGTTTGAAAAAATTATATCAGGAATGGTGTTTAGATTCTTTTTAAGTGAAACTATTTTATATATTTAATTCTTGTTTACAAGAAAAAATAACAAAAACTCCATTCATTGGAAAATGTAAAATATCTAAATAGATTCGTGAATTAGTTTGTAAAGATGTGTTTGGATCATTCCCAGTGGAAGCTATAGGTGGATACTCGTACTTCATAAAATTAATCAAAGACTTTAGTAGATTTGTTTGGGTATAATTAATTAGGAATAAGTCAGATTCCTTTTAGAAAATTAAGGAATACAATAATGAAGTAGAGAATCATCTGGTCATGAAGATAAATAAACTTCACTCAGATTAAGGTGGTATCATATCTAAGAGTTCATCGATTATTTAAAATATTTTAGGATTCTATCTTAACCAACTCTTTATAAACCATAGTGTAATAGTTTCAATGAAAGGAAGAACCACCCTTTGTTAGACCTGGTGAGGTTAAGGATGATTCATGAAAATATTCCATTATCCTTTTAGCTATTTCCATTACGGACTATAAAATAAACACAAAACTGGGTTCCAACTAAAGAAAAAATAATAAATCCATGCAAGTTACTATATTAAAATATTTTTTTGTCACATATTCATGCATGGGGATGTGAGGCATTTTTTAAGGTTGTATATAGAAAGGGAGAACATCTATTAAACTGATAGTCAGATAAAGGTAGAATTCAATGAAGTTGCAACTCAGGATATAAAAGATTTGACACATGAACAGATTCCACAATCCACAATGGAAGATGTTTTTTCATGGAAATAAGTATTTTATATAATAATAATAGATATTACATAACTATAGAGATATAGTTTTCTAGTCACCAAGGAAGGTGACATGTTATTAATAGAATACAATGAAAATATCTCCTATAAGTAGTGAATAAAAACTCATAAGTTTCAAATTGGAAATAATACATGAATTCAAAAGTGGATTACATATAATAGAACCATGTCTGGGTTTTCATAGATCCCCAAATTGATGTAAAACATATTGGCTAAAATGGGTATTACAGAAAAAACTAGACATGGATGGTAAATTAAATGCTTATAAGGCATGAATGGTTACTTAAGAGTTTAATAAACATAATGTAATATGCTATTATGAAACCCTTTAAGATTTCATTCCACTAAAATCTATTATAAATATTCTTGCCATAGTAGTTGACTAGGATTATGAGATTATAAAATTGCTATCAAGATATATTTCCTTAATAGAAACTTTATCAAAGGGGTCTATATTACATAAACAAATGTGTTAATGACACTGATGGATAAAAATAAGGTGTGAAAGTTACAAATATCAATTTATTGATTAACGAAAGCATCAAGATAATGGAACATTCATTTTGATGAAACCATGAGATAATTTGTCTTAATAAATAATTAATGTGGCCCATATGTCTATAATATTTTTATTAAGAGTGTGATAGTTTTCCTAGAAGTATATTTTGATGATATATTACTAATGGGAAATTAAATAACATTCCTATATTCGCTTAAGACGTGCTTAGATAAATGATTCTCTATGGAAGACATGGGTCAAGTAACATGTATTCTAGTAATCAACATCAATGATGATATATCTAATTTTCTTCTTGGAATAAGTCAAGGAACATAAATTTATAAAAATATATAATAGATTCAATATTAATTAATTTAATACATGGTTTTTTTCTAATTTCACATGGTGTACATATCTACAAGAAAATGCATTGTCAAAACCTAATAGGAGAGAGAGAATGAGTAGAGTCCCTTATGCACCTATTATTGAATCTATCATGTATTTCATTATATATACCAATATTTATATTTCCTATTCCTTGATTATGGTAGGAAAATATTAAGAAATCTTGGGAGATCCACATTGTTTTATTTTAAATGAAAGTACCCTCAAGATCATTGAAATTACAAGGGGTGAATAAGTGATTATAAATTCCTTTTAATGTTGCATCTTAAAAAACATTCACCACTATTTAATATTTTAAACTATATTTATATCAATATATTCAATAACATAGATAAATAGAATTGTAGGATTATGAGGTTCACCTCTCAAAATGATAAATTTTATCCTTAGCACGATATGGATTTCATTTAGACCATATGACCCACTAATATAAACATATAGGTACAATGAGAAGGGATTATACTTGTACTTATCTTAAAAAAATTATCCAAAATATGAAATTACTTCTCATTCTTTTATAATAATATAAAATTTTATTTAACAATAGAACTGGCTTCAAACATATGAGATTACATTTACATTTTAAAGTGGTTTTCTTTCTTATTATTCTTCCGCTAAAAAATCACAAGTTTCTCCTTCTTATATCTTATACACTACACTGAAATTATATTCTTTATTTAATGCAAATTACACATAGAGAGATCACTTCTCTTTTTTATGAATGTGTGATACTCTTTATTATCTCACATTCCAGTAGTAATAGAAAGTTATAATTTTGAATTTAAAATTCAAATTCACACAATTAAATTCCACTCAACTATTTATAAACCTCTTATAATTATTCCCAACTCATTCCTCTTCTTTTCAAACTTTTCCCTAGGACCCTATAACATAGTAGTAATCGATGTAGCATGACCAATGGTTATGTTGTAACTTCTTCTCTCTTATACATATGAACACTTTTATTTATGTTCTGAACCTTATTATACAATTTCATAAAACAAAAATCCCATTTTCTAATGTTTAATACATGAATTAATAGCTTTATAATCATTTTTAATAAAAATTTTCCTCTAAATATTAATTTGGTAAACTCTCATATTTCTGAGAATTTTCTTAACCCCAAAGTCTAACAAAATCTCTTAAGTCTGACACGATTCATCTGAATTATTATGTGACTTAAATAAGTGTTTTATGTAGACTTAAAAATTCATTAATGATCATTACTAAGTCTTACAAATGAATCATCATGATGCCTCAAATTAAAAGCCTACTTCAAATTCATAAAAATCGCATGAAATTCAGACATGGACCACTCAAATTCTTATTTATATGCTAAAATTTATTATGCGGACTCAAAAACTATTAAGAACTTTGAATTTTGGGAAAACATAAGTCAAAAACACTAAATATAAGTCTTATTCACTGATATATAGTAATAAATATGTATTTAAAAGTCTTATTTCGACTTTCAAATTCTTATATGTTTGTTGACGCTCCTTTCATCACAGAATCTAAAGATCATAAAAGGGGAATATCTGAGCTCAAAGTGATTCAACCGTTGAAGAAAACATCAAAAATCGACAAAGGGATGAACAAGGAAAACATTGCCCATAGGCCGTGCAAGTTCCTTCATGGCCACGCAAGTATACTTGCGCGACGCACCTTGGCGCGCAAGTGACTTGCGCGACCTAGTTGATAACCGCCCGGTAACCGCCCGGGGTCTTCTCCTACCTATAAATAGACCCTGTGGGCCCCCCATTCGAGAGGATCTTTTTCTAGAAACTCGAATTTAAGCTCCCGACGCCCAAGTCTCTTCTCAAAGCTTCTGAAACACTTCTAAGGTAATTTCTTACCTAGAACGGAAGATCTAAAGAGAGGGAGGAAGGTCCAAGTGTTGAAACTCATCAACACTTGCGTGCCGCCTTACTCCTTCGATAGAACTTACACGTCCCTTTTCTGGAAGAACCTCAAGATAATTCTAAAGGATTTAATAAAGAGTCGCTCAAGTATTTCAATGATGGTTAACCATCGCGCAAGTACACCACGTGTCGCACAGGTATACCTGCGCGACCAATACTTGCGCGCCCCCGCAATACTTGCACGCCTTCCAAGACTTGCGCGCCCCTTCCTTTTTTGGGTGCCTTTCTTGCCCATTTCACCCCTCTTAAGCCATTATACTTACTTTTCAAAGATTCAGTCTTCAAGACACTCTTCAATGCCATTTATGGCATGATTTCTTGATTTGACTTCCTTATCTGAAAGGAATTTTGTGGAATATCTCTGAAAACCTAGTGATTTAAATATCCTTATGTCACTAAAGATTGAGATTCCATTCATTCAACCTCATCCTTTAAGATGAGAGAATCCTTAACCTGGGTCTCCTATTCAGGAATAATCCCCAGTCCTAAGTCCTCCAAATCTGGGCATCCTCCTCAGGAGTAAGCCCCAAACCTTAATCCCTTAACCTGGGTCTCCTTTTCAGGAATAAGTCCCAGTCATAATCTTGGGCTTCCTTTTCCGGAGTAAGCCCCAAGTCCCCTAACCTGGGTCTCCTTTTTAGGAATAAGTCTTAGTCCTAATCTTGGGCATCCTCTTTAGGAGTAAGCCCCAAGTCCCTTAATTTTTGGGCATCCTTCTTAGAAGTAAGCCCCATATCCTCTAATTTGGGCTTCCTTTTCAGGAGTATGCCCCAGTCTCAAATATGGGCATCCTCCTCAGGAGTAATCCCCAAACCTTAATCCTTAACCTGGGCTTCCCTTTCAGGAATAAGTCCCAGTCATAAATCCCTTAACCTGGGCTTCCTTGTTAGGAATAAGCCCCAGCCATAAATCTGGGCTTCCTTTTCAGGAATAAGCCCCAAGTCCCTTAAATTCTCTTTAACCAGTTCTAATTTATGTTTGATCTGGGATTCCTTCTCAGGAGTAAAACCCAGTTATCAATCCTCTCCTAATATGGGTTTCCTTTTCAGGAATAAGTCCCAAGTTAGAGTATTCAAATCTCCATGAAGCACATATACCTTTATGGACCCTGTTCCTGGATTTTCTCCCTAAAGTAAATCCTAAACCTTCATCTATCTGGGCAGTCATACATACATAAGCCCCAAACCATTTCTTATGATTTCATCTTTCATGTAACAATTGTCTAATTTTTACCAATACCTCTTGTTTCTCACACCGAGCATGACTCACGTGAGCTTAGAGTGTAAAAGTAATTATGACATCCTTCTTTGAGCCATCAATCATAAACGTCATACTTCCTTATTCGAACTACGTGGGTTATGATTCCTTTTCCAAAACAAAGGATATGTAGGTAGCCCATCTATGGGTTCGATCCCAACTTTGAAATAATTCATGTCCTTCCGAATGACAATAAACGTTAAGTGCCCCACTGAGTGGCTTTAAAACCAGCCTGGTCATCATAATGACCAAGAGACTTTTATATAAAAATTTTGAAGGATACCATTGACCAAGAATCTCTAAATAAATATAGATTATTCTCTATTGATGAAGAACCTCGAATACATATAAAAGATTCTCTAAATTTCTTACATATTTAATCATTGATTGTTAAACTGAAGGAAAGCTCATTTTATACTTGGTAATGTAATAAGGATTCACGAACATAACTTAAATCTATAAAGAGAGTCCCGGAATAGACAATAATTCCCCTCAAAAAGGTGTGATGAGTCCGACCTCCCATCATCTCGACCAAAGAAAATTCCTAAACCTCATCAGTCCACAAGCTAATGAGAACCTACCTTTGTAAAGTAGGTCCAAATGGATATGGAATCATTGGATGTTTCCGGTTCTACGAACAAACCCATTAGAAACCGATCAGAACGTTTGAATCTCCCAACTAGGAGGTCATCCCCGAATTCCGAGGGAAACAAAAAATGGTGAACCCGACGTGAATCCTTAACCAAGTTAAAATGATGTTTTACCTATTTGTTAAGACCCTATTAAAAACTCAATAAGAGGGATAACAAAAACAATCATTGACATATGTGCTCATCCAAAGGATGAAGTGGCAGAATTTTATCTTGATTACGTCTGTTATATCAAACAGGCACTCTTTTCCAAGATCTTCTGTATTTCCATAATGGCTGCTCTCAAATTCACATCTGTGAATACTGCTGCTGCAAATACCACTGCTGCTATTCCTACTGGATCGTCATCCGCTCTGAGGATGACATCACCTACTCAGTGTCTTCAACGCTGGGTATCAAATGCGTTGGTTAAGGAGTATCGTCAACACGGTACCATCCCAACTCTGGAGGCTGCCCGACAGGCCCTCCAAGTGAACAACTCACACAGGTCGTCCAGACAACGACGACCAGTGATCAAGAGGCAGGCGGTGCTGACTACCGTCTCCAACCATTTCGGGTCGTTATCCCCAGAACGCAATTTCCATTCGATCCCTTACTCTGAGGAAGTGAATGAGCAGGTCCCTCAGGGCCTTAATTCAAAAATACAGGATTCCTTCCCTAAGGCTCCCATCAACAATCGCCGCCAGACTCGTGCGGCAGTGCGCCCTCAACACGATGAGGGTACCGACTCCAGGCATTCGGCTCAGGTTCTTCGAACCCGAGCAGGAAAGATGAACCGCCAGAGGCGGAATCCGGTTAACAATGGGAAGGTTATCATCCCTGCCATCTCCAGAGAAGTCCACCAACCTAACTTGGTGGCGAACAACGAGCAGGCACACACACCTGCCCTTTTTAATTCCGCTGTCCAGCAGACTCGTCTGGCAGCATCACGCCAATCCCGCCAGGCAATTCCGGCATTGTACTATAGGAAGGAACATACAGCTGCTTATACATCATCAGTTAGTCAGCAGGCTCGTATGACTACATATGATGAATCTCGTCACCCACGTTTGGTGAAGTGTAATCAGCAGGCATATACACCTGCTAATACTAATCAAGCCTACCAACAGTCTCTCTTGGTAGCGCACGGAGAATTCAGTCCGAAAGCCCCGACGACAAACAAGAGGCAGACTCAACTCTCCACCCCCACACTTGAGTACTGTCAGGATTCACTAACAGGAAAAAGAGGACAGGAGAAGGCACATACACCTACTCCAAGCCCGGAATGGACGTATATCCCCGTTCCGGCAGCTGAAGTCGCCAAGCATATTTTGTCAATGGTGAAAGAGCAGAAGCAAATTCCTGCTCATATTCTGGATGCTTGCGAGGATATCATAACAGCTTCAGCATCATCTCAGGGAAAGACACATAAATCTATCCCTAGCAGTGGAGTGACACATCAACGATTCACTCCGGAACAGACACACGCATCTGTTCCAGTCCAAGAGGGTTATGGGGCATACTCCCCCATATCATACGGACAACCAAGTCAGGCACATACACCTGATTTGAGTGGAGATCGTCAGCCTAACCTAACCATCTTTCCTGATCAGGCACATACACCTACTCAGAGTAACCACTTTCGTCAACAAGTGGTTTCCAAAGTGAGTAAGAAGGCATCTAAGAAAAAGATCTTCCCATCACAGTCAGGAGATCAAAGTCCAATCTGTAACAAGGCCTTACTCGATGCTGGAGTTCTTGAAGCCCTCATACATTTATCTGTTGAAATTAAAGATTCTACTCCCTCAGTTCCCAATAACGGGAACATTAATTCCGAAGGTCTTCAATAGACACTTCCTCATGAAGGCTTGCTTCATGAAAATTCGGTCAATCTTGAAGTTTCTTCTTCAGATGAGAGCCACAGGAACCCTCTGTGTGGTCAGAAGATCGAGGAGCAAGAGATCTTATCTTATGTTGTAACCCATTATGGTGGTCCTCCCCATGATGATGAATTTCGATGCGAAAGTCCTCTCCGCAGTAGTGATTCACATTGCCTGGAAAATACTCCAGTGGACAATGTAGTGCCGAGAAAGCCCTCTTATCTTGAGGCACTTGCAAATGCGAAACCAGTCATGTCTGATGCTTTATCGCTAGCAAGTGAAATACTTTCTCAATCAGAATATAAACCAGGGTGTAGGTCATTCTCCGAACCACCCCTAAGTCATGCATCTTCTAGTTTGATCAATGATCTCTCTACCAATATTGTTGAATCCGATGAAGCAAAAAGGAAACACCAACTCTGGTCAAAACAGGTAGAAGAATCTTCATTTAATGATAAAGAAGAAATGCTGAACATGAGGAAAAAACTGGCGAAAAGTGAGGTACCAGTCATGTTTTGGCCTTTGGCTAACTCCCAGTACGACATTCCAAAGATGTTGACGGATGATGGAATCCATTATATTAGTCTCAACATATGGAAAACTCTTTTTCAATTGAAGAAGAAGGTATTATATTATGATAAATATGAAAATAATCTTAAGATAATAGAAGGGATACAATGTCAGATTGATTTGGCATCTCTATCAGTCTCTCGGTATCCGAAGGCTGAAAAGAAACAGAGAACCCTTCAACGTTCATGCCTTTGCGCACTAAGAAAATTGCGTCAGTTAATTGACAATGCTCCATATGGTGTTCATATCAGAGGATGGGGTGTTCACGGAGCACTACATTTCACAGTGCTTTCCAGTCAGCAAAGCCCACCGAAAATGGTCTCATGCAATGTTATTGCCCATGGTCGGCCACAATCAATGGGCTTTGTTCATAATCAAAAGCTTGCTCAAGAACAGGCTTCAACTAGTTCCTCTCAAAATCAAGCATATCGAGAACAAGTTGTTGAATTTCTCCTACATCAAGCAGGCGAGAATATTGTACAAGCCTCTCGTATGGAGCAAACACATCATCAAATGACAGAAGTTTCGGAAATCATCCAACGGTCTGTTGAACCAGGTGATAAAAGTGGATACAGGCTAATGCATCCAGCTAATTTCCGAACTAAGATTCGCAAGATCAAGAGAACTTTGAAGAAGGTCTCAGACATAGCATGTCAAGAGCCACCCCAGCTTGTCAGACTGGGGACTCCTTTAACCCAACCCTCAGAGCCAACAAATGGGATTCGAGGAGTTGAGTGGAAGCAGTAGGAACATCCCCAGTTCTCGAGACTGGGGACTCTTTCAAATCATCAATCCCCTTCTCAGAGAATATCGGTCTTTTCTCGATTGGGGAAGAATCCCAAAGAGAAAAGAAGAGCCAAATTATCAGGAGATTCCCTCCAATTTATAGCTCGTCAGGAAGTTTCTAAAAGATTAAATCAACAAAAGGCAATGTCTCATCAAAGACATGAAAGAAGACAACATCACAGAAATATTGATAGAAGGGATGCGATGCATTATGCATCAATCAATGTCATCAATGCCGTTGTTGCTAATCCACCAGAGGAGGTTCACTCAGGGGACTCAGATGAAGAGCGTCCTTCTCACGAAAATGTATGCACCAATACAAATGAAGAAGGTGTGCGTACACGAAGTCAAAGGATTACTCAGAACCTAAGTAATCCATTTCCCTCCCTCCAAAAAGTATCCAACAAAGGGAGGGGAAAGAATCAGGTTACATATCCTTCCTCTGGAGAAGGTCAATCGCTCTCATTAGAGCAAAGTTTTGCACAACAAGAGGAAGAAATGAAAGAATTAAGAAGCTTGAATGCATAATTACTTCAGAGTGGTCTTCTTCTTAAGAATGCTGAAGTCTGACAGCCGAAGGAATTTGTTGTAACTACTGAGATGGATCAGGAATATACTCCTTTATCAGTACACCCTCAGAGGTCTAATCCTACGGGTCAAACGCAACAACGGTTGGCAGTGCTACCATCAGTTGCAGCACCAATCACCACGTCTGTCCAAGCTCCATTCATTGCACCTACCCAAGACCAAATTCAACCTGATGTTTCTCAAAAGCTAATAACTACTATTGAGTCATTAACAGCTCGGTTAGAAACTATGGAAGGGAAACTGGTGCAAGTTCAACCAGAAAAGAACGTTTACCCCGAATGGGTAGATTCAATTTCTCCTCCATCTAGTTTTGGAACCCCTGTTTTCCCTACTTTCAATGGATCAGGCGATCCAGAACAACATTTGACACATTACGTGTCTTGTTGTGATCCTATGATGGGAACTCCAGAGCAGCAAGAAGCAGTGAAACTCAGATGCTTCGTGCGAACCTTGCAAGGACCAGCTTTTGTCTGGTATACAAGCTTGCAATCCCGGTCAATCATCGGATGGGAGGATCTTCGTCAAAAATTCTTTATTCAGTTCAGCTCAACTTTGCCAAAAACGATAGTTTTCGATCTTACAAACTGCAAGCAAAGGGAGAATGAAAGAGTCTCTGATTTCATTGCTCGCTAGAAGGGATTAACGTATTCCCTAAGTTTAGCACTCCCTCAAGAAGAGCTGTTACCAATCTGTGTGGCAAATTTGCGCGACGAATTACACACACCATTGATCCCTGTGAAATACACAGGAGGGTTTCGAGACCTTACTTCAATAGCTCAGCAGATTGAAGATTCCCTTATACAGGCTAAGGTTAAATCTCGTGTAATTCCATCAGCTTCAGGAAGGAGAATGGGTAAAGCAAAAACTGCTACAGTTATGCTTAAACAAGCGCCTGTATCTATTTCTACTTCAAAACCTTCATCTTCTCGAAGGTCTCCACCTCCTGAACGCCAACAACAAAGGTCGTTTCGTCCAATTGATCAAAAAGATCAACGACGAAAACAATTTGAGGATTTGAAGAGTAAAACATACTCCTTCCGAAATGAGCAAGTTCCTGGTTACTTCATTTCAGCTCTGGAAAATAATTTGGTTCAATTACCAGTGCCCAAGAGGCCAAACAAGGAAGGAGATGAAGACCATCCCAATTATTGTCTCTTTCATCAAATGTTAGGGCATCCCATCCAGGAGTGTTTTGTCTTTAAAGACCTCCTGCAAAACATGGTCGACTTGGGACAAGTCAAGTTGAAAGGTTCTTCGACTCAGGTAGCATGTGTTACTGCTACAGTTCCAGAGGAGGAAGGTGAATGGCAAGAAGTCAAAAGTAGAAATGCACAGAAATATGATGATTGGATGGTCAGAAAGACAATCAATCGGACTCATGCCATTTTGCGAACACAATTAAAAAAACCAATTATGTCTTCTGCCATGAATATTACGGTAAAACCCTCTTCGTCAAAGGGAAAATCCTCAAAGAAACGGTTTGATTCAAAGAAGAAAAAAAATCAGAAGAAGATGAGTATGTGTCAAAGCCTAAATTGTCTTTGACTCTGGCAGACTTTATACCATCTACTTCAAAACCACGAGCACAACCCCTTCAAACGGCACAGCCTAAATAGGCTAGTCAGGCAGAGTCTTTATTAGACGAAGAGTTAATCTTCGGTTTTGTTAATATGATTCAATTAACAGATCCGTATTCCAGTTGTAATTTCAATTTTGATGAGTCTGAATTCCCTGTATCAAATAAGGGAATCCGAGGAAGTTCCCGAGGTTCAGGATACAGGGGAAGATGTGGATCTTTTCGAAGCCACTACTCCAATTCTACCCCTGCTAGCACTGTGTATGTAGCAGAAACTCGTGGTAGAGCCCTTCAGCGAGCTCGAAAATAACAAGCAAGTTCTTCTGCCAATAGTCAACTCAGTCTTGGCACAGTTATTTTGGAAGACCGATTGAAAATTACATCTTCTTTATCTGATCAAGTAAATGGATCTAATCGGTCTAATCTTCCAAAACCAAGGATGTTTCCAACTTCTATCTCAATACAAGATGCATCAGCTTCCAAAGCATCTGCTTCCAAAGTACCTGCTAAATCACATATTCATGTTGGGAAACGCAGACCTTTAGATCAAAAGTATGATATATTGAAACACTTGGCCCAAGTACCATCCAAGTTATCAATTTTGGATGCTTTGAATCTGTCAAAAGATCTTCGGGAAGCACTCATCGAAGCCTTGTAAAGTCCTCAGGAGTTTGAAGCTGAAATTGCTGCAGCTGAAGTCTATCACATAGAGAATAATCCTGCAGAATGCCATGCAGTGATATCTTTTACTGATAAAGATGAATATGATGTTGTGCATGGGCACATAAAACCTCTGTACTTATCTGGAAAACTCAATGGTGTAGATATCCGAAGATCTTTCATTGACAATGGTTCAGGAGTCAACCTCATGCCCATCCGTACACTTTATCGATTGGGCCTCACGAAATCTGATTTATCTCCTTCTACCATGATGTTACAAGGATATGATAAAAATGAACAAGAAACATTGGGCGAAGTTACACTCAGAACCCAGTTTGGAGATCTTGTATCCAATTCGGATTTCATGATTGTTGATCAAGACTCAGCTTTCAACGTCTTGCTTGGAAGACCCTGGCTACATCAGCATGCAGCTATTCCTTCATCATACCATCAATGTCTCAAATACTGTTTCAATGGTCAAGTTGGGACATTGTATGGTGATAAGACCCCGTTCAAGACATGTGAGTCTCAATACATTGAGGCAGAATTTTATCACATGAAGGGAAGAGAAAAATCTACAATGAAGGAAATTACCAAAGTTAATGCTCCATATGGTTTGGAGAAAATTCCAATAAATCCATTTACACATGTGAGTACAGATTATGTGTTACCTATCAGTCCAATTGACAAAATAGGCCCAAATCAAAATACTCTTATGGAAAGATCCATAATGTCAATTACGGTAATTGAGCCAGACAACATGGGAGAAATTGGTAACCTACCAAACAGTGATGAAAGCACAAGTGGTGACGTCTTCATTTCATCTACTGAAATCCAACAGGTCTATACTTCGCCAGTCAGGCCAGAAGAAGTTATAGCAACATCGGAGGTGAATAATGATGTCAATTCTCAATCCATCATCTCCTCTTTATTTCCCAAATAAGTCCCTTTATCATCAATAGGGTCGGAAATGGAAGCTTCTTCTTCAAAATGTGAAAATTTTGACATCTCTTCTGATTATGAAAATTTCGTTTTGTCATCTACTATGCAAGTAGAAATGGAAGAAATAGCATATGATGAAGAGGAAGATGAAGATATTAGAGATGCTCCTCCAGCATTTGAAGAGGGTATCTCTACCACTGTGGATGAACTCAGAGAAATAAATCTGGGTACAGAGAAAGATCCACGCCCCACTTTAATTAGTGCGGTCATGACCCTTGGAGAAAAAGAAATGTATACTTCTTTTCTAAAGAAAAATAAAGATATTTTTTCTTCAAACTATACAGAAATTCCTGGTCTTGATCCTGATATTTCTACTCATCATTTGGGTTTACCAAAAGAACATCGAGGGTTTAAGCAAGCCGCGAGAAGAACACACCCAACCTATGCTTCCAAAATTTAAGCTGAAGTGGATAAGCTAATCAAAGCGAACTTCATCAGAGAAGTTCAGTATCCCAAGTGGTTGGCTAATATTGTCCCTATAAAGAAGAAGAACGGACAAATTAGGGTTTGCATCGATTTCAGAGATCTTAATCGGTATTGTCCTAAAGATGATTTCCCAGTTCCAATTACAGAACTCTTAATTGATGCAATCGCTGGCTATGAAGTACTTTCCTTCATGGATGGATATTCCGGATATAATCAGATCCGAATGGCCCCAGAAGATGAGGAATCTACAGCCTTCAGAGCCCCTCAAGGTGTGTTTTGTTACCGGGTGATGCCCTTTAGTTTAAAGAATGCAGGTGCAACATATCAACGTGCCATACATCATATCTTCAAACCTTTATTAGGTAAGTTTGTTGAATGCTATGTAGACGATTTGGTGGTTAAATCCAAACAACGTTCTAATCACTTGGCTGATTTGGAAGTCATATTCCACAAGCTTCGACAACATAATTTTAAGATGAACCCCTTAAAATGTGCTTTTGGGGTAACCTCAGGAAAATTCCTCGACTTTGTTGTACGCCATCATGGTATTGAAGTCGATCCTGAGAAGACCAAATCAATCCTTGGTATGTCACCTCCTCAGAATTTGAAATAATTAAGAGGACTTCAAGGACACTTAGATTTTATATTCGGCGTTTCATCACCAATTTCGCAGGCAAAAGTTTACCCTTTACCAAATTATTGAAAAAAGGAGTCACTTACTAGTGGACTGAAGAATGTCAAGAAGCGTTTGATGTTCTCAAGAAATACCTCTTGAGTCCACCAGTACTCATGCCTCCTGTTGAAGGTAGACCACTTATCCTCTATGTGACAGCTCTAGAGCGATCATTGGGTGCCTTTCTCGCTCAAAAGAATGATGCTGGGAATGAAAATAGCCTCTACTATCTCAGTAGAACTATGCTTGAAGCAGAAACCCGGTATTCAAGTATTGAGAAGTGCTGCCTGGCATTAATATTTGCAGTCCAGAAACTGAGACACTACCTGCAACATCACGAGGTCCAATTGGTATCTTGCAATAATCCGCTCAAATTCATCCTTAGTCGTCCAATGCTTACAGGACGTCTAGCAAGGTGGGCAGTTATTTTGCAGCAGTTCAACATTCAGTATGTATCTCAAAAGGCAATAAAGGTCCAAGCTCTGGCTGATTTCCTGGATGAACATCCTTCAGTGGAAGACACGTCTTCAGATATTGAACTCCCTGATGAGGAAGTTTTTTCTATTCAATAGTGTCCTCAAACATGGGAAATGTATTTTGATGGTGCTTCTAGAAGTCCAACAGGGAAGAAAATGGAAAATCCTAAATTCAACAAAGTTGGTTTAAGAATTGTACTCATTTCTCCAGATAAGGCATTGTTACCTTATTCCTTTTTATTGTGGGAAGGTGGTACCAATAATGAAGCCAAATACCAAGCTCTTATCACAGGCGTGGAATTAGCGCTTCAAGCACAAGTTAATCACTTAAAGGTGAAAGGTGATTCATACCTGGTAATCAAACAAGTCAATGGGGATTATGCCATCAGAAAAGAAGAGTTAATCCCTTTGTATGATTATGTCAGAAAGTTAATGGTGGAATTCCCTTCAAAACTGACATTTTCTTATGTCCCAAGATCACAAAATGCTCAAACTGATGCACTGGCTAATATAGCCACATCTCTAGCAGATCCAAATCGGGACGAGACAACCATCAGTATTGCCCACCGTCGTGCAATTTCACCTTATGTTCAAGCCAAAACCGAGGAAATTAATGAAATTAGTCCCATTCCTGAACCGTATGGTCATACTACAGGATGGATGTCACCTATCAGGGAATACCTTCAAAATGGAACACTTCCACCTGATAGAGCTGAGAAAGAACAAATCCGGCGACGTGTGGTCAATTTTACTCTTTATGATGGCCCAAACCACCTAGAGAAAATTCTCTACAAATGTGGTTTTGATGGAGTTCTCTTTAGATGAATTGATGGTGAAGAGACAATGGTTGTCATGAAAGAAGTACATGCAGAAGTCTATGGTGCCCACCAGTCTGGACATAGATTGTCTGATCAAATTCGAAGGCTTGGATACTTTTGGCCTTCAATGATACAAGATTGTGTTGATTTCACAAAGAAGTGTCATTCATGTCAAATACATTCCAACTTCATTCATCAACCTCCAGAGTTGCTTCATACAGCTAAATACTCATGGCCATTTTCCACATGGGGAATGGATGTGGTGGGACCTTACCCTTCAGCTATATCCAAGCAGTTTAAGTACATTCTTACTGCTACTGATTTCTTTTCCAAATGGGCAGAGGTAGTACCTCTCAAAGAAGTCAGTTCTAAATGCATTGTTAGCTTCATCAAGTCTTACATCATTACTAGATTTGGTGTCCCTCATACCATATTGACGGACAACGGCACCAACTTCTATTCTTCTGAGGTGAAGAAATTGTATCAAGAATACAACATTAAATCCAACCATTCATATCAGTATCATGAGGCAGCCAATGGCCAAATAGAAGCCTTTAACAATATTCTTTCAAATATACTGCAAAAGATGGTGGATATAGATAAGAGGTCATGGCCTGATAAACTCTTTCATGATTTATGGGCTTATCGGACTACCACCCGCAATGCAACGCGGCCAACTCCATATTCGTTGGTATATGGAACAGAAGCAGTCTTGCCAATTGAATTTCAATTGCCCTCACTCAGAGTAGCCATTTGTGATCAGTTATCTACAGATGAGAAATCCCAAAAGCGATTGAATGAATTGGAACGGTTAGATGAGAAAATATTTTTCACTTTGCACCGCTTGGAAATCTATCAGAATCGAATAGCATGAGCTTTTAACAAAAAAAAGTTCGTCATCGTTCATTCATTCAGGGAGAATTGGTATTAGTTCTCAGAACTCCAATGATACCAAGAAAGAAACCTCCCAATCTTGATCCAAAATGGGAAGGACCTTATTCAATACATAGGGTATACTTCAATGGAGCTTATTCATTAATCTCAATGGATGGAGAACTCATCATGACTCCAACCAATGCCAGATTTCTGAAGAAATATTTTCTATAAACACAAAATATGGTCCCTAGAACCAAGATTCTTACAATTGGTTCATACCTTTCGTCCAACATGACGTTAAACTATAGTAAAGTCCCTTTTTCGTCCAACATGACGTTAAACTGTAGAAAAGAAGATGTCCCCGCAACATGACACTAAACTGTGTGGCACCAGTTCGTCCTTGCTATATGACGTTAAACTATACAGCAATGGTCCAGTGTGACCTTAAACTGAAACTTCGTCCCACACGATGTTAAAAATGTGAAAAATTTCCCTAAATGGTCCAGTATGACCTTAAACTTCATCATCAACGGTCCATGCATATGACCCTAAACTATTTGCAAGTCCCTTACGTCCAGCAAGACGTTAAACTGTGACGTCCTAACTACATGACGCTAAACTGTATAAAAGTCCCTTACATCCGGAAAGACGTTAAACTACATAACCATCCACAGTCCATGCATATGACCTTAAACTATTTTCCCTTTCGTCCAACATGACGTTTAACTGTGGGAAAAAAATCCCCAATGCGTCCAACATGACATAAATGGTGTGTTATTTTGTCCTTACTGCATGACATTAAACTGCACAGTCCCCCTTTCGTCCAACATGACGTTAAAATCTACTGTCCCCATCGTCCTAAATACATGACGCTAAACTGTACAAAAAATTCATGATATGTCCTACATGACATTAAACTGTATTTTTTCCCTACTACATGACACTAAACTGTGCAGCACCAATAGTCCTAACTGCAAGACTTTAAACTGCATAGTCCCTTTATATGTCCTACATGAAATTAAACTATGCATCGTTAAGGTTGTTGTTTCCTCTTCTTTCTCACACCGAGTATGACTCACGTGAGCTTAGAGAAAACCTCAACCGTAACACTCTCTTTGGGTCGCTAACCATGTATAAGTCCCAACAACATTTTTTTTATTAGATCGTTGTCCCCAAGAACAACTTGATCATTAATTCATTCTTTAATTGAACTACACAGACTTTGATCCTTTCCCTCCAGGCTGGATATGTAGGCAACCTCCCAGGGTTCAAGCCCAAAAACAATCTCTTCACATTGGTTCACCACCATCTCATATGATGTTAATTCATGAAACCGCCCCTAGAATCAATATTTTTACATTGATTCACTTTCGTCCTTGTTATATGACGTTAAACTATGAAACACTTTTGTCCGGTATGACAATAAACTACAATACTCTTTGATTTCCTCATTTGAGAGAGAACTATTATTGACATTGATTTTTCAATCATGTTTCATTTCAAAAGACTACGTGCATACATGGTAATACCTAAACTTTTTATCTCAGGTTAAACCATCATTGCACTAAAGTCCCCTTTCACCCTTCACATGTACGAACAAAATTTGTACAAAGGGTAGTTCTAGAACTACATGGGCTTGATTCCCATCCTTATGGGATATGTAGGAACGTTCGAGTATCCCTTGAATCCAGCCCCAAGTCTTTTGGGCCTAACCCCAAATTTCACTTTCAGTCCCTTGGCTGAAAAGTCCTCATGAAAACACACACTGTGTATTCATTATTATGAACCTAACTCTATGACCCTAAACTAAGATCTCTCATACTTTCGTCCTGCACGACGTTAAACTGCATTTCAAGAACTACGTATGGCTTGATTCCCATTCTTATGAGATACGTAGTGAAGTCCAGAATTTCAATTCAGGACCCAGCCACAACATGATTAAGGTTATAATTGACCTATGTATCTCTATATACATTGGAAAATACCCATCTATATGTGTTATAATCCTAACCTTGAATATTTTCAGATCTTCATAACCCTTTTCATGACTTTTAGTCACAAAAATGTCAAACTTCTGAGAATTCTTTTTCCTGACTATGCAGTATGTGCCCATAGGTGGCCTTGCATAAACAGTCTACATAACAGACTTGTTAGCCAAAAGATACTATTTTATTTAACTATGCAGCCAATGCCCTTAGGTGGCCCTACATAATTCAACCCCCTAACGGGTTTGTCAGATAGTGGTAACTTCATTCTTGGGAAGAATGCCTCTTTTGTCCTTATTTGTCTTAAACAACAGTATGTAGGGATCCGCAAAAAATATCCATCCTTAACATATTTGTCCCATATCCTTTTTCATGATCTGAAAGTATTCAAGTCTATGGTTTATTTTTCTTCCCTACGTTTGGGTCAGACCTTTGTAGGAGTGATATTCATCCAGTTCTTCGATAATCTTGTCGGGAAATTTCTTCTATATATTCAAGTACCTCTTTCCATACAGAAAACTCTATACTTTAGAAAATTTGAATCTCCATAAACTTTCACTGGCTTTCAGCACTAGGAAAGTAAATTTCTGAGAGTTCTTTTTGCCTAACTATGCAGCACGTGCCCATAGGTGGCCTTGCATAAACAGTCTACATAACAGACTTGTTAGCCAAAAGATACTATTTTATTTAACTATGCATCCAATGCCCTTAGGTGGCCCTGCATAATTCAACCCCCTAACAGGTTTGTTAAATAATAGTAACTTCATTCTTGGAAACTACTTCTTCTAATGATTTTTAGCTCTATTTCATATCATTCCTCAAATTCAAATATTCTTAAGTCATAGCTTACATATTTTCCCTTATACTTGAGTATGGTAATAAGTTTTCAGATAAATTGTCAAGGAATTGAATCAATTTTAATCCATTTTGGTCAAAGCTATTTCGACCTTAAACATTGGCCCCTTTATGTCTGGCATGCATGACTTTAAACTGCCCACAAAAGACAAAGGAACTCTGAATAAAAGTCAAGTTCCAGCTCACTAAATATACATTTTTGTATGATTTAGGTAATATTGAGAAATTAAAAGGTTCAAATTTTGTAGGGTTATTTGTAATAATCCTAGTAAAAATCAAACTATGCTTACTAAACCCATTGGCTTAAGTAAATTTGAAGCAGGTAGTGAAAAAATGCAGGTACAAATGATTGAAAGTGAAAGTGTTTTTCATTGATGCACAAGAGTTAGAAGGACATCCACAGACTGGAGTCTCTTCTCTTTTTCAAGAATTACAAGAGGCTTTCAACATAACACTTCATTTGATTTACGGCATCCCGAGCTTCATCAGCAAACACCTGGAATTCATTCATTCAACTGGATACAATAAGAGATGCAGTGATACCAGATCTTCTTGGAACAATTGTAAAAGGATGTTCTTGAGTGCAGTTTGAGAAAATTTTCTGCTGATCAAACAGTGACTCTGTTTCTGTCTAAGAGACTTGGAAGATGGATACATGGATTTGAGAATGGAGCATTGGAATTAAAGAGCCATTTGGAGAGAGTAATATTTTCAGATATTGCTCTAATACCATGTTTGTGTTCTCTCCACCAACCGGCAGTGGAAAACATTTCAGCCCATGGGTTTTCCATTTTCATATCTACAAGGAAATGGCATGGAAGGAGAACTTGAAAGTTCACACCATTGTTGTTGCTCTTAATGCACACCATAACCGAAATAGAGGAGTAGCAATGCAGCTGCATCTCAGGTGTATAATTGTTTGCATTTGGAACATTGACTCCTTGCAGATGACCATGACCACACAGAGGCAGATAGATGCTCTGTGGAAAATTAGGATGATGTTTCTTCAAGTACTTAGCCAAATCTGAGAGAGTGTTGTTGCAGATATCATAGTAATCATGGCCAATGATGTTCATCATGTCATCAATCCGCTTGCTAGCCAGTTCATCAGACGTTTTAATTCCATTAGTAGCCATTGAATCTGCCCAAAAGTTGAATAAATTGAACTCTTAAATGGGTTTATTTTTCATAAAATTTGTGAAAAATTTCAAAAAATGGGCTAAGTCATTAAGGCACGCAAGTCTATAAAATGGCGTGCAAGTATTCGTGGGTCGCGCTAGTTTTTTACGCGCAAGTATAAAACGCGCAAGTACAAATGCCTTTACAGTAGCGTGACATCAAGGAAAACACTAGAAAATAGAGAATCCTGCGCGGCTAAGGTGACCTGCGCGGTGAGAGCTCGAAGGTATGAAGTCCGGAAATCCGGATGCTTGTACGGAAGTGAGGCCCTCTATTTATAGACGGGGTCGGGACCCTACGCGCCGGACCCTGCACGACCGAGGACCGTAACCCTGCGCGATGTGCACTTGTGCGCCGCCTCTGTGCCCTGAAGACTTGCGCGCCCCCTTTTCCTTTGGATGTATTCGATTTCCTCATAGTCAAATCCTCCTTTCTTTCGGATCCAACTCTGAGGGGGGACTTTTGTTGACACTCCTTTTGTCACAGAATCTAAAGATCGGAAAAGGGGAATATCTGAGCTCAAAGTGATTCAAACTTTGAAGAAAACATCAAAAATCGACAAAGTGATTAACAAGGAAAACTTTGCCCATAGGCCGCGCAAGTTCCTTCATGGCTGCGCAAGTATACTTGCGTGACGCAACTTGGCGCGCAAGTGACTTGCGCGACCTAGTTGATAACCACATGGTAACCGCCCGGGGTCTTCTCCTGCATTTAAATAGACCCTGTGGGCCCCCCATTCGAGATGATCTTTTTCTAGAAACTCGGATTGAAGCTCCCGATGCCCAAGTCTCTTCTCAAAGATTCCAGATTACTTCTAAGGTAATTTCTTACCTAGAACGGAAGATCTAAAGAGAGGGAGGAAGGCCTAAGTGTTGAAACTCATCAACACTTGTGTGCCGCCTTACTCCTTCGATGGAACTTACGCGTCCCTTTTCTGGAAGAACCTCAAGAGAATTCTAAAGGATTTAATAAAGAGTCGCTCAAGCATTTCAATGCTGGTTAACCATCGCGCAAGTACACCACGTGTCGCGCAGGTATACCTGCGCGACCAATACTTGCGCGCCCCCGCAATACTTGTGCGCCTTCCAAGACTTGTGCACCCCTACCTTTTTTGGGTGCCTTTCTTGCCCATTTCACCCCTCTTAAGCCATTATACTTCCTTTTCAAAGATTCAGTCTTCAAGACACTCTTCAAATCCATTTATGTCATGATTTCTTGATTTGACTTCCTTATCTGAAAGGAATTCTGTGGAATATCTCTCAAAACCTAGTGATTTAAATATCCTTATGTCACTAAATATTGAGATTCCATTCATTCAACCTCATCCTTTAAGATGAGATAATCCTTAACCTGGGTCTCCTTTTCAAGAATAATCCCCAGTCCTAAGTCCTCTAAATCTGGGCATCCTCCTCAGGAGTAAGCCCCAAACCTTAATCCCTTAACCTGGGTCTCCTTTTCAGGAATAAGTCCCAGTCATAATCTTGGGCTTCTTTTTCAGGAGTAAGCCCCAAGTCCCCTAACCTGGGTCTCCTTTTCAGGAATAAGTCCCAGTCCTAATCTTGGGCATCCTCTTTAGGAGTAAGCCCCAAGTCCCTTTATTTTTGGGCATCCCTCTTAGGAGTAAGCCCCATATCCTCTAATTTGTGATTCCTTTTCAGGAGTATGCCCCAGTCTCAAATATGGGAATCCTCCTCAGGAGTAAACCCCAAACCTTAATCCTTAACCTGGGATTCCCTTTCAGGAATAAGTCCCAGTCATAAATCCCTTAACCTGGTCTTCCTTGTTAGGAATAATCCCCAGCCATAAATATGGGCTTCCTTTTCAAGAATAATCCCCAAGTCCCTTAAATTCTCTTTAACCAGTTCTAATTTACGTTTGATCTGGGATTCCTTCTCAGGAGTAAAACCCAGTTATCAATCCTCTCCTAATTTGGGTTTCCTTTTCAGGAATAAGTCCCAAGTTAGAGTATTCAAATCTCCATGAAGCACATATACCTTTATGGAACCTGTTCCTGGATTTTCTCCCTAAAGTAAATCCTAAACCTTCATCTATCTGGGCAGTCATACATACATAAGCCCCAAACCATTTCTTATGATTGTATCTTTCATGGAACAATTGTATAATTTTTACCAATACCTCTTGTTTCTCACACCGAGCATGACTCACGTGAGCTTAGAGTGTAAAAGTAATTATGACATCCTTCTTTGAGCAATCAATCATAAACATCATACTCCCTTATTCGAACTACGTGGGTTATGATTCCTTTTCCAAAACAAAGGATACGTAGGTAGCCCATCTATGGGTTCGATCCCAACTTTGAAATAATTCATGTCCTTCTGAATGACAATAAACTTCAAGTGCCCCACTGAGTGACTTTAAAACCAGCCTAGTCATCATAATGACCAAGTGACTTTTATATAAACATTTTGAAGGATACCATTGACCAAGAATCTCTAAATAAATATAGATGATTCTCTATTGATGAAGAACCTCGAATACATATAAAAGATTCTCTAAATTTCTTACATATTTAATCATTGATTGTTAAACTGAAGGAAAGATCATTTTATACTTGTTAATGTAATAAGGATTCACGAACATAAATTAAATCTATAAAGAGACTCCCGGAATAGACAATAATTCCCCTCAAAAAGGTGTGATGAGTCCGACCTCCCATCATCTCGACCAATGCAAATTCTTAAGCCTCATCAGTCCACAAGCTAATGAGCGCCTACCTTTGGAAAGTAGGTCCAAATGGATGTGGAATCATTAGATGTTTCCAGTTCTACGAGCAAACCCGTTAGAAACTGATCAGAACGTTTGAATCTCCCATCCAGGAGGTCATCCCCGAATCCTGAGGGAAACAATGTTGTAAGAAGTCTTACGAAATCCAAACATATCCATTTTCTCTCAAACTACAAAATCTTGAATTATTATTCAACCAAAGACCATATTTATTTCACATTACTCCATATAACAAAAAACCTTCAAATCACATTATTTTCCATTTAATGTGAGTTTGAATATAACTTATATATTGAAACAACTACAACATGGTAAACAAATCCACTTAAATTATTTTTCACTTTTCACAACTTCTTTATAAACTCAAAAATATTTCCATGTCGTCTCTTATGATAAAAAATATCCCCCTATAGGTGTTTTGGGAAACCAAGGAACATAAAACACTTTTAACCTCAAAATGTATCAACGAACCTTCATTAAATAATTTTAATCCTAATTGAGTTAACTCAATGTAAGAAAAAAGCATTCAATAATAATTTAATATTTTCCATAAAATAGTGACTTATATTCATACCTTAATATCCTTTTATCCTCTTGATACAAATATGAAAAAAATAACTACTTTTCTAATTTTTTACACCGCTGAAAACATCATGAGAAATCAATAAATAATTATCATTTCTTAAAAACTTCAAGTAAAAAAATTCCTTTCTCAATAAATATTTTTGAAAATTTTATATAAATATATTTGTGCATTCATTCTCAAGAATACTATTATAATAGTTTGTAGGGAAACACACTTTTTTCCTTCACAAAATTCTCCTTTTAATAACTCTCTCTAAAAATATTATCCCTCTATATAATATATTTCTCCCCTATTAGGTAAAATACATATAAATGGATATTATAAAAAAATTGCATCCCCCTTTGTAAAGACATTTTCTAAATACCCTAAGGAATAAACATGAAGATATTTATTTTAACATTTTCCCCCTTTAACAACAATATCCAAATAAAAATATGAGAGGGGGTATTGGATCTCATTATATTGTCCTTGAGAATAATTGCATTGAACTCTCATTATTAACCTCAAGATTTCAAAATCATCATTTGTAAATGGTTTAGTGAAAATATCATCCACCTGATCATTTTTAGGAATAAATTAAATATTCAATACATTATTTACCAAAATATCTTTGATGAAGTGATATTAATTATCAATTTTATTTTATCTTTAATGTTTAATAGAATTTATTGAAAGATTTATTACGCTTTTATAATTAAAACCTATAAGTAGTCTTAACTTCACTTCTATATTAAGGCCTTTTAATTGAGTTCTAATTCACATAAATTAGGTAGTGGGTTGAGTTATATCTATATAATAGGCTTTTATAGTCCTCACGGTGTTTAAACTATTCCTATTATAATTATAACAAATACACCTTTCACCATGAAATAAAACTCTATGGGATGTAAATTTTCTATCGTGAATACTTCTTTCCCGATCTGCATCTTTATAACCAAATAGATCAAGTTATTCCTTAATATAAAATTTCAATCAAAAATTTAGTGTAACTTTAATTTTTCTTATAATCCCATTCCCAAAAAAAATTCACTTTTATACATGGAAGAATATGTGATATTATAGAATATATGTGGTCTAGAAGTTGGGAAGTGTAACTGACTTCCAATCAGCTTCTGAAATTCTATTGGATTTACATCCTTTCCATTATTATATTTATATATATTGGATCCCTATAAAATAGGTATAGAAAATATCCTGGAATCCTACATGAAAAAAAATTATAAACTACCTTCCATACATCGCTTGATAATAAAAATATAATCTCTCTCTTGAGAAATTTTTAAGCCAAGAATGTACCTCATCTCTCCATCAAGGACATTTCAAATACATTCTTCATCTCCATAGAAAAATCCTAAAAATCTCTTTCATAATTTCTATAAAATATGATGTTATCTACAAAACCAATATTAATAAAGGATACCTATTTGTCATCATTAATGTATATGTTTCTTTCCAATATACTTTTTTAGAATTTAAACTTTTTCAAGAGGACATCTATCTTGGAATACTAAGCTCTTGTGTCCATTTTTATCCCATATAAATCCTTATTTGACCTAAAAATATAATTATATTGTTTACCAAGAAATAATCCATAAGAGAGTTCAATATAAAACTCTTTTTCCAAGTCACCATTGAGGATGGTATACTTGACATCCATTTGGAATATCTTGTATCTCATTTGTTCAAAAAATCCAGAAAATATTTTCATGGTTTCTAATCATTCCACTAGTGTGAAGATATCATAAAAAATCAATTTCTTATACTGAAATAGCCTTTAAATATATGTCTTAAATTGTTTCTCACAACTTCTCCCTTTTTATTCAACTTATTGCAGAATACCCATTTAGTTTTGATAACAATTTTTATTTTCCCACTTGGGTACCAAATACCAAGTCCCATTCTTCTCTATATAATCTAGTTCTTAATTTATATTATCAATACACTCTTGATTCTCTAAGTCTTCTTTCAAATCGTTTGTTTTGAATTGAGATAATATTGTAGTATTTGTATTTGTCCTCAAAGTTCTTCTTACTCGAACCCACAATCCTTTATTTGTAATGATGTTTTGAACTAGAACTTTCTTTGTTATCCTTGGATTACATGAAAAATATTAATCTCCATAAATTTAATTGGATAAATAATCATATTTAACTTGAACGTAATTTTAATTCTAACTATATTTAGAAACTTCTTGAGGTTATTTGACAAAAAATAGCTTCATCTTTACTTTGGAAAATTTCTTCTCCATGCGTAACTAATTTCATTGTGTGTTATATCCCATTTACATTATCGGTATAAAAAATATTTCCAATCACATTATTATAACAAAATTTTCTTCTTTTACTTTGAGGGTAACCAAGGAATATTCCATCAAACAATTTTCATTCAAACTTTTCCATATTTTGACATTTAAATTTGAAATTTCAAGGTCCTATGAACACTCTTAAGTACTTCAAAATTAATGATTTTTTGTAATAAATCTCATATGGGTACATATATTAATTTTTAATTTATAATAATATATTTTTAGTATTAAATAATACCCCAATGTCTATCTCTAAAAAATATATATGTTTCATGCTCTATCAACATAGTTTAAAACATGTGCATGAAATTTATGTTCTTCTATTGAACAAAACCATTTTGGTGTGGTGTATATAGTGAAATGATCTCATGATGCATACCATTCTTCATAATAAAAGAATTAAATATTCCAATTTTATATTTATTACCATTTTTTATAACTTTTTTAAGAGAAACAACACTCCTTATCACTTCTTATAAGACTTTTGAAAATTTTGAGAGCCTCTAATTTGTGCCATATAAACATGATACAAGTAATTCAAGTAAAGTCATCAATAAAAGAAATAAAATAAATATATATCCATTTATTGATCGGATAATCATGATCCCAAAAATTTCTAAATGGTTAATATCTAATTTATGAGTTGATTGAATTTATACTTTTTTATATGGGGAATTAACAATATTTCCCTTTTAGCATGTTGAGAGCATCTAAATCTTCTATGTTTTTTCATTATAGGCACATAACTAAAACATTATCCTCAGGTAATATTACACATGTTCTTTTTCCTAGATGACCAATCCTTCTATTCCATATATTATTTTCTTCTTTCAATCTTAAGTAACATAAATTCCCATCATCACCCACATGAAATAGATTTCCCTTATTTTCTAACCTCTTGTCAAAATGTACACATCTTCCAATCTCATCAAAAAAAATATTTCCTTTTAAAATGTCACTTCATTTGCTTCATCATGTAATTGAGAAACACTGAAAATATTACGTTTCATTATTTTAAAAAATAAAATATTCGGGGATTTCAATTGATCTTTCATAATCACAACTGATCCAAAATCATTGATTTTGAGTGACCCATCATTACCAAAGTTCACTAAGAATAAATTTTAATTTTCAAAATTATTCAAGAGTTTTAAATCTCTTTTCATATGATAGTAACATCCACTCCCTAAAATCCATGGATTATACTCTTTTGATACTTTTGGTTCCACTTTAACAACAAAAATATTTCCACTTACTTTACTATTTATATTTTTTGCACATTGAGTATTGTATATTATAATTTTTTGGGATAGTAGAAGGATGAATAATTAATTTTCATGATAACCCAGCCAATCACATCTTCCATAAACATCCTTAGGTACTTCAAACCTATTATGTGATTTCTTTCTACAGACTTATGACTACTTCTAGATTTTTCACATTTGAGTAAGATGAATCCCCCTAAAACTCTACCTACCAAACCTATTATTCTTATTATTACATTTTTAATTAATCCAAAACATATTTTCTATATGCATAAATCCTCCAAAATTATAACAGTATCTATAAAAATAATTCTTACGTATAAAAACATATTATTGTTTAGAAATTAACACATGACTTTTATGATTCTCTGTGTAAAGTCCCAATTCTAGGTGCCACTCAACGGGTGCCCCAAACCCAGTTGGTCACATGACCTCAAGTGCATTTCCCTAAATGATAGAGGCTACCGACTAGTAGTGAGGGCCCAGGTCTGATAGTGGGAAAACTATGCCCTCATTTGTCAAAGTGTAGCTCAACGGAATACAAGGTAAAACATACAACAATAGCAGAAGCAATAACCATACATATTTAATATAAACAACTGTAGTAAAAGATAACCAACCAGTTATATCGATATGATTCCACATGTCTCAAGTTCTAAGAAAACAGGTAGAACATGTTACACAATAGTACAATACAATACAGAGTACAACAAAGCAAAATAAAACAGTCGGCAGCATTGCGAGACGAAGCCTGGTCCCATGCTCCCCTACTCCTCAGCAGCACTCAAGTACCTGTACAAGGACCCTTGCCCTTATCCACACCTACAAAAATGTAATCTTTTTTGTCCAAAGACATGACCCAAACAGGGTGTGAGAAATAAATCCCAGTAGGCACCCACCAAAGGAACGTGCTCAACTCTGTGTAAACATGCAACAACAATGTGAAAAAGTAAATGCAATAAACTAAGCAGCACTCAAAAGTAACTAACTTTACCAGTTATATTTCCATTTTAATATTCATTTAATCATTCATTATAAGGAAACCACCATAGTGAATTTCTATGTAAATAGTTAGTGTCCTCAAACACGCAAACCCTTACCCTTAGGTAATCAGAATCACAACCCTTAGGTAATCATAATCTTGCTCTCAGGAATTTCCCTCAGGCATAACAGATATTTCCCTCAGGTGTATGAAGTGTCTCCATAGGACACATAATTCAATTCCCTCAGGCATATGAAAAGTTTCCCTCAGGCGAAATAGGACGTTTCCCTCAGGCTAAGCAGTACCTTACCCTCAGGCTAAACAACCAATGCCCTCAGGCTAAAAATAACATTGCCCTCAGGCACAAGTAACCGGGTCATTCCCAACATGTTAATAAGAAATTCACATTCAATTACTCTCATGTAACACCCCAAGCTTCCACTGTACGTTTCCCTTCGAATAATGCAATAGCGTGTGTTGTACGCAACCTCGAGCTCTAACACACACCACAACTAATTAAACTAGCCGTAGTGAATAGTAATACCTACTTTTTGAAATTTTATAAATTTTATTTATCAAAATGGACTTCATTTTTGGATTCTGAATATTGAAATTAGCCTATGTTGAATTTTTGGTACTTTTCTGAGAACTTCTAAATTTTTATGAATAGTGAAAAATACTTAAAAACAACTTTTTTAATCAAAATAATTTATAGTGAAAAATTATACTATTTAGTGGTTTTAAAGTATAATTAGAATATATTTTTACCATTTCATCCAATGGTGTTCATTGGGATTAATTTAACATTGAAATCGAACAAAAACAATTGCCAATCTTTTGATATAAATTGTTTCTTAGAAACACGCCATTTTTTTGTAATAGCGGGAATTAATTATAAAATTAATTAATGCAACTTATATGTTTGGAATTTTTTAAAATAGGCATCATTTTTGAATTCGGAATATCAATTATAGCTTAGGGTGAAATTTTGGCCTTATTCTGAAAAACTTCAATTTTTGATGAATAGTGAAACCACTAAGTGGTTGTTAAAAACTGATTTTTCGTTAAAATGAAATATTACCACTTCTGTGATTTGATTTTCAAAAAACCGACATACATGGTTGTCATTAAGAAGTAAAATGTGGTTCAATGAGATTAAAATAATTTTTTTGTGAATAGTAACTTTTAAGTTCTTAATCGCGATTAGGGGTAATTAGTGTAGTTTAAGGTAAAAATAATGTTTTAATAATATGAGATGAGATTGAAACTTGTCCTACTCCTATTGGATGAGTCATGGCTGACTAAGACAACCCATGGGTCAACTTTGGGACCCCATGGAGCCACTTTAGTAGGAAAATGACATTAATATATATTTATTTAATGTTAAAATTAAATTGACACAAACATGAGTTGTTTTACTAAAACAGTTTTTAAGTGGGGTTACACAGATCTAAATATTGACTATAAATATTCATTAGAAATCTAAAAATATTTCCTACATCATAGTATTTTTTTTATAATTTTTAGACATTAAATAAATTAAATTATTTATGACATCATTATGATGCAGCGATGACCTCATTATTTAACGATTTAAATAAAATGAGAAGATAATGCAAAATCCAAGGCTTACACTTGTCCAAAGCCTATTGGATGCGGAGATTTCAAAACCTCATCACCTTATCCTCGAATTATATAAGTTTGGGACCTTTAGAATCCGAAAAGCATTGTGAAATAATGTAACATTTCAATCTTTCCAAAAGTGCCCCTCCTCTCCTCTTATAAAAGGCCCCCACCTCTACCACCTTTTTCACACTTCCAAGCCTTTTGGTTCGGCCAACCTCAGCCCAAATACTCTCCCAACTTCTCTCCTTTCATCCTAGAAGCTTTACTTTAGTCATAAAGCCATCCTAAGGAGTCCTTTTGATCAAATCAAAAGGAAGAACCCGAAGAAGAGGTAACATTTTCATCACCCTCTTTCAAGTTTCTTTCTTCTTCCACTCCCTCTTTGTTTATTATTTAAATTCTAAAATTATAACTCCAGTATCTTCTATATACTGTGATGTTATTATAAAAATGGAACAACCATATTCAGTATTCTACCCATCATTTGAATGACATGTCACCATATGTGCGTACGTACGGCTTACCGTCTCCACGTCGTGGTGTAATTGTTATTCAATATATTATTATTTAGATGGGTATAATAATGATATGAAATTCATGTAGATAATAAATATAACATGATAACAATTCTGTATATATGATATACTATCCAATTATATATTATTTTAATATCAAAATAATGATATTGTCGCTCGTGCGTACGTACGGACTACCGTCTCCACGAACGCGATTAGATTCATTATCCGTCGTATCCATTAAAGCATAATTATCATTTGATGATTTAAAAATAATGTTTAAGGACATGATATCATTCTGGATATGAATAAGATACAACCTATCCATGAAAAACATGACTTACGTAACAAAACATATAAAAGAAAACGAGTAAGTTAACACCCGAAACAACGATAAATCTAAGATATTGTTAACAAAGCAATGTTAAAAGATCATATATGATATCATATGAATGTATATGATTCTTGTATAATTTAATAACAATTATTTCACCATTATACAGGAGGTTAACCTACCCCAACCAAGGAAAAGTACAAGGTAAGGGTTTACTTCACAACCTCTTCATTATCCAAGGTTGTTTATACATAATTATCTAATGGGACCTCGTTATCATCCACATCCATGTTTCTTAAAAATGTCTTTCAAAACATTTTTACTATTAAATGGAAAATGTGTTAAAGTCATTTACACCCTTATACATTTTTGAAAGGAATCTTACCGTCATTTTCCAAACAATGTACTTTTTGACCTCTTTGACAAATTTAAGGTAAGAATGTTTTTTTTAACTTATACGGCGGGTGCGGCTATTTTCCGCCATTATAACTTCGTCGAAGCTTCCTTAACAAGCTTATAATAATATCTTCAAAGTAAATGTATTATTTTATAATTATGGGACTTTTAAATGATTTCAAAAAGGAGAGATATTACTCTCAAATAGCTTTGATTTCATCCATGTCAACATCCTTTGATGGGTTTTAAGTTTAATTGAAATTGATTTATGATACAAAACTTCCATTGAACATTTTGTGAAATATTTGACTGTGGATGTGTTATTTTTATACCATCCATAGCTTATGGAGAAATTGTTGACATTTCGTATCTAGTTTTAATACGAATATTTATGTTATGTTTAAACCTATTCATATGAGGAATGTATTGGACTTAATATGTGACGGGTGGAGCCCGTTATAGCTCCTCGATGCATCGGTAGGTCTCATGAGACAACTAGACGTGGAATTGGCCGAGGCCCTTTCCCAATTTGATTTATGGTTTTGGCCGAGGCCTTAATCATTTTAGACGTCTTGGTCGAGGCCTTGACAAAGTGTTTCAGAATGTCTGGCATTATACATTCCCTCATTATGAAAGTGGTTATTGATATTTCATGTTATTATTCGTCTAGTAGAATATCCATGTGAGTAAGTAATGGCATTATTTTATTTTACTTTTGCCATATTATGCTGAAGTACAAGTTCAATAAGGCTTTTGTTTTGTTATACATCGCCTTAAATGTTTATGTTTTCTTATAAAAGCTTTCGCAATATTGTTATCCTTACTGAGCATCTGAGCACACCCCTTTCAATGTTTTAATATTTTCCAGGATGTGAAGAAGTGTATTATGACTGACTTGCAAGAATAGTCAGTGAGGATATGAGTGTGGACTATGAAGACCATGTTATTGTAGTTTGTTTACTTTTTGATGTAATGAAAGAATTATGAATGTATCTAGTGTTTCCAAGGCTACTAAACTAATCGGTCTTTCGAGACTTGATATTTTGTGATCATGCCAAAGTTACGAAGTAATGCACCGACTCTGGGTAGCTGGGGTCGGGGTGTTACATTTGGTATCAGAGGCAGTTTAGTACTAACCTTGGAAGCTAGATTTAGATAAACTCTGATTAGAGCACGTAGACCTAAGATGAACATTGAGGATTAGTATAGAAGAACTTCCTAGAATTATGGTATTGTAGAGATTTTGTGAGTTTTCTGAGCAATACATCCCTGTCTGGATACGAGCAGGTAGAGGTGGCTCTGGCACAGATGTACCTAGGGGTAAAACCCGAAAACACCGCTTTGAGCTAGACTCGAACGAGAATTGGTGCACGACAATGGGCCTTGCTGCACTCTTGGTTATGACACTCCCGGGGGATATGATTAGGATAATTCTCATTTTCTTTACAAACCACTATGAAGGGTTATGAGTATATACTTCCTCAAAGAAAAAATTTATTTTTATGATTATGGATTATATCCATAAATAGTTCAATTTATGTAAAGTGTTTTACAAGTATGGAATTATGTATTTTGATTCATAAACTAATCTAGTTTATTCCATTGTTTAGAAATGGCGCCTAGTGGAAGGAATGGAAACCGTAACAATGCACGAACTTCGTGTAGGGATTGCCCTCCTGCTCAAGATAATTATTGTGGATCTGGAGATACAACTGGTGCTGATAAACTTAATACCATACTGGGACAACTCACTCAGGTTATGAATAATAACCTTACTCGTATGGAGCACCCTGATCCGCAACGTGGAGGATCAATGCTAGACCGTTTTATGAGGCAACAACCGCCAACCTTCAATGGGAGTACAAATCCTATAGTAGCTGAGCAATGGATAAATTCCTTAGAGAAAATATTCCATGCCTTGGGGAGTAGTGAAAGGTAGAAGGTTGTCATGGCAGTTTACCGCCTCACTGGAGATGCCGATCAGTGGTGGTCGCTGATTCAAAACACAAAGGAAGATGATGACGTATCGAATATGGAATGGAGGGAGTTCAAAGATCTTTTCTTAGAAAAATACTTTCCTCGTGACCATCGAGCAGATATGGAAAGGCAATTTCTGAGTCTGAGGCAGAAGGAGGATGAGAATGTCTCAAAGTATGAGGCTAACTTTACAAGGTTAGCGATGCATGCTGCCGATTATATACATAACCCAAGGAGTAAGATTGATCGTTTCTTTGATGGGTTAAAACCATTTCTCCGTCGAGCTTTAGTATCACAATCCTTCTCATCATACGAAGATATTTTCTCGTGTGCTATCAAGACAGAAAAGGAATTCTCTAAGTCTTATGACAAAAAAGTAAAGCAAGAGAAGAAGAGAACGGGGGAACAAGAGACAGATAAATGGAAAACGGGAAAGAAGGATTTTCCATTATTTGATAATTGTGGGAAGAATCACCCTGGTACGTGCCTAAAAGGAATGGGAGTTTGTTACAAGTGTGGTGAAAAAGGCCACCAAGCTCATGAATGAAAGGGAAAGAAAGCGGCTGTCAACGTGGAATGTTATAATTGTAGAGAGAAGGGACATTATGCAAATGAATGTCCTAAGCGTCAGGGGAACTTACCTCAGAAGAGGCCAAGGGATCAAGGCCAGGCTTATGCTATCACTACTGCTGAGGTGGAAGCTCCGAAAGACATGGTGGCAGGTAATTTAATGGTTTCCTTAAGTTTAGCAAATGCATTATTTGATTCTGGATCATCGCATTGTTTCATATCTTCCCAGTTTTCTAAGAAAATTAGATATTTCCAATTTTATTTAACAAGGGAGTTGTCGGTCAAAACCCCTAAGGGAAGTATTGTTGCAAAAAAGTTTTGTCGATTAGTTCCCATTAGAGCACCTAAATGTTCTTTACCTGCTGATCTCATCGTCATACCCATGATTGAATTTGATATAATCCTCGGTATGGATTGGCTTTCGGACCATGATGCAAAAAATTTATTGTAAGAAGAAAGAGGTTACGATTCTTGATGATGATGATAAGGAACACCTTATCTTTAGAGCCGAATCGTCACCACATAATTCTTATCTAGATCCACCCCCAGTAGCTCAACTGAATTCAATTATTGGGGAGTAAGAGAAGGAAATTACTGAGGGTGAGGAAAGGAATATTCAAATAGAGGATGTACCTATTGTGAGAGAATATGTTGATGTGTTTCCGGAAGATTTACCTGGACATCCTCCAGAACGAGAAGTTGAGTTTTCCATTGATTTAATTCCTGGATCAAGGCCCATATCGAAGACCCCTTATAGAATGGCCACTGTGGAATTAGTTGAACTAAAGAAAAAACTAGAGGAATTGAGTAATAAGGGATTTATTCGCCCTAGTGTTTCTCCTTGGGGAGCCCCTGTTCTTTTTGTTAAGAAGAAAGATGGATCTATGAGGTTGTGCATTGACTATAGGGAGATCAATGCTATAACAATAAAGAACAAGTATCCCCTACCTCGCATTGATGATTTGTTTGAACAACTGCATGGAGCTCAATACTTTTCAAAGATTGACCTTCGGTCTGGATACCATCAGTTGTGTGTGAAGAAGGAAGACGTTCCAAAGACAGCATTTCGAACAAGGTGCGGGCATTACGAGTTTACAGTAATGCCTTTTGGATTGACTAATGCACCCTCTGTTTTCATGGATATAATGAATAGAGTTTTCAAGGAATACCTTGATGACTTTGTAGTGGTATTTATTGATCATATCTTGGTATACTCCAAAAGCCACGAAGATCATGAAAATCACTTACGCATTATCCTGAAGACTCTTAGAAGACATGAATTATATGGGAAATTTAGCAAGTGTGAATTCTGGCTTCATGAGATTTCTTTTCTTGGCCATATTGTCTCTAAGGATGGAATTTCTGTTGATCCTTCTAAAACCAAGGCAATCCAAGAATGGCCAGCACCGACAAGTATAACTGAGGTACGCAGTTTTATTGGTTTAGCAGGTTATTATCGACGTTTCGTCCAGAATTTTGCCAGATTGGCTAACCCATTGACAAAGCTCACACGTAAAGGGATTAAATTTGTCTGGACAAAAGAGTGTGAAGAATTTTTTGAAGAACTAAAGAGAAGATTAGTCAATGCCCCTGTATTGACTCTACTATCGGGGAATGATGGGTTTGTTATTTATAGTGATGCATCGAAGAAAGGACTCGGTTGTGTCCTTATGCATAATGATAAGGTCATTGCCTATGCATCACGACAGCTAAAAATTCATGAGCAAAACTATCCTACTCATGATCTTGAGTTAGCAGCTGTGATCTTTGCTTTAAAGATATGGAGACATTACCTCTATGGTGAAAAATGTGAGATTTATACTGATCACAAGAGTTTGAAGTATATTTTCACACAAATAGAACTCAACATGAGGCAAAAGCGATGGCTTGAACTACTCAAGGATTATGATTGCACGATACATTACCACCCGGGGAAGGCAAACAAGGTGGCAGATGCATTGAGTAGAAAAGACCATGGAGTTTTGAATGTGATGAGAATTGAAAGGGATCCAATTTTCTTGGATCTAGTGAAAATGGACATGGGAATAACTAGGGAAGGTGAAACATCAATGCTTTTTCAAATGGTTGCGAAACCATCATTACTAGAAAGGATTAAGAGTTCTCAGACCAATGATGAAGAATTTCAGAAGAAGATTAAAGGTGTGAATGATGGAAGATTGAGGGACTTTGTGTATAAGGATGGAATTTTGAAATTCGGGAAGAGACTTTGTGTTCCCGATATACCTGATCTAAAAAGGGAATTGCTGGATGATGCTCATAGTTCCAACTTCTCTATACACCCTGGGAGCACCAAAATGTATAGAGATTTGAAGGAACATTTTTGGTGGGATAATATGAAGAGGGAGATTGCTGATTTTGTGTCGAGGTGTATGGTTTTTCAACAAGTGAAAGATGGAAGGCAACATCCTGGTGGAGTATTGCAACCTCTTCCCATACCTGAGTGGAAATTGGATAATATTACGACGGACTTTGTCATGGGACTACCAAAGACTCCTAGAAGGAATGATGCAATATGGGTCATTGTTGATCGACTTACTAAGTCAGCACATTTTCTGGCTATACGGGAGGATCTACCACTTGAACGTCTAGCAAGACTATATATTAATGAAGTTGTAAGACTTCATGGAGTACCCTTATCGATTGTTTCTTATCGTGATCCTCGTTTTACATCAAGATTATGGAAAAGTCTTCAAAAGGCCTTGGATACTGAACTTCGTTTGAGCACTGCCTATCACCCTCAAACAGATGGACAATCAGAACGGACTATTCAAACCTTAGAAGACATGTTGAGATCATGCTCTCTTGACTTTCAGGGTATGTGGGATCAATACTTACCACTGGTAGAATTTTCCTATAACAATAGCTTCCATTCGAGTATTCAGATGGCACCATATGAAGCATTATACGGAAAGAGATGTCGTACACCAACATGTTGGGATGATGTTGGTGAAAGAAAACTTGTAGGCCCAGAACTGGTGGAGGAAACGGTGGAAAAGGTGAAAGTAATCCAAAATCACATCAAAGCAGCTCAAAGTAGGCAGAAGAGCTATGCCGATAATCGAAGGAAGGATTTGGAATTTCAAGTCGGTGATCATGTTTTCCTGAAGGTATCTCCATGGAAGGGAGTCATACGTTTTGGTAATAAAGGTAAATTGAGTCCCAGGTACATCAGACCTTTCGAAATTCTAGAACGAATTGGGGCTGTAGCTTACCGATTGGCAATGCCGCCAAGTCTCTCCAAAGTTCACGATGTGTTCCACGTATCTCTGTTGAGGAAATACATGCATGACCCAACGCATGTACTCACCTATGAGGAATTAGAACTGGAACCCGGTCTTTCCTATTGTGAAGATCCCGTCAGGATTCTTGATGTGAGGGAGCAGGTGCTGAGAAACCGGACGACTCGTCTGGTGAAGGTTTTGTGGAGAAATCATAAAATGGAAGAGGCAACGTGGGAACCTGAGGAATTTATGATGAAAACCCACCCGAGTCTTTTTATGCAGTAATACCCTAGAAATTGCGAGGATGCAATTATTTGAAGGAGGGGAGAATGTAACACCCCAAGCTTCCACTGTACGTTTCCCTTCGAATAATGCAATAGCGTGTGTTGTACGCAACCTCGAGCTCTAACACACACCACAACTAATTAAACTAGCCGTTGTGAATAGTAATACCTACTTTTTGAAATTTTATAAATTTTATTTATCAAAATGGACTTCATTTTTGGATTCGGAATATTTAAATTAGCCTATGTTGAATTTTTGGTACTTTTCTGAGAACTTCTAAATTTTTATGAATAGTGAAAAATACTTAAAAACAACTTTTTTAATCAAAATAATTTATAGTGAAAAATTATACTATTTAGTGGTTTTAAAGTATAATTAGAATATATTTTTACAATTTTATCCAATGGTGGTCATTGGAATTAATTTAACATTGAAATCGAACATAAACAATTGCCAATCTTTTGATATAAATTGTTTCTTAGAAACACGCCATTTTTTTGTAATAGCGGGAATTAATTATAAAATTAATTAATGCAACTTATATGTTTGGAATTTTGTAAAATAGACATCATTTTTGAATTCAGAATATCAATTATAGCTTAGGGTGAAATTTTGGCCTTATTCTGAAAAACTTCAATTTTTGATGAATAGTGAAACCACTAAGTGGTTGTTAAAAACTGATTTTTCGTTAAAATGAAATATTACCACTTCTGTGATTTGATTTTCAAAAAACCGACATACATGGTTGTCATTAAGAAGTAAAATGTGGTTCAATGAGATTAAAATAATTTTTTGGTGAATAGTAACTTTTAAGTTCTTAATCGCGATTAGGGGTAATTAGTGTAGTTTAAGGTAAAAATAATGTTTTAATAATATGAGATGAGCTTGACACTTGTCCTACTCCTATTGGATGAGTCATGGCCGACCAAGACAACCCATGGGTCAACTTGGGGATCCCATGGAGCCACTTTAGTTGGAAAATGACATTAATATATTTTTATTTAATGTTAAAATTAAATTGACACAAACATGAGTTTTTTTACTAAAACAGTTTTTAAGTGGGGTTACACAGATCTAAATATTGACTATAAATATTCATTAGAAATCTAAAAAGATTTCCTACATCATAGTATTTTTTTTATAATTTTTAGATATTAAATAAATTAAATTATTTATGACATCATTATGATGCAGCGATGACCTCATTATTTAACGATTTAAATAAAATGAGAAGATAATGAAAAATCCAAGGCTTACACTTGTCGAAAGCCTATTGGATGAGGAGATTTCGAAACCTTATCACCTTAGCCTCGAATAATATAAGTGTGGGACCTTTAGAATCCGAAAATCATTGTGAAATAATGTAACATTTCAATCTTTCCAAAAGTGCCCCTCCTCTCCTCTTATAAAATACCCCAACCTCTACCACCTTATTCACACTTCCAAGCCTTTTGGTTCGGCCAACCTCTGCCCAAATACTCTCCCAACTTCTCTCCCTTAATCCTAGAAGCTTTACTTTAGTCAGAAAGCCATTCTAAGGAGTCCTTTTGATCAAATCAAAAGGAAGAACCCGAAGAAGAGGTAACATTTTCATCACCCTCTTTCAAGTATCTTTCTTCTTCCACTCCCTCTTTGTTTATTATTTAAATTCTAAAATTATAACTCCAGTATCTTCTATATACTGTGATGTTATTATAAAAATGGAACAACCATATTCAGTATTCTACCCATCATTTGAATGACATGTCACCATACGTGCGTACGTACGGCTTACCGTCTCCACGTCGTGGTGTAATTGTTATTCAATATATTATTATTTAGATGGGTATAATAATGATATGAAATTCATGTAGACAATAAATATAACATGATAATAATTCTTTATATATGATATACTATCCAATTATATATTATTTTAATATCAAAATAATGATATTGTCGCTCGTGCGTACGTACGGACTACCGTCTCCACAAACGCGATGAGATTCATTATCCGTCGTATCCATTCAAGCATAATTATCATTTGATGATTTAAAAATAATGTTTAAGGAAATGATATCATTCTGGATATGAATAAGATACAACCTATCCATGAAAAACACGACTTACGTAACAAAACATATAAAAGAAAATGAGTAAGTTAACACCCGAAACAACGATAAATCTAAGATATTGTTAACAAAGCAATGTTAAAAGATCATATATGATATCATATGAATGTATATGATTCCTGTATAATTTAATAACAATTATTTCACCATTATACAGGAGGTTAACCTACCCCAACCAAGGAAAATTACAAGGTAAGGGTATACTTCACAACCACTTCATTATCCAAGGTTGTTTATACATAATTATCTACTGGGACCTCGTTATCATCCACATCCATGTTTCTTAAAAATGTCTTTCAAAACATTTTTACTATTAAATGGAAAATGTGTTAAAGTCATTTACACCCTTATACATTTTTGAAAGGAATCTTACCGTCGTTTTCCAAACAATTTACTTTTTGACCTCTTTGACAAATTTAAGGTAAGAATGTTTTTTTTTAACTTATACGGCGGGTGCGGCTATTTTCCGCCATTATAACTTCATCGAAGCTTCCTTAACAAGCTTATAAGAATATCTTCAAAGTAAATGTATTATTTTATAATTATGGGACTTTTAAATGATTTCAAAAAGGAGAGATATTACTCTCAAATAGCTTTGATTTCATCCATGTCAACATCCTTTGATGGGTTTTAAGTTTAATTGAAATTGATTTATGATACAAAACTTCCATTGAACATTTTGTGAAATATTTGACTGTGGATGTGTTATTTTTATACCATCCATAGCTTATGGAGAAATTGTTGACATTTCATATGCTAGTTTTAATATGAATATTTATGTCATGTTTAAACCTATTCATATGAGGAATGTATTGGACTTAATATGTGACGGGTGGAGCCCGCTATACCTCCTCGATGCATCGGTAGGTCTCATGAGACAACTAGACGTGGAATTGGCCGAGGCCCTTTCCCAATTTGATTTATGGTTTTGGCCAAGGCCTTAATCATTTTAGACGTCTTGGCCGAGGCCTTGACAAAGTGTTTCAGAATGTCTGGCATTACACATTCCCTCATTATGAAAGTGGTTATTGATATTTCATGTGATTATTCGTCTAGTAGAATATCCATGTGAGTAAGTAATGGCATTATTTTATTTTACTTTTTCCATATTATGCTGAAGTACAAGTTCAATAAGGCTTTTGTTTTGTTATACATTGCCTTAAATGTTTATGTTTTCTTATAAAAGCTTCCGCAATATTGTTATCCTTACTGAGCATCTGAGCTCACCCCTTTCAATGTTTTAATATTTTCCAGGATGTAAAGAAGTGTATTATGACTGACTTGCAAGAATAGTCAGTGAGGATATGAGTGTGGACTATGAAGACCATGTTATTGTAGTTTGTTTACTTTTTTATGTAATGAAAGAATTATGAATGTATCTAGTGTTTCCAAGGCTACTAAACTAATCGGTCTTTTGAGACTTGATCTTTTGTGATCATGACAAAGTTACGAAGTAATGCACCGACTCTGGGTAGTTGGGGTCAGGGTGTTACATCTCAAGGAAATTTAACAAACATTATTACAATGGCGTGCCCTCATGTATCCTAGCCAAATGGCTAAAAAGAGGAACGCACCCCCAGGGTGGTCCTGGATCCAATAAGCGTTCCCAAACAGCAGTTTATTATCACATTTAATTACTTATACAATTCTAGGTATTTAAAACAGCTAATGCCTCAACCTCATGATACCCCAACATGGGTTCGTAGCTCAACGGTACACAAAAATGCATAACAGTTGGAATTTAAACACCAATCCACCTACCTTAAATGCCCCTGAACGGTATACACGAATAATGATCCTCGAATTGTCCAAGAACGATGTAGATCTAACGTGAAATAAAACCTTGTTCAAACCCAAATAACTTCCCTTAGAGGAATAATTTGCAAGAACAACTTAAGTAAAGTGGAGGGATTACCTGTGTGGTTCCAACGAGATCGTCAGAGGTAAAAACGGATTCCTGACGCTCGATTTGGAGATCATTGAAGGTCCAACCTCCTCTCCCGACTCCTTCCTCTGGTTCTAAGCCAAACCAGTGAATAGGGTTGGCTACTGCCCATTTTACGAGAAAAAAACAGACTACACGGTGTGTACTATTGACTACACGACGTGTACTTTTCTCATTTAACTATTCCTTTAGCAGAACCGCCGCACTGTTCATCCGTCGACATGAGTAAAAAACGTTTATTTCTGATTACACAGCATGTACTTCCACTCATCTAGCAGTCGCTTCCACCGCCTTACTATTTTCCTGTCGACTGACTACACGGCGTGTAAATATCCACCACACGGCATGTAGTCGGTTTTTACACCCTTCGTCACTGACAAGGCTACACACCTTGTGTACTCATCCCACATGGCCAAAGTACACAGCGTGTGGAATAGTACATGGCGTGTAGTCCTGAAATTTAGGATTTTTCCCCAATTTCCTTATATTCTCAAAAACACTTAAGCAAAAGAGAAAATAAGAAAATCGTACCTCAAAAATAAGAACTGAGTTCTTACAAACTTCCCCCCTTAAAGCAATTAATCCCTGAATTTCCCTTCTAAGGGTGGAAAAGATAAAGCTCAGAACAACTCTGGCCACTGAGCACGTACGTCGGACTCCCACTCCCAGGATTCACCATGTACTTGGCCATGCTGCCATAGCACCCGTACGAGAGGAACTGACTAGCCTCGGAGAACCTTTGTGCTCTTATTAATGATACGAATCAGATGCTCCTCAAAGGATGCATCGACCTGAATCTCAAACTCCTTGGGATGAAAAATGTGAGACGGGTCTGAATGATAGCGGCGCAACTGAGATACATGGAAGATGTCGTGCATGGCCCGGTACCTCTACGGTAACTGCAACCGATAGGCAACTAACCCGACTCTCTCCAGAATATCCAAAGGCCCCACATACCTCAGTGAATGTTTACCAAATATCTCGATCTTCTTGTGTCCCAACCTCGGTGAAACATGCAAGAAAACCAGATCCCCGACCACGAACTCCAAGGGTCTTCTGCGGCGATCAGCATAAGATTTCTGATGAGACTGCACGGTATCCATCTGCTTCTGAATCAACTAGACCTACTTAGAAGTCTCCTGCAGGAGACGTGGTCCCAGTAAAGCTGCCTCACCTACCTCTAACCAGCACAAGGGTGATCAGGATGACCTACCATATAAAGCCTCATAAGGTGCCATTGTCACGACCCATCCCAGTGGGGCCCGATCCGCAACTCCCCAAGCCCGCCTCCAATAGGCCAGGGGCTGGTGACTAGCACCGAGTAGGCATGCTACTAACATGGGAGGCATTGCCTATAAACCTATACACACACACACACACACATCTCCAAGCCCACAAAGCTAAAAATTAAAAACTACAAAAAATGGAAAGGATGTATGCATACACTAAAACCCAACCAACATAGTATGGCAGGAAAGTAAATTACGGAAAGTGTAAAACCCTGGGCCAAAAGTACAATCACACCAAAAAGAAAGTATGTAACAAAGTCCAACCTATAAGAAAGGTGTTGGGACTGTAGTCTATAGCCGTAGGAACATACCTCGGCCTGTCTGATCTCACTGAGTACCGTCCGGTCCTGGTCCACCTAGAATCGTGTCAAAGGATCGCTCGTCTGCACAAGACATGACACGTGTGGGAAAAGCCTGTGTCAGGGTGAGTATAACAATACCCAGTAGGACACCCCAAAACCACAAAGGAAATACAACAAGGGAAAATACTACAAAGGAAAGATATAGTCAGCTCCACACAGTATATGTCTAAAGAACATACCACAAGAATATCCAGATATACTCATGCACAATCGACTATCACGAATACCACCACTAGGATCCAGCTCAAATATTCCACTAAGCATGAAACTGGGAGAACACACTCCTAGGTCCGAAGAGAGAGGTACGAAGTACTCGTTATGGGAGAACACACTCCACTAGTACCTTGAGAACATGATGCTTAGATGAGGATCACAACCAAGTCATGGGCTGATTCCGACAAATTAGTCTGAGCTAATCCTCTAAGCATAGGATCGGTGCCCAGGTAAAGTTGGTCACGTCAATACCAAGAACTCTACCTAGGGTTCCAGGAAAAAATAGAGGATCTGGCTCTAAGTCTCATAGAGGGGATTCCAACAACTCTATTCAGGGAGTTCTGCTGAAGGGATCATACTCCTGTGTAAAGGAAATGATACCGGAAACTTCAGGAAAATGACCAAGGGTACGAACCGTAAGATAACTAGTCCAAGTCACAGAATAAAAGAGCCTCAAGTCAACCAGAAAAGGTTACACGGCCTTTAATATTGTTACACGCCGTGTTCCTTGACCCCGGGTACTTCCCATGCAAACGGCCCATGTCATTCGTTCAAGCCGTGTAAAACCAAACTACATGACGTGTAGAAAAGGTACATGCCGTGTTCCTTGACCCCGGGTACTGCATGTGTAACCGGCCAATGGCATTCAGCTTGTCGGATAGAAATAAACTACACGGCGTGTAGAAGAATCACACGCCGTGTCCGAGCACCTGGGCTCACTTCGTGTACGCTGGCTATGTGCTCGTACACGGCCTATGTCCCTGTCTGTGTCGCCTGCCCGTGTACCAGTACACGGGGTATCCCATGTATCTGGCCGGGTCTGGCCGGGGAGGGGTATACATGGCCAGTCCTTGGTTGTGTACCCTTCCCGTTTCCATGTACTCTTGGAGTTCACGCCATGAAATCCCACCGACGAACACATGCCGTGTAGCCCATACTACACGCTGTGTAGTCAGGAAATTTATAGAAGCGTCGTCTTCCTCCACGCGCCTCGGCTGTTGCTCCGGATCTTGATCCAACAATCCGATCATCATGAAACACCATATTTGGGGTCTTATCGCCCCTACGAAACCGATTCTGTTGGTTTCGGGATTTCTATCGGTCTTGAAAACACATCCTGATCCATCCGCACGAAACGCTCGATGAACGGGAACTTCCGAACCGCATTGATTCATCTATCGTCGTTGTCGTTGCACCTCCACTAGGTCACCTTGATATTGGATATTTGATCTCGGATTTTTGCGTCAACCAACGAATGTGTAATGATCAATTTCCCCCAAGAACGCGTAGAATGCAACGAAAAACGTAAGGGGGAAAACAAGAATCAAAAAGAGGGGCGAACCTCGATCGTTTTTCGTGACGGTCCGGGTTTGCCGTCGTTAGATTGAAACCCAAAAAAATCTCAAGAATCAAAGCCTCAAATCCCCGCATCAACCCGTCCCACAAGAACAATCAACCCGCGGGCTAATCTGTTCGTGGATTAGTCAATGTTCGTCGTGTTAATCAATAACGGGGAAGGAAAATCAAGATAAACATCCTACCTAGATTTTGTGGCATTCGTTGGAAATGATCTGGTCGCTGTGTCGTTGTCGCCGTGTTGGGAGGTTTCCTCCAGAGTCTCCAGAGCTGCCAAGGGTTTCAGGGTTATGGAAATTGTAACCATGATCCCTTGAGAAATCACCATTTAAAAAATAAGGGATTTCATTTTAACAAATATTTAAATAAAATATTTTAAATAAAAATTTTATTACGGTTGTGTCTAAAAAACCAGATTTTACTACCGACCTGCACCGATTAATGTTAGGTCTTGCCTAAGGTAAAAACGATGTTCTGAATGCAATGGTGCCCTCAGATTTATTCGAGCACCCTTTCAAGAGTTATTCCACTTTTTCAGGAAAACTGCATGTGCGCGTTTATATAATTATTAAATTAAATTCAAACATTTTTTTCGGGCTCACCAGGCCTCCGAACTGCATGCCCCCTCAGAGCCTGGTCTCGAATTAATTCCCATATAATATTGAAATAATACATGGAAAAATCTGGGATATTACATCACACCCACCTTAGGGATTTTATGTCCCTGAAAAGCCAAAACAAAGGCTACTCAGAAATATGTGGGTACTCAATGAGAATCTGAGCATCCCGCTCCCACGTGCTCTCCTAGAGATTCCCATGCTGCCACCGGACACGCACCAAGGGAATAGCTTGCCCATGAAGTATCTTCTACTGTTGATCCTCGATCTCCACTGGGTACTCAACAAAGGTCACTCTATCATCGATGTCCAGCTCGCCCTAGTTGATAACGTGCGATGGATCATGCACGTACCTCCGTAGCTGTGACACATGGAAGACGTTGTGTACCCGGTCCATCTGAGGAGGTAGAGCCAAGCGATACGCCACCTCACCAACTCTACTCAGAATCTGAAAAGGTCCAACGAACCTCGGAGATAGCTTTCCGCCTCAGAAAAATCTTCGCAATCCCCGTTGAGGTGAGACCCGAAGGAACATATAGTCTCCCTCCTCGAACTCCAAGGACCTCTGCCTCCTGTCGGCATATGACTTCTGCCGACTCTGTGCAGTCTTCATCTCCTCCTGAATAACCTGCACCTTCTCTATAGTATCTCTCCCCATCTCTGGGCCCATTAGTGCTAACTCTCCCGGGTTAGTCCAAAAAAGTGGCGACCTACAGGGTCACCCGTACAGAGCCTCAAATGGTGCCATACCAATAGTGGAATGATAACCGTTGTTATAATAAAATTACACCAGTGTTAGGTGATCCTCCTAGCTATGACCGAAGTCAAGTATGCAAGATCGAAGAATATATTCCAGGACCTCAATGGTCCGCTCTGTCTGACCATCAGTCTGAGGATGAAACACTGTGCCCAAGCGTAACTGAGTCCCAAAAGCTTCCTGCAATCCTTCCACAATCGGGATGTGAAATGAGCATCATGATCTGAGATGATCGTGGATGGCACTCCATGAAGTCAGACTATCTTTTGTATGTAGAGGCGTCCCAAGCTCCCCACTGAACTCTGCTTTTGTATGGCTAGGAAGTGGGCTGACATACTGAGTCGATCAAAGATCACCCAGATGGCATCGTGTCCCCTGGATGTACGTGGTAAACCCATCATGAAGTCCATGTATATCCTGTCCCACTTCCACTCTGGCACCTCAAGGAGCTGAGTCAAACCTGCTGGCACTTAGTGCTCAGCCTTTACTTTCTTAAAAGTAAGGCACCGAGAAACAAACTCCGCCACACACTTCTTCATTCCTGGCCACCAGAACTGACGTCGTAGGCCCTGATACATCTTTTCCATGCTTGGATGCACTACCAAAGGAGATGTATGGAACTCCCTTAGAACCTCCTCCCGCAATGTCACTGGTACTACTGTGCTCCCTCTGAAATGAACAACGTGCTCCCCACCTTCTGAAAATCCATCAGCCGCAACACCTGTGGATATCTGAGCACGTAGAGTCTCATAGCTAGCATCCTCGCATTGTGCTTCCCTGACTCGTTGTATGAGTGGAGGGGTAACAACCATAGACTGAAGGTAATCTCCATCATCTCCATCCATGATTGATAACTGCAAGGAGGAAAACTTCCTTGTCGTCTCATCCAGTAACAGCGAACTGGATTTTCTACTAAGAGAATTTGCCACCACATTCCCATTCCCAGGAGTATAAACGATCTCAAAGTCGTAATACTGGAGGAACTCAAGACATTTCCTCTGTCTCAAATTCAGATCTTTCTGAGAAAAGATATATCTAAGATTATTGTGATCAGAGTAGATGGTAAACCGCTCGCCCATCAGGTAGTGCCGCCACATCTTCAATGCGAAGACTACTGCTGCCAACTCAAGATCATGGGTCACATAGTTTTGCTCGTGTGGCCTCAACTGATGTGAGCCATAGGAAACCACCACTTTCCTCTACATCAGTACACAACCAAGCCCGGTTCCTGATGCGTCACAGAACACTACATACTAGACACCCTCCTCCAGTAATCTCAAGATCAGGGTGCTCATCAAACTCTGTCTCAACTGCTGGAAATCCTGCTGGCATCTCTCAGTCCACACGAAAGGTTGCCCCCTTTAGTTCAAATATGTCATGGGTGCTGAAATCCTGGAGAAATCAAGAATGATTCTCTGATAGTAGTCTGCCAACCCAAGGAAACTCCGCACCTCCGTTACGCTCTGGGGTGGCTCCCATGCTAGCATTTCCTCCACCTTGGCTGGGTCCACTGCTACACCATCTACCGAGATAACGTGCCCCAGAAAGTGAACATATTGTAACCATAACTGACACTTCGAGAGTTTCCCATACAACTGGTTCTCTCGGAGTGTGTCCAGAACCATCCTTAGGTGTCTCGTGTGCTCCTCCTCGAATGCAGAGTACACAAGGATATCATCGATGAAGACCACTACAAACTGGTCTAGATAGGGCTGAAAGATCCGCTTAATGAGCCCCATGAACACCGATGGGGAGTTCGTCATGCCGAAGGGCATCACCATGTACTCATAGTGATGGTAGCGACATCTAAAAGTTGTCTTCGGTATATCCTCCTCTCGTACTCGCAACTGGTGATGGCCTGATCATAGATCAACCTTCAAGAACCATCGTGACCCTCTCAACAGGTCGAAGAGGTCATCGATCCTCGGTAGGGGATATCAGTTCTTTATGGTCACCTTATTCAAGTGATGGTAATCCACAAATAGCCTCAAGCTCCCTTCTGCCTTCTTGGAAAATAGCCCTGGGGCCACCCAGGGTGAAACGCTGGGTCTCACAAAGCCCTTCTTCTACAAGTCATCCAGCTGCAACTTTAGCTCATGAATATCTGCAGGAGCCATCCGATATGCTGATACTGATATCGGTGTCATCCCGGGTTGCAACTCAATGCAGAAATCTATCTCCCGACAGGGAGGTAGCCCGGGGACATCCTCTAGGAAGACGTCCTCATACTCATCCACTATTGCTGGAAACTAGAAACTTGTAACATTTGCTTCACCAAGGGTTGGGCTAGCCAACTGATATGAAATCGGTTGTACCCTCCTATGCATGAGTCCATCCTGTGCTTCCTGGGTCTCTCTTTCACTGACAAAAGAGAACCTCATTCCATTATAGCGGACACACCGCACCCTTCTCCTAAAATAGTCGATCTGGGCATGAACTGTGGATATCCAATCCATACCAAGAATGACATCATAAGGCCTCGATGATACCACCAAGAGGTTCCAACTGAAACTCTCGCCTCCAAGGGTCAGGTCACACTGTCTACAGAGGTGTGTGATGTCTGAATCTTCTCCAGTGGGTGTTTCTAAGCATAAGGGTCGAGTTAATGTCTCAAATGGAATTTCAAGGTCTTGAACAAGATAAGAAGCAAAAAAGGAATGACTAGAACCTGTGTCTATCAATACGACAACCAAAGTAGAAAATACATAGATAGTACCTCTAATAATTCTGGGAGTACCTGGTTTATAAGCCTCTTCCACCTGCAGCTATCCCTGCCTCTGTCCACCAGCTCCCTGGGCCTGGGGTGGACCTCTTGGGGGTGGTGGTGGAAAAGGGTCAAAACACTGACCACCTCCAACTGCTCTCCCAGCTCCTCTACCACATCCGTCATCCCACAGATCTGTCTGCTCCACATGTTGACTCTGCCTCGGTGGTCCATCCACTGCTCCCGTGTCAGTAGTATAGTAGGTCGGACAATCCTAAGCAAGATTTCCCCTACCATCACATGAGTTGCATCGCCTCTCTCGAGGCTGGATAGATGCAACCTTTGAACCCTGTACTGCAGATCCCCTATCCTGGGATCTCCTCTGAAAACGTCTCCCATGACTAGGTCCCTGACGTCGGCTCCCAGCTACTGAGGTCTCTGCTCCAGCTCACCCACTACTGACATCTTCCAGCTGTCTCTAATCTGCCAAGAAGCTCTCGACCACCAGAGCCCGCTCGAGCACCCCAGCATAAGTAGGAATTCTCATATGGATGATGCTAGATCAGATATCTCTGCGCAATTCCCACTCGAAAGTCCGAGCTCTGAAGTACTGATCTCTGACCATATCCATCGAGTACCACGAGAGGTCGGTAAACCTCGACGAATAGTCAGCCACCGTCATGGTTCCCTACTGAACCTGAAGAATCTCCTGTATGCGTACCGCTCTTAGGGTAACCAGTGAAAAATCCTCTCTGAAGAGACGCTCAAACTCTAACCAAGAGAGTGTCTCCTCATCGTGAGTTTGGATAACCAAACCCCACCATCGTCCTACCGAGCCCTGTAGAAGGCTTGCTGCCAGGATCACCATCTAGTCTGCTGGTGTCCTGACCAAACAGAAGACTCTATCCACCTCTTCAAGCCAGTCCTCTGATGCCTGAGGGTTAGGATCTCCTCGAAACCTGAGGGGTATCTGTCTTTGAAACTCATGGAGTGCGCTCACCCTGCGCTCCTCCTCCACTGGTAGAGCAGGCACTAAACACTGCTCCACAGGTGGCGGGATAACTGGCACACCACCTGGTGGTAAAACCGGGGAATCTAGTCCATGTATCGAAGCTTCATCACCGAGGGGGTCATCCTTGTGATTGATATACTGGATCCTAGCAGGTGCGCGTCACGGAGGCATCATGTAAGGAAACAATATGTATCTCAGTCAGTGAGTATATTTGGATAGCTGACTCAAAAAGGACATGGAAACCACAACCCATTCCTATATGATCCATGTACCATTATTTTCCCTACAACTAGTTTTCTCATGTTCTGAGTCAAAAACAAGTTATCAGAGTCCCGGTGTATGGATACGTCGGCCGCCCGTACCAACACTAGGGTCCCTGGCCTGAAATCCGAACTCGAAACACTTAATATTGTTGCCCCAAACCAACTCACAGACTCTCGGTCCTAAGGTAGAACCGACCATCTCTGATACCACCATGTCACGACCCGTCCTAGTGGGGCCTGAGCCACAACTCCCCAAGCCCGCCTCCAATAGGCCAAGGGCTGGTGACTAGCACTGAGTAGGCATGCTACTAACAAGGGAGGCATTTCCTATAAACCTGTACACACGCACACACATCTCCAATCCCACAAAGCTGAAAAGTAAAAACTACTAAAAATGGAAAGGATGCATGCATACACTAAAACCCAACCAATAGAGTACGACAGGAAAGTAAAGTATGGCAAGTATAAAACCCTAGGCCAAAAGTACAAGTCCACCAAAAAGAAAGTCTGTAACAAAGTCCAACCTATAAGAAAGGTGCTGGGACTGTAGTCTGTATCCATAGGAACACACCCCGGCCTGTCTGATATCACTAAGTACCGTCCGGTCCTAGTCCTTCTAGAATCCTATCAAAGGCTCGCTCGTCTGCACAAGACACGACACGTGTGGGCAAAGCCCGTGCAGGGGTGAGTATAACAAAACCCAGTAGGATACCCCAAAACCAGAAAGGAAATAGAACAAGGGAAATTCCACAAAGTAAATACATAGTCATATCCACACAGTATATATCTAAAGAACATACCACAAGAATATACAAATATACTAATGCACAATCAACTATCGTGAATACCACCACTAGGATCCATCTCGAAGATTCCACTAAGCAAGAAACCGGGGGAACACACTACTTGGTTTGAAGAGAGAGGTAAGTAGTACTCGTTCCAGGAGAACACATTCCACAAGTACCTTGAGAAAATGATGCTCAGAGGAGGATCACAACCAATTCATGGGGTGATTCCAAAAACTCTATCTGAGCTAATCCGCTAAGAAAAGGATCGACACCCGGGTAAACTTGGTCACGTCGATACAAAGAACTCTACCTGGGGTTCCAGGAACGAATAGAGGATCCAGCTCTAAGTCTCACAGAGGGGATTCCAACAACTTTATTCTGGGAGTTCTGCTGAAAGGATCAAACTCCTGTGTAAAGGAAATGATACCAGAACCTTTAGGGAAATGACCAAGGGTACGAACCCTAAGAGAACTAGTCCAAGTCATAGAAGAAAAGTGCCTAAAGTCAACCAGAAAAGGTTACACGGCATGTAGTATGGTTACACGTCGTATTCCTTGAACCTGGGTACTGCCCATGCAAGTGGTCTGTGTCATTCATTCAAGTCGTGTAAAACCAAACTACACGGCATGTAGAAATGGTACACGCCGTCTTCCTTGACACTGGGTACTGCTCATGTAACCTGCCCGTGTCATTCGGCTTTTCAGATATAAATAAACTACATGGAATGTAGAAGAATCGCACGCCGTGTCCGAGCACCTGGGCTTGCTCCTTATACGCTGGCCATGTGCCTGTACACGGCCTATGTCTGTGTCCTTGTCGCCTGCCCATGTACCAGTACATGGGGTATCCTGTGTATCTGGCCGGGTCTGGATGGGGAGGGGTATACACGGAGAGTCCTTGTCTGTGTACCCTGATCGTGTCCGTGTACTCTCGGAGTGCACTCCATGCAATCCCGCCGACAAACACACGTCGTGTAGCCCATACTACACGTCGTGTAGTCGGGAAATTTACAGAAGCGTCGTCTTCCTCCGCGCGCCTCGGCTATTGCTCCGGATCTTGATCCAACTGTCCGATCATCAAGAAACTCCATATTTGGGGTCGTCCCACCCCTATGAAACTGATTCCGTCAGTTTTGGGCTTCCGATCGGTCTTGAAAATGCATCCTAATCCATCTGCACGAAACGCTCGAAGAACGGGAACTTCTGAACCGCATCGATTCATCCACCACCATCGTCGTCTCACCTCCGCTAGGTCGCCTTGACGTTGGATCTTTGATCTCGGATCTTTACATCAACAAATGAATGCTCAACGATCGATTTCCTCAAAGAACGCGTAGAACGCAACGAATAACGTGAGAAGGAAAAACAATAATCAACAAGTGGGGCGAACCTCGATCGTTGTTCGTGACGATCCGGGTTTGACGTCGTTAGATTGAAAACCAAAAAAATCTCAAGAATCAAAGCCTCAAATCCCCAAATGAACCCGTCCCGCTAGAACGATCGACCCGCGGGCTAATCTGTTCGTGGATTAGTCCACGTTCATCGTGGAAATCAAAAAGGCGAAGGAAAAACCAAGACAAACATCCTACCTAGATTTCGCGGTGTTTGTCGGTGATGATCTGGTCGGTGCGTCGTCGTCGCCATGTTGGGAGGTTTCCTCCAAAGCCTCTAGAGCCGCCAAGGGTTTCAGGGTTATAGAGATTATAACCCCGATCCCCTGTGAAATCTCCATTTAAAAATATAAGGTATTTCGTTGTAACAAAGATTTAAATAAAATATTTTAATGAAATATTTTATTATGGTTGTGTCCAAAAAACCAGATTTTACTACCGACCTGCGCCAGCCGATGTTAGGTCTTTCTTAAGGTAGAAATGTTGTTCAGAAAGCAATGGTGCCCTCGAAATTCTGATCTGATCACCCATTCAGGAGTTATTCCACTTTTTCAGGAAAACTGCATGCACACATTTATTTAATTATTAAATTAAATTCAAACATTTGTTCCGGGCTCACTGGGCCTTGGAATTGCACGCCGCCTCAAAGCCTGGTCTCGAATTAATTCCCATATAATATTAAAATAATACATTGAAAAATCCAGGACATTATAGCCATCTCAATAGTTTCCTGAAAATTATTATTATAGGAAAACTCTACTAGGGGTATATGCTTCTCCCAAGATCCCCCAAAGTCTAGGATGCATGAACGCAGTATGTCCTCAAGCACCTTTATAGTATGCTCTGACTGGCCATCAGTCTGAGGGTGGTAAGCTGTGCTCAGAATAACCTATGTACCCAGTGCCCTCTGAAAAGTCTTCCAGAAACGAGACGTAAAACGGGTGTCCCTATCTGAAACGACAGAACGAGGGACCTCATGAAGAGGTACAATATCTCGGATATACAACTTCCCGAGCTCGTCAACTCTAAAGGTCTCCTTGATCGGCAAAAAGTGATCTACCTTTGTGATTCTATCCACAACAACCCACACAGCATAATTTCCTCGAGGTTACCTTGGAAACCCAGTCACGAAGTCCATCACTACATCATCACATTTCCGCTCTGGGATGGGTAACTGCTGTAACAGTCTGGCTGGCCTTGTAACACACCGAGATTTTATGAAAAATATTCATTTTAATTTCATTAATGTCTTGTGTTGTATGCTACACCAAAAGAATCTTGCACAACATGCATCCTTGACATGCCTTGCATTACACGCAATTGCGACCTTCCTCGATAGCGTGTGTAGTATGCAATACCGAGTTTCACTAAACAACGATATGCTATTAAAATATTATTTAAACTAGCCGTTATGAATAGTAATAACAACTTTTTGAAATTTTGTAAATTTTATTTCTCAAAATGGACTTCATTTTTGGATTCGGAATATCGAAATTAGCTTAGGGTCAAATTTTGGTACTTTTCGGCTAACTTTCATTTTCTGATGAATAGTGAAAATTACTAAATTTTAATTAAAAACATCCTTTTTAATCGAAATAATTAATAGTGATAAATTATTTATTTGAGTGGTTTTAAAGTATATTTAGAATATATTTTTACAATTTAATACAATTTTGGTCATTGGATGTAATTTCACATTTAAACCAGACATAAACAAGTGTCAATCTTTTGATAGTTATTATCTCTTTAGAACACACTATTTGTTTTGATGACGGGAATTAATTTTTAAATTAATTAATACAACTGATATGTTTTGAATTTGGTAAAATAGACATCATTTTTGAGTTCATAATATCAAATATATCTTAGGCCTAATTTTTGGTATTTTTCTGGAAACATTCATTTTTTTTTTATGAATAGTGAAACCACTAAGTGGTAGTTAAAAAAATGAATTTTTCATAAAACTTAATTTTACTGCTTCTGTGAGTGGAATTTCAAAAATCTGAGAGACACGGTTGATGTCAGTAAGTAAAATGTGGTTCAATGAGATGAAAATAATTTTTGGTGAATAGTAACCTTTTTTTACCACGGTTAAAAGTAAATAGGGTAATTAAGGGTAATAATGTTATTATTATTACCCTAACACATGTCATAATTCTATTGGATAAGTTTAATTCGACCACAAACAACCTTAGGAATAAAATATGACCATTTAGGCCCACTTGGATTAGATTAGGACATTTATTATTAATTTATTTAAAGAAGGGTTAAAATAGTTAAAATCAAAGTTTAATAAGTATATCATTTTTAATATAGAGTTATACATAAGATAATTTCTACTATAAATATTCATTAGAAATATAAAAAGATTTCCTACATAATGGTATTTGATTTGTAATTTTTAGACATTAAATAATTTAATTTATTTATGATACAAAGATGATGTAGTAATTTTCTTATTAATGAAATATTGACATAATTGATGTTATAAATACCCAAATAAATGTAATTTGAGCCTTTCTAGGAAATAAACTACTTTTCTAGGTTCATATGACATGTTATTATTTATTTAATTAACTTTGTTCGAACTAATCATTCTGTTATGATTTTTACAAAAATCAATTACAAAATAGTGTCAAAATTGACATAAAATAGTTTTTAAAACAAATATTATATTATTAATTGTTATATTATTCCTAAAAATCTAAGGTTTGGAAAAATGACTTATATAAGGTTATATATATTAATAATAAACAACTTTGGGTTCTTTTGGCTTCTTATAGTAAGTTTATTAACCATATAGTGTAAGAACTCAAGAAGACACGGTAAAAGTAAAATTATTTTACTTAATGTTAAATCTAAATGATAAGGTTACAATGGGAACCTAAACTTGTCTAAATTATATTGGATGAGATGATTTCGACCCATCCCCACCTTATCTTCGAAATAAATCAATTTGGAGCAATTTAAAACCGAATTTGTCTTTATAATAAAATAATATTTTTAGTTATTCCAAAGGTTCCCCTCTCATCCCTTATAAAAGGGCACCTCCTCCCTCTCTTCCTCGCACCACATTGAGCCTTCAAGATCGGCCAAACCCTGCCAAATTCTCTTATCCACTTCCCTAGAAACATCCTAGAGGTTATTGTCTTCTTCAAAGACCAATTTTAGTGCCCTAAGAGGAGGACTCAAAGAGGTGCTTCAAAGAAGAGGTAATGTCTGTTACCGATTCTTTCAACTTTATTTCTTCTTTCACTTCTTCTTATTAGGTTGTTTCATTATGAAGTAATAACATCAGTATCACTCATATACTGATATGTTATTATAAGTATGAAACAACCCTATTTCACCATCTATCCATCCTAAGGAAAACGAAATCACCAAGCCTGCGTACGTACGGAATACCGTCTCCACGTTGTGGTGTAATCTATTTTCCACCACCACCTTACTTGGATGGGTATAATGGTGTAAATCATAACTATATATGATTATTGTAAAGTGATATTGATTCTTAAATAGTATACATACACTCCAATACAATTCCACGATCATGAGAACGATATCATCGCTCGTACGTACGTATGGACTACCGTCTCCACGACGCGATGAGATTCATTCTCCACATTAACCATTCTTGAATGATTATAAAGTATATATAATAAGTAATCCGGAAATATATTACATAATAATGATACTAGATTTATGTGTATATATATGTATGTCATCTACTTAATTCCATTCAACTCAATAAGGAAAATAAAACAGCGTTCATGCGTACGTACGATCTACCGTCTCCATGAACGGTGTATTTCCTTCCATTTACTGATCTATTATATATATATATATTCTGAATATATATTATATATAAATCATGTTTTATATTCTGGAATTAAATAATCATGTTCTAAGTAATCATATGAATAATTACAAGTCAAAACACGGACGACAAATGAAACGATTTTACCCAAAACGCTCTTTAACATGGAATTTACAAAAGAACGGGTAATATAAAGCCATAAGTGAACCATATATGATATCATAACAATGAGTATGATTCTGTAATAAGTCAATGACATTATTTAAATCATTATACAGGAGGTTCGGACACTTACGAAGTAAATCAGACCTATGGTAAGGGAAAATATCACAATCTCATTTTTTATCCGAGATTGTTTATACTTTGTTATTTACTGGGGTGTATTTTACCATCCACATCCATGTTTCCTCAATATGTAATATTATTTCCATCCACCTACACTTTTTTAAATCCAATTTTACCCTTCGGTGAGTTTTTAGTAAAAGATATGAAAGGAATCTTTTGTCGTTTTTCGTACGAGGTACTTTTTGACTTTTCCGACAAAAGTACGAGAAGAATGGTTTTGTAACTTATACGGCATGAATGGATTTTTTAAAAATTATTTCCAAGAAGCTTCCTTTACAAGTTTGCAAGTCTATTTTTAATCAACTTCCTTTAGTTTAGAATTGTATGACATGTTAAGAAATGAAAAGTGTTTTTGAAAGGATATTTTCCTCAAGAATGGAGTTCAAGTGTTTTATCAAAATTATTTTCCATCTAAGATAATAAAGGGTTCTGTTTCTATCCCTATTATTACATTGATTTGATTATGTTTTGATGTAATTATTTTTATGAATTCCTTTATCTTATATGAATTGTTTTATGATGACCCGATGTTTAAGATTCCCATTTTTATTACATGGGTTATGCTATGATGTATGGTTTATGATTTTGTGGCACACATAAGAATGGTATCATTATGAGATGGGTGGGACCTATATCTCCCTCCAATGAATTGGGTAAAGATTTTATATCTCATGAGATAGACATGGCTGGAACAGTAGGTTAAACCGGTTCAGTGAAACAGGACTGAAACGAGGAGTGAACTCGGTTCAGAAATGGACTTTGTCCAGTAAGATAGTCTTGGCAATGGGTCTTGACTAATAAGAAATGATTCTCTATGATTATGTGTGTATGCCACAAAGTTTCGTGTTTTAATTTATGATTATTGGGATTATATTTCACTACTATGATTTATCCCATGTTATGATATTATGATCTCTTTTGCAGGTTAAGATTTCCAAAATGTTATGTTCTTATGAATATGATCTGATTGATATTTCTTTTGTTTACCCTTACTAAGAATTTGAGCTCACCCTTTTATGTTTTTTTCCCCAGGATATAAAGAAAGGTTTTAGGTAAAAAAATAATATCTTTTTGGGAGATGTTGAAGATCTTTCACCACGATTAGAAGATTATATTCCGAGTTTCCAAAGACACTAAACTATTATGGTCCTTGTGTGTGTGTTTTTGTTATGTATTACGTATTCTGCAAAAGTAATGTAATGTATATGTACGTCATGCTTCGGTTCTCTACAGTTGGTATCAGAGGAAAGGTTTAGTCAACCTTTGGAATCTAGGATGCGAGAACTTTAGTGAGATCCCTAGAGATATTTCTAAGGTATGTCTAGGGATGCCCCTAAGGTTAAGTATAAGTATAAGTTATAGTACTATAATTACAGTAACCCAAGATGTTAGATATTGAAGTTACTCCCCCTTTATTATATTTTTTCCCTAGAATTATTTTTTGTCTCTCACACTATTCTTTTTGGGTTTTAGACGATGGATGGAACCCGAAGGAACCGTGTTGATCAATGTAATGGACAATGCAATGATTGTCCTCCTGAACAAACAAATGTTATGGGAGATGGAGTGCAAAATCTCATTGCTATACTTACACAAGATATGAATCATTCTGGACTTCCAAATGAGCAGATAAGGGAACAATATTCTATTGAGTCCTTCATGAGGAAACGTCCACCTTCTTTCAGTGGGTATTCTGATCCACTTGTTGCTGAACAATGGATCAGTACTACTGAAAACATATTTTCAGTTCTTCAATGTTCTGAACATGATAAAGTAATCTTAGCAGTGTATCATTTGGAAGGTGATGCTGACCAATGGTGTAATCTTATCAAGAATACAAGGCCAAGAGATGAAATTGAGTCCATGGAATGGGACGAGTTCAAGAACTTATTTTTCAATAAGTACTTCCCTCATATTCTTCTAACAAAGATGGAGAAGGAGTTTCTTGAACTAAAGAAAAAGGATGATGAATCTGTTGGTATATATGAAGTGAATTTTACAAGGCTTGCAAGGTATGCATCTGGATTTATCATCTAACTTGAAAGTAAAGTTGATCGATTCTTCGGTGGCTTAAAACCAAATCTTAGAAGGGCATTAGCTATAAAGATACTTCAGTAGCTATGAAGAAATTGTGCATTGTGCTATCAAGGTAGAAATGGAAGTTGGTGTTACTTATCCATCTCATAGTTTTGACAAGAAACGAAAGATGGAGTTCAAGGAGAAATCTCAGAATAATGGTGAAAATAAGATGAATGTTTCCTTATGATCAAAGTGTCGAAATAAGCATGGTGGAGATAGTCTTAAAGGGACTAGAAAATGTTTTAAGTGTGGAAAAGAAGGTCATCGAGCAGCTGAGTGTCGAAGTAAAGGAAAAAGGGTTTCTAATGATGTGAATAAATAAAAGACTGCAGAGAACGCACCACCAACACTTCAATGCTTCAAGTGCAAGGAAATGGGGCATTACGCTAATAAATTCCCTAATCCAAGGGTTAGTGATGATCAACATGAGCAACCACTTTTAGGAAAAGGAAAAAGGGAAGTCACATGCGATCACTATTGGCGATGTTGAATATGACAACGATTTGGTGTAATGATTAAGTGTTTATGAAATGGGATTCCAAAATAATGTTGTATATAGTATCGTGGAATATTTGAATATTTATGTATTGGTATATTGTGGTTTTCAATAATTTTATGGTACCGGTAACCATGGAAAGTGATTGAGATATTTTTGGTAAGAAGATGATATGCGCATAATGATGGGATAAGAAGATAATGAGAAGTTTGATTGTATTCATGAGCTCATGATTGATATAAGGACTAAGTGATATCATGGTTTGAGTATAAAGAATTTTGAGGACTTTGGTATGTGGAAAGTGTTAACATTTAACTGCATTCATGTTTTCACTATGGTTCAATTCATGGGTATTCATTCTTCAAGAGAATACATGATTAATGTATTCACATGTTTGTAATTTTACCAACAAGATATTTCTTATGATATATGGGGGATAAATGATGGCATTCACATGATTGTTATGTGACATTTCAAGTAATCATTTTCTTTATACTATGATCTTGGACCGAAGTATTTTAGATAAGCCTAAAGATTGGAATGGATTATGTTGGACATAAGTTAGGATAGAACTTTTTTCGATATTATTTATGGGATGTTATAGTAATATAGCTTTAGAAAAAGGACAACCTGTAGGATGGGCGACAGCCCATCGCATCGGACAAGGCTGTGGGAATCGAACCCACAACCGAAGTGTGACTGGCCTTTATCGCCTACCACTGGCCTATAAGAAGTCCCTGGTTAGTAGAAACTAGTTTTATTTTATTACGCGGTATGATATATGAAGTATAAGTTAATTTTTGGAATCGTATACAATTAATCTCACCATAGATGGACTTATGTATATTTGATAACTTTTTCTAACCTTTTGTTTGAAACAGATGGAATGACCCATCATTCTATCACATGATCTATTAACACTTCACGAATAACAAATTCAACGTCATTTCTTGAAGATATGAAGTGTAAATTGTTCAAATCACGAACAATAGTGAGATTGTACCAAAATAAAGTAAGTATTTATTCTAATTCAAATTATTCAACTTTAGGGAAATGATCTTGAAAACCAAAAATGTTGTCCTAGTGCCCTTATATCCGATGAATCAGATGGTACCCTAGATCATCACAAATTTATGGCTTTGTGATTGTTGGATTTGTTATATCCATTTTCTCTACCACTCTTCATCAGAACATGACAGTTAGATTTCTCTTCCATATCCATATTTTCACCTATGTTCTCCTATGTGGAAACTCAGTGATTAGTTAATTTGGGTAACCGTTAGGTTTCATAATTTAGTTTGTAAAGCCAAGTTTTGGTATTCCTTTTTACGATTTGGGTTTGTATTAAAGAAAATTTAGAGTATTAAACCATTTATAACCCCGACGAATTTCGAGGGCGAAATTCATTTTAAGGGGGGTAGAATGTAACACCCAGAGATTTTATGAAAAATATTCTTTTTAATTTCATTAATGTCTTGTGTTGTACGCTACACCAAAATAAGCTTGCACAACACGCATCCTTGACTTGCCTTACATTACACGCAATCGCGACCTTCCTCGATAGCGTGTGTAGTATGCAATACCGAGTTTCACTAAACAACGATATGCTATTAAAATATTATTAAAACTAGTCGTTATGAATAGTAACAACCACTTTTTGAAATTTTGTATATTCTATTTTTCAAAATGGACTACATTTTTTGATTCGGAATATCGAAATTATCTTAGGGTGAAATTTTGGTACTTTTTGGCTAACTTTCATTTTCTGATGAATAGTGAAATTTATTAAATTTTAATTAAAAACAACCTTTTTAATCGAAATAATTAATAGTGATAAATTATTAATTTGAGTGGTTTTAAAGTATATTTAGAATATATTTTTACAATTTAATACAATTTTGTTCATTGGATGTAATTTCACATTTAAACCAGACATAAACAAGTGTCAATCTTTTGATAGTTATTATCTCTTAAGAACACGCTATTTGTTTTGACGACGGGAATTAATTTTTAAATTAATTAATACAACTGATATGTTTTGAATTTGGTAAAATAGACATCATTTTTGAGTTCATAATATCAAATATATCTTAGGCCTAATTTTTGGTATTTTTCTGGAAACTTTCATTTTTGGTGAATAATGAAACCACTAAGTGGTAGTTAAAAAAATGAAATTTTCATAAAAATTAATTTTACCACTTCTGTGAGTGGAATTTCAAAACTCCGAGAGACACGGTTGATGTTATTAAGTAAAATATGGTTCAATGAGATGAAAATAATTTTTGGTGAATAGTAACTTTTTACGTTTTTTTACCACGGTTAAAAGTAAATAGGGTAATTAAGGGTAAAAATGTTATTATTATTACCCTAAAACATGTCCTAATTCTATTGGATAAGTGTAATTCGACCAAAAACAACCTTAGGAATAAAATATGACCATTTAGGCCCACTTGGATTAGATTACGACATTTATTATTAATTTATTTAAAAAATGGTTAAAATATTTAAAATCAAAGTTTAATAAGTATATAATTGTTAATATAGGGTTATACATAAGCTAATTTCGACTATAAATATTCCTTAGTAAGATAAAACGATTTCCTACATAATGGTATTTTATTTTTAATTTTTAGACATTAAATAATTTAATTTATTTATGACACAAATATGATGCAGTAATTATCTTATTAATGAAATATTGATATAATTGATGTTATAAATACCCAAATAAATGTAATTTGAGACTTTTTATGAAATAAACTAATTTAATAGGTTAATATGACATGTTATTATTTATTTAATTAACTTTGTTAGAACTAATAATTCTGTTATAATTTTCACAAAAATCAATTACAAAATAGTGTCAAAATTGACATAAAATAGTTTTTAAAACAAATATTATATTATTAATTGTTATTTTATTCCTAAAAATCAAAGGTTCAGCCAAATGAATTATATAAAGTTATATATATTAATAATAAACAACTTGGGGTTCGTTTGGCTTCTTATAGTAAGTTTATTAACCTTATAGTGTAAGAACACAAGAAGACACGGTAAAAGTAAAATTATTTTACTTAATGTTAAATCTAAATGATAAGGTTAAAATAGGAACCTAAACTTGTCTAAATTACATTGGATGAGAGGATTTCGACCCATACCTACCTTATCTTCTAAATAAATCAATTTGGAACTATTTAAAACCGAATTTGTCTTTATAATAAAATAATATTTGTAGTTATTCCAAAGGTGCCTCTCTCCTCTCTTATAAAAGGGAACCTCCTCCCTCTCTTCCTCACACCACTTTGAGCCTTCATGCTCGGCCAACCCCTGCCAAATTCTCTTATCCACTTCCCTAGAAACATCCTAGAGGTTCTGGTCTTCTTCAAAGACCAATTTTAGTTCCCTAATAGGAGGACTCAAAGAGGCGCTTCAAAGAAGAGGTAATGTCCGTTACCGATTCTTTCAACTTTATTTCTTCTTTCACTTCTTATTCTTAGGTTGTTTCATTATGAAGTAATAACATCAGTATCACTCATATACTGATATGTTATTATAAGTATTAAACAACCCTATTTCACCATCTATCCATCCTATAGAAAATGAAATCATCGCGCGTGCGTATTTACGGAATACTGTCTCCACACCGTGGTGTAATCTATTTTCCACCACCACCTTACTTGGATGGGTATAATGGTGTACATAATAACTATATATTATTATTGTAAAGTGATATTGATTCTGAAATAGTATACAAACAATCCAATACAATTCCACGATCATGAGAACGATATCATCGCTCGTGCGTACGTATGGACTACTGTCTCCACGACGCGATGAGATTCATTCTCCAAATTAACCATTCATGAATGATTATAAAGTATCTATAATAAGTAATACTGAAATATATGACATAATAATGATACTGTATTAATTTTTATATATATTTATGTCATCTACTTAATTCCATTCAACTCAATAAGGAAAAGAAAATAGCGTTCATGCGTATGTACGGTCTACCGTCTCCATGAACGGTGTATTTCTTTCCATTTACTGATCTATTATATATATATATATATATATTCTGAATATATATTATATATAAATCATGTTTTATATTCTGGAATTAAGTAATCATGATCTAAGTAATCATATGAATAATTACAAGTCAAAACACGGACGACAAATGAAACGATTTTACCCAAAACGCTCTTTAACATGGAATTTACAAAAGAAAGGGTAATATAAAGCCATAAGTGAAACATATATGATATCATAACAATGAGTATGATTCTGGAATAAGTCAATGACATTATTTAAATCATTATACAGGAGGTTCGTACACTTACGAAGCAAATCGGACCTAAGGTAAGGGAAAATATCACAATCTCATTTTTTATCCGAGATTGTTTATACTTTGGTATGTACTGGGGTGTATTTTATCATCCACATCCATGTTTCCTCAATATATAATATTATTTCCATCAACCTAAAATTGTTTAAATCCAATTTTACCTTTCGGTGAGTTTTTAGTAAAAGATATGAAAGGAATCTTTTGTCATTTTTCGTACGAGGTACTTTTTGACTTTTCTGACAAAAGTACGAGAAGAATGTTTTTTTAACTTATACGGAATGAAAGGATTTTTAAAACATTATTTCCAAGAATATTCCTTTACAATTTTTCAAGTCTATTTTTAATCAACTTCCTTTAGTTTAGAATTGTATGACATGTTAAGAAAGGAAAATTTTTTTTGAAAAGATATTTTCCTCAAGAATGGAGTTCAAGTGTTTTATCAAAATTATTTTCTATATAAGATAATAAAGGGTTCTGTTTCTATCCCTATTATTACATTTATTTGATTATGTTGTGATGGAATTATTTTTATGAATTCCTTTTTCTTATATGAATTGTTTTATGATGACCCGATGTTTAAGATTCCCATTTTTATTACATGGGTTATGCTACGATGTATGGTTTATGATTTTGTGGAACACATAAGAATGGTATCATTATGAGATGGGTGGGACCTATATCCCCCTCCAATGAATTGGGTAAAGATTTTATATCTCATGAGATAGATATTTCTGGAACGGCAGGTTAAACCGGTTCAGTGAAACAGGACTGAAACGAGGAGTGAACTCGGTTCAGAAATGGACTTTGTCCACTAAGATATTCTTGTAAATGAGTATTGACTAATAAGAAATGATTCTCTATGATTATGTGTTTATGCCAAAAAATTTTATGTTTTAAGTTATGATTGTTGGGATTACATTTCACTACTATGATTTATCCCATGTTATGATATTATGATCTCTTTTGCAGGTTAAGATTTCCAAAATGTTATGTTCTTATGAATATGATGTGATTGATATTTCTTTTGTTTACCCTTACTGAGCATTTGAGCTCACCCTTTTATGTTTTCTTTTCCCCAGGATATAAAGAAAGGTTTTAGGTAAAAAAAAATATCTTTATGGGAGATGTTGAAGATATTTCACCACGATTAGAAGATTATATTTTGAGTTTCCAAAGACACTAAACTATTACGGTCCTTGTGTGTGTGTTTTTGTTATGTATTACATATTACACAAAAGTAATGTAATGTATATGTATGTCAAGCTTCAGGTCTCTAAAAGCCTCTGATGCTCCACCTTCACCTGCTGACAGGGGGAACATCTTGTAACAAAACCAACTATCTCTCTCTTCATACCCGACCACCAGTACCGACGTCTCAAGTCACGATACATCTTGGTAACTCTGAGATGAACTGCCTAAGCTGAAACATGAAACTCCTGCATCTTATCCTTGCGTATAACCCCTATAACCCATACACATCCATTGAAATGCAGTAAATCATCACCTCCTATCATCCATCCAGGAGGAGGGTCCTCACTTTCCATCGACTCCAGTAGAACTAGGCCTTCTGAATCAGATAACTATTTCATCCTCACTCTATCCAGGAGGGTAAAAGTCACAGCTAAAGATGAAAGATAGGTCTTCCTCTAACTATCATACACCTCCAGATGCATCTCAGAGAACAAATCCATAAGCTTCTATTCACCACTGGCCTCCAGCACTTCCTATATCTGAGTCTTCCTGATCAGTGCATCAGCTACTGCATTACCTTTACCAGGTGTATAGGCAAGCTGAAAGTCGAAGGACTAAAGGTATTCGACCCACCTTATCTATCTCAGATTCAAGTCACACTGAGTAAAGATATATTTCAGGCTTTTGTGGTCGGTGAAAACCACAAAATTTTCTCCCAAGAGATAATGTCTCCAACAGCGCAACGCATGAAGAACTGTAGCCAACTCGAGATCATGTGTCAGGTAATTCCTCTCATGTGGCCTCAACTACTGAGACCCGTACTCAATAACTCTATCGCTCGACATCAACACAGCTCCCAGTCCTATACCTGATGCATCACAGTAAACTGTATAGCTATTCCCTTTCTCTGAAATTATCATGACTGGTGTGTATATCAACCTTCCCTTCAGGTCCTGAAAGGCTATCTCGCAAGCTTCCGACCAAAAAAACTTCACACCCTTCATAGTCAGACCTGTCAATGGCACTGATAAGTGGGAGATGTCTTGTATAAAGGACCTGTAGTAACCAACCATCCCTAAGAAACTTAATATCTCAAACATGTTCTTTGGCTGCGCTCAAGAAATTACTGCTCTCACCTTCCTAGGTCTATTGCAATTCTAGCCTCTGAGATGATATGACCCAGGAAGTGAATCTAGTCCATCCAAAAGTGTCACTTTGATAGCTTAGAATAAAGATGATGCTCTCTCAGTGTACTCAATACGATCTCAAGATGGGTGGCATAGTCATGTCGAATGTGAGAGTACACCAAGATGTTGTCCATGAATACTACCACAAAAGAATCCAGATAAGGATGGAACACACGATTCATCAGAGCCATGAAAAATTTTGGTGCGTTCATGAGTCCAAAAGGAATAACCAAGTACTCGTACAGACCATATCTTCTCCAAAAAGCTGTTAGCATCATATCCAATGGTCTCACGCACAGCTGATGATATCCTGATATCAAGTCAATCTTAGATAACACTCGTGCTCCATGAAGTTGATCAAAAATATCATCAATCCTTGGCAAGGGATATCGGTTCTTGACCGTCAACTAGTTCAGCTTTCGATAATCCACACAGATTCTGAGGTTACCGTCAGCCTTCTTTGCAAAAAGGACAGGTGAACCCCAAGGAGAAGTACTAGGTCAGATAAAACTCTTTTCCTATAACTCTTCTAATAGCCTCTTGAGCTCCTGCAACTCTAGTGTAGCCATCCAGTAAGGAGGAATGGACATCGGTGCTGCTCCTGGTATAAGCCCAAAAGAGAAATCCACCTCACGCTCTGAAGGTAGACCCGACAAGTCATCCAGAAAGACATCCATGAAAAGATCAACCATTGGAGGGAAATACTTCTAACAAGTCCCCTAGTCATCCAGATATAGACCCGAAATCTGGGATGTAACACCACCTCGCCCACGATGCTCTGGTCCAGCTCGACTCGCCTGAACATCCAATTTGTAATGCCCCTACCCCAGTTACCCAGAGTCGATGCATTATTTTAATACATTGAAATGATCACAAAAGATCAAGTCTTGAATGACCGATCGGTTTAGCAGTCTTGTAAAATAGATTACATACATGAATGTTATATTACACCTTATATCATACAAAACAACATAAATAATTTTTTATGAAAACCATTATTCCCTTGGATTAGCCCTGAATATCAATCACAACACACTTCATTGAATCATGGAAAAATAAAACACAGAAAGGGGTGAGATCAGATGCTCATTAAGGATAACAATATAGTAGAAACTTTAATAAATAATCATAAACATTTAAGGCAATGTAAAATTAAAACAAAAGCCTTTTAAACTTAAACTTCAACATAGTATGGAAGAAATAAAATAAAATAAGGCCATTTACTTATTCACATGGATATTCTACTAGTCGAATAATCACATAAAATATCATTAACCACTTTCATAATGATGGAATGCATAATGCCAGACTATCATAACCACATAGTCAAGGCCTCATGCCACGACTACAAATAAGATTTTGTCAAGGCCTTGTGCCAAGAAACTAGTTTGTCTCATTAGACCTACCGATGCATCGAGGAGCTATAGCGGGCTCCACCCGTCACTTTCTAAGTCCAATGCATTCCTCGTATGAATAGGTTTAAACATAACATAAACATTCGTATTAAAACTAGCATATGAAATGTCAATACTTTCTCCATAAACCATGAATGGTATAAAAATTACACATCCATAGTCAAACATATCACAAAACATTCAATACAATATGGATGTTTTGTATCATAATAAATCAACTTCAAATAATCTTAAAATCCATCAAATGATGTTGACATAGATGAAATAAAAACTATTTGAGAGAAATATCTCTTTTTTGATATCTTTGAAAAGTCACAAATTTATAAAGGAATTAATTTAAAAGATATTTTTGAATCAAACTGTCCCATACCACTTTGAAACTTTTGAAAAGATATATCATTTTAAAACATTCATGTCCATATAAATAAATCCTAAAAATCATTTTGAAAACATGGACATTAATTAAAAATATTAAGAAAGATAAATTTGTTAAACATTTAAAATTCTGCTCTTGAAAAAGAGTACCTTTCACAAATTCTTAAAATATTCATTTTGAAATAATTTAAAAGTCACATAATTATAAAATAAAACATTTAATTTGAAAATATTCTTATAATCTTGTAAGGTAAGCTTCTAATATTTTATCATGGCAGAAAATAGCCGCACCTGCCGTATAAGTTAAAAAGACATTCTTACCATCATTCTGTCAAAAAAGATAAAAAGGACCTTGTTTGGAAAATGACAGAAAGAATACTTTATAAACATATTATAAAAATTCAAACAAGGGTATAAATGACTTTAACCCATAGTTTTTAAAATAGTAATAATGATTTGAAATGCATTTTTAATAAACATAGATGTGGATGATAAAGAGGTCCCAGTAGATAATTACGTATAAACAACCTTAGATAATGAAGATATTGTGTAATAAACCCTTACCTTGTACTTTTCCTTGGTCAAGGGTAGGTTAACCTCCTGTATAGTAGTTAAATCATTGTTATTAAATTATTCAATAATCATATACATAAATATGATATCATATATGATCTTTTAATATTGCTTTGTTAATCATATTTTAGTATTATCGTCGTTTTGGGTGTTAACTTACTTGTTTTCTTTTATATGGTTGGTTACATAAGTCGTGTTTGTTATGGATAGGTGGTATCTTATTCATATACATAATGATATCAAGTCCTTAAACTTTATTTTTAATCATCAAATGATAATTATACTTTCATGGATACGATGGGGAATGAATCTCATCGCGTTCGTGGAGACGGTAGTTCATACGTACGCACGAGCGACAATATCATTATTTTGATATTAAAATAATATATAATTGGATGGTATATCATATATACAGAATAATTATCATTTCATATTTATTATTTACATCAATTACACATCATTATCATATCCATCCAAATAGTAATGTTTTGAATAACAATTACACCACGACGTAGAGACGGTAAGCCGTACATACGCACGTATGGTGACATGTCATTCAAAGGATGGATAGAATACTGAATATGGTTGTACCATATTTATAATAAAATCAAAGTATATATAATATACTGTAGTTATTATTTTATAATGTAAATAACAAAGAATGAAGAAGTTGAAGAAGAAAGGAACTTGAAAGAGGGTGGTGAAAACATTACCTTTTCTTCGGGTTCTTCCTTTTGATTTGATCAAAATGGATCCATAGGTTGGCTTTCTGATAAAAATAAAGCCTCTAGGTTGAAGTTAGAGAAGTTGAGAGAATATTTTGGTCGGGGTTGGCCGAGCCAAAAGGCTTTGAAGGTGTGAATTAGAGGGAATGGGAAGTTCCCTTTTATAAAAGGGGTGAGGGGCACCTTAGGAAAAGCTAGAAATATTATTTTATAATAAATTCATATTCAGTTTATAATGGCTCAAAATTTATTTATATTGAGGCTAAGGTGGGGATGGGTCGAAAAAACTCAACCAATTTGTTTTAGACAGGTTTGGGTCACTCTATTAACCTTATCGTTTAGTTTTAACTCTTAGTTAATTAGTTTGACATTTACCATGTCTCTTTGTATTCTTATATTATATAGCTGATAAACTTACTATATACCTCCAAGAGACCCCCAAGTGGTCCATTAATGATAAAATTATCTTTATATAATTCCTTTTTTAGAAACATAGATTTTTAGAGATATAATATCAATTAATAATATAATATTTGTTTTAAAAACTCATTTATGTCAATTTTGACACTATTTAATAATTGGTTTTTGTTAAAGTCTTAACAACTTTATTAATTCGAAATAAAATCATTTAAGAAATAATAACATGTCATATTAACCAATAAAATTCGCGGATGTCATAAAAACTTTCAAATTATATTTATTTTAACATTTATAATACCAATTATTTGATTCTTTCATTAATAAGGAAAATACTGCATCATTATTTTGTCATTAATAAATTTAATTATTCAATGTCTAAAAATTATAAATAAAATTCCATTCTATATTAAATATTTTTATCTTTCTAATTAATATTTATAGTCAAAAATATAACATATATAACCCTGTGTAAACATTGTGTTTCTAAAAGGTATATGCTTATGTCATTTTTGTATTTACTTTAACTTAATTAATATAAAGTGTCATTATCACATACAAGTGGCTCCATGGGGTCCCAAAATAGACCCAAAGATGCCCATGGTCGGATATGTATCCAAAAATAGGTTTAGGACACATTTTAGGGTAATTTAGTATTATTATAATATTATTTTTTTTACCCTTATTTACCGGATTTACCCTTTAACCATGGTAGATAAAATATTTACCGAAATAATTATTCAAAATGTCTAAAAATAAAAGTTACTTATTTACACAATTTGGACCTAATGATTCTAAATATGGAATCCATTTTTCTAAATTCAAAACACATAAGTGGCAGAAATTAATTTAAAATTAATTCTCGTTGTTAAAACAAAAAACGTGTTTTTAAGTGATAATAACTATCAAAAGATTGACACTTGCTTTTGTTTAGTTTAAATGTGAAATTATGTCCAATGACAAACATTGGATTAAATGGTAAAAATATAATCTAATTATACTCTAAAATCACTCAAATTCATAATTTATCACTATTAATTATTTCGATTAAAAATTGTTGTTTTTAATTAAAATTTAGTAATTTTCACTATTCATCAAAATATGAAAGTTATCCGAAAAGTACCAAAAATTCACCCTAAGCTAATTTCAATATTAAAAATTCAAAAATGAAGTCCATTTTGAATAATAAAAAGTATAAATTTTCAAAAAATGGGTATTACTATTCATAACAGCAAGTTTGATTGGTTGTGGTGTGTGTTAGAACTCGAAGTTGCGTACAACACACGCTACTGCATTATTCAAAAAGAAGTGTACCATGGAAGCTTGGGGTATTACATTATCCCCTACTTCAATAAATTTCATCCTCGCAATTTGAAATTATTTTTCAAAAATAAGAGGTTGAAAATAGAAAATACCTTTCAGAAAATCCACATCGTAAATTAGGTTAATAAAAGTTAGTCTTAATAAGAGAAAAAGGTAAATGAAAGGGTTGCCACCAAATTATGATCTCGATTAGGAGAACATTGGTGGAAATTAGAGACATATAATTGGAGGGAAAACATAAATTTTTATAGTTAGTGGTTGGGGTCATCAATCACAAACAAGTGTAAAATTGAGGGCCTTAAATTCATCAATATATGATGATTTAAAATACCACCGGTTTAATAAAACATATTGTATTAGGATAACACATTTTTGGTTTTAAGATACCTTCATCGAAGTATAAGAATTAATTTCTTCGTAGAATAAGATAAGAAGAAAAATATATACATGACAAGTAGATTCCCATCCTTTAACTAATTTCTACCACAAACTCATCTTTCACTCTAAAAGATAATTGAAAATAATATTCTATTTATCCTATTTGTATAGGGTTCAAAAAATGAATTTATAATTCATCTACCAGAATATTTAAAAAAAACTACATTATTCAATCCAGGACATCACATGGGTCAGTGGTAGGTGACACACCCTTGTCGCCCTTCAGTTGTGGGTTCAAGTCTCATGGCCTTGCCGGATGCGACGGGTTGTCGCCCGACCTCCGGGTTTTCCTTTTGTGGCAATCCAAAAATAATCTAAAACTAGAATAATATAAAATAATTCTATCCAAAATCATATTACCAAATTTATAAGGAAGGTAAACACAATGAAGATCTTTTTTGCCGCGTAATAACATGTGAACACCTTCATCATGTATTCTTTTAAAACACTGCAACATCCTGAATTACCATAAAACCTTATTGATTATATTCATGATCCCTTATTAATTATAGAATACCGAATATACTCCTTCTATCCAAAAAAATTTCTAAACTCCAACAATGATGGAATATACAAATCATTAATCAGTTTCAATGTAGTCAAGAATATCCAATATAATTTATCCAAATCAATCATGTGTTATTCCAAAATCACTACCTCGGTATCAGAACCATATTATGGTTTATCTTTCTCTCAACCATATATTTTCCAAAAATTTAACCTTCTATAGAGTCACTTTTCTTGGTTCCACACAATCTTAATTCCTTAATTAAATAGTACTGCAGTACAATCCTTATATACTCCATAATTATTATAACTAGTACATTATTGATACAACACTCAAATGACATAATTCTCTAATAACAACATGATAACTCTAATCATTCCACCTCATATGTGGTAGTATCATAACTTGATTATTATCCAATAGAATCATTTGGGGCATACTCCGATGATTTGGACATTGGTTCGTGTAGTGTCCGAACTCCTTTTATATGAATCATTGTACATTTGAAACCTTTTTCTTACCCTTGCAGTCACGTACATGGTTTCCTTTTCCTCCACACTTATAACAAACTCTCATTCCCTTCAGGAAAGTTCCAGGGTGTTTCTTCCCACAGTTATCATATATGGGAAAATTGTTCTTCCCCCTCTTCCATTTATCTATCTTTCTCTCTTCCATATTTTTCTTATCTTTCTTCCCTTCAAAGTCATAGGACTCGGAGAATTATTTACTTATCCTATCAACACATGATATTATTTCTTCATATTTTGAGAATAAATGGGAGGATATTTCCCTTCTAAATGTTGGCTTAATACCGTGAAAGATATGATCCTTCTTATTCTATGGATCATACATATTTCTGGAGTTCATATTCCTTCTACTGGGTGCCATTTCTATACAATAGCATAAACTAGGTCAGTTTATGAATTGCAATGAATAATTACAAATTTGTAAAATACCGAATATAAATTGAACAGTTTATGGATATAATCGATAATAATAAAGATGTTTTCATTGAGGAAGTATATACTCATAAACCCTTCATAATTATTTGTAAAGAAAATGAGAATTATCCTAAGAATATCCCTCAAGAGTTTCGTAACCAAGAGTGCAGCAAGGCCCGTTGTCTTGCACTAGTTCCCGTTCGAGTCTAGCTCAAAGCGGTGTTTTTGGGTTTTACCCCTAGGTACATCTGTTCCAGATCCACCTATACCTGCTCGTATCCAGACAGGGATGTATTTCTCAGAAAACTCACAAAATCTCTACAATACCAAAATTCTAGAAATTTCTTTTATACTAATCCTCAAAATCCATCTTAGGTCGATGTGCTCTAATCATAGTTTATCTAAATCTAGCTTCCAAGGTTTGTACTAAACTTCATATGATACCAACTCTAATGCCTCGACCCCAGTTACACAGAGTCGGTGCATTATTTTAATACATTGTCATGATCACAAAAGATCAAGTCCCAAAGGAACGATCGGTTTAGTAGTCTTGGAAAATATATTACATACATGAATGTTACATTACACTTTATATCATAAAAAATCCTTTATGAATGCCATTATTCCCTTGGATTAACCCTACATATCAATCACAATACACTTCATGGAATCCTAGGAAAAATAAAACATATAAATGGGTGAGCTCAGATGCTCAGTAAGGATAACAATATAGCAGAAACTTTAATAAATAATCATAAACATTTAAGGCAATGTATAATTAAAACAAAAGCCTTTTAAACTTAAACTTCAACATAGTATGGCAAAAATAAAATGAAATAATTCCATTTAATTATTCACATGGATATTCTACTAGTCGAATAATCATATGAAATATCATTAATCACTTTCATAATGATGGAATGCATAATGTCAGACTATCATAACCACATAGTCAAGGTCTCGTGCCAAGACTACAAATATGATTTTGTCAAGGCCTTGTGCCAAGACACTAGTTTGTCTCATGAGACCTACCGATGCATCCAGGAGCTATAGAGGGCTCCACCCATCACATACTAAGTCCAATGCATTCCTCATATGAACAGGTTTAAACAAAACATAAACATTCGTATTAAATCTAGCATATGAAATGTCAATACTTTCTCCATAAACCATGAATGGTATAAAAATTACACATCCACAGTCAAACATATCACAAAACCTTCAATACAATATGGAAGTTTTGTATCATAATAAATCAACTTCAAATAAGCTTAAAATACATCAAAGGATGTTTACATAGATGAAATCAAAAATATTTGAGAGAAATATCTCTTTTTTGAAATCATTGAAAAGTCACAAATTTATAAAGTAATTTAAGAATGATTTTTGAATAAAAGTGTCCCATACCACTTTGAAACTTTTGAAAAGAAATATCATTTTAAAACATTAATTTCCATATAAATAAATCATAAAAATTGTTTTGAAAACATATACATTAATTAAAAAGATTTAGAAAGATAAATCTGTAAGACATTTAAAATTATGATCTTGATAAAGAGTACCTTTCACAAATTTTTAAAATATTCATTTTGAAGTCATTTAAAATTCAAATAATTATAAAATAAAACATTTACTTTGAAAATATTCTTATAAGCTTGTAAGGGAAGCTTTTAAGATTTTATAATGGTGGAAAATAGCTGCACCCACCATATAAGTTAAAAAAGACATTCTTACCTTCATTTTGTCGAAAAGGTTAAAAAAGACCTTGTTCGAAAAATGACATAAAGATTCCTTTAAAAAATTCTTATAAAAATCAAACAAGGGTATAAATGACTTTAACCCATAGTATTTAAAATAGTAAGAATGATTTGAAATACATTTTTAAGAAACATCGATGTGGATTATAAAGAGGCCCAGTAGATAATTACGTATAAACAACCTCATTTAATAAAGATATTGTGTAATAAACCCTTACCTAGTAATTTTCCTTATTAGATGGTAAGTTAACCTCTTTTATAGTAGTTAAATAATTTTTATTAAATTATACAATAATAATATACATAAATATGATATCATATATGATCTTTTAATATTGTTTTGTTAATAATATTTTAGTATTATCGTCGTTTCGGGTGTTAACTTACTCATTTTCTTTTATATGTTTTGTTACATAAGTCATGTTTTTTATGGATAGGTTGTATATTATTCATATACAGAATGATATCAAGTTCTTAAACATTATTTTTAATCATCAAATGAGAATTAGACTTGCATGGATACGATGGGGAATCAATCTCATCGCGTTCATGGAAACTGTAGTCTGTATGTACGCATGAGCGACAATATCATTATTTTGATATGAAAATAATATATAATTGGATGTTATATAATATATACAGAATAATTATCATGTAATATTTATTATTTACATCAATTAAACATCATTATCCTATCCATCCAAAGAGTAATGTTTTGAATAACAAGTACACCACGACGTGAAGACGGTAAGCCTTACGTACACACGTATGGTGACATGTCATTTAAAGGATGGATAGAATACTGAATATGGTTGTACAATATTTATAATAAAATCACAGTATATAGAATATACTGGATTTAATATTTTATAATGGAAATAATAAAGAAAGAAGAAGTTGAAGAAGAAAGGAACTTGAAAGAGGGTGGTGAAAACATTACCTCTTCTTCGGGTTCTTCCTTTTGATTTGATCAAAATGGATCCTTAGGTTGGATTTCTGATCAAAATAAAGCATCTAGGTTGAATTGAGGGAATTTTAGATAATATTTGTTCAGGTTTTGGATGATCCAAAAGGCTTTTAAGGTGTGAATTAGAGGGAAGAGGAAGTGCCCTTTAATAAGAGGGGTGAGGGGCACCTTAGGAAAAGCTAGAAATATTATTTTATAGTAAATTCATATTCAGTTTATAATGGCTCCAAACTGATTTATTTTGAGGATAATGTAAGCATGGGTCGAAAAAAACTCAACCAATAGATTTTAGACTGGTTTGGGTCACTTTATTAACCTTTTCTTTTATTTTAACTCTTAGTTAATTAGTTTGGCATTTACCATATCTCTTTGTATTTTTGTATTATATAGTTGATAAACTTACTGTATACATCCATGAGACCCACAAGTGGTCCATTAATGATACACCTATCATTGTATAAGTTCTTTTTCCAAACCTTATATTTTTAGGAATATAATATCAATTAATAATATAATATTTGTTTTAAAAACTCATTTATATCAATTTTGATACTATTTAATAATTGGTTTTTTTAAAAGTCTTAACAAATTTATTAATTCGAAAAAAATTCATTTAAGAAATCATAACATTTCATATTAACCAATAAAATTCATGTATGTCATCAAAACTTTCAAATTATATTTATTTTAACATTTATAATACCAATTATTCGATTCTTTCATTAATAAGGAAAATATTGCATCATTATTGTGTCATTAATAAATTTAATTATTAAATTTCAAAAAATTTAGAAATAAAATACCATTATGTAGGAAATATTTTTATTTTCCTAATGAATATTTATAGTCGAAAATATAACATATATAAACCTATTTAAAAATTGTTTTTCTAAAAAGTATATGCTTATGTCATTTTTGTATTTACTTTAACTTAATTAATATAAAGTGTCATTAGCACATACAAGTGGCTCCATTGGGTCCCAAAATAGACCCAAAGATGCCCATGGTCGGAAACTTATCAAAAAATAGGTTTATGACACATTTTAGGGTAATTTAGCATTATTATAATTATATTTTTTTTACCATTATTTACCGGATTTACCCTTTAACCATGGTAAATAAAATATTTACCGAACTAATTATTCAAAATGTCTAAAAAAAAGTTACCTATTTACAAAATTTGGACCTTATGATTCTAAATATGGAATCTATTTTTCTAAATTCTAAACACAGAAGTGTCCTAAATTAATTTAAATTTAATTCTCGTTGTTAAAACAAAAAGCGTGTTTTTAAGAGATAATAACTATCAAAAGATTGGCACTTGCTTATGTACAGTTTAAATGTGAAATTATGTCTAATGACCAACATTGGATTAAATGGTAAAAATATAATCTAATTATACTCTAAAATTACTCAAATTCATAATTTATAACTAGTAATTATTTTGATTAAAAAATGTTGTTTTTAATTAAAATTTATTAATTTTCACTATTCATCAAAATATGAAAGTTATCCGAAAAGTACCAAAAATTCACCCTAATCTAATTTCGATATTGTGATTACAAAAATGAAGTCCATTTTTAAAGATAAGTGTGTAAATTTTAAAAAAAATGTATTACTATTCATAATGGCAAGTTTGATTGGTTGTGATGTGTGTTAGAACTCGAAGTTGCGTACAACACACGCTACTTAATTATTCAAAGAGGAGTGTACTGTGGAAGCTTGGGGTGTTACACCATTCACCTTTGTATAGAAACTATCCACCCTCTGGTGACATGAAACTCACCTTGTGACAATAGCAATATACAAAGGCTTGAAAGGGAAACAACCATTCCATCCCGAGAATGATGTTATAAGTTGTCATCTCTAAGACATAGAGCTCCCATAGAAAGTGACACCCACCAACCTCAAGGGGGAACTCCTTGAACTGACGCACACTAGTCGTTCTAGTTCCCAAAGTAATGTCTAGCATCATAACAGTAGAAGAAGAAGAAACACAGATCCCAAGTCTCTCCACAATGGGTACAGACATAAAGCTATGCATAGCACCCATATCAAAAAGTACTGAAGATAAAACAGAAGCTACTGGAATAGTAACTATAACAGTAGATGGTCCAGGATCCTACTCTTGTTGGGTCTGTTGCACTGCATATGTCTTCCCAGTGTCGCGGCCCTGCGACACAGCCTGGCTACCCTGAGCTGCCCCGCCCTGCTGCCTCTGAGATCCTGGGGTCTGGCTACCACGGCCACGACCACCATCCCTACCTGCACGCCCTGACGTATTCCAGTTCCCCGACTGGTAAGGAGCTACTGGTCCTGCTCCTGCACATGGAGTCTGCACAGAACCCCTCTCCCTAGCCAGTGATGGATACACCCTACAAAAGCGTTGTAGATGACCCATCTTGCCGCAAGCTCAGCACTCCACTGGGTCTCGTGGACACTGAGGTCTCTTCTGCCCCTCCTTACCACACTGGTAGCACATGACCTGGACACTTGAAACATTCTTCTGGTTGGTACTACCACCCTGAGAGAAGTCCATCTGTCTCTTCCTCTTACCATTAGACATAGTACCTGAAACTGGTGCTGAACCGCCCTGTCCCACACCACTAGCTTCTCGAAGATTCGGCTCGGTAATCAGTGCCTGGTTCACAATATCATGTACTAAAGGAAACCTGAAAACATTCACCAGTGCGTGGATGTCATATTGAAGACCATCCTCAAAGCATTTGGCTCTCAACGTCTCACCACCCACCAGAACGGGTGCAAAATGCTAAATCTCGGTGAAGCGAGCAGAATAGTCCATCACTGACATAGCACCCTGCTGCAGATTCATTAACTCTCGAGCTCTATCTTCCCTCAGCATCTATGGAAATAATGAGTCATAGAATAATTCCTGAAAATCTTCCCATGCCATGTCTCTATGATGCTCTGACTGGGTGGTAACATCCCACCACCTTTTGGCGGAATCATGCAGCATATACGTTGCAAGCTTGACCCTCCACCCTGGAGGCTTCTCAAGATGCTCGAAAATAGTCTACATATACCCCATCCAAGACTCCACATCCTGTTGTCCAAAATCCCCTGAAAACGTAGGCGGATGCTGCTGTTGGAAAATAAGTGTCATCTCAGCCATAGATGTGGCAGCCGGCGGTGCTCCCTGAAAGGTCTGCATGAACCGCATAAAGCCTTCACGGAACTGCGCCTCCACACCTGTATCTGGTATAACGGTTGGAACCACATATGGATCTACTGGAGGATCCACTAGTATCCCATGACCTACCATCTCTGGAGTATAATCGTTGCCGCTCTTCTGGCGAACAACGTGTGGTCGTCTCGGCGGCATGACCCTACAAGGTCAAACTCCCACCTTAGATCAAGATTATCACAGTCTGAAAAAGAAGGGACCAAATGGGGAACATGAGTAAGAAGGCATTCAAGATTTCACAACAAGACTACACGATGTGTATACTGAATACACGGCATGTACCTGAATTCTCTTCCCCGACCTGGGTCCTTCTACACGGCTAAGCCACACGACTCCCGTTAAACAAAACTACACAGTGTGTATACTGATTATACAGCGTGTGTGATTTAATTTTCCAACTGCCCATGTCATTTGTGACATCGACGACTACCTGGATAACACTACACGGCGTGTTACACCCGCACAGGGCATGTACACCACCCCGTTTCCTAGCCACACGTCTAAAACCACACGGTCTGTCCTCGGACAAGACTACACGACGTGTCCCTCAGGCACACGGTGTGTACTAGATGAGCTATGTCGACCCGTGTTGTTAGTTACATGGCCGGATACACGGATCACACTACACGGTGTGTTCCATATACACACGGTGTGTACACGAAAGGATTACACCGACCCGTGTTGTTAGTTACACGGCCGGATCCCAGGTCAGACTACACGGAGTGTTCCATAATGGACACGGCATGTATATATTAAGGTCTCCTCCTTCGGTGTCGTTAGTTACATGGGAGGACTCCGGTTCAACGCGTGTACATCTTGTACACAGCATGTTTTCCCCAAGCATTTCCCCTTTCTCATGTCCCTGCCCACACGGCCTATGACACAGGAGGAGACTACACGGCGTGTACCAAGGGTTCACAGTGTGTATTCAGAAAGTTTTCTTTTCTTTCTTAACAGAATAACACATGTCATGTGTCCAAGGAACTACACGGCATGTATCCTAGGTTTTCCAGATAGTAATCCTCTGAAACTTCATCGGAACCTAGAAAATACTGAAAAACAACACCTAAGTGCCAAATTCCGACCCGTGAGAGACCATACTCCCCACAAATAAAATTTTGGCATTTTATATGTGTTACAACAAGATAAACAGTCTATGATCCACCAAATTCCTGTCAATGAGGGACAATACTCCCCAAAAATCAAAGTTTGGCGTTCATCCTATCCACAGACTTACACGAAAATACCCTATCACATAGCATGTATTTAATCAAAGCAGTTATCACAAAATCATGTTTTTTATAACACCACAACTATCATAAAAACATGCAATTTCTAATGAACCTACATGGAATGGAAACAAGGCAGGGCATGTGTTTCCTAGCATGTTCTAAAATGATGCATGAGATGACATAACCTCATCTCATCGGGTTGCAACTAAATGGAACCCATGGATAAAATATAATAGCACAATCACAAGTGCGTCACCCAATGGTGAAATCAAATCAAATTTAATTCAAAAAATCAATAAAATTGCAACACGAGGTAAATTGGCTTTTCCATGTACAAGGGTTAGATACTCTCGAGCATAGCTTATTACCAACTACCATTCTCATCCTATCTCTGACAACGACTCCAAATATTAAGTCAAAGAAAAGAAAACCTATGATACCACTTTGTAACATCCTGGATCTGGGTGCCACTCAACGGGTGCCCCGAAACCGGTTATTCAAATGACCTCAAGTGCATTTCCCCAAACACCAGAGGCTGCCGACTAGCAGCGAGGGCCCAGGTCTGATAGTGGGGAAACTATGCCCTCATTTTTCAAAGTGTAGCGCAGTGGAATAAAAGGTAAAACATACAAAAACTGCGGAAGAAATAACCATACATATTTAATATAAACAATTGTAGTGAAAGATAACCAACCAGTTATATCGATATGATTCCACATGTCTCAAGTTCTAAGAAAATAGCCAGAACATGTTACACAGTAGTACAATACAATACAAAGTACAAAAAAGTAAAATAAAATAGCCGGCAGCATCGCGAGCCTAAGGCTGGTCCCATTCTCCCCTACTCAACATCACTCATGTACCTGTATAAGGACCCTTTACCTTATCCAAACCTATAGAAACATAATTTTTTTGGGCTAAAGGCATGATCCAAACAGGGTGTGAGAAATAAATCCTAGTAGGCACCCACCAAAGGCTCGTGCTCAACTGTGTGTAAACATGCAACAACAATGTGAAAAAGTAAATGCAATAAACTAAGACGTACTCAAAAGTAACTAACTTTACCAGTTATATTTACATTTTAATATTAATTTAATCATTCATTATAAAGAAACCACCACAGTGAATTTTTATGTAAACAGTCAGTGTCCTCAGACCTGCAAACCCTTACCCTCAGGTAATCAGAATCACAAACCTCAGGTAATCAGAATCTTGCCCTCAGGCATTGACCTTAGGCATAAAAGATATTTCACTCAGGCATACGAAGTGTCTCCCTCGAGCACATAAGTCACTGCCCTCAGGGATACGAAATGTTTCCCTCAGGTGTAATAGGACATTTCCCTCAGGCTAAGCAGTACCTTGCCCTCAGGATAAACAACCTACACCCTCAGGATAAAAATAACACTACCCTCAGGCACAAGTAACCGGTCCATGCCCAACTTGTAAATAATCAATTCACATTAAATTCCTCTTAATGCAATTTAACAAACATTATTACAATGGCATACCCTTGGGTATCATGTCCAAACAGTTAAACAGAGGAACCCACCCCCGGGGTGGTCCTGGATCCAAGTAGTGATCCCAAATAGCAGTTTATTATCACATTTAATTACTTATACAATTATAGGTATTTAAAATAGCTAAGGCCTCATCTTCGCGTCACCCCATCGTGGGTTCGTAGCTCAACGGTGCACAAAAATGCACAACAGTTGGAATTTAAACACCAAGCCACCTACCTTAAATGCCCCTGAATGGTATACGCGAACGACGATCCTTGAATCATCCAAGAACAATGAGATCTGACGTGAAAGAAAACCTTGTTCAAAATCAAATAACTTTCTTTAGAGCAAGAATTGGAAATAACGGATTAAGGAGAGTAGAGGGCTTACATGTGCGGTTCCAACGAGATCGTTAGAGTCGAAAGCGGATTCCCGAAGCTCGATCTGGAGATCCTCGAAGGTCCGGATTTCTCTCCCAACTCCTTCCTCCGGTTCAAAGCCAATCATGTGAACAGGGTTGGCTACTTCCCATTTTAATCATAAAAAACAAACTACATGGTGTGTACTATTGACTACACAGCATGTACTTTTCTCATTTAACTGTTCCTTTGGCAGCAACACCGCACTGTTCATCTGTCGACATGAGTACACGATGTGTATTTTTAATTACATGGCGTGTACTGCCGCTCAGCTGGCAGCTGCTTCCACCGCCTTACTATTTGTCTACTGGCTAACTACATAGCGTGTAAATATCCTCTACACAGTGTGTAGTTGATTTTTACACCCTTAATTGCCGACATGGCTACACAACCTTTGTACTCATCCCACACGGCCAAAGTACATGGCATGTGGAATAATACATGGCGTGTAGTCCCGAAATTTAGGATTTTTTCCCATTTTTCTTATTTTCCCAAAAGCACTTAAGGAAAAGAGAAAAGAAGAAACTCGTACCTCAAAAATAAGAACCGGGTTCTTACACTTTGAGTCAACAATATTATATCATTTTTGAAAACCAAAATTATTATAAATTTTTGACATATTCTTCTTAAAATTGTAATTTTTATTATCTTTTTCAAAATATCCATTTTTATTAGTTTTTTAGTTTAAGTTTGATTTCACATAATTTAAATATTTCTATGATTTTCCTGATTTATCCATAATCATTTTCTTTTTGGATTTAATCTTCTCATAATTTTCCCCAATATTATGAACAATATTTTTTACCACTAAGTTTTCTTTTTATAATCTTGAAGAGTATCACTTCTTTGAAAATTCATAAACATCCTGAATAGAATACTTGAAATATTTCTTTGCTTTTCAATATCTTTTTAAAATTTTACCATTTTATGTTATAAGAGATAAAGATACTTTTTTTTATCCTTCATTTTATCTTTAATACTGATTTTCAAAGTCCTCTAATCATTATGAATCTTCCTTATATAATTAATCTATTTTAGTAACTTTGATTTTTCTCATTCATAATTAGATTCCTTGTTATAGGTAAGCTGATCATATTTCTTCAACTTCATGTTCTTCTTGTAAATATTTGATATTAATAAAAGAAATTATTTTAACTCACTCTTAAAAATAAATTCCTCTGATTTCATTCTTATTTACATCCATAATTATTAATTTATCAATATTGAAATTTCCATTATTCACCTTAGAAATGATTATCTTCTCATAAAAATAATCTCTATAAGTCTCAAATTCCAATTCATCTTCACTATCATCACTTACTTCACACTTATATAAGAAGTTTATTTTCTCTATTTAGAAAAATTATTTAAATTGCATTTTGAAGAAAACTTTGATTTATAAAATGTAGATACTTTATTCTTAGATAATCATTTTGATCTTTCATCTTTATCTTCAATGGAATTTTCTTATTTCAATTTTGGATAATTTATAGTGATGTTTAAAATAGATCCACACTTGAATAATTTTAGTGAAATACTACCTTTAAAATATTTTTTAGATATTATCACACTTCTTAATATAAGAAAGCAAAGTTTATCACAATTTTAATTAACGTCTTATTTAGAACCTTAATAGGTAGATTTTTCTTTTTTAATTTACCTCTCATAATTTTTTTTATTTGAGGCTTTAGAATAAATTTATTTCTCAACATTACCATTATTATTGGTATATTTTTACTTTTTAATCTCATATGCAATGAGAATACTATATAGATCATCTTGTGGAAGTGTACCTAGATAATTATCTTTAATAGTTGATACTTTAGCATCAATTTTTTCCAATATAATTTGAAGTATCTTCTCAACCATTATTATATCATCCATCTTCTCACCATGAATTCTAATTGTGATCACTATATAATTTACCCTTGTGAAGAAATCATTTAAAGTTTAATCATCCATCATTTTTTAGCCTTAATAATTAGTAGTTTTTCTTACTTCACATTAGTAGTTATTTCATAAATTTTCTCTAATTTATACCATAAGAATTATGTTGTATTAATGCCTTTCAATTTAAAAAAACATTCTCTCATAGAGATAACATAATTGAATTTTGAGCATGACCATCATTCTCAAAATTCTTCTTACTATCTCTTAACAAGGAATTGTTCTCAGCATGAGGTGGAAACCCACTATTTTCAGCCTCTAGAACATCCAAACTGACAAAAACAAAATATAAAAATATCTTATCTATCCAAATATGATAATTATTCCCATAAAAGGTGGAAATTCCTTGGTTATTCCTTAAATTAATATTATCCATAGTTTGTGACTAATCCTAAACATAATAGAAACTCCAAAAACATAAACCTTCAAACAATATATCAATAATAAAATGAACCATGGCTCTAATACCTCATGAAAGGGCCCTCAAGATCAGTGAAATAGATAAGAGGGTATTAATCAATGATTATAAATTCATTTTTAAATATCTTCTTAAAACAACCTTCACCACCTATTTAAAATATTAAACCTAATTTTTTCAATATTTCCAAGAATACACACAAATATTGTATAATATTTATAAAGTTTACCTATAAAATTAAGAATTTACACCTTGTAATGTTCCAGATTTCAATGAGACCATATGACCTACTTGTATCAACATATATGTAGAACAAGTTGGGAATATCATTTTACACATGTTACAACAAGTATCCTAAATGGGAAATTGATTCCTAGAATACTATAATAATATGACATTGTATTTAAACAAATATGTGTCTTTGACCAGATGAGACTACCTTCATGTTGTCAAGTTTTCCTTACTTCTTCTTCTTCTTCTCTTGCAATGTCTCAAGTCACTTATTCATCTATCTTGTAAGTTTTACTAAAAATATATTATTTTTTTAATAAATAGTATAATCACATGGATCAATCCTTTTTATCTACATGTTATATCCACTTTATTGACCCAAGTTCCAATAGTATCATAAAGTTTGAATTTGAATTTAAAATTAAAATAGATCATAACTTTTATATTGTTTTTCTAACTCATATAATTATTTCCATTTCTTTCCTATTCTTTTCAAACATAGATCCTAGTTACTGTGATGTAGTAGTAATAAATGTATTATGACCAAGAATTTATGTTGTAACTACTACTTTATTATTTATAGCAACACCTTTTTTAATGTTTCAAACCATATAATCCATTTTCAATAATCAAAATTTCCATTTTATGATTTTTAATAAATTAAATGATATCTTGAGAATTTTTTGGAATAAATATTTTATTAAAAATACTAATTTTATGAATTCTCATATTTTTAATAATTTATTTAATTCAGAAGAATTATATAATCCCTAAAGTATTATTCATCTCATGTGAAGTCTTTTGAATATTTAATAAGTCTTAAATACATATTTAAAAATCCATAGGTTATCTTCACTAAGTTTACATGAAAAACCTCACATTTACCCAAATTCATACTCTAATTCAATGTAATACACCCTGTGTGAAAGTCTGACATAGAGTACTCAAACTCTTACACACAAATTGAAAAGTCTTACATGGTCTCCATAAGTCTTAAAAACATCAACTTTGGGAAAACTCTAATTCTAATCATGCAAAGAATAAGTCTTATGTATTTTTTTAAATTCAAATGTGTGCATATAAAAGTCTTGTAGAAACTTACAATGTCTTATGAACTACCTGAAGTCTTTTGAAATCAAAAACATGGCCACATTTATGATCAAACTCCAAAATCCATGATTCTTCTTCAACCGAACCTCAGATCTATTAAACACTACTCAATAAAACCCAAAACCTTAATCTCACATTATTTTCCATTTAATGTGATTTTTAATTTGATTTATTCTTCAAAAATAAAATCCTACATGATAAACTTATCCAATTCAGTTCCTCTTCACATTTCATACTTTCTTAATAAATTCAACAATCTTCCCAATTCATTTATTATGATCAATATTAAAGACTATCCTGAAGTATCAACGGTATAAAAAGGACATGTTCCTTGATTATAGAGGATATGAGGAACTAGTTATGAGGATATACATAGGTGATAGTTTCATGATAGGTTAAAATGATCTAAAATAATAAACAGGATATGTGTTTGGTCTTAATGGGGGAACTGTGAGCTAGAAGTGTTCTGAGAAGCCAGTTCTCACTTATTCTAAAAAAATAGAGTATATTAAAATTTATAATGTAGCTAAAGAGGTAATCTAGATACAATAATTCATCCAATATCATGATTTTGTATCTAGAAATAAATAATCCATCACATTGTATTGTGATAATATTATAGTAGTGGTTCTATTCAAAGAGCCAATGACACATTATATAATAAAGAATATGCTTATTAAGTATCACCTATTGATGAATTTTTCTCAAAGGGCTGAATTTATAGTAAGAAGAATATCCATATAAGAGAACATTTCATTCCCCTTGACTAAAACATTGTCTTAAAAAAATAATAAATATCATGTTTGATATAGAAAACTAAAATTTGTTAGTAGTTGGCTCTATTGAATATGGGGGTTTATTGGACCTAGTTCCCCAGAACCAAATAACATTTTACTTCTATTTACCATAACATTAATCAATGTCTTATCAAATGATAATTGTTATTAAGTGTGGAATAATTTGTTAATTTATATGGGGTATTTTTAATATTTTAATGTTATAGAACTTCCACACTATAATTAGAAGCTATAGATGTTATTAAAAAATATTAAACATATGTAATATGGTCTAGATAACAACATTCTAACAAGACAAGGATGATGTTTTTACTATTAGGTAATGGAAGATCATAAGATATTGAAACTTCTTCTCTGAATGTTCCCAGTTGGTAATCTCTATTAAAGGTCATTATGAGGGTAGAGTTGCTTATAATAATTCTACATGTTATATGATTAATCAGATATTCTAATATATGTATGTGTTTATTGGTCATTAGACTTGATATTATTATTAATGTTTATCATCAAACACTTACTCTGATGTGTGGATAATAACTATGATGACATATGCTTGTGGAGAGGAAGCATACATTGGGTGCATCATAAGTGATATAAAATCAATTGAATAAATCATGAAATAATTTTTCTATTCCAAGTTAATGAAATAAGATATATTTGGACCTTTGATTGAAATGAAACTTTCTAATTAATCCATGTACATGTTAGTTCATCAATTAGTTTATTTTATATATTTTAGGGAAAGAGAAATCAAATATATTAGGTGTTGAAACAAGTCTGCATCATACTTGATGAGATATCAAAATAAATGGATTATATTACATGGTAGAATTCATAGAAACTTTATTATCATTAAGACATTAAATTATTTTTTTATGGGTTCCTTAACATGTTTCTAGACACTAATCTATGAATTTATGTAAGTTCACCTAATACCATTGAGAAAGATGCCAAGAGGGTTCATACACTAAGTGTATCTAGAATCTCATTAAATTATATAGAACTTCTATTATGAATAAATATTATTCGTTGATTATGGAATAATAATTTTTCAAGTAAATTTGATTGCATAAATCAAATCCCCAAGTATTTGATTTTAAAATATGTGAGTTTAATTTTATCATTTTTTTATTAACTAAAAATTAATTAGTAAATATTTTTATGTTTAGGAGTTTAGTGAAAATAATATGATTTTAATTATTTAATGAATAATATTTATTTATTTAAAAAATAATTTAATATTAATGTTTAGATAAATACCAAGGATTTATGGGTTGAGTTAAAAATTCTAACAGAAATGATATATTTAATTTAATATAAAATAAATAAATAATAATTTATTTATTTTTTGAAAATGATATTTTCATATGTTCATGTCAAGTGAAATATTATTATTATTATTATTATAACTAGGGAATATATTATAGATAGTATTTTATGAAGGGCCTTAATACAATTATCAAATTTTATCCCTAATTATATATTGTAGTTTATATCATTTTGTATATTAGAGTTATTCTACACAACACTGCGACTATGAAATTATCTCCATCCCTAGAGAGAAATACACTTCCCTCCATCTAATTAATTAAGAGAAAATATGAAAAATTAATTATAGAAATAACAAAGGATCATTTAAAATCACAAGGTTTTACTGTGCTGGCACCTAGAATACCAAGACCATTGTTCTGATATTCATGGAGCATGTGTGGATACAACTGAAGGAATCCTAGCTTTGATTCTCCACTAAAATGATGATAAAATAAAAGAGGTATCCAAATTTATCATGACGATTTATTTCATTTTTGGTAATTTAATTTATAAATTAACTATAAATTAAATGTGAAATATCCTATTTAAAATATTCAAGAGTTTCATTCATCAAGTTATTTAGATATTATCCATTGAAACAGATGATAAGCCATTGTTGGGAACTAATTCGATGCTTTAACTATACCTCATAATCTTTAGTTTCTATAGACATTCCTCAAAGATATCATACCTACATAATATATGAACCATAAGCATAAAACACCTATGCAATACCTTCACTTAGTGATCCTAAATCTCATTTTTACACTCCATGAATGTTGCATCATCATCCAAATCCAACTCATCCAAATCAATGACATGAGATTCATCATGAAAATATTTAAAATTTTGGGAGACATGGTAAAAAACATGGATAATATCCATTTATAGATTGATCACTAGCTGATATTCCACCTCATTGATGTGTTATAACACCATGAATAAAACAATAAACCAAGGTAAATGTTTACTCCCTCTAACTGACCTCTATTTTTACAGTGAAGGGAAAACCTTTGGAACACTTTTTCACCAACCTTAAACTCCAAGGTCTCATCCTCCTATATCATATGACTTATAAGGGTCTTGTCCTTCCTTCAACAACTCTTTAATAATATGTACCATATCAATCGTGATTTATACTACAATAGGTTCAAGGTCCACTGAATCTCCAAAATCAGTCAATCATAAAGTAGGTCTTCAAGGATATCCTAAAACACCTTGAACGGATCTATTCTAATAGATGATTTATAGATATTATTTTAAAAAAAACTCATCCAAAAGAATATGATTCGTATACAATAAACTATAATATAAAACACACACATGAAACATTTCCTCTCATGTTTGAATATATTACTCTATTTGATCATCTATGTGAGGAAGGAAATAATTTTTGAGGCATAGATGAGAGAAAAATAAACACTTAGGACCTAACCAAACTCACAAGGTAATATGGTGATATTGATAAGAATTTATTTTCATTAAAACTCTATAAATATTTAATATCACATCCATATATCGCCTTTCCAAAACATCCACAGCACTCGACTCCTTAATCACAAAGAAATGAGATGAATTCATCAATAAATCCATAATAAAACAAATAGAATCACATAACTTGATGATGAAATCCACAAAAATTTCATCCCATGTAACGTCCCGACCCTCCTCACCCCTAAACTGGTGGTCAGACCGGTCACCACATGACCTCAAGCACATCTCCACATACTCCAGAGGATGCCAAATAGCAGTGAGTGTAACACCCCAAGCTTCCACGGTACGCTTCTCTTTGAATAATACAGTAGCATGTGTTGTACGCAACTTCGAGTTCTAACACACACCACAACCAATACAACTAGCCATTATGAATAGTAATACCCACTTTTTAAAATTTTATAAATTTTATCTTTCAAAATGGACTTCATTTTTGGATTCATAATATCAAAATTATCTTAGGGTGAATTTTTGGTATTTTTCTGAAAACTTTCAATTTTTGATGAATAGTGAAAAAACACTAAGTTATAGTTTAAAACCAAATTTTTATTTAAATAATTATTTATTTTATTTAAATTTAATTAAGTTCAAAATATATACATAATACCTATATAAGTTAAATGTAATTAATTGGAGTTAGTTTAGAATAATTTTTGATATAGAAAAATTTTATTGAACTTTTCACCGTCTTTTACCCACCTCCTAGGAGAATTTGGAAATTCACATAAAACTTAATTTTACCGCTTCTGTGAGTGGAATTTAAAAAATATGAGAGACATGGTTAATATCAAGGAGTAAAATGTGGTTCAATAAGATAGAAATAATTTTTGGTGAATATTAACTCTTTACTTTTATTCACCATGGTTAAAAGTAAATAGGGTAATTAAGGGTAAAAATGATATTAATATTACCCTAACACAAGTCCTAATTCTGTTGTACAAGTGTATATCGACCAAAAACAACCTTAGGAATAAAATATTATCATTTATATCCACTTGGATTAGATTAGGACATTTATTATTATTTAATTCAAAGAAGAGTTAAAAGAGTTAAAATCAAAGTTTAATAACTAAAACATTTTTAATATGGGGTTATACATAAGATATATTTTATTATAAATATTAATTAGAAATATAAAATTATTCCCTACACAATGGTATTTTATTTATAATTTTTAGACATTAAATAATTTAATTTATTTATGACACAATGATGATGAAATAATTACCGTATTAATGAATGATTAAGATAATTGATATTATAAATACCAAAATAAATATAATTTGTGACTTTTTATAAATTAAAATAATTTTCTAGGTTAATATGACATATTAGGATTGTTTATATAATTTTTTTTCGAAGTAATAATTCTGTTATGAATTTATTAAAAACAAAATACCCAATAGTGTCAAAATTGACATAAAAGAGTTTTTAAAAAAAATATTATATTATTAATTGATATTCTATTCCTAAAAATATAAGGTTAGGCCAAAGGACTTATATAATGATAGTTTTATCATTAATGGACCACTTGGGGTCTCTTGGAGGTATATAGTAAGTTTATTAAGTATATAATATAAAAATACAAAGAGACATGGTAAATGTCTAACTATTTAACTAAGAGTTAATTATAAATGATAAGGTTAATATAGTGACCCAAACCTGTCTAAAATATATTGGTTGAAATGATTTCAACCCATCCACAACTTAACCTTTAAATAATCTACATTTTAGCCATTAGAAACCAAATATAAATTTATTATAAAAAATATTTCTAGCTTTTCCAAAGGTGCCCCTCACCCCTCTTATAAAAGGGCACTCACTCTTCTCTCTAATTCACACCATAAAAGACTTTTATCTCGGCCAAACCTTGACCAAATATTCTCTAAACTTCCCTCACTTCAACCTAGAGGCATTAGTTTGATCCGAAAGCCAATCGAAGGAGCCCTTTTGATCAAATCAAAAGGAAGAACCCGAAGAAGAGGTAATGTTTCCACCACCCTCTTTCAAGTTTCTTTCTTCTTCAACTTCTTATTTCTTTGTTATTCCAATTTTAAAATAATAAATCCAGTATCTTCTATATAATGTGATGTTATTATAAATATGGTACATCCATATTCAGTATTCTATCCATCCTTTGAATGACATGTCACCATACGTGCATACGTACGGCTTACCGTCTCCACGTCGTGGTGTAATTGTTATTAAAAACATTATTATTTGGATGGGTATGATATTGATGTGTAACTGAAGTAAATAATAAATATAACATTATAATGATTCTGTATATATGATATACTATCCAATTATATATTATTTTAATATAAAAATAATGATATTGTTTCTCGTGCGTACGTACGGACTACCGCCTCCACTAATGCGATGAGATTCATTCCCCATCGTATCCATTCAAGTATAATTCTCATTTGATGATTAAAAATAATGTTTAAGGACTTGATATCATTCTGGATATGAATAATATACAACCTATCCACAACAAACACATCTTATGTAACAAATCATATTAAATAAAACGAGTAAGTTAACACCCGAAACGACGATAATACTAAGATATTATTAAAAAAGAAATTTTAAAATATCATATATTATATCATAATTATGTATATGGTTCCTTTATAATTTAATAACAATTTTTTAACTATTATACAGGATTTTAACATACCATTGACTAAGGAAAAGTATAATGTAAGGGTTTATTTCACAATCTCTTCATTATCCGAGGTTGTTTATACGTAATTATCTACAGGGACCTCTTTATCATCCACATCCATGTTTCTTAAAAATGTATTCCAAAACATTTTTACTATTTACTATACTGTGGGTTAAATTCATTTATACCCTTTTTTGAATTTTTATAAAATGGTTTTAAAGGAATCTTTCTGTCGTTTTCCAAACAAGGTCCTTTTTAACCTTTTCGGCAAAATTAAGGTAAGAATGTCTTTTTTAACTTATATGGAGGGTGAGGCTATTTTACACCATTATAAAATCTTCAAAGCTTCCCTTACAAGATTATAAGTATATTTTAAAAGTAAATGTTTTATTTTATAATTATGTGACTTTTAAATGATTTCAAAAATAGAGAGATATTTCTCTCAAATAGTTTTGATTTCATCTATGTCAACATCCTTTGATAGATTTTAAGCTTATTTGAAGTTGATTTATTATGATACAAAACTTCCATATAGTATTGAAGGTTTTTTGATATGTTTGACTGTGGATGTGTTATTTTTATACCATTCATGGTTTAGGGAGAAAGTATTGACATTTCGAATGCTGGTTTTAATACTAATGTTTATGTTATGTTTAAACCTATTCATATGAGGAATTCATTGGACTTAATAAGTGACGGATATAGCATGTTATAGCTCCTCAATGCATTCGTAGGTCTCATTAGATAAACTAGTATCTTGGCACAAGTTCTTGACAAAATCTTATTTGTAGTCCTATCACAAGGCCTTGACTATGTGGTTATGATAGTCTGGAATTATGAATTCCATAATTATGAAAGTGGTTATTGATATTGAATGTGATTATTTGACTAGTAGAATATCCATGTGAATCAGTAAAAGGCATTATTTCATTTTATATTTGTCATATTATGCTGAAGTTCAAGTTTAAAAGGCTTTTGTTTTAGTTATACATTGCCTTAAATGTTTATGCTAATTTATGAAAGTTTCCACTATATTTTTATCCTTAATGAGTATCTGAGCTCACCCCTTTCAATGTTTTATTTTTCCCAAGATTTGAAGAAGTATTTTATGAATGACCTGCATGGATAGTATAAGGGGATATGACTGTGGAGACAAGATGTTGTTGTAGTTTTCACTTTATGATGTAATGTAAACTTTATGAATGTATCTAGTGATTCCAAGGCAACTAAACTAATCGGTCTTTCGAGACATGATCTTTTGTGATCATGCCAATGTTATGTAATAATGCACTGAATCTGGGTAACTAGGGTCAGGGGGTTATAGTGTAGGACCTCGGGACACCCTGAGAGGGGAGGGGTGAATCAGGGTGGCAAATTTTTCTTCTTTTAGTTGTGGATCTTGTTCCCACATTGGTAGGAACAACTTAAACCTGTATGATGGATATGACCAGCAATTAAACATTCACATGCAGAGAGATGACACAACTATTTTTACTTGGTTAACCACTAAGGGCTACGTCCAAGGAGCATACGCCGACAGGTTGTCGGTCATACCTAAATCCACTATGCTTCACTAGCTGTAGATTACAAAGGTTCGGGTACAGACACTCTGCCCCAGGCTCACTGCCTTTACAATTGTTCAGGGATAGATCACTACATCCCTCGGATCACTCCCGTTGACTCCCCCTGGCCCACTGTCGTTGGTGAAGTCCCACTCAGTTTATAGACGTGAAGGTCTCTTCAATAGGTGTGCATTGAAGTTCTTCGTCTCCTGTTCAGCATGATACATTGCTTGAATCAGGGTTCAGATTTGATGCTCCTTTTAGGTCAATCCTTCTTCTTTAGTGCAATGAATGAATGCACTATATCCCCTTGTCTTCGTTTTCTTGAATCACAATCACTGATGTAATTTCTTACTTAATGAAGCTCAGCTTACTTGGCGTTGTCAGAATCATTTCTCCATGTATGCATGAGATCATGCATGTATCATTTAGGTTTCATCTTCAATCTCACTTTGCACCAGAAGTTTCAGGCTATATTTCAGCTCCTGTGCAGCTCCAGAAAGGCGGACGTGCTTCAACAATATCTGGATCTTCTTTTCAAGCCCGGCGCGCAAGTCTCCCCCGGCGCGCAAGTCTTAGGCGCGCAAGTATAAACTGGCACGCAAGTGTCACCAAGGCACCTGCGCGACTCTGTCTTCTTGAACTTCAAACCTGCGCGACTCACTTCCTTCCTTTCCCAAATCACCTGAGGCGCTCAACCATCAGTTGGCGCGCAACCTCTACTTGTGCGACCCAACTACCACTTATGCGGCCCAACCACCTCCGCGACGAGAGCTCGAACAATCTCAAAGTCTTGAGCTCCGTGAGAAATGAGGAGGGGTGGTCCAGTATTTATAGGCAAACTGGATCCCCTGCGCGGCGGCGCACAAGTCATCCATCGGCACGCAAGTCTCGGCCCCTGCTAGGCACTTGCTCGATCAACATCCAAACTTGCGCGAACATCTTGCCTTTGCCAAATTTGGATCTTCTGATCTCTAAAAACCATAGGCGCGCAAGTTATAATGCATTCAAGGCATCGGCGCGCAAGTCTCTTCCCGACACATAATTCACCTGCGCGACCTCACCAAAACTTGCGCGACCCTTATCCCTTTGCCATATTTTGATGCTCTGATCTTCAAAAACATATGGGGCGCAAGTTTCCTATACTCCAAGAGTATGGCGCGCAAGTCCCTCTGCCAAAATCACTCTTCTTCATTTGTTGATTTTGAGGCCCTGAAATTTGGCAAACACTGGAAAACGGTGCCACCTTGTATCCGCTCTTTTTGTACCGCCTCCAGATCATCCATTCCTCTGTCGAAGTTCTTGAATCAAACATAGATCGTTGACCACAACTCTTGAACTCGACATGTCACCATTGAATCTCCTTTGTCAACAAATTTGTATGTCATTTGTTTGCTTTGTCGACAAGCACGATCACCTCAACAACACTTCTTCTTGGTGATCTGTATCCTTCAGTAACCCTTTTGATTTTATCACAAACCCCACCATTGTGATATGTATTCTTTGAAGGAACAGCTTTAGTACCATCATCTTCTATGACAATGTGATTTTCATGGCCATTTCATAAGTCAACTCATTGGCACATTCCCTCCTTCATCAACCGTCATGATCAACTTCATGCAAACCATGTGATTCAATCCATCAAGAAGTCTCTAGCATGGTTCTCACGCAATCATGAGTAATTGCATGGTCTTCATCAAAACCCATTGTTCTCATGCAATAATGAGGAATTGCATGGTCTTCATCAAAGCCCATGGTTCTTATGAAATAAGGAGGAATTGCATGGTCTTCATCCAAAAACACCATCCTGCTTTAATCATCCTTGTATGGATTACTCCTCACATTCTTCATTGTTGTAAACAATGTATCACCTTTGACACATGTTCTTTGAACTTACGATCAGCACAACAATTGTCTGAATCACTACTCCTCTACTTCATCGGAGTACTTCATGATCTCCCTCATTGTGAGCTTCCATTTCTCCATTTTATTGGAGTACTTCTTGATCTCTTTCATTTTGATATTCCATTGACAACTATTGAAAACAAATACAATCCTATACACAAAGTGGTTCCAACATACAGTTGGTATCAGAGGAAGTTTAGTACAAACCTTGGGAGCTAGATTTAGATAAACTCTGATTAGAGCACATAGACCTAAGATGGAATTTGAGGATTATTATAGAAGAACTTCCAATAATTTTGGTATTTTAGAGATTTTATGAGTTTTCCAAGCAATAAATCTCGATCTGGAGATCAGCAGGTGGAGGCGGATCTAGCACAGATGTACCTAGGGGTAAAATCCAAAAACACCACTTTGAGGTAGACTCAAACTAGAACTGGTGCATGACAACGGGCCTTGATGCACTCTTGGTTACGACACTCTTGGGGGATATGCTTAGGATAATTCTCATTTTCTTTACAAACCATTATGAAGGTTTTATGAGTATATACTTCCTCAAAGAAAACATTTTTATGATTATGGATTATATCCATAAACTGTTCATTTTATGTTAAGTGTTTTACAAGTATGGAATTATAAATTTTGATTCATTAACAGATCTTGTTTATGCCATTGTTTAGAAATGGAACCTAGTGGAAGAAATGGAAACTGTATCAATGCACACACACCATGTAGGGATTTCCCTCCTGCTCAAGATAATTATTGTGGATCTGGTGATACAACTGGTTCTGATCATCTAATCACCATACTGAGACAACTCACTCAGGTTATGAATAATAACCTTACCCATATAGAGCACCCTGATCCACAGCGTGGAGGATCAATGTTAGATCTATTCATGAGGAAAAAACCACCAAAGTTCAATGGGAGTACAAATCACTTAGTATCTGAGCAATGGATAAATTCATTAGAGAAAATATTTCATGCCTTGGGGAGTAGTGAAAGGGAAAAAGTTATCATGGCAGTTTACCGCCTCACTGGAGATGCTGATCAATGGTGGTCATTGATTCAAAACATGAATAAAGATGATGAAGTATCAAATATGTAATGGAGGGAGTTAAAAGGGATTTTCTTAGAGAAATAATTTTCTCGTGACCATCGAGTGGATATGGAAAGGCAATTTCTGAGTCTGAGACAAAAGGAGGATGAGAATGTCGCAAATTATGAGGCTAACATTACCAGGTTAGTGAGGCACGCAGCAAATTATATACATAACCCAAGAATTAAGATTGATCATTTCTTTGATGGGTTAAAACCATTTCTTCATCAAGAATTATTGTCACAATCCTTCTGGTCGTACAAAGATATTATCTCATGTGCTATCAATACAGAAAAATAATTCTCTAAGTCTTATGACTTTAAAGCAAAGAAAGAGAAGAAGAGATCTTCTGACCACTCTGGGAATGAAAATAAGGGGAAGAAGGGAAAATTTGAATATCCATCCTACAGTAAATACGGGAAGAAACACCCTTGTACTTGCTTGAAAGGAATGAGAGTCTGTTACAAGTGTGGTGAAAAAGGCCACCAAGCTCGTGATTGTAAGGGGAAGAAAGAAGCTACCGATGTTCAATGTTATAACTGCAGGGAGATGGGACATTATGGAAATGAATGTCCTAAGCATCAGGGTAACTTACCTTCGAAAAGGCCAAGGGATCAAGGCCAAGATTATACTATCACTACTGCTGAGGTAGAAGCTCTGAAAGACGTGGTGGAAGGTAATTTAACGGTTTCCTCAAGTTTAGCCAATGCATTATTTGATTCGGGATCATCACATTGTTTCATATCTTCCCAGTTTGTTAAGAAAATTAGATATTTCCAATTTGATTTAACAAGGGAGTTGTCAGTTAAAACTCCTTAGGGAAGTATCATTGCAACAATGTTTTGTGAATCAGTCCCCATTAGAGCACATAAATGTTCTTTATCTGCTGATCTCATCATCATAACTATGATGGAGTTTGATATAATCCTCGGTATAGATTGGCTTTTGGACCATGATGTGAATATTTATTGTAAGAAGAAGGAGGTTATGATTTTTGATGATGATGATAAGGAACACCTTATCTTTAGAGCAGAATCATCACCACCTAATTCTTATCTAGATCCACCACCAGTAGCTCAACTAAATTCAATTATTGGGGAGGAAGAGAATGAAATGACTCTGGGTAAGGAAAGGAATGTTCAAATAGAGGATTTACCTATTGTGAAAGAATATGTAGATGTGTTCCCGAAATATTTACATAGACATCCTCCAGAATGAGAAATTGAGTTTTCCATTGATTTAATTCCTGGATCAAGGCCCATATTGAAGACCCCTTATATAATGGAAACTGTGGAATTAGTTGAACTAAAGAAACAACTAGAGGAATTGAGTAATAAGGGATTTATTTTCCCTAGTTTTTCTCCCTGGGGAGCCCCTATACTTTTTGTTAAGAAGAAAGATGGATCTATGAAGTTATGTATCGACTATAGGGAAATCAATGTTGCAACAATAAAGAACAAGTATCCCCTACCTCATATTGATGATTTATTTGACCAACTGCATGGAGATCAATACTTTTCATAGATTGACCTTTGATCTGGATACCATCAGTTGTGTGTGAAGAAGGAATACATTCTGAAGACAGCATTTCAAACCAGGTACGGGCATTACGATTTTACCGTAATGCCTTTCGGGATGACTAATGCACCCTCTGTATTCATGGATCTAATGAATAGAGTTTTCAAGGAATATCTCGATGATTTTGTAGTGGTATTTATTGATGATATCTTGGTATACTCCAAAGGCTACGAAGATCATGAAAATCACTTATGCATTATCCTAAAGACTTTGAGAAGACAAGAATTATATGGAAAGTTTAACAGGTGAGAATTTTGGCATTATGAGATTTCTTTTCTTGGCCATATTGTCTCTATGGATAGAATCTCTGTTGATCCTTCTAAGACAAGAGCAATCCAAGAATGGCCAACACTAACAAGTATAACTGAGGTACGCAGTTTTATTGGTTTAGCAGGTTATTATCGGCGTTTTTTCCTGAATTTTGCCCGATTGGCTTACCCATTAATGAAGCTCACATGTAAAGGGGTTAAAGTTGTTTGTAAAAAATATTGTGAAGAATGTTTTGAAGAACTGAAGAGAATATTAGTCAATGCTTCTATATTGACTCTACCATCGGGGAATGATGGGTTCGTTATTTATAGTGATGCATCAAAGAAAGGACATGGTTGTGTCCTTATGCAGAATGATAGAGTTATTGCCTATGCATCACGACAGCTAAAAATTAATGAGCAAAACTATCCTACTCATGATCTTGAGTTAGCTGCTGTAATATTTTCTTTGAAGATATGGATACATTATCTCTATGGTAAAAAATGTGAGATATATACCAATCCCAAGAGTTTCAAGTACATTTTCTCACAGAAAGAACTCAACATGAGGCAAAGGAAATGGCTTGAACTACTCAAGTATTATGATTGTACGATAGACTACCACCGGGGGAAGGAAAATAAGGTGGCAGATGCTTTGAGAAGAAAGGATCATGGAGTTTTGAACATGATGAGAGTTGAAAGGGATCCTATTTTCGTGGATTTAGTAAAGATGGATATGGGAATCACCATGGAAGGTGAAACACCAATTATTTTTCAAATGGTTTCCAAACCATCTTTACTAGAAAGGATTAAGAGTTATCTAACCGATTATGAAGAATTTCAAAAGAAGATTAAAGCTGTGAATGATGGGAGATTGAGTGACTTTATGTATGAAGATGGAATTTTGAAATTCAAGAAGATACTTTGTGTTCCTGATATACCTGATCTAAAAAGTGAATTGTTGGACGATGCTCATAGTTCAAATTTCTCTATACACCCTAGGAGAACCAAAATGTATAATGATTTGAAGTAACATTTTTGGTGGGACAACATTAAGAGGGAGATTGCTGATTTTGTGTCAAGATGTATGGTTTTTCAACAAGTGAAAGCTGGAAGGCAACGGCCTGGAGGAGTCATGCAACCTCTTCCCATACCAGAGTGGAAATGGGACAATATTACGATGGACTTCGTCATGGGGCTACCAAAGACTCCTAGAAGGAATGATGCAATATGGGTTATTGTTGATTGTCTTACCAAGTCAACACATTTTATTTTTATAAGAGAATATCTACTGCTAGAATGTCTAACAAGACTATATATTAATGAAGTTGTAAGACTTCATGGAGTACCCATATCAATTGTTTCGGATCGTGATCCCCATTTTACTTCAAGATTCTGGAAGGGTCTTCAGAAGGCCTTGGATACTGAACTTCGTTTGAGCACTGCCTACCACCCCCAAACTAATGGACAATCAGAATGGACTATTCAAACCTTAGAAGACATGTTGAGATCTTCCTCATTTGACTTTCAGGTTATGTTGGATCAATATTTACCTCTGGTAGAATTTTCCTATAACAATAGCTTCCATTCAAGTATTCGGATGGCACCATATAAAGCATTATACGGAAAGAGATGTCATACACCAACCTATTGGGATGACGTTGGGGAATGAAAACACGTAGGCCCAAAACATGTGGAGGAAACGATGGAAAAGGTGAAGGTAATCCAAAACCACATCAAAGCAGCTCAAAGTAGGAAAAAGATCTATGCTGATAATCGAAGGAAGGATTTTGAATTTCAGGGAGGCGATTATGTTTTCTTGAAGGTATATCCCTTGAAGGGAGATATACGTTTTGGTAAGAAAGGTAAATTGAGTCCTAGGTACATCAGACCCTTCGAAATCGTAGAACGAATTGGGGTTGTAGCTTACTATTTGGCAATGCTGGCAAGTCTCTCCCAAGTTCACGATGTGTTCCACATATCACTGTTGAGAAAATACATGCCTGGCCCAATGCATGTACTCACTTACGAGGAATTAGAACTGGAACCCGATCTGTCTTATTGCGAAGAGCCCATCAGGATTCTTGATACAATAGAACAAGTTATGAGAAACCGGATGACTCATCTGGTAAAAGTTCTATGGAGAAACTATAAGATGGAAGAGGCAACGTGGGAACCCGAGGAACTTATGATGAAGAACCACCCAAGTCTTTTAATGCGGTGGTATTCTAGAAATTTCGAGGAAGTAATTATTTGAAGGAGGGGATAATGTAACACGCCAAGCTTCCACAGTACTCTTCTCCTTGAATAATACAGTAGTGTGTGTTGTACGCAACTTCGAGTTCTAACACTCACCACAACCAATCAAACTAGCCGTTATGAATAGTAATACCCACTTTTTGAAATTTTATAAATTTTATCTTTCAAAATGGACTTCATTTTTGGATTTTTAATATCAAAATTATCTTAGGGTGATTTTTTGGTATTTTTCTGAAAACTTTCAATTTTTGATGAATAGTGAAAAACACTGAGTTATAGTTTAAAACCGAATTTTTATTTAAATAATTATTTATTTTATTTAAATTTTATTAAGGTCAAAATAGATATATAATACCGATATAAGTTCAATGTAATTCATTGGAGTTAGTTTAGAATAATTTTAGATATATAAAAATTTTATTGAACTTTTCACCGTCTTTTACCCACCTCCTAGGAGAATTTGGAAATTCATATAAAACTTAATTTTACCGCTTCTGTGAGTGGAATTTCGAAAATTTGAGAGACACGGTTAATATCAAGGAGTAAAATGTGGTTCAATAAGATAAAAATAATTTTTGGTGAATAGTAACTTTTTACTTTTATTTACCACGGTTAAAAGTAAATAGAGTAATTAAGCGTAAAAATGATATTAATATTACCCTAACACATGTCCTAATTCTATTGGACAAGTGTATATCAACCAAAAACAACCTTAGGAATAAAATATTATCATTTAGGTCCACTTGGATTAGATTAGGACATTTATTATTATTTAATTCAAAGAAGAGTTAAAAGAGTTTAAATCAAAGTTTAATAACTAAAACATTTTTAATATGGGGTTATACATAAGATATATTAGATTATAAATATTAGTTAGAAAGATAAAATTATTCCCTACATAATGGTATTTTATTTGTAATTTTTATACATTAAATAATTTAATTTATTTATGACACAATGATGATGTAATAATTACCGTATTAATGAAAGATTAAGATAATTGATATTATAAATACCCAAATAAATGTAATTTGAGACTTTTTATAAATTCCAATAATTTTTCTAGGTTAATATTACAAATTATGATTGTTTATATAAGTTGTTTTCGAATTAATAATTCTGTTATGAATTTATCAAAAACAAAATACCCAATAGTGTCAAAATTGACATAAAAGAGATTTTAAAACAAATATTATATTATTAATTAGTTTTCTATTCCTAAAAATCTAAGGTTCGTCCAAAGGACTTATATAATGACATGTGTATCATTAATGGACCACTTGGGGGTCTCTTGGAGGTATATAGTAAGTTTATTAAGTATATAATATAAAAATACAAAGAGACATGGTAAATGTCAAACTATTTAACTAAAAGTTAGATATAAATGATAAGGTCAATATAGTGACCCCAACCTATATAAAATCTATTGGTTTAAAGGATTTAGACCCATCCCCACCTTAACCTTTAAATAATCCACTTTGGAGCCATTATAAACCTAATATGAATTTATTATAAAATAATATTTCTAGCTTTTCCAAAGGTGCCCCTCACCCCTCTTATAAAAGGGCACTCACCCTTTTGTAAAATTCACACCTTAAAAGCCTTTTGGCTCGGCCAACCCCTACCCAAATATTCTCTTAAATTCCCTCACTTCAATCTAGGGGACTTAGTTTGATTAGAAAGCCAACCTAAGGATCCCTTTGGATCAAATCAAAAGGAAGAACCCAAAGAAGAGGTAATGTTTTCACCACCCACTTTCAAGTTCCTTTCTTCTTCAACTTCTTCTTTCTTTGTTATTCCCATTCTAAAATAATAAATACTCTATATTTTATATACTTTGATGTTATTATAAATATGGTACAACCATATTCACTATTATATCCATCCTCTGAATGATATGTCATCATACGTGCGTACGTACGGCTTGCTGTCTCCACGTCGTGGTGTAATTGTTATTCAAAACATTATTATTTAGATTGGTATGATATTGATGTATAATTGAAGTAAATAATAAATATAACATTATAATTATTATGTATATATGATATACCATCCAATTATATATTATTTTAATATCAAAAGAATGATATTGTTGCTCGTGCGTACGTACGGACTACCATCTCCACAAACGCGATGAAGTTCATTCCCCATCGTATCCATTAAATTCTCATTCTCATTTTATGATTAAAAATAATGTTTAAGGAATTGATATCATTCTGGATATGAATAAGATACAACTTATCCATGAAAAACACGTCTTATGTAACAAAACATATTAAATAAAACGAGCAAGTTAACACCCGAAACGACGATAATATTAAGATATTATTAAAAAAGCAATTTTAAAAGATCATATATGATATCATAATTATGTATATGGTTCTTGTATATTTTAATAAAAATGTTTTAATTATTATACCAGAGTTTAACATACCATCAACTAATGAAAATTACAAGGTAAGGGTTTATTTCACAATCTCTTCATTATCCGAGGTTGTTTATACCTAATTATCTACTGGGACCTCTTTATCACCCACATCCATGTTTCTTAAAAATGTATTCAAAAACATTTTTACTATTTACTAGACTATGGGTTAAAGTCATTTATACCCTTGTTTGACTTTTTATAAAATGTTTTGAAAGGAATCTTTCTGTCGTTTTCCAAACAAAGTCCTTTTAACCTTTTTGACAAAATTATGTTAAGAATGTCTTTTTTAACTTATATGGCGGGTGCGGCTATTTTTTGCCGTTATAAAATCTTCAAAGCTTACCTTACAATATTATAAGTATATTTTCAAAGTAAATGTTTTATTTTATAATTATGTTACTTTTAAATGATTTCAAAAAATATATATTTCTCTCAAATAGTTTTGATTTCATCTATGTCAACATCCTTTAATGGATTTTAAGCTTATTTGAAGTTGATTTATTATGATACAAAACTTCCATATTGTATTGATCTTTTTGTGATATGTTTGACTGTGGATGTGTTATTTTTATACCATTCATGGTTTATGGAGAAAGTATTTACATTTCTTATGCTAGTTTTATTACAAATGTTTATGTTATGTTTAAACCTATTCATATGAGGAATGCATTGGACATAATAAGTGACGGGTGGAGCCTGCTATCGCTCCTCGATACATCTATAGGTCTCATGAGACAAACTAGTGTATTGGAACAAGGCCTTGACAAAATATTATTTGTAGTTGTGTCACAAGGCCTTGACTATGTGGTTATGATAGTCCGGTATTGTAACGACCTAATCTTTTTGAGTATTATATTAACTTGCTCTTAATGATTTAATAAGATGTTAGTGGTTAATGCGGAAAGGGGAGTTGATGGATTCATCCAGTAGACTCAACCCTTACGAATCCCACTTATCAGAGCTTGGGAAGGAGGTAGCATCTGTGGGCTTCGCTTTGGACCAAGCCCAAGCTGAGCTCCAGCGTGTCAAGATTGAACGAAAACGCTTGCAGGAGAAGTTCAAGTTAGTGGAGATTGCTACTAGGGAAATGTTATCTGAGCCTCCCTCAGATTCTCTCACCATAGCACACCTTACACTTAGGTCTTATGCCAGTGTTATAAGGGGCTATGTGATGAGACCCTAGTTTCCTTGTGTAATCCTTTCGGGTGAATAAATTTAGATTTCTTCCTTTAGTGATGTTTGTGAAATTTCAAATGTCTAGATAATTTTAGAATGTATTTTATTGATGAATTTTGAAAAAGGGATATTTTGAAATATTTATGTAAACCCTAAATAACTAATTATGTGTAATGATTTTCAAAAAATGGTCTTCTACAAAAGTGTTCATTAAGGAATTTGGAGTCTAATAAGATCAACTTAATTTTTGATGAATAGTAAATTATGAATAGTGATTTTACGCTTAGGATTAGTAATGTGACCAAATGGATTAGTAATTTTCACTCAAAGAAAGTTTTAATATAATTTAGACACCTTGATTAAGTAATGTGATTCAATAAAATGGTTAAATAACGGTTTCATAAATTATTATTCAAGTATTAGTTTTTTCGGATGAATAGTGTTTTTTAATTAAAAATTTAATTAAAAATAATTAGAAAATTATTTTTATAAAAATGACTTTATTTTTGAACTTAGAGCATCGATATTATGTTATGGTAAATTTTGGGGATTTTTCTAAAAAAAATGAATTTTCGGTGAATAGTGTATTTATTTAAAAATAAAATTAAAAATATTTAGAAAATTATTTTTATAAAATGGAGTTCATTTTTGAAATCATAGCATTGATATTTGGTTAATGTGAAATTTTGGGATTTTTCTGAGAAAGTTGAATTTTCAGTGAATAGTAATAATACAGTTTTAGGGTTTCGGTATGTTTAATGACATCATAACGGTGTCATGATGATGTCATGAAATCTTTTGAGGGTTGTCCGGCCAAGGGTGATGAATTATTGTTTTGGGGGCCCCATGTGGCCTAACTCCATGATAAATGCCAAGGGAGGGCACATGGGTTTGAGAAAAGCACATGTGAGGTGTCCCTTGGCCATTAATGCTTTGTCCCCTCACTTTCCCTATAAATACCCACCCTTTCCTCCTTTAGTTTTCACTCCCAACTCTCCCCCAACGAAGTTCTGGTATTATTACCATCCAAGGAGTCCTCCCAAGGTGCCCCCCAAGCCCTCAAGGTCCAATCCTTTGAGTTTCAAGAGTCACGTTTTAAGGTAAGGGATCTGACCCCTCTCTTTCTTTTCATGTAATCTCTTTTATGTCATTCCTATTATGTTCCATGTTTTTATGTGAGAGGATGTTATTTTATATTCCTCTTACTTCCCTTTCATGTTTATATGATGAGAGATCCCCTCTTACTCTCATCATTTCGTTTTATGAAAGTTTAAGTGACGCCGTTAGGCTGCCGAATTTTTAAGGGATTCTTTCACCCTTCTCATTTTTCAAGTTCGATTTTCATGTCAAGTCTTTCAAGTTCCTTTTTATTATGTTGGGGTTTGATCTCTACATCTATCATACTTATCTCTTATGATCATATGATGAGGGACCCTATTTGATCTTGTCAAATCATTTTCTTTTGAAGTTAAGTGACGTTGTAAGGCTGCTGAATTTTCATAAGAGAAATCTAATCTTTTTTTCCTTCCATGTTTTTCATTTCAAATGGTATGTCCCTCAAATTTCATTAACATGTCCATATGTCCTTATTATTCTTTAACCCTACTGTTTTATGGATCATTTATGAGTGGGTGACCCATGTCCCCTCTCATTTCAATGTTTTCTAAAACCCCGAAACTTAGCCGTTATGCTGCAGAATTTTCCCCTCAAAATGCCTCTCTCTTTTCTCAAAAATTATTTTATGTTATAAATTGAATACTCAAAGCTCTTATTTCTACAAGGGTATTCACATATACATAAAAATGTTCCATTTTAAATTCTGGTATTTACATACATGAGACCCTCTTTCCCTTTCCGTGGGTTTAAAGTGACGTAAAGATCATGTATTTAAAGCAGTTTTTAAAACGTTATGATTATGAAATGAAACCCATTTATTTTATGCTATGTGGGTTATTTATGAAATGTTTGATGATGATATATGTGGCTCACATGATAATAAAGGCAAATTTAAGGGTGCGCCCTGATAGCGCTCCAATGCATTGGGTAATGATGTAACCACTAGAGATTACAATTTTCACGATACCTTGGTGAATAACCTTGGTAATTTTCAAATGACACCTTGGGGATGGACCTTGGTGATATGTTCATGATTGTCTATGTTAAATGATGTAGCCACATCTTTAAGTTATGGAAAATGTTATTTTTATTATGAAATGCCTCATGATTTCTTTCTCATGCCTTAAAGTTCTTTTCATGTCCTTATTGAAGTATCTCAAGTTCACATGTAAAATGTTCCTCTTGTTTCCCTTACTGGGCCTTCTGCTCACCCTTTCTTTTGATGTATGTCCCCAGGTTATGAGATGCAGTAATGAACCTAGAATGAACTTAAGGAGACGCCTTTCAAGTGTTTAAGAAGAATGTTTTATGTTGTTTTCATGTATTATGTTCCTGGTTTCCAAGACACTAGACCTTAAAGATCCTCAGTTTTGTGTAATGTAATGAAAGTTTATGTTATAAAATGGCGGGATGTCATAGTTGGTATCAGAGGGAGGTTTAGTTATTTGTGGAAATTAGGATATAAAAACTTTAGGAAGAACCCTATAGAAAAGTTTAAATATAGGAAAACTTCCTGGTATTTTGGTAAGTATTGAGTAAGTGGTCTATCAAACAAATACATCCATGTCTGGATACGAGCAGGTAGAGGCGGCTCTGGCATAGATGTACATAGGGGTAAAACCCGAAAACACCGCTTTGAGCTAGACTCGAACGGGAACTGGTGCATGATAACGGGCCTTGCTGCACTCTTGGTTACGACACTCCCGGGGGATATGTTTGGTTAATCACAAGCTTTTTATGAATCATTATGAAGGAATTATAGAAAAGTGTAATTGTATAAGCATGAAGTCTTAGTTAAAAGATCCATAAATGAAATAATTTTCTCACTAAGGTTTTATTCTTTTAGAAAATGGCGGGTAATAGGAGGAACCGTGCCGATGGTGACCGCAATGCACCATGTGCTGACGGCCCTCCGATGGAAGCCGGAATGGAAACATTCATGCGAATGATGAACCAACTGACTCAAGCTATGAGTAATAACTTGAATCAAGCTGAGAGGCCGACCTCACCACGAAGGGAACAACTTTCTGTTGAGTCCTTCATGCGTCAACGACCACCAACATTCAGTGGATCTACTGACCCATTGGTTGCAGAACAATGGATAAGCTCCATTGAAAAGATCTTTTCTGTACTTCATTGTTCGGAACAAGAAAAAGTCACCCTTGCTGTTTACTGCCTAGAGGGAGAAGCTGATCAGTGGTGGTCACTGATCAAAAACACGAAGCCACGAGGAGAGATGGAAGCTATGGAGTGGGAATAATTTCGGGGGATATTCTTTAACAAGTATTTCCCTCATTCCATGAGAACGAGAATGGAGAAAGAGTTTCTCGAGCTAAAGCAGAAGGACAACGAATCTGTCGGAAGCTATGAGATGAACTTCACAAGGCTTTCCCGTTATACCTCAAGCTTTGTCATGGACCCTAATGGGAAGGTTGATAGATTCTTTGGCGGACTACGACCACATCTGCGAAAGAATCTAGCCAACAGGGACACCGATAGCTATGAATAAATAGTTCGAAGTGCTATGAAAGTTGAACTAGAGTTTGGGGAGACACAATGGTCTCACAAATCTAATGAGAAGAAGAGAACTCTAGAACCAAGCCTGGGAAGAAGTTTTGATCAGGAAAGAGGTGGAAAGCATATGCAACATGCCACATGCAATAAATGTGGGAAGAAGCATCCGGGGAACTGCTTGATCGGAAGTGGCAAGTGCTATAGGTGTGGAAAAGAAGGCCATATTTCTCAGAATTGTCGTGGTGATGTGAAGCCTCAACTTCCCAACACTAACGACAGAGGAAAGATGGTTCTGGCCCTACCCGAAGTCACATGCTTCAAGTGTGGACAGCTTGGGCACTTTGCTAATCAATGTCCAAATCCGAGGGCGGTGTAGGGGAATCATCATCAACCTCAGAAGAGGCCAAGGGAGCAAGGTCGTGCTTTCGCTATCACAACAACTGAAGTTGAAGTTCTGAACGATGTGGTAGCAGGTACACTTGTTGTCCTCTCAAAACTAGCAAGTGATTTATTTGATTCTGGTTCTACGCATTCCTTTATTTCTTCCAAGTTTGCAAAGAATATAGAATCAATCCCCGAATTTCTTGAGGTAGAGTTGTCAGTCAAGACTCCAAGTGGGATTATCCATGCATCAACAGTGTTTAGAGACTCTAGTGTTTACTTTGGTGAGCACAATCTTATCGCAAATCTAGTAGTCATTCCCATGATGGAATTTGACATTATACTAGGGATGGACTGGCTCTCAAAGTATAACGCTAAGATCAAATGCAGAAGTAAGGAAATATCAGTAGTCTTGAATGAACGACCTACAGTTATCTTCCGAGGAGAGATATCCCAAACTGATCCCTATCTAGAAGCACCTCCCATAGCTTTCTTTATGGAGTTAATCGGTGATGATGAAGAAGGGAAAGGGAGCATACAAATTGAAGATGTTCCGATTGTTCAGGAATACATGGATGTATTTCCTGAGGAGTTACCTGGACCTCCCCCAGAAAGAGAGGTAGAGTTCTCCATTGAACTCGTACCTGGGTCTCAACCGATATCAAAGACTCCGTATAGAATGGCAAATGTGGAGCTAGAAGAGTTAAAGAAACAACTCCAAGACTTGTTGGAGAAGGGGTTTATCCGACCGAGTGTGTCTCCTTAGGGAGCACCAGTTCTCTTTGTGAAGAAGAAGGATGGATCAATGCGGCTATGCATTGATTATAGAGAACTGAACGGGATCACAGTGAAGAACAGATATCCTCTTCCAAGAATTGATGATTTATTTGACCAACTTCGTGGGGCTCAATTCTTCTCTAAGATTGACCTTCGATCTGGTTATCATCAACTGAGGGTGAAGAAGGAAGATATTCCAAAGACTGCCTTCTGATCAAGATATGGGCATTATGAGTTTACTGTTATGTCCTTCGGCTTGACTAATGCTCCTACTATTTTCATGGATTTGATGAATAGAGTCTTTAAGGACTACCTTGATAACTTTGTGGTAGTTTTTATTGATGATATTTTGATATATTCAAAAAGTCGTGAGGAGTATGAAGATCATCTGAGGGTTGCTTTGAAAACTCTACGGAAAGTGAGGCTCTTTGGGAAGTTCAGCAAGTGTGAGTTTTGGTTACAACAAGTGGCTTTCTTGGGGCACATCGTAACCAATGAAGGAATCTCGGTTGACCCTGCAAAGACAATGGTTGTGGAGGAGTGGCCTCAACCCACAACAGTAACTGAGATTCGTAGTTTCCTTGGTTTAGCGGGATATTATAGGAGGTTTGTGAAAAACTTTTCACGGCTTTCTAATCCACTAACCAAGTTGACTCGAAAAGGGGTTATGTTCATCTGGACAAAGGAATGTGAGGAAAGTTTCCAAGAGCTGAAGAAGAGATTGGTTACTGCACCTGTGTTAACACTACCCTCTATCGGAGAAGGATTCGTTATTTTTAGCGATGCATCTCTGAAAGGGCTTGGGTGCGTCCTCATGAAAAATGACAAAGTAATTGCTTATGCATCTCGACAGTTGAAGATTCATGAGCAGAATTATCCTACGCATGATCTAGAGATGGCGGCAGTTGTTTTTGCTCTAAAGATATGGAGGCACTATCTTTATGGGGAGAAATGTGATATATACATTGACCACCAAATTCTAAAGTATATTTTCACTCAGAAAGAATTGAACATGAGACAAAGGAGATGGCTGGAGACTATTAAAGACTATGATTTTTCAATTCATTATCACCCTATAAGAGCAAACAAAGTCGCGGATGCGTTAAGAAGGAAAGATCATGTTGTTCTGGCAATAATGAGGATCTTGGGAGATCCCTTGATTAAAGATCTAGTAAAACTGGACATGGGAATTATAAGGAAAGGGACATCATCAACCCTATCCCAAATGATTTCTCAACCTTCATTACTAGAGAAGATCAAGAAGGCTCAAAAAGAAGATCCTTTGCTGCAGGAGAAGTTCGAGGCTGTAAAGGATAGGAAGCTCCCTGATTTCAATATTGATCAAGAAGGTATATTGAAATTTCGTACAAGACTATGTGTTCCATCTATTCCAGAGATAAAGAAAGAACTGATGGATGAAGCTCATAGCTCTACTTTCTCTATACATCCGGGAAGCACTAAGATGTATAGAGACCTTCGTGATCATTTTTGGTGGGATAACATGAAGAGGGAGATTTCCGATTACACTACAAGGTGTCTGGTGTGTCAGTAAGTAAAGGCAGAAAGAAAACTTTCTAAGGGGGTATTACAACCGCTACCCATACCAGTATAGAAGTGGGATAATATCACCATGGACTTTGTAACTGGTCTCCCAAAAACATCCAAAGGAAACAATGCGATATGGGTTATTGTGGACCATCTCACCAAGATAACCCATTTTATCTCTATTCGGGAAGATTTCTCTCTGGATCAGCTTGCCAAGATATACGTGAAGGAAGTGGTAAGGCTGCACGGGGTACCTCTATCCATCGTATCTGATCGTGACCCAAGATTCACATCAAAATTCTGGAGAAGTCTTCAGCATGCTCTGAACACTGAATTGAATTTTAGTACGGCCTATCATCCTCAAACTGATGGCCAATCTTAAAGGAATATTCAGACACTCGAAGACATGTTGAGATTATTCTCAATGGAATTTAAAGGTGGATGGGATCAACACGTCCCATTAGTGGAGTTCTCCTATAACAACAGCTTCCATGCGAGTATTCAGATGGCACCCTATGAAGCTCTATATGGAAAGCGGTGTAGAACTCCTACTTGTTGGGATGAAACTGGTGAGAGGAAGCTTCTTGGGCCTGATCTCGTACAAGAGATGACAGAACAGGTTCGTTCCATCCAACAACACATAAAGGCTGCTCAGAGTTGGCAGAAGAGCTATGCTGACAATCGTCGAAGGGACTTGGAGTTTGGTGTTGGTGACAAAGTCTTCCTTCGAATCTCTCCATGGAAGAGAGTCATGCGGTTTGGGAAGAAAGGGAAGCTCAGCCCTAGGTACATTGGCCCCTATGAAATCCTTGATCGCATAGGAGCAGTGGCCTATCGTCTAGCACTTCCACCGAACCTAGCTCAAGTTCACAATGTCTTCCATGTATCTCTCTTGAGGAAGTACATACCAGACCCTTCGCATGTACTGAACCCAGAGGTGGTACAACTTGAACATGACCTCTCTTATGAAGAGAAGCCAGTGGAGATCTTAGACCGTAGAGACAAGGTTCTACGAAACAAGACTACCCACCTTGTGAAAGTGTTGTGGAGGAATCATAAGTACGAAGAAGCGACTTGGGAGCCTGAGGAAACAATGAAGCAAAAGTACCCTCACCTTTTCGACTAGGCCTCAAGTGTAAATTTCGGGGACGAAATTTCTTAAGGGGGGAAGAATGTAATGACCCAATCTTTTTGAGTATTATATTAACTTACTCTTAACGATTTAATAAGATGTTAGTGGTTAATGAAGAAAGGGGAGTTGATGGCTTCATCCAGTAGACTCAACCCTTACGAAGCCCACTTATCAGAGCTTGTGAAGGAGGTAGCATATGTGGGCTTCTCTTTGGACCAAGCCCAAGCCGAGCTCCAGCGTGTCAAGATTGAACGAAAACACTTGCAGGAGAAGTTCAAGTTAGTGGGGATTGCTACTAGGGCAATGTTATCTGAGCCTCCCTCAGATTCTCTCACCATAGCACACCTTACACTTAGGTCTTATGCCAGTGTTATAAGGGGCTATGTGATGAGACCCTAGTTTCCTTGTGTAATCCTTTCGGGTGAATAAATTGAGATTTCTTCCTTTAGTGATGTTTGTGAAATTTCAAATGTCTAGATAATTTTAGAATGTATTTTATTGATGAATTTTGAAAAAGGGATATTTTGAAATATTTATGTAAACCCTAAATAACTAATGATGTGTAATGATTTTCAAAAAATGGTCTTCTACAAAAGTGTTCATTAAGAAATTTGGAGTCTAATAAGATCAACTTAATTTTTGATGAATAGTAAATTATGAATAGTGATTTTACGCTTAGGATTAGTAATGTGACCAAATGGATTAGTAATTTTCACTCAAAGAAAGTTTTAATATAATTTAGACACCTTGATTAAGTAATGTGATTCAATAAAATGGTTAAATAATGGTTTCATAAATTATTATTCAAGTATTAGTTTTTTCGGATGAATAGTGTTTTTTAATTAAAAATTTAATTAAAAATAATTAGAAAATTATTTTTATAAAAATGACTTTATTTTTGAACTCAGAGCATCGATATTATGTTATGGTAGATTTTGGGGATTTTTCTAAAAAAATGAATTTTCGGTGAATAGTGTATTTATTTAAAAATAAAATTAAAAATATTTAGAAAATTATTTTTATAAAATGGAGTTAGTTTTTGAAATCATAGCATTGATATTTGGTTAATGTGAAATTTTGGGATTTTTCTGAGAAAGTTGAATTTTCAGTGAATAGTAAAAATACAGTTTTAGGGTTTCAGTATGTTTAATGACATCATAACGGTGTCATGATGATTTCAAGAAATATTTTGAGGGTTGGCCGGACAAGGGTGATTAATTATTGTTTTGGGGGCCCCATGTGGCCTAAATCCATGATAAATGCCAAGGGAGAGCACATGGGTTTGGGAAAAGCACATGTGAGGTGTCCCTTGGCCATTAATGCTTTGTCCCCTCACTTTCCCTATAAATACCCACCCTTTCCTCCTTTAGTTTTCACTCCCAACTCTCCCCCAACGAATTTATGGTCTTCTTACCTTCCAAGGAGTCCTCCCAAGGTGCCCCCAAGCCCTCAAGGTCCAATCCTTTGAGTTTCAAGAGTCACGTTTTAAGGTAAGGGATCTGACCCCTCTCTTTCTTTTCATGTAATCTCTTTTATGTCATTCCTATTATGCTCAATGTTTTTATGTGAGAGGATGTTCTTTTATATTCCTCTTACTGACCTTTCATGTTTATATTATGAGAGATCCCCTCTTACTCTCATCATTTCGTTTTATGAAAGTTTAAGTGACGCCGTTAGGCTGCCGAATTTTTAAGGGATTCTTTCACCCTTCTCATTTTTCAAGTTTGATTTTCATGTCAAGTCTTTCAAGTTCCTTTTTATTATGTTGGGTATGATCTCTACATCTATCATACTGATCTCTTATGATCATATGATGAGGTACCCCATTTGATCTTGTCAAATAATTTTCTTTTGAAGTTAAGTGACGCCGTAAGGCTGCCGAATTTTCATAAGAGAAATCTAATCTTTTTTCCTTCCATGTTTTTCATTTCAAATGGTATGTCCCTCAAATTTCATTACCATGTCCATATGTCCTTCTTATTATTTTACCCTACTGTTTTATGGATCATTTATGAGTGGGTGACCCATGTCCCCTCTCATTTCAATGTTTTCTAAAACCCCGAAACTTAGCCGTTATGCTGCAGAATTTTCCCCTCAAAATGCCTCTCTCTTTTCTCAAAAATTATTTTATGTTATAAAGTTAATACTCAAAGCTCTTATTTATACAATGGTATTCACATATATATCAAAATGTTCCATTTTAAATTCTGGGATTTACATACATGAGACCCGCTTTCCCTTTCTGTGGGTTTAAAGTGACGTAAAGATCATGTCTTTAAAGCAGTTTTTAAAACGTTATGATTATGAAATGAAACCCATTTATTTTATGCTATGTGGGTTATTTATGAAATGTTTGATGATGATATATGTGGGTCACATGATAATAAAGGAAAATTTAAGGGTGCGCCCTGATAGCGCTCCAATGCATTGGGTAATGATGTAACCACTAGATATTACAATTTTCACGATACCTTGGTGAATAACCTTGGTAATTTTCAAATGACACCTTGGGGATGGACCTTGGTGATATGTTCATGATTTTCTATGTTAAATTATGTAGCCACATCTTTAAGTTATGGAAAATGTTATTTTTATTATGAAATGCCTCATGATTTCTTTCTCATGCCTTAAAGTTCTTTTCATGTCCTTATTGAAGTATCTCAAGTTCACATGTAAAATGTTCCTCTTGTTTCCCTTACTGGGCCTTCTGCTCACCCTTTCTTTTGATGTATGTCCCCAGGTTATGAGATGCAGTAATGAACCTAGAATGAACTTAAGGAGACGCCTTTCAAGTGTTTAAGAAGAATGTTTTATGTTGTTTTCATGTATTATGTTCCTGGTTTCCAAGACACTAGACCTTAAAGATCCTCAGTTTTGTGTAATGTAATGAAAGTTTATGTTATAAAATGGCGGGATGTCATAGGTATTATGCATTCCATCATTATGAAAGTGGTTATTGATATTTCATGTGATTATTCGACTAGTAGAATATCCATGTGAATAAGTAAATGGTATTATTTCATTTCATCTTTGCCATATTATACTGAAGTTAAATTTTAAAAGGCTTTTGTTTTAGTTATACATTTCCTTAAATGTTTATGCTTATTTATGAAAGTTTCTGCTATATTGTTATCCTTACTGAGCATCTGAGCTAACCCCTTTCAATGTTTTATTTTTCCCAGGATGTGAAGAAGTATTTTATGAATGACTTGCAGGGATATTATAAGGGGATATGACTGTGGAGACAAGATTTTGTTATAGTTTTCACTTTATTATATAATGTAAACTTTATGAATGTATCTTGTGATTTGATGGCTACTAAACTAATCAGTCTTTTGAGACTTGATCTTTTGTGATCATGCCAATGTTATGTAATAATGCACCGAATCTGGGTAACTGGGGTCAGGGCATTACTGCGAGGGGATAAGGATAGTCAGTGGGGAGACTATTATATCTTAACAGAGTTTCACAGTGGTATATCAGAGTAAATAACAATCAATAGCAGAAGCAGTAATACATAATTGACAAAGTAGTGGAAGATAAATAGTACTCATTTTATAAAATTGGACAATGCCAATTATACATCATATGAATGCATGACATGTGATGGATACATAATTGAAATAAAAAAAACAACACAACATTCTCTACCCATCAAGTAAAATACAAATAAAAGATAACCAAGACCTACGGCTTTCAACTCAAGCATCCAGAGCTCCCGCTAAGTCCTCTGCTCCTATCTCCCAATTATAAGTAAATAGCTCAACCATAAAACCAAATAGAATCTACTCAGGTGACATAGTGCAATGGAGGCCCAATTAGATTGCAATATATAAATCTCAGTAGACCAGGACCACCGGTGTTTACCCTAATACAAGGCATTAAATAAATAATTTAACCAGTGTAAAAACATGCATAAATAATGTAAGTAGTATAGAGTAACTATATAACCAACTACCTGTTTCAGCCCTAAGATGGTGTCTTAACCTGCGTTATACATTTTTCATGAATACACAATAGTCATCACACATTCATCTCCATTTATAAATTATTAAAACCTCGTTAAATTATATATGTCTTGTGATCCGGCCTAAGCTCGACATCCTCTCTATAAGTCACTCACAACAGATGTCTTTAAAGATAATCTAAGCAATCAAAGTAAAGACAAAATTCTAAGCTTGTTCTTTGTCTTGGATAACACATCATAAGATATTCAATTTAGTCTTTAACGTACTATGTCTGATCCCATCCACAAAAAAAAGTAGTGATTTGCTCCTCAGTCTGTCCACTAAACAGTGATTCTCCCAATTCAATAACAAATTAAATCCCTTTATCATATTCAATTCACAAATCATCACATCATCTTTCATTAACCATTGAATTCAACCTTGTACGACCAATTGGACCCACATTCCAAAGTCAATTAATGGGTGTAGAATGTCATGTCTAGCACCATCATGAGTATTTGGAGCATCATTCCTTGTCTCAGAAGCCATGGGTATTTGGAGCATCAGCCCCTATCCCATAAAAGAATATTTGCATGTAAGCTGGGTGTAAAACACCATGTCTTTAACCCTGTGAGTATTTGGAACATCAGTCACTATCTTACAACCCATTTATCAATCATACATAAATATTTATCATTGGTGTAGAACGCATTGTCTAACACCCCAAAAACATCCATTAATTAATTCATAAATTAATTAATCAAATATGTTAATTAATTTAATAACTAATTAACAAAATAAAACTCCTTTCAAATAATTCTACAATTAATTAACCTTTCAACACCTCAATAGTTAATAATTAATTAAAATTTAATTATTATTAACCATAAGAAATTCAACTAAATAAATCAACCGACATTTAATTATATCAATTCCTTAACAAAATACATGATTATTAATTCTCCAAAATATCACTGCAAAAGCGCGTCATTTAATCAATCATTAAAATATATCTATTTATCCAAAACAACATATCACAATTAATTTCTAGATCAATTATCTCATTATGGTTCTAACATTTCTTAATCACACCCACCATTAAAAATCTTAAATCAACATCATGGTACATAACTTTGAACATTAACAATTCATCATTTAAATTAGTGCATGCCAATTAATTAATTTATTCATATCCTTTAATAAATTCAATAATTGAATAACCTTTCATGTCATTGAAAAGTAGTAATTAATCCCTCATTAATTATCTTGATTTAGCCAAAACAACATATCAAAATTAATCCCTGAATAAATTATCTCACTCAGATAAATCAATATATTAAAATTAATCCTTTGATTATTTTTTTATATATATTCTCAAAGCACATAATTAACATACAAAATTAATTATCTTATTTTAGCCAAAATAAAACATCATTTAATTATTTAATCGTGTCACTTTATCAAATTTGGAAATACAAGATTAAAACCCACACATAGTCATGCCCGCATTTTTCTCACGTGGGCAGCATCATTTAATAACATCCAAAGTCATGCATCAATACATCACATATCACATTTTTCAATTTAATCAAACTTAATAAATTTACATTTTAAAATAATTCCACATATATACTTCACTGCATAATTTAAATACCCATAAAAGTGCGGCAAGCATTTTATTATTGCATTTATTAAATTTGAGGACTTGAAAGGGGACCCCACATCAGGGTGGAGCCAATTCAATATTCATCAGCTTGACATATGACGGAAACCAATCCGCAACTGGTTCACAACCGCACGTCCACACCTTTATGAATATAAATATATGTGTGTGTGTTTGTGTGAGTTCCCTATAAATTGATTAAAACCCACTAAAACATATCTAAGAATCACAAAAATGCAATGACAAGACTCAAAGAATCTCAAGTAAAGTTCTAGGGACTCGTATAATTTTTCAGACTCAAAATTAGATGGTGTAAAACAAATAGCAGAAATTTATTTCCTTACCTGAACAAATGGAGACAAGGAAAATCAAGTCCTTACACCTTTCCCTTGGCGGTGGATGTCGGATTATGGACCTATGGGTCTTGAGTCAATATTCGCATACCCAAAAAATAGAAGAACATAAAAATCAGATTAAACTCAAACCTTAGGGTTTTGTCTGAGAAAACAAGGCGAGATAGAGAAGTCAAATGGCCGATGTAAATCACGAGTTATGCATATACGGACTCACCTTTATGAGGTGGAAAAGATTCATGAAGATTCTAGAAGGAATCGTCGCACGTAAAGTGGAGTTCGGGAGAGGGGGTGGCGCACCAAAGACGGGGGGTCATGCTGCTACAGGGGTGTTATATGGGTGTTTTTCACTACAGTAGGGGGTCCTTCCAAGAGTAGATTACACTACAGGTGGTGCGCCGCAGGAAGGATCAGCCTTGGAGGGGCGCTGCAGGTGGTCCAGAGGAAGAGGGATGTGCCATGGGGGAAGCCTACACCTCCTGTGCATCGCGCCTCAAAGGGGGGTGCGCACTTCAGCATGGGGGAAAGGGAGAAGGGTCCTCCCTTTAATTTATTTTCTAACTTATAACTTAAAACTTTAATAAAACCCATAAACTAATTGTAATAATTAATAATGATTATTATTATTATAACAATAATAATAATAGTCATGCCATTATTATTATTATCACCATTAAAAGTTTTTATCATTAAATATAAAACTTCCCATTTAATTAAAAACGCATGACTTCAAATAAATACAAAAAATTAATTCCAATAATTAATTAAATTCACCTTTTTCTTGAATTTAACTAATTAATTTGATAATAATAGTAATTATATCCTCGTTATTATTATTATTATTATTAAAAATCATTTTTTTCAATTCTAACCAAAACTCCCAAATCCAATACTATTATTATTTATAAAATAATAACAACCATAATTAAAAATAATTATAACACTCATTGAACCATAATAATAATAATCTTGCTTTTATTACTTGAACCTTTGATATAACCCAAAACCTCCATTTAATAATAATGATTTTTCAAAAATTTATAAACTCCTTATTCAATTAAATGTTTCTTTGAGATACCCAAAAGCCACATTAATTTCACATAAGTTTTACACCACATTAATCATGAAATTAAAATATTTTAACATAAATACTACACCCCATTAATCATTAAATTAAATCTTTAAACATCCAGACAATTTAAGACACTAAAATAATAACAATAATAAAATTATTATTATTAACACATTATTCTATTTAAACACAAAACTCCCATTTAACATTATTTTATTAAAGTAAATAAAATATCAAACTCGATAAGCTACATGGGTTGGACAACAACTGTGCATAGCCCGTGAAGATCCATTAAAGTTGAATCTTCCAAATTCTATACTCCCGAGACTTATCGGGACACCTGCAAAAATTATCGATTAATTATGAAAGTCCAAAAATGACACCTTTAGGTGTTCCAACACAGAGAATAAAGTTCCAAAGCTTAGTTTAAAAATCAACCCATCAATAAATGGAAAAAATAGAAAACCTTTATAAATTAAACCCAGTTCAAATACACAAGAATTTGCAATCTACCCACCTTAAAAACATCTCATCCATGAGAAGTAATCGTGATCTATAACAACAACATCTAACCAACCAGGGTCTAAATGTTGTGTTTGAAAGCCACATTTTGTTTGAAAGACACGTTTTGTTTTTAAAATATAAACATGCTTTTAACCAAAACGCAAGTTCAGCCACTTAATTATTCAAAACCCAGGCCAAAGATCACCAAATAGATCTTACATATGAGAAAATTAGAGGGACATCATTAAGAAAATAAATCAAATCTTGATTGACCAATAGAAACCGGTTGTGAATGATTTCTTGGAAAGCCATTCCGGTCCCAAACCCACACTCACCCATAAAATGGTGACATGACTTCAAAAATTATTACACCACCAACCACATGTACACCAAAGTCCTTACCTAACCTCTAGTGACATTACTATGTTAATACTTTACATGGATATTTAGAAACTATTGTTCCCCAACATGAATGAAGGTGTAGCCAAAAGAATCCACACATCCCACTTACAACCCAAACAATAACCACTCATCAAGCCTAACAACATTTAGAACTTTAGTGCGGCGTAACACCAACACTATCTTAGTGTCTCCATGATGATGTTAAGATAGGGGACATACTCATCGTATTCAGAAGAGAACACTAAGAGAAAACCATGGTCACTAAAAAATCGGTCAAACTACTACCATATGATTATGTTCAAAAATCTCAGTGTCACCTACCAACACATTTACCAAAATCGATGTGACACTACCCACCTTAGAATTGTCCATGACGTCAAAAAAAATTATCCGCTTACTAGTGAGATATTTCTGAAACACCTTAAAAACACATGTGGCATTCCTCTAACCATGATCACCACATCAAACATTCTCACATGAAATCCAAAAATTTAAACCAACCGGCATGTCAAAACACACGTGTCCCATAGGCTAGTATCTTACAAAACCTAAATGTTGACCTTCTCTCTCATTCACGCAAAACCAATGTCACTATTCTCAAAAGAACATTTTTTAGCCATTTAAGTAATTCATTTCAACCTTTAAACATTTGAATTAATTTCAACAAACCTACAAGTACTTTTTAATAACAAGTCACTTGGTTTTCAAAACAACGCTCTATAGAAAAACATTCATGATTTAAAAAAACATCCTCTTTAAACAATTAATATTCAGTGTTATTTCATTTTTATTAGGAAATTTATCATCAAAATTCCTTTTACCAAAAAGGTAACCTCCAAGCATCCCATTTATTAAATCTGTGTTCTTCAAAAATCAACCCCACAATAGTTCATTACAATGAAAACTCAACAGTTTTACATTAATAACCATTCTCAAATATAATATGGTTATATGGTTCAGCCACATGGATGTCCATATACTTGTCGATAAGGCAGCCATACACCTTACCGTTAAAATTTGGATCCCATTTAGGATTTTTTATCATTTAAATTTTATCTTTATCGTCCCTTTTTAATTGTTTGAAAACATGGGTTACCCTTTTTGTAGTTATGAGGTTCCCATAAACCTTATGAATGAAAACCAGTTCTGTTGTAATTGCAACCCAATAAATTTATCCAAAGAAACCAATCATTTATTAGTAGGCTAACATGTCACTACAAGTAGCTAACATAGATCAACATGCTGAAATCACTAAAACATGCTATAACATAGAAACATGGCACATAAGTATTTCATATTATTACTCAAGAATGTTAATTATATCACTGAAACATTCTAACTAAAAATTCATGCTAAATAAGTACAATACATGGCATATATTCAAGGAACACAATCCATATTAGCAGGCATCCTACTAGTGCAACTACATGACATGGCATATATATATGGAATCTTAATCTCTAAGTGCCTAATATGATGCATGTAACGCAACTTCCTTTCCATATTAGGCCTATGTAATTTTTTTTAAATTTTCATAATCAATAAGAATTAAAAAATACACCAGTCACTCAAGGTGAAATCATATCAACTATAACAGCGAACATCAGGAAAAAAATCCAAACCTTGGACACTTGGTCATTCCTTGTACGTGAGGTGATCAGTCCCAAGCACGGCTATTAACCCAAGTGTTGAAACATTCCTATTATCCTATCTACCAACCCCAAAACAGTAAGACAAATGAAATGAAATCCTCTAATACCACTTTTTAACGACCCAACCTGGCTCACCCCAGAACCAGTGGACGGACCGATCTCAATATGACCTCAGGCGTGTCTACCCATACGCCAGAGGCTACCGACTAGAAGTGGGAGTCTAAGAATAGTTATTGGGGAGACTATACACTCTTAACAAAGTTGCAAAATGGTATATCAGAGTAAATAACAATCAATGGTGGAAACAATAATACATAATTGACAAAGAAGTGGAAGATAAATAGTACTCATTTTATAAAAGTGGCCAACGCCAATTATACATCATATGAATGCATGAAATGTTATGGATACATAATTGAAAGAAAAAAAACAACACATCATTCTCTACACATCAAGTAAAATACAAATAAAAGAAAACCAAGCCCTATGGATTTCAACTCGAGCATCATGAGCTTCTTCTCGGTCCTCTACTCCTATCTCCCAAGTATAAGTAAACAGCTCAACCCTACAACCAAATAGAATCTACTCAAGTACCCCAGTGAAAAGGCAGCCTGTGTAGGGTGTGAGATATAAATCTACGTAGCCCAGTACCACCAGTGTCTACCCCAATACAATACATTAAATAAATAATTTAAATAGTGTAAAAACATGCCTAAATAAATTAAGCAGTACAAAGTAACTATATACCCAAGTACCTTCTTCAACACTAAGATGGTGTCTGAACCTGCATTATACATTTTTCATGAATACACAACAGTCATCACACATTCATTTCCATTTATAAATTATTTAAACCTCGTTAAATAATATAAGTCTTGAGATCTGACCTAAGCCTGACATCCCCCATATAAGTCACTCACAATAGATGTCTCTAAAGATCATCTAAGAAATTAAAGTAAAGACTAAATTCTAAGATTTTTCTTTTCCTTGGATAACACGTCATAAGATATTCAATTTAATCATTCAAGTACTATGTCTAAGACCATCCACAAAAATATGTGATTTTCTCCTAGGTTCGTCCACTAAACTATGATTCATCCAATTCATTAACAAATCCAAACCCTTTATAATATTCAATTCAAAAATCATCGCATCATATTTCATTAACCATTTAATTCATTCATGTATGACCAATTGGACCCACAGTCAAATGTCAATTAATGGGTGTAGAACGTCATGTCTAGCACCCTCGTGAGTATTTGGAGCATCAGTCCTTGTCTCACAATCCATGAGTTTTGGAGCATCAGTTCATGTCCCATAAAATAATATTTGCATGTAAGCTGGGTGTAGAATGACTTGTATTTCACCCCTTGAGTATTTGGAGCATCAGTCCCTATCTCACAACTCATTTATCAATCATACATAAATATTTATCATTGCTGTAGAATTCCATGTCTAACACCCCTAAACCATCCATTAATTAATTCATAAAATAATTAATCAATTCCATTAATTAATTCAACAACTAATTAAAAACATAAAACTCCTCTCAAATAATTCTACAATTAATTAACCTTTCAACACCTAAATATTTAATAGTTAATTATCAATTAATTATTATTTACCACAAGAACGACAACTACATAAATAACTCGGCATTTAATTATCCCAATTTCTTAACTAAAAACATGATAATTAATTATCCAAAATATCACTACAAAATCATTTCATTTAATCCATCATTAAAATATCTCTATTTATCCAAAAAATGCATAACAATTAATTTCTGGATCAATTATCTAATTCTGATTCCATCATTTCTTAATCACACCCCCATTAAAAATCATAAATAAACATCATGGTACATAATGTTGAGAATTAACAATTCATCATTTAAATTATTTCATGCCAATTAATTAATTCAATATTAATTAATTTATTCATACCATTTAATTAATTCAATAATTTAATAACCTTTAACTTCATTAACAAGTAATAATTTAGCCAACATTAATTATCTTGATTTATACAAAACAACATATCATAATTAATCCCTAAATAAATTATCTCACTTGGTTAAATCAATATATTATAATTAATCCTTTGATTATTTTTTTATATACAGTCTCAAAGAACATAATTAATATACAAAATTAATTATCATATCTTGTCCAAAATAAATCATCATTTAATTATTTAATCATGTCACTTTAAAAAATTCAACAATACAAGCTTAAAACCAACACATAGTCATTTCCTCATTTATCTCATGTGGGCAACATCATTTGATAACATCCAAATTCATGCATCAACACATCACATATCACATTTTGCAATTTAATCAAACTTAATAAATTCACATTTTAAAATCATTCCATATAAATACTTCACTGAATAATTTAAATACCAAAAAAAGTGCAGAAAAAAATTTATTATTTCATTTATTAAAGTTGTGGACTTGAAAGGGGGCCCTACCTCGGGGTGGAACCAATTCAATATTCAGCGGCTTGACATACGAAGAAAACTAATCCACAACTATTCTGCAACCACAGGCACATGCCTTTATATATATAAATATATTTATATATATATACACACACACACACATGCGTTCCCTATACATTGATTAAAACCCACCACAACATAACTTAGAATCACAAAAACACAACGACAAGACTCAACACACCTCAAAGAAAGTACCAGGGACTCATATAATTTTTCAAACTCTAAATTAGAAGGTGAAAAACAAATAGTGGAAATGTGTATCCTTAATCGAAGCAATGGAGACAAGGAAAATATAGTCCATCCACCTTGACCTTGGTGGTGGATGCCAGATTATGGACTAATGGGTCTTGAGTCAACATTCACATACCCTAAAAACAGAGGAACGTAAAAATCAGATTAAACTTGAACCTTAGGGTTTCTTCTGAGAAACCAATGTGAGAGAGAGAAGTAAAATGGATGATGTGAATCACACATTATATGCAAATGGACTCATCTTAATAAGGTGGACAAGATTCATGAAGAGTTTGTATGGAATAGTCGTGTGCAAAGTGGATTCCGGGAGAGCGGGTGGCGCACAAAAGAGGAGGTTGTGCTGCAATAGGGGTGTTTCCTGGGTGTCGTGTGTTGCAGGTGGGGGTCCGGATAGGAGTAGTTCGCACTGCAGTTGGTGCATCATAGGAAGGATCGTCTTTGTAGGGGTGTTGCAGGTGGTCTCAAGGAGGAGGGTCGCACCATGGAGGAAGCCTGCACCTCTTGTGCATCACGCCTCAAAAGGGGGGGGGGTGTGCGTCAGTGTGGGGGAAAGGGAGAAGGGTCCTCCCTTTTATTTATTTTCTAACTTATAACTTAAAACTTTAATAAAACCAATAAATTAATTAAAAAAATTAATAATGGTTTTTATTATTATTATAACAACAATAATAATAGTCATACCATTATTATTATTATTATCACCATTAAAAGTTTTTCTCATTTAATTTAAAACACATGACTTCAAATAAATAAAATAATAATAATTTCCACAATTAGTTAAATTAACCTTTTCCTTGAATTTAATTAATTAACACAATAATAATAATAATTACATCCTCCTAATTATTATTATTATTAAAGATTATTTTTTTCAATTCTAAATGAAACTCCCAAATCCATCAATATTATTATTTATAAAATTATAACAAACATAATTAATAATAATTATAACACTCATTAAACCATAATAATAATAATATTTCTGTTATTACTCAAACCTTTGATATAACCTAAAACCTCCATTTAATAATAATGTTTCTTTAATAATTCAGAAACTTCATATTTAATAAAACATTTCATTGAGATACCCAAAGCCAAATTAATTTCACATAAGTGTTACACCCCATTAAACATGAAATTAAAATCTTTTAACATAAATGTTACACCCCATTAATCATGCAATTAAATATTTTAACATCCAAATAATTTAAGACACCAAATTAATAATAATAACATTATTATTATTAACACATTATTCTATTTAAACACAAAACTCCCATTTAATATTATTTTTATTAAAGTGTATAAAATATTAAACTAGGTAAGCTATACGGGTTGGACCACAACTGTGCACAGCCCATGAAGATCCATTAAAGTGTACTTCTCAAAATTTGGTGCTCCCGATACTCATCGGGATACCCGTAAAAATTATCTATTAATTACGAAAGTCTAAAAATGACACCTTTAGGTGTTCCAACACTCGGAAAAAAGTTATGGAGCTCAGTTTAAAAATAGATCCATCGATAAACGAAAAAAAATCAAAAACCATCGTAAATTAAACCTGGTTAAAACACATGGGACTTTACACCCCACCTCTACTTAGGTGATACCAATTACTGGTGTAATCTACCAAGAACATGATGTCTTTCCTATACTTTTTGAAAAATCAAACATCGTGACATGAACTCCATTATGGACCAGTTTATCGCTAACCAATGAAATTGAATATTTAAGGCATGAAAAATCATGGATATAATATAATAATCTTCCAAGTGTTATATATGAAAATCACTAAGAAAAACATCATTATTTAAAAATGGAATAAAAAACCTCCTTCAAAATAATATCTAATGCAGGTCATCCTCCCACTATACCTTGGGAGCATCGTCATGAAAGACGTGATCGCACAACACCTCTACCTCTGAGTCCTCCCACTAAGACTCCTCTATATACCGTAACAAGGATAATTTCACTATCATATGGTATAGGAAAACTATTTGTTACATCCAATCCCTAGTATATATGCCATGATGGAATTTTGTTTTGGATCTAGTTATAAGCATGTTGGCCATTTCAAAAAACTGCTTTATGTGATGGATGGGGCATGTGTTGCGGGAATAAATTTTCAATTTTTAGTGAAATAATGAATAGGATACTCTTATGGTGGGTATATTCACATCATTCATAGAAAGTTTTTTCTTTAATATATGGGTAATAAAACCATGAAAGACCAGTCAAGAATGGACCAAATGGCTTCTAAAAGCCTCTAAGATGGAAAATTCGAGCTCTTGAGTCCTAGAGAAGGTGTTGATATTAAGACTCATGTTTGAGTTTGGATCGATTTTGGATTGTAGATTAAATCTAAGGGTGTATAATCAATTAAAGAGATGTGATAGGTCATTGGAACACTGGTTTTTCAAGGAATCATAATAGAACAATGTTGGTTGAGTATGAAATCGTTAAATCCTACTATGAGTCAGGGTTTCACTTTAATGGGTGTGTCAGAATGATCATGGGTTCATTTTTTATTTAATTAATTTTGATTGATACCTTAAATAAGTAATCTTAATTAATATAGACATCCTTTAAATAGTTCAACCTAAAATGTTTTAACTAGAATTTTAGTACACAACTACATGTGGTTAGCTAAGACTGCTTCATCTATATCGTATTAAGTGTTTCGGGAATGTTTTAGGGTATGAAACTAAAATGTAAATAATTAAGACTATTTGGGTGATAATGGTTGTTTTATGAATGTAGGTAGAGATTTTTTTGTGAAACCACTGTATATGGATGTCTTGGGTAAGATTGAGTGAGAGATCCTCTAAATAAAGCGAGCAGAGCTCGGACACGTCAGTGCTCACAATATGGAAAGGGTTTATGGTCAAATGATAGTTAGATTATAAAATATCTCTATAAGTTTAAGGTTATACCTAAATGTGTCCATGGGATGACCACATGATACTTAGGGATATGAGCGTATTTTTATCGATAGTTTTAACATCATGTTGGAGCCAAAAGACAAGAATTCTTATGCCAGGTTGACCAGAGGAAGTATGACTACATGTTTTTCATGGGATTCAATGTGTTGGTTTTAGAACAGCATTAGGCTCATCCTTATAAAGTTATTAGACCTTTTTTGATGGTTTTATAGGCTTTTGAAGGAAGTTTCTCCATGTTCAGTTTGTTCTGAGTTGGTGAATGCACATCCTTTTGGATTTGGAGTAGGAACTAAGAGAATGTACTGATTTAGAGATGCTATCATGTGTGTTTAGGTTTGGTACACTATAAATTGTGCCGATTAAGATGGAAAACCACTGATAATGGTTTTTGATAAGAAATATTTATTGTGAGAAGCTCCAAAATTTGTAATTAGCTTTGTGATAAGAGGCCAATGGTGGGGCGAACCATGGGCCAGAAAATTCAATGAGACAGTGATGTAGGTGTCATAGGTTGGATGAGATATGGGGAGAATCATCTCAGTGTTAAATGAGGAATAAGAGTGTCATATTTAATTTTAGTGATCTTTTGTCTTCTTCTTAGAACTATTTTTTTCAAAATAATCAAATAATTGAAAATAGAACAATGTCATTTGAATGGGTTTTAATGACTGGTGTTGGTAGGGTAATATTTTTGGATGTACACCAAAGCTTCTTAGGTATGAGGGTTTCTAATTCATAGATATTTTAAGGAAATATGTTTCTTATGAGAGTTTAGGTTTAAGGAAAGTTTGAATTTTCAATCTGATGGATGGGACATTTTTTAAACTAATATTTAGTGTAGAATTCAAATGTATGGATTACCATGAAGTGTTTTTTATGTGTTTTTTAGTCCTTATACGTATCTTAGGATCCCAAATAAGTCTCAAGAGATTTGGAACATGAATCATCAGTTTCAGGAGACACATCCCAAGGTGCATGGTTAGTGAATAGTTATTACTAACTATTCACCCTAACCATGCTGCGTATTTTATATAGGCACATGTCTTGTGAAACTGTGTGGATGTATGCAGTGGATTATAGACATGTCACATTTTTAGTGTAGAGTTTGGGAAACAGTACACCAGAACCATGTGAGATAGGATGTGTTTGGATAGTTATATTTTATGGTTAATACATATTTTTTCAAGCAATGCGGCCAAAACATGTTCCTATTTAAAAGAGTAAAAATAATGAATTTTTCTCTCCACCCTTATAAGTTTTTATTCTCCTTTTTTCTCATTTTTCTAAATTAATATCCCATATTTCCACCCCGTCATCCTCTTAATTTGGGTGATTTTCCACTACTTCTTATTCAAATCAAACATTTTCACTTGTGATCAAGATCCCATGTTAATTATAATCCTCTTATAGATTTAATTCTTAGTTTCTTTGGATATGAAGTTCCTTTATATCATGTATATGGGTTACACCATATTTTTAGGTTGTTTTTATAATTATTAATTTTCTCCTTCTTTGATATGAATCAAAAAATGATATCAAGCAAGTAAAGCTTCATAAGGATAAGCTAGGTGGTCTAGTTTAATTTCCTTTAAATTCTAGTAGTTTTATATAACATGTTGGTTGTGTATTGAGCCAAAATCCCAATAAAGATTTAATTTTTACCTTTAAATGTTTTTATATTAATTGAGACACCTAAATAAATTCATGCCTTTTGGTTGTGTTTCTAAATCATCAATCAGGATAAGGGAATTAGTATAGTCCATGGGGATTTTACAACCTAACCTTAATTATAGAATTATTTTTGTTAAATAATGACCTTAAAAATTAATTACCTACTTTGTGGAGTTAGATAATTAATTAATCTCATTCCATAGACCAAGTGAGGTCTATTGGAGAGCATAGGTATATTTATTGGGTCATACTTGTGGTATGATTTCTTATCTAATTTAACCTATTAAATGAGTCACTCATGGGGTCCCTTCCTTATGTGAATCTCATGATAAAATTGGTAGAGACCCTAGGAGTGATATTTACTAGGGAACTACATAATGACTCTAGGAGTAATCAATCTTTTTCTTCAGGGTTTTAAACTCCCTTTTTAAATGAAGTCCAAATTAAATGTTTTGAACCTACTGTATGGTTAATATGGAAGATAAGAGGTGACAATATGGAATTTATTTTATTATATAAAACCTATCTTGTTTTATGGTGCCTCAAATGAGAATATAGATTCAAAAAATTTACGACCCTTAGGTATTAGGGTATGATCATATGCTATGTGATTAAATAATAACCACCAAAATGTCTTGGTTGAGTTTTTAAATGGAAATGGGAATGTAGATTCTAGATGATTCCTTTATAAAAGTGAACTAAAGTAATGATTTTTTAATGTTGGGATTCCCTTTACTAAATAATATAATTATAAAATAAGAATATTTAATCTATGGGTTAATGAAAAGGGAAGTATTGAGAAGTTTTTATTAAATGAATGACCTCAATCCATGTGGGTTTTTTAGTTTTATTTATCTTCCTTTCTCTCAAGAGGGACTTATTACTTTTGGATCCTTGGTATTGTTACGATACCATTCATAGTTAAAATTGAGTCATTACATGGGTTATTATTGAATTACATTTTTTAATGCAAATCAGAAACAATATTTTTTCATGCGATTTATTGAAGAAATTTCCAAGGGGTAATCCTAACTTGGATCAGGATATGTATTATATTAATGAATGCCTCATCCTAGCACTGATGATTAACCTATAAAATCTGAAAAAACTATAATTCCAAGGATCGTCTCCAAGATTCATCTAGATATCCATAGACATAGAATTCCTCGTATTGTATTCCAATCCATCCAATCTGTAGATTACCTTATACGTATTCCTTTGGCTCAGTTATATACCTTAAGAAAGTAGAATACTGATGTTTTATCCCATGGATTTGAATCTAGAGCTAAAAATCATGTCTTGATCACCATGGGTAATCTCACAAGTTCCAGACATGTAATGCCTTGGACAATTCCTTAGATTCACCTAGTTCCGATATATGGAAATGTGTAGATCTGTTCCATGGGTTACCATTTTATTCTTGTCTTTTTGATGAATGGGATTATATCCATGGCTCCAATTAATACTCTATTATTTATATAGTTAGATATAGTTGACCTAGTCAAAAGAATGTGGTATTACATGGTACACCTCCACCTTATTAATTTATTTATTCAAATATTTTACACATTTATGTTTTCTACTCATGGACTGGAAATTAATTACACACCGTTAACAGTGGCCTATTTAGTTTTACTCAAATCCTATTCAGGTCACTGCTTAGCACTTGAGAAGATCTCACAGTTGTAGTTTAAGACTTTATAGTTCTCTTTTTTATTATTTTTTCAGGGCTAGGACTTTTCATGGGATTTGATGACTAATAATGTACTTGGGATACCTAAACGAGTTTAGTGTTTATATTTATTTATTTATTTTCATCAATCCTCGTACTTTTTTTATTGTAGATACTTTTTTATAGTTCCATATCATAATTGGTATATGTATGCTTATTATTTTATTTTTATGATTATAAGTTTATAATTATTCATTGGTAGTTTATTTATTTTATTTATTCCTCTGTTATATTTAGTATTGATTCAAGGGTATAGTCTCCCCATCATACCATAATTAGACTCTTACTACTATTTGGCAGCCTCTGACATATATAGAGGTTCACTTGAGGTCATATGGCCTTAGTTTCGATTACTTGTGAGTAAACTATGTCTTGGAAATCACACTCTACCCCGACCGCCTCCAAAACAATGTGTCACTACAATCTCCCCCATTACTCTCCAAGCATTGATATACTCCCAAAAAAATATCTCAATGTGACATCATAGTCCGCACATCATCAATTGTATTCCCTTTCCCTAGGGTGTAAGATATCTCAAAGAAATAGTCCTAATAAATCAATCCTTCTTCGCTAAATTAGATTCAAACACCACTAAAAAATATATTCCTAAAGATCATATAATCTGTGGAGACCAAAAACCATTCATTGATGAGGTAATGATTCCACTACTTCAGAGAAAACCCCACTTCTATCGACTCAATAAAATGCATAGAAAAATTATTATTGTGATGATATAACTGTCTATATCCATATAGGGTCACCTCCCTCTCAATATTATAAGAATTATAAAAAACCTTAAACATGAATCCCTCCTCTAGAAATGAAATAAAAAAAGAATTTATCAACTTCTCTTTCAGGTAGTCAAAAGTATTCTAACTCTAATCAATACATATGAAATCCTTGTCTTTACTAAATAATAATTTCAAAACATTTATAATCTAATAGAAATCAAAAATGATACTCTAATAATAAACTACAATACCATGGACACTATAAACCACTTTAATATTTTTGGGTTCTTATTAAGAAACAACAACCTCTATATTTGAAGGATCAAATATTGCTCCATGTTGAGACACCACATGCCCAAAAAAATGCACCCCACACATCCAAAACATTTACATGGTCAAATTCCCATAGATCTTATAGTGTTGAATGAATCATAAAACATCCCTAATATTTTTATCATCATCCTTATTTGATTTTAAGTACATGAGGATGTTGTTGATGAATAATCTCATGAACTGATCTAGTAACTCAAAAAATATGGATTTCATGAGTCCCAGAAAAACAACATGGGTGTTCATAACATTAAACAATATAACTAAAAATTATAAGTGCCTATAAAGACACATGAAAGTAGTCTTCAAAATAACTTACACATTCACCCTCATTTAGTGATACCTAGAATGCCTATTAATCTTTCAAAACTAGTTATTTATCATTAATTGATTGAAAAAATCATTTATCTTAAGGAGGGGGTAAATTTTATTAACTTTCACATAATTAAACCACTACTGGTCTATTAAAAACATTATAATTACATCTTACTTCTTCGAAAACAGTGTCATAGCACCCCATGGAGACACACTAGGCTGGATGAAACCCTTCTACATCAATTCATTGATCTGAATCCTAAACTCTCACAAATCATAAGTTTATATCTGATAAAGAGTCATAAAAATAGGAGATAGACTAGGCTACAACTCTTTCTCAAACTCAATATCCAATTGAGGGGGCAGTGTTACAACCAATTTGGATAAAATATTCAAAAACACCTCAAAAACTTTGAGGGGAACCACTACCTATGCCCATGACCCATCTAATAGTCCACTCATCAATGAACACTACCCTTGAACTTATACATTATATAAATAAACTCTCCCCTAGAAGAAATATATGGACACATTCATAAAATTCAACCAATACATGCCAATAATAACATCATATGGATGTATTTAAGTAAGAATAATTCATATAATGATCAAAAATACCCCATCATCAGTTTGTAACCCCATCATGCATTGATCAAACTTGAATGAACTACAATGGGTGTAGTTAACACCATGGAAATTAGAATCCTCTCCACCTTAAGCATCATGTAATAGACCATGGTGGCCATAAAAAAGGAATGTGAAACTCCAAAATCCAACAAAGTAAAATCTAGGGTAGAAGATAATAAGAATGTACCTCAAATGATCTCTAGCCTACCTAGTGATGGAATCTCCATGGCATGCAACTTTCCACATCCTACTTCTCTACCTAATTGGCCCTATTGTGGATTACACCATATTTCCTTGAGGAGAGAGAATATCATTTTGATCTCCTCTACTAGCTTCATCCCCTATTGGATGTCCAATAACCTACTAATCCTACTACTTATATGGCCTATAAGGAAATAGTTTTGAAGGATAAAATAGAAACTACCTATCTTTGTTTTTTTAGACACTGAGAATGTCTGGGATCTAGAACTAATGATGAGCATGTCCTCTATAAGGAAAAAATACAAGAATAGATCACCCGATAGATACTTGTGAACTACTAGCTCTAGAGAATTGATAAGAAGAATATTGAGGATGAATTTCAACTATTATAGATTTCAACTACCACAATATCTGAGGCCCTTTACTAGTATCTCTTTTCCTTGAGAAGTTTTTATGAATACCCTCATGAGGAAATCCTTAATGGGATTATATCCACTTAATCACCTCTACCCTCTTCATCACCTCTAGATACATATGCAGTGTAAATGGTGTAACTGTATACTGAATAATTGGATGTAGTGCTACGTCAAAAACATAAGATATATCCTCCTCATATAGAAAAATGTTAAGGGATAAAGGAATAAGATCCTTGAATTTAATCTTGAGGTCTTTCATGATAATAATTCCTTACTAGTGGTAGTGAAAATTATTCCTCTTCAATTCTTTCATCATTTATGAAATAAACTATACATGGAATACTTATATAATTTATCCCACAAAATCTGAATCTCTTCACACTCTCTAATAAATAGAAACCACCACTTATGTGAAGATCCACTCATTTGAGTAATATCTAGTGAGACCCAATTCTCCCTCCCAACATGGATCAAAATAAAAGAGATATCCATATATTTTAACCACTTCTCCTTCTAAAAATTAGATAAACCCCACATACTTTTCCAAACATTAACACTCTAACTCTTATAGAATATTCCTCTAGACGCATAGTCTATGGTTGAGTCAATTCACCTTCAGTCAACAAGATCACCATACTACACCTCACCAAACTGGGACACCCATGAATTACTATAAACAACTATCTCTATAAGTGAAGAAATAAAACTCCTAAACTCAAGTGATGATTTCACTTATTACAAACAATTTTTGAAATTTAGTGTCATTGAATTTTAAATTTAATTCATTAATGAGTCTCATTTTTAATACAATTATTTTATATTTGGGAAATTATAATTTTTCATTGTAAATTTAAAAAAATGAATTAATTTCATTATAGTTGTTTAATTGTTAATTTTTTGTGTTGTGTAAGTGAAAACAGAAAAGGAGATTTGGGTTGACATAGAAAAAAATGAGCCCACACCTGGAAAACCCTCAACCAAGGATGATAATCCATTTATCAAGAATAATAAGAGATTGTTGTCTTTGATATCCTCAAGAATTTCATGCAGATAGGGAAACCCCTTATATAGTTTAGTCTAAGGGAAGAGAATAATAACATGTATGATCATGCACTGGCACATGAGGTGTATCCATGTGGTGGTGAGAGGATGATCTCACTAGCATAGGGTAGAATACAGTGGTAGTAAGTGTCCAACGACCCCATTCCAACTTTTTTTCCAAGATACTAACAACGGTTTACATAAATAGTGGATCCAGGTATTTTATAACATTGATATGAGACACACGAACTCTCTGGTATTGTGAAATTAAACGAGATTGCATCATCCTGATTCAGCTGTGCATCATCTTCCTCAGAAAAATCCACCAACTAAGTTTTTCCAAAATCCACCTAAGATTCACTATATCCCACCATGGTCAATGGGAGGATCTTGGTTCACCCCTAGAAATTTTAATACCACTACATTGTATCCATGAATATGCGGTGCAGTAACTGAGGAGTCTCGAAATGAGGTAAAATTCATTGTACTATTTTTCTAACCACTATGTTATAGATCCTTTGATAGAGAACATGTGAGATGACGGTTGTGTCTTAGTGACCACCATTGCAACACAAATCAAGACGAAGAAGAATTTTTTGCAACCACCTATTTCATAGTACTTATCTTATGTTGTGGAAGTTTTTATAATTACAAAACCAATGTTTTTTAAGGAAAATATTGTTGTGTTCAAAGAACCTTGGTTGAAATGTAGCTGATTGTAGGAGATTTTATTGACAATAAAGTAGTGGTGTAGGGTGTTGGATATGTTGGGGAGGTGTCTAAATTGACAGTATCTTCAAAAATGATAAATAAATCATTACATCATGGGGATTCAGCAACACTGTGGCCATACAATCCATGCTAGAGCTATTCCACAATGTTGTCACCCCCATCATCAGGTTAGGAGCTTCTAAAATTTTAATTGTTCGATGCCTTCGGTCTCTCATACACTATGTCTGAACATAGTGGATTGAAATAAGAACACACATTCATGGGAGCCTCATCTAAATCCAAGGGTTTTGGAGAGCTCCACTAAATAAAAATGACATGGATATCCTTTAATGGTTTGAGGAAATCTCTCATGAAGATCACACAAAATCCAAGGTCATGCACGGAGAAAATCATAGGGGGTAGAAGAATAAGAAAAAGAAAAAAGTTAAAGTAGGATAAGACCATATCAAAATTAAAAAAATTAATACTCTTGATAAATAAAATAGTTTTTTATTAGTGGGGGGTTGAACTTTTTAGGGGACTTGAACCAGAAGAATAGAGACTCAAGCTAGATTTGGTGATTCTACTATATAGTGCTTATAATATAGTAGGTAAGTTTTATTTTCCTATCCTCTCATGACAAGCATGTGGGGGTAAAAAAAAATTATTACATTCTATGTAATGTAAAGGGGAGTTCATGTAGTATAGGGAGTTGTATATAACTCAAGTTTTAATGGTTTGATTTTATTTTTCCATTCTATTTCATTTCCTACCCTTCTCTCTCATACATGAACATTATATAAAGATAAGTTTCTTCATTAAATTTATATACTATTTAACCTTCCTCATATCATGACTGATGTATAATTTTGGGGTCACTTTATTTAAATATGGTACCAAACACCAATCTATTAACTAACCTAAGATCTGAGAGGGGAATGAGGATTCATAAAATAGAGGGTCAGCACTCTGAGATGTGGCTTAATAGAGTTATTTTCTAAACCTTTTAAATTATATATCACAACACTTACCCTTAAATAGTGCATAAAAATTAACTTAAAAAATCTCGGTGCAACCATATCATATTTCTCAAAACCATCCAATTAAAATATTTTTACTTTCATTAATATTTTCTTTAAATTTTTTAATTTATTTCTACACCATTCCCAATGGATCTTCCTAGGTTTGTACTTTACTTCATTTTGAAGTTGGTAGCGATAACAATATTTAAAAAAATTTACTTTGATCTCTCTAATAGAAGTAATTAATCTTTTTGGTGACACCAAAACTGGTTCCATTTTTGGGGATATAATTTTTATTAATTATTATAATTTTATGGGATTTACCTTTTTGTTTGTTATCTTTTACACCATTTTACACTTTAACTTCTTGTTTTGTAGTTTTAGGTCAGACTTCAATGCATGAGTATTCAAATAGAGTAAAATATAAATAAATAGAGTATTCCTTCAATCCCTAGATCAAAAGGACATTGAAAAAGAAGAAACAAAATGTGAAATAATTACATTATATCATGGAAAAAAGATACCACTATTAAGGAGATAGATAGGAATAAGGGAATGGAGTATGAAAAGATCCCCAAGGAATGAATCAAGGGTTGAAAGCCTTAATAAACTATATAATATTCTCAAGAATTGGGGTAAATCTAAGTATCCTTGTATCCCTAATTTATGGTCAATATTTTGAGATAAAGATAGAAATCATATAAATGATCACTTGTTCTGGTCAATTTTTCGAGCTACAACATGAAGACCCCAATTCTAAAATTGGTATTTTCTTGAAATTTGGAAATACAATCCAATTTTGCAACATAAAAAGTGATGTTGTGAGATTTTTCTTCTTCATGTTATCTCTCAAGGACAATTCATGGGAGTTGATCTAGAGTCTACCCCCACACCTGATCACAACTTGGTAGGATCTGTTATGGAAATTATTAAAAAAGTTTTTTTCACCATCAAATTAATTTATTTATAGGTAATCATTTCAAATTTTCATCAATTATGTAAAGACTAATTATATAGTGTATGGTAAAGGTTTAAAATTTTTATTATATGATACCCTCATTATGGAATTGAAACATGGTTACTAATACAAACTTTTTACAAGATTTTATCACAGGTAAATAATTTCATAGTTGATGAAACCACTATAGATTTTCTCATTAGAAATTCATCATAGTAGAGTATTGAGTTTTTGGATGAAATTTTTAGAAATTATTTTCAATGGAATCCAAATGGAGGTCAACTATAATGAGTGCACATGGTGGAAAATATTTGGGTTTCCACCCAAATGAATTCAGTGTAAAAGAAACTAGATGTGATGGTGTTCATTAAAAATTCCCAAGATATGAACTATGAAGATGTTAATTATTTAGATTATAATCATAAAAATTATGTACAGTTATGGAGGACACCACAAACACAATAGTAGAATCATAATCAAGGTAAATGATTTCATCTAAGAGCACGTGGTTTTCCAACTCAACAGAAAGGGATATCATTGAAAATTCAAGTTCACTCACTGGAGGAGACCCTATAAAGTTTCATGGAAGAAATAGGAGATTCACTTAATGATTTTACAACATACTCCAAATATCTACGTGAACCCACTAGGAATTAAAAAATGAATCATAAATTCAATGAGTTGCGATGAGGAACTTTTAAATCCAAGTGGGTCAGATTTCTAACCAACTAAATGAGTGGATAAGAGGAATCCTACTGGGTGACATTAAAATTCCAATACATTGTGAGCACAAATACATCACCCTAATAAATGGAATTATAACACAAGTAAATGTAGAAAAAATTGGAATAAAAATGGAAGAAAAAGTTGAGGATAAAGAACAAATCATGGAAAATATACATACTGTGAAAGGAAGAAATGAAAAAATTAGTATGAATCTAAGAAATTTGTTTGAGAATAAGAACCACCACCATAATGATCATGAAAACCAATTATAAAGAAATTAATGTAGACTAGGTTCAATGAGAAAAGAGATATTTTTTTGGAAATGTTTAAAAATTTGAACATCAAAATACTATTTATTGCTAAAATTTCAAAAATGACGACTTAGATGATTTTGTTTAAGTGGTTGGGGTAAAAAAAATGAAATATTGAGGAATTGGGAACCAACTCACTAATGGAAAAATTTCCATCCATAGTCTTGAGGATCCCATCAAATAATAAAATTGGTTTATGTGGTTTATGTGGTTTTTATATCCTAATCAATATTAGTTATAATGAGTTTTGTAGTGATCTGTGTGTTTTAGGTGCAGGTGTAATATAATTTAATATTCAACATTAAATATCATGGGTTTAAGAGAGATAAATCTAACTATAGTTATGCTTCAACTTGTAGATACAATAGTGAGATGTCCTTGAGGACTATTTAAAGATGTAATCATCAAGGTAGAAAAGTTCAAATTTTTAGTCGATTTTTTTGAAGGACATCGATGAAGAGAAGTATCTGATAATATTAGGAATACCTTTTATAGATATGATAAGGGAACTAATTGATTTACAAAGTGGAGAGAATTGTTTGAGAGTTGGTGAAGAAGTAATTAAATTCAAATTTCATTGGGTGATGAAAATTAATAATGAGAAAAGAGATTATTTGGAAGAACATGACTTGAAATAAGTTTAGGTCACTATTTTCCATGGAATAAGAGTTGATCTAGATACTATAAAAATAAAATAATAAGGTAAATAATAGCTCAGGAAAGACAAGAAGTTACTAGAAAAATATGAGGATAGTGGATGGGCTATTTACCCTAAATATTTCAAGGATATAAAGTAGGTTTGGGTAGTCAGTGAACAACCATTTGATTTCTTAGGATGATCCAAATACCTCTTGATTATAACCATGGAGATAGATAAGGTATTTTTCAAAGGAAGAGTGGTGTTAGTTTCTAAAAAAGGCAGAGGACCCATCTATATTAAGAAATCACATCTTCGACTATTTATAGATCTAGAATGGGTAACCTCTTTCCTACCCTAAATCACTTGAATTCAAGAAGTAAGTTTGAGATTAATAATAATAACCCAAATGCTTTTTAGGTGGTAACCTAAAATTTTTATGATTTATGATTTCAAATTTTTTTTCACTACTATTTAATAACTAATTGGGTGTTCATTTCCCTTTATTTTTGAACTCTCATGAGAATGGGTGTGTGATTTAATTGTTTGTTTTATATTATTTGGCCTCTAAAGATTCAAGGTGTAAGTACTTAATGAAATAAGTAAGGGGAATAAAAGAAAAGCTTTATGATATTAGGGAGTAAGTTTTAATTTTAATTATTCCCTTATACTCTGCAGTTTTCTAAATCTATTTGTTTTCGGAATTAGTGAAAATATGGATGCCCAAACTTAGATTAGTTATTTACTTTTGATTAAAAATACTTGTAATTTTTACAATCCCAAGGAATACATGTTTTAATTTTCAATTTAATTTAATTTAATGAGTAATATGGGCATATTAGAGGATTAGAGCGTGACATAGAAAACTTGAATTCAATAAAGTAAGATTTTTATTTATTTTAAGTCACTTCCAGATGAAAAATCCCTTCAATCATTTCATGATTTGAATTTAAGATCATCATATTGATTAAATTATTTTTAAGACACATTCCATGAGTGATTTACTTAAATTACATGCTCTCATTCCTAATAGATTTCTATACCAAATATTTCATATATTTTTAGTAAATTTCTTGAGATAAATTGTGACAATTTACCTACTAGGATTTTGATTTTAACTTTTCAAAAATATGATTGTACAAACTCACTTAAAAGATTATTGAGGAATTTTTTATTAATGTAGCCACTATCCTTGATAACTATCGAACATTAATACTACATTTATACATTAGATAACATGAATTGGATTTTATAGGAATAAGATACCTTGCAAACATATTTATTCATTCCTACACATAATCTACTGTTCTGTATTATTTTAAAAGTTCAAGTATGGAAGGAAAGGGAGTTCATGAAAAAAAGGATATGTTTCCTTGAAGGAAAATTTCTTAGGTTTTCACTGGGTATTGGATAAGGTTTATTCCATATTTAATTATATTTCATTCTTACCCCTATATAAGAAGAAAGATGAATAGAAAAATGAAAAAATATAGGTTGAGTTATGGAGTGTCAATAATAATCACACCTTGACCAATGAATTTTATCATTTGGGGTTGGCTGGTAAATTTAAGACTTTTCCTAACTCAATTTTTGAAAAATTAAAAAAAATGAAAAAGAAAAAAATTAAAGGGGTAACACATTCATGATTTTAATTGTCCATTTCCTTACTTGAAGTGGGGAAGTGTGGGATTTGTTGCTTTTTGAAGTGGATAATTTCATTGGATTTAATTTTATTATCAGAAACTACCATATATATAAACCTTTTTTTAGCATTAAATTATTTTCATCATTTTCATATTATCCTTTAACCCTATAATCAAATTCTCCCTATTTCAAATTCCACTTGATTTTCAGTGATATCTTTCAAAACTAAGTTTAGAATATAGATCATTTTCAATTTTATAAGTATGGTACATGCACTTGGGACATGAGGAAAAAATCACATTTATATTTCACCTTGAGTGATTAGAGAAGAAAATAAATTGAGGCAGATCATGACTTGTGTGTTTATAATGATTTTTGGACTCCTCATGTTTTAATCATGTTTTACTGATCACAAATCCTATAAATCCTGAAAACCTTGTTAATCCTTTTTAATCTATCTCAAATCATGTGTAGAGATTTTTGGTCTCATTATGATTTAAATAAAAGTCAAGTAAATGTTGTTAATCCTAAATCATATGTGATTATTGTAAACTATATTTAACTTTATTCTATAATTATTTCATTCATGAATTATTATATCTAATTAATTCTATGAATATTACTGCTTAAGTTTGTATACAGATAATTGGCTAAGTTTGAGAATCCATGAGTCTGCTACCAGTTCTAGTTTTCTGGAAAGTGACCAAGAAACCATGACCCAGACACCATGACCCAGACACCATGACCCAGAAACTCTGACCAAGTCACTGTGACCCAAACATCGTGACCTAGAAACTGTGACCCAGACACTGTGACCCAGAAACAATGACACAGACACCACGACCCAGACACTGTGACCCAGACACCGTGACACAGACACTGTGACCCAGACACTGTAACCAGTTTCAGATCTCATAAGTTTGTGACACCGATTCCTTGCTACCATCACTAAGACATCGTTCGATGATTGGAAAAGCCCTAGACACTGTGATTATAACACTACATCTATTCTACTGGTTCCTAATCTCAGTACAACTATGCCATCATGATTGTCTCACTGCTCAATGACAAAGAAGAAGACATTATTTCATGGTGACACCATTTCCAAGTGATACTTTTTCTGGACATACTGTGACACTGTTCTTTAATCTGTTTTGTTGTTTTCAATTTAATTTATAACGGAATTATTTGAGTCATTTAAATATACTGAAATAATTAATATTTCTTTGTAGACATGTCACCTGACAGTACGAGGTATGAGGTGAAAAATACATGAATCTTGTAGGCTTCAACACATGCACTCCAAATTAAAAGGAAAGCATGGCACTGGAACTAAGAGGTTGTACTATAGTGTGTATTAGAATCGTGAGGAATTTTGAAAAGATAACTAATACATGAAACAAAGAAAACAACTGAAGAAAACACACAGAACTATTGATTCCAAAGGTTGGACTACCATAGATCATATCCAAAAACATCTTTGAAGTACCACCTTCAGGAAGAACACGAGCTAGAAAATTTACACCATTGGACTGGCAGTCTTTCGATACTCTATTTTTCACAAGAGGACTCGATACTTTCATCTTCTTCATCATACAAATCTAGAGCTACACGGAATAACACTCCGATCACTTCTAACCTTTTCTCATCATCTTTTCTCTATTGTGTATTGTTTTTTGCTTTCGAACAGTGTGTGTATGTCTATATTAAAAAACACATTGTCTCATGTACCAAACTAAATGATATAATATATCCTTCCTCTCATATCTTTTTACATCTATTTATGCCCACGGATAAGTGTAAAAGAGGTCTTTGTGTGACTTGGTAGTTTTTACCCACAAAGAATAGTGGAAGAGGTTGTATGACCTGGACAGTCCTGTGCACTATTGTTTACCCCGATCCAGGGTGTGGATAAAGTTTATTAATATAAACTTCTTAGTGGTAGTTGATAACCATGTGGAGTGGATTACGTCTCGCCTTGAGACTGGACCACTTGTTTTATCCGATGTGTCTTTTAAATTATTTTTTCCCTATTTTACTATGTATTTCAGAAAACACAAGATTTTACTTTGATAGTTAGTTTTAGATAGAATTTATAATTGTGTTTCCTTATTATAATAACTTAAAAAGTAGTATCAATAACTCATATTGATATTAATAATAATTAATCAATCATTTTAGAGGTTATTTAAACAGTCACACCTTTATAACTGCATTACTTTAATTGATAGGTTTGTATACATTTTTATTGGGAAACATTTTTAAGAAAAAAATTTAAGAGAAAGTTTTAATAGATACTCAATTCACCTCCCTCTTGAGTACTTTACTCTGACCAAAATTTGGTATTGTAGGTTCCTATTCCTATTAAGACTCTATTTTTAAAATCTATTCAACTGTGATTTTAGTTGTACTTTAAAGATCTATAAATTTCTGTTTATTATAAATTTCTATATCTTTTAAAGGTTTTTTATTATGGATAATATATTAGAGGGTGCTGCAAAAAATAGACCACAATTCTTTAATGGAAATAATTATTCCCAATGTAAAATTAAAATGAAAATGCATTTAGAAAGTGTGGGATTTGAAATTTTGTCTTCAATTATAGATGAGAATAAAATTTCTTCGGCTGATATAATTACTTGGGATGACCCAACTGATACTTCTTACAATAATAGTTGTAAAGACATGAATGATTTATACTAATCTTTAGTGGATGAGTAATTTAATACAATATCTGCATGTAAAACTACCCAAGAAATTTGGGACACCTTATCTGATTCACATGAATGAACTTATAGTGTGAAATAAATGAGACTCAATATTTATGCTATTAAATAAGATAACTTTAAATTGAAGCTTGATGATATTATTTCTAACATGTATCTCAAGTTCAATGAAATTATCAACACAATGATTTCTCTTAGAAGAGAAGTTACTACCAAAGAACCAATCATGAGAATTCTCAAATGCCTACCTGATAGATAGAGAGGAACCTCTATCTCTATTAGATATTCATGTGACATCATCAAGTTTCTTGTCAAATAACTCATTGGGAAACTAATTATATACGAATAGGATCTAAAATTAAACAAGAAAGTGGATGAATACAAAATAAAACATGTGGCATTCAAGACCACCACCTCTAAACACAAAGAAAAGAAGAAACTACAAGTCTCTATAGAAAGTTCCAACAGTGAACAATCATCACCTGAAAATGATGATAAGATGGCTCAATTAGCCAAAAGGTTTAAGAAATTTTACAAAAAGAAGAAATGTTTCAGAAATCCTAACTTCAAAGGAATATATGATCAAAAGTTAAGCTGAATGAAAGATTGGAAAACAAATGAAAAGTCTAATGAGATAGTCTGTTATGAATGTAAGCGAAAGGGAAACATAAAGGCTGACTGTCCCAAGCTCAAGTATAAAAAGAAATATGAGGATAAAAATAGAAATTATAAAAAGGAAATGAAAGCAACATGGAGTTATTTTGAGGATAGTTCAAGTGACTCGTAATATTTACAATATGAACAGGCTAACAAAGCCAATATGTGTTTTATGACAAATACATCTGAGGTAACCTTGGAATATCCTATAAAAAATTCCTATTATTCTAGATATGGAAGTGATTCTAAAAATATGTCTAAATAATAAATTCATGAGTATTAAAATATGCTTGAAGAGATATTCAATGAAATAAAGGATAAATACAAGTCTTTAAAGAGATAGTATGCTCTTACCTCAACTGTTAAATCTGAACTTACTATAGAAAGAGAGAAAAATGTTCAATTACTCAAATAAAACAATGAACTGAAACTATCTAATGAGAAATTGAAAAAAAAAAACCTTAAAAGGTTTACTAATGGTAAAGATACCTTGGTAAATATTCTAGGTAAACATATTTCCCCTAAATACACTACTGGTATTGGCTATTAATCTGGTAAAACTAATTTTGGAAAAACTAATTTTGTTTCTAAATCTAGAACATACAGCTTTACTCATAGTTTAGGAAAACATTATAATAGTTCAAATTATGATACACTCTCTACTATTTCAAGATTTTCTGGTCAAAATAGAGTTTATTTTTCAAGTACTTTACAAAATTCTTATAATAAATCTATGAGGAAGATGTGGGTTCCTAAAGAACTAGTAACTAATGTTACTAGACCCAATCAAATATGGCTACTAAAGTCTGTTTTTATTTGACTATTTTGTAGTAAAATTGTTTAAATATCTCTTATAAAAGTTTATGGTACATAGACAGTGGGTTTTAAAGAAACATGATATGAGACTATTCATGATTCAAGAACTTAATAAAAATTTATAGTGGACATGTCACTTTTGGTGACAATACCAAAAGAAAAATCATTACGCATTACCAAATCAGTAACACTAACTCAATATTAATTTCCAAAGTACTTTTTTTTGATGGACTGAAATATAATCTTCTTAGTATTTCACAACTTTGTGATGATGGATTTCATGTTAAATTTAAAAAATATGCTTGCAATGTTTCTAATTCTAAAAATGAATTAGTATTTTATGAATTGAGAAATGAAAATGTTTACTCTGTTAACTTAGATTCTTTATTTTCTCAAAATGCTTCGTGTTTAAGTGTATTTCACAATGAGTCTTGGATTTGGCATAGAAGCCTATGAAACTACAATATTCACTCCCTTATAAAGATACCTAGAAAAAATTTAGTCAAATACCTACCCAAACTTGAGTTTCCAAATGATAATGTGTGTAATCCTTGTCAAAACGGAAAGCAACACAAAATTTCCTTCAAACCAAAGAAATAAGTATCAACATCTCAACCTCTTGAGTTGGTTTACATGGATTTTTTTGGACCATCTTGAGTTTATAGTTTAAATGGGAAGAACTATGTTTATGTTCTTGTATATGACTTCTCTAGATATACATGGACATTCTTTTATCTCACAAAAGTGAAGTCTACACTCATTTTACCAAATATGCTAAAACTGTAGAAAATATTAGTGGACTTAGAATTAAATCCTTAAGAAGTGATCATGTCTATGAGTTTGAAAATCAAGAGTTTGAATCATTTTTATCACAAAATGCTTATATTCATAATTTCTCTACCCCTAGAATACCTCAACCAAATGGAGTTGTAGAGAGAATAAATAGGACCGTGCAATAAATTACTAGAACCATGCTTAGTGAATATGATATACCTCTTTATTTTTGGGTTGAAGCTGCAAATACGGAATGTTGTATCATTAATAGAGTATTGATTATAACTATTCTTAAAAGAACTCTATATGATTTATGGAACAATAGAAAATCCAAATTAAGATACTTTAAAGTTTTTGGTTGCAAAGTATATATTCTTATTACTAAGGAAAATATTGACAAGTTTTCATCCAAGAGTCATGAAGGAATATTTCTAGCATATTAAATCTATAGTAAAGCCTATAGAGTGTTTAACAAAAGAACTAAATGTGTGGAGGATTGTGTAATTGTCAAGTTTGATGAGACAGATCCACATGAGCCTAAGACCTCTCAAGAGAAACTGTAGGTTGATGTGTCAAATATGGACATCATTGCAAAATCCTCTAACCATCCTGTAAAGGAATCTGTGAAAACTTCTAGTTCTAGAAATTCTCTAGATTAAAGTCATAATGAACCCGAACCTATTTAGAAACCTAAAATCACTAGCCCCTAATTTTCTAGAGCTATAAGAACCCTTTAGAACCATCCTTTATATGTTGTTGTTGGATATTTAGATAAAGGAACTAAAAATAGATATTATCCTAGAAATTAGGTTGAACATCAAGTTTTCTTATCACAACATGAACCAAAAAACATTAATGATGCTATTAATGATGAATTTTGGGTGATGTCTATGCAAGAATAACTTAATCAGTTTGAAAGGAACAAAGTTTGGAAACATGTTGACAGACCCAAAGACATATTTACCATAGGTACTAAGTGGGCGTTTATAAATAAGGTAGTTCAAGATAGTAATATAGTTAGAAATAAGGGTTGATTGGTTACACTAATCTATAGTCAAGAAGAAGTAATTGACTATGAGGAGACCTTTTCACCAGTATCTAGATTGAATCCATCAAAATCCATCTTTCTTATACTGCACATCTAAATTTCAAACTATATCAAATGGTGTCATGAGTGCATTTCTGAATGGGTATATAGTTGAGGATGTCTTTGTTGAAAACCCCCCAGATTTCACAAATCCTAAATTTCCAAATCATGTTTTCAAATTATCAAAATCTATATATAGTATAAAACAAGCTCTAAGAGCATGGTATGATAGATTAAGTACTTTTCATATTTCTAAAAATTTTACAAAAGGTATAGATAATCCTATCCATTTTATAAAATTAATTTTCAATGATATTTTAGTCGTTCAAATTTATGTAGATGATATTTTATTTGGATCATCAAAAATTTTCTTATGTGTTGAATTTTCTAAAATGATGAAAAATGAATTTTAAATGCGTTTAATGGGTGAACTAAACATTTTTATTGGGTTTCAAATATTTCAAAATAAAGATGGTATTATTTTAAATCAAATAAAATATACTAATGATCTTCTAAAACATTTTGTATTGGATAGCACTAAAAGTTGCGATACTTCATTGAGTACAACTTGTAAGTTGGATTTTGATGAAGATAGAAAATCTGTCGATCAAACCACTTATAGAGGAATGATTGGAATCTTACTCTACTACTAGTCGACCTGAAATTGTGTTTAGTGTATGTATGTGTGCTCATTTTCAATAAAACCCTAAGGAATCTCATTTAAATTTTCTTAATAGTATTTTCAAATACCTCAAACATACACCCAATATAGGACTATTATATCCCATAGGAAAATTATTTGAGTTAGTTAGTTATTCCAATGATGATTTTGGTGGTTGTAAGTTAGATATAAAAAGAACCTCTTAAACATGTCACTTTTTAGGCAAGTCTCTAGTATCATGGTGTAGTAACAAACAAAACAACGTTGCATTATCTTTTTCCGAAGCTGAATACATTGCTGTTGGTAGTTTTTGTGCACAAATTTTGTAGCTGAAACACACATTACAAGATTATGGATATCAATTGAGGAGTGTACCTATAAACTGTTATAATACAAGTGCTATTAACATCTCAAAAAATCATGTTTCACACTCTAGGACAAAACATATTGACGTAATACATCACTTTTTGAGAGGCCATTATCAAAAAGGTGATATCACATTAGAATTCATTGGAACTGAATATCAGCTTGCTGATATATTCACCAATACATTAAATTATGAAAGTATATATTACATCATACATGAATTAGGAATGATAAATCTCAAGTATAAAATATATTGCTTTCAAAAACTTACCGACTCAAGGATTACTGTTTCACAGTTTACAGTTTCACGATTCATTATCTTAGAATTACTATCTCAATATCACAGTTCTACAAGTTACTATCTTAAAGTTGTTGTTTCATGTTTACAGTCTCACAATTACTCTCTATTGGTTACTTTCTTTCACTTTCTATTTTAAAAAATATAGTCACATAGTTTTTGAGTCACACAGTAGAAATGACGGCGTAATAACTTGTTCTAGTCTCACCATGAAAACTTGTTCCAGTCTCACTGTAATAACAGTTTTTTGTTTTATTTTTATTTTATTACCCATATTTTTGTGATTAATTATTTTATTATTTTTTATCCCGTTCTTTTTAATTTGCGATGCTTGATATCCCTAAATGATAAAAACAAAATATCATTCACTTTTTCTTCACTCGATCTTTCTTATCTCAAACCATAAGTCATCCTTCAAACTTTCATCTCCCTCCCCTTCTCTTGAACCCCTCGTTGAATTTCCATAATGAGGCACTCATCTTCATCTACACCTAAGAAGCATAGATCTAAGAAGAAAGTGAAAAGAACACTGAAGGTAGCACCTGAAGGACCATTGAACACAAAAATTGTTGATAGAATAGTGGTACCAAAAAAGGAAATCTACCCTAAGTTGTTGTTGTCAAGTAAGTCTTTAGTTCTGATAGTACTAAAAGAGCAAGGATGGATGGAATGGTTCATAAAATATAAAATTCTGATTTATCCAAATCTTATTTCTAAGTACTATCAGTTTGCTCAGTTTTATTTCAATACTAAATATGGTTTTGTTTTGAGGAGATGGATTAATGGACCAAGATGTACTTTTCCTTAGGGTTATGGGTTTCTTTCCTAAGGATACCCCATGAGGGAATTTTTTAGGACTAATAGATAGGTCCTCCTCTTCCTAGTGATATCTTTATTTTAGAAGAGGATTTGGGTAGCTTTGCTGGCAATAAAAACAAAAGAAGAGCTATTTCTGCTGAGTTTGATGGTAAAACTAGATTGGTATTTAAGTTTATATAGAATATGATTAGTCCAAGAAAAGGAAATTTTTTACCCTCAAATATCAAGATTTACTTTTGATACATATTATGAATAATGGACACAAGATTAACCTATGTAAGTATGGTATACTTTATATGTTTGAGTTTATTAAGACAACCTCAAAGTCTACCTCCTTTTTTACTCAAGGTTAATCTCTATTATGTTGTATGCTGAAAGAATGGTTGGTTCAAATGAAGAAGTCATTAAGGACTATGAATTATGTATCTCAAATGTAACATTCAAAAGGATGATAATTAGTTGGAATCCATGGAAAAAGTCTTGGGTGGAGGATAATGAGAGGTTATATGGTAATTTTAATCTAGTTGAACATCCTTCAAGACCTAAGAATATATCTGATCTTAGTTTGGAACCAGATGAAATTGTAGACAATCCTATTAAAGAGGAATAAGGGGTATATGTTGTACCTCTAGAAGATATTTTCTTGGATAAGGAAGACAGTGGATATGTTCCAAAAGAAATAATTGAGAAAGAAGCACCTATTCTTGAAAGAAGTATTGATTTGGAAGAATAACCTGCCTCTGGAAAAGAATATGTTGTTAACATAAAATAAAGGGTTGTTTTTTAGGAGCATCTAGAAGAATAACTTTCTATTGAGAAAGAAACTGTGGTTGAAGAACATTTGGAAGAACTAGATAATCATATTTTTTATCCTATCTACTGAGGAAAGAATGGAACAATCTTTCCAATTGGATAGAAAAAAAATGGGTGAGATTATTGGAGATGGATTTTTAGAACCCGATCAGGGAACTGAATATCTTAGTCCTATGAGAGATGCACTTTTTGAGGGGGAGCAACACCACAGGCTAGAAAGTGTTGAAATACATAATCATGTTGATCAAATAACTATGGATACCTGGTATAAGTTCCTTAGCTACTTTGATGTGGATGATGCCTAGGAAGCCTTAGTTAAAGGCATAGACCTATATAATAGGTTTGAGTTAAAACTGGTCACTGCTCTAGAGGTAATCTCTACAAAGAAACCTAAGACTGACTTAGCTCCTATTCCTAAACCTTTACAAGAACCTCCTTCTTTTGTGAATCCAACTTATTTTAAATCCTTTTGAGATACTTTATTGGATGGAGTTGAAAAGCTCGTGAACACAAAACTTGCTCCTATAAAAAATCTAAGTGAATGATATGTTGCCTTCTTGTTAGAGAAGTTCATATGGAAGATTCTGCCAAAAATAAATCATGAAATTAAAGAGTTTAGAGTTGAGAACAAATAGTTAAGTGATGAAGTGAAGTATCTCAGATATATGGTTGAAGATATGGAAAAGGTGATGAAATCAGTACAAGCTCGTATTGCTCGCCATGTTGTGGATGTTAGTTATCAGATTCCACAAGAAGATGCCTCTCTGCCTCAACTAAAGTTGTCTTCATTAGCTAGTAAAGTGGCTGAGAGAAATAAGAATCTAGTTCAAGAGATGTTTGAGATTTTTATTGGTCTCAAAAAAATGACTGATGAGTACAAGGTATGTCTACATGAAGTTCTGAATCAGCTCAAGTCCCTCACTTCAGTTGTAACAGCCTCTAGTGCCTCTGGATAGTTATCTCAACCATTTGATAGTGATCTGCTTTAAACTTTTGTTATGGGGGAACTTTAATCAGTGTGAAGTGGTTTTAATAAGGAGATTCTATCTATAGTTATCAAGAATAGCAATAGAGTACTTTAATTGGTATGGATTCATTCAAAGATTACTAATGATGCTCCGGAAGAAATTAATAAGAAATTGGATTTCTACTTTAATCAGATTTTCTCTAAGCATGATATGACAAATAATTTCAAGTATCTTGTAGAGAATTTGGAAATTCCTACTACCACTCAATATTTTAAGACTCAAGTTCAAAATCTAAAATATTTCACTCCTTTGTTGGAAAAATTCATAGAGAACAAAGATGGTTTTGAGAAAGTAATGCAGTATGGTGGAGATATTATTGCTGACTTAATTCAGTTATTGAAGCCTTATCTTCATGTGTAGAGCACTGTTATTATGGCCCCTGCAGTTGCACCCTTCAATCCTTGTTTAACTCCTCCCTTATCTACTGCCTTTGCCTCTACCTCAATGTCTATATCTCAGGCTCTTATCCAGATCAGGCCTATTATCCTTGATCAAAACCTACCTCAGTCTTCCACTAAACCTACTTTTGCACCTTCTATTTTTGAAGGACTCTCTCTTCCTTCTCTAACAGTTGTATCACCCCCTTCATCAAGTTCTACTTATAATCTTATGGCTCCTTCTGATGCTGCTTCCAAGGGAAAAGAGAAGACAACTAATGTTGAAGACAAGTGAAACCTGTATTTTGATTTGGAAGTTTGGTATTTTTTTGTATACTGCTTGTAATGACACATCCTTTTTCATATAGTGAAATGAAAATTGGAGTTATCTATTCTATTATTTACTTTTGTTCTTTCTTGTACTCTTTTTTTATAATCCCAAAAGGGGGAGAAAGATTTTCACACCGAGGCCCTAAGAGTGAGAAATCACACTAAGAGCATTTATCTAGTTCATATGATTTGTGATCATAAAAAGGGGGGGATTATTAGACTCTTCATGTTTTAATCATGTTTTAATGATCACAATTACTATAAATCTTGTAAACCATGTTAATACTTTTTAATCTATCTCAAATCATGTGTAGTTATTGTTGGTCTCTTTATGATTTAAATAAAAGTCAACTAAATACTGTTAATCTTAAATCATATGTTATTATTGTAAACTATATTTAAATTTATTCTATAATTATTTCTTTCATGAATGATTAAGTAAAATTCATTCTATGAATATTACTTCTTATGTATATATACATATAGTTCGCTATGTCTGAGAAGCCGTGAGTCTACCATAGGTTCTGGTTTTCTAGCAAGTGACCCAGACACTGTGACCCAGACACTGTCACCCAAACACTTTGACCCCAAAACTATGACCTAGACACCATGACCCAGACACCGTAACCAGTTTCAGATCTCATGATGTCTCTGACAATGGTTCCTAGCAACCATCACTAAGACACTGTTAGAAGATTGGAAAATCACTATACACCATGATTCTAACACCACATATGTGCTACTGTTTCCTAGTCTCAATAAAATTATGCAATCATTACAGTCTCACCACTCAAATACAATGAAGAATACACTATTTCGTGGTGAAACCATTTCCAAGTGATACCATTTTTGGACAGATTGTGACACTGTTCTTGGAATGCACTAACATAATTAAATGCACTGATATAATTAATATTTCTTTATAGGCATGTCACCTTATAGTACGAGGTACGAGATAAGGAATACATTCATCATGTTGGCTCCAACACATGCACTCCAAATTAAAAGGAAAGCATGGAATTGGAATGAACAGGTTGTACCGCAGTTTGTAGAAGAAGCATGAGCACTTTTGGAAAAGAGAACTGATAGATGCAACCAAAAAACAACTAAAGAACACATGAAGCACTATTGATTCCAAAAGCTGAACTACCATATATTAGATCCAAAAACTTATTCGAAATACCACCTTCAAGAAAAACACTAGCTAGATAGTTTACACCATCAGGCTGGGAGACTTGTGATACTCTATTTCTAACAAGAGGACTTGATACTTGCATCTGCTTCATCCTACATGTCTAGAGCAGAATAGAATAACACTCACATCACTTCTAACCCTTTTTCATCATCTTTTCTCTGTTGTGTATTGTTTTTATCTTTTGATTAGTGTGTGTATGTATGTATCAAAAACACACTATCTCCTGCACCAAACTGAAGGATACAAGATATCCTTCCTCTCATATCTTTTTACATCTGTTTATTCCCATGGATAAGTGTGGAAGAGGTCCTTGTGTGACCTAGTAGTTTTTACCCATGAAGAACAATATAAGAGGTCGTGTGACCTGGACAGTCCTATGCACTATTGTTTACCCCAATCCAGGGTGTGGATCATGTTTATTAATATAAACTGCTTGGTGTCAAGTGATCACTAAGTGGAGTGCATTAGGTCTTATCTTGAGACTGAACCACTTGTTTTATCCATTGTTCCTTTTAATTTAGTTTTTCTTTGCTTTACTGTATATTTTAGAAAACACTAGATTTTAGTTTGATAATTAGTTTTAGATAGAAGTTATAACTGTGTTTCCTAATTAGAGTAACTTTAAAAGTAGTATCAATAACTCATATTGATATTACTAAGAATTAATCAATATTTTGAGAGGTTATTTTAATATTCATTCCTTTATAAGTATATTACCTTAATTGACTAGACTGTATTCATTTTTATTGGGGAACCTTTTTAAGAAAAAATTTTAACAGAAAGTTTTAATAGATACTTAATTCATCCCCCCCCCCTCTTGAGTACTCTACTCTGACCAACAATGATAAACTAAGAGACTTGAATCAATGATATGATAAGTTCCATCATTTTTCATGGAAGGAATCATTTACATTATTTCTAGTGAGAAGTTGGATGCATTTTTCTTTTGTAACATTTATAAATTCCATTCCCTAATTAAGAATATTTTATAATCATTAATTCTTAATTTTAAAATTTGGTTAGATGGTTATTTACATTATTTATTCATAGAGGAGGTTTAATCTGGAGAAAAATAATTTTCTATGTGTGTGGGATTTGATTATTTCACTTATTACATACAATTTTTTAAATTTAATCACATTGAATTTGAAATTTAATTGATTAATGATGTGAATTTTTAATTGAAGTATTTTATATTTGGGTAATCATCATTTTTAATTTAAAATTATAAAAATTAAAAGGAATAGATTCAGTTTCATTATAATTATTTAATTTGTAAGTGTTCGTGTTGTGTAAGTGGAAATGGATAAAGAAGAATTGGTGGACTTAGAAAAAAATGGGTCCACAATCGAAGAGACCTCAACCAAGGATGGAAAGAAAATTAGAAGGACCAAGAAGGGACCTTCATCTAATCCATCCTCAATAAGTATATATATATAGGGATATCCCCTAAATTTTTATATGTAGGGGTTGAGGGGAATAGTATGTGGGAGAACACAACAGCACATGGGGAATATCCGTGTAGTGGGGAGAGTTTGGTCTCACCAGCACAGGGTGATACAAGGTGATGGTAGGGGTCATATGACCCCATTTTGGCTTCATTACTAAAATACTTCTAGTTTTTTACTTAAATATAGGTTCCATTCCATGTTTAAGTTTAATGTGGGATGCATGAACACCTATTACTATTCACTTAAACCAGACTACATCATCCCGGGCCAGCCATGCATCATCTTCCTCAGACACACCCACCACTCAAGATATAATGAAATTTGTCTATTGTTTACAATATCCCACCATAGACAATGATATGATCTTGGGTCTCCACTGAAAAATTGAAGACCACTATACCGAATCCTGGGATATGTGGTGTAGTGATTGAGGAATCTAGAAATGAGGGGGGAAACACTACACCATGGTCCTGTGATCGAGAATGAGCAAGATAAAGGTTATTCCATAGTGAACATCATTGCACCAAGTCTCATGGTGAAGAATAAAAGAATGCAAACACCTATTCCTTAAGACTTATCTTATGCTATGGTGGTTTTAAAAATGGTTAAACTAGTGATTTTTATGGAAAAGATGGATGCAGTCGTAGCACCTTGGTTTCACTATATCCAATCATAGAAGAGTATAATGAGTGTAAATAAATGTTTTATGTTGTTTTCTATACCATTTAGGTGTCTAAAATGGATGTATCTTTAAAACTGAGGAATAAGCCACCACACCGTGGGGATTTGGTTGCATTGTGTCCAAGCAAGCCATGCAATGGTTGCATCACCAGGCTTTCATCGACAGTTTAGGGTTAGAATATTAGGAAAGTTTAAATGAGTGATACCTTTGGGATCTCATGTTTTGTGGTCATACTAGGGGGAATAGATCACACATGTGTGGTAGGCACACCTACATCTAAGGGGTTTGAAAAACTCCACTAAATAAGAAAGACATTCCCAACCTTAAATGATTTGTGGAAAACCATCATGGATATCACAAAACTGACTAGTTTAAGAACTAAGGAAAACATAGGAGGGGAAATAATAAAAATAAAGAGAAAAATTCAAGCCGGAGAGGAGGATTTAAAAATTTTAAAAAATATTGAGAATACTCTCGATAAATAAAAGAGGATGTTGTTGGTGGGGGTTGAACTTTTGGGGGGACCTAAACCTGGTGTGGAGGGACTAAATTTGGAATTGGATACTAATACTATGGAGTATTTTTACTATAGTAGGTCATTTTTAACTTCCTATCCCTTCACAACTAGTATAAGGGCATACAATTCTTGTGTGCCAAGCAACGTAATGTAAAGATGAGTGCATGTTGTGTAGGGGGTTTTATATTATTGAAATTTTAATGGGTTGATTTCATTTTGTCACTCCATTTTATTTCTGACCCTTATCTCTCAGGCATGGCCATTGTTGAAAGAGAAGGGTTGACCTTAAGTATATCAATTAGTGACCCTTCCTTGTTGCACGACCAATGTATGAGTTTGGGGTAACTTTGTTTAAACATGATTCTAAAAACAAATATATAAACAAACCTAAGATATGAGAGGGGATAATAGGTTTATAAAATAGAAGTTGGGAACTATAAGATGAGGCTCACTAGTGTTCAGTTCTAACACAATTTAAATTAAAAAACATAACACTTACCCTTCACTAGTACATGGACCTGAACATACAAAATCTTGTTACAAAAATAGAATATTTCTCAAAAACAACCAATTTAAATATTATTCCTTTCATTATAATTTTCCTAAAATATTTTAACTTATTTCTACGTCATTCCTAGTGGATTAACCTCAATTCCCACATTACTAAATTTTTAAGTAACTAATGATAGTTGAGTTTAAAAATTTGTATTTAGATATCTATGAGATAAGTAACAATTATTTTTGGAAACTCCACTAAGAACAAAGAATTTAATAAATATCATTAAATTTAATTCAATTTAATTTTCCCCAGAATTTAAAAAATTAAAACAAAATAAAAACAAGAATCCTTTATAAACCTCTCATTGGTCTCTACCTTGAAATCAGTATTACCTTTCCTAGGGAGTTCAGTAATATTAAGGTCCTTACATTAGATCATAAGGGTAAATAATCACCTATATCCTAGATGGTATAACTTTTTATGTCACACACTAAGTTAGATTAATACCATTTTCTTACCAAACCCTAGAAATCCTCACTAGTACCTATTTCTAGTCTTCATCTGAACTCTCATCCATATATAAGATACCAATATGTCATGATCCATCCCCCTTGTGATCCCATGTTTGGTTAGTAATAAAGATTTATATAACCCATAAATCTCACCCCAAAAAATTCATGGATTGGTGACTAGAATTTAGAGTATAAACCATGAAAATACGAGGCATTTCCCGCATATATCCCATGAATATAAAAGAAAACCAACAAAATGACTCCATAATATTATATAAAAACCTAATCCAAAATGCATGTAAAATTCATACCCAAACCATGTAAAATATATCATGAACCACCCACATATGGAACCCCTATTATAATTGGAGTGAAGACAAATGTGACCCCCAAATCCCGCCTCCAATAGTGCTTGGGTTTTCAACTAGAACTGAGGGTATAAAAAACAAAATGGGAGTCATTTCCCAAATATATCACAGGAACATGAAAACAAACACCAAAAAAATCCATAATATAAAATCAATACTTGATCAAAAATGAATTTAAATGTCACACATAAAAAATAAAAAATAAAATATCAAAAAAATAAACTCTAATAGAATCAACTCCAACGGAATCTCTAAGCCTCAGGATAGTAATTTCTTACTCGATTAAAAACTCCATCCTAGAAAACTATAAAATATATTTATATATATGAGTGAGGATACATGTATATTCAATAGGATACTCATAAAAAATTCCTATAAAAATATAGAATAATCATACCAATTCCTTGTAAACAAATAGTAGAACCATCATGCACCTATACTAGGTAAACTATCACCCTACCTCACTAAGGCTCACTCACCCAATATTTATCTAAGTATAATAATATAATATCAATAGAAAATATTTTATGAAGGTGCCCTATGACCATTTCTCCACTGATTTATTACTCTCACACCCTAATAGAAAATGTCTTAGTGCTCTCATATCTTCTACAATCATGTCATCACACTTCATATCTCATATCTTACCCATATTCCACATACTATATCCACAACGACATACCCATATCCACATGTCACATAACCACATCAAAGTCTCATCTCACATCCTCATCATAGTGGGGTATCATGATTATGAAGTACATCACCCTAATTTCATCCTCATACCATGAATGAACCCCACCATGTATCATGTTCTCTATCACGTCATCATCTCATCATCATCATATTATCATCACATTAGGGTAACTCTAACTGAAAGCCATTATATCCCATGCATCATGACCTAATGGAATTATAGACTATATTATTCTTGTATGATAGAGAAGGGGAGAGGAAGTATCCATACATCCATTCCCTAACCAACATAGATTTAAAAAAGAACCTGAAACCAAAACCATTTTGGCATTGTTAAGGTTTTCCAACTCAGATGTTGGTGTGTAAGAAATATCAAGAAAATATAAATAATATCATGTAAGCTTGTTACCATAACTTGAGGGTTCATTCCCATCCAACACTAAAATCACCCAAAACATTCACAACATCATCAATACTATTCACTATAAACCATTTCCATTTATATGATATAACCAACCCCATTCTTCAACATAAGACATCACATTCATCATTAATTTCCTATTTACTCATATTATTATTAGAACTTCTAGAATTATCCATTACCAACTACATTACATTTATCATTCCATTAATTTGTTCATATTTAATATAAATATATTAATAATGATCTTTTAACTTCAATGTAGAGACCCAAAGCTTGATGTACATGGAAATTACATTACTTTTTCGGAATACTTAGTACATAACAAAAACACACACACAAGGACCATAATAGTTTAGTGTCTTTGGAAACTCAGAATATAATCTTCTAATCATGGTGAAAGATCTTCGACATCTCCCATAAAGATCTTCCTTTTTTTACCTAAAACCTTTCTTTATATCCTGGGGAAAAGAAAACATAAAAGGGTGATCTCAAATGCTCAGTAAGGGTAAACAAAAGAAATATCATTCACATCATATACATAAGAACATAACTTTTGGAAATCTTAACCTGCAAAAAGAAATCATAATTTCATAACATGGGATAAATCATAATAGTGAAACGTAATACCAATAATCATAACATAAAACATGAAACTTTGTGGCTTACACACATAATAATAGATAATCATTTCTTATTAGTCAAGACACATTTCCAAGACTATCTTAGTGGACAAAGTCCATTTCTAAACCGAGTTCACTCCTCGTTTCAGTCCTGTTTCACGGAACTGGTTTAACCTTCCGTTCCAGCCATGTCTACCTCATGAGGTATAAAATATTTACCCAATGTATTGGAGGGAGATATAGGTCCCACCCATCTCATAATGATACCATTATTATGTGTGCCACAAAATCATAAACCATACATCATAGCATAACCCATGTAATAAAAAATGGGATTCTCAAACAACATGACATCATAAAACAATTAATATAAGATAAAGGAATTCATAAAAATAATTCCATCACAACATAATCAAATCAATATAATAATAGGGATAGAAACAGATCCCTATATTATCTTAGATGGAAAATAATTTTGATAAAACACTTGAACTCCATTCTTGAGGAAAATATCCTTTCTACTTCAAAAACATTTTCCTTTCTTAACATGTCATACAATTTTAAACTAAAAGAAGTTGATTAAAAATAAACATGAAAACATATAATGTAAGATTCTTGGAAATAATTTTTTAAAAATCTATTCATGCCTTATAAGTTAAAAAAACATTCTTCTCGTACTTTTGTCGGAAAAGTCAAAAAGTACCTCATACGAAAAACGAAAAAAGATTCATTTCATATCTTTTACTAAAAACTCACCGAAGGGTAAAATTGGATTTAAAAAATTGTAGGTGGATGGAAACAATATTACTTATTTAGGGAACATGGATGTGGATGATAAAATACACCCCACTAAATACCAAAGTATAAACAATCTTGGATAAAAATGAGATTGTGATATTTTCCCTTACCTTAGGTCCGATTTGCTTCGTAAGTGTCCGAACCTCCTGTATAATGATTTAAATAATGTAATTTACTTATTCCAGAATCATAATAATTGTTTATGATATCATATATGGTTCACTTATGACTTTATTTTACCCATTCTTTTGTAAATTCCATGTTAAAGAGCGTTTTGGGTAAAATCGTTTCATTTGTCGTCCGTGTTTTGACTTGTAATTATTCATATGATTAATTAGATCATGATTACTTAATTCCAGAATATAAAACATGATTTATATATAATATATATTCAGAATTTACATATATATATTAGATCAGTAAATGGAAAGAAATACACCGTTCATGGAGACGGTAGGCCGTACGTACGCATGAACGCTGTTTTTGTTTCCTTATTGAGTTGAATGGAATTAAGTAGATGGAATACATATATATACACATAAATCCAATATTATTATGTCATATATTTCATTATTACTTATTATATATACTTTATAATCATTCATGAATGGTTAACGTGGAGAATGAATCTCATCGCGTCGTGGAGACGGTAGTCCGTACGTACGCACGAGCGATGATATCATTCTCATGAACATGGAATTATATTGGAGTGTATGTATACTATTTAAGAATCAATATCACTTTTAAATAATCATTTATACTCATTATTTACACCATTATACCCATCCAAGTAAGGTGGTGGTGGAAAATAGATTACACCACGGCGTGGAGACGGTATTCCGTACGTACGCACACGCGGTGATTTCATTTTCCGTAGGATGGATAGATGGTGAAATAGGGTTGTTTCATACTTATAATAACATATCAGTATATGAGTGATACTTATGTTATTACTTCATAATGAAACAGCCTAATAAGAAGAAGTGGAAGAAGAAATAAAGTTGAAAGAATCGGTAACGGACATTACCTCTTCTTTGAAGTGCCTCTTTGAGATCTCCTTTTATGGAACTAAAATTAGACTTTGAGGAAGACCAGAACCTCCAGGATGTTTCTAGGGAAGCGGAGAAGAGAATTTGGCAGAGGTTGGCCGAGCTTGAAGGCTCAAAGTGGTGTGAGGAAGAGAGGGAGGAGGTTCCCTTTTATAAGGGAGGAGAGGGGCACCTTTGGAATAACTAAAAATATTATTTTATTATAAAGACAAATTCGGTTTTAAATAGATCCAAATTAATTTATTTCAAAGATAAGGTGGGGATGGGTCGAAATCCTCTCATCCAAAATAATTTAGACAAGTTTCGGTTCATATTGTAACCTTATCATTTAGATTTAACATTAAGTAAAATAATTTTACTTTTATCGTGTCTTCTTGTGTTCTTACACTATAAGGTTACTAAACTTACTATAAGAAGCCAAAAGAACCCCAAATTATTTATTATTAATATATATAACCTTATATAAGTCATTTGGATGAACCTTAGATTTTTAGGAATAAAATAGCAATTAATAATATAATATTTGTTTTAAAAACTATTTTATGTCAATTTTGACACTATTTTGTAATTGATTTTTGTGAAAATCATAACCGAATGATTATTTCGAAAAAAGTTAATTAAATCAATAATAACATGTCATATTAACCTAGAAAATTATTTGATTTCATAAAAAGTCTCAAATTACATTTATTTGGGTATTTATAACATCAGTTATGTCAATATTTCATTAATAAGATAATTACTGCATCATCTTTGTGTCATAAATAAATTAAATTATTTAATTTCTAAAAATTACAAATAAAATACCATTATTTAGGAAATATTTTTATCATTCTAATAAATATTTATAGTCGAAATTATCTTATGTATAACCCTATATTAAAAATGATATACTTAATTAAACTTTGATTTTAACTATTTTAACCCTTCTTTAAATAAAATAATAAATGCCCTAATCTAATCCAAGTGGGCCTAAATGGTCATATTTTATTCCTAAGGTTGTTTTTGGTCAAATTACACTTATCCAATGGAATTATGACATGTGTTAGGGTAATAATAATAACATTTTTACCCTTAATTACCCTATTTACTTTTAACTATGGTAAAAAAAAGTAAAAAGTTACTATTCATCAAAAATTATTTTCATCTCATTGAACCACATTTTACTTACCGACATCAACCGTGTCTCTCAGATTTTTGAAATTCCACTCACAGAAGCGGTAAAATTAAGTTTTATGAAAAATTCATTTTTTTAACTACCACTTATTGGTTTCACTATTCATCAAAAAATGAAAGTTTCCAGAAAAATACCAAAAATTAGGCCTAAGCTATATTTGATATTATGAACTCAAAAATGATGTCTACTTTACCAAATTCAAAACATATCAGTTGAATTAATTAATTGAAAAATTAATTCCCGTCGTCAAAACAAATAGCGTGTTCTTAAAAGATAATAACTATCAAAAGACTGACACTTGTTTATGTCTGGTTTAAATGTGAAATTACATCCAATGACCAAAATTGTATTAAATTGTAAAAATATATTCTAAATATACTTTAAAACCACTCAAATTAATAATTTATCACTATTAATTATTTCGATTAAAAAGGTTGTTTTTATTTAAAATTTAGTAATTTTCACTATTCATCAGAAAATGAATGTTATCCGAAAAGTACCAAAATTTCACCCTAAGCTAATTTTGATATTCCGAAACCAAAAATGAAGTCCATTTTTTAAAATAAAATTTACAAAATTTAAAAAAGTGGTTATTACTATTCTTAACGGCTAGTTTTAATAATATTTTAATAGCATATCGTTGTTTAGTGAAACTCGGTATTGCGTACTACACACACTATCGAGGAAGGTCGCGATTGCATGTAATGAAAATCAAGTCAATGATGCGTGTTGTGCAAGCTCCTTTTGGTGTAGCATACAACACAAGACATTAATGAAATTAAAAAGAATATTTTTCATAAAATCTCGGGGTGTTACATTCTACCCCCCTTAAAATGAATTTCTCCCTTGAAATTCGTCGGGGTTATAAATGGGTTACTACTCAAAAGTTTCTTTAATATAAACCCACATCTTAAAAAGGAATACCAAAACCAATCTTTAAAAACAAAAGTATGAAACGTTACGGTTACCCAAATAAACTAATCACCGGGTTTCCACATAGGTGAAAATATGGATATGGAAGAGAAATCTAACCTTCATGTTATGATGGAGAGTGGTAGAGAACATGGCTATGGAAAAGCCAGCAATCACAAAGCCATAAATTTGTGAAGATCTAAGGTACCATCTGATTCATCAGATATAAGAGCACTAGGACAACATTTTTGGTTTTCAAGATCATTTCCCTAAAGTTGAAGAATTTGAATTGGAATAAATACTTACTTTATTTTGGTACAATCTCACTGTTGTTCGTGCCTTTAACAATTTCCACTTCATCTATTAAAGAAATGAAGTTGAATTTGTTATTCGTGAAGTGTTAGAAGATCATGTGATAGAATGATGGGTCATTCCATCTGTCTCAAACAAAAGGTTAGAAAAGTTATCAAAAAAATACGTAAGTCTATCTATAGTGAGATCAATCATATATGGTTCCTAAAATGGACTTATACTTCATATATAATACTACTTAATATAATAATACTAGTTTCTACTAAACAGGAACTTCATGTAGGCCAGTGGTAGGCGATAAAGGCCAGTCGCACTTCGGTTGTGGGTTCGATTCCCACAGCCTTGTCCGACGCGATGGGTTGTCGCCCGTCCTGCAGGTTGTCCTTTTTCTAAAACTACATTACATAAATAATATCAAAAAAAAGTTCTATCCTTAAACAATACTAATTTATGGTTAACATAATTCATTCCAATCTTTAGGCTTATCTAAAATACTTCAGTCCAAGCTCATTGTATAAAGAAAACGATTACTTGAAATGTCGTCAACCAAGCATGTGAATACCATCATTTATCCCCCATATATCTTGTTGGTCACATTCCAATCATGTGAATACCTTAATCATGTATTCTCTTGAAAAATGAATACCCATTAAACCTTAGTGAAAACATGAATGCTCTCAAAAGTTAACTCTTTCCACATACCAAAATCCAAAAATTCTATATACTCAAACCATGATATAACCTTCTCCTTATATCAGTCATGATCTCATGAATACTATCAAACATTTAATTTTCTCCTTATCCCTTCATTATGCGTATATCATCTACATTCCAAAAATATCTGAATAACCTTTCATAGATACTGGTACCATTAATCATACACTTTCAAAACTCAAGGAAAGACAACAGTGTAACAATCCTTAGATGTCTCTTTATTCCATAGTACCATGAGATTACTTATACAACATTACACATGATAAACATGTAATCATTCCACTACATTATTAAACCATTGACCAAGCTTCAACAATTCTTTCATCGCACATATCATTTGTAGTATCTTCATCATCATCAACATAAATATTACCCATACGACCATACTGATTCTCTTCATGAGACTTTCCCTTAGGGAATTGGTTTGCATAATGCTCGTACATTCCACATTTAAAACATTTAACCATTGTTTATGTCGTAGAAATACCATTATCCTCATCCCTGGTGTTAACTGAACCTTTTCCTCTGCACTTATTGGCTTTGTGTCCTTCTTTTCCACACCCAAAGAATCTTCTAGTTCCTTTGAAACATTCTCATTGATGCCTCTTCCCACATGATTTAAATAGGGGAAATTGAACTTTATTTCCTATATGATCATCATGAAACTCCATCTTTCTCTTATTAGCCAAGTCAGGAAACTTTCCAAATTTTTCTTTATTGATCATATTGTGAGATTGTTGATTCGGAATAATAATGATCTTTGGACTTCCAAATCCCATTTCATTTGGTTTCTCATGAAGAATATCATTCCATTGTCCATCATATCCTCTATTATCGTGAATCATCTTGTTTCCAGCCATTTTCTAAAACCCAAAAAGAATAGTGTGAGAGGAAAAAATCATAATAAAGGGGGAGTAACTTCAATATCTAACATCTTTGGTTTAATCTAATATCTTTACCATAGTTCTAGGACTATATCCTATACGTATACTTATCCTTAGGGACATCCCTAGACATACCTTAGAAATATCTCTAGGGATCTCACTAACGTTCTCGCATCCTAGTTTCCAAAGGTTGACTAAACCTTTCCTCTGATACCAACTGTAGAGACCCGAAACTTAATGTACATGGACATTACTTTACTTTATCGGAATACTTAGTACATAACAAAAATACACACACAAGGACCGTAATAGTTTAGTGTCTTTGGAAACTCGGAATATAATCTTCTAATCATGGTGAAAGATCTTCAACATCTCCCATAAATATCTTCCTTTTTTTTACCTAAAACCTTTCATTATATCCTGGGGAAAAGAAAACATAAAAGGGTGAGCTCAAATGCTCAGTAAGGGTAAACAAAATAAATATCATTCACATCATATACATAAGAACATAACTTTTGGAAATATTAACCTGCAAAAAGAAATCATAATTTCATAACATGGGATAAATAATAGTAGTGAAATGTAATCCCAATAATCATAACTTAAAACATCAAACTTTGTGGCATACACACATAATAATAGAGAATCATTTCTTATTAGTCAAGACTCATTGCCAAGACTATCTTAGTGGACAAAGTCCATTTCTGAACCGAGTTCACTCCTCGTTTCAGTCCTGTTTCCCTGAACCGGTTTAACCTTCTGTTCCAGACATGTCTATCTCATGAGATATAAAATATTTACCCAATGCATTGGAGGGAGATATAGGTCCCACCCATCTCATAATGATACCATTCTTATGTGTGCCAAAAAATCATAAACCATACATCATAGCATAACCCATGTAATAAAAAATGGGATTCTCAAACAACATGACATCATAAAAAAATTCATATAAGATAAATGAATTCATAAAAATAATTCCATCACAACATAATCAAATCAATGTAATAATAGGGATAGAAACAGAACCCTATATTATCTTAGATGGAAAATAATTTTGATAAAACACTTGAACTCCATTCTTGAGGAAAATATCCTTTCTACTTCAAAAACATTTTCCTTTCTTAACATGTCATACAATTTTAAACTAAAAGAAGTTGATTAAAAATAAACTTGAAAACTTATAATGTAAGCTTCTTGGAAATAATTTTTTAAAAATCAATTCATTCCTTATAAGTTAAAAAATATTCTTCTCGTACTTTTGTCAGAAAAGTCAAAAAGTACCTCGTACGAAAAACGACAAAAGATTCCTTTCATATCTTTTACTAAAAACTCACCGAAGGGTAAAATTGGATTTAAACAATTGTAGGTGGATGGAAACAATATTACATATTGAGGGAACATGGATGTGGATGATAAAATACACACCAGTAAATACCAAAGTATAAACAATCTCGGATAAAAATGAGATTGTGATATTTTGCCATACCTTAGGTCCGATTGGCTTCGTAAGTGTCTGAAACTCCTGTATAATGATTTAAATAATGTCATTGACTTATTCCATAATCATAATCATTGTTTATTATATCATATATGGTTCACTTATGACTTTATTTTACCCGTTCTTTTGTAAATTCCATGTTAAAGAGCGTTTTGGGTAAAATCGTTTCATTTGTCGTTCGTGTTTTGACTTGTAATTGTTCATATGATTACTTAGATCATGATTACTTAATTCCAGAATATAAAACATGATTTATATATAATATATATTCAGAATATACTTATATATATTAGATCAGTAAATGGAAAGAAATGCACCATTCATGGAGACGGTAGTCCGTACGTACGCATGAACGTTGTTTTCGTTTCCTTATTGAGTTGAATGGAATTAAGTAGATGACATACATATATATACACATAAATCCAGTATTATTATGTCATATATTTCATGATTACTTATTATATATACTTTATAATCATTCATGAATGGTTAACGTGGAGAATGAATCTCATCGCGTCGTGGAGACGGTAGTCCGTACGTATGCACGAGCGATGATATCGTTCTCATGATCGTGGAATTGTATTGGAGTGTATGTATAATATTTCAGAATCAATATAAATTTACAATAATCATATATATTCATTCTTTACACCATTATACCTATCCAAGTAAGGTGGTGGTGGAAAATAGATTACACCACGGCGTGGAGACGGTATTCTATACGTACGCACGCGCAGTGATTTCGTTTTCCGTAGGACGGATAGATGGTGAAATAGGGTTGTTTCATACTTATAATAACATATCAGTATGTGAGTGATACTTATGTTATTACTTCATAATTAAACAACCTAATAAGAAGAAGTGGAAGAAGAAATAAAGTTGAAAGAATCGGTAACGGACATTACCTCTTCTTTGAAGCGCCTCTTTGAGATCTCCTTTTAGGGAACTAAAATTGGTCTTTGAGGAAGACCAGAACCTCCAGGATGTTGCTAGGGAAGCGGAGAAGGGAATTTGGCAGAGTTTGGCCGAGCTTGAAGGCTCAAAGTGGTGTGAGGAAGAGAGGGAGGAGGTACCCTTTTATAAGGGAGGAGAGGGGTACCTTTGGAATAACTAAAAATATTATTTTATTATAAAGACAAATTCGGTTTTCAATAGCTCCAAATTGATTTATTTAGAAGATAATCTGGGGATGGGTAGAAATCCTCTCATCCAATAGAATTTATACAAGTTTAGGTTCCTATTGTAACCTTATCATTTAGATTTAACATTAAGTAAAATAATTTTACTTTTACCGTGTCTTCTTTTGTTCTTACACTATAAGGTTAATAAACTTACTATAAGAAGCCAAACGAACCCCAAGTTGTTTATTATTAATATATATAACCTTATATAAGTCATTTGGCCGAACCTTAGATTTTTAGGAATAAAATAACAATTAATAATATAATATTTGTTTTAAAAACTATTTTATGTCAATTTTGACACTATTTTGTAATTGATTTTTGTGAAAATCATAACAGAATGATTAGTTCAAAAACAGTTACTTAAATCAATAATAACATGTCATATTAACCTATAAAATTAGTTGATTTCATAAAAAGTCTCAAATTACATTTATTTTGATATTTATAACATCAATTATGTCAATATTTCATTAATAAGATAATTACTGCATCATCTTTGTGTCATAAATAAATTAAATTATTTAATGTCTAAAAATTAAAAATAAAATACCATTATGTAGGAAATATTTTTATATTTCTAATGAATATTTATAGTCGAAATTATCTTATGTATAACCCTATATTAAAAATGATATACTTATTAAACTTTGATTTTAACTATTTTAACCCTTCTTTAAATAAAATAATAAATGTCCTAATCTAATCCAAGTGGGCCTAAATGGTCATATTTTATTCTTAAGGTTGTTTTTGGTCGAATTACACTTATCCAATAGAATTAGGACATGTGTTAGGTTAATAATAATAAAATTTTTACCCTTAATTACCCTATTTACTTTTAACAGTGGTAAAAAAAGTAAAAAGTTACTATTCACCAAAAATTATTTTCATCTCATTGAACCACATTTTACTTATTGACATCAACCGTGTCTCTCGGATTTTTGAAATTCCACTCACAGAAGCGGTAAAATTAAGTTTTATGAAAATTTTATTTTTTTTAACTACCACTTAGTGGTTTCACTATTCATCAAAAAATGAAAGTTTCCAGAAAAATACAAAAAATTAGGCCTGAGCTATATTTGATATTATGAACTCAAAAATGATGTCTATTTTACCAAATTCAAAACATATAAGTTGAATTAATTAATTTAAAAATTAATTCCTGTCGTCAAAACAAATAGCGTGTTCTTAAGATATAATAACTATCAAAAGATTGACACTTGTTTATGTCTGGTTTAAATGTAAAATTACATCTAATGACCAACATTGTATTAAATTGTAAAAATATATTCTAAATATACTTTAAAACCACTCAAATTAATAATTTATCACTACTAATTATTTGGATTAAAAAGTTTGTTTTTATTTAAAATTTAGTAATTTTCACTATTCATTAGAGAATGAAAGTTATCTGAAAAGTACCAAAATTTCCCCCTAAGCTAATTTCGATATTCCGAATCCAAAAATGAAGTCCATTTTTAAAAATAAAATTTACAAAATTTCAAAAAGTGGTTATTACTATTCATAACGGCTAGTTTTAATAATATTTTAATAGCATATCGTTGTTTAGTGAAACTCGGTATTCCGTACTACACACGCTATCGAGGAAGGTCGTGATTGCGTGTAATGCAAAGAAAGTCAATGATGTGTGTTGTGCAAGCTCCATTTGGTGTAGCGTACAACACAAGACATTAATGAAATTTAAAAGAATATTTTTCATAAAATCTCGGGGTGTTACATTCAATCTATTAGTTATTCAAAATTTATATTTATTTCATCTTTTATCCTTTATTAATCACAATTATCCCATCCATAACCATTATTAATTTTACAACCCATTATTTATTCATTTTTTCTCATTACCCATTATCAGGTTCATTATTTCCAAATATATTTCATGCCACCAAGAAACTAAATCATATTTGATAATCATATCACAACATAAACAACCCTATAATACATTCTAATTGCCAATAAAATAGCCATAAAACCTCTTTATCATTATATAACTTGCCATACCACCACCCCTAAAATCAAACGATAGTTTATCCATCACTACCACAATTGAACCTGACCACATCACCAAAAATATCCACAGTGAACATATATAATAACTCTAAAAACGTAAATGAAATACCCAAATTCATCACCAAATAAGGGAAACATGTCAAAAATTTACTTTGAAGATCCCCATATCAATCCTTCTTTTTGTAATAAATCAAAATTCCATGTTCGAACACCAACACAAAAATTCTATATTTCTACATAGGTATTTTATTACTATCATTAGTTTATTAACCCATTATTAAAGGTTCTTCCAATAATTCAATAGTACCAAAAAATATATTTATTATATTGGAAATAAAACCTATCAGTAGTAACATCAAACAAGACTATCAATATATATAAATATTAAGGATTATCATAAATAACTTGTGAATCACCTCTTACCCTGAAATTTTCTTTAGTATAATTAATTCCATTTAATATTTTAATCCTTTGTATCAAAATAAAAAAATAAAAAAATTGATAACCTTAAAATTTATACAATATAAAGAAGGTGAATTCTCAAATCCCCTACCATAACCAAAACTTCACAATTTCTACACAGAGTGAGGAAGAAACTCTAATCATAGACCACCAAAAAAAGGATCAACCATAAGGCCTATGATTCACCATTCCCCATAAATATCACTAAAGACAAAAAAATTAAAATATCACTATTTTTGTAGCCTCTTCCAATAATAAAGAATGACAAGATATTCAAGAATAAGGGAAGAAGAATCATCTTAAACCATAAAGTGGTTGATCTCTTGAATATAAGGGCTAAAACCAATCAAAGGGTTCTCAATGGTTTCCAAGTATACACTTATAATAAACTAGGGTTTGGGGAAAACTAAATATATTTTGAAGAATTTGAATGTGATTTTGAATTTATACTAAAAATGTAAATTTAAGGAATCATGATATATTTGGCCATGGTCACTCTACAACAATGATAAATTGAATAAGCCTATGAAAATCATGTCAGTATCCACCCTTATCCATCTCTAAATATCTTGGTTGAAACATCATTAACTATATATGTTTAATGAAGTCTAGGGAATAACCAATTTGGTCATGATGTAGTAAATGATACTATACAAAACATAGCGCAACCTCAAACCAAACTGTGGTAAAACAAGGGAAACACAGTGCAATGATACTCCAAAAGGTAAAACCACGAAATATTCCTCCCAATAATCCATGAATCGAAGTATAAAAACAATACTCAATGGAACTATATGTAAGGTAAACTAAAAACATTGCATTAGATTATACTAGGAACCACCCTCATGTAAGAATAACTTTCATACATTCACATCATAATTGAAACCAACCACACCATGAGCTGACTCATGGAAGATTAAACTGAAACTCCTTAATACTCTTTACACCAAATTATAATACAACATTATATATCCAAATTCATATAAGGTGAAACCATAAGGCTTAACATCACAACCATCACTCTTCACATCATAATCAAACTTCATCCATGAAATAGAGATATTATAAACTATCATGGATCATGCTCCAATCTAAGATGCAACCTCACACTTCATCATAACTCTCAAACCTACCACTTATGTTGAAACCCATATAATCACATTGTAATGAACTTATATAGTATAAATCTTAGCACTAACTCCACATTCCTTCCTTTATCCTTCTCTTAAAACCTCTAACACCCAAATTATACAAAGTAACAAACCAAGAAGGTCTAGGAACTTGTATTTTATCCTTTATTGTGATGTTGTATGATTTTTGAAATTAATTAAATTACTTTATTGGCTTAACATTTACCCCAGGATGATATTTGAAACTATAAATTATATTGAAGAGAATTATATTCAAAATATTTATAGTAGATAACAATATCTATTTTAATTAAAAATCATTAACTCACTCATTGTGATAGTGTATGTTGATGGAATACATTTTTCCTAGAATAAAGTGAAATATTATGGACATTTTTCTACTTAAATCAAGAAAAATATTAAAAATTCAATGATTAGTGAGATAAAAAATTTCATGGGGTTACAAATTGTGAAAGAAATAGATTGTATCTTTATTTTATAAAAAAACATGTTTATAAGTTATTGAGGTGATCTAGAATGGAATAATCAATATAGGTATTTTCTCTTATCCCAATTAGGACTAAATTTTCCAAAGATAATAAATGAAATGGAGTGTCTAAAAAAGATTTTATAAGGTTGATAATAAGTTTTCTCTATTTTATAGGGTATATAATGGACATTTTTTATGTTGTTGTACTATGATCTTAGTTGCGAATAAATCCAACATAATAATGTCTGTCATAAATGAACTAGATATTGAATTATTTCAAAGGAATTCTTGAGTATGAATTGAGGTATGAAAATGATAAATATATTTAAATTTATGGTTTTTCATATGATAATTGGTTGGTTGATATTGATGATTGAATGTGTAATTTTGGAGGTGAATTATTTTTAGGTTAAATAAGTTTTTCTTGGAATTACATGAAGATATATTTCATCATGTTTATCACAACACAAGTTGGGTATATTGTATCATCACAAGACTTAACATAAATGGTATGGATGAAATCAAAAATATAAAATATTAGAGTGTAAGTAAAATATATATTATTAATTGTGCGTGAAAACCATATTACAATCAATTGTTCAAATAACTTTTTAAAACATTATATGTTAAAAATTATTAATATTAAATACCACTTCATCAAGAATAATTTGGTATATTGTACGCTCAGTTTAGAGTATACTTCAACAAGGAAATAATTCATGGATATATTTATATATATCTTGATAAAGGTTTCTTTAAAATACTTTAGAGTGTTGTTAAGATTTCATTATCTCCAAGAATATCTATAAGTACATGGTTTATATTTTTCCTTTATTATTACATTTCATTTTTTTAAGATAGGTGGGATAACTTGGTTATTTTATTTGCAAAGAGATCAAAATAAAAATGGATATAAAAGGTTCAAGTGGGTTTCCTATAAGGGGTGATATGAGAATATGTTGGTATTTTGATGTTTTTCTGTAGATAAATGTATCTTTATAATAAATAAATAGGTGGAGATTAAATATATCTTGATGGGATTAAATGTGATTTAATAGGTTATATTAAGGAGTGCTCAATGAAATTTTTTGAGAGTTTTATTATTCTTTACACTAAGTGTTAGAGTCCACTCACAAACATTACTCTATCTTTTAATTTGGTGTTTATATAACTCTCATATTGAGAGCGCACATTAACTATTTTATTGAGTTTTTTATTGATAATATTTGAATGTGTTTTCATATTATATTAATTTTAAACATGATCATGGGTTTTTTTAGATTAATTAAAATTTATTTGGATATAAAGGAATTAATAAATTAAAAGAATTAGGAAACCACATGGTGGAGGGCGGGAGGGGGGGTAAATCATTAGAGAGTTTGGGAACCAAGAATCATGTCATCTAAGAAAGGTGGAAAGTATAAACCCACGAAAAAACCTAAATCCAAAACGAAGGATTATGTTGAGGTAGATATGGAAAAAATTCAAATGAATATGTAAGGGGAATGCTGATGGAGGATATTTGAGAAGAATCTCAAAAGGGCCAGGTCATTGGTGTTGGATTGATGAAAAGCGGAATTAAATGGTGGGTTTAAGGTTATTTAACATCTAGTGGAATCATCACAATGTTTGGAATATGTATTTTTGATACAGAACCATTGTTTGTACTTGATAAGTAAAAAAAAATACATGAATTGATTTGTATTCTTATCTTGTTTCTTAAAGATACATGAATTGAATTTGGGTATGATAATAAGATAGATTTACCTAAAATAAAAGGGAAACCATTTCATGATGGATGATGGTCATGTAATTATTCTGTTAGATTTAATGAATAAATATCACATAAATAAAAATAATGACATAGTGGGTTGAGAAACATATTACATTTCATTATTGAGGGGAAAACTCCTTGTAAAGTGTAGAGAAAAACAAGTGGCGATGACCATGATTTTTGGGGATAAAGGGTTGCATCCAATGGTGATAATGAGGATAAAACCCTTGTATTGGTTTAAGACACCATTACATAGTTTCATAAAAAAGGGTTTTTTATCCATGTGGTCTAATTTAATTTTCTAGAAGTTTTTATTGATTTTTTTCACTTCATCAATAAACCATGTCATATTTTAACTCACTACATCATCATGTGAAATAAAAATTATCATGGATTTATAATTATAGGGCTTAATCATATTACTACATCATGGTCCATATGAATCCACATTATGTTTCTAGTCAAATCTAATAATAGATAGAAGGAAGTACCCTATATTTTTAGGGAGCATGAAAATTAGACAATGACTTTTGGATCTGTCATTGACTGGGTAAAAACACACCATGGTTAGTTTCACCAAATAAAGTATTATCATACTATATATAAAATTATATTTTTTTGGAATAGATATAGATAGTTTCACAAAAAATCTTGAATAAAATATTTGGATAAAAGTTTCATATTTGAGAGAAGAATTGGGTACACACATAATCCTTGAATTAAAGGCACTTGAGGAAGATTGAAGAGTTTCATTTATGATTTCTTTCACTTATTATTAATCTTTATTCATGTTGTAATGTATTTTAGTACTATATTCCTAATATAAATGCTTTTTTTATAATAATATAAAGTTAATATGATGTGGGATACCACCCATTGATCACCAATTATTAACCACTCTAAGAGTTGGTGAACCTTATAAAAAAACTCATGTGTTCATGTATGCTCTTTCTCATTGTCTATCACTTGTATCTATTTATTTAAACATATGAACAAACCAATGCATGAGTGGAATTTTTTCATGGGTAATGTTCATGGGAGTATTGATTTACCCCCCCCCCCCCCCCCCCCGGTGTTTGTATTCCACACACCTAGGAATAATAAATTTAGTATAATAAGCACTATTTATTGAAGGTTGTGTTTAAATGGGTCGTCATGAATTTTCATTAATTAGATCATATCTAATATGATTGGATTTATCATTTCAGATACACCATTTCCATGGAATTATTCTATAATAGATATTCTTTATATAGTCTCACTCTCTTATTTGTATTCATAAAACTCTTGGATAAATTATTTAACTAAAATATCAAAATTTGAGGATTTAATATTAAATAAATGGTTTCTAGTTATGTGAGAATCCAATAAAACCTTTTTGAAGATCTTGCTACTATATTTCATGTTAATAGATGTTATTGGGATGATTTTGTGTCAATTTATAAGTTAGGTATTGTTTTTATAGAATGTATTTGAGTAAGGGTATTTTTAAATTTTTCTCCTTAGAGATAGAATTCAATATCCAAACATTAATTTATATTGTGGATTCTAATTTCATCTGCATCATTATATTTAATGAATATAATTACATTAAGAGTGCTCAATTATATTATAGGTATTTTTTATTATATGTGACTATAAATTAAGGATTTTGTATATGTATCTTCAAATCCCAACTGTTAATGATAGAGGTCTACAAGAATTCTCTCTAAACAAGAACAGACATAATTAAAAAGGTATAGTTTACAATATATGATTATTCAACCTTATTATTCATTTATTGAATTTATTTGGGTAATTAATTTAAATTTAAAAAAAATTACAAATACCACTTGAAAAAAATGAATGATTAGATATTTATTATTAGAAAATTTGATTTAAAAATTGATTAATATACCTAATGAAATTATATATAAATTTATTCTAGTTACATATCATTTTATTTGATTATAGGTGAGATGACCTAACAAAAATCACACCAAACCTAGATTAAATCACCACATTTCCTTAGATGATTTCCTATAAATCATTATAGGCTTCCAAAAAAATGTGTGTGTGATTATGAATTATATGGGAATAATATTCCTAATAACACTTTTTTCCTTTATATCATAACTCTAATAAAATTTTAGAATAAAGTATCTATAAGTAGTATATATTCATAATATATAAACAAGAAAAATATAATTTTTATGTATTTTTAGAAGCACACACATAATTTAGTATATATAAGTAAATAGTCAATATTAACTCACTATATTCCACTAAACCATTTCAACCAAATAATTTGGAAAATAAAATATATAATATGGACAAAAATACCCTTATATAACTTATATACATGTGGGTTAATCAATATAAAAAAATCACCTAACATTTTATTATAAAAAAACAATAAAAAATATTAAAAAATATGTCACATGATATCACCTGGGAATCTAACTCCCATTATACGATAAATTAACTAAGGAACTTCACTAAAAATGATGGAGGTCTTTCCATAAAATGTATCTCATCCCAAAATATCAATATTAAAATATAAAATATAAATATTGGGGTGAGTAAAAATACATAGTAGGATTGACCATAATCACCCCATAGTTCCCATACAATGATAAACCAAAGTAGTTATAAAAAATATGGTTAAAGATAAATCATGTTTTCAAGTTAATTCAATTGAAATAAGGGAGTTTTATGACTTCATAAAAATACACCCACAAATAAACCTTTCACATAATCTGATATTTTATTAAACATGTTTAATAATTTATACATAATTTAAAGTAAATCACTACTTTCTTACACATTCCAAACATAAATTAAGAGTATATAAAATTATCTATTCAATAAAAGGAATTTCAAAAAGGAAATATTAATCATCAAAATAGATAAAAAAAAATGTATTAATACTCTTTTAAGGAAACTATAACCCCATTATGGATCAATTATTCACTCAGGGTCACTCGTTTTGGCCCACTATTAGGGGAAAAATTTACACACAACCTACCAAAATGATTCACTAATTTTACTTTAATTAATGTAAAAAAATTCACTTCCCAGACCCCCTAAATTATTAATAATCAATATTGATCCCATAATAACAAATAAAAAAATCAATTTCTCATTCCCAAACATGATTTCAATTTCATAATAACACTAATATTAACAAAACACATACTTAATTAAAATTTATTACATATTAAAGGTCTAAATAAAACCCTCAAAGATGAGATATATTAAATAAATCATGCATTAAATTGTATTTATGGGAAAGATATATTAAATACACCACTATATCTACTCTTTCATTGATCTAGAATATTCAAAAAAAAAAGGTGAAAATTTTACCCATTTATAAAACCATTATTATCCTAATTAAGGTGACATTCTCAAGAATACACATTCACCCTCATTGAACTCTAAATTTTGGAATTTTTGGTTTATGTATGATCAATTCCTACTTTGGGGGGTTTCAAATTACCTCTAAATCATAAAAATGAGCCCTGATGTATCCTTCATGAGACTTAGTTGAATAATAGAGTAATCCCCTACCTCTATATTATACAAAGGAGATCACCATTTACTTATAAATAGTTCCTTAAATGGTTCCATTTAAATAGATTTCTAGTAATTAATGTTATAAGCGTATTATACCAGTGTAAGGTGATTATCCCAAGATCCACCAAAATATCATATGCATGCTCGTGGAATGTCCTCCAAAACATGTATAATACACTCATATTGTCCATCGGTCTATGGATGGTACACTTTGTTTAGATTTACCAAAGTGAACAATGCCTAAAATAATTCTTAGTAAAAACAATAATTGAATTGATCATCTCAATCTAACACAATGATTATAGACAATCCATATAATCATTTCATCTCTTACACATATAATTTACTATTCTCGTCAATTGAATGCATCTCCTTGATTAGTCTAAAATATTCCACTTTGGTCATATGATCAATAATGAACCATTTTGTATAACTACCATAGGTTGATCTTGGAATCTCTGTCATGAATTCCATCATGACCTTATCCCACTTCCATACTTAAATGGGTAGTGGATGAATAATACATATGGTTCTCTGGTGTATAGTCTTCACCTACTGACACGTGAGGAATCATGTTGTAAATCTCATTATGTCCATATTTATCTTGATCCACCAATACTATCGATGAATATGGAGATACATTTTGTTCAAACCTGGTTGATTATCTTATCTCAAGGAATGTAAATCCATCGTTATTTCATTCTACATACTCATTAGAAGAAAAACTCGACCTCAAAAATAAATAACCCCATCATCATCTTGGGACCAATCTAGCAGTGGATCCCCATAATATATATTATATCATATCACCCAGTAATATGAACCAAATATCAAACTCTCATTAACCCTATAAATAATTGATGAGTTGATGATATGATTTGTGAGTATATCCCTAGTTAAATACTTACAAACATCAAGATGAAACTCAGAAAAGTGTCTCACCGATTTCCACTCATTTCTATCCTCACACACCACTTGATCTTGAGTCGATATACTTAGTTAATCTTTCACAACATTCCCATTCTTATAGGTTTATAGCATATCAATATTGAATGATTCCATGTGTATGATCCATATTCCCTACCAAATATTTAGTTCACACTATAAGAATATATACTTCATGCACTTGTGTTCAGTATATATAAAAAAAATCATGATAAGAAGATAATGACACAAACAATTTAGAGCATGAACAACCACCTCTAACTCTAGGTTATGTGTTGGGTATTTTTTGTCTCATACAACCTTATATTTTTAGACCCATAAGTAAGTACTCACCCCTCCTACATCAATACTACCCAAATATAATCTCCTGATTCATTATAGTATATTATATACTCTTTAAACATCTTAAGTAATATCAGGATTATCACAATATTCAATCAATCCTTTATCTCTTAGAATTCTCTCTCACAAGGATTTGACACTCCGAATTCACCCCTTCCTAATTAAGTTATTCATCAAAACCACTAATTATTGTACATATTTAATGAATATTCTATATTATCATACTTATCCTAGGATGTTATATATATTAAATATGTTCTTGGGGTAATACCAAGAAATCTTATCATCAAAATTCTAAAGGTTCACTGAAATTTCTTAATCTTATATCACATTATCTTAGAAACTCACCTCCTTGATTAAGAATTAAAACTTCAATAACATTATATAAAGTTAATTTATCCTTAGTGTGTTTGAAAAACCTTAAAATATTTACTATAATTATCTCATGTATAAGAGTATAAAAAATTTAAATTGTCAAACATGAACATAAAAAATAATCAAAATATAAAAAAAACATATTTATCCTGACCATAAATACTATTTTCATAATCGTTAAACTGAATGAAATAATAAGGAAATCATTTAGGTCATACCATATTTTATTTTTATTTTCCAAGAAGGAAGGTTGTAGTTTGTGTCATTTCATGGATTTCCATAGCAAAAATCATGTCATAATCAAGAATCGATATCCACTTATATGCATTATTAACCTATTTGATCATATAAGGATATCCATGTGGCCTATTCAAACTGAAAAATTACTAATGTGGTAATCCCAGTAACCTAAATCACACCACCTCATATGAAAAAGGCTTTTAACTAGTAGTAAGGGTCTATCAATATCATGGGTAGGCTTTACCCACAATCAAATTACCATAAATAAAAGAGATAAAAATAAACCATTATCTATAATATACTATATAATATGGAAATTAAATAAATAATCCAACCTTAATAAAAAAATCACATGCTATAACAAAATATAAACCTACTATGATTTCATACAATATATATATAAAGTATAATATTTCCCAATGGGTAGATCTAATACAAATAATTGATCCCAAATATATATAAAAAATAGATACTTGTAATAAAAAAAATTGGGTCTAATACTCCTCCAAGTCTTATCTCCCACTCCCAGCTATTTATCCTCAGATCAGTCATCGATCATAGGGCCCTTACTTTTTCTTGAATCCCTATGTATAAAGTTCATAGACCAACCAAGTTGAATTTGTATGGTATGGGAAATATACTCAATAGACCATCACCAATGGAATCACTAAATAAATCCATTATATATGGTTATATAGATGATATTATATAGAAGATGAAAATATAACATAACCATCACTGCACCATTGAGTTCCAAGGAGCTACCTAGATGAGAAACCATGCCAACTTTGAAGAGTTTTAGAATGGGATGATTCTCTCATATACTAATGATAATAAGAGATATAATGACTTAACACTAAATAAAGAAATTATAGTGATTGAGGAAACAACATAACACTTCTCATTATGAATGATTTGTCCCCACATCACTAGATAATGGAAAATTATATATCACCATATCAATACATAATGGTGAATAATATATCACCAAAATATACCTAGGTTGAGTGATTAATCACCATAATAATAGCTAAGGTAAATGGTAAATCACCAAGACAAAGCACATTGTGAATAATATATCACAAACATAACTATCCAATATGAATTATATATCATTGATATAATCTATTGGGTGAATGATAAATCATTAACAAAATTATCTAAGGTGTGTGATATATTACCAATACAATCCATAAGGTGAATGAAACATCATTGATATAATCCATAAGGTTAAGGATACATCAATGATGCACTAACCAAGGTCAATGATATATCACTAACATAAAAAACAATGTAAATGATACATAAAAAACTATATAGTAAGTGTAGATGATCTACCACTGATATAATAGATAAGTTCAATTATATACCATCTACACAATCTATAACACTAATTATCCATCACCGATATAACTATACCTAAGGTGAAAAATATATCAATAACATGTAATAAATAAAGGGGGAACATTGTACCCGGTGGGGGTGTACTTGGTAATCAGTGTCCATCTAATATCTTTCCATGGGCCACTAGCCAACTAGTGACCCACTTGGAAAACCCACCCACCCCATTCTATTTTAGCCACTAGGTACTTGGTATCTAGCCCCTAGGTACTTGTTTCTATTTGTCACTTTTGAAATATTTTACCATTGAGCGTATTTCGCCCAATTATGACCCTTGGCCTTTGCTAACTTATCCAATAGTATAAAACCATAAAAATACACGTGTAATGATAAAAATTAAATGAAAATTTTTCCTCTTAATTTTTGGGTTACTACATGGGCTGTGTATTAGATATCATTATGAATGGGATAATCCTTTGAGGCAAGGAGGAACCTAGTGAGAAGGTTCCTTATATTGGTTTGATGAGTATTTACATGTGATGGTTCTACTTTATAAAACCCTAATTGGGTGAGTGGAAATGCGGTTTTTATGATATTTGGTTTCTATTTTGAGTGAGTAAGTAGGGATATCAAGTTATGGTCCTTATGTAAGTTCCATGTATAGCTTGGTGGTATTGGGTGAATAACCTTCTAAATAGTGTGTTTAAATGTTATCTTGGAATGAGGTTCACCAATTAGCTTAGTGTATGTTCTAGTTTTGGATATGGACATAGAGTATTGTTACCAATATGGAAGTTGTTGGGAATATATGGGAGTGAAAGTGGCATTGCATAATGTGGAATGAATCCATGTACATTGTCAACTGTTGTGTTCCTGTGTCTGTTTCAGCAGAGGGGAGAACGCACCATGTACTAGCTTGGATGCTATTGGAACCATCGAATGGAACTAATGAGAGTTGACCCTTCCCTAAGATCATATTAACACATATCCTCCATGACTGAAAGTATAAAACATTTAAAATAAATCACGATTTATTTTCATTGAAAATATCTACAACTTTTAACTTGGATTATTTATTTCCCTTAACCATCCTTAAATACTATGAAAATAAATTAAAAATGTGGCATGAGTACAAAAATCTCAGTAAGGGATACAAAAAAAAGGAGAACTGTTAGTCCAGTGAAAATGGGAAAACTCGTATAATGTTTACCTTTATATTCAAATTTCTTTGATCAAATGAAGTAAAACATTTTCACATGAAAAAAATACACAATTTTTGCAAATAGAATTATTAAAACACATAGCAAGAAATTAAAACCTATTTTGGTGACTTATATAATCATATACACAAACCCATTTCAAACACTTTTAATTTGAATAACCATATGGATGAATTCCAATGCTATTATTACCTAATGCATTATAGGGTTATCTTGGTGTACCCATAATTTAATATATTACAAAATTACTTGGAACTATAAGGACTACCCAAGTTAAGATGTAATGGGCTTAACCAATGCTATTTGGGCCACCCCATGTTATGTTGTAAGGGTCTTACCCGACACTCTCTCAGCCACCCCATATTAATCTGTAACGGGCTTACTCAATGATTTCTCAGTGCATCCATTTCTCATGTATAATTCTCAATTAACATATAATATAAAACAAAATTATGCATGAAATTTTTCATCATAAATAATTTCTAAAAATATTTTAAACTCATAAGAAAATCACTGTTCGATATGAAAAAGGACCTTTTCTTTTAAAACCCCATTTTCAATACCGTAATACCCTTTTATTTTGAAAAGAAATTTTCAAAACCAAAATACCCAAAAAATGAAAGTTATTTATTTAAAGGAAAAAGTAAATCATTTTAAGTAAGTTAGAAATCACATAACCGTCATAGTGGCGGAAAATTTATTGTTGTTGTGTACATTAATAATAGAACATCCCTTTTATCATTTTTTAAAATGTTCTGAATAAAACACATCAAAATATTCCTTTTTTAGAACCATTAAAATAAAGTAAAGATAACTAAAACGTACTTTATAAATATTTTAAATCTTTTTAAATTAATCAAAAAAAATCATTTTCAAAACTTAGTAATGGTAGAGAAAGAGAGTTTGAGGGGAAAACATTAAAAGAGGGGTTTTGTTTAAATAAAAGTCCCTTATCACTTGGGAAACACTTGAATCATAACTCAATGATATATTAGAATTAAAAAACATTGAATATCATGAGAATAGGTAAATTCACAATATAACATGTAAAAGGTATTGTATATACACATTCTAAAAGAACAATGGTGTATATCATTAAGAAATACCTCAATGAAAGGAAATTGAGATGAAATCCATTACCTTGAATCAGATTCATAATGTGTTTATTTATCTTCCAGAATAAAAAAATTATGTTAATTATTTTCATTTATTAATAACATTTTTCTAGTTTAGTATTTATTTTATTTCAATTATTAACAAGTTATATACAATTACTTAATCAATTAAGTTTAAGTCAGATGTTTTGACCATATTCAATTTACATGTCAAAAACAACTTTGGTCTGTCGAACATGGTCAAATGGGTAATTATTTAAATATATATAGAATAATACTCAGGAAATAATTTTCATATTTATACATCATTATAATTTTAAAAACAATTATGAAATATGGTTATGAAAATGAACTAATGTTATGATCAGGGAGACGGTAGGTCGTACGTACGCATGAGTAACATTTCTATTTTTCAGATGATCATTATGGGAAGTAGATAAGTAACATTTATCTATAAAAAATTATAATTATATCATTAATACCCTAATATTTAAATATATATAGTTATATTTGTCATTCTTGTGATGTGGTGATGAAAAAAGAAGAACCACATCGCATCAAGGAGGTGGTAGTCCACAGGCCCATGAATGATGTTATCACTTTTTTAGTGTGTGAAATAGTAAGAATAAAATGGTATATTATATTTATAAAAATATAATTATTTCATGATTGTCATAATTATTTCATTTATATCATATATATTAATTATAGTTACCCTTATTACCATTCATGTAACACGTTAGTGAAAAATTCTTCACATCGCTTCGTGAGGTAGTAGTCCATCATACACATGAGCGGAGTTATCAAATCCACTATAGTATAAAATTTAAAAGGAGTGTATGTGATATATTTCCCTCATAGAATTTTCATATTCCCATGTTTCCTCTTCAACTATATGGTTTTTCTACAAAACCTTAACCTAGTGAATCCCCTTATTCCATAACACTTGTTCTTAGTAGTCATGAATCTAAGATGACTATTCCTCATAAGAAATATTCTACTCCAATTGAACTAATTCAGGGCTTTGAACATGATATGAATCTGGAATATATTTCCTTAACATTGAAACATGAAATATGTTGTTTACCTAAGATAAACTCAAAGTTAAGGCCACTCTGTAGGAAACTGATCCAACTTTCTCCAAGATTTTATACAGCCCAATAAACCATGGAGTCAACTTCCCCTTCATATAAAAACGAATCTCATTTTTCCATATAGAAACTTTGATACATACATGATCATCTATTTCAAAAGAAATATCTTTCCTCTAGTTATCTACATAACTTTTACGTCTTCTCTGAGTTGTCTTTATGTATTTCCGAATCAAATTCACCTTCTCAACCATTTACTCTACCAACTATTGTCCCATAAACTTCTTTTATCCTAATTCATCACAAAAAGATAATGTCTAACACTACTATCCATATTATTATTCAAATGGTTCCATATATATATATATATATTATAATTAAAATTATTATTTTAATAAAACTAAACCAAAGAAATATGTTGATCTAAACTTCCTTGGTGATTCATTGATAAAGAAAGAATAATATCTTCCAAGGTTTTAATCATCGTCTCTAATTGTCCATTGGGTTGAGGATACAGTTTTGTACAAAAATTTAATTTAGTACCCAAAGAATTCTGATATCCTTTCAAAAATTTATATGTGAACCTAGGATCTTGGTCTGTTACAATGGAGAGAGGTACTCAGTGTAACCTATTTATATCCATTATATATAGTCTAAAAATATGATCTAAAGATAATATATCTCAAATGGGAAAAAATATTTTTTATTTATTCTATAAAAAATAACTCAAATTGCATTATTACCTTGATAAATATTTGGTAATCCCACCATGAAATCCACTGATATATTTTCCCATTTCCACTCCGGAACTGGAAAAGGTTAAAGCATCCCCTTCGGTAAATTCTTTTCTTCTTTAAGCTAATGACAATTCAAACACTTTACGGTAAATTCAGTGATATCTATTTTCATTCCATCCCGCCATTAACACTCTTGAATGTGTTTTTATATCTTATTGTCACCCAAATGAATAGAAATTAAAGAACTATGAGCTTCAGTCAACAACTCTTTCCTCATCTAAGATTAAATAGGTACAGATAATCTTTTTTCAAATCATAAAACACATTCTTTATCAATATTAAAATTAAGAAACTTACCCTTATTAACAGATTCTACCTTTCCCTAAAAATATTTATCCTCCTTCTGGGATTTCTTAATTCTTTCTGGAAAATTCTACTATACTGAAACCTGAAAAAAAAAGTAGAGGTTTTCCTTTCATCCACAAATTCTAGGAAAAAATTCAACAAATAATTAACAAAAGGGTCATGTTTCAAACTTAACATAGTTAATATAACATTAATTTTTCAACTTAAATCATCAGCCACTTTGTTTTCTTTTCTTAAATGGTAATAAATCATGTAATCATAATCCTTGATTAGTTTCAGCCATCTTCTTTGTCTCTTGTTTAATTCTTTTTTATTTAATATTAATTTAAAAGTTTTTTAATTAGTATATGTTTCAAACTTCACTTAATATAAATTATGCCTCTGAATTTTTAAAGTGAAAACAACAGAATTTATTTTTAATTCGTGTATAGGTAAATTTAACTCATGAGGTTTCAAATAACGTGAAGCATAATAAATTACCTAATCATTATGCATTAGGAAACAACCAATTCATTTAAATAAAGCATCATTGTAAATAAAAAATTCACATTTTATGGAATGTGGGGATAAAACCAGATCATTTACCAATATTTTTTTCAATTCATAAAAAAAATCATATTATTTTAACTAGATTAACTTAACTCACTTTTAAGTTAACTTAGTTATTGGGATAGATAACTGAGAAAAGTGTTTAACAAACTACCGATAATAACCTGTTTATCCAAGAAAACTATTAATCTATATGATATTTGTGGGTTTTTTCCATTCTTAAAATTACTTTATTTTAACTGGGTAAATAGTTATTCTATATTTTGAGACAATATGTAAGATGAAATAAATTTATAGTAACCAAAATCCACTCTTTCTAAATTTTATGTACAGTTTCTTTTCTTCAATTTTTTCTAAAATAGCCCTTATATTCCTTTCATGTTCCTCTTTTATTTTAGAATATTAAAACATTTCATCAAAAAAACTGTAAAGTTGTCAAATAACTCATGAAAAATTATATTTATATGGTCTGAAAATATTTCAGGTCCATTAGATAACCCAAACAACATAACTATAAATTTATAGCTCCCATATCTAGTTAGAAACATGGTATTTGGAATGTATACATACTTTAATTTCAATTGATGGTACCTCAACCTCAGTTTAACCTTCAAAAAATATTGAACTCCCTAGATATAATCAAATAATTCATTAATATGAGGAAAAGGATACATGTTCTTAACAGTGATGTTTTTCAAGGCTCTATAATCAATTAAAGTATCATTGAACCATCATTATTTTTAACAAATAGAATAGGATCCCCCTATGATGAAGTAATAGGTTAGATAAAACCTTTATCTAATAAATTCATCAATTTATTTTTCATTTCTAAAAGTTCCACTTGATCCATTTGGTAAGGGGGTTTAGAAATAGGTTTATCATCATATACTAAGTCAACAATAAACTCAACCTCCCAATCAAGAATAACATCCAGAAAATAATTTAGAAAAATATCCATGTGTTCATTTACTACTAGAACATCACTAAATTTAATATCTTATTTATTTTGAACAATGTGAGCTAGGTAACATTCAATTTCAACTCTAATAAATTTCTCATCTTCTTGGTAAGTTATTAGTGGAATGAAATCATTGAAGAAAACTCTCTTGGAATAGTAATCTATCTTGTAATGATAAAATGAAAGTAAATGCGTACCAAGAATGATATCAAACTCTACTATAGCCAATTATATAATATTTTTTGGAAGGACCATCCCACTGATAACAACATGAATATTCTTATAAAATACGGTTTCTTTAATACTTACACTAGGAGTTTTTACCAAAAGTTTTATCTTACATTCATGAGGTGATATTCCCAATTTACTTGAAAATTTATCATAAATTAAATAATTTTGTTATCCAAAGTGAAATAATGTATTGGAATAGTTTTAATATACTACTAATATACCTCTCACCACTTCATTCAATAGCCCAACATTAACTGTAGTAGTAGAAAATGACTTTGATACACCTTTTTGTATTTGATCATGATGGTTTCCATCCTGTGAAACTAAATTAGGACATGAATTAGTATAATAAACCAACTCAGTGAAACTAAAACACCTCACTATTATATGACTATTGGTTACCCCGTTCTTTGGTTGATCAAGGATCTTTACTTTATATCCATGAATCGTATGACCAAACTTACCACATTGGAAGAACTTTTAAGATTATATCAAACATTATTTTAAATAAAATTTTTCACACTTTTAACATTATAGGGGATAGCCTCCAGACATATTAGTTATTTGTTTCTTCATTTTATTTTTCCTTGACCATTTCTTATTGTAATCATCTTGAGGAACATATGTGTCAGTAAACTTTTTCTTAGATTTATCAGTATAATGAACCATTTTCTCATAACATTTAAATTCTCAGGTGGTCAATGCTCTTCATAAACTTGGTTTCAAGCCATATAAAAAACCTATTAATATTTATATCAGTGTCCCAAAAAAATAAGTCACATACCTAGCCAATATTGTGAATTTTTCCTCATATTCCACTATAGAAATCTCATATTTCTGCCTCAATTCAAATAATTTTTTTCCATAAAAATATTAAAAACCTTTGCGAAATATTTCTCAATAAAAATATCCTTGAATGTTTCTCATTCCATGGAATCAAGATCATCTTTCTATCTAGTATTCTTAACCAAAGTCCAGAATCGATCAGTTTCACCTTTAAAATGATAAATAGAAAGGGTTACCTTTTGACATTCCAAACAACTTATGACATAAAATATCTTCTCCATATCATTGATCCATACATAGGCCATCATGGGGTTAGATGATCCACTAAAATATGAGGGATGTTTCCCCCTGAAATGCTCCACAACATACATGTTCTTCCATGGTAGATCGATTAACTCTCTAGCATGGATACCACCAACTTTTATCACTAGCGTCAATTAATCCATTGTTGAAACAAACTATTCTATTTTGATTTCAACTATCTTGGGATGTTGATTTTGAATGATATCTTCCTCTCATACCTTCCCAATAAATCTTCCATGTTTCCACTGTGAAAAATCATTCTGAATAGACATATTTTTTATAAAGAAACATGGTAATATTCAAACTCTATAACATTTTAACATAACTATAAGGTAAAACCTTTTAGAGGCATCCAATTATCATTATATTGACCTCTAAAGTTATTTAAACCATATTTTGATACCAATTATAAGGCCCCATCCATAAACATTACTTAATCTTGATTTTTAGGTCAAGAATTAATTATATTGCATTTGGAGACCTTTTAAAGTATATATTTTTAGGGAATTATACCATAAATCATACATAACAAAACCATAAAATACAAAGTGGGTATGTCTGATTAATATCAATTTTTTCATAATAAAAAATTTTAAATTAAAAGCATGTTTTCTTTTAATGTAAAATCTCTACAAATTTCAAACTAAATTATTCATTTACCTTACTCATACTTGAATCCTAATAAAATCAATTAAAAATGAATGATGATCGCAAAAATCTCATTAATGGATACAAAAATACTAAAAATCATTAGTCTAATGAATACCTGAAAACTCATATAACATGTACCTTTATATTTAAAGTTCATTGAGCTTATAAAATAAAAAAATCATAAAAAACAAATGCATATAATGGTAAAATAAAATCTTTAAAACCTAAATCAATTAATCAAAACATATTTTGGTTACTTGAAGCATCATATACACAAACCCCATTCAAACCCTTTTTATTTGAATAATCATAAATATGACTTCCAAATACCCAATGCATTGGAGTACTGTCTAGTTTCACCCATCATTTAATATATTATGGGCTTACCCAGTGAAATATGGTCTACAAAAAGTTAAGATATAATAGTCTTACCCAGTTTTATCTAGTCCACCCCATATTAAGCACTAATGGTCTTACACAGTGCTATCTAGGACACCCCATTTTAAGCTGTAACAGGCTTACCTAGTGCTATCTGGGCACACCCATTTCTGATGTATAATGATCATGTACAATATAATGAATAATAAACTTTTATTCTTTCAAAATTTCAACATAAATAGTCTCAAAAACTCTTTTAAAATCAAGATAAAATCACTTTTTGATATGAAAATACATTATTCTTTTAAAAATCCATTTTCAATACCATAATACCCTTTTTTTAAACCATTTCTAGTACCAAAATAACCAAAACAATTAAAGGGTTTTTATTTGAAGAAAACGTGAAATCTTCAAAATTAATCTAAAAATAAAATAATGGGCATGGTGATATAAAATTTATTTTTTTTGTGTATATTAAGAATATAACATCTATTTTATCATTTGTCAAAACGTTCCAAATAAAACACGTAAAAAAGATTCATTTTTTAAAACCATTGAAATAAAGTAAAGAGAAATAAAATTTACTTTATAAATATTTTAATTCCATATAAAATCATTAATAAAATAATTTTTAAAACATAGTCATGGAAGATAAAGAGAGTTTGATGGGAAAACATTAAAATAGGTTTTTTATTGAAAGTCCCATGTCACTTAAAGAAAACATGAATCATAACCCCCTGAAAGATTAGAATAAAAAAACTAAATATAATTAGAAAATTTAATTTAATGGTATAAAATTTAAAAGGGTATTTATATACATCTTATAAAATATTAAATGTGCATATCATAAATAAATTCCTCAATGAAATGAACTTGAGACGAAATCCCTTACCTTGATTCTGGTCCATCACATGTATCTCTATCTTCCTAAGTAATAATATTATATTAATTATTTTAATTACTTTAGAACCATTTAAAATTTATCATTAATTTTATTTTACTTATTAATAAGTTATATACAATTACTTAATCAATTAAGATTAAGTCTAATGTTTTGACTGTATTCGGTTAATTTGTCAAAAATGAATTTGGTAGGTCAACTATGGTAAAAGTGGTCATTATTTAAACATATTCATAATTAAAATCATGAAATAATTATCATATTTATACATAAATTATACTTTTAAAACTAATTATTAAATATGGTTATGAAAAATGAACTTACATTGTGATCATGGAGAAGGTAGATCGTAGGTACACATGAGTAACGTTTCTATTTTCCAATTATTATTATTGGAAGAAGGTCAGTAAAATTCATATTTCAAAAATGATAAGTATAACATAAATACCATAATATTTAATTATATATACTTCTATGTATCAATTTTTTGATTTTGTGATGAAAAAAGAATAATCACATCACTTCAAGGAGGCGGTAGTCCACATGTCCACGAACGACGTTATCACCTTTTTAGTGTGTGAAATGGTAAGAAAGAAAAGGTATCTCATGTTTAAAAAAATATCATCATGTCATTAATATAATAATTATTTTATTCATATTATATATGTTCATTATAGTTACCCTTATTACCTTCCATGCAACACGTTAGTGAAAAATGCTTCACATCTCTTCGTGAGGCGGTAGTCCGTCGTACACACGAGCAATATCATCGTATCCCCTATGGTATGAAATGTTAAAGGGGAGTATATTATATAAAGGATCCAGTGGAATAATTATGTTATAAATGTTATATATATCATATATAAATAGTATTTCCACCATTATTACCAACCGTTATAGGCGGCAATGGAAAAATGAACGATATTGTTTCACGAGGCGGTAGTTTGTTGTACACATGAATGATGATTTCGTAACCCATTTGATGTAAGTGTGTATATTTTTATGTTACAACATTAACATAACAACATATAAGAATATTTATGATAATGATTTTTTTATATAATCTTGGTTTATGAATAATTTAAGGGCTTGGAGAAAGAAATAAAACAAAATGCATGTTAATGAACATTGCCTCTTTTTCAGGTAAATCCTTTTGGTTTGCACCAAAGGACTTCATTTTTTGGATTTATGCCCAGATTAAGGATTATATTATTAGGTTATTTAAGATTAAAATTTATTTTTTTAGGTATTTTCTAATCCAAATGTCTTTATATGTGTTAATATGGGAGGAGTGGTGGATGCATTTTATAAGGGAGGTGAGTGGAAAACCTATAAATTTTTTAAAGATGGAATTACATCCACATTTTTTCTATGTAAAGTGGATCCAATAATGGACTAAAAACTATAATATAAGTTATAAGGTTTAAATATATCTATAAAATGGTTGATTTACAAGTTTTTAGGTCATTTGGGCCTTTAAGGACAAAGTTTAGTCACTTGGTAATTCTCATTTTCACCCTAGTCGATGTGATTAATTTTAATTGTTTTCACTAATCACTTTGGTAAAAAAATTAAGTTGAAATTATTAAAAATTATAATTAACTTTTTTTCAAAATTAAATTCACCTAAGTGGAAAAATTAATTTTAATATTAATCCCACATATGCGGCGAGAGAGCAGGTTTTTAATATGAGTATTTTTTTGAAAAAGATGATTCTATATTAAATTTATAACTAATAATAATAATTGTATGAAAATAAATTAATATTTAATGATATTTAGTATATAAATTTACTTTAAAAATTAACCATTAGTTATTATTTTTATTAATTAAAAGGTAGAATCATTATTCATTTTAAAAAATTTTATAGGAAAACCCGTCTTTTAAACCCAAAAAATCTTATATTAAAAACCAATAAAAATTTGATTCAAAAGTAATTAAGTGCATTAAATATAACTAAATAATAATTAGGATACATTATAACATATCCAAAAAAATATAATGACTCTTAAATTACTTAATTTATTTTAAATAAAATACTTTATATAAAAAACGGCATTTCTTACTATTCACTAAAAAATCAATATTTTCTGAAAAATCAAAAATTTCACCCAAAGTAAATTTTTATATGATGATTTCGATAATTATATTCATTTTATAAAATTCAAATTATAAAATTTATAAATTAATCTTTTAAATAAAACTTTATCAAAATGTGTTTAATTAAAACAATTTCTTTTTTGATTAAAAACTACTTAATATTTTTTATAATTAATATAACTATCTAATTCATATTAATTAATATGAAAATTATTTATTAAATCATTACCTGGGATGTTAAAATTTTGTTCTTTTATTTTATTTTTTATATGATTTTCATAGTGGGTAATTCATTTTGATGTAAGTGTTTTATAACTTGCAAAGTCCATTTTGATATTGCATGTGTGTATGTTTATTTTGTTATGATTTTATTCTCATTTTAATTCCATATGTATACACAAATATTATATCACAAATTATAATTTTGTTATTATTTTTGTTTCATTTATATGATATCAAGAGTATAGTATCCACAATTTTAGTTATAGACTCTTATTTCTAGTTGATATCCCTTGTTGTGTGAGGAGGAACACATGATATTAGAAAGAATCACCCAAATTAGTCATTATTTGAGTGAACTGGGTCAAGAAATTATAATTTGTGAGGTTCCCCAACCCAGATGCCACTTAAAATGGTGCTCTGGGTCCATTGACCATGGGGACATTGGAGAATCTCACCATTAAACAAAGTATTATGACTAGTAGTGAGGGTCTGAGAAGTTATATTGGGGATACTATACCCTCTGGTGGTGATAATAATAAAGGAAAAATAATAAATATAGTTTTATGAGAAATACCATTACCAACAAGAATAAAAATAAAACTAGCAGAACCATAAATACACAGTAGTGAAATAATAAACAAGCCCAAGGCATACCATTTGAATACAAACATGCTATAACAGGTTGTACAAAACAATAATAGTAGGGTCACTTATGGTCAACCATATTAGTACATACATATATAATAAATCATTCAAATCTCAAAATGAAACTCCAACTAATGCAATAACCAACATGTTCCAATGCCAATCATCCCATGTTGAGCAATATAATAATGATCACTAAGGTCTAGCTCTCGTGCATGAAGCCTTACCTAATATCAGAGACATAAAGTATACACACATCCCAAGGGGGCCATGTAGGGTGTGAGAATAAATCTTAGTAGTCCACCACCAACATGTTCCTATCTTACATCCCTAATTATGTAGGTGTAAGATGAATGTAAATAAAAAGATATAGCACATGCACATTTAACAAATAACCCACTTTTCTTGTGCTCAGAATCTACAAGGAAGTGATCACCTACTTCATCCATCACCATAAATCTCTAAATACATTACCTCAATTATATATATAGCATAAAGAACCTTTTTGTATATATATAATTGTAGTGGTAAGGATCCATGGCACAATCCCAAGACATCCCCTAATGAATAGAAACCTAGGTGAACCCCCAGGTTCTACCTATAAAAAATCACCTAGAACCTCATGCCATCAATCCAATAATTCATATCCAAATGAAACACCCAAAAAAATCCCTAGTCTCTCATAACACATATTATAAAATCACCACCGTCTCGAAGTCCAACATCCTAAGGTAAAATGATTTCTTTTATCCAGTAGATTAACATTGTCATATCAACAGCCGACATCCCAGTACATGGAGATATCCATCCTCCCAATATCTTGGACCAAAAAACATAAGTATCATAGTAAGCCTTATCCCCCAAACGATAGTCTCAACACCATCAACCAATGGTTCATCACCATCCATGTGGATTTATATAGTGAGCACACCTTTCATAACTGATCATCAACACCATCACCTAAGCCACATAATCTATGGGGCCTCTACCCATAATTAGTAGTCCAAACCACCTTGATCAAAGTCCTAACAATGTGAACACAACTCTAACAATATGTCATCCAATAACTGGTGAGTGGAAGTCACCCAAATATATCTAATCCACATCATCCAGAACTTAGTGCCACTGTAATGAAATCTCTAAATATAGATAGTCGACACCATCACAAATCACTTGGTCCATGCCTTCATCCTGATAACCCCATCACCGCAATCCAACAACCATGTCTCCCCAACGTATGATTAACATCACCCATTTATCATGAGACTCTCCCAACCTAACAAACTACATTAACACTATCTATGTGATTGACATCACCTCAGTCCTCATTCTGATCCCATCACACTCCCATGGAACCAATTATATAAATATAAATAATTTAATTTAATTTAATAGACACACCCAGCCTAAACTGCCCAGGTTGGTTCAATCCCCTTACCATGTTTAACAATTTTTGTGGAGTAAGATCATGACCATAGGAATATCATATCATCATTAAAATTATTTATTAAGCATTAATTTAATTGATTTGGGGATCTCTTCTCTGATATCAGCCTCTAACTCAAGCCAAATCATAAAAAAAATTTGTTTCATATTAAATCCCTAAAAATATGGTAAAAGGTATCACATAGATTTTTCATTCCATATGGATAGATAAATGAAGAAAATAATCTATAAGATTAAAGTTCTTAGTGATGATATTTAAACGAGACCAACGAAGATCAAATCTAAACTCATATGAAAAAGATCCCTTAAATAATAGGGAGGATGAATAAAGGGAGAAGACTCCTATGTTGTGTTTGAAGTGGTGGAGAAAAGTGGAGGAGAAAAAAATAAGGGGTGTTATTTTAATAATTTCACCCAAATAAATGAATCATATAGTTTGGTCGCATGATTTGGATAACCATGCACCAACCATGTTATGTTCTATACCTTATCACCACACATGCACGGGCTATGTGCACAGTATGCCAAACCATGTGCAAGCCATGTGATTCCCTTCTGTTAAAAATAGCTGAGGTTTCACACTGTTGTGTACCCCCATCTTCATGGTTTTCTAAATCATGTCTAGTGCTATGGGATGGCCACATGATTACTCCTGGAAGGCTGGATGGTTTTTCCAAACTGTGAACCTCTATCAACGCCTTCTTGAAACTGACTTTCCAAATCCCTCCACACTTGAAACCCAAAGGAACTTACTGGGACATAAAATGCATCTAAAAATAAGTCCATCGGTCAATCAAACTCTTGAAATTAAGTACTGAAGATCAATAAAATAATCAATCTGACCACTAAGAAAATTAAAAAAAGCTGGTGAATTTCAAATCCACTCAAAAACCTGAGACATTATCGTCTTACCACCTTAACATAGCACATCCCCAACCTATAAAACATTACTTAGAGATGGTATTGAACATGAACATCTCATTTACATCAAACTGTCCTTCCCCTATTATTAATTCATAGGTGAACTTCCCTCAATTCACTCCCCACCTTAGGATTTACCTACCCAGTCTCTTCCTAATCTAAAAAAACATTTTGATACTCCACCAACCATCCCTAAACTCATATTTCATCCCATGAAATACACTCACTCTTAAAACTTATGAGGTTCTAAAATCATTTATGTGTCATATCAGACACATGTCAAGTCCTTCATCTTATGAGATGTTCATAATAAACTTGCATCATATATACACATTAAGGCCCATTAAAATATTTTATCCTATGAACCTCATAAAAAAATTTATTTCATCAATTCTCATATTCATACACACCTCATACATATAAATATATATATTTCATCACGAACAATTACAACCTACTAATTATCACCTGGTTAGTCTGAAAAGAGCATATGTGCACTTCATGCCCAAAACTAGCCAAATCCCAAAAAAAAAGAAGATACCCGGTCATTCCCATTATCATGTCATACCACTAACCATAGTAGGATTCTCATCCTACTATGCACCGGGAAACTCAATTGTGTGCACTTGACCTAAATACTAACAACCTAAGTCTCGACCACTTTATTGAGTTACACCACTTATCGACCATTAACCTCATTGTTGGGTCTCTGTCTCTTCCACGACCTCTACACAAAGCTGAATCCTGGATACTAGCTCCTAGTACCACTCCCAATACTAACTCATATACTTGATTCTGAATCAATCTCTTGAACTTTTCTATCCAATAATTATTTCTACATAACCTCTCCAAATATCCCATCTGGTCACATTCTCTACATTCCTTTAGATCTCGAATGCCCTGGGTTCAGAAATGTCATGGTTTCCCACACTGGAAGCATACACCTAAAGACCCTATCATTGGTGGTCTTCTTAAATCTCTAGCCTGACTACCCAGCTAATATATCTCACATCCTTGCTTCATATAAGGCATCACCACTCAAATCACCTGACACTGTCACCCATCTCGAATAAGACCAATCCATCACATTCTAATTAGCTATCAGCACATGATTGACCACATCAAAGAATGTGGATAACCTAAATATTTTTATATGCCCCTTGATGGAATTCCATAAACTATACTTGAAATTACTCACCCTCATGATATCACCACCCACCATAGTATATGAAAATCAAGAAAAGTTTCTAAAACTAGTAATCTAGTCTATAAAGAATGTGTCTCCCTACTGGAGGTTCATAAACTTGTGAAGTCTATATTCCCTCAACATCTTAGGGAATAAGTTCTTGGAGAAATTTTTCTCAAAGTCCTTCCAAGACATTCCCCCATGTCTTCTAGACTATACCTATATGTCCCACAATATCATTGTGTGTCCTCTGAGCACATAGGTTTCTAGTTTCACCCTCCATCCTGGGGTGTCTTAAGCTAATAAAAAGTCATATCGACCAACTCTATCTAGTCATCTGCAACCTATGGTCCACCCTCATCCTAAAATAAATTTGGTTTCAAAGAATGGAACTCTCAATTAAAATATTCCATAGATGTCTCTACACCTTGCGCTCCTCGATCGATACCCTGTATGACCCAAACCAGGCATGCCCTGAGCTATTTTTCAATCCACGGTGGTGATAATAATAATGGTCCTATAATAAATATAGTAGTGTAAGAAAGTCCATAACCAGATAAAGAAAATTAAAACTAGTGTAAGAATAGATACACATCAGTGATATAATAAAACAATCCCAAGTCATACCATTTGTATAAAAACATGCTATAATAGGTTATACAATACAATAATAGTAAGTTCACCTATGGATGACAATATCAGTTCATAAATAAATAAGAACATATCAAAATATCAAAAAAGAAACTCTAGATAGTGTATAGAAATCATAACCATTTAAACATATAATTACATAATTTTAAGCATAATTAACTATCAAATTACAATCCAAGGATCATAAATTCTAGTTTCTTTGGAAGATTAGGTACATAAATAAACATCTGGAAGACATCTTTCATTTAATATTCATAATGATATCCTAACTTCCTTTGAGATCCTATAACTGCATAGGATAACTTGGGCACACCCATTACAACATGTTCATGAATATTTATACCCCATGAAGAATCAAACATAAATAATCAAGCATAATATAAGGGTTACCCATGGAAAGAAATGGGTATTGAAATCATGTCATAAGGCCTTACAAATGGGCGTATCATAAAAGTGACCATGAAAGAATGGATTTAGAACATACATTGAAATTCATAAAGGAAAATAGGCATATAAAATGATAAATTTTTTCCAACTAAAGTGAAAACATTTTAAAAGGGTGTTAAAGATACTTTAGAAATTTTCCACTTTAGTGTAGTTTTAAGGGAAAATATTAAAGAGTATTTAAAATAGAAAAGGAATAATTGGTTGTAAAAAACTTGAAATGAACCAAGATATTTTTTAATGATAAAACCATTGATTTAATAAAAATATTGCTTTCTTAAAACAGATTATGAAGTGAACTTGGAAGTGGGTAAGAAATCAAGAATTTCCCTTGAATCAGGCTTGCTTATCGAGAATAATTGAAAAGGGAAACTTTCTAAAACACATATTAAACCATTAAAGAGGGATGATATAATATATATATATGATTTAGGAAAATATTAACAGAATTTAGAATAATTATATGAAAATAAATAATTATTCCATTGATAAAAGATGGATAAAGAGTAACCTGATGGAAAAAATAGAGGTTCAGGTAGAATCCCTTACCTTATGTATGAAATGGTTCTGCACTTGAATTTAATATCCTAAATAATCAAATTTAATTCATTAATTAATAATTAAATAACCTTTTATATATATAATTTGTTTATTATAATTTTATTAAGTTCATTTATGGCCTTTTTAATGAGTTATAGTGTTCAATTTCATCATTCATGAGTGCTCATTTTCTTAGTTTTCAAAATTGGTTCTCTTGTATAAGAATATGGATGTTCATGTAAAATGGAAATAGAAATACAGAATTGAAGTTAAAAGTTGTTAATGGACATAAAAAAGGATAAATGATCATATAATTCATTTGGTTATTTTGGGTGAGGAAGAATCATTTGATAAGATGTTGGTTATAGTCGTTTGGATTATTTTGGGCGATTTTCACTCACAATAAACTGATTTTGTTTTATTATTTAATATCATGTGTATATAATTATCTTAGAACATTACATATGCAATAATAAATATATTATAATTTTTTTAACCATAAAAATGGTTTTATGACTAGCCTTGAAGGTGTGAATGGAAAATTAAAATTTTTCATCCTTGAAGGCGATAAATTAACACCTCATGAATGATGTTTTCACTTTTTGAAAAAAAGTGAGAGGAGAGGATTTTAATGATGGATTATTCCATTATCATAATAAAATTATAGTATATTTGAGGTAATTTTTTTTATCACAGCCTTTTTATGAGGGGATTTGAGAATAGAATAAGAAAAGAACATAAATATAAATTAAAAGAAAATGAAGGAGGAATTTACCTCTTGAGTTTCTCCTCATTAAAAACCTCCTCAAGGAAAAGGTTTTGGTCTCTTGATAAGACCAAAATCTCTGGGATGTGGGGATGGTATTGGGATGATTATTGGGAATAATATGGATAAGTCTCAAAGCTTTTATGGTGCGGGAAGAAGAGGTGGTGAGGGTGGTATTTATAGTGGAGGAGAGGGGTATTTTCTCATTATTTTACTCATTAGTTAATTATTTTTCTACTAGAATATTAATAGTTTGATAATTGTAATCCAAAATATTTAAATAATGAAGTATAGTTCTATATTTTGGTCTTATATTTTTCAAACATCATATATGACTCCATAATTCAAATATTTATCTTAAACCGTAAATTACCCTATTTTACTATTCACCAAAAATTAAAGTATTTTAGAAAAATACCAAAAATTCACCCTAACCATTTTTTGATGTGTAGAATTTAAAAATGAACTCCATTTTATGAAAATAATTATCTATATATGATAAATTTAATTTTTAATTAAAATCATTATTTACTTGGAAAGTACAGATTTTAAAATTATAACTGATTTAGTGGTAAGCACTCTATAATCCTACATGAAAAATGGTAGTTGAAAACCCATTGGGCACAGACTGTAGCAGTACTATAGTGTATTTTAGTAGTGGTGGCACTTTTTCAATGATGGGAACTGTAGTGGTTGCAGGTCACTATAGCGGCAATAGGGTAATGTAGCAGCGGCGGGCACTGTGCGACACTATAGTAGCACGGGTACTATAGCAGTACTATTCACATAATGGGCCTTGAACCAAAAATTTGGGCCTACAGGTCATGCAATGGGTTAAATTCCCACTGGGCCTTTGAGCTATGTAATGGGTCTCCATCTACCCAATTAAAAAGGTGTCTTTTCTTTGCTTTAATAATAAATGTGCCTTCAGGCCCAATCTTTAAAAAATATTATAATCATAAGACAATAAAATATTAATATATGAAAAAATTTTACGGAAATAAATTTTATTTTAAATCATTATTATAAAATTATGATTTAATATTTATAACTTATAAAAAATACCAACACTTATTTAATAAATTTCTAAACATTTATTTACATATACTGTGATATAATTATATCATACTTTCATTTATAGGATGCCTAAATTTTAATTATACTTTTAGGGGTGAGGTTTCTATTCTATTAGTTGGTTTACTATTCATAAGGGTCATATTGGTATTCCTAAGGTCATGTTAGTATTTCATTGGTAAATTTTCCTTAACTTCTCAAAATAGATCTTATTTTATTCATTCTTAATTTATAATTTTTGTATAGTGTTCTTAATTTGATTTTATGTGATTATAATATATGACATAATTATAATAAGGTGATTTCCATTTATAAAATTTTGGTTTGTTACATAATGAAATAACCATCATGGTATAATGCCATTCATCCCATGCTGAGTAATATAACAATGATTACTAAGGTCCAACTCCATAGCTTGAACCCTTACTTGATATTAGACACATAAAGCCCACACTCATCTCTATGGGATCATATAGAATGTGAGAAATAATCTTAGTAGGCTACCACAAATTTTTTATTTAATTTCATCCCTAACTATATAGTTGTAAGCTAAATATAAATAAAAAGACTCAACACATGCACATTTAATAAATAACCCACATCCCTTGTGCTCAGTAGGTAAAAAGAAGTGATCACCTTCTTTGATCGTCACTAGAAATCTCTAAATATGTGTCCCCAATTATATATACGGAATATAGCACCTTTATATATATATATATATATATATATATATATATAATTTCAGTGGTGAGGATCCATGGATTAAGCCAAAGGAATCCTCTAATGAATAGAAACCCAGGTGAACCCTCGGGTTCCACCTATAAAATATCACCTGGAACCTTATTCCATCAATCATGTAATCAATGTCCAAACAGAATGCCCAAACAAGTCCCTAGTCCCTCCGAACTCAGATTATAAAATCATTGTTAGGTCAAATCTTGGTGTCCTAAGGTATAATGATGTATGTACTCTGATATATAAACACCATCAGAAAAATAGTTTACATTCAAAGGTATGGCAATATCCATCCTCCCAATATCTTTTCCCAATAGCCTCAAGTGTCATGGAGATCCTAAAAACTAAACCAATGGTCTCGACACTATCAACCAATGGTCAATCACCATCCATGTGGCTTTCTACTATGAGTACCCACAACACATCTGATAGTAAACACCATCACCTAAGACACATAATCTATAGGGGACTCCACCCACAATGAGTGGTCAACACCACCTCGATTTGAGTCATAATTGTGTGCACATGACTCTAATGGCATGTTGTCCAACAAACAGTGAGTGGAAGTCACCAAACAATAACTAAGGAACATTATCTAGAACTTTGTTCCCCTATGACAATGTCGCTAAATCCCAATGGTCAAAACCATCTCAAATCACATGGTTCATACCCTCATCTAGATGTCCTCATCATCTCAATCTTATGATCATGTCTCCCCAATGCGTGATCAATATCACCCATGTATCTCGAGCCTCGTCCAACCTAATGAACTACATCACCTCTATTCATGTATTTAAATCACCTCAATCCAAGCCCATCACATTCCCATGGAACTAATCATATCAATATAAACATTTAAATTTAAATTAATAAACACACCCATCCTAAACATCCCAGTTCAGTTAAATCCATTTACACAAATTAACCTTTTTTGGAGCAAGAGTACTCTCATAAGAATCTAATATCATCATTAGAATAATTAATAACCATTCATTTAATTAATTAGGTTCTTTATTACACAACCCACATGTAATTTTTTGAATGTGGCCCTGGAAAACCTGTAAAATCATAGAGAAAACAAGGAACCACCTACCTTAATTTAGTAGGTTCTTGCTCATCTTATATCATCCTCTAAATAAATTTGAGTAAGATTAAAATTGTGTAAATATGAATGCTATAAAAAATAGGTTAAAAGGTCTCACACAAATTTATCATTTCATATGGAAAGATGAATGGTGAAAAGAAGCTATTGGATTGAAGGTCTTACCTATGTGCTTCCAAAGAGACTTATGGAGATCAAATCAAAGCTCTAATGACAAATATTCCTTAAAGAAAAAGAAGGAGGAAGAAATATAGAATCCCCCAATATTTCATATGAAGTGAAGGGGAAAATGGGAGGATATAAAATAAGTAATATGGGGAATTTTAAGAATTTGAACCAAATAAATGAGCTACAGAGTTTTTCTAACTATGCACCAACTGTGCAGTGCTCTCTGCTTAAGCACCACACACACATGGGCTAGGTGCACAGTTTTCCAAACCATATACCAGATGTGTGATTCCCCTCTATTAAAAAATTAATATGTGTAACATGACCATGCACCACCACCTGATTATTTTTATAAACTATGTCCAATGTTGTTGGAGGGATACACGATTACTCTTGGGAGGCCAATAGGTTTGTCCAAATTATGTGCCTCTATCTACACCTTCATAAAACCGGGTTTTCAGGTCCTGTCGCACTCAAAACTCAACTGAAACCTCAAGGAATATTCTTGTACTTAAAATCCATCTAAAAATAAAACCATGGATCAATAAAACTCCCTGAATTTTGTTCTAAATATCAAGAAAAAGTTTGGTTTGAACACCAAACAAAAAAAAATCAAATTGTTTGGGGAATTTCCAACCCCCTCAAAAACCCAAGACATTAAAAGTGGTATTAAAGTTTTTTTATTTCCTTTAATGGTTTAGTTTAGGTTAAATGTAGTTGGTAATTTTCAAAACATAGAATGTACACTAGTCTTCTACTTTATGAAAACTTATCCACTCAAAGGTAACACTAACCATGGTAGTGGGATTGTGGTGTTGATTTTCACTATTATAGTTGTTATTTTATTAAATTGTGATGTTATGGGTTTTAGATTATTTTTTTTATCTTGGATATAGATGGTAATAGGATTTAATTTAATAATCATACTTGTAATGTATGGTTACTCAATTAGTGCATGACTACCTATGATTAGATGGGTTTTTTGAAAAAGGGAATTGTTTTTGGAGAGTTGTTTTCAAAAAAAATTGTAATGAATTTTATAAAATCATTATAGTTAATTAAAAGTTGATAATATTTTATTTAGTGTTTTACTGAATAAAATATTAGGTGAATGTTAATTAACTAAATTAATGGTGAGGGGTTTCTTTATGATTTAAATTTTGATATTATGATATAGAAATAGTATATATGTGATTTATGACATCCCTTAATGAGTAGGTTTATTAATTAGAGTACTTAGGCTTGGTTTTGTATAAGTATGTTATGAATGGGGTACTAACTTGAATAATAAAATAATTAATTGGTTTATTATACACCCTTAGGAGATTAGAGAAAGACAATTATAGTTCCTTGGAATGTTTGAGATATAAATCATAGATAGTGTTGATAAAGGTATGATTATGTTTAGATGGTAGGATTATTTAGATCCCTAACCTAGTTATGGGGGTGTGTGAGACTAGATTTGTAAGGTTAAAACTCTTGGTGTGAATCTAGGATATGTTAGTGTAGTGGTTATGGGGACTATAACTTTATTGTATTTTTTTGTAGTTTGTTCAGTAAGTAGTATTTTTAATTACCACTCAACATATAGGTAAGTGAGTCTGTGTTTTATTTCATCAGAATAAATATGATGTTGTGATCTAGGATGTTCTAAGAATTGGTAAATAATTAATATTTGGATAAATTTTCATGTAATGTATAGCCAAGTAGTTGCATTTAAAATGGTTAATAATTTGAATAATTTTAAAAATAACACACATGTGATCCTTCGTATTTGATGTTGTTTATATAAAATGGATTAATGGTAAGTTGATTGGTCATAAAATCTTATGAAAATCATATAAGACTCATATCGTAATTATTGAAGGTATTATTGAGTAGTATAGAGTGTATACACACTCTTATTTGGATATTAGTTGAGGTAAATTATAGACAATAAACTTTGAGAGGGTTCTAAAGATTCACTTGATCCTTATGAGTGAAACAGTGAGTGATTATGAAATTTATAAGGTGAAATCGTGATGGTTAGTATCATTATATATTGGTTATATTTGAGTTCCCCAGGTATATTGGATTATTTTAAATTGGTTAGGTGTTGATCTTTCATAAATTGTATGTGTCTTTGGGACCTAAGATATATAGTCTGATTGAAATTGCTTCTAGAAATATTTAGTTCCTTGACATATTAGAAATTTTCTATGGGAATATAGTATTTCTTGATGAAGTTAAAACATATAGTGTGATCAAAAATGATGTGTGGCCACTTTATGTTAATTTAATGGGAAGGGGGAACTGATAAGCTCTATGAGATGCAAATAAACATTGTGGTTTTGAGTGGTTGATAGTGAATTGAAATGGTGTTTAAATTTATAGAAAAATGGGACATAAAGGAAATTTTTAGTCTTATCATAGGATGATATTAGCTCTATAGTGTGAATTAGTATTGTAGTTGTGAGACTAAAATTAAATTATCATGTTTCAAGATATATCCATCGAGATATGATATTAGTAGTGTTAGGTTACTAATAATGTTGTACAATGGTATCTCATAGCACCGCAATGTCCTGAGGACCTAGTATGAGACACAATATGGGTATGTTATAATGGAAAAAATGTACATTTTGAGAATAGATACTAAATTAAGGATTAAATATGATTAGGTAGAATATTTGGGTGTTGTGATAAGAGAATTATTATGGCGAGAAGCACACCATTGAATTTTCAAGAGTACAACCTTTATTTTAGGAAAAGTTTCGGGAGTATTGAGAGAAACGTGTTAGGTATATTATCATAAGGGTAGTTTTTATTGGTGTTAGTGATCAATATGAAGGATTTATAGTGTTAGTAGGTAATGGTTTCATGGATATCCATGGAGATGTCAGAACATAGATTGGGGATTGTGGGGTTGTTTTTTCAATGTATTCAATCTAGGATCATGAGTACTTATTTTGTAACATATTTGTGATAAAATGTTTTATGTTAGTAGAAATATTATATTTATAATACTATGGTGGTAGTATCTTATTGATCACTTGGTTATGTTACCCTTGAGTTGGAGGGGTTGCATGTATCATGAAACTGTTTAACTGTTAAGTGAGGTATCACTAGGATATCGGGGTGTAAGTGAACTTAATCTATCCAAATCCTTAAAAACTAATATATTTATAATTATTATATGGTTTTTATAAATATTTAGTTTCACTAGTAACTACATCATTATATAATTTAATTAATATTATGAGAATGACTCAGATTGGGGTATTTTTGTACTCTTGGGAAGAGCACATCGAGAAGATTTATAAACTAAGAAACATTTTAGTGTATCACATTGTGAGTTGATGTTGATATCAAGTGAAGGTACTTGGGTATTTTAATGAAGATTTATTCAAATCAATGTATTTATATCCATGTTTAAACTCTATTATAGGTGGTCATATAACATTGTGATGTTTTGAAGTTAAGATATTATGACTAGCAGGAGGAACTTGACGTTTTAGAGAGTGGGATAAGGTAAATTTGAAATAATTTGGTGTGTTTGAGAAATAATTGGAACATTTTGATCATTATTAAATATAGTTAAGTTAAATCAACATTTCTTTCATCATTTAAAAAAATCGATGAGTGGTATAAATCAGAGCGGGAGTTCCTAATAAAAAATCTATTTTGGCTTGATCATATATATGGATGGTGTAACAGTACCTAGTTCTAAATCATGAATGGAAGGTGTCATAAGAATCATGAAAATAGAATGGTTGTTAAGATATTTTTATGTATACTTATTCTGGATGAGAATATATATATGTTGATGAGATTATGAAGACCCATGTCGTTATTGTTTGGTGGAATCGGGAAAATTTAGACCTTATGAAATTAGAGCTAAGGGTGTTTTATAATTTGATATTAGAAACTCATTTCAGATAATTTGTGTAAAATTAGTGGGTATTTTTATATATGTTTTTAATTTATGGTGGAATTTTATGAGTTTATAATAAGTTCATAGGGGTTGTGATCTACTGTAAAATTTAATAGATTCCCCCATGTTTCTAGAGAACTTGTATCAGGTACCCAGTGGTTGCCCAATAGCTGGTGGTGCCCCTAGATAACCATTTAATATCCAATATAAATACATCGTGTAACTAATGTCCTTCTAAGTTATTTTTAAAAAAAATTTAATTTAAAAATTTTAAACAAACATTATATCCCTTGTTATCCACTCGGGATATATATCCAAGGGTCAACCTCCCCTCTTCTTATATATCCCTCTCTACTTATAACCCTCCCTAAAATTTGTATATTTTCTAATTGATAACTCATCTATGATTGTGGTATTTTATGAGTGAAACTAATATAATACCTCTATTTTCTTCAACAAATTTACATGCCTCACTAAGTTCTACTGGAAACCCTCAAATTGAATTGGTTTATAGAATTTCTCTATTTTAGTTGAATGAGGCTAAATCAACCAATGATATTAGATAGGGTAAATATAATTAGTATTATTTGGGTGTTCCCTTGTATATAAATCCATGTATCACATGTTTTATATATAATATTTCATTATTTCAGGGGGTTTTGGGTTAGAGTGACCTGAATTTTTTCTGAGAGGTTTATAGGCCATGAAACAGACTAGGTGGGAGCTCAATTGATTGAAATGGGAATTGTCTCTAGGTGATAGGGCATTAATTATAATCCAAATAACCTGGATGGTTATTTGTGATTGGGATCATTTATGACTATTCTAGAGTGGTTTCCTTTAATATATATTGAGGGTTCAATGAGATTAGACCTTTTGGATTATTAGATTGTTTATTAGTTTATATTTAGGTGTTAGAAACCTCCCCTTTTAAGGGATGGTTGGTGTCCTAATTTTCATTATGAGGTGGATAATACTTTTTAATATAGGTGGAATCAAGTGTGGTGGTTCCCTTAAATTGGTTTGATGAGTAATGATTAAATGTTGTTCTGCATTATGGAACCATCAAAGGTTGACTGAAAGGTCCATTTTGTGGGATATGAGTTTTATTTTTAGAGAGTTCTTATGAATATTAAGGTATGGTCCTTGAGGGGTTACTTTTATGGCTTGGAGAGATAGTGTGAATGACCTTCCAAAAGGTTGGATTAAAGTTTAACTGGGGAAGGGTTTTACCAACAAGATTATTGTATATTTTGGTTTTTTATATGGACTTAGAGTATTATAAGCACCCTGGAAGTAGTTGGGAATAGCTAAGATTGAAAGGGTTCATGGGGTAGGTCACTTGATACTATATTGTAAATGGACATAATTATTTGTAATTTTATCAAGGATAATGGTAATAAATTGATATTTATCAGTACAAATCTGATCTAGGTTTTAAGGAATCAAAGGATTTGGTTTCCATTGTGTGAGATAGATTAGTTTATGGGTGTGTCCTAGCTAACTAATAAGTTATGTAATGTATGGTAAGAGTATATTATACACCTAATTATGTGATGGGTATTATTATGGGTAAATTAATTTGTGTTTGGGATGACTAAATGTTGGTTTCAAAGTAAATAATTGGAGATGAACTATATTTTCAAGGTATTGAAAATATTTAGGGTTTGTCTATGTATTCCAATTTTTGTTTGGTTATTTACCAAACTATGTTGGTGCAGTATGTTCATGAGGTAGCTCTTCTATTCTGATAGTGACTCGGAAGCTTGGAACCCAATTTTTTCACATAGTGGCATGTTTACGGAATTTTGTGGTTCCTAATGTTTCCTATTTGGGGGACAATCCTAGAATTCAATGGTTATCAATGTTTTTCATAGATGATTGGTCATGGTATTCCATGGTTTCCATTGTTTCAAATCATATAATTGTATGGTTCCTAGTGTTTCCTCTTAGAGATCATATCATACTATTTCATGGTTTATTATGTGTTCTCTTAGGGGGGAAATCATGGAATTCTATGGCTCATAGTGATTCCTCTTAGGGTCCCAATCATGGGATTTTATGGTTTCTGTTTTTTACCCTTTGGGACCTAGTCATGGAATTTATATTTTCTAATGTTTTCTCTTAAGGTCATGACCTCTTGTGGTCCAAATCATTCCATTTTATGTATTCTAATGTTTTCTATCATAGGGTATATTCCAGATGAATTATGGTACCTAAAGTATAATTATTATAGACCTAAGTCTTAGTCTCATGACTTTGAGTTCACTATTTACAAAAAAATAGCTAAAGCGTGTAGGGATAGGTATCATGGTGGGCTATTTATCACATGATGATATGACATGATTTTTTAAACACTGGGTGTTACTAATTTATTTACTTTTTTATTCATTCATTGGTATATCATGTTAGGGGATCCATCATTGGTATCCTACTATATTTTAGTCTCACACCCTACTTGTACACCTTGATGAGTGTACATACCTTATGTCTGACATATGGGTAATGGGTTGAATTAGAGGTCAAGTTTTAGTAGCATGATGGAGTTTGGATAAGATTACAATGATAGGGTTTAGTTTTATAGGTGGGTCTACATGTATATTTCTTGTGGGAATTATTAAATACCATCTTCTCCTGTAATATCATGTTCCACTAATTCTGTGTGGGACCTTCTAAAATATAAACTTTCAATTTTAACTTGGAAATTTATGGTATATGTAAAAACTAGAAAAAATATTTTCTATTTTCCATACATTTATAGTTTATTTAAGAACTAAATCACATAGTAATTATTAGGTTTTTTGTTATTATAATTCCAATCTTCATTCCACATCATGAGGAGGTTCATGATTCACCTACCATATAAGTATATAAATGGTATGGACAAATATATTGAATAAATATGGACCACATTAGGATCTTCCAATGGAAAATTAATTCTATCCTTTTGTTTGGATCACTTTGGGTTGACCTACTGAGAGTGGGTGATTCAATGTGAGATGAATTTTTACCACTTTAATGCTTTTAACCCTTTTAATACCTCTATCACGTAATACTTTAATCCATTTTTATGATTACATTTATAATGATGAAATTTTATAACTTATCTCTCAAGAATCACATGAATTTTATTATATTATGTTTATTTATAGAGAATATATTTTTTCCTTTAATTTTACACTCTTTAATAACTTAAGATACTAAAATAGTGTTTTTAAGAAAAATCAGATTTATTTCTCTATTTGGTCAAAAATCCTTTTTCTTCCATTTCAATTCTTTCTAAAAAAAATTCAATAATTTTTTAGCATTATTATATGATTTTTAAATTCATTTTTACCCATGATTTAATTTAAAAAAAAATTAAAATAAATCTTCTTTTCTTTTTCCAAATGAGGAAATTTTGACTTTTTTACCAAAAATGAGAAAGGAGTATTTCTTTAATATACACAACGGAAACATATTTTCACATCATCATAGACACTAAATGATTTTAATATTCATTTAATATTTTATAAGTTTCATTTTAAATAAAATTATTTCCTTAAAATTTGATAAATTTTTATATTTTAAATAATTGGTTTCGATGTAATAAGATTATTTTCCTTGATAAATATTTTAGTGATATTTTAAAGTTATTTTTGATCTATGATGACTTCCTTTAATGTTAATTATACTTTATTGGGGTTATGATCTAATTATACCATCCACTTTAATTATTTATATGGCTTATGATGATTATGATTTAAGGATGATTCTATGAAACTCGTTTCTTTCCCACTGGTTAATTAATATTTCATGAAACCTTTATGAAAAATTTTTCTTTTATACAAGTTATATTATGTTTCAATAATGAACTTTTTATAAAATATGTTTCCTTTCTTAGGGTAATGTAATGATTAATGTTTTATAATTTTTTTTAATAGATATGTATGATTTTCATTATGTGATGGGTGGGCCCAGAATTATATATCCCTCTAATGCATTGGGTAAATATTGATATTTCATGAGATAATAAGAACCAAAATGGGGACTTAACCTAGTTCAGTAAGGCAATTTTTCAACTATGATAGTCTTGGTAGTGAACCATGACTAAGGATATAATGGAATGGATAGGGAACCCAATCCACTATGATAGTCTTGGAAGTGATCCTTGAATAGGGGAATTATTTTCCATACTTATGTGTATGCCACAAACTTATGTCTTATGCTAATGGTATTCTCTCATGGATCGTGTTTTTTGATTCCTTTATGATTCATTTCTTATGATCTTACAAGAATAATTACTTGACTCAATATTGTGATATATGATATAAAAGGTATACTTTTCAAATTTTATTCTCATTTTCTCACAACATTAATATCATGTTATGTTTAAGTGATCATTGATATCTCCCTTGTTTACCTTTAAAGAGTATTAGAGTATACCCTTTATTATGTTTTCTTTCCCCATATTATGAAGAAATGTTTTAAGTAGGGTATATCTATGAAGGGTGTTATTTATTAAGAACTTAGTAAGAGATGATATATATCGCTTATTATCAAGTTGTTTATGTATCCAAGTTTCAAAAGATACTAGACCTATATGATTTTGGCATGAATTATTTGTTATGTGTTGAATATTCATCAAATAATATATAATATTTATGTATGAAAAGTATGTTCCACTATAGTTGGTATTAGAGAAAGGTTTAGTAACCTTTGGAATCTAGGATGAGAAAAATTTAGTGATAACTTTAGGATAATACTATGTATGGGATAAAATCCTAAGTTATGGTGAAGAAATGAGTGTGGTTTTCTTAGAAATACATCTATATCTAGATACTACAAGTGGATGTGGTTTTATAATAGATGAATCTAGGGTTAATAACCCCAAATAGAGTTGGTTGAGTATATCTTGACCAACATTTTGGTTCAAGGTGAGTGAGTCATTACTATGAACCTAGTTTGACACTCCTGAGGGAAATTCTTAGGTTTATTCACATTTTATTTATCAACCATTAAAAATTATTTGAATAGATGATGTCCATGAATGAACTAGGTTAAAAATAAGGTGTTATAGATTAAAAATGAGGTTTCATTAATTAAACATACTATGAATGATTTTTCATGATTGATCACTTTTATTAAAGATTCATGATGGTCATGCTAACCATTTTGGTTTTTGTATGGGATTAAAGATAGAATGCTTAAGTTGAGGTTGTAATAGGAAAGATAAAATATTTAAGTGCCCTATTTGAGATTTTTTTATGAATTTATATATATCAAGAAAATTATTAATGAATTTTAATTCATATCCTCAATGATTATATGTTCAATTAGAAGTGAAACTCCTAATAGTGTGATTATTACATCTCAAGTCTATAATTCTTCTCGGATTTAAGTTTGTGAGAATGTGTATCCTGTAAATCTTATTATTCACCCTCTTATTGAATTTGATATTATCTTAGGAATGGATTGGATTTATTTACATAAATCTCACATCAATTTTCGAGGAAGGGGAGTTACATTTGATATTCCAAACCAACCTATGATTTTCTATCAGTGTGATAATAAATATGAACTTCTAATGGAAATCACATCCATTATATGGCTCATGATTATTATTCAAAATGGGTTTTTATCTCATATAATTGGGTAGAAACTCAACATAGAATATATTAAAATTGTACAAGAGTTTTTGGATGTTTATTTGGAATATTTTACTATTATTACTCCAAATATTAAATTTTAGTTTTCAATAGGACTCATACCTAGTGTTATACCTATTTTGAAAAATACATATAGAATTGACCTAATTGAGTTATATGAATTGGAGAAGAAACTCTAGGATAATCTTGAAAAGAGATTCATATTGATAAGTGTGTCACTTTTGGGTGAACTTATTCTTTTTATTAAGAATAAATAAGTATTGATGTGATTATTTATTAATTATAAAGAAATGAATAATATCACAACCAAGAAAATGTATCTAATCCCCCGTATTGATGACTCGTTTGATAAAATGTGTGAATTTAAATAATTTTGCAAGATTTAACTTCATTATGGATGTCATAAATTGAGGGTCAAGAAATAGTATGTACCAATATATCCTTCCATAAAAGTTATGGACACTATAAATTTATAGTGATTCTATTCGGACTAACTAATGCCCCAATTATCTTAATGAATTTAATGAATAGAGTCTTTAGACATTACCTTGATCAGTTTGTGGTGGTATTTATTGATGATATTTGTATATTTTCAAAGAACAAGGATGGTATTTAAGATAAATTGGTTATTTTACTAAATACCCTATGTTAGGTTTATTTGTATGAAAAATTTACAAAGTCTAAATCATGGCAATAAAAAGTTCTAGTTCTGTGTCATGTTATCTCAAGTGAGGGTATATCAGTGGATCTATCAATGAAAAAAGTTATTAAACATCGGACCAAACTAATAAAAGTGACTAATATTTTTATTTTTCTTATTTTGGATTGATATTATTGATTATTTGGGCATAATTTCTCATGGCTTTCTAATACACTCACCAAGTTCACTTGAAATGGATCCAAGTTTCTTTGATAATTGGATGTGGGGAAATATTTAAGGAACTGAAGAGAAGGTTAGTCAGTGCACATATTCTTACACTACCCTATAGTGGATAAGGATTTGTGATCTTTATTAATGCATCAAATAAGTAACTGGGATGAATCCTTATGAATAATAACATGGTGATATCTTATATTGCATGAAAATTGAAGGTTTAGGAGAAAAATTACCCAACTCATGACTAAGAGTTAGTTGTGGAAATAATTTCATTAAAGATATGGAGGAATTATCTTTGTTGATAAAGTTTTTATTTATATACTCATAATAAAACATTAAACTATATATTCACTCAAAAAGAGATGATTATTCCCCAATGAAGATGGTCGAAGTTAATTAAAGATTATGACTACTCAATACATTACCACAATGGGAAAGAAAAAAATATGGTTTAAACTTTTATTCGAAAGTATAATGAAATATTATCTTTGACTAAGATTAAAAAATATCCAAAATTTTTATATTTTTAAAGGATAGATAAATAAATATATAATTAGGTGGAAATAATATCTTACTCAAATGTATTTTCAACCATCTATCCATGTGAGGATTAAAGAGGCGTGGAAGGAAGGTGTGGGACTACAGAAGAAGTTCATAAATTTTCATATGTTCAATATTGATTATGATGTAATGATAAGGTTCAAGAACCTTATTTGTGTCTCCTCAATTTCTATATTGAAGAAGGATTTGTTGGTTAAATCTCATAGTTTAACATTCTCTTTTCATCCTGGAAGTACAAAGATGTATAGAGATCTCAAAGAGTATTTTTGGTAGGTCAATATAAAGATATATATTGCAGAGTATGCATCTTGGTTTTTTGTATGTTATTAAGTAAATTTTGATATACATAATTCTAAAGTGATGTCATAACCATTACCCATACCAAAATGGAAATGGGAAAACATCACCATGTATTTTATCATCAAACTCCCCATAGTAATTAAAGGTCATAATGATATTTGGGTTTTATTCAATCACCTTAAAAAATTTTCACTCATAATTTCTATTAGATAATATTTCTCTATTAATAATATTGATATAATATACATTAAATAAGGGGTAATTCTTCATATAGTTATGTATTCTATTATATCTTATTGAGATTTAAAGTTTACATCAAAGTTCTAACGAAGTCTTCAGTAAGCACAGGATTCAGAGTTGTATTTTAGTACTAATTATCATCCTTAGATAGATGGTTAGTCTGAGATAACCCTTAAATATCTAGAGGATATTCTGAAATATTATTCTATGAACTTCAAATATGTTTCATGGAAACAACTTCCTCTAGTATATTTTTCTTACAACAAAAGATTTCACTCAAGCATTCATATGGTTCATTATGAATCCCTCTATAGAAAGAAGAGTAGAAATTAAAAATGTTGGGATGAAGTTATAGAAATAAATCTATTGTTACCTAAGATAGATTAGGATATTCCAAATAAATTCATATCCTTTTAGCAGCGCATCAAACTATCTTAGAGTCAATAGAAATTTTTTTTGACAACCATCAATGAAATATGTAATTCAGAGTTGGTGATAAGGTATTTATATTAACTACTCCCTGGAAGATGGTTGTGAGATTCAAAAATAAGGGAAAGATTATCCTTTTGTATATTGGACCCTTTGAGATTATTTATCAAGTAGGGATGGTTTCTTATCTCTATGTGCTTCCACAAAACCTCCCTTAAGTTCCTGATGTGTTTCATGTATCTCTCCTCAGAATGTATATACCCAACCCTTCACATGTACTGAAATCAAAGGATATACCATAGCAATGTTATCTTTCCTATTAAGAAAAACCATTATAAATCTTTTATTATAAAGATAAAGTGATACATAACAAGACTACTCATTGGGTTAAAGTTATTTAGAGGAATTAGAAATTTTATGAAGCTACTTGAGAACCCAAGGATTTCATGAAGCAATGATATTCACATATTTTATATCAAAGTGATAGAATTTCAAGGGAGAAATTCATTTTAAGGGGAGTATAATATAACACCCAATCTTTTATAATATATATTTTTTCAAAAAAAAATAATTTCTTTGATATCTTGTGATACAAGCAATGCCAAGTTTGAACTAATCGCGATATACTATTGAAATATTATTATTTAATGTAATAGTTATTCCCTAGTCATTAGATTAATAGGTATGAATAGTACAAACTAAATTATGAAATATTTATGTTTTTCACATGTATAAAATTTATTCTTTGGTTATCAATGGATTATAAAGAAAAATAAAAATCATTTAGAAGTAAAAGAGATATTTTTCTAAAAAAAATATTTGTATGCACGAAATGTGTTTTTATCTTAATAAATTATATCAATAAAAACTGGTGAATTATTTTAATTAAATTTATATATTATATATTCAATAAAATATTTTAACATCTATCTAATATTTTTTCTAGGCATGGTATAAGAATAAATCAATTTTTATGCTTAAAATTTTATTTTTCTAAAAAAATATTTTCATCACTTCTTACGCACATATTTTTAAAATTAATTTTTTCCAATTATATAAATTGAATACTGAAAAATATACCCCATATTTGGAATCAAGATATTCAATTTTTTTAAATAGTACCCTTTTATTTTTTGTCATTAGGAATAGTAACCTTGGTAAAAAAATCACCTTGGTAAGGGTAAAATAGGGTTAAAACATCGGGATAAGGATTTAAAATTTATCTAAATCATTCCATTATCATATTTTATGAGTTAATTTCAGCCATTTATATCCAAATATAGAATATATTTCAACTTAATTCCCTTTTTATTTGATTATGACCTTTATATTAATTTAATAAATTAATAAATACAAAATGTAACTCTCTTGACTTTAATATCTCTAATATTTTTACATAAGGATAAAAAGAGGATAAGTTCAGTTTTAATTTTTTATTCTAAATAATAATTAATTTTTTATCATGTTAATTTATTTTAAATTTTTATTTATTGAATAATTACATTAAATTCTTATGTAATAATGACATAGTATTTATTCAATTAATAGAAAAATAAAGCAAATTATTTTACAAATATTAAAAGTAATATGATTTGAATGAATTATTATATTTCATGACTTTTATAGGTAAATATAAAATATTTTTAAAATATTAAAGTTTTATATTCTAATTACTTTTCAATCAAATTTCATTCAAAGTCAAATTAAATGAATAGTAACAAATGATATTAATGATATTTTATAATAAATAATTTTCTATTAAATGATTCAAAATTGATGAAAATATTATATTTAAAACAATTTATGAGATATGATATAAAATATCAACAATGATACATTTATGTGTCAATTTTATTTTTATGGTAACATTCTTGTCCCTTAAGGGGTAAAAACATTGATTTTGTGGTAATTATCAAAAGGGTTAACGAGGGGTTAAAATAAAGAGATAAGTGTGAAAAAATCACCTAGGATTGTTAGAATTTTATTTTATCATAGGATTTATAAAAATACTGATATTATATTATAAATTTATAAATTTAGATTCATTTTTATATGAAAATTAATTTATATTAATTTAATATATTATGTAATTCCAAGAATGTCCCTCCACTAACTTATAAAAGGGCTCCTCCTATCCTTCGTATTCATAATGAAAGAGTCTTATATCTCAGAAAATGCCTACCATAATACCTTACTATATTCATTTACCACATCCTAGAGATTATTTTCATTCCAAAAGACTATCCTTCTAGGGCTTAATGTGTAATACAAATAAGGTTTCTCAATGAAGAGGTTTACCTCATAACCAAGCGTTTTCAATTTTATTTCTTATTCTACCTCCACTAAATCCATGATATAAACTATAAAATAATCAATTCAATATAATAAATATATTTAATTATTATTAATATTATGTAAAATCCATTATCAAACTTCTTCCCATCTGTTGGAAAATGATAATATCGCTTGTGCATACTTATAGACTACCACCTCCACGAAGAAATATGATTCGTTTTTCATTCCAGATATACAAGGATGGTAATAATAATATATTTAATGAATATATAAGAAATTTATTATATAAAAAATATATTGTAAATTTTAATTATTTTTTACTTTTACTTTGTTCCATCTTGTGAAATGTGAAAACAGTGTTCACGTGTACATACGGCCTACCATCTCCATGAATGGTGTAATTAATTTTTTATCTCTATCCATTATGAATGAATCTAAATATATAAATATATAATAGATATATATGATATATATATATATTAAATTTATGAAGAATATGGTACCATGATCAAATTATAAGGATCAGAACTACAATTCTGAAATTCTCATAAAAATGAAACACTTAACACTTGAAAACCAGAATTTTAATAAGAAATTAATAATAAATGGGTATTGAAATATTACAAGGAGATAATATATGATATTATAAGTATTTAAATTATTATATTATATAATTATATTAAATTTAAATTTATTATATAGTAGTTTATATCACTTTCAAAGAAGTCATAACTTTAGTTAAGGGATTTATTCTCACTTTTACTATTATAAAACACATTCCATATTCACCACTTGTTTCTTTTTTTGGGTTTATATACTTACAATGAATGTATTTTATGACTCGTATCATGAAAATAATCAGGATAGATATGTACATATAAGGTTACATATTTTATTGGGTTTTCATTCGAAAGTTACCAAAGTGGTAAGAGATTTATGTTACAATGTCATTATTTATCGAGATTGTTTATAATTACATTTATTGTGATGAACTTTTATGGGCTATATATTAGTAATTCTATGAGTTTTATTATACTCTGTTTATTTATAGATAATACATATTTTCATTTCATTTTCCTATATTTAATAACTCAAGATACTGGAAGAATGTTTTTAGGAAAAAACAACTTTATTTCTCTCTTCGGTCGAAAATTCTTTTTATTCCTTGTCCATGTTTTCTAAAAAATGTTTTGAAGAATTTTTTATTATTATAATATGATAATTTTATGTCATTTTTACCCATTATTTAATTTTTAAATAGTATTAAAATGATTCTTCTTGTTTTTTTCAGAATGAGTTACTTTGCACTTTTTACCAAAAATGTGAAAGGAGTCTTTGTTTTAACATACATGTCATGAATGAAATTTCACTCCATCATGACCACTAAAAGTTTTAAATATTAATTTACTAGAATCTATATTTATTATAAATGATAATTATTTCCTTGATATTTGGTAAATTTATATATTTTAAATAAGTGATTTCAAAGTGAAAAGGTTGTTTTCATTAAGAAATGTTCCAGTGAACTTTTAAATGTATCTTTCATCTAAATAACATCCTTTGATGTTACTTATACTCTAATGAGGTTATGTTCCAATGAAACCATCAAGTTTCATTATTTGGATGGATTATAATTCTAATGATTTAAGGATGATTCTATGAAACATGTTCTTTATCATGGGTTAGTTAAGTTATGATGAAACCTTTATGAAACTTATATCTTTTCTATGGGTTATGATATGATTATATGATTAAGTATTTATGAAACCTATTTTATTTTCTTGTTTTATTCAATAATTAATTTTTTTATGATCTTTTGGAACATATATGCATGATTTTTAGTAGGTTATGGGTGGTCCTAGAATTATATATTCCTTCAATGCATTGGGTAAAGATAGATATCTCTTGAGATAGTAAGAAATAGAATGGGGAGTGAACCCAAATCAGTAATGGGATCTTTCTACTATAATAGTCTTGGGAGAGGACCTTGACTAAGGATATGATAGAATAGGGAGTGAACCTAATCTTCTATGAGAGTCTTGGTAGTGAGCCTTCACTAAGGAAATGATTTTCCATTCTTATGTGTATACCAAAAAATAATGTATTATGCCAATTCTATGCTCTCATGGATCATGTTCTTTGATTTATTTAAGATTAATATCTTATGAAATACCAATATTTATTCCATGGATCAAGATTATGATCTATAATATGAAATTTATGGTTTGAAAATGTTATTAGCATGTTCTCATACCCTAATACTCATGTTATATTAAAGTGATCGTCGATATTTCTCTTATTTATCCTTATTAAGAATAGAGCTCATCATTTATTATGTCTCATTTCCCTAGGTTATTAAGAAAGGTTATATGTATGATATTTCTAATAAGGGTGTTATATATAAAGAACTTTTTAGGATATGATGTTGATATCTTATGATCAAGTTGTTTATGTATCCAATTTTCCAAAGAAAATAGACTTGCATGATTATAGAATAGATTATAATGTTATGTATTGAATGTTAATTTAATAAGATATAATATTTATGTATGAAAAATATGGTTCTCCATATCATGTGGTTCTTCATCACACAAGATTTGTTCATGAAACCTATTCTCTATGTAGCTGAGTGGCTCATAGAACCTCTTTACACTAAATGGGTGTGTGGAACTTCTCCTTTTAGAATTTATGTGGCTCTTAGTTGCTCTATTTTTAATGTGGGAAATAATGATATCTCTCTGATATATTTTAATATAGGTTATCCACTCAATTGGTCTATATCTATAAATGATTTTGACCATAATTTCTATAATAAAAATTACCTGTTAAAGAATCATTAGAATCTCTTAAAATTTGTCATACCCATCAATCAATTTGAATTCCCCGAAGTTATCAATATTTTCAATTATTAGAACATGTATTTTGATTATTATTTTATAAGTATTCTAAGAATCATAGTGTCTGCACATAGTCATATTCTTTATTTGTGAGTTTAGACTCATGTTCATGTGATAATATCACATGCATCAATATCACTTGGTAGTCTCAGTTCATCCTCAAAAAAATCTATATCTTCATGTAAATGCATTAATAACCATTGTAAACTCATTCAAGATGATCCAGTGTATGATCATCTCAAAAATATTGAGCTCAAAACAATCCTAATGACCATGTTTTTTATCAATATCATCATGACATTGAACTAGTAGCATTGGGGAGATCGCATGTGAAATGGATGAGTGAAGGTTGAAGATGAATTCATGGTTAGTGGTAGATTATTTAATTAGTGTTGATCAAATGGTTGAGCTTATTTCCATATTTTTTTAATTCGAATGAACAATTCCTTTTTTCTACATCCCATGCCTAACTTTACTTCAGATATACTCTTCTTTATAAAAAATATCATTCTTCTTCTTCTAGAGCTATAACCAGGGTCGACACACACTCACCCATCATTAGGTCACGTCACACCTACATGGTCCACCTAGTCACCTCTAACCACTTTCCATGCACATAACTATACACTCTTTGTGGGTTCTATGAAATCCCACTACACATTCTACCATGTTAGATCTCCTATATGGCTCTCCCACTTGGTTGATCCTGCTCTCACATGTGTGGGATTGAGTTGTCCTAGTGAGAGATCTTGATTAGAAAAAATATTTGGAGACCCAAAATAATTATGAATTATATAAAATAAAAAATTATACTATAATTCCTTCTTCAACATAACTAATCATGAAAATATATGTATATTTTTTCATGGCCTTCAAAACTGATGTGTCATCATCTTCATAAAAATACTCATACAGTAATGAAATATTTCATGAACTTTATTTAACTTCCTCAAACATCATCCAATTATAACCAACATTGGATATATCATCCTCATTCTTCACTAAATTAAACAATGTGTTTACACAAAACACTATTAACTCAAGTCCTTGAGAATTAAAAATGATTCAACAATCATCACACTTAAATTCACTTTATAGAAAATATAATATGTGACCTTTGAACTTATTTGGATAGGTCTTCTTCAAAACTTCAAAAACATCCAAGTTTCTTGACGCAATGCACTTGACTCTTTGGAACATTAATCTTCATACTTACCAATCTTGTGAACACCAAAACACACTTCCATGGTATTCTTCTACTTCAATTCATATTAACATGATGTGTTTTATATCTTAATTAATTATTCAAAAAAATGTAGGATAATGACATTTTCCAAAATAGTACTGAAGAACCCTCCTTGAAAAATATATAAAATTCCTAATAATTTCCTTAAAACTAGGATCAATTAAAAATAAATAAATATTTAAAACATCTAATATTGATAAATTAATAATTAAAAGGGGTTTACAAGAATGTAAAGGATACATATAAAATCATAAAATGGGATTAATGTAATAAAAATTCAGTATAATCTTAATTCTCACACACCCTTCCTTTAGTTCACTCTTTGGTGGATCTTTACATCCCTTGAATTAATTCCATTTTCAATTAAATTTTTTATCACTATGAATTTAATACAAAAGTAAAAAATTATATGTATATATGAGGAAATATTAATAATTATATCATGATCCTTATAAAAAATACATGCCTCGGCCTAATATGGAGGGAAAATCAAAATGAAAATAAAATTTCTCTAAGTGGCCCATCAAAATTTTGATTTAACTAGGCTCTTAGTACCTCAATATTTTCAATAAATTGGTTATCTTTTCTTTTTTATAACTATATTACAAGTTCTAAATTTTTTATCTCCACATCTAATATTTAATCATAAACCACTACACAAAATGAAATTGGTGTTATGAGTCTAATTTATTATAACCTATAGCAGATTACATTGAAACTTAACTAGAACAATATATCACCTATAGTTCATTTCCTCAAATAACCAAAGGCTACCATAAAGTGGTGAGGGTGACCAATATCTAATGGGTGAAAAATTTCCCTCATAAAACTTTTCCTTATCTACACTAAAATTCTAAAAAAATTACCATGAAGTATCCATAATTCTGATATATAAATGATGCATAAACAAATAAAAAATATTCCCCATGTATTCTTAGGGGTATACATATATTTTAGTATACTTAAGTGAACATTCCAAATAAAATTACTACATGTTATATAACTATTAAACCCAAATAATGTGAAAAAGTATATATAATAGATCTAAACAACCCTTTATAACCTTTATATATTTGTGGGTTAATCAAATTAATCAGCAAAGATGCCTAAATAGAACTATAAAAATGATGGAAACTCTATAATACTAAAAATTACCAAAATATCCTACACAATATAACCTAAGGATGTGAATCCCATTATATAAAAAGATAAATTAAAACCTTCAATGTAGCATACCAGGTTATACTATAATTTAGGATGTGTTTTATTACTTTATTTAGAGGAAATTTTTCACATTTAGAAGTGATAGACCATGAAAATTGAGTTGGTTTGGTGAGGTTTAGAGTGTTAGAATTTAGTTTTATCCATGTGTAGTGTTCCAAGAAGACATTAAATTTTTTTAGTCAATTATTTAGGATTATTCACATATTTATTGGTATAAATTGATGACAATTGGAATTATTTCATTAATTAAGACCCTTAAAGGGTTTAAATGGGTGTAATATAATGATGGATTAAGTTTGTATAGAACCAAATGTAGTTCAATATGTTTTTTGGGGTATATTTATGTATTGGAAAAGTATTAAGGGAGTATCAAGTATTAATTTTAAAATTTAAGGTTGAATAAAGAATTTTATAAAGATGTACATTTTAGTAGAACTGGTTTCATGGTTAGATAACCATTCATTACTAAGTAGGGGGTGTTTCATTGTTAAAGAATTGTTAATTCATTTCTAACACATGGTTAAATAACCATGCATGGATATTGTTCATGTCAAGGTAGTGAAATTTGTATACATGGTGCATACTTAAATAACTTTTCATAGTAATAATGTGTTTTATAATAAATTTTTGTGAATTTTTGTTTCGTCACCAAAATCCCTAATCTTGGTCAAAATAATGAATGGAATTATTTAAGAAGATTATTTGGTGCTGGATTGATTTGTATTCTTATAATGGAAAGTTAGTAATTGATTTATAGATCATTTAATCGATGTGGTTGTAATTATTATTATCATTAATAAAAAATTTATTAATAATAATATTAATATGATTATGTTATTAATAATAATATTATTATTAATGTAATTATTAGTATTCTTAATATTGTTAGTATATATATGGTAATATATGTATAGAAGTTAGGTTAGTATTAATTATTGGTTGATTTTAAAGTATTGAGGTTTATTAAAAATAAAATTAAAGGAAAAATAATTCATTTAAAATGGGAATAGTTATTAGATATAGGGATTTTAGGAGAACAAGATAGAGGGAAAATATTTCATTTATATATCTCCCATTTATCTCCTCTCATTCTTCTTATACTGACTTCACACTAGTTGTTAGGTTAATAAATGAACAATTCCTATAAATATATGGAAATTATATAGAGGTAAGCCTTATATTTTTACATCATGGCTCTTTATTGTTCATTACAAGTTTCTAAATGGTACAATTTGGGTTATTTTCTATATTCTCTAGATCTCTCTCAATTTAGTGGATTTAATCAACAAGATTTGATCTAAGTGTTATGGTTTATGTACTAGGTGGGTATCCCAAACCAATTTGTATGGTTCTTGACATTTTCTTGTGTTCATATATGATAACTAAAAATAATGTATATAAGGGGGTAAAAAGGTACCATGAGTTTCCATAAATATATGAATTAGGAATCTAAGGGGAATAATACTGTCACACTATGATTATTAGTAAATTTTTGGACATATTGGTGATGATTTAGTTGAGTGGTCCCTATAAAAAAGGAATGAGAATTTTTAGTCAAACTTTAGGTGTTTAGAAAATTATAAAATAATTTATATTAGTTAATGTGACTTATATAGATAGCATTTCATTGAGATAATATGATTTGGGTGGACTAGTTATAGTTCTACCCAAGGGATTAATTATATGATTTTTGGGAAATGTATCCTGAATGGGAATTACAAGTATCTATAATATTATGAAATATTCATGGAATATAATGGAAATGAGATAGCCATAGTAAACAAGTAAAGAAATTTTTTAAACCATTTATTCATATAGTCACCTAATGAATTGGTAAAAAAACTATAAAAGACATTAATTCTCAATATTGAAGTATCTTAAATATTATAAAATTATGAATTATGTATAGTGATATCAATACGTTCATCTTGGATTAATCAGAACCATTTTTAGAGTGTTCAGTGATGTAGTCACACAATGAGTTAGGTAGTTATTTAATGGGAATAAAATTTTTGGGAAAATTTTAAATCTCTATTAATATCTATGGAAACATTATTTTTCCTTCATTGTTCTTTGAAATGGATAATTATCATTATACATGCATGTTATCGCATTGAATTATTTATTGAATGAATTGATACATGATCTCATGACATGATATTAATTTTATTCCATTATACATTGATTGGGTAATGGATAAATTAATATACATAAATCATTTACACCTTACATTGTTTTTTCATATCTATAATAATGTTATGTATAGTTGATGTTCTATATTTATTTTTATCATTTTAAGTTTATATTTTTATTCATATGAATTATTGATAAATGGATAATATTATTCATGTATTATTTTAAGTATTTATGGATTACATGGTCTAAGAAATTAAATAATTGAAAATTATCCATTGGTGTTAAAGTGAGATAAACAATTAGGTCTGATGTGAGATAACCCATTAGGCTCAATATAGACCAGTGGGATTGTATAGTAAAACTAGAGGGGTTGATAAATTGGGAATAATAGGGTCTGTGTGGTATAACTAATGGGGTCAATGTAGACTAAAGGGGTTAGTATATTGTGGACTAGTAGGTTCAATGTAGTGTGTACTAGTGGGGTGTCTTGTGAATCAGTGGGGTCAGTGAAGTGAGGTTGGTCGGGTCAATGAAATTTTCCCGATGGTGTCATTATTGACCAACAGGTTTAGTGGTGTGTGACCATTGATATTAGTAAACTCTATTGGGTTCAGTTTATAGTAATATTATAAGGTCAGATCCTATTATACCCTATCGATTGATTAAATGATAGTCACACTCATATTGGTCAAAGAAAGTATGGTCCATAATAGTGATGTCCTAGTAAACCCAAGAGAAACTGACAGGGTAATATTAAGGTTTTTTATATTGTGATACTAATGATATTCATACACGTAAATATTTCACATTATGTTTAGATTTATTTAGGGATTCCTACTAATTTATCAAACTCCCACCCTACATATAAACCTTGGCACATATGAAGATCTTATGATTTCATTTTAGGTGTTAACAGCTATCAAGAGGTAGGGGTACAAAGTTGTAAAGAGTCCTATGGGATTGGTATATAGTTATTATCAATAATATCACTATTTTAAACTCATTTATGTTTTATATTTATTTTTATGTTTTTGTTTTTGTATTAGAAACAATTAAACTATAAATATTTCATTCAAACAGTATTTTGTAATCACTACTAGAAATATCACCTATACCCACGGTTTAGAACTGTGGGTATAGCCCATGAAACTGTGGGTATAGGCTATACCCACGGTTTTATGGACCTCGGGCTAGAGTGGCGTCGCAATAGATTTATACCCACAGTTCCTATAAAATCGTGGGCATAGCCCAAGAAAAACTCAGATTACCCACGGTTTACCAAACCATGGGTATATATCTATATCCACGGTTTTGTAACCGTGGGTATATAGTTTTCCAGCACCCAAACTATACCCGCACAGCAGAATTACCCACGGTTTGGTAACCGTGGGTATACAGTTTTCCCCCGCACAACAGAATTACCCACGGTTTAATAAACCATGGGTATAAACATTTTACCCCAAAAACTACAGCTTCTAGCTTACCATCCTACACCTATGCAACTTCTAGCTTCCTACCATCCTGCACCTATTCCTACCATCCTGCACTTAAAAACAATAGAAACAAAAATAAAAAATATATGTATTTCAATCATGGTGGTGGGAAAATTAAAAATTCCAACTTGGATGGAGAAAAAGTGATAGAATTTCAGCATTCCAAAATGATGCATATCTTAAAATGATGAAAAAAATAAGACATTATCTATTTTAATAAGGTTATTACTAATCCAAATTCAATATTCCCATCGTTGTTAGAATCAAAAGAAAATGTAAGAAAAATCATGTCACACAGGAGTTCCCAGAACAAAACTGACTTACATTATCAATAATGATTACTACAAGACTAAGTTAAATCTAGGATATTATAAACCAACACAATACTAACCATTTATATTGACTCATGTCCAAGATTGTGTAACCATCTGTATTGCCTCATACTAACCGCAAGAACATAAAAACAACTAATTATGAACCTTTATTACAAATGCTAACAAGAATGAAGTACGATAAAATCCAATACTGAACTTGCATGAATAATAAAAGATCATTTTTGGTCAAGGATCATGGAAATTAGTGAGGATCTATCCCAAATGAAAAGAAAAAATATAATGGAATTTCTGCTATGTCAAAAAATTAAAATCAAAACAATAAGACCATGTTTTTTGAAAACTCAAGTGACCATCCAGATTAAGGAAATTTGGAGTGCACTAACTTGAATATAGAAACTGCTAAAAAAGTGAAGAAAAATATAGCTAATAATATGTTGAATATGAATATGGAAGATTCAGACGTTCACTAAAATTATGGTTTTTATAGAGGATCCAAAACTAATTGTGGGAAGAATTTTGATTTGTGTCTAGATGCAGTGGGTATACAGTTAACGCTGCCAAAATTTATGATGAAATGGTCAGGACCGGGTTTACTCAATGTATCAAGACTTATAATGCCCTTCTAAATGAACTGGATCAATTGGGAAATTGGAAAGCAGCAGATACCATCTTTCTAGACATGAAAATAAATAACATGCTACTCTCAGACACTCAAACTACTCACTAACTCCATGATTCTTTTTGTCTGACTCTTCACTATCAAAGAATGAATTTCAACCAACATAGGTGTATCAATTATTCTCCACCTTCATCTAATGATGAACTCAATGAATCTCCAATAGGAATACCTCCTAGATCTCCTTAATCTAACTTTCCATCCCATATATGGAAATCTTTAGTTCTCTCTTTCTCCATACTTGTTGTTGTCCTACTTTTCACTAACAATGAATGAATTTACACCAACATAGGTGTATCAATTCTGGTCTACATTTACCTAATGATGAACTCAATGAAACTCCAATAAGAATACCTCATAGATCTCCTTTCTCTGACTTTCCATCCCACATATGGAAATCCTTAGTTCTCTCTTTGTATCTTTGAGATCTATTTCTATTGGTATATTCCAAGAGATTTCTTCCTTCTTTTGAAAGAGAAATATATCTATTTCTTATATCTATAGAATCACCATGTCACCCTCCAAATATCGAGTCATGATCACCAATTTAATCCACTGATATTCTTTCTGAAAGATAGAAATTTTTAACCTACAGGCCTGTTAAGTCTATTCTAAAATAGTGTGTTCATTACCACCATGGTGTGGAACCTTCATCTTCCAGTAATACCTACAAAAATTTCATGTTCATTAATTCGAAATAAACCTCTAACATGAATACCACAAACATCAACTCTATGACTATATGAGTGAACCTCGTTGTATCAAACATGAAAATGATGAAAAAAATCCTTTGATGATGCATTTGTTGGTCGACTCAAAAACTGTATTCAGGACTATTTGGACTTCTGAATTTATGAAGACTTTTCTTGGGAAATCTGATTTCAAGTACTTGGGAGAATTTGGAAATATATGTACAGTAGTCGATGTGTTTATATGTTTCCTTTTTGTAACACCTCACTCTTTTCTTGCATTGTAATTTAAAGTGCAAGGTAATAATTATCGACATCAAAAGAAAATAATTTCTCAACACACTCATATTAAACCCACCTAGATGATGAGTAATAAATTATAGTACTCAACCCATCATAGCAGTTGAAGCATTATAGAATTTATTGTCCTAAAGTTACAAGATGAGTTATTGATGCTAATCTAAAGTGAATCTAAAAGATGATAGATGAAGAAAGGTTCACATTTGGAAGATATGTTGAAGTGAAGAAAGAATGAAGATACATTTTCAAAAGATGACTCGTAGACAAAAGCCCTCCACCTTCCCAGCCCTCCCCATCCCTCCCCACTACCCAGCCCCTCCCCATCCCTCCCCACTGCCCAGTCCCTCCCCATCCCTCCCCACTGCCCAGCCCTCACCCTCCCCCCCTGCCCAGCCCTCCCCCTCCCCCCTGCCCAGCCCTCCACCTGCCCAGCCCTCCCCCTCCCCCCTGCCCAGCCCCTCCCCCTCCCTCTCCATTGCCCATCCCTCCCCCCCTGTACAGCCATCCCCCTGCCCAGCCCCCCTCCCCCTCCCCCTCCCCCTCCCCCTTGCCCAGCCCTTTCCCTACCCAGCCCCCCTCCCCCTCCCCCCCTGCCCAGCCCCTCCCCATCCCTCCCCACTGCCCAGCCCTCACCCACCCCCCTGCCCAGCCATCACCCTGCCCAGCCCTCCCCCTCCCTCCCCACTGCCCATCCCTCCCCCCCTGCACAGCCCTCCCCCTGTCCATCCCCCCTCCCCCTCCCCCTCCCCCTCCCCCCTGCCCAGCCCTTTCCCTACCCAGCCCCCCTCCCCCTACCCCATGCCCAGCCCCTCCCCCTCCCTCCCCACTGCCCAGCCCTCCCCCTGAATCTCCTTGCATGAAATATGTAGATGCATGACATGTTTTATTTGGATGCAAACCCAACCAGGTAAGGTACTGTAACTATTAGAAAACATCCTAAAATTTTGATAAGGTACTACAAATCACTGTATTACAGAACAGATTATAACAGAAAACAAATCTAAAATCGGATGTCCAACTAAATATGTTCCCTTAAGGTATGTTTATTTAAGGTAATACAACTCACTGTAATACAAAATAGATTATAACACAAGAAGTACCAGTCAAACTCATGAATAATGTGATTATCACTGTATCATTTACTGCTTGAGTTGTAAACAATATAAACTTCCATACATCCTATCCTATTGAAGAGTTAGTTGGGAAAAAAATACCTTCATCAATCCTCGCTGAGAAATAAATGATACACATCTCTTAAGTTTCTTATCCATGCTTGTAAATCGAAGGCATTCATTCCATCATCCCATGCACATTCACCAATATTTCGGTTCATCGCTATGCTGGGATGAGAACAATCAATGTATTCCTAGAAACTCTTAGACATGACCCACAAAAATCAATATACATTGGAGTCAATAGTGAAAACATATCACCTGCATTCATATTTTGGATGAAAGGGAGGTTAACTCCATGATTTTACGACCAATAACCTGCATTCATATAGTGTGTAAACGCAAATGAAAAATGATGCATGGTAGGGAGGTTAATTCCACAATTTTAGGAAAACATACCTGTTGTAGAGATCTGGCACTAATTAGTGTAGGATTCCCTTGATCTCTTCATGTGCAGAGTGAGTCACCTGCAATATATAAATAAAAAATAATCAATATTCATCTTAAAATATGAAGTGCGTAATAACATATGAAAAAGTATTATGCGAAGGGAAATACTGCAAATTGTCTAGGAGATTATTTCAACGATATTAAGAGAACATACCTATTGTGGGGTGAGCAACACATCGGTCAAGATTCGATTTAAGTGGCTACTCTGGGCGGTTTTGTTAACATCCACCTCACTCGTGCACTTGCTTTGTGTTTCCAGCGCACCCTTCAAGAACACTTTCAGCTTCCAGAATGATGATTCACTCTGCATCCCACATACCAATTATGGCCGGAAACAGAGAGGAAACAGAGCATTTGTGCTTCAATGAATAGTCAGAAATGTCAGGTTTAATGATAGCAACCAAAAGTGTTTACCTTCAACTGGAAGACAGTGCCCCAATGATGATTGTTCAGAAGGCGCTAAAGAAAGGTGATGTCCTGGGAGTGGTCGATCCTCTAATGCACCATGGTAATCAACTAAATCAGCTGCAAATTCATTCTTGGGAGCACTTGAAGTCCTACTTCATCATATTATGAAAATATGAGTCTAGGGTTAAATTGTATATTTGAGGATGTAGTTGAGTAAAAAGAAAACTTGTCATGATGTAAAAAATGGTGTGGTAAAACCATACCTTTAGCGACGGTGGATAAGTCGACACCGTGTCCAGCTCCTCCCCCAGCCCCTCCCCCTCCATCCCCACTGCACAGCCCCTCCCCCTCCCTCCCCACTGCCTAGCCCCCCCTGCCCAGCCCCTCCCCCTCCCTACCCAATGCCCATCCCCCCCTGCCCAGCCCCTCCCCACTGCCCAGCCCCCCCTGCCCAACCCCTCCCCCTCCCTCCCCACTGCCCAGCCCCTCCCCACTGCCCAACCCCTCCCCCTCCCTCCCCACTGCCCATCCCCTCCCCCTCCCCACCTTCCCAACCCCTCTCCCTCCCTCCCCACTGCCCAGCCCCTCCCCACTGCCCAACCCCCCCTACCCAACCCCTCCCCCTCCCTCCCCACTGTCGAGCCCCCCTGCCCAGCCCTCCACTGCACCCCCCACCCCCCCCCCCTCCCAACCTTCCCCTCCTAGCCCCCCCCCCCCCCCCAACCCTCCACTACAACCCCCATCCCAAGCCTCCCCTCCACTGATAAGGCCAAGATTAGATGGCGAGATAATAATTAACACACCAAACCATAAAAACAAAAATGGCATGTAAATATTACCTAAAGAATTGTCAAATAACACCCCCGATGAAAACATAATCCAAAATGCATTTCATTGCATAAAGAAATTCACATACAAGCCATCCACCAATACAAAAAAATTAAAACTCCAACACAAGTCTCTCTACTAAGTCAAAAATGGAGGGGATTAATATCACCCCCATCACCATCATCGTCATCCCCATGTCCAGCATCATCATCATCAGCAGCAACATCGTCAGCATCATCATCACCAGCAGCAACATCATCATCATCATCAGCAGCAGCATGAATCTCATCACCAACAACAGCATCAACAACAACCTCGCCAGCTCTATCGCCACCACCGTCATCTCCACTAGGACCCTCATGGGAATCCCCCGAGGCATTATGTAAAGAGCACATTGATTCTATACATGAATCAAAAGTGGAAGCAACCTCTGGTGGTAGTGACTGACTCAACATTGACATAGCTTTCATGAAATGTTCATTCATTAGCTTACTTTTTTCACGCTCCTCTAATACTATTTTCTTTTTCGCAGCTAATTCAGCATGTGTACTTTCCAACTCAGAGGCCTTAGAAGCATTAGAGGAGTCCGATGATGACCAATACCTAGAGGGGACAATGTTTTTGCCTGGTCTACAATGGACTCTTCCTGGATGCTCCACACCAAACACCTGACTCAAATGATCATTTGGCCCTAAGTTGTCAGCTTCCTCATCCATGGCCTCCAAGGTAGACTATTGAAATTATACACATATTAAATTGTGAATTTCGTATAAATGTTTGAAATATATATAAAAAAACTTACAATTTTTTCTTATGTTTGTGAATTAACTGCAGTTCCATCTTTTCTTTTCCTACTGAAGTAGAATAATTTGGAACGAGGTACAGGACCTTCAATGCCCCATTCAGCTTGCTTCATATGAGAAATGCACAAATTTGGATTACAACCATATATGATAAATGCAAAAAATTAGATTGAACGTACCAGCCGCTTCTCATGATCGGGCATTATAGTGCGCCCCAATGTGTGTAGATATATCATTTCATCTTTGTTTTTTTGTTTTTCGCTGACACTTCCTAAGAAACAAAAAAACAATACAAGTAATAAGAATTAAATTTTATATAAAAACCATTAAAGATGGGTAGTACCTTATACTTTTCAGTCTTCCATTGTGCGATCATTTTTTGATATTGACTTTTTGGACAGTCAGGGTTTGTGGGTACACCCTCTAACTCGGTACCCACTCTGCTCCTCCAACCAATATGTAACTCATACTTGTATGACCGCCAATACTTTCCAAGATCACTCAACCTAGCAGCTTTGGAAGCTTCACCATTAGGAAAGTGAAATCGAATCTGCAACGAAAATGTTAAGTCATATAAATACATTACTAATATAAATATAAATTTATAAAATTTCTGTAACCATATCTGCGCCCATGCCCTATCCTTGATGTCAGCACTGATATCTCTCCATGACACCGGTTCCATAGGAACGATATCATGATATTTGGATAAAGTAGCCATGAAACTTCTACACTCCTTAGCATTTTTACCTACCATTTGATTTTGAGGATTATAATACACCATAATATGAGTTTCACGATTCCAGGCATCCCGTATTTGAGTGCGCCCACGTCGCCTAATAGAAGATCCCACTAAATAACATAAGAGGTGAAAAGAGAAGAGTTAAGTGACAATACAATAAGAAAAAAGTGAAATTCTATAATTTGAAAAATTTATAATAAAAAAACTTGATGCAGGCTCTTGAATAGGCTGTGAGGCATCCGTGGACTGTGCTGGATCAGCATCCTCCGAAGGAAGTATCTGTTCCACAGCATGCTCCGGCTGATCTTCATGAACATGAGTGGAAACTTAAGGAACAGACTCAATATGTGCATGATGGATGGTAGGAAAAGGAGGTGGCGTAGACGTGTCAGAATATGCGTAGTAGGTCTGGGGATACATGAATGGATATGGAAATTGTGGAGTTGAGAACATCGGTCGAGTCAGCGTGGACGTGCAATGGGAAAAAGAGGGTAAATGGGATGATGATGGCAGCATGTATGGGAACATCCCAGGGGTCTCAAACGGAGGGCGGACATGTGTGGTAGATGGGATGTCCACTAATGGGTCAGTGTGGGGAGTGGTAAGACGGGAGCTCCGCCTAGGTCTAGGAGGATCCCTTCTCGGTCCCATACTAGGAAGAGGAATCTCTACAGTTATATATCCCTAAAATAAATTTGATCAAAAATATGAACTTCATATTATATGTAATGCAGAAGATAAATATTAGAATTATTATACTCACTGAATACAACTCACACTCGTGTCTAACAGGATCAACATCAAATAATCTTTTTTTGCGAGCTTCTGTAGTTTTCTTCATAATCTGTATAAGAATGAAATAAATATTTTTTAGAAAAAATTTTTACTAATCATACATACAACTTAGAAGCCAAAGAATACAAAAAATTTCATAACATCTTTCAGTAATGATAATTTACAACCAAGTTATACAATTTTTAAAACCACATTTTAAACCCAGTTTTCTGAATTGAAATAAATATAATTAAATGAAACGAAACCAAACAATACTAAAACAGACATATCATTCCAAACTAAAACTAAATTATAGTAATTACATTCTTACCAACCTGAGAAACTCAAGTCAATGTAAACTGAATGAACTCTGAATATATATGGTTGCTTTTATATATTACCCTCCACTACCTCAGGTTCAACATCATCTCTCACAATGGGACAATTTGTGTCATCAAATACAATATTTTGGCTAACACCGATGGGGGAATCAATGGTGACAATTTCATCCCCAGCATAATGAAAAATATGTCTTGGGATTACTTCATTAATGACACCGTAATCAGGTTTCAGATGATCTTTAACTTAAAACACTTGTTTTTCCATTGATGCCAAAATGTATGGTTCATCAGTATGCAGGAATCGACTCATGTCAATAACTCTAAATCTGCAGTCATCAATAAATGTACCATGTCGCTTCATTTAATCAAACCATTTACATTTCATCATAGTGACTCGACCTTGAGAGTAGTAATCCAATAACAATATTTTCTCAACCATCCCATAATAATACACATCTTCATATCGAGGTCGACTATCTGATGCACTGGCATAACAATCTGTTCTAGCAGTTAACATAACGCCATCATGTTGCGTTCTAATTTTCACCGCTTTATCAGTTGTAACAAATTTATATCCATTGATTATTAAAGATTTGCAGTCACGAACCAAAGAATTGGGACCAAAAGCCAACGCTCTTAATTCTTGAGAAATGAAGTCAGCAGGTAAACTCAATACCTGAAATACATATGAGTAATATAATTACATATATATCTATATTTTAAGGTATATAATGTAATGGGCATACCTTTGATTTCAACCAAGCTGGGAACTCTTGGCTATGCATAGCCTCTCTCCTTCTCAACGACAATGACTGATTAACTCTACTAATAATTTGTTTATGTTCTCTACATAAAATGACAATAAAAGTATAAGGTATATGTGATATGATATCATATGAGATAACATATATATATTCAAATTACTTACTTGATATAGGCATCGAACAAACCACAATTAAACAAGATTGTTCGATGTGCCATATTCCGCTCTTCAAAGCTCAATGTAACCAATGTATATGACCCGACAATTCCACCTGTTTGGGGAATAGATGGAAACGAGGGTTGAATTTCCTCATATTGCTCATCTTCATTTCTCATTGGTCGATTATGTCTTGTGTTCACATCAGACAAATACATTGAACAAAAATCCATACATTCTTGGGCCAGATAACTCCTCACAATGGAACCTTCAGGATAATTCTTATTTCAGACATATGATTTCAAAGTGCACATATTTCTTTCAGTGGGATACATCCACTAAAAAGCGACTGGTCCCCCAAAAAGTGTCTCAGTTGGAAGATGAATTGTTAAATGCAACATGCAAGTGAAAAAGGATGGAGGAAAAAAAATTTCCAACTCACACAGAATTAACGGAGCCTCTTGCTGCATTTTTATCAACAATGATTTGGATAACCTTTTAGCACAAAGGTCTCTAAGAAAATGACACAACTGAATCACTGCCACTCTTACATTATTGGATAGCAAATGCCGAATTGCTATTGGAATCAATTCATGAAGCAGGATGTGATAATCATGAGTTTTTAGGGATTTCAATTTCAAATGTCTTTTGTTGACTCGTTTATATATGTTGCTAGAATAGCCATCTGGAACCTTGATATTCTCCAATATTGCCAAAAATCGATCTTTCTCTGCCGGTGTCATCACATAAGAAGCACAAGGAACTTTCCATTTGTTTTAACCGATACAAACAGGATGTAGTTCTGGTCGAATATCCCAATCCAATAAATCCTGACGATATCAGAGGTCATCTTTGGTCTTCCCCTTAATATTCAAAAGAATTTCAAGAAACATTTCACATATATTTTTCTCAATATGCATTATGTCTAAACAATTACGTAACAAATTAGTAGACCAATATGGCAACACAAAAAAAAATACTTCTCTTTTTCCAATTGTAAGTGACTTCAGTATCATCATTCTTCCTCTTTCGAGATTTCAACTGACCTTTCCCTAATGAAAAGCTGAAATCTTTCAATTCATCAAGCACATCACTTCCTGACATACGTTGAGGTGGTTCTTCAGTGTCAACATTATTATAAAACCTCCGACGATTCTTCCTGTATTGATGATCCATTGGCAAGAATCGGCGATGCCCCATGAAACTAAAACTATGACGATATTTAAGCCTTCTCGATCGTGTATTCTTCATACAAACAGGACATGATAGTTTTTCCCTTCGTGATCCACCCAGACATCATTTCATAGGCAGGGAAATCATTTATGGTCCATAGAAGGGCAGCACGCATCTGAAACGTATTCTTTGAAGAAGCATCAAATTTCTGCACACCTAAATCCCAAAGTTGTTTCAACTCTTTTATTAAAGGCTGCAAGTAGACATCTATATCATTACCAGGATCCAAAGGTCCAAATATCAGTATACTCAAGAAAGTGAAAGGTTTTTTAATACACATCCATGGAGGAAGATTATAAACATGAAGAAAAACCGTCCACATGCTATGAGCAGTAATCATTTGACCAAACGGATTAAAACCATCACATGATAGGCCCAATCTGACATTACACACCTTAGCTGCAAATTCAGGATGTTTTGCATCAAATTTATGTCGTGCTAATCCATATACAGGACGGACCAGCTCATCATTACCTTTAATTCTCTCAACATCATGCCATCGCATATTAACTGATATTTCTGGAGACATGAATAGATTTTGAAGTCTGGGAATCAATGGAATGTGCCACATGACTTTCTGTGGCACACGAGATGGTGTTCCATCTGCATTTTTCTTCCATCGAGATGTACCACATTCTTTATAGTCATTACGGTCAGCTGTTTCCTCCAAATATAAACTGCAATCTTTCAGACAAGCATGGACTTTATTAGTAGCAAATCCAAGCTTCTTAATTAACTTCCATTCCATGTAATGATTGGAGGGAATATCTGCACCATCAGGAAGCAAGTCCTTCAAAAATGTAAGAATATAATCAATGGCGGTATTAGAAATCCCATACATGGTTTTTCCATGGTATAACCGCATTAAAAATTCCAACTTGGTCATTTTAGTACATTCTTGATATACTGGAGTTCTGGCATCATCCAATAAATTTTTCACTCTCTCAACATCATCATCTTCAACATTTTCCTCATGTGTACGGATATCATTGTCTTCTTGCACCGGCATGTTATCTCTCTCGGAATGATGCACATATGGAAACCGATCAAATATCAAATTCTCCAGGTCACTTCGTTCATTTCGTTTATGAACAGTCGAAGATTGACTCGTCTCTCCATGGTGAAACCAAACATTATAGTTAGCTTGAAATACAAATTTCGTTAAATGATAACTAACTTCTTCTCATCTTAACCATGGTCTTCCAACACAATTATAGTAGGGACACTGTATAAATCCTCCATCTGACGCATTTTTAAATGCAAAATCTAAAAAATTCTCCAAATTACTTTGAAACTCGGTTGAAATCCGATCGGTACGATACATCCAGCTTCTATCCATTCTATAACAAGAAAAAAAATTATCATTCAATAAAAAATGTAAATCATACTTAAAAAAATCATTACAACCAATTTTATTATTAAATTAATCAATGCATAATAGTAGCTATCAAAACATATTTAATGACAAGAGTATTCCATGATTGAATAAGTAGCAATAATAAGAATGATCAGGATAAACCATCTTTCCATATTTACTTTCCATGTAAATCTAGAAAGGATAACATTGGATATCATTTTAAATCCTAAACCTGGATAAGAAATCCAAGATCTATTTCCTTTATAAGGATAATAAATAATATCTAGCAATAATAAGAATAACAACAAACAAATGATAAATTATATTTAAATCTCAAGGACTGATTAAATTCTATATAAATGGTTTGGTTTCTTGGCTTAAAAAATCATGCTCTAAACCATTACATGTTGTTCAATTCACCTTTAAATATAACATTGAAATGTTACGTTAATACATAGTAAAAAACTTTAAATTTAAAAAAAAAAATTTAACTAATTGTTTTTCATAATTTATGGAACATACATTATCAAGATTTGAAGATGATTTCCATGTGTTACTGGTCATAAAATTTAGTATGTTAATTATGAATCATTCCATGATTGGTTTAAGAATTATGTATGTACTCATATAATTATGTTAAAAATAAATTATAAATGGTATTTTCCGATAAATCACTATATATGATCATAATGTGTCTTATATAGTCTAGCATGCCTAAACAATTAATTGATCATGATTTTCCAAATGCATTCAACTAAAATGTTATTGTACCACTCAATACAATAATGAATTATTTATTTTGAAATACAAATGACTGTTAATTTCTCATTATTTAGGTTGTTCAAAATAGGTAAATATAATACAATAATATTTTGGAGTTTGTTTCAGCTTGGTGTTTAATTAAAAGTAAGATATCAAAGAGAAAAAAATTTAGACATAGAAAAAAATCTTGGTGTGTTACAATGAATATTAAATTATTCCTCCCTATGTGTTGTGATCATTATTGGTTTGAAAATCTATTCTCTTAGAATGTTATGAGCTTGGTCTTCCTGGTTTCGCATCGGATGGTTTGCAACAGGTCATGACCACATGGAACAACCCCAATAGATGATTTAGATCTTTCAGTTCATCTATGTAGAGTTTTATGGATTTGGTCATTTGAGACGGTATGGCGTTAGCCATCGGATCGAGACTGTTCTTTGACACAGGACACTTGCTTGTTGAATCACTTTGCAATGGTGGAGAGCTTCATCACATTCAAATGTTGGGGAGGGGCAGTTTTTATGTTGTCAATCTGGTTTTATTTTCCTTGACCCTTAGGGAATTATTTTTCCCAATTCATGATGTCTTTTGGTTTTCCCATTCATCCCTTAAAATGCAGTCTTATCTTAATAAAAATTTGAAGGCCTTCAGGCCATTTGAGGAGGTATGAGATCGATCAAGTGTCTTTCGAGTCATCTATTTATCGAACATTTTTTCCACAAATAGTTAGTTTTTCTTGATAGTCACCCTCTTCTTATGGTATGGGTAAAGGTTAAATTTTCCACCTATGTTGGGTCCTTCTCTAATATCATCTATCTATAATCAACTGTGCTCTTCAGAATGTCATTGAAGACAAATCATCCTTAAACGGTATGGATCAATCTCCTATAAAAATAATAGTAGACATGATGGTCTGTGAGGTTGACCTCATCAGGTTTCTTAGGTTTTTGTATCTTGATTATGTTATTTTCCATGTATGTAAGGAAATAATTGTAAAACTTCTCCTTTAATAAGTAATACACTTTGTCCATCCATTCCTCAAGTCATGGGTGACCCAGATCACTTTTTTCTTCTATTCAAGGGAGAATTTGTTGTTAATGCCGCTCAATGGGAGGTGTCATGTGATTTAGGGCCTTCCTAGGTGCTTTAATTGGAACTACTACTGTTTTTAGGGTAAGAGAAGTATTATCTACAACATTAATGCCTATACGCAGGGGTGTGGAGACACTTGTCCATTTCATTCAAGTAGGGAGCTACCACATTAGGCTCTTCTTTGGTTAAAATAATGGTAGGAGAAATTTCTCCCCAAAAACCTGGAAGGTTGAATCATCCTCCCGGAAGAAGCCTTCAAATATCTTCATGTTAACCATTTAACCTTAATTCATCCTAGTCACTCCAAGCATCCAGAAATGTAACCATGATTGGGATGACCATCATTGGGAGGTTGGTGTAGTGGAGCGGAGTAGGTTTCGACAACCAAAAATGTTTCCTAGGTGTCCCCACAAGCTTAGGACCTTGAGAAGATAAATGCTTAGAAGACGTTGGGTGAAAGTAAGCATCTTTTTCCACAGTATCCACAATAGGCGAGTCATCAACGTCGTCGTACTCATCACCATTTTCTGGCCGCAGCATGGAAAGTACTCAATGCGAGTATTTGCAGTGACCACTTCAGGAATGTATGAGGGCATAGAGGTTCCCAAGGTAATGACCCACATTTTCAGGATTCTCAAAAAATTAAATGACAATGGGCACTAACACATAACCAATTATAGTAAGATAAACTTACATAGTTTAGAGGATCTTCCATAAAGCACTAGGGGACCGGTCGCGAGTGGATGGGTGGCCTTTGAAAAGGTCCCATCACGTCCATTCCATTGGGAAATCAGCCTCAGGGGAATGAATGGTATACTCCCAGAAAGAGCTTCAGTAGCTTGTTCGGACTCCCTTGAGGTCATGACCCCATATTTTACAATTTTACTAGGGGGGACGAGTGGATTTAAAAGGACTTTTCCTAGACAAGAGTTTCCAACAACTCCCTTTTTCTTATCCTTCAACTTTTCACCATATGCCTTGAAAGTTATCACGAGGGGAACTGGATCAACTAATTGTTCATGGGTATATGATTTAACACAGGCCTCAGCGATTCTATTGGTGAGGAAGGGTACAAAATCCCCATATTTCAGATGTTTGGCCTAGCACTGGGTGTCCTCCTGGGTGAACATCAGCCAAAATTGACAAGCTATCATAAGATGCTTCTCTTGACAGAAACTGTTGAGAGTGGGAGGACACAACTTCAAAACATAGTTAAATTGAAGAATAAATTTATAGGGTGAATATCCTTTTCAAATAAGATCTCCTCCAATATGGGCTACCCAGATGCCTTATCTCAAAGAAAATAAGTAACCTTGGTTGACAAATTCTTCAGATGCATTATTCGTAATAGTAGCGGTAGGGAAATAATAAGGATGATAATAGAAATGCTAGTAGATTTTGAGATAAGAAATTAATTCATACTCATTATTTATAGTTTTCTCATCTTTTTTATCCTTTGAAGCCCAAACTACCAACATAACCCCACTGGTACTCTGATGATACGGTCGGAGGGTGGAATGTTGAATTAGTAAGGATTTGATAATGTTATAACCTCCTATAATCAACCAAGAATCATCGATATCTTCCCGTAACATTAATGGAGCATCACAAGTAAAATTACCTTGTTTAAGAGATGTCGAGGCAGAGGCGAAGGCCAGGGGGTCTAGGTTGGGAGCTGGGATGCGGAGCTGGGAGGCAGAGCCGGGATGCGGAGCCGGGAGGAGGAGCCGGGACGCAGAGCCGGGACACAGAGCCGGGAGGCGGAGCCGGGAGGCAGAGGCTGAGGAGGGGAGTCTGAGAGGGGAGGAGAGGGTCGGGAGGCGGTGGTCGGGGAGGGGAGGACAGGGCTGGGAGTAAGGGTCGGGGAGGTAGGGTTGAATGGGGGGAGCGCCGAGTGAGGAGGATCCCGAGGAGGAGCCCGATAGTTCGGGCAGTATGCTATTTTAATACCCACGGTTTTAATAAAACCATGACATACAAGTTTAAACTACATCTATAAAGATAATCATTTTCATTTTTCGTTAAAACAAAAAATATTGGAATAGAATTTTAAGGAAGCTAGTAACATTAAAAAAAACTAGTAAATATAAAAAAAATGCAAATGAATTAACATGAAATTTCTTAAATTAAAGTAAATTGAAAGCCAAGAACATGCCATATGAGAATACTTATGTGTAGAGGTTGAGAAGACTAGGATCCTTACTAAAAAAATTTCCATATGCTATATTTATAGAGATCTACAAGATAGAGTCTCATCATGCCCTAGTGTTCACCATCACGGGTAGTACAAGTAACATCCACTAGTCATGACCTGTCATGCACTAGCATGCGCCCAGTGGGAAGTCCAAGTATCATCCACAACCAATGACCTATCATGCACTTGCATGTTCCCGATGGCCCGTGCAACCAATATTTGTTGGGTCGGGAGGTCCCGTAAACCTAGAGGAGTACTTGTACTAGGTTCCCCCATAAATACCCAAGGCTTCCCATGTGCCACTATTTTGGTACAAGTAATCCAAGAAGTTCAACCATGATAAAAGGTACCATCTATAATAACAAAATGCTAAGATTCCTTAAAACTGGTTTTCCTTACATAAAACAAAGTCCTCAGCCCATAATAGACAAAACCAGCATTAATTTGGTCAATACTATCCACTTTGGCCAAACAACAGATTTCCTAAGAAATTTCTCTCCAAATTTTTTTTATAAATCATTATAAATCTAGGTTAATCATTCCACTAAAACACATCCATGTATTTCATGGAAAGTCATATGATGCATTACATCAAACACATGGTGGGCGATATGTAAAACCAATGTGTTTTTTTAATTTTAAACAACTCTTACACCACAGATTTAAGAAATAAATAGTGAAAGTATGATTAATAGCAATCCCCATGAACATTAAATACCATAAATTTACATTAAAAATTCTTTTAAAATCATCAAGAATGTGTGGTTCGATAAATGACAGAAAATATAAAGAGTCACCTACCTTTATACGGAGCGTGATCAATTTCAGAGGGCATCATCCATGGAATAATACTCTTAAATACCTATGAAGACATCTTTAACAAATTAGAAACCCAGATACAAAGAATCAAGCAATCTATTGGGACCCCAGAAGTGAGAACACTTACTGACAAGCCATGGGTTAAAAGCACCCAACTGGGTGCGGATGACACATATAGGGCTAATCATACTCTCAAGATCAAAATCCCTATAAAGTTTTGGTCATTGATTGAGTGAGGAAGTCGCTCAACCTAGGAGAAATTACTCAACTTCAATATGTCGTCAACTGGAGGAGGGGGGAGCGCGCGGACCAGAGTAGGAGGGGGGATGCGCATGGACCAGAGGAGGATGAGGATGGGGGATGTGCGCCGTTTGGAGGAGGGGTGATGATCACTGACATGAGGTGGGTAAGGGGATTCAATTGAAGGAAACACAGGGGAGGGACTAGATGAGGGGGGGAGTTGCGGCCCGACGAGAGAAGGAGATCGAGCAGGGGTAGGGAAAAATATCGGGCCCTCTATTTCGACGGTTCAATAAAAACCGTTGGGGTAGAATTTCTATACCCACGGTTATTAATAAACCGTAGGTATAGGTTACCTTGAATCAGGCTATTCCCATGGTTTAAAAACCCGTGGGTATAGCTCTATGGGGATAAACCCTCTTTCCAGTAGTGAATTTTTTTGACTGTATTATTATTTAACTATGGGTTGATGATATTTAGTCAATGGAATTTTCAATGGGATTCAACATTGGAATTTTTTTATTTATTTGGATTTTTTCACTTCTCTTATAGAGGTAATAATCTTACTAGTAATTTAAAAAGGTATTCATCATTAATTTAAAACCTCTGGAATATGGGGAGGTGTTCTTATGGTCTTTTGGTGAACTAGTTTGAACCATGTGGTTTGGTACTAATTTGGGTCATTATAAAATGGTATCAATGAAATTTATGGATTATATGAATGTATAAGGGTAGAGATATGATGTTTATAGACTTTAAAGTAGCCTATAAATTGACTTTATTAACCTATTAATGAACAAATATCAGGTTTACTTGGTAAGTTCAAGAAGTGAGATACGTCAAGATTGTTACTACTATGATTTTTTATGATTTGATTTAACTCTTGACCACATATATTGAGAGTGATATGGGATATCAAGAATCATATATGGGAACATATGAATCATGAAATGTGCATGAAATTTTTATTGATATGATGTGATATAACATTTATTCTAAGATGGATTGAAAATGAGAAAAAAATGTTAATTAAAATTTCATTAATAAATAGTTTAGGTTTTATTGAATAGTTTTTTGTGGAAATTTAATTAATTTAAATGGATGGAATTTTCTCTACATATATATTGAGTTCAATTTTGATTCAATAATATATGTTATTGAGGCTATTATTTTTAGGACTCGTGATAGAAGATTTTTTTAGTGTCTATGATATTTTGGAATATGTTATTGACTAATGTGTATGTAATAAAATTTTGTGACATGATTATAATATGATATGTTATATGAGTGTCAATAGAATTTTTAAATCATTTTTTAAACTTTATAGATATTTTTATATTTATTTTAGAATGATGTAATTTTGTATGTTTTTTTTAATTTAAAATAAATGTCTTGAAAATTATTGGGTAAAATAATCTAGTGCCTTAATATGTGATTTCATGGCCAAGAAATTTTATAAAGTGGAATATATTTTGTATTATGATGTTTTAAGAGAAATTTTTTTAATACACCTATTATATGAAATGATGCATTGAAATGAATTTCGGTACCTTATAGTCATATGATTATTGTGATGCATATTGAGTGATATTATAAAGTTAGATTATCCTGATCTAGTTATACATCACCCTTAATCACTTAATGATAAATTAAAATGTTTATTGATGATGATTTAGTTAGTGGTGATTTATGAGGTATAAATTATAATATATATAGTATTAATTATTTTCATACTTTATCCAGAACTACTAAGATACCTATTGATAAATATATCTTACTTTATTAGGTGTGTGAATAAATTCCATGTTTTTGGTTAAATATTATGACATGGGTATTTAGGTGATGTAATTTAGGTTTGAGAGAAACCTAAAAATGGGTAATTGGGTGTTATTGTGGTGTTATAGATTTCATAGGACTATAGGTTGAATTTGAGAAGTTCACCTAGGTTCTAAACTCTCTGTTTTGAAAATAGAGGGAACCAGATACCTAGTGGCCTAGTACTCGGTATTTGTTGGTAGAAGCATAATACCAGAAGGATTAGTGAGGTTTATCATCCACTAGGTGAACCCAGAGTAGGTACCTTATGGGTATCAAGTACATGATGGTTAATGATCAGATACTTATTGGGTGCCTAAGGTGTCATTTTAATATTTTAATTAATTAATTAATTAATTTTAAATTTATAAAATAGGGATTTTCTTATTTGAGATCATTCAACCAGGGTAATATCCATAACCTATCTCCCTCGTTATCTCCTTCCCCTTGGTAGATTCGAGTTAGTATTCATTGTTTCTTCATTTGATTGGTCCCAAGGATTTGTTTTGAGTAAGGCACAACTTTCATTTTCCTATTTTTCTGTATTTTTTTTGTTGTGGTGTGTTTTGAATAATATTTTTGTTTTGGGGATTTGATTATGGTTTTTCAATTTCTTCCTTGGGTCGAATCAAGCTATGGAATTATACATGTAGGTATCTAGTGGTATTAGGTAAGTTGTTCCTAAATTATTCATGTGTTATACAAGTGTTTATGTGTCATGTGATTTATGAGAATGGGTAGTGTTATGTGTGTGACTGAAGATGGAGCTAATTTCAGTTTATATTTTTCATGTGGGATTCTAATGTGTGATCTCATGTGGTTATTTGTGGGTTATGTTGTGTTTATTTCATTCTCATTTTACGGTTTCAGGGATTGTGTGATAAGTCCCTATGTGATGGAAAACATTGATTCTTATATTGTTTTTCTCAATATGGTTCCTTGGGAACATGTTTGTTGTGTTCTATGAGTCCATTAAGTGATGTGGATTTTTCAGTGTGACATGGGTGGTGATGTCCACTAATGTGGGTAGAAGTCTAGGATCGATATTTTTTTATGTCTTTAGCTTATTGGTGATTACCTATCATTATGAAGATAAGTCCACTGGGGTCATGTGCACATAATATAGGTCCCATGAGGTGGTACAAACCACTGGTTTCATGGTTATATCCTACATAGTTGAGTGGATTGTCTTGTTTATTGTTTAACATCACTTTGGAGGAGGTATTCACTGTAGGGATGTCCAAGGGATACCGGTGGTGGTTGATGTCACTGGATAAAATTGGGTGCTCACCATGTTTTATCTTCATCGAGGTGTTGATAGGGTGGTTGGATTAGAGAATAGTTGACCATGGGAATTGTGGAATAGAATGCAGACATTAGTTTATGGTGTCTATACAAATGGGATATATATGTTATATAGGTTATGAATTGGTGTGTAACATTGTGTTTCATGGTATTAGTTTGAATGAAAAGGGTATAATTGGTATTATGGACCATGCGTGCATTATCCCCCTTCAACACTAGGAAAAGTATGTAAAAGAGCTCACTTGTGGCTTGATGAGCATGGTTTGGAGTGGGTTGTATTATTTAGGTATCATTTATTACACTTTTCATACACTCATACATGTAAGTATTTCATTTAAAGGATTTATTGGTGGTGTCTTACTGAGTTTATAATCACACCCTACATGGGCCCTCTGGGATGTGTATAGACTTCATGATTCCCAACATAGGAATGGACAGGTCCCTATGACCAATCTATAGCTGATAAAGGTGAATTAGTTGTGTGATTTGGTAGTAATTATATTTTACACTTGGTTTGGGTAGATCCTCATTAATGAGTTGGTGTTTCCTTTTTTTGGTTTGGGTATGTCCATGTATGATGGCCTATAAGATATCCAATCTTCTATTTTAAGACAGGCAAGACATTTTATGTGTTTATTTTTTTATCATATTTTATACTTTGTTAGTGTTTTGGTTGATATGTTGTGTTTGTCTATTTATTTATAATTTCGATATTGTTTTTTATTACTCTTAAAAAAGTGTATAGTCTTCTCATTATCACCCCTTATACACTCACTACTAGTTGGTATCCTTTTCTATATAGGGAGGAACACCTGAGGTCAGTTGATCTCTAACTAAGATGTCATTCAGAAGATTTGGGTCAGGGATACTACAAAGTGGGATCAGAGTATGTCATATCAGGTTGTTATGAGGTGTTACTGAGTGAGGTTTTCTTTTTTATTTGGGATACAGTATTTGAGAGTTTAGGCATGTGTCCAGACATGGGATGGACATTCTGTTATATGTCTGGGTAGTACAAGTATGAGATAAATTCCAAGTCACCATGGGATATGGGATTATTACTTTGTTTTTCATGGTTATAGTTGAGTCATTAGATATATATAATATATAATTTGATTTTTTTTTATTTATGGCTTTGACTCTTGGCCCTAAAAGGCAAGAGTTGGTACTCTTACTTCATGATAAGCATGTTACACACATGACATGTGTGTGTCTTCTTATGACTTCCATTATAGATATGGGAATATTTTAGAGGATTATAGTGTTAATAATATCCTATATGATTTTTTATCATTTGGTTTCTTGGTTCCATTCAAGTCAGATAATATGGTTTATTTTTCTTGGTGTTATAATATATATAGATCTTATGTGTGTGTGGTTTGTGTGATCCCTGACCATGAAATAATTAGGTGGGTTCATGAGTTCAGACGATGTGGGACTTGAAAGTGGATAGGGAATTGTATGGTATAATGATATGTTCTTCCTATTATAGTTTTCCCTATTTCTGATATCTAGTGTATTGTATGTGTAATGAGAGTGGTATTTGATCTATAATTGTATGGAACCTCGACAACCTTTGTTGAAGCATCAGGAGTGTAGAGATGTGGTGTCACCAAGTCATGAGCTTTATAGGGTCCCTAAGGATAAATATGATAATGAGATATAGTTGGAGGTTCCAAGATAGGAAAGTTAGACACAGTAGTAAGAGAAGTTGGGGAATTGGTTTGATGATCATCTCAGGTCGAGTCTGATATGGGTTATTTAGACCATTGAATGGGGAGCTTTGGGTGATGATTTATTAATATAATATCTAGTGAGGTAGTTCTAGTCAAAACATCCTTCCTTGTTTCAGGTAGAGGGAAGACCTTGGGCAGTTAAGTACTTGTTCGATTCAGTATAAAAAATAGTTGATCTAATCAAGACTCCACCATGGAAAAGGGTAAATCCCACATATATACCTTGAGGACCAGAAAAATGATGGTGGCATGTGAAGTTGTAGGATAATATGAATGATAGGATGATATGAAAGGATTTTTAGGATATTTTCTTTGATCATTTATAACATGATTCATTGATCCAAACTAATCCTGTGAATTCATGCAATTGGAGTAATGGGAGACATCAGTCAATACTATGTTATGAGGTTCATGAACCTATTATGTTTTTAACCAAATTTGGAATGGTATGAGATCTGTAAGGTAAGGTGGTTTTAGGATGGCCTTTAGTGTGCTATTAGGGTGAAATTACACATCTTCAAGTTGACCTTTTTCTTTAAGGTGGTGAGCCAATAACTAATAGTGGAGTAAAACATGAATTATTTGAGAGTGTCCAACCTGGTGGTGAAATCTGGTAATATGGGTAGTGTAGCTTCAAGTAATTATAAGTGATTTCATGAGGAGACCAACCTTGGATGTAAAATTAAAGGATTAACATTACCACTATAGTGTGGTTCAATGACAAAGTGTGTGGAAATGCAAGGAATGTTTGAGCATAGTGTGATTAACCACCTAATGAGTGTTGAGATTGTGGAAAGATAGGGAATCTTGAGAGTTTTTTCTATATGATATTTTATTCAGCTATAGGTTTGGGAACTAGTTGAAATCTAGTGTATGAGGTTAGATTGGGAATAGTTCTAGGAGATAGTATCCAACATTCAACTTAAAACACATGTTATGGTAGTGGGAAAGATACCCATTAGTGGGGGTAGAGTGTGACTCCATATAGAGGAAAGAAAATTGGAAGTTGGGTTTTGGGTTTTGGGTCAGCTACACATGATTGGTCTGACTATCATAGAGAAATATAAGTATTCATTAATGGTTATAGGTATGTTCTTAGTGTGTTGATTTTATTTTTTGTGTTGGATAATAGTATATGGTGTTCGTTTTGTGTAAACAGAATGACTAGTTTTTCATTTAGGTTTGGTAATTAGGTTTGATATGTTAATTTGTGTACTGTTATGGTTGGTTAGTAATGACTAGTATATGTGGGATTCTAGATGATTCTTGGGTATGGAGTCATTGCGGTGTCAAGTAGCTTGGGTTTGGTGAGACGGTGTAGGTGGATCCTATAATGGGGAGTTCCAGTAGGTGTAATTTGTTGTTTTGGTTAAATTAATCATGGTGATCAACATTATATGGGTTTATTTTGATTCATCAAAGTATTTAATATAGTGATAAGGATTCTCAGGTTTGGGTATAGGTAGTTTGATGTCATGGATGGAGATAGCTTGAAGATGGGATATCATATATTGGGGAGGTTGTGATGATCCAAATATTTCAGTGAGGTAATTTAGATCTAAGATCATCCCAACCATGTGTAATTGGTGAATTTGGGGTTTCATAGGGGTTAGATAAGGCTCTTTGGTCATATTCAGGAAGTTTTCTCAAATTCCAGGCTCTATCCTTTGAGGATAGAGGGAATTGAGTACCAAGTGACCTGATATTGGATACCTGATCATATAATCATGGGAGAATGTATCTATATGAGGTCCACCAAAAATCTGGTGGACCTGGAGTGGGTACATGATGAGTATCAGGTACCTGTTGGTTAGTAAAAAGGTTTGTGGTGGGTGCCTGAGATGTTTTTTAAATTTTAATTAATTAATTAATTAATTTTTATTTTATAAAATGAGGGTTACCTCATTTGAGTAAATTTGACTAGGGGGATTCCCCTAAGCCCTCTCTCTCATTCTCTCCTTACCCTAGGTGGGTTCTAGTCATTATTTATTTATTATTCATGTGATTTGTCTCTAGGATTAGTTGCAGGTAAGGCTGGACTTTCCTTATCATCTATTTCAGGTTGCATCACTGTTATGGTGAATTTGAGATTGTCTTTTGTTTTTCTGATTTCTTCCCCCCCTTGAGTTGAATCAAGTTTTGGTATTCTATTTGAAATCCTCTATTATTATCAAGTAGTTGGTTCCAATATTCTTTCTATTTTATACATATGTTTATATGAAATATGATTTATGAACATGGGTAGGGTCATATAAGGCCCCACCTTAACCCTAATCCACTTTAATTCATGTGAAAAACATTTCAAAAACCTGGGATAAGCATAAAAATCTCAGTAAAGGATACACAAAGAAGAAAAACTGTTAGTTTTTCAAAAAAAAAACCATGCATACATTATCATAAGTAATACTCTTCACCTTTATGAAGTAGTAAATAATCTTCACTAAATAAAATCTCATTGATTAAACTTTTTTAACCAAAATATTACCATAAAACCCATAAAAACACACATAACATATAAAGGTAATTTGGGACATAAAAATACTTAAATGGAATAACCATGCGGTCGACTTTCACACATATCACTAAATGGAATATCCATATAGCCGAATTCCATACCCAATGCATTAGAGGTTATAACGTAACCTCCCTTCCTGGTTTATCATGGCACCACCCATCATTTGGTTTATCACGTAACCACCCGCCAAATGTCCAAGTACCACTATAAAATCATAACACATAAAATAATTGCAAATATCAACATTTAATTTGAAATCACAAGGAATCATTTCTAGATATTGAAATAATCAATCCACTTAAAAAACTATTTTCAATATGAAAACACCCAAAAGGGATTAAGGGATTTCTTTTCCTTTTAAAAACACTAAGCCTTATAATGGAATCAAAATAACAATTATGGAGGCGGAGATGTCATTGTTGCTGCAACGTTAAAAACATTCATTTTGTCATTTAGTGAAATGCTTCTTAGATAAAAGATTCCTTTTCAGTGAAATTAAAATTCAAAGGGTTTTATTATACACTATTTAAAATAAGGAGGTGTATATTATCAAAAATGCCTCAATGAAAGGAGATTGAGACGAAGTCTCTTACCTCGTGTCCGACTTGACTCGTTCATTATTTATTTTCATAAATAATAAACATAAGTAAATTTCAAAATGCTTAAGAACATTTTTCATGTTTATTATTCATTTTATGTCACTTATTACCTTGCTATAATAATTAGTTAATTATTTGAGTTCATATTGGACATTTTGTCGATGTTCGGGACTTGAGACAAAAATAAACTTGTTATAATTACAAATTGTCCATGTGGTCAAAAGTAAATTATATCCAGAATTATATTGATGATTTAGATATCATATATATTATATATATACATTATATATGTATTTATAATAGTCCTTAACATTTGGATATAAGAAATGAAATGCACTGTTCATGGAGACGATAAGTCGTACATATGCATGAACACTACTTTCATTTATTTTTCATATTTAAAGGAATGAAACATAAATGATACATAGGTATATTATAATTACAATATAATATCTATGTTATATATTTTTAATAAGTTCATTAATTCCATCCTTTATATGTTCCATGTATATCATGAACGAGTTGTGTAACTTTTAGGGGGCGGTAGTCCGCACTTCCTCAAATGAAATTATCATATATGTACAACATGAAAAGCATGAAGGTATGTTATAAAATAGAATTTAAGAAGTATAGAGATTAAATAAATATCATAAATATAATATATAATTACAATTTTATCATAACGTCCACCATTAGAGGTGGTAGGAGATAATCAAACAATCATCGTTTCATGAGGCAGTAGTTCACCGTACCTAGAAACAGTATATTCGTATCCATTAGATGGAGGTGTGTGTAAGTGTAGTTAGAATAATTCTAATAAAAAAAACCTGGTATATTGATTATTCTATTGTTTTTATATAAAATAATAATAAGAAGATCATATGGAGTGAAGAAGTAAAATAAAAGAGGATAACTTGAGGGAAGATGTTACCTTTAAATCAGTTAACTCCCTTAGTTTTGAACAATAATGCTTTCTTGAAGTGCCTTATTCCTAAGGTAAGGATTCAAGGAGTAATATAGGTATTTTGGGATATTATTTGGTTAGGTTTTGGACAAGCCAAAGGTCTTGAGAGATGTGAGCAATGGGTTAGAGGTGATGGCTTTTTATAAGGGTGGAGGGGCTCTTTAGGAATGTTTGAAAATATTATTTTATTATAAACTAAATTTTAGTTTCAAAAGGTCCCAAACTCATTAAATTTGAAGATTGGATGACTATTATTTTAAATCCTCTCAAAAATAGGTTTTAAACAAGTTTTGGTTTCATTTTTAACCTTATCATTTAGCTTTAACCCATAGTTAACTAATTTAACTTTTACCATGCCTTCTGGTGTATTCACTCTATATGGTTAATATAGTTACCATAAAATGCCAATGGATCCACAGGTGGTTTCTTAATGACATTTTAAACCTTATATAATTAATATGTCCAAATCTTATATTTTTAGGATTATTATATCATTTAATAATATAATATTTGTTTTAAAAACTTATTTATGTCCATTTAAATAGTATTCATATCATGACTTTTTAAAAAATCCAAAAAATAGGATTATTTTGAAAACCCATCATTAATTCAAATATAACAAGTCATTATCATCTCTAAAATTCGTGTATGGCATAAGAAGTTTCAAAATAAATTTATTTTAATATTTATAATCTCATTTATTTAAGACATTCATTAATGAGGTAATCATTACATCATCATTGTGTTATAAGTAAATTTATTTATATGCAGTCTAAAAATTACAAATAAAATACCCTGATGTAGGAAATATTTTTAGATTTCTAATGACTATTTATAGTCAAAATTATCAATTATATAACCCCCTATTAATTTTTTTTAGAAAAACAATACATGTTTATGATATTTTTATTTTTACATTAAATAAAAAGTTATTAATGTCATTATCTTACCCAAATGGCTTTCAAAGACCAAAAGTATCACCCAATGATTTTATTGGTCGGCCATGACTCATCCCATAAGTTTAGAACAAGTGTTAAGCTAAATGTTATATTATTATAATATTATTTTTACCGTGAATTGCCCTATTTACCTTTAACCGCGGTAAATAAAAATCAAAAGTTATTATTCACAAAAAATTATTTTCATCTCATTGAACCATCTTTTACTTACTGATTACAACCATGTATATCGGATTTTTGAAATTCAATTCACCGAAACAGTAAACTTTTATTTAAATGAAAAAGTCTATTTTTTAACTACTATGTAGTGTTTTCACTATTCATCAAAAATTGAAGGTTTTTAAAAAAATACCAATAATTCACCCAAAAAAATTTTGTTATTCAGAATTCAAAAATGATGTATATTATACCAAATTCAAAACATAGAAATTGCACTAATTAATTTAAAATTAATTCTCGTCGTCAAAACCAGAAAGCGTGTTTTTAAGAAGTAAAAACTACCAAAAGATTGACATGTATTTATGTCCAATTTAAAAGTGAAATTGCTTCCAATGACCAAAATTTGATTAAATAGTAAAAATATAATCCAATTACAAATTAAACCCATTTAAAAGATAATATAACAATAAAAATAAATCAGATGAAAAGATGGTTTTGGCTTAAAATGCAGTATTTTTCACTATTCATTAAAATGAACATTATCGGAAAATACCAAAAATTTAACCAAGGTAAATTTTGATGTCCTGCTCCTAAAGAAGAAGCTTATTTTGTAAAATTAAATATATAAAAGTGAAAAAAAACTATATTTAAAAAGGTTTCTCCATCAAAAGGTAGTAAATCGACCTTTTAATGAATATTAGAGTATTTCATGCTTAAAATTGGATTCATTCTCATTTTAAGACTCTAAATTTTATTGGATAAATGTAAAAACATTTAATAAATATGTATAATCATATTGTAGTTAGTTTTGTTCATTCCCACCAATACAACATATAGACATTAACTACCATTTAAAATAATATTATGTTATTTTTTTAAGTATTACTCAGACTTGCGTGCAATATGAGATTTTGGAGAAACCTGTTATTATGTGTTGGGTATGCCATCAAAAATAGCATCCCCTTTAAAGTAATATTAATATTTAATTCAAAAATATTAATAAATATGAAAATTTCATATTCTTTATTCACCTAGGATGTTACATCCTTCCCCCTTTTGGAAATTGCATCCTCACAATTTTATTAACTTGTCAAATAAGTGAGGGTATTTATCCCTCATAGAATTTTTTGATTCCCATGTTGCCTCTTCAACCATATGGTTTTCTCACAAAACCATTACCTGATGAATTACCTTATTCCACAACACTTTATATCTTCGTTCAAGAATCTAGAATGGTTGTTCTTCATAATAGAGATTCTCTTCTAACTGAACTAACTCTAGACTCAAAACAGAAGATGGATCTGGAATATACTTCCTCAACATTGAAACATGAAAAAAATTGTGTACCTAGGAGAAACTTGGAGGTAAAGCCACTATGTATGAAACTAATCCAACTTTTTTATGGATTTCATAAGGTCTAATGAACCTCACACTCAGATTTCCCTTCTTACCAAAACGCATCAAACTTTTCCATGGAGAAACTTTGATAAAGGCATGATCACCTACCTCAAAAAAAAGATCCTTCCTCAAGTTATCCACATAAATTTTCTACCTTCTCTGAGCTTTTATCATGTTCTTCTGAATCAATTGAACTTTTTCTGCCATCTCTTCTACCAATTCTAGTCCCATCAACTTTATTTCACCTACTTCATCCCAAAAAGCTGGAGTTCAACACTGTTTTCAATATAATGTCTCAAATGGAGCCATATGTATATTGGAATGAATACTATTATTATAAGAAAATTAACCCAAATAAAGATGTTGGTCCCAAATTTCATGGTAATCTATTGAACAAGCATGTAGCATATCCTCCAAGGTCTGAATTGTTCATTCTGGCTGCCCATCAGATTGTGGATGAAATGATGTACTAAAATTTAATTTAGTACCCAATGAGTTCTGAAGGATTTTCCAGAAGTTGCAAGTGAACCTCATATCACTATCAGATACAATAGAGAGGGGAAGTCCATGTAACCTGACTATCTCTTTAACATATAATCGATAAATTTCATCTAGAGACAAAGTATCTCAAATTGGAAGAAAATGAGCATATTTAGTTAATCGATCAATAATAACCCAGATTGCATTGTTACCTTAAGAATCTTTGGAAAACCCACAATGAAATCCATGGACACATTTTTGCATTTCCACTTTGGAACTGGTAAGTGATAAAGCATCCCTTTCAGTAACTATTATTATGATTTAACTTTTTGCCAAGTCAAACACTTCACAGTAAAGTCAGCAATATCACTTTTCATTCCATCCCACCAGTAATACTCTTAAAGATCTTTGTACATATTAGTATTGCTATGATGAACAGAAAATAGAGAACTATGAGCTTCACATAACAACTCTTTCTTCAACTGTGAATCACAAGGCCCACATAATCTCTTTCCAAACCTCAAAATACAATATCTATCAATATTAAACTCAGGTAACTTACCCTTCTGAACCAATTCTACCTTTTTCTAAAACTCACTGTCATCTTTTTTTACTTTCTTTATTCTATCTTCTAGAGATGATTGTACTGAAACCTAAAACAAAATAGAGGAATTTTTTGCACCTACAAATTCCAATCCAAAATTCATCAAATCAAAAACCAAAGTATCTCATTAAAAATATAGCATGGTTAAGGTATCATTACTCTTTTGTCTCAAAGCGTCAACCACTTTATTTTCCTTTCCTGGATGGTAATGTATCGTGCAATCATAATACTTGATTAATTCCAGCCATCTCCTATGTATCATGTTCAATTATTTCTGAGTGAATATATACTTCAAAATTTTGTGGTCAGTATATATTTCACATTTTACTCCATATAGGTGATGCCTCCAAATTTTTAAATCAAAAACAACAGTAGATAATTCCAAATCATATGTAGGGTAATTTAACTCAAGAGGTTTCAATTGACGTGAAGCATAGGCAATTACCTAATCATTTTACATTAGGACACAACCAAGTACTTTCAACAAAGCATCAGTGTATATAAAAAATTCAACATCTCTGGAAGGTAGTTCAAAAACTAGAGCATTCACCAATCTTCTTTTCAATTCCTGAAAACAATCATCACATTCGTTTGTTCAAATGAACTTAACAACTTTTTGAGTTAACTTAGTCATTGGTCTAGATAACCGTGAAAAATTCTCAACAAACCATCGGTAATAACCTACTAAACCAAGAAAACTACAAATCTCGATTATATTTATAGTTATTGGCCTTTCTTTAACAACTTTTGTTTTTGCAGGATCAACAGTTATGCCATTTTTTGACATAATGTGACCAAGGAATGAATCTTTTTTTACCAAAACTCACACTTTCTGAATTTACCATACTATTTATTTTCTTTTAAGGTTTGTAATACAACCCTTAAATGACTTTCATGTTTATATTTACTTTTACAATATACCAAAATATCATCAATAAACATAACCAAAAACTTATCCAAGAACTCATGGATAATTCTATTCAAAATATCCACGAATACAGTAGGTGCATTGGTTAACCCAAAAGGCATAACTAAAAATTCATAATGACTATATCTAGTATGAAATGCGGTCTTCAGAACGTTCGGTTCCTTTCCTTTAAACTGATGGCACCCCAACCTCAAGTTAATCTTCGAAAATTACTATGCTCCCTAAAGCTAATCAAACAAATCATCGATATGAGGAAAAGGATACTTATTCTTAATAGTGATGTTATTAAATGCTCTATAATCAATGAAATGTCTCATTGAACCATATTTTTTTAACAAAAAAGACAGGATCACCCCATAGTGATGTGCTAGGTCGAATGAAGCCTTTATCTAACAACCCCTGCAATTGCTTCTTAAACTCTAAAAGTTCAATTTGAGCCATTCGATAAGGGGGTTTTGAAATTGTCTTAGCATCAAGAACTAAGTCCATAGTAAATTCAACATCCCGATTAGGTATTATACTAGGAAACTCATCAAGAAAAACATCACGATACTCATTTACCAATGGTACATCATAAATCCAAACGGTTCCTTTGTTTTTAACAATATGTGCAAGGTAACATTCATTTTCATCTTTCACTAGTTTCTATGCTTCCTGATATGTTTTCAAAAGTAAAGGTTCATTTTTGCACAAAAATTAAAAGTATTTCTGAAAAGAAAAATCTTTAGCTCTGGATTCAATCTTAGCATCATAAATGGAAAGCCAATCCATACCCAAAATAACATCAACCTATACTAGAGGAAAAACAATAAGGTTTGTAGGTATATTCTTTCCGCACACAAGGACAGAAATGTTCTTATAATTTATTTTTGTCTCAACATTTCTTCCCAATTTTTTTACCATAAGTTCAGGATTCATATCTTGAGATGGAATTCCCAATTTACTAGAAAATTTATAAGAAATGAAAGAATGTGTAGATCCTGAATCAAACAACACATTGGAATAATCTGAAAAAACAAACAAATTATCTTATACCAATTCATTTGATGGCCCCACATCAACCATAGTAGTAGCAAAAGATTTTTTCCCACCCTTCTTCTTTTGATCTATCTAGTTTCCACCTTGGGTAATCAACATTGGAAACACAATGGAATAATTCCCAAACTCATTGCAACTAAAATATCTTACCCTTGGCTTCACATTGTCTTCTTGATCATCTTCCTTGCAATTATGAACAATATGACTCGGCTTACCACATCGGAATCAATTTCCAGAATTTGATAAACATTCTCCAAGAATATTTTTATCATACTTCTCACAAGATGGATATTTAATTTTCTTACCTTCAGGATTCTTTGATGAATTCTTTCACTTTTCCTACCAACTAGACCTCTTTTGTTTTTCTCTATTGGAACACCTGATCATCAGAAAGCTCCATTTCTACCTTCTCGGCACATCTGAAAAGTTTTTCATATCTTTTGAATTCACGATAGGTTAATGCTCTTAGATATCGAAGCTTCAGTCCTGAGTAAAATCGATTTCTCTTACTATAAAGATCTCAGATGACATTTGGATCATACCTTTCCAATTGAGTGAACTTTTCTTCATAAGTAGCTACTGAGTAATCCTCATGCCTCAATTTATTGAATTGTTTTTTCATCCTAAGTTGAACCACCTTAGAAAAATATTTCTCAAGAAACATACCTTTGAATTCATCCCAACCAAGATCATAAATCTCCTCACTATACCTTATATTTTTAACCATCGACCACCACTGATCTACTTCTTCTTCAAAATGATAAATAGAAAGACTAACCTTTTGAATTTTAGTACAACCCATGACATTGAAAATATTTTCCAGTGCTTTGATCCACCCTTCATCTTGAACATGGAAAAATGATCCTCTTAATGATGGGGGATGTTGCCTCATGAAATGATCCACTATAGACTTGTTCCTTTGGGGTTGATATGGTTGGTCTTGTGCATGTATACCACCACCATTTATTACCAGAGTAAACTAATCCATCACTACAACAAACTATTCAGTTTTGATTCTGACCATCTAAAGATGCTGATTTGGAAGGTTATTCTCCTCTATATGCCTTCCCGACATAGTTACCATGTTTCCTCTGTGGAAAAACATTATGAACACAAAAATATCATAGGATAAGAAACATGGTAATCTTTAAATTCTATATCATTTCAATCTTAACATAAATTAATTTATGAATATTAATTTAGCAATACCATAACTCATAAAGTTGTCTAAACTGACCTCTGATACCAATTATAAGGTCCATGACTTAAACATTACATAATCTTGAATTAAGTTAATAATTTACATTGAGGATCTTTTCTAGTTTATATATTTAGATAATTAGGTCATAACGTATACATAACACTTTTAATATTACATGTAGACACTTCTACTCATTATCCATTTTTTCATAAAATAAAAACTCTTAAAAGAAAAGAAACATGTTTAGTTCCATTTTTTAATCATCATGACTTTTCCTTGATCCCATCCTTGATGCTAATCCACTTTAAATCCTATGAAAAACATTTCAAAAACTTTATATGACCATAAAAAGCTTAGTAAGGGATACAAAAAGAAGGAAAACTTTTAGGTTTTCAAAACAACAAATAAACCATGAATACATTATCATAAGTAATACTTTTCACCTTTATGCATGAAAATTATTTTTTGTTAATTTTCATGAAAAGAAAACAAAGGAATCAAGTCATCATGTAGGATGAAAGAAATGGAGGCCAAGGGCATTCCCTTGCACCACACTGAAGCACTCTAGGGGGAGAGAATGAAGGATGTCATAAACCATAAGTGTCTCCTCCCGCCGACCCAAACGGGCAAGCCTATCGGCTGCAAAGTTTGACTCCCTCCAACTATGGTGAATAGTCCTTCCTTGATAAGTCTCTGCCTTGCATCTCCGGATGAGGTAGACTAGCTCCCATGGGTTCCCATGACTGCCTTGAAGTGCCTTAACTAGCAACTCAGAGTCGGACTCAACCTAAGTGACCTACAACCCTCTCAATCTGCAAACCATAAGCCCAGAATGAAGGGCATGAACCTCAGTACCCAAAGAGCTAACTGGGCCATAGAAGGCACTAAAGGTAACAAAAACAGATCCCAAACTTTCCCTAAGCAGTCTTCCACCTCTCATTTCCCCTTCTATATAGGACCCGTCAATATTTAGTTTCAAACCATGACCGGACGGTTTCCACTTTACCCAGGATTCACTTCCCCTACTCTGCATGCATGGGCGGTTAATAAGGTTGCAAACCGTAGCCGACGCAATCCCACCTTTGATGAGTGAGGAACAATCCACAATAAGAGAACAGAGTCAAATCTGAAGGGACAACGGAGAACGTTGGACCCCCAGACGAACCTGATTACATGCCTCCCAAATGATCCAACAAATGGCAATCAGAATGAACATCCTAACGGTGTGTTCCATAGCTCTGTTATCGGTGCCTGTGAACCATGCAGACACAAACTCATGAGGAGACCGGGGATTGTTAACCGAGTACTGAGGATTATTGAAGAGAGACCAAATGTGAGAGGCCCATTGGCCCTAGAAGAAAAATTTTGTCATCGTCTCGAATTGTGGGTTCACACAACAGTAGCACCGAGAAGTAATGTGAACACCCTTCTTATGGATATTCTCTTATATAGGTATCTCCCTATTACAGACCCTACAAAGAAATAAGTTCATCCTTTTGGGGATCTCATTGCACTATATAGTCGGAACCCACTCCTCCATGTTATGATCCCATTGAAGAATCATCCTGCAATCACTATTTTTGTACCTGCTCGAGCTAGTCTCCGAGAAACAGCATAAGTCCAGGTCATCACTCATTATGATACCATCAAACAGGTTCATCGGGCTGGGGTTTAAGGCCGCATGAATAAGATCATAATGATCACATGAATCCTATAAAAAAAATATTAGGGTGAGGGAAACCCAGATAAGCAAGAACCTCACCAGCCCGGTTAGAGTTCCAGAAGCTAATGTCCTCGCGGCCGACAACCCACCTTGTGTAGATGGACTGGGTTTCAAGATGAAAGAACATACATTTGGCCAAAACCGGAGTAGAATGAGTAACAGTCTCCCCTTTCCATCTGTATTGTGTGTTAAAAAAATTCACCCAGAGATTCTCCCCGACAATGATTTCCTAGGCCATCCTCACTTGTAAACCGAGGATAGTATCCTGAATATCATGGAGGCTGACACCTCCTTCCTCTACAGGTCGATCCAACCACTTCCAAGATGCCCAATGGCATCGCCCTTCCCTCTTTGTGTCCCACAGGAAAGTAGTCAGAATCTTTTCCATCCTCTCTACAATACCTCTCGGTGGCTTGATGACAGAGAATTTGTGCATGGGGATGGACGTAAGCACACTTTTTATCATCATGACTCACCCTACAAAAGAAAGTAGCTTATTATTCCAGCTGAAAATCCTTCCCAAGAGGTGCTCAAGAATATCATTTAAGTGGTGTTTCCTAATGCATCCATAGGAACCCCAAGATACTACATAGGAAACTACTTCCTTCTACAACAAAGAATTCCTTGGATCTCCCTACATCTTCTCTCCAGGCATTTCTCCAGGATAAACACATGGCTCTTCGAGTTGTTAATATTTTTCCCACTAATCCTGGAAACCATTATGAAGTAGTAAATACTCTTCATTGAACAAAAGATAATTCCTTACCCTTTTTTAACCAAAATATTACCATAAAACCCATATAAAACACACATAAAATATAACGGTAACATGGGACATAAACATACTTAAATGTAATAACCATTCGGTCGACTTCCACACATATCACTAAATGGAATAATCATATGGACGAATTCCATACCCAATGTATTGGAGGTTATAATGTAACCACTCATCCTGGTTTATCACAGCACCACCCGTTATTTGTCTTATCACGTAACCACTCATCAAATGTCCCAAGTACCATTATAAAATCATAACACATAAAACAATTTCAAATGTCAGAATTTCACTGATAAAATTTCATTTGCAATCACGATGAATCATTTCAAGATATTGAAATAATAAATCCATTTCAAAAACCATTTTCAATAAGAAAACACCCAAAAGGAATTAAGTAATTTCTTTTCATTTTAAAAATACTAAGGCTTATAGAGGAATCCAAATAATAATTATGGTGGCGGAGATGTCATTGTCGCCGCAAACATTAAAAACATTCCTTTTGTCATTTAGTAAAATAGTTCTTAGATAAAAGATTCCATTTGAATGAAATTAAAATTCAAAGGGGTATATTATACACCATATAAAAGAAGGAGGTGTATATTATCAAAATATGCCTCAATGAAAGTAGATTGAGACGAAGTCCCTTACCTCGTTTCGACTTGACTCGTTCGTTCTTTATTTTCCTGAATAATAAACACAAGTTAATTTATAATTTCTTAAGAACCTTTTTCAAGTTTATTATTCGTTTTATTTCAATTATTACTTTTCTATAAAAATTATTTAATTATTTGAGTTCATATAGTACATTTTATCGATGTTCAGAACTTGAGTCAAAAATAAACTTGTTATAATTACAAATTGTCCATGTGGTCAAAAGTACATTATCTCCATAATGATATTCATGATTTAGATATCATATCTATCATATATATACATTATATATTTATTTTTAATAGTCCATAACATTTTGATATAATAAATGAAATGCATCATTCAGGGAGACGGTAAGTCATACGTACGTATGAACGCTACTTTCAATTCTTTTTCATATTTAAAGAAATGAAAACTAAATGATAAATAGGTATATTATAATTATAGTATAATATATATGTTATATATGTTTCATAAATTCATTAATTTCATCCTTTATACATTCTATGTAGATCATGAACGATTCATATCACTTCGAGGGGGAAATAGTCCGCACTCCCTCAAATGAAAGTATCGTATATATACAACATGAAAATCATGATGGTATGTTCTAAAATAGAATTACAGAATCATAGAGATAAAATAAATATAATATATATCATATATAATTATATTTCCATCATAATGGCCACCATGAGAGGTGGTAGAAGATAATTTAACAATCATCATTTCGTGAGGTAGTAGTTCGTCGTACATAGAAACAGTAAGTTCATATACATTAGATGGAGGTGTGTGTAAGTGTGGTTTGAAAAATTCTCATAATAATAAACTAGTATATTTATTATAATGGAGTTTTTATATAAACAAATAATAAGAAGATAATAGGGAATGAAGAAGTAAAATAAAAGAAGAGAACTTGAGGTAAGACGTTACCTTTAAATCGTGTAACTCCCTTTGGTTTGAACCAAAATTATTTCTTGAAGTTTCTTATGCCTAATATAAGGCTTATAGAGGTAAAAGAGGTATGTTGGGATATTATTTGGGTAGAGTTTGGATGATTCAAGGTGCTTGAGAGGTTTGATTAATGGGTTAGAGGTGATAGCTTTTTATAAGTGGGAGGAGGGGCTCTTTCGGAATGTTTGAAAATATTGTTTTATTATAAACTAAATTTCAGTTTAAAAAGGTACAAAACTCATTAAATTAAATGATTAGATGACTATTATTATAAATCCTCTCAACCAATAATATTTAGAAAAGTTTTTGTTTCATTTTTAGCCTTATCATTTAGCTTTTACCCATAGTTAACTAATTTAACTTTTACCAGGTCTTCTTGTGTATTCACTCTATATGGTCAATATAGTTACCATAAAATGACAATAGAACCACAGGTGGTTAATTAATAACATTTTAAACCTTATCCAAGTCATTTGGCCAAATATTAGATTTTTAGGATTATTATATCATTTAATAAAATAATATTTTTTTTAAAAACTTATTTATGTCAATTTAAATACTATTCATTTCATGACTTTTTAAAAAATCCAAAACAACTTGATTCTTTCGAAAAACCTTCATTAATCCACATATAACAAGTCATAATCATTTCTAAAATTTATGGATGGCATAAAAAGTTTCAAAATAAATTTATTTTACTATTTATAATCTCATTTATTTAAAACATTCATTAATGAGGTAATCATTACATCATCATTGTGTCATCGGTAAATTTATTTATATGATGTCTTAAAATTACAAATAAAATAAAATGATTCAGGAAATGTTTTTTTCATTCTAATTACTATTTATAGTCATAAATATAAATTATATAACCCCACATTAAAATTGTTTTAGCAAAACAATACATGTTTATGATATTTTTATTTTTACTTCAAATAAAAAGTTATTAATGTCATTATCTTACCTAAATGGATTTAAAAGGCCAAAAGTCTCACCAAAAGATTGTATTGGTCATCCATGACTCATAAAATAAGTTTATTATAGGTGTTAAGTTAAATTTTATATTATTATAATATTATTTTTACCTTGAATTACCTTATTTACCTTTAGTCGTGGTAAATAAAAATCAAAAGTTACTATTCACAAAAAATTATTTTCATTACACTGAACCACATTTTACTTACTTATGACAACCATTTATGTTAGTTTTTTGAAATTCAATTGACAGAAGAAATAAAATTTCATTTAAATTAAAAAGACTATTTTTTAACTACTATGCAGTGTTTTGAATATTCATCAAAAATTGAAGGTTTTCAAAAAAATACCAAAAAATCAACCAAAGAAAATTTTGATATTCTGAATTCAAAAATGATGTATATTTTACCAAATTAAAAACATATAAATTTCATTAATTAATTTAACATTAATTCCCATCGTCAAAACTAGAAAGAGTGTTTTTAAGAAGTAAAAACTACCAAAAGATTCACATGTATTTATATCCAATTTAAAATTCAAATTACTTATAATGAAAAACATTAGATTAAATGGTAATAATATAATCCAATTAAACTTTAAAACCATTTATAAAGATAATCTAACCATATAAATAAATCATATGAAATGACATTTTTGACTTAAAATGCAGTATTTTTCATTATTCATTAAAAATGAACATTATTAGAAAAATACCAAAAATTTACCCAAAGTAAATTTTGATGTCCCAATTCTAAAGAAGAAGTTTATTTTTTAAAATAAAACATATAAAAGTGACAAAAACTATATTTAATAAGGTTTTTCCATCAAAAGGCAGTAAATCAACCTTTTAAACAATATTAGAGTATTTCATGCTTAAAATTGGATTCATTCTCATTTTAAGCCTCTAAATTTTATTGGATAAATGTAAAAAACATTTAAAAAATATTTATAATCATATTGTAGTTAGTTATATTCATTCCTACCAATACAACAGCTAGGCGTTAACTACCATTTAAAATAGTATTATGTTATTATTTTTCCGTATTACTCAGCCTTGTGTGCAACATGAGATTTCGGAGAAACTCATTGTTGCATGTCGAGTATTCCATCGAACATAGAATCCCCTTTAATGTAAAATTGATATTTAATTCAAAAATATTAATAAATATGAAAATTTCATATTCTTTATTCACCTGGGATGTTACAAGTCATGTGTGTGATGAAGTATGGGAGCACTTGAAATTTATTTTGTTTATATGGGGTGTCAAGAGGTGATATCATGTGGTTATTGGTGGGTTATTTCATGTTTGTGTATTATTCTTGTTTGATGGATTTGGGACTTGAAAATAAAGTCATCATATGATAGAAAATGGTGATTTTTGTGATGTTTTTCTATATATAGATCCTTGGTAACATGTTTTATATGCCTTGTGTGGTCATGGGGTGATGCAGCTTCACTAGTGTGATGCAGGTGATGATCAAAACTATTGGAGATCGTGATTGAGGTCAAATTTTTAGTTTTTGGTTGTTAGTTTTTTGTGAATTCCACTCATCATGGGATTGGGTCCATTGGGGTTGTGTACAAATAGGACAGGTCTGATGAGGTTGTGTTGGCCACTGATTTTTTTTTATAATCCTCCATACTTTAGCAGAATTGGTTGGATAGTGTTTAAACTCATTTTGTAGGATGGATACAATTTAGATATGGATGGTGATTGATGTTATCAGATGGGAGTGGGTTATCATCATGTTTGGGATTTATCAAGTTATTAAGTGTTGGATTTTGTTCCATATAACCATCTAAATTTATATTTTAAATTATCATAATATTAATATAAATTAATATATTATCATATGATGAGTGTTCTGTGTAAAATTAGTGAGATAATTTCCTAACTGAATTTTTTTAATCGAATGGTTATATAATTTACCCGCTATATTGAGAAGAATAAGTGTTATTGTAATATTATTAAACATGTATACTATACTCTAGATAACATTTTTATGATAAAACATAAATGATGTTATAATATTTGTTTATGGATGCTCATAATCGATAAAGGCTTCAATTTATGGTGTTTCACACTTAGTAATCTCCAAGAGAGGAGGTTATGAGGATAGCCCCTCTAATGGGGATTTTATATCTTATATGCATCATTGTAAATACATATAAATGGACAAGTTTATTGGTCCATATATTTGATATTATTATTAATGTATGTCATGAATCGCATACTTTGATGTATTTTAAAAAACTGTAATGACATATTCTTATGGTGAGTATGATACAATGGGTGCATTATAAGTGATATGACATTAATTTAATAAGTCGAGAAATTATTTTTCCCTTATTAGTTATGAAAAAAGATATACCATTCCCTATGACTAAAATGGAACTATTTGATTAAATCCATGTCTATTGATGTTCATCGAAGAGTTCATTTCAGGTGGTCAAAGAAAGATAAATAAATTATATAGGTTTATAAGACAATTATACAACCTACTTTATGAGATATAGAGATAAAAGAAATATATTACATAGTGATTTTTCATATGAGGTTATTTGAATTACAACATTAACTTGTTAATCTATGGGTGCCTTGAAATATTGCTAGAATCTAATAATGGACTTTAGTCAAACCCTTTTAATTCCATTGAGAAAGTGGCCTATAGGTTTATACACTAAGTGTGTCCAAAATCTTAGTTAAATATTATTTTAATTGAATATTATTAATAAATATTATTATTCATTGGTGGAATAATAATTATTCATCTTTAGCTTATCACATAAATTCAATCATTGGTTATTCAAGTTTAGAATATATATATGAGTTAAATATTAAATAATTATTTATTCTATGGTTATTGAATATAATATTTATTTATTATTTATAATAAATATAAATTATTCAAGGTTTGATTAATTATAAAGAGTATTGATAGGTTGAGTTAAGGGTCAGATGGAAATGATATATTTTATATAATATTATCTAAATAAATATTTCTTTCTTTATTTAAGAAAAGATATTAAATATTCATGTGTATGTGCATGTCATAGAATATATAATTATTATTTCTATTATTATTATTATTATTTGAAATAGGTAATATATTAGAAATAATATTTGATGGAGGTCCTCAGTAAAATTATCAAATATTTAACCCTAACCATATATTCCATCTTATATAATTTGTTAGGGTTATTTAAATTTTTGTGAACAAAATTTACTATCTATAAAATTCTCTCATGACTGAGAGAATATCTCATTAAATAACTTAATAATGACAGATGATCCTCCTCATCCCTCTCAATAATGATAAATAATGAGAAATAATTCTTCAAGTTGGATAGAATTCTTATTATGATCAATAGAAAATGATGCAAGGCATTTGGTACCTTCACACTAGAACCCAAAGTTCCAATGGTGACATTCTGAGATTCATGGAGCATGTATAGTTACCTCAATAGGAAATATAGTTTGGATTATTTACTATAATAATGATATGATAAGAATATAATCCAAATTCATCATCAAAAAAAAGAATAATTATTTATTATTTATTAATCAATTTTTTTAATTTTTTTGTTATAATTCATTCCTAGATTTTATTCTTTGATCCAAAAGTTGAGATAAAACAATCATTTAGTTTCATATGACTAAGAAAGGGACACGAATAGATGAATATTTCTTGAAGATCCCATTTAGAGGTTCTATGTATATTGATCGAGTGACATGATTACGTTGTATGTAACTGAAAAGTTCATATCGTGTTCCCATGGTCAACCACACAAGGGAGGGTCGTATAAATCATGAAATGTTGTGTAGGGGATGGTACATGGTGTCATTACACGCCGCATATTGAACTCTAGTTAGAACACAACATGATAAAGAGTACACAATTTGTATTCAGTGTACTCATTATTTAACCCCATGCAGTTTAGAAACCATTTGATCAAAGAACATGGAATGTAATTAATACACAAGATTTGTATTGAATTCCATATGAGTGATAGGGAATTACAAGAAGTAAATGGCTTGTATCTATATGTATATATCATGTAACATGTGATAATATTCATAATATGTGCACCAAGTCCCTAGGAATGTAGTGAAAGTATCCATTATTGAATTACACATGATTTTATTGGTTGTACATGTTGTGTAACTTGGGCCAACTCATGAAAAGTATACACCAAGATAGACATCACGTGTGAGACAAATACATAATAAAAATTAATTAATTAAATCATAAATAGACCACAAGACATGTACCTAGTGTACACACCATGTAACAATATTTTTCTTCCCAAAGTACACACCAAGTGATTTTCAATGGTCAGTGTAGAATTAAATGGTTTAGTTATTATTTTCCATGTTATTCAGAAAATAAAAAATTTGTATGGTTATCAAACATTCCATTTACTTCACAGGAATCACCATTGGTACACATTGTGTATATTTAAAAAAATGTCTTATGGTCATACTTGTTATGTAGACTGCACAAATTAACCCATGGAATAACACACTATGTAATATCATGAAAATTAATGTGGGGATACATATTGTGTATGTACATGGTACAAAATAAGGACCATGCATGGTGTAAGTCACATGATATGTGAGTGACAGTATATGTCATGTAATTCAGAAGATTAAACTCCATGTTTACTCCAATATAGGTCATGTGTATTAAATATCAAATTGAATATAATCTCACTAAAAGGGTACAGGTAATGTTCCCTATTAGTACATGCCACGTATATAAAATTTTAAATTAAAATTAATTTATTTAATTTATTTAATTTATTTAAAATTATAGTGGATGAAAATCTCAAGGACTGTTTGGATTGATAAATAAGATAAAATAATTAATAATATAATAATATAATTAATTATTAAATAAAGGAATTTAACATAAAATAATGAATTGAAATGAATAATTTTAATTTTAAATATGTAGTCATTTCATGTTGTCGATGACAATGAGCTTGACTGAACAATGTATGTATTGGGTTTCTGTTTAGTTTAATTATTTATTAAATGGGTTTTTTTAAACAAAATAATATTAAATTAAATATAATGAGTTATTTATCATCACTTCTCCTTTATTATGTATAGGCTCCTGTGTCCAAGGTTTTTTTTATGTAACCCTAAACTACCACCTGAAAATAAGTAAGAATATGTAAAGGAAGGATCTCTTGGGTGATTTGAGATTTTTCTAGATCGAGCCAAGTTGAAACAAACCAATAAGACACATTTCTTAATGGTGAAATATAACAACTTGATATAAACCTATCTCAAGGATTTATTACCCTAAGGTCAATGTTGGTTTATCATCCACTCGATAAACCAACCATTAGTTAAAATATCATGATCATACCACATGTTTATTTTATTTTGTCTAGTGCTTGGCTATTAATTTTTTTAATGTGATGTAATATTTATTTTTTTAAAATGTAATCACATAAAGTAAATTAAATAAGAAGCATTCTAAGATAGAATAAAATAAAAATATTATGCATAAATTATTTTATTAGGAATGGTTAATTTATTAAGTTAAATCCACTTAATATTAACAAGCATGTAAAGGACAAAATAATGAATATTTAGAATAAAACCATAGATCTAAGTATTAGTATAGACCTTTCTAGGATACTTACATTTATCAATTAATTACAATTAATGTTTTGGGTACACTTAAACAAATTATCATCAAGATTTTTTATTATTATAAGACTTGATGTAACTTATAGGCAACTGTTCAGGAAATCTAAGTCCAGGATTTCAAAATTGGGTGTTTTACTCAATGCATCAAGGAATTTAAAGTTATTAAAGTTAGCAAGGCCACCTACCTAAATACCTTTGAGTAATTTGACCAGGCCCTTGTCTCGTTTATGAGAAGAAGAATATAAAACTGTTCCACTAGAATATGCATGCATTGGGATATTCTAAATCCAATTTTGAGGTATATTATGATTTTATAAGTGTTGGGAAACTAATAAATAAAGTCTATTAATTCACACTTGGTAATAAAAATAAACTACTAAAATATGATTTTATTTATAGTATATAATCACTGATTAAACCATGGTAACACTATGATCATTTAAGTAAAAAATCCAATGTCCTCACCAACACAAATTTCAAAGAGTGGTACAATCATTTGTACATTTCACTACTAATAAAAAATTTGTATTATATGCTAGTAACACCTATTCTTAATCATCCACTTCATTGAGTGATAAAGGGAGCAAAAGATTTATATATGAGTTATATAGAGGGTGATTAAAATGTAAATTTCATCATGATATCATATATGTACAAAGATATGCAGTTGAAATATAAATACATGGATTTATACAATATGATAGCTCATCTCCTAGAACTTGAAAATGGGAAAGAGTATCTTAAGATAAATGTGACTTTCACTAGACTATACTAAAGTAAATTGGGAGAAAAATACCTAGATAGTAATTTGTATTCAATATATTTAAGTACACTAATCAATTATTAAATTTGGGATTATATTTAGATAATAAAATATTTATTAATCTCATATTATCATCACTACCACCAAGATTATCCATATTCATCAAGAACTATAAGACAAATAGTATATATAATCTATTTAGGAATATTTTGAAAAAGTTTTTCTAGGAAGATATAGAATTTTGGGACTATGGTTCATAATCACTTTTGGTGAAAAAGGTGAAATAAAAGGTTTAAAATACCTTGAATAGTTTAATGTTGTATATCCCTTACAAATTCCTTTAAAAAACAAAATATTCAAAGTCAGGGTGGTGAATAGGGGCTTATTTTCTTCTCATATGGAAAGAAGTCGCATAGGAATAGTAACAACAATGAATTAGAGAACAATCTATTAGAATATTTTACTTAATTTATATTCATAATTTCATGTAATATCTCTATTTTACTTATTGTTTATTAAATTAAATATTAAATTCACATATTCATATTACAATATAGGAAACAAGGAAGGTATTAACCATTATAATAAGTAAGGGGAACACTATATATAGCTAATAAAGGGTGAATCCTATGTCCTTAAGTAGAAACACACAACTTCATATTGCTAAGTGAATTTATTATAGTTAAACTATTATTTTTTTATTAATTGCTACCAAAACATCTATCTCAGTGTCTAGTCTTAGACCTAATGAGATAGTATTTAAAGTTTTAAATGAATTTTTTTTATTATTTTATACTTAACTAATAGTTTAGTAGTACTTGAATCATAGATATCCAAATTGGTAATTAATAATGAATATAAAATTTAACACTTATATCCAATTATGTAATGATAATTTATTTTCAAGTAAAACTAAATGTAATTGTCAAGTATATACCTATAAGGGTTTTTATACTATTTAGAGATAGAACTCATAGTTTTTTGAATAATATATTTATTAAATTTTAGACAAATAAACCTTTTAGACTAAAGGTATAGGAGAAATGATTCTTGAATTGTTTCAATAAAATCGCATGAAAAATTATAGGGATAATCTAAAGGTAAATGAATATCCTTCATAATATTACTTTGAGAGGTTTTAGTATTATATAATGGAAGTAATGAATGAATTTGGAAAAAGATACTGTATCCTTCAGGAAATATTGTTATAAAATATCTTCTTAACCATGTATTTATAAATCAATTAAACATATATTAAATTTATTTTTGAACTCACATTACCTTATAAAAATCAAATACATTATGGTAGTTCAAGGAGAATTTATAATGAGTATTATATGTATTTCTAGTCTTATGTGATTCTCTTAAAGACATGTTTCACAAGTAACATCCTAAAAACTAACCATATTCTAACTATATTAACTAATGGATATCATTTAAGTTATAATATGATGGGAATATATTATTCACATATTTTTGTGTTTGATGGAAATAATTTTTAAAATTTTGGATTTAGATACAATATTATATCAAGGAAAATACTACGTGTATCTTGGTAAATTATCATTTAGATACTCAGGATATTATAATCACTAAGATAAAAGGTATGATTTAATAATAAGTATATTTATATAAGTGGTAATAACTTCTATTTTTTGATAGTGGTAGAATATATGAATTTAATTAAGTTAAGGTTTTGTATGTGCATGAGTATGCAGAGGAATAATAAACTCTATAAGACACAGTGGGAGGAGTTATTCCAAAGATTTATACTGTGTAGGGAAATTAAAACCAAATATATGGTTTATATTAACTAAGTTAGGTGATATAATATTTGATAAGAATAAGGAATACTCTATGTAAATGGAAAAAGGATAATATTGATATGTTCGTATTAATTAAAATATGGATTTCATATACTAAAATCCAGTTTCATATTTCAGTATTGTCTCTAATTGATGTAAAAACATTTAGGGAATTCAAGAATAAAAAATACATGGATGGTATAAGTTGGTGCCATTAAGTATTGATTTATTTCTAAGGGTTTTAAGAGATGACAATATATAGTCTATGATGAACCCTTTTACCAATAATCATGATAAAATCCATTAGAATTTTTATTTTCATAACAACCTTATATGATCATTATATTTGGAATTTAGATTTCAAGACCAACTTCCTAGAATGAAAACCCATCAAATTTATCTATATAACCCAACTAGAAGGGTTGGTGAAACTAAGAAAATCAATAAGGTATGCAAGTTACAAAGGTCCATTTATGGATTGAAATAAAAATAATGATCATAGAATATTTATTTTGGTTAATACATATTATACCCTTGTTTTATTAATAAAGAAAGTGTTCTAAGAATCTACAAGAGGTTAGTGGGAGATAAAATTTTCTACAAGTCATATATGTTCATAACATATTGAAAAAAATATGTTTAGTGTTGTAGTTATTTAATACTAAGGAAATTTTCTCCAATAATGGCCTAAAGTAGCAACCAAAGATCAGGGGAACAAGATCTATAGTCATAGATCTATGGGGTTTCTTTAATATAATCATACTAAAAAATTTAACAAGGTATTGTAAAAAAAGTTAAAAAATTCAAAATCAAAATATTTATTATGTCACATGGCAAGAAATCTCTCAAAGTTGATGTGCGAAAGCATAGGAGGAGATTTCTGTGATGAATATAATTAAATATTCCTAATATTATTTTGGAAACTATCTCATATTCCATGATATTTACTGAGGTTTGATATTTCTTATGACGAAATAATAAAGGTAAAATATCAAACACTAAAATAACTTTATATACTTACAATCATAATTATATAATCATACTTGATAAAGTATAATAGATAAGTACCTAATTATTAGAGAAGTGATCTAGTCATCAAGGGGATACTAAATTTCCCTTTAAATCATTTGAAATGGAATCATATTGAGGCTAAGGTAATATGAAAGACAATCTTTTTAAAGCTAATGTAATGAACCTGACACATGTAACCATGATATGATGTCCTACTTTATTATATTGGCATAAGATAAAAGGAATCACAACCCAGCTGACTGAATAGTTTAGTATTCTTGGTAAACATTATATATAAATGATTCCCATGTTACATTTGAAAACAAAAATTATAATATATTTTCAAGAAAAACATTATTCCCTCTATTGTATCCTTATATATCATTATTAGTACGCTTCCTAGATTCCTGGGAAAAGAAACAAAATAAGGATGAGATCAAATTCTCGGTAAGGGTTAAGTAAAACATAAGCTATAATGAGTCAATAAGAATAATCAACATGGAAAGGTAAATAACTGAACACATATGTCATTTAAATAACTTGACTATCATAATCAATATAGAAACTTAAATAACATAAAACTCATTTCATTGTATCAATATCAAGACTATCATAACTGGATAAGGAATAATCAATATGTAAAGGTAAATAACTAAAAAAATCCATTTAATCAATATCATGACTATCATAACTGGATAAGGAATAATCAATATGATAAGGTAAATAACTAAAAACACATTACATTTAATCAATATCATGACTATCATAACTGGATAAGGAATAATCAATATGGAAGGTAAATAATTGAAAAAAAAAATTACATTTAATCAATAAATAGAGAGTAAAATGAATACATTGATAATATCATTGCAAAAATATCGTGGATAGTAATAACTAAATTATTTATTAAGAAAAAACTTAATTATAAATTTTTAAGATCTCAGGAATCATGAAAACCTCTACTATCAATACCTTCCTCAAGACAATTTATAACTAATGGGTAGGTATACACAAGAAACTCATTTAACTAAGTCTATCAAACTGATTCATCTTAGGAAAATATCGATGCATGAACGAGCTATCTATAACCATGCTCCATCAGTATATTCATATCCAAATCATTCATCATATATCAAATAATCTATTTAATTCATAAATAATATGCCTTATCAACAAATATGTGTATTAAGTAAAGAATACATATTTATCAATATTTCCTAATTCAATAAAATAACTTTCAATATAAAACATTGTATGTAGAAATTATGTACAGTTTAAGAAATAAGTAGATCTGTGATAAATAAAATAGATATTTAGGGTAAATTTAATGCCCAGTGATCAGAGGAAAGTGGATCTTTCAAGGAAAAGTTAATGACTACAAAAAAATCAATAAATTGATTGTTAACACTTTACTTGGTAAAAACAATCACAAACCGTCCTTATAAAGAATACCTATTGTATCACTATAACATATACCCATTAGAGTACAAGTAAAATAAAGGTTCGTTGTCATTGATGAATTAAAATACCATAAAATGATCATTGAAATTATCCTTAAAGAAAATATCCTTTTAACTTTGAAAATAACTTTTTAAAACTAAAAAATTCCATAATATCTGGATAAACATTTTATTTTAAAAATAATATTATAAAATTATAAATAAATCATCAAATAAATGAGAGTTCATGATGGAAGTAAATTCCATACATATTATATAGGTTAAAAAACATTCCTTTAAAAATTTTGTAAAAAGGGTAAAAATATTTATCTTCGCAAAGAGAGAAAAAATATTCCTTTCAATAAATTTTGAAAAAAGTGAAACATGGGTAAAAAATTATTTATTAGATAATTTGGATAATGCTAAAAAACTATTGAAAACATTATATAAAAACATTGATTTGGAAGAAAAAGGATTATCAACCGAAGAGAAAAATGAATTCGGATTTTATTAAAAACATTTTCTCAATCATTTTAAGTACCCAAGAGTGGAAAGATGAATCTATTGCTTGAAAACATCATGAATAACCAGACTATAATAAAATTTAATGTTTTTATTATCTAATGATCAAATAATTTCCTTCAATGTAAATTCAAGCATAAACAATCCCAATTAAAATGAGATTTTGAAATAAATCCTTAAAAGATAATAACATTGAAGTGGGAATTAATTAATGAATAGATTATGTGTTTCAAATTTAAATCCACATATGATAATTGAAAATACCATATAATAGAATTAAAATTCATTATACACATAATATTTTAATATCAAAGGTAATTGAGGAATTAATTGACCCAATGAAATGAAATGGAGTTATGAAATTCTTTACCACTTGGTAAGTTCTATGTTTAATCCCCTTGGAAGAAATAATTAAAATTAACACTTAAAATATCATGAATTATTGAGGAATAATGTTATTACATTTAAATTTTATTGTATATACATGATATAAAATAAATTAGGTGCATAACATTACAATATGCCTCAATGAAGGGAAATTAAGATGAAGTCTCTTACCATGAGTCTAACTCATCATGTGCGATATTTATCTTTATTAATAATAAACTTATTTTAATTATTTAATTTATTAAGAAAATATTTCAAATTTATTTTTCCTTTTATTTCACTTATTACGATGTTATATACAATTACTTAATCAATTAAGTTTATGTCAGGTGTTTCGGCAATATTTGACTTATTTGTCAAAAATGACTTGGTGGGTTGACTATTAGTCTAAGAGGTCATTATTTCAACGTAATAAGAAATAATAATAATGAAATAATTATCATATTTATATATAAATTATAATTTTAATACTAATCATGAAATATTTTTTTGATAAATTAAGTACATTATGATCATGGAGACGGTATGTCATACATAAACATGAGTAACATTTCTATTTTTTCAACAATCCTTATGGAAAGGAGGTAAGTAATATTTTATATTTATATAATTATAATAATATCATAATACTATATTATATCTTTAAATATACTTGTATACATCATCCATGTTTTGTGGTGATGAAAATAGAGTCACATCTCTTCGTGAAGGTTGTAGTCCACACATACACGAACAACGTTATCATCTTTCGATGAGTGAAAATGTAAGAAACAAAATGATATATATTATATTTTAAGAATTGTAAATATTTTATGAATATAATAATTATTTCATGTATATCACATATATTCATTGAATTTATAATTATCACATTTCATGTAATGTGTTAGTGAAAAATAAATCATATCACTTTATGAGGCGGTCGTCCATCGTACAAACAAGCGGTGTTATTGTATCCCCTATAGAATAGAAATTTAAAAAGGTATATATGATATAATGAATAAATAGGTATAATTATTTTATAAATATCATATATATACTTTATATCCATCATTATTCCCAACCATGAGAGGTGTTAAAGGTTAACATATCACATTGGTTCGTGGGGTTGTAGTCCACCGTACACATGAGAAACATTATTATTTACCATTTGAGTGTAGAGGAGATAAATAGAGGTTATTACCTTAAAGAAATAATATATCAATATATGGTAGATAATTTCTTTATATAATCATAAATTAAGAAAATTTTATGGAGGTGGAAGAAGAAATAAAAAATGTATTGTTAGGAATTTTACCACTTCTCAGACCACCTCATTAAGATTAAACCTAAAGTATTCATAGAATGGATTTATGACAAAAAATGATTCTAGGATGAGTTTATGGAATTTTTTAAGTTAATTCGGATGTAATTTCCCTAAAAAAATGTTTTGAAGGTGAGAATAAGAGAGGAGATGGTGTGGCCTTTTATAACTAAAGCGAGTGGCACACTTGTAATTTTTTTTAATGAAAAAGGTGTAACCATGTATTTCACATGAAACAAGGGTCAAAAATTGAGTATTATATATAATTAAACATTATTAGGTTTACATATGTACATAAAATATATTTCAAAAAAATCTAGAAAATTTTAACCCTTATCGTTTTAGTTTAATCCCCTGAAAAATCAATTTTTACCTTAACCGCAGTAATTGATTTTTACTTCATTTACTATTCATAATGGTAAAAAATTAATTTGGAATTATTAAATGATAAATATTATTATTATTCCAAATATTGAATCCATTTTTCTCAAATTAAATTCACATAATTTGAATAATCCAATTGAAAATTATACACGTAGACATGATAAAAAAGTGGGTTTTCAAAGGGAAAAATCCCATAACTAAAGAAGGTTTTAATATAAAAATTAAAGATAAAATTGATTCAAATGAAATAAGCTACTTAAAATTTAAAATAATTGAACTATTTTTACTTTAAAACCAATATAAAATTTAATTTAACATTGTGAATTATTTAAATGAAAAGGGAGTTTTCAATAAAAAACAATATTTTTCACTATTCATTGAAAAATTAATTATTTTAGAAAAATATCAAAAATTCACCCTAATATAATTTTAATATGATTATTTAAAAAATTAATTTAATTTTAATAAATAAATTCTATAAAATTGGAAAAAATAATTTTAAATTATGTGAAAAAAGCGTGGTTAAACCATCTTTTAGGAAAAAAATACACTTTTTTAGAAAAAAAATTCTTTTTCTTTTAAATGATTCTTATTTTATTTATAGTAAATATATAACCATAATTTTCATAATTTTATCATTACTATTTATTCCAACAAATTTAACAGCATTTTTATAATGGTATACTATATTACGATTCATTTAGACTCGAGGTTGTATGTTCTACAAGCTACTAAAGAGATTGAATTTAAAGAAATATATTTTTTGGGTTCTTTAATTTAGGTTTTGTGAATCACATGTGGAATATAATACAATATTATTATTTTATATTTTCTATGTGTTACATTCTCCCCAACTTAAAAAAATTCCATCCTCGTAATTTGATCTTATGCTCAGAAATCAAGGGTTTGATATTTGAAAATTCTTTTTTTGAAAAAAACACATCATAAAAACGTTATTAAAACATCCTCTTAATAAGAGAAAAAGATAAGTACCAAGTTCATATGGAATAAAACATATATAGGTTTCAAAGTAGGATAAAATTGGTGGAAATTAAATATATGAATATGGGAAAAAATTATAAATAATTATAGAGAGTGATAGATGTCATTGATCATAAGAAAATGAATGATCAATGGGAAGTAAAGGACCTCAAAACATTAAATATATGATGATTTAAAAGAACATTTTATTAATTTTATTTGAAGGTAATATGATAACATTTTTTTCAATATCCTTTTCCTAAAGTGTAGGAATTATTTTACTATCTAAGAATATATGTAAATATACATACCTAATACATTTCTATTTCATAAGCATAATTTTATCCTTTGGTTGTGCTTCGATCAATTACTAATTCATTGCTTATCCTAAGAAATGAATATCAAAAAATGAATGTTTCATGACTAAAGCACTAAAATTAACTTTTAATTTATTGTAAGATCTATAAAATAGTGACAAGTCTTTCTGTATGTCTCTAACTTTTTTCCAAAACTAATATGGTCGGCATAAATTATCCAATATAATACATTAATCTATAAACCTCAATAGTAAAACCATTGGTCCATCATTAATGTTTATTCATCAAATCCTTTAATTAAAAATAATTTCATATTAACCTAGACATCATTTAGGACAATGGTAAGAATTGAACCCTTATCATCCTTCAGTTGTGGGTTCAATCCATGCAATCTTGTCGAACATGATGGGTTGTAACCCAGCATGTGGGTTGTCCTTTTTCTAAAACTATATTACTATAATTCATATAATGTTCAAAAATTGTGATGAAACATAATTAAAATAGCCTCAAATATAATATAAACATTAAATGTTACCAATACCATTAATTTTAAGTCCAAAAAAGTAAATTCATTTTTCCTCAAATAAATTTTTCATATACCAAACCAATAGGTTGTATTCCTATAAATTTTCTCTAAAAATATTTTAATCATGATATATTCCTACCCTATAAATTTTCAAAAGGGGTGTTTATTAATTTCAAATTTTGATCAACCATTAACTTATAAATCCATTATGTTATCCATAACTCTTAAATTAATGAAGACATATATTCATTTAAAATTTTAACACAATACTTAGATGTTCCAGAATACTTATCACCAAAATACCATTGGTAAAAATACTTCTATAATTTAATTCTTGAATCCCAATACATAAATACTTTTATGACAACCCAGTATTTTATAATATATATATTTCAGAATAAATTTAATTTTTCGAAGCATGCATTATATAGAACACTAAGTTTTTCTTGTGTTACACGAAACACTAAGTTTAAAATAAATGTGACATACTATTAAAATTTTATTATTTAAAATGATAGTTTCTCCTAGCCATTAGAATGATAGGTACGAATATGATTAAATAAATTATGAAAATATATGGTTTACATATTTATATAAAATTAATTCTTTAGCGACCCATTAATTAAAAATGAAAATTAAAACTAATTGAAGATAAAAGCAATTTATTTTTGGAAAAAACTATTTTTATGAAAGAAAACTTATTTTATATCAATAAATTAAAAAACACTTTTTTAATGATTATACTGAAATATATGTGTTATATATTCATTAAAGTTTTTAAAATTTATCTTATTTGTTTTCGAAACAAGATATAAGAATAAATCCAATTTTATGCTTAAAAATATATTTTTATAAAAAACTGTTTTATCTCTTTTTGAAGACTTATTTTTAAAAATAATTTTTATAAATTTTAGAAAATTTATTTTAAAAAATAATATTCATTTTTAAAATCATTATATAAAAATAACTTGGGGTTAATTTTTCATAATTCTTTGAAAATATTAATATTTTTATGAATAGTGAAAAATATTGAATTTTAATCGAAAACTGCCTTTTCATATAAATTATCTATAAATTAAATTTATATTTTAAATTGGTTTTAAAGTATAAATATTTTAATTATATATATATTAATACAATTTAGGTTATTTTAATAATTTTTATATTTAATTTTGTATAAAAACATTATAAACTTTTGACATTTTCTCTTTGAAAACTCGTTTTCTCTTCACATCTACGAGATTAATTTTAAATTAACATTTTCTAATTATTTGATTTACATTTAGAAAAATGGATCCCTTATTTTTAATCATAAAAATTTATATTATCTAATAAATTCAACTTATTTTTTTCCATAATTATTAGTGAAAATGGTTAAAATTTAAATATCGTAATTAAAGTACAAATAGGGTTTTGCGTGTTACGTGTGTTTGTTTTAAAATTATTTTGAAAAAAACCAAGAATTTTTATTTAATAAATTTGATTTAATATTTATAATAATTAGTTATAAATTATATAATAATTCTCATTTTATGTTATTCTTAAAGGATAAATTACCTATGTTAAAAAACTAGTTAACGTGGTGAAAATGGAAATGGTAAAAGTGAGTAAAACTTAAAGGATAAGGAATTACATGTTTAAAACAATTTTTGTGGTTTAGGTTTTTATAAACTATATAATCCATACCCTCCATTATTTATCAATTTTTTAGCCACATTGGAAGATATTGACCTCTCATTACTGAATACTTTTGGGTATTTACAAAAATGTCACTCCTCCTCAATTATAAAAGGGAACTCACTCTCCTCACATATCCACACCTATCAAGGAATTTTTATTAATAAAAACATTCCAAAATAATTTCCCAAATTCCATTATCTCATTCTATATTCCTTATTTTTTCATAAATCTATCCTTGGAAGGATTTTGTTCCAAACCTAAGAGGTTGCTCAAAGAAGAGGTAACATTCTTCACCGAGTGTTTTTATTTTGTTTGCTCCTCTACCACCTTAAATTCTTAGTAAACCATGATGATATAATAAAATAGGTATCTTACATATACTAAGATGTTTTCATGTTAATTTAATGACCTAAAACCATCTCCACTTCTATCAAATGAGTTATGAACTCATCATTTGTGTGAACGACATACTACCACCTCATCGATCGGTATTGTTCATTTTTTCATTACGACCCATCATGGTTGGGTATGATGATGGATATAAAGTATATATATATATAATTTGTAACATATTTATACTTATATAAATATGATATCACACATATATTTTTACTTTATATTCCATGAGGGATACAGTAATGTCGCTCGTGTGTACAGCGGACTATCGCCTCACGGCGTGATGTGATTTGTTTTTCACTAATGCTTTACATGAAAGGTTATAAGGATAAATTTAATGAATATATGTAATATAAATGAAAATATTATGATATTAATGGAATATTTATCATTCTTAAAGGATAATATATCATTTTATTTCTTATATTTTCATTCTCTAAAAAGGTGATATTGTCGTTCATGTACTTGTGGACTACTGCCTTCACGAAGCGATGTGACTCTATTTTCATCACCAGGACACATTGAAGATATATGTAAGTTTATTTAAATAACTTATATGGTATATATTATATTATTATTATTCTTTAAAGATAAAATATGACTTACCTCCTTTCCATAAAGATTGTTGAAAATAGAAATGTAAATCATGTGTACACACAACATATCGTCTCCATGATCGTATCGTAATTCATTTCTCAAAAAAAATAATGATAGGTATTAAAATAAATTTATGTATACATATGATAATTATTTAATTATTATTATTCTATATATTTTTAAATAATTACCTCTTTGACCATAGTCAACCTACCAAAGTCATTTTTGATACATAAGCTAAATATCATCAAAACATCTGATATATACTTAATTGGTTAAGTAATCCTATATAACATGGTAATAAGTAAAATAAAAGTAATAATAAACATGATAAAGGTTCTCAAGAAATTAAATAATTGATATAATTTTATTATTCAAGAATATAAATAAAGTATGTGACAAGTTGGACTCAAGCTAAGAAACTTCATCTCAATTTCCTTTCATTGGGGCATATTTTGATATTATATAGCTATAGTCTTTTATAAGTTGTATATATAGTCCATTTGACATTTTATGTCATTAATTAATCTATTATAATGGAATTTTAATTTTTTTAAAGTTATTATTTCATGGATATTATGACTCATGTGTATCCCGGGTAATAAGGTACATTTCCTTTAAAAAAATATTCGTTTAATGTTTTTGTTCCACCTCTTTCTCTTCCATGTCTATGTTTCTAAAATTGTTTTATGAAAGTTTTATATGGAAATAAAATATTTAAAAAGTAATTTTTTTCTCTATTTTACTTTTTTTCAAATGTTTTAAAAATAATATTTTTATGTGTTTTATAAGTGTTTTTTTACAAAGGATAAAAGGAATGTTTTATTTTTAACATATACGACAACAACGACTTTTTCCACCATCATGATCATTATTGGATTTTTGGATTGCTTTGAAATATTTCATATTTTCTTTATTAAAAATCCTTATTTCCCTTATTTTGGGTATTTTGGTATTGTAAATGGGTTTTTAAAAAGAAAATTTTATTTTGATATCCAAAAAGGTTTTTTTAATGGGTTTAAGAGAGTTTTTTTAAGGGTTTTACAATGAAAAATTAGAAGAATAAAATGTTTTATTCAGGATATGGTACTTGAGAATTATATGAATAAATGGGTGATCTAGATAAATATTATAATAAGGGTTTATCCCCATTATATCACATGAAAAACAGGTAAGCCCAATAAATCTTATACGAAGGGTTAAGCCCCATTATAACTCATGGGTGAGCCCAATATAGCTTATACGATGGGTGATCCCCATTATAGTTCTCCAATTCATTGGGTAATTATTATATGGGAATTAATACATATGTTTATTCTAATTAAAATGTATTTGAAAGTGTTTTATTAATATAATGCTCTAAGTTAGTGAAAATGGATTTTAATTGATTATTATGGATTTTAAAGGCTTTCTTTGAGAAAATCGTGTGTGTATTTCTGTACAGACCACATATTAAAATGTATTTCACATGGTTTATGGATGGGTATAAGAAAGGAATAAGTCAAGATAAAATTAGAGAATATTTTCAATGAAAATAAATCATGCTTTATTTTAAAAGTTTTATATTATGTTAAATATGGATACTAATCAGAAGTGTCCACTTTGTATCATATGGGTCTTTTATGTAAGGGTTAGACCTAATTCTATAAAACTATAAACCAAAAAAAATCATCTGATGTAATAGAATGAATTCTTGACTTAAAATTAATATTATTTAATATTTTAAGGTTAGGTCCTTATATTTGGTATTAAATGGGAGATTTAGAAAACATTATAAGTTAGGATAATGTCAATATCATTATTTTAAAAGATTATTCTTTAAGGTCAAGTATAAATGATATATAATTTTAATATTACCAATTTTTTGTAAAGACCTGGAATTTCCGTGGAAATTTTTTTTTCTTAAATACATGGGAATTTTACGAGTCCGCAGTTTCTAACAGCACCTGATTCTGAGGACCGGTGTGCCCAGAATCATTTTCTGAAGTTTTGTTCGGGTACGTTCAGTGAACGTATGAGTGGGATTTTATATCTTTTGAACCGGTGCTCGGAATTGAAATCTGAGGACACCGATGAACTCGCAGCGCCAGTCTTCGCTTAAGAAGATCTTTACCGCAGTTGCGTTTTAACAGGAGTGGAAGTTAATTATTGGGATTCTTAATAAATTAAATAAAATTATGTGTGAAATAATTTTATTTTATGTGGTGGTTATTTTCTCCAAAGGGAAGTTTGAGGTGGGGCCCGCCCCCCACATAACCTCCCATGTGAGGATAATGTGTGGTGGGGACCGCATGAACACCAAACCCCTCAACTCCCCTTGAATTTATTAAAGCCACTACTCTCTCAATTTAATGTTGAAACTCTCCACCTCCCTTCTTTTAAATTTTAAACCTTCCATCTTATCTCATTAAAGTTCCAACACCTAGGATTAATTAATTCTACACTTAATTAATCTATTTGAATTCTTTTGAATTTATTTTTCCAACATTAAAAAGAAAAGATTACATTATTTTAATTTGGTTGGCATAAACTTGGTTGGGAGAACTAAGGAGAGGAGGGGAACTCTTGGAGGAATAATACACTCTCAACTAAGAACATTTCCAATGAAGAACGACGTCCTCTCCAATGAAGAATGAGGAAGATGCTCGAGCCTGAGATCGGCGGCGTGTGACGGGCGTAAGGTACGACGTTGTCTTCGAATTCTCTTCCGCGACACCGTAAAGTGAAAACTGAAATCGAGGTAGGGTTTTGAATTCAAGTTTAAATTATTTTCTTTTAGGTTCTTCTTTTCTCTTGGATAAAAACAACAACCGCGGATCAACCCCCGAACATGTCGATCTACAAAACAGATGTTGATTGCGGGTTGGGTTAGATATTACGATGGGGTTTTTCTCTGGTTCAATTATATGCTGGATTACCGTTTGAGCCTCTAACGCGGAGGGAACAGGCTAACAAACAAGTTTGGACCCTCCGCCAATTCATTCTTGATGCGTGGTTTGATGGGTGATGGGTGAACAGAATGACAACCTAGATTTGAGGTTTTCGCAGTGAAGATCAGGACTTGAGGAGGCCATAGGTGCAGATGAGAAGCAAAACGGACCACCAGAACGACTCTGGTGGCCCGCAGAGGAGCATGGCGGCACGGGTCGCCGGCGCAGCAGCGCCAGTGACTGGAGCCACTAGCCGGCACCAGTAGTCCACCTGGGGGAAACGGAACCCCTCGCGCGCCGCCGACGGAAGACCGTCGCGGCACCGGCCGCAGGGGCGGAGCGGAACCCGTATCTGCGGGTTCCGGGAAGATTGGGTGGCGCCAGCTAGCGTCGTCGTTATAGGAAACCAGGGCAGTTGTGCCCTCCCCCACTCTGCGCACCCTGCACATAACGCACTCAGCCAGCTGGCCGAGCCATGGATGGCCGCCGGGCCGGGCCGCCTGCCGCGTGGGCTGGGCCGCCTGCCGCGTAGGACGGGCCGCCTGTGGCGCGGGTCGAACCTCCCTCGCGCGGGCCGGGCCGCAGCTGCCAGGCTGAGCTACGCCCGCCGGGTCGGGCCTCGCCCACCAGGTTGGACCTGGATCCGGGTCAGGTCGACCCAGTTCGGGCCGACCCAGGGCGGGTTGGTCCGGGTCAGACCGGACCCAAAACCCCCTCTTCGGACCACTTAGGTTTTTTGCCCAAAACATGAGCTACGGACCTTTGATCGATGCACCATCAGTTGCGTAGAATTCCTTGGATCAATATGTTCATTTCGGTATATCACAATCAAGGTTTTGGAAAGTTTTGGGTATGGCCAGGTTGATTCGAACCCGAAACTAACCGGGCCCTCGGAGCGGAAACACTTATAACTTAAGCACCGGACGTCCGATTGACGTGCCGTCAACTACGTTGGTTTACTTTTGTTGATAAGGTCCTTTTTGAATACTCCACATAGGATTCAGATGAGGTTGGATTATTTCCAGTTTGCATTGTACCTGAAATCCAACCGGCCCCTTAGAACGGAAATGCCAATAACTCTCATACCAGGCGTCTGATTGATGCATCAACTGTCGCGTTGGGTTCCTTATGATGATATGAAACTATGGGATACATCAACTCAGAACTTCATGATAGTTGATGTATCAAAACTGGGCTCGAGGAGCGGACCCTCTCAGAATCGAGCCTGCTGTGTGCGGGAACCCTAGGGCTGGTTGCGACTGAGATGACCAAATCCTTCGTGGGTTCGATAGCGACAACTTCTGTACCAGGATCCTCTGTGGGTTCGACAGCAGTGACTTCTGTACAAAGATCCTACTTGGGTGCGACAGTGATGACTAGTATACTGGAATCCTACGTGGGTTCGACAATTATGACTTCTGTTCCAGGATCCTACGTGGGTTCGACAGCGCTGATATTGTTCCAGGATCCTATCTGGGTTCGACAGAGGATATGATTCAGGGGATATATCTAATATTCTCTACCTCTATTTGTGATTTATATACCAGTGAAAGTTGATTCATGTCTTTCAACCATTATCAACGTGGTGATTGACTTTACTTCCTTTGTGGAATGGTTTGTGCTTGGGCTCGAGAGTTTGAGTCGGACTGTGAATGATAACTTAGGTATATGTATGGTCATATACCTAAGTAGGGTTGGTTGATACTTTATGATTGTATCTTTCTATTGTGGTTTATCCTTTGTGGATTTTGTGAGACCTTGATGATCTCAGGGTCCCTACTAAGTATTGTTATACTCACCCCTGCACGGGCTATGTTCGCACCTCATTGTGTTGGATGCAGACAACGGACAGCGCTTACCGAGGCGGAGTGTACGAGGAGTGGACGGTACCCGGATGTGGACCTCATGATGAGTGGGTACCCGAAGGAGATGGACGTATGTGGATCACTGAGGAGGCTATTTTTACCTACCCTTTAGGTAGGATCTATGTTGGATGATCCAGGAGTTTCTAGGCACCTTCCAGTTGTTTGTCTTTTTAGTTGTACATGTTTGTCCGTTTCTTGTACTTTAATTTTGGGCTTGTATTTCTGGCCCTTGTACTTTCCATCACTTCTTCTGTATCCATTTTTTACTTAGATTTTTCTTCCACTTGTACTCTAGTTGTGTTTTTTTGTAGTTATAAAGGTAATACCTTCCCAGTTTAGGAATTTACGCCTTTGGTGATAGTCTCCAGCCCCTGGCCTATAGAAGGTGGGATTGGGGTAGTTACAACACGGGCCCCGGGGGACGGGTTATGACAAATTGGTAACAGAGGAGTCGGTTCTACCACAGAAATTGGACTCTAATTCTTTGAATGGAAATAGTGTTAAGTGTTTTGGGTGTGGTTATCAGTTTAGGTAAATCGTTGTTGGTGCAGCGGTCGACGTATCCATACACTATGACTCTGACTTCTGATTTCTGACTCAGTGCATGAAAACACTGATTGCGTGTGTGTCTCCTTTGAAAAAGTTTTCTTCATGATTACTTTGTGTCAGGTCACCAAGTATATTGATTTAACCATATCACACCTATTTCTTTTCGGGATGGCCCCACAAATTCAGCCAGCTAGGGTTCCGAGTTTCGTACGAGATGGTAGCCCACTGAGCAACGAGGCCTCGGTGTAGGGCCCCATCACAGCGGAGGTACCATCGGTATCACTACCTTCTGGGCCACCGATACCACTAGATCTAGCAAAAGAGAGTGCATGCTACCTGATTTCATTTCATGAGTTCCAGTGCCAAGGGCCGCCCAGGTTCTGGGGATAGACGAACCCACAGGCAGCTAAGGATTGGCTGGAGGCTGTCGTGAGAGTTTTCATATTGGTAGGGACACCAGCCGACCTCATGGTGATGCTTGTTGCGAGTCTCCTGCAAGTAGTAGCAGGAAGATGGTGGAGTCTGATTCTCCAGGTGCATGATGAGGCATCACTACTCTGGATAGACTTTGAGAGCCTGTTCCAGGCAGAGTTTGTACCATCCACCCTTCGTGCAGTGTGGATTTAGGAGTTACTTCATCTTCAACAGGGCAGCATGACAGTAGCTCGGTACTCAGTGAGGTTAACCGACCTCTTGTACTACTCCACAGATATGGTATGAGACTCATTCTTCAGGTCCTAGAACTTTGAGTAAGGACTCAGGCATGAGATCGGGGCTTTGATGATCCCCCTCAACATCCCAACGCAGACGGGGGTATTGGAGCGAGCCCTCCTAGTGGAGAGTTTCCTTGTTGAGCAGTCTCTGGCAGCAAGACTCACCACTAGTCGACACGCACCAGAGTATTCTGTAGCTGGAAGTAGACAGATAATGCAGGGGTCCAAGAGGACCAGACCTATAGGTGATTGACTGCATGACTCAGGTTCATTTGTGCGGGGCACATGAGACAAAGCTAGCCATATGCGGAGCAGGCAGTGTTATGCATGAGTTGGGAAGGGTCACATGGCTCGAGACTGCCCGACCCTCCCTGTAGATGAGTAGCAGGTAGTAGAGGGATCTCCCAGGTAGAGGTAGAGGTTCGACCATGGTGGTCCACCAAGAGTAGGCGGACGTGGCAGAGGAGCTGGCCGAGCAGTAGGTGGTGGATGACGTTTCAAGGCCCTACCACCACCACCACCAGGAGGTCCACCCCGACCGCAGGTAACGAGTGCACAGGGGAGAGATCAGCTTCAGGCAGCTGAGGCCTATGACCATAGTTCTTCAGAAGAAGGTGTACAGAATCGGGACTACTTCCAAGCATAGATTCCTTTATTAATGAAGCTTCTAGCTTCGTTGATGTCGTTGTTTGTGGTTTCTTTGTGTCTATGTACTTTGAGATTCAGTAATAAAAGACACTTATCCTTGTGATGTTTTTTTCCTACCTTTTGTGTGGATAATACTAAGAGATTCCAGATAAAACCATTGACTTGACCCTCACATTTGAGATTCATACTAGAGGATACCCAGTGACCACACACTGATGCTGATAGTGTTACTCAACCCTTAGAGGCGAGAGTAATAGTTGGATCTCTTGGTAGTAGCGTCGAGGCCTTATGACATCATCCATGTCATGAATTAGTACTGTTCATGTCAGGATAGACTATATTAAGAAATGGGAAAGGTTCATCCATGGGATGAGACCGGATTTCTCTTTTTGACAAAGGTGAAATCTTAGCAGCTCTTGTAGGACGTAGGCGAAGAAGGGTGTAGACGAGTTCTTTTAAATTGGATAATCTCACCCATTGTTCGGTGGGTGAACTCTTTACAGTCTACTCTGACCACTAGAGTCTCTGGTATATCTTCTCTCAGAAAGACCTGAACCTGATACAGTCGCGATGACTTGAATTCCTCCAGGACTATGACCTCGATATTATCTATACTCCTAGAAAGGGGAACGATGTAGCCGATGCTCTCAGTAGAAGATCAGGCATTCAGCTTCTAGGAGAGGTGATGAAGCAGCTGACCACATTGAAGATATCCTTTGTGGATTGGGATGGAGCATCCTTTCAATAGTCTCTCACAGTCACTACCTCACTTCTTCAGCGAGTCAGGGAGGCACAGCATGGGGACACTGACTGTGAGACACGACGTGCTCAGATATCCTCAGGGTAAGAACCTGAAGGATTTTATGAAGGTGGGGATCACATCATTACTTTAAGAGGATGTACCATGGTACCAGTTGCACTTTAGGAGGAAGTGTTGCGGTATTTCCACACATCCCCTTTAGCGGTACATCTAGGAGTGGTAAAGATGTACTAGGACCTTCGATGACAGCACTGGTGGCTAGGTATGTAGAAGGCATTAGCAGAGTTTGTCTCTTGGTTCCTCACTTGTCATCAAGTGAAGGAGGAGCATCAAGTACCAGTAGGCTTGGTTCAGCATTTGGAGGTCCCAAAGTGGAAGAGGGATGAGATATCCATGGACTTCGTGACGGGTCTTCCACGTACGTCCAGGGGACACGACTCAATTTGGGAGATCATCGACCAACTTATCAAGTCGGCCAACTTCCTACTTACCAGAGATGTTACGAGCTACCATGGAGGAGGTGCAGGTCATCCAGGAGCGGATAAAGACTATGTAGAGCTGACAAAAGTCATATGCTGACAGAAGACGGAGACCTATATAATTCGAGGAAGGCGACCACGTATTTCTACGGGTCTCACCGTGACGAGGTCTATGGAGATTTATCCGAGGCGGCAAGTTATCTATGAGATTATTCGGACCTTTTCATGTCCTTAGCAGGGTAGGCTAGGTGGCTTACCACTTGGCCCTTCCACCTCAGTTGCACCAGGTGCCCGACGTCTTCCACGTATCTCAGCTAAGCGGATACGTGCATGATTCGTCCCACATTATCGACCACGAGGAGCTGGACATCGATGACAAAACGACATTCACAGAGGTTCTAGTGGAGAATTAGGATCGACAGAAGTGGATCCTGTGTGGACGGTTGATTCCTTCGGTGCACGTTTGTTGGCAGCACGGGAACCTCTAGGAAAGCACATGGGAGCGGGAGGCTCAGATGCGTGCTCAGTACCCCCATTTGTTCCCTTAGTGTGAGTTGTATCTTACAAGGACTTAAAGACCAATGGTGGGGAGAATTTAAAGACCCGTAATTTCCGTGGAAATTTTTTTTCATAAATACATGGGAATATTACGAGTCTGCGGTTTCTGATGGCGCCTGATTCTGAGGCCCGGTGTGCCCGGAATTATTTTCTGAAGTTATGTTTGGGTACATTTAGTGAATGTACGAGCGAGATTTTATATCTTTTGAACCGTTTCTCAGAATTGAAATCTGAGGACACCAATGAACTCACAATGTCGATATTCACTTAAGGAGATATTTACCACAGTTTCATTTTAACGGGAGTGGAAATTAATTATTGGTATTCTTAATAAATTAAATAAAATTATGTGTGACATAATTTTATATTATGTGGTGGTTGTTTTATCCAAAGGGAAGTTAGAGGTGGGGCCCACCCCCCCACATAACCTCCCATGTGAGGATAATGTGTGATGGGGCCCACACGAACACCAAACCCCTCAACTCCCCTTGAATTTATTAGAGCCACTACTCTCTCAATTTAATGTTGAAACTCTCCACCTCCCTTCTTTTAAATTTTAAACCTTCCATCTTCTCTCATTAAATTGCCAACACCTAAGATTAAATAATTCCACACTTAATTAATCTATTTGAATTCTTTTGAATTTATTTTTCCAACATTAAAAGAAGAGATTACATTCCTTTAATTTGGTTGGTATAAACTTGGTTGGGAGAACTAAGGAGAGGAGGATAACTCTTGGAGGAATAATACCCTCTTGATGAAGAACATCTCCAATGAAGAACGATGTCCACTCCGACAAAGAATGAGGAAGATGCTCGAGCCCGAGATCAACGGCATGTGATGGGTGAAAAATATGACGTCGTCTTCGAATTCTCTTCCCGTGACACCTTCAAGAAAACATTGAAATCGAGGTAGGGTTTTGAATTCATGTTTTAATTCCTTTATTTTAATTACTTCTTTTCCCTTGGATAAAAACAAAAAACACGGATCGACCCCCGAACATGTTGATCCATGGAACAGATGTTGATTGCGGGTTGGGTTAGAGATTAAGCTAGGGTTTGTTTCTGGTTCAATTATATGACGGATTACTGTTTGAGCCTCTAACGTGAAGGGCACGGGATAACAAACAAGTCCCGACCCTCCACAAATTCGTTCTTGATGCGCGGTTTGATGGGTGATCGGTGAACGGAATGACAACCCTGATTTGAGGCCATCGCAGTGCAGATCAGGGCCCGAGGAGGTCGTCGGCCCAAACGAGAGGCAAAACGGACCACCAGAACGACTCTGGTGGCCCGCGGAGGAGCGCAGCTACGCCGGAAACCAGAGGCGACGTCCAGCACTGACAGGCCGCCTGGGGGGGGCGGCACCCCTCGTGCGCCACCGGCGGAAGGTCGTCGTGGCACTCGGTCGTGGCGGCAGAGCGGAACACGCATCTGCGGGTTTCAGGAAGATTGGGCGGTGCCAGCTGGCATCGTCGTTATGGGACACCAGGGGGGTTGCACCCTCCCCCGCTCCGTGCGCCCTGTGCGTAACATGCTCCGCCAATTGGCAGAGCCGCGGCTGGCCACCGGGCCAAGCCGCTTGCCACACGGGCCGGGATGCCTACTGCGTGGGCTGGGCCACCTACCGTGCGGGCTGGGCCGCCTGCCGCGCGGGCCGGGCCACCCTCGCTTGGGTCGGGCCGCATCCGTTGAGTCGGTCCATGCATGTCGGGCCGGACCTTGATCCGGTTCGGTTCGACCCAGTTCGGGATGACCTAGGGTGGGTTGGTCCGGGTCGGATCGGACCTAGACCCCCCTCCTCAGACAACTTTTGGTTTTTTGCTCATAACATGAGCTACGGACCTCCAATTGACGCACCGTCAGTTGTGTAGGATTCCTTGGATCAAGATGGTCATTTCAATATATCACAATTAAGGTTTTGGTAAAGTTTGGGTATGACTGGGATGGTTCTAACCTGAAACCAATCGGGCCCTCGGAGTGGAAACGCTTATAACTTAAGGACAAGATGTCTGATTAATGTGCCGTCAACTAAGTTGGTTTCCTTTTGTTGAGATGGTCCTTTTAGAATATTCCACATAGGATTCAGATGAGGTTGGAGTATGGCCGAGTTGGATTGTACCCAAAATCCAACCGGCCCCTTGGAACGGAAATGCCAATAACTCTCAGACCGGGCGTCCGATTGACGGACCGTCTCTCGCATTGGGTTCCTTATGATGAGACATAACTATGGGATACATCAACTCATAACTTCATGATAGTTGATGTATATAAAATTGGCTCGAGGAGTGAACCCTTCTAGAATCGAGTGTGCTGTTTGCGGGAACTTTAGAGCTGGTTGCGACTGAGATGACTGAATCCTTTGTGGGTTCGATAGCGACGACTTCTGTACCAGGATCGTCCATGGGTTTGATAGCAGTTACATTTGTACCAGGATCCTATGTGGGTTTGGCAGCGATGACTAATGTATCGGAATCCTACGTGGGTTCGGTGGTTACGACTTCTGTGCCAGGATCCTACGTGGGTTCGACAGCATTGATATTGTTCCAGGATCCTACGTGGGTTCGAAAGAGGAGATGATTCAGAGGCAACATCTAATCATCTCTACCCCTCTTCGTGAGTTGTATACCTATGTGACTTGAGTCGTATCTTTCAACCATTATCAACGTGGTGATTGAATTTACTTCCTTTGTGGAATGGTTTTTGCTTGGGCTCGAGAGTTAGAGTCGGACTATGAATGATAACATAGGTATATGTATTGGCATATACCTAAGTAGGGTTGGTTGATACTTCGTGATTGTATCTTTCTACTTTGGTTTATCATTTATGGATTTTGTGAGACCTTTATGGTTTTGGGGTCCCTACTGAGTATCGTTATACTCACCCCTGCACGGGCTACGCCCGCACCTCGTTGTGTTGGATGCAAATGACAGACAGCGCTGACCGAGGGGGAGTGTACGAGGACTGGATGGTACCCAGAGGTGGACCTCACGACGAGTCAGTACCCATAGGAGACGGATGGATGTAGAGCACTGAGGAGTCTATCTATAACTACCCTTCAGGTAGGATATGTGGTGGATGATCCAGGAGCTACTAGGCACCTTCCAGCTGTTTGTCTTTTTAGTTGTGCCTGTTTTTATTTTTCTTGTACTTTACTGTTGGTCCTGTATTTATGGATCTTGTACTTTCCAACACTTCGTATGTATACAGTTTTTACTTATATTTTGCTTCCTCTTGTACTCTGGTTGTGTTTGTTTATAGTTATAAAGTGAATGCCTTCCCAGTTTAGGGATTTATGCCTTTGGTGCTAGTCACCATCCCTTGGCCTATAGAAGGCGGGCTTGGGGTTGTTACGACACGGGCCCCGGGGGACGGGTCGTGACATTTTTTCATCTAAACTATATTGATTTATAATGGTTTTCTATAGTGGAAATAGGGAATTTGTAGTGGTAAAGTTCCTAGAGGAAAATATCCTTCCAAATCAGCAACCATAGATGGTCATAATTGGAAAAGAATATTTTTTTGCAGTGATGGTTTAATCAAAACAAGATATAAATAGTGGTGGTATTCATGCCAGGGAGAAACCATATATACCACATTGGAATGTGTTAATAGAGGTTAATTTCATGAGACAAATTCCCCCATCATTTATAGGATCTTATGACCCTGTAGAAGCTGAAGGATGGATCAATACTTAGGAAAATACATTTGAAGTCATGGGGTGTTCGGAACATCAAAAGGTAACTCTCTCCATTTATCATTTTGAAGTTGAAGCTGATCAGTGGTGGTATTTGGTTAATAATACATGAGAGATAGAATTCATTGATGCTATATAATATGACATATTTAATAATATTTTCCTTGAGAAATATTTCACTAAGGCTGTTTGGCTTAGTATAGAAAAACAATTCATGGGATTGAGGAAAAATGATAACGATTTGGTGTCCTCCTATAAAAAATATTTTACAAGGTCGGCCAGTTACATATTGTATTTTGTTCAATAAATTGATTAAAAAATTAATATATTTCACTTAGGATTAAAACCAAGATTATGAAGAGACTTGTCCATAAAATCATTTAAAAGTTATGAGAATTTTTTTCTTTTTACTTGGAAAGTTGATAAAGAGTTTATTGACACTTATGTGCCATGAGTTGAAAAGAGTAAGGAATGGTAAAATTGGAAGTAAATAGAGAATAATACAATTAAGAATCATGGAGGTAATCCCCAAACATGTTTTAAGTGTAGTAAAATACATTTAGTGGTATGTATTTTAGGATCTGGAAAGTGTTATAGTTGTGGTAATTATAGTTAGAATGTTTTTTATTGTAAAGAAAAGAGTCCTGAAAAATATAATAATGAGATAATAGATATATAGTCAATAGTGAGATTTTTTATCTATAATTATTTGGGACGTTATTCTAATATGTGTTTTAATTCACTTACTCAAGGTAGAAATCATCAAGATGAGAAGCAAAAAGGGGTGTAAAATCATTTTCTACCTCTACAATTTGTGTTGGGCCATCTGGTGAAGTGGTGGAATCTCTGGAGAGCTTAGTATTTTTTGAACTTTGATCATAAGCTCAATGTATTATCCACCCCTCTTTGATTTTTTATATAATCAAAATAATTTGGGAGACAATAATTGAGTTTTTATAGAAATCTGAGGTATAATTTTAAAGGTTATTTAAGGAAGAATTCTCTTTTTTTTGTGGACATATGTTAAAAATTTATTGATAACCATTAAGGGATAATATAATATTTTATGGTAAAGGTTATTGTTAAGGATGTTCATCATGCCTCTGAAGAATTATTTTTTTAGAAAAGGGATATTATGTCATATCCAACAAGGTTGTGGGGATTGAACCCACAACCAAAGGGAAACAAGGGTGAAATTCCTACTATTGGCCTACACAATTTCCAAGTGATTAATCTCATTTTAGAAGAAGTTTATGATTTTTGGGAACGTTATATGATTAAGGTTACTTATAGAAATTATTTCCTTATGTTAAATATTATATGATTAGATCATAGAAAATTTTTGGAATGATACTTTAAGAGTGGTTGATGTTATTCAGAGATAAATATTAAATTTATCTTGGAGGAATGTGTGATAAAATCCTTCTAACTTTTTGAATATTTTGTGTAATTTTAAGGATATTTATTTATCAAATGATAAATGTTTAAATTTGGGTATTAATGTTTAATTAAGAAGATTAATATATTTTGGGAATTATATTATCTTGTTCCAACCATTTTTTTGGTTAATATCTAAAGATGGAAGGAATATATTATTATTCATTTTGGATTTTTTTTATATGTAGAGGTTTTTTTTAGTGCTTTAGGTATGAAAATTTCATCTTGAACACTCATCATTTAGAGAAAATGATGACATTATGGGGTAAATTGATTGAAGGATGAAATATTAATTATGAAATAATTATATTTCCTTATTATTTTATGAATTACTCAACTCTAGGAAAAGGATACTAAAATAAAATCATTATCCGTTAACTTTTCTTACCGAAAAATCAATGACTTCGATCCCGTCACATATTTATGGTTTTTTGTGGTTAACTTTTTGCTGACCATTTTCTCTATCACTCTCTATTGGTCCTTGGGAGGTAGTTTTCTCTTCCACATCCAAATTTTGTCTTCCTATCAATGTTCTCCCTATTTGGAAACCTAGTTATGACTTAATTCAGGTAACCTTTATGCTTCTAACTTTCCCTTTTTTATGGTAAGTATTATTATTCATTTATTAAATGTGGGCTTCTATGAAGTAATTTTAAAATGTTAAAATTTTGATGATCAGGATGAATTTTAAAAGAAAAGATATTATTATGGGGATAGAATGTGACAACCTAATATTTTATAATATATTTCTTTTAGAATAAATTTAATTTTTCATGTCATGCATTACCAAAAACACTGATTTTATCTTGTGTTACACGCAACACTGAGTTTAAATGAAATGTGACATATGATTAAAATATTATTATTTAAAATGATAGTTATCACCTAGTCATTGGAATGATGGGTATGAATAGGACTAACTAAATTATGAAAATATATGGTTTAATCATGTATATAAAATTAATTTTTTGGTGACCAATTAATTAAAAATAAAAATAAAAACTATTTTATAATAAAGGAAATCTTTTTCTGAAAAAAAACATTTATACAAGAAAACACATTTTACCACAATAAATTAAAAAAACAATTTTTTTAAAGAATTATAATTAAATATATATATATATATAGTAAAAAATTTAATATCCATCTTATGTGTTTTCTAGATAAGAGATAAGAATAAATCCAATTTAATGATTAAAAACTGTATTTCTAAATAGTGATTTTGTCAGATTTTTTGCACACTTATATTTAAAACTAATTTTTTACACTTTTTGAAAATTTATTTGAAAAAAAAAATTATTTTTTGAAATCATTATATCAAAATTATATTAGGATTATTTTTTTAGAATTCTCTAAAAAGATTAATTTTTTGATGAATAGTGTAAAATTCTGAATTTTCATTGAAAACTTCAATTAAGTTTAAATTGTCTATAAAGTTAAATTATATTTTTAATTGATTTTAAAATAAAATTATTTAAATTATAAAGAATCCAATTTATTTCAGTGGAATCATTTTTATATTTAATTTTGATATAAAAATTTTATAAACTTTTGAACATTTTCTCTTTGAAAGCCTTCTTTCTTGTCACGTCTAATGGATTAATTTTAAATTAAAATTTTCCAATTATATGGATTGAATTCATAAAAATGGATCCTATATTTTTAATAATAATAATTTATATTATATAATAATTTCAGCTTAATTTTTTACCGTAATGATTAGTGAAAACAGTTAAAAATTAATTACCATGACTAAGGTTAAAATGGGATTTTGGGCGTTACATGCACTTGTTTTAAAATTAAATTTACATACACCTGGGATTTTTATTTAAGAAATTGGATTTTATATTTATAATAACTAGTTTTAAATTATATAATAATTCTCATTTTATTTTATTCTTCTGTGATAAATTACCTAGGTTAAAAAACTAGTTACTGTGGTAAAAATTTAAATGGTAAAAGTGTGAAAAATATAAATTCTAAGGAATAGAATGTTTAAAACATTTTTTTTATTTATTTTTTGTTTTATATATTTTCATCAACCATATAATCAAACCACTCCATTATTTATCTTTTTTTGATCCACATGAGGTCAAAGTGACCACCCATTATTGAATACTTTTGGGTATTTATAAAACTTCCACTCCTCCTCAATTATAAAAGGGAACTCGCTCTCCTCACATATTCAAAAACTTAAAAACTTATATACTCTCATAATATAAGTCTTATTTTTGGAACAAATCTAACATTTTAAGGCTTTTTTTGCAAACCTAAGGTGGTTACCCTAAGAAGAGGTAATGTTCTGCATCGAGCATTTTTATTTTATTACTTCCTAAACCTTATTAAATTTTTCTAAAACCAGGATGATATAATAACCTAATAATTTTATATATAATTATATGTTTTTTTGATAAATTAATTCCCTAAAATCATATCCAATTCCATCAAATGGGTTATGAAATCATCATTCATGTGTACGGTGGACAACCGCCTCACGGACCGATGTCGTTTGTTTTTCTGTTACCACCTCTCACGGTTGAGTATGATGATGGATATAAAGAATTAATATTATATTTATAACATATTTATACTTATTTAAATATGATAACACATATAAATTTTTACTTTTCATTCCATGGGGGATACGATAACGCTACTCATGTGTACGGCAGACTACCACCGTGCAACGTGATGTAATTCATTTTTCTCTAATGCTTTACATGAAAGGTAATAATGATAAATTTAATGAATATATATGATATACATGAAATAATTATGATATTAATTACATATTTATCCTTATTAAATAATAATATATCATTTTATTTCTTACCTTTTCACTCAATGAAAATGTGATAATGTCATTCGTTTACATGTGGACCACAACCTTCACGAAGCGATGTGGCGCTATTTTCATCACTTATCTACATAGATGATATATATAACTATATTTAAAGAAATAATATGTTATATATAATATTATTATCACTTTTTATTGATAAAATATTACTTTATTCCTTTCCATAATTATTTTTTAATAATGGAAATGTTACTCATGTGTACATACTACCTACCATCTTCATGATCGTAACATACTTCATTTCTGAAAACCAACATTCATAATTGGTATTAAAAGTATAATTTATGTATAAATATTATAATTATTTCATTATTATTATTCTATATATGTTTAAATAATGACCTCTTAAACCATAGTAAACCTACCAAATCTGTTTTTGACACATAATCCAAATATAGTCAAAACATATTACATAAACATAATTAGTTAGGTAATCATATATAACATGGTATTAAGTTAAATAAAAGTAATAATAAATAAGAAATTTTTTCAAAATAAAGTACATAATTAACATAATCTTATTATTCAAGAATATAAAGAATGTATGTGATGATTCGGACTCAAGGTAGGGGACTTCGTCTCAATTTCCTTTCATTGAGCCATATTTGGATGTTATGTGCCTATAATCTTTTATTAAGTGTATATAAAGACCCTTCACAAGGTATATAGTTAATTACTCTATTATAATGGTAATTAATTTTTTTTAATGTTATTATTTCATGGTGATTATGATTCAAGTGTTTCCCAAATGATAAGAGGTTTTCCTTTAAAATCCTCTTTTAATGTTTTTTTCCAACTCTTTCTCTTCCATGTCCATGTTTTTAAAATTATTTTATGAAACTTTTATATGGACATAAAGGATTTACAAAGTGTATATTATGAATATTTTTAATTTATATCAATTGTTTTAAAAAATAATCTTTTTACATGTTTTATATGGAACATTTTTACAAATGAAAAAAGGAATGTTCAATTTTCAATGTATACGGCGGCAACGAATTTTTCTACCATCATGATCATTATTTTATTTATATATTACTTTGAAATATTTCATGTTTTATTCAATTAAAAAACCAATTTCCATTTTTATTTTTATATTGTTAATGAAACCTTTTATAAAATAAAAGGATATTTTGATATACAAAAAGGTTTTTTATATGGGATTAAAAGAGTTTTTAAGGGTTTATAATGAAAAATTGAATGAATAAAATGTTTTACTTCTGATATTGTACTTGAGAATTATATGAAAAAATTGGTGAGCTTCATATGTATTATATGAATGTTTGAGCCCCATTATATATCTTGCAAATGGGTGATCCCAATATAGCTTATATAAGGGGTTGATCCCCATTATAGCTTTCGGGTGAGCCCGATATAGCTTGTAAAAAGGGTGTCCCATTATAGATCTAAAATGCATTAGGTGATGATTATATTATAATTTGGCCATATTTTTATTCCAATTAAAATGTTATAGAAAAGGTTTAAATAATATGATACTCTAATACATTAAAAAGGGGTTTTAATTGATTTTTATGGGTTTTAAAAACTTTTTTTGAGAAAAATGTGCATATGTTTTTCATGTGAAAAGTGTTTATTTCATACACTCAAATAACATTTAAGTTAAAGGTAAAAGTTATATGAGATTTCTTTATTTCACTAGAATAATTGTTATATTTCTTTTTATGTCCTTTATTGATCTTTTTGTGCCCATACCATGTTTTAAAATGTTTTTATTAGGGTTTAAGGATGTGTAAGAGAAATAAATAAGTCCATTAGAACATCATGAAGATTTTCCAAGAAAATAAATCATGATTTATTTTAAAAATATATATATTATAGTAAATATGGATACTAATGATAAGTTTCAACTTTCTATTATATGATTTTTTTTATGTATGATTCATGCCCTAATTCTCTAAAACTATAAACCTGAAAAGATCTTTAAATGTAAGAGAATGAATTATTGACTTAAAACTCAAGAGTATGTAATGTTTAATGTAGGGTCTTTATAACTTCATCCATTTTATTTTATAATAATTCCATCCTTGGTCTTGGGGTTAACCTTTATAAGAGTTCATTGACTTAAATAATTTCCAGGTTCCCCACATTTAATACAACAAATTATAAATGGATCCCTGGGATGTAATTTATTTCCTTCTATCATACTCTTAATTTTTCTTTATAAACTCTTTACTTTATGCCCTTATTTTCCACACATAAATAATTTTCCCATTTCTATGAGACACTTTCATGGGTGTCTTTTTTCCCATTTCTCACATAATAGAAATAGAGCCTTATTTCCTCCATGGCCTCTATCACTCAATCTCTTAACATACTATATCCTCATCATATTCAATGATTCTAGGAGTTGGTCAAGGTATAGGTTGTTAATATTATTTTAGGATAATTGATAAGTCATAATCATGATATCTTTCACTCTTTTCTACATCCCATTTTATTTATCATACTCACTACATTGTCTTTTATATTCAATGTTAACACGATTCCTTCAAGTTCCATCCTTTGACTAAAATAAAAAAACATAGTGTGAGCAATAATAATCATAGTGGTAAAACCATATAATAATATATAGGTTGTCTAAATCATGATACATTATTTTAAATATAATACACCTTAGGTTTAACATTGGTAATTTTTTTTATCTATTCAAATACTTCATAATGGTTTGTAAAGAAAATTTGAATTATCCTAAGTGTATATCTTGGGATTGTCAAACTATGAGTGTAGTAAGGCTTGTTTTCATACACTAGGTGAGGGTCAGGAAAATATCAATAAATCCTTTTGGATTTATTAAACCTAGGTACAACTATTCTATAACCATGTCAATTTTTAGTATCCAAACAGGGATGTATTTTTAGGAAAACTCACATAATGTCTTCTTTACAAAAACTTCATGATATTATTATATACTTATCATTAAATTATATCATAGGGTTATGTTACCTAATATATGTTTTCCTAAATCTAGTTTCCCAGGTTTCTACTAAAATTCCTCACAAACCAACTATAACGACCCTAACTCCAGTAACCCAAAGTCAATGTCCTATTTTATTACATTGTTATAGGATACAAGGAATCACATCCTAAAGGACCAAATAGTTTAGTAGTCTTGGTAAACTAGATGCATCCATTATTCTTATATTATATTTGAAAACACAAATTATAGAATTTTTTTAGAATATAATTATTCACTCTAGAATATCCTTGAATATCATTCTTAATACACTTCCTGGATTCCTACAAAAGAAAACAAAATAAGGGTGAGTGAAATTGCCTAGACCTCTTTGGTCCATTATTTTACTAAAATATGGTGTTTGAGGTGTTCTAGGAGGTCAATATGACTTATTACCAACACTTTAAAAAATTTCCTACTTTTTGAATAGTGTTTCCAGTTATCAATAGGTGTACATTGTTTCTAGATTGGTGATTCATCTATCGGTAGGCGTACAGTGTTTCCAACTGTCAGTAGGTGTATAGTGTTTCCAGCTATCGGTAGGTCATCTATTGGTAGGTGTATAGTTTTTCCATCTATGGTAGGTTTACAATGTTTCTAGCTATTGGTATGTGTACAGTGTTTCTAGGTCAGCGAGTCATCTATTGTTAGGTGTATAGTGTTTCCAGCTGTCGATAGGTGTATAGTGTTTCCAGTTGTTGGTAGGTGTACATTGATTCCAGCTTTCGGTAGGTGTACAGTGTTTCTAGCTATCAATAGGTTATCTATTGGTAGGTGTGTAGTGTTTCTAGTTTCCAGTAGGTGTATAGTGTTTCCAGCTATTGATAGGTTATCTATCAGTAGGTTTATAGTGTTTCCAACTATCAGTAGGTGTATAGTATTTCCAGCTATCGGTAAGTTTATAGTGTTTATAGGTCAGTGATTCATCTATTGATAGGTGTATAGTGTTTCTAGCTATTGGTAGGTATATAGTACTTCCATCTATCAGTAGGTGTAAAGTTTTTCTAGGTCAGTGAGTCATCTTTCGGTCGGTGTATAGTGTTTCCAGTTATCAATAGGTGTACAGTGTTTCTTGCTTCCTATAATTTTTCCCATTTGATGTTTTCTTTGACATAAAATGATTTCAAATCCTTTTTTAAGTGATTTAAGGCTGATTCAAATACAATAACTCCTATCGAAGTTTTCCTAAGGTTTAATTAGTTTTTACTTAGTCAAACCACATAGTCTTGACTGATTCACCATTAATGAAAATCTAAACTGTATCTTAAACCTCTACTTCATTTAGATTTTCAAAAGGTCTAGATACCTTCTGCCTTGTTTTCCTTCTTGTTCTTCCTTGGTATGAGACACCCAGAGTTCTTATTCTCACAGGATTCATGTGATCAAATTTCCATACTTGAATTTTTTTCCCCTTAGAGTTTTTCATGCTACATGTGCACCCCTTATTTTGGTGCAATCAGGAAGTGTCGATCCATTTTTGATAAAAGGTATGCCTTACCTTCGTTCTTCTGGTTTCCTCAATTTTTTTCTTACCATTTCTCCTTTCCATTTGATGTAATGTGATCTCCGTTATTCTAATGGAGATTCCTTGGTTGATTGTTGGTATGTGGGTGTCGTGGCATCCTTAGGTGGATGCAATTGTTGCGGGAGAGGTGATCATCGGTTGTGTTGGCCCATTCTCATGTAAAGAATTTAGGAAACCTTTTAATGTAGAGCACTCATGTCTTATCTATTTTAATTACATGAAATTTTAGAGTTATGATGATTTAGCCCCTGGATCACAATGAAATAGACATAACAAATATTTGAACCTGACTAAATAATTGGAATCAATTTCTTAGCGATGTTATTGCCTCTTGATTTGATATATAGTGTTATATATATGCTTTGTTTGTTTATCAAGTCATTTTTTATGGAAATTGGTAAAGAACATAAATCTAGGATTAATTGTGGATTAATTTTCCAAATATACAGAGGCGTGTTAATAAATCTAGTTGTTGTCGTTGTACTTTGATGATAATAAAATGAATGTAGTTATGCATGTTTAAATGAATTAGTTAATTCCATATGGTATAAAGAACTGGTTATGCAATAAAGATAATTCCTTGAGGGGTTCTGAGTTACCCTCTTTCTTATAAAGGCCAGGTGCCTTATACTTTGGAGTTATGAGTGCTCGTTGTGTGTGAAGGTTGAATGCCTTGTTTAGGGCCAAGAGCCTAGTTGCTATATTGTTTGTTTTCTATTGGTTGTGTTGTGCTCTGAGCCTAAGATAGCTAATCCTAGAGGGATATTGTGGTATGTGGGGGAAGGGTGGCTTGGTGGTTGTGGTAACAGTTTATGCCTAGAGTGGTGGGATGCATCATTTTATGCATGAGGATGTCGGGGAGGATATTAAGGATGATATAATGGGTTGAATATGGGCTTACCCTTTGATATGAAAGTGGTTGTTTTCAAATCTTATGTTTGTTTATCTGCTATAATTTTTCCCACTACTTAAGGTAGATGGTCTTGTTAAGCCTCCTACCAAAAGAGGTGAAGACACATGGGGTATGCCATCTTCTTTCTATGATTAGCTTCTCAAGGACGGATGGGCCTACACTCTTTATATAGGTGGAAAAGACATGACGGGTAGTTCATCTACTCATCATGTTGAGCTCCTTGTGTTTGGCAGCTTAGAATGTTTCCTTAGAATACCTAGAATTATGTAAAATTGATAATTATTTTAATAAATTATTGAATAAATGATGTTAACCCATGGGTTTGGATCTTGCTGGGATGAAATTATGAGGTTAAGACTTTGAGAACTCATGGACTTGGTTTGGTTTTTCTTGGAGGGCATGGATCTTGGTTAGAATGATAATTAAATGTAATGTGGAATTTTGATAATGGTCAGTTAATGGTTAAAAATTAATTAATTCAAAGTGAAACTAATTAAAAGGTATAAGATTAATTAACATATCTCTTTAAATGGTTGTGTGCTTATAGGATATATATTCTTAGCGATGGCAGTTGGGATTATGAGAGACGTTAGCTGCAGTTGATTCTAATACTAGGTTATACCATAGTATAGTTTTGAACTATATTGTATTATGTACCTGTTGTGTTTCTATATGCTACTCCACCCTGTTGGTTAGAGGAACTGACACCGTGGGGATTCTGAGCCCTATGGGTGTTTTCTCCAACATCTCAGTGGGAGGACCCTTTGTCCCTACTCTTTTCTATTGGTAGTTACTTATGCTGGTATGAATGGTGGTTATTTTTCCCCATATATGTGTTTGGAGGGATGTAATGTCTTGTGGTTAATTTACACACATATATTCTGGATATAGTTTCCTATGGACTACTATAGGTATGATGTGTATAAGTCATGATGTCTTAAGGATCTTAACTTGGTGTATGGGTTGTGATGGATTGATGTATAATACCAAATGTATGATACATGTTATACGAGCTTTGGAGGATCCTGGAAACTACTTGGTTTATTTTGGTTATGTGGATGTGGTGGTTTGTGTTGCATGAGGTGCATGTTTTGTTTCTTCTCCCAGGTGTCTTCGGGATAGCCTTTTTGGAGAGATATGTTCAGGGCGTACGATGTTAGGGAAAACTAGAAAACTAGTGGAGAGTTGGTAGTGTGGTACCATTTATATACTTTATTATATTATATAATCTTGTATGAGATACTTGGTGATAGTATACATGGTGAGGTTGGTAACATAGTATATTTGTTTAGTTGATGAGTTAGTTTCACTTATTGTTCGTTGTACTTTAGTATGCTTTATTTACTTTTTATTGAGAGGTTTTGGGTAGGATCCTACTGAGTATACTATTATACTCACCCTATGTGTATATAAATTATTTTTTAATTCACTTTGAGCAGTTTGGAGATCAGTTTGGTTACTACTAGCTTTGGGGTTTTGTAGGAGTTGTTCGGGCTTTGTGGTCATTGTCATTTTACTTTCTTTTGGTACTTGTAGTTTTCCCTTTCAGTTTTAGTATTTCTTGCATGACATTATATTTGTGTACTTGATATTTATTTTATATTGTAATCTGAGTTAGAGTTGGTTGGTGTTTATCTTATCTCTCACTCTTTAGTATGTGTTCTCTTATAGGTAAATGCCTCACATTTGTGTGTTTACTATAACCTCGGTGCTAGATGCCAAATAGGGGCCTACTGGAGGTGGGACTTGAGGGTCATTATCTCTCTTCTTACATTTTCGGTCAATGAAGGGCACACTTTGTTGGTAGGGGGTCGTGACAGAGTGGTATAAAATCTTTGGTAAGAGGGATAGGATGGAGTTTGGAGTAGGCATAGGTGAGGTTGCATGGGTTGGTAGGGAAATGATGTTAACTAAGTTTATAAAGTGTTGTAAACACTAAATACCATCTGAGACACAGGTATTTAGAGCCCCATGTGATCTGATTCATAAACCTTTAAGTTTGCAGTGGCTATTAAATGAGGTGATACTCGTTTCAGGTTAGAGTCCTAGGAAAGGATCATGCATCATTCTTCTTTGAACTTGTTTTTTAATGGGTAGACCATGGGATAGGTTAACCTAAAATTAATAAAGGCAAAAAATTAATTAATTAATGTTAAAATATTCCATATTCTAGTTTTAGGATCTCTAACTATTTTTTCTTTTTTAGGTATGGCTCTAGGTCGACGTCCTCTTCAAGTTTGTGTAGAAGATGTTTAGTAGGTTGCACTAGCATATTGTCATAGAGTGGAGTTTAACGATGATGACACTTGGAGGAAGACACTCTGAGAGTTTTAGCATCAGAGTCTGCAAAAGTGTGAGGGATCTGTTTCAGATGCATTCACATAAGACTAGTTATAAGAGGTTGAGATATCTTTTTGTTCAATCCATTCTCATAAGGATCATTGGGTGTTATTGGTTGTGAAAATGCTCTGTGGATCAGTGAGGCAGTGGTGGTTCTTATTCTGTGGGGATCATGAGGATTTGGCAGTTTTATAGGAGGAGTTCTGAGACCATTTTAGAGTTGAGTTTCTTTCTTTGACCGTAAAGGCTGCCAGTTTCTAGGAGGTACTTACCCTTATATAGGGGATCTCCAATGTGATAGAGTTCGAGGAACATTTCAAGAACCTTTTAAGATATGTTTTGTACCTATTTCTAGATGAGGAGTCCAGGGAGAGGCATTTCTAGGGGGATTTGTATCCAAATATCTAGCGCCAGGTCACCCTGTTTATGTTGAAGACATATCTTGAGGTGCTAGCGAGGGTAGAGGTCATCAAGAGGATGTTAGACAAAACCGAATCATCAAGAGAGGGGAGTCGTCAGGATTCTTCAAGAAGTAGATCTGTGTTCTAGGGCTCCTAGTTTTCCGAGAAGAAGAGTTTTCATTCGGACAGGGGTAGGTCCTAGACCTTAGTGTCTCATTTCTCCAGGGGCATTGGACCTCAAACCTATGACAAGGGATCAGGAACTTTTTTTCTTATGGAGGTTGAGTTTATTAGAAATGAGAGTGTCTAAGATTTTTTAGCAGTCATCATGTGTCAGGTGTTCTGCTTCAGGTTCCTCTATTGAGGCAGTTCCAGTCGAGGCAACAGTAGTAGGTTGCACCAGTTTTGGATCAGTAGATAGTAGAAGGGGCAGGTAGAGGAAAACCTTTGGATGATCCTCATCCTTAGAGAGAAAGTCATATCTATGGGAGTGGTTGTTAGTAGGTTTAGAGAGGTTGTTTAGTAGTTCTTGGTCATCTTCATACATTCACGTTTCCATCTCCAAGAAATCCAAACATCATTCAATGTACCTTTTTCTTGTTTTCTACTTATTGTGCATGCCTTGTTTGATTCAGGAGTGACATAATCTTTCATATCACCTGCCCTTGTCCATGCTTTGGGACTTGAGGTATAGAGGATTATAGTTCCCTTAGCATTGACTATGCTAATTAGAGGTCGAACTGACTTGTTTGAGGTATGTAGATACTGTGAGCCAGTGTTGTGGAAGCACCGCTCTTGGGGAGATTTCCTATGTTTACAAATACAACCATATGATTCCATCCACAACATGGATTGGTTGTATTTGGTGTAGGATATTATGGATTTATTCCATAGATAGGTGGTATTCTTTGATGATGATGGAGATTTAATAGTGTTTGTTGGTGAGAAAGACCCTCAGATGGGTCAGAGGCATGTTTTTCCTTTTCATTCTTGATGATAGAGCTAATTCTAAGTTCATCATAGGTTCAGTAGTTGGCATTTCCCAGGGTCATAGAAGAGTACCATGATGTCTTTCTAGAATAGTTTGTAGCATTACCCCTTGATAAGAGATCGAGTTCAGGATAGATCTACAGCTAGGTGTGTCTCTTATATTGATGTCTCTATATAGGATGTCACCTTCTGAGTTGCGAGAGCTAAAAATATATCTTGATGGTCTATTGCAGTTTGGTTTTATTTGGCCAAGCATGTCACCATGGGGTGCACTAGTTTTTTTCGTGAAGAATTCTAATAGTGTTTTGTGGTTTTGTATCGATTATTGTCACTTGAACAAAGTGATAGTGAAGAACCTTTGTCCTCTTATATGGATTGATGATTTATTCAATCAACTAAAGGGTGAAAGTTGGTTCTAGAAGATCGATTTATGCTCTGGATATCATCAGATGCATGTGAAGGATGAGGATATCCCAAATACTTCTTTCTATTGTCATCATGGGCATTATGATTTCATTATGACATTATTCAGTGTGACGAATGATCCAACTATGTTCATGGGATTGATGAACAATGTGTTCCATGAGTTCTTCAATAAGTTCATGGTGTTATTTATCATCAACATCCTTGTGTACTCCATATCTGAGGAGGAGCATGCAGAGCATCTGTGTTCCATTTTGGGAGTTCTTCATCAACAGAAGTTGTTTAGGAAATTGTCGAAGGGTGAGTTTTGGTCCTGATAAGTTCATTTCTTAGGAAATTATGTATCCCAGTAGGGAGTAGTTGTGGATCCACTAAAAATAAAAGTATTTGTGTCTTGGGAATAGCCCAAGAAAGTGGCAGAAGTGCTAATTTTCCTTGGTCTCACAGGCTACTACAAGAGGATCGTAGCTGATTTCTCTTGGGTTGCACCCCCTCTGATAGAATTGACCAGAAAGGACCCATTATTCTTATGGGCTGATCAGTATCAGGAATATTTCGATTATCTGAAGGAGAATTTGGTTAGTGCTTAAGTTATTTGTCTTCCAGTAGAGGGAGTTTTTTTTAGGTTTTCTATGATGCTTCGTATCTTGTCTTGGGATGTGTTCTGATGCATTATAGATCAGTCATTTCTTATGGGTCTTGGTAGTTACTTCCCCATTAGCATAACTATACCACCCATGATCTTAAGTTGGGGGGAAGAGGTTGTATTTTATAGATGATGGTGCATTCATCACTTGTGTAGCAGGTAGAAGAGTCCAAATTGGGGGAAATTGAGGTGGAGTTCTAGAGAGACCAAGTTGTTTGTTGTGAGGCCCCTGATGGATGGTTTGAGGATGAACAATACCAGGTGTTGTTTCAGGGAAGTATTTTTATTCCTTTGGTGATGTGTGAGATGTTTCTCAGAGGGTTCCATAGTTCTCCCTTAGCGGTACATCTTGTAATAACAAATATATATCAGTCTTTGGGGAGTTGGTTATAGTGGATTGGGTTAAAGCATGCAGTTTTAGATTTTGTGTCTCATTTTTTGGTCTCCCAGAAGGTGAAGACCAAACACGATTTTCCCATTAGTTTTCTCCAGCCATTAAATGTTCCTAAGTGGAAGTGGGAGGATATCTCTATGGACTTTTTTACCAGTTTACCTAGATATTTGGGAGGCTATGACTCTATATGGGTGGTATTATATCATTTGAAGAAATCATCCCACTTCATAGAAATCAAGGAGTCACTCTCAGTGGAGGTTTTTTCAAGGCAGTATCTAGAGGAGGTGGTGAGACCCCATAGAGTCCCAAGGAAGGTCATTTCCGACTGAGATCCTTGTTTTACCTCTAGGGTGTGGAGAGTTCTCCATCATGATTTTGGTTCTTAGCTATAACTTAGCACTAATTTTCATCCATTTATAGATTGTCCAATAGAGAGTACCATCTATACTCTTGAAGACATGTTGCGCTCTTGTGTCCTAGATTTTAGAGGATTGTGAATGAGGCACTTTTCCTTGGTAGAGCTCATTTACAATAATATTTTTCACTCTACCATTGGTGTGGAATTGTTTAAAGCGTTGTATGGCTGACCTTTTCGTTCTCCATTGTGTTTTACTGGGGTCATAGAGTCAGCAATTCTTAGGCTAGAACTGGTACAGAATACGATAAAGATGGTTCAGGTAATTCATGAGAGGACAAAGGCAGTGCTGGGTCTTTATAAGTCCTATGTCGATCATAGGAGGATACCTCTAGAGTTTGACATTTGGGATCACATGTTTCGAAAGGTGACTCCCCATCATTGGCAGCGAAGGTTTGGTCATGGGGTTAAGCTTTCTCCCTGGTTTTTTGGGACTTTTGAATTGTTGGCTTGTGTTGGAGTTGTGGCGTATTAGATACCACTTCCCCTACATATGAGCAGGATAAGTGATGTTTTTCATGTGTCACATCTCCATCATTATGTTCATGAAGACTCTCATGTCATCTATTGGGGAAAGATTTATGTTGGTGATGATGCGACCTTCGAGGGGTTACCACAAGGACAATGTGTTGTGTGGGATTGTTATCCCCTTGTTTTGTGTCTTTTGGTGGCCTGGTGGCATAGAGTAGAGTACTTGGGATCATGAGTCATAGATACACGCTCAGTACCACGAGTTGTTTTATGTCTATATCTTCTCGTAATGTTGTTAATTTTTTTGTTGTAGACCCTTTCTATTTATAAAATGGATTCCTATTGTTTCATGTTATGGATTACCCTCTTTTAAGAGGTATCTACCCAAGAAGAGTGTTTATGAGCTAGTTGTTTTCATGTGGTTTTGTGTGTTCCCTTTTGTAGCGGTTGAGCTCCTATGGTGGTGAGAGCCTTGAGATGTATCTTGTGGGGTGGTTGTTCTGATGACCCCTTTTATATTTCTTCCCTAGGTTGGTTTTGGATTCTCAAGGATGATAATACTTTGAGAGGTATCTGATGAAATGGCTATGAACTCTCTGGTCTATTCCTTTTCTGAAATCTGGTGTTTGAGGTGTTATGGGAGGTCAAGGTGACTAATTCCCAACACTTTGAAAAATTTCCATCTTCGTGAACAGTGTTTCCAACTATCGATAGGTGTATAGTGTTTCTAGGTTGATGAGTCATTTATTAGTGGTGTACAGTTTGTCCATCTATCAGTAGGTGTATAGTGTTTCCAGCTATTAGTAGGTCATATATCGGTAGGTGTATAGTGTTTCCAACTATTGGTAGGTATATAATGTTTCCATGTCAGTGAGTCATCTATCGGTAGGTGTATAGTGTTTCTATCTGTCGGTAGGTGTGTAGTGTTTCCTGTTGTCGGTAGGTCATCTATTGGTAGGTGTATAGTGTTTCCAACTATTGGTAGGTGTACAGTGTTTCTAGTTGTTGGTAGGTGTATAGTGTTTCTAGTTTTTAGTAGGTCATCTATTGGTAGGTGTACAGTGTTTCCAGTTGTCAGTAGGTCATCTATCAGTAGGTGTATAGTGTTTCCAGCTATCGGTAGGTGTATAGTGTTTCCAACTATCGGTAAGTGTACATTGTTTCCAGGTTAGTGATTCATTTATTAGGAGGTGTATATTGTTCCCAGCTATCGGTATGTGTACAGTGTTTCCAAGTTAGTGGTTCATCTATCGGTAGGTGTAAAGTATTTCCAGTTATTAATATGTGTGCAATGTTTCCAGGTCGGTAGGTGTATAGTGTTTCCATCTTCCTACAGTTTCACCCCTTTGACGTAAAACACATTCAAAACCTTATTTTAAGGGATTTAAGGTCGATTCAAATCCCATAAATCCTATCTATGTTTTCCTAAGGGTACCTATGTTTTTACTTGGTCAAACCGCATAGTCTTTATTGATCTGTATTTAATGGAAAATCTAAATAATATCTTAAACCGCTGCTTCATTTAGATTTCCAAATGGCTGAGATACCTTTTTCCTTGTTCTTACATATTGTTTGTCCCTAGTACGAGATGCCCAGAGTTATTACTCCCACATTATTCGTGCGATCAAACTTCCATCCTTGGATTATTTCCCCTCAAATTTTTTCCTATTGTATGTGCACCCCCTATTTTGGTGCAACTAGGAAGTGTCGATCCATTTTTTATAAAAAGTATGTTCTGCCTCTGTTCTTATAGGTTCCTTGATTTTTTTTCCTCTCATTTCTCATTTCCATGTGATGGCATGTGATCTCTATGTTTCTAATGGATCTTTCTTGGTTTTTGGTTGGTACATGGATGCTGCAATGTCTTTGGGTGGATTCAATTGTTATGGGAGAGGTGATCATCAGTAGTGTTGTCATGTTCTCATGCATAGAACCTCAAAAACCTTTTGAGGTAGGTGATTCATGGATTATCTTCTTTAGTTACATAAATTCATATATTTATCATGATTTATCCTTTGTATCACAATGAAATTAACATAATAAATATTTTAATCAGACTAAATAATTGGTATCAATTGCTTACCGAAGTTATTGACTCTTTATTTTCTAGATAGTGTGATGTATATGATTTTTTTGTTTAGCATGTCATTCTTGGTGAAAATTGGTAAATAACATAAAGTTAGTATTAATCATGAATTAATTGTCCAAAGATAAAAATGCATGTTAATGAATTTTGTTGTTGTTTTTCTTTTATGATAATCAAATAAATGCAGTTGTATATTTTTAAATGAATCGATTAATTCAATATGGAATAAAGAATTGGTTGTGCAATAAAGATAATTCCTTAAAGGGTTCTGAGTTACCCTCTTGCTTGTAAATTACAAGTTCCCTATACTTTGGAGCTATGATTTCTCATTTTGGGTGAAGGCTTAATGCCTTATTTAGGGCCAAGATCCTAGTTTCTATGTTGTTTGTTTCCTACTACTTTTGTTGTGGTGTGAGCATGGGATAGCTAAGACTGGAGGGCTATTATGGTAAGTGGGGGTAGGTAGGACATGTTTTTGTAGGATAATTTGATTCCTAGAGTGGTGAGATGCATCAATTTATACATGAGGGTGTTGGGGAGGACACAAGGGATGATAGAATGGGTTGAATTAGGGATTACTCGTTGATATGAAAGTGGTTGTTATTGAATATTATGTTTGTTTATACACTGTAATTTTCCCCACTACTTAAGGAATATGATATTTCTTACCCTCCTTCCAAAAGAGTCAAAGATGTATGGGTTATTCCATGTTCTTTTTGTTTTTAGCTTCTTGAGGATGGATGGGCCTGCTCTCTTACTATAGGTGGAAAAGACTCAATGGGTAGTTCATCTACTCATTGTCTTGATCCCCTTTTGTTTAATAGATCTTAATGTTTCCTTAGAATATATGGAATTATGGAAAAGTGATAATGTTGTAAATAAATGATTTAATAAATGATTTTAACCCATGGGGCTAGATCTTGCTGGGATGCAATGCTGAGGTTGTGACTTTGAGAAGCCATGGACTCGGTTTGGTTATGCCTGGAGGGCATAGATCTTGGTTGGAATGATAATGAAATGTAATGTGGAATTTTGATAATGGTTAATTAATTGTTAAATAATTAATTAACATAAAGTGAAACTAATTAAAAGGGATAATATGACTTAACATAGATCTTTAAATGGTTGTGTGATTATAGGATATCTAGTCTTAACAATGGAAGCCAGGAGTCCGAGAGGTGTTAGCTGTAGTTGAGTCTAAGACTAGGTTATGCACATAGTGTGGTTGTGATATATATTATATTTTTTACTTTTTTGTTTATATATGCTACTTCACCCTATCGGTTAGGGCATCTGACACCCCAGTGATTCTGAGTCATGGGGGTGTTTTCCCCAACATCCTGGTGCAACGATGGATGGATGACTACCCCCTTTGTCCCCACTCTCTTCTCTTGGTAGTTACTTGTCTTTGTATGCATGGTGGTTAGTTTTCCTAATATATGTATGTGGATGGATTTAATGCCTTGTGGTTATTTCACACACATATATTGTGAATATGTTTTTTTATGAACTACTATAGGGATGATGTGTATAGGATGTGATGTCTTGAGGATCCTTACTTGGTGTATGGGATTTGATGGATTGGGGTATAATACCTGATGTATGATACATGTTATATGAGTTGTGATGGCTCCTACAAACTACCTAGTTACTTTTGGGTATGTGGACTGGGTGGTTTGTGTTGCACGAAGTGCATGTTTTGGTGTTTTTTCAAGGTATCTCCGGGCCAGCCTTTTTATAGAGAGATGTTCAGTATATGAGATGTTGGGGAGAAGTGGAAAACCAGTGGGGGAGTGGTATCAGGGTACCCTTGATATTATTTATTATATTATATACTCTTGTATCCAATACTTGGTGAGAGTATCCATAGTGAGGTTGGGAACATAGTATACATGTTTAGGTGATGAGTTAGTTTCACTTTTTGTTCTTTGTGCTTTAGCATTCTTTATTTACTTTTTCACGAGAGGATCTAGGGAGGATCCTACTGTTTATACTGTTATACTCACCCTATATATAAATATATACTTTTTTTCAGGTCACTTGGATAAGGTTGGAGATCATGTTAGTTATTACTAGCTTGGGGGTTTTGCAGGAGTTTTTTGAGCTTTGTGGTCACTTTTGTTTTACTTTCTTTTGGTACTTGCAGTTTTCCATTTCAGTTGTAGTAGTTATTTCGTTACATTACATATGTGTACTAGAGATTTCTTTTATATTATAATCTGAGCAGGATTTGGTTGGTTTTTATCTTATCTCTCTCTTTCGCATGTGTTCTCTTAGAGGGTAATGTCTCCCATTTGTGTGTTTACTATACCCTCGGTGCTATTCACCAACTCTGGGCCTACTAGAGGTGGGACTTAGGGGTCATTATCTCTCTTATCACATTAGCAGTCTAAAAAGGGTACACTTTGTGGGGAGGGGGTCGTGATAGTGAGATCAAATGATTAGTAAGGGTTAAGTACAGTAGAATCTATTATGAATCAATAAGTATAATCAAAATGGAAAGGTAAATAACTAAACACACATGCCATTTAAATAACTTGACTATCATAATAAAATGGAAAGGTAAATAAGTGAAAACACATGTAACTTAATAAATATCATGACTATCATAATTGGATAAGGCATAATAAATATGGTAAGGTAAATAACTAAAAACACATACCATTTAATCAATAAACCTAGAATTAAATGCATCTAGAGATAATATCATTGCAAAAATATCATGGATAATAATAAATAAATTCTTGATGAAGAAAGAACTTAATTATTGGATTTCATGATCTTAGGAAGTATTAAAACCTTAAATTGTTAAGAACTTCCTCAAGATTGTTTAAAATTGATGGGTAGGTATACACTAGAAACCCATTTAACTAAGGCTATCTAACTCATTCATCTCATAAGACTACTGATGCATCAAGGGGAAATATATAATCGGGCCCCACTCATATCTTCATTTCCAAATAATTCCTCAAATATCAAATAATCTATTTAATTAATAAATAATATGCCTTATCAAAAAATACTTGTATTGAGTAAATAATATAAATATATCAATATTTCCTTAGTTAGTCAAATAACTTTCAATGTAAAACACTATATGTAGAAATGATAAATAGTTTAAACAATAAGTATATCCATAATAAATAATATGAATATTTAGGGGGAATTTAATGTCCAATGATCATAAGAAAGTGGATATTTCAAGGGAAAGTTAATGATAGAAAAAATGAATCAATAAAGTGAATTTCAATACTTTCCTTGGTCAAAACAATAATAAACCATCCATATAAAGAATAAGGATAATATCAATATATAAGATATTGGGTTTTCTTATGAGATATGGATCCTTTTAATTTTGGTTTAAATGCTTATTTACAGCCTAATGTGAATACCCATTGAGATCATGGGGTATTGGGGGAGTACGGTGCTTGTTCAAAGCCTAGAACCAAATATTTTGGGAAAATAAGGCAGGTCACATGGTTAGTAGAAACCATGTAGGACAGGCCACATGGTTACTACTAACCATGCGAGGCCTGGGAAGTGGGATGAAGGAGCCCTCACAGTTTGAGGAAACCATGTAGATAGAGTTGTACACCCATGTAGGGAATCTACAATTTTTAGTAGATCCAAAATGCACAGTTTGTGCACAATTAGTCAAATAGTGCATAGTGACCTTGTGGGTGCCCCTTAGCACAGTAGGGGGAACATGGTTGGCTCATTGTTTGACAATTGTGTGGCCTAGTTAAAAAGATTTAAATGAACAATTTTTCCCATAAATCCTATTAAAAATCTAAATCCCTTTTATTTCTCCTTCATTGGGTAAAATCGCACATTGAGATCACTCCTTGAAGCCAATTACTAATCTTGGTGGCTGATTATCCATCTAAACTTGGGATCAAGAGTCATCAGTCTTATTGGATTCACGCTGGTGATCACTCCATTCCCTTTGTGTCATTCTTAATTTAACTTCAAATTGACAGATTTATTTATGTGAAAGATAATATTCCCTATTTTTAGTATTTTCATTCATTTTTCATTTTTCTTCTGATCTGAGTTGAATCAGGAGTTGATTTCGGATAATCACTCTATTATGGACCTATGGCAGGTGTTCTATAATTTTCCTAAGTGGTTCGGTTCTTTATAGAGATAGTTTCCATTTCACCTCCTATCGTAATTTCTATTGTGGCCCTAAAAATGAATTAAAGGTTTAAATTGAATGTTTTGGAACCTGTTGGAGATTCCCACTAGTTCCTTTAGACTTTTGGAGGTTTTTTCCCCAACCATGATCACCCATGGGGTGTTCCTTTGATATTTCCCCTTGTTATACCACCCATGGGGTGAGTTTTTGAGCTTTCCTAGTTATATTAAGCTTTGTTAACCATGAATTGAAATGAATTGATGGATTAGGAGATGTGCTACCATCTTTTCCATGTGATATATGATTTTTATTTGATTGAATGATAAATGTGAATTGTTATATGAATGGATAAACTAATTGATTGTATTTGAATGTGAATTGTTATATGAGTGGGCAAGATCATGGAATTGAATGATTATGAATTGATAAATAAAATGAATGATGAATGATTTCATTTGATTCCTTGGATGTTACTACTTAGATCTTGATAGAATTATTGGATGCCTTGGATGACATTTTTCTTTAGGTCTGGATTCCATGGGATTCCTTGGGCCTTGCTACCCTTTGGATCCAACTTGTTTGGGATCTTAATGGACATGGTTTATTGACAGGATCATTGGACCCCAAACCAAGTCTGACTAAGTTTCTACTAAGATTCTCCTAGGACACAACTAGGATGCCTTAGTCCACTATAAATTAGATCTGGCCTTGTGGGTTATGACATTTTTTATTATATGGCTTAGTCATGGTAAATTAAATATTTTTACTTATATAGTGTGGTCATGGTTTTTATGACATTAAAATTTATATGGAGTGGTTGTGGGGGTTAGGATATATCATATATATAGTATGGTCATGTTGTTTACTTCCTTTTGTATTACTACTTCCATTTTATAGGAGGTTTCCACTTGTTTTATAGGGTGACTTGTATGGTTGTATAGTATCAATTGATTGGTTACTTTTTTCATGGGCACTTTACTTTTAGTATTGGCATACCTCTTATATTTTACACTCTACTTTAGCTTATATTTCACATCTAGGATTTGTTATAGGCATTGTGGGTGGTGACCTACTGGGATTGTATCTCACACCCTATTTGGATCGTTATTGGGTACTAATACAGACTATATGGATGTAGGTAGGGATTGAGGCAAGAACTTACAGTTTGATTCTTGACTTTGTGACATGCTTAAGATGAGGGGAGCATAGAACCAAGCTGAATCTCTTGATATTATCTAGAGATAGTGTTTTTGGACTTTTTGGTATTTTAATACATGTATTGTACCACTTATTGTATACCTATTTAGGTTACTTTTTATACACATGACATAACATATCATTCTGTATATGATATTACTTCTGGGATTGTTTATATATTCTTATTTAGTTATTATTTTGCTTCTACTATATTTGGTTACTTTTCCAGTGGTATTAGTGTCTATTCCTACTAGTTATTCATTATTATATTGCTTCCACTATTGAATTAAATGATATTATTTTGTGTTATAATATGAAAATAGGGATTAGTCTCTACACATACACACCCTAGGCCCTCACTGGTAGTCGGTAGCCTTTGGAATTTGGAGAGATGTGATTAAGGCCATGTGGTCAACCGAGCTCAGGGCACTATTCAGTGGAATTCGGTCTGGGATGTTACAAAGTGGTATCAGAGTAGTTATTTTTTGGTTGATTTAATATTTTTAGATAATATAAAGGGATATGAATGAATTGGAATTTTGTAATGATCATTTATTGGGAGCAGCTAACCCACATATGGGAAAAATCCAAATTTCCTTGAATGGAAATTGTTTTTATCTGGATTTTCTCTATTACAGTTGAATTGATTCCACCATTAGGTGATACACTTGAATTGTGATGTTATAATTCATATGACTGAGGGTTATATTTTGTTAAAACCCAATGAGATAAGGGTATTCAATCTCATGCATCATTGTAGGAACCTATTAGGAGTCACATGTCATACATTATGCCATGCTATATAGGGTGCATTGCATATTTTCATGATGTTGTGATATGTTCCTTGATAGATATAGTTATTATGTGATAGATGATTTTTTTAGGTAAATGATAAAAACATGGTTCATACTTAGAGTGTCTATGGTAACTTAAATATTTGTTTATTGATTATGCTACAACAAACACCCTAAGCATCTAATTATGGAACGTTGAGTCATGAACTATGAGTCACATGGAATGAAATGTGTTATGGTGTGGATTAGGTGGATTCCATATTTCAGTTCATGGGAAGTATGATCCCTTGTATATTGTAAGTGGTGAAACATTTGGTTCAACCATTTAATATGAATTATGAAAATAATATGAAATCAAATGTAAATTAAACATTGTGAAATATAGAACATGACCAAGACCCGGCTTTTGAGTGGGCAATGCAGTGTCTCTAGTGACTTTTACAGATGATTATTTTTATCATTCATCACTTTAGAAGTAAGATGTGTGATATTACCTAGTTATAGGAAGGTTTTGACCAATCTTATGCTTTTATATATGATCTTTGGTTATCAAAATTTTTGGAGGTGTGTGTTTTGAATTTTAGAGACATGCCACCACGAAAACCTCCAATAGTATGATAGGAGGTTGGTGACAACCATGCTCTAGAGGTTTTGTTCCATGTGATACTAGTGGATCCTCCAATAGTTCCAGCTAAGGCATCAGCTATTTTACCAGACATAGGTGTTGAAGAATAGTTCTATGGGAGTTTTAGGAACTTTATGAAAAACTTTTAAGGAGCACTAAAGCCTACCTAATCTATGGATGAGCATATGTGTGTGTTCCAGAAGAAGTATCCTCCTACATTTTTTGGGGATAGTGGTCCATAGAGTTATGATATATGGCTTGAGACTACTCTATCGATATCCAAGCATCTAGAGACACCTCTTGAGAGGAGAGTGAACCTCATGACCTACATGCTTCGAGGAGTAGCAAAGAGCTAGTGGGATGGTTTTAACTAGGCTAACAAGCTATGATACATGGGTTAGATGGATTTACAAACATGAATTTATGATTAATTGTTTCATAATAATCATATAGTAGAGTGGGCCGATGAGTTCATGCATCTGTAACAAGGTGTGATGAAGGTTATAGAGTATTCATCATGTTTATTAGAGCTTCAGCATTTTTTGCTGATATATCTTGCTGATGAGTCATCGAGGGTGAGATTATTAGAGTAAGGTCTCATTCACATCATTTTTTCTTAGGTCAATGTGTTCAGGTTGATCATTATTACTAAAATAGTGAATAAGACTCTAATTAGAAAGTGGAACATAAGAGAATATGGGGGTGCATAGCATAGCAGTATGGTTTCTCATCCCAGTGGTTCAACTTCTAGTGGAAGGAAGAGATGTTTTTAAGCTTCTTGTGTGATGAGTAAAAGCTATGTTTCTAGTATTAGTAGTGTAGTTTTCTTTCATTGGTTTGGAAGATGTGGTCACGTGAGGAATTAGTGCGATCATAGCCTAATAAAGTGATTAACTTACAGCAGGATAGGCCACATGCATTGTTTTTGTATGAATTTACCTCTATCAGTGATTGGAAGTGGGTGAGATCTAACACTAGGTTTGGATTGGGTTTCTTAGCTCTAATTCAGGGAGGTATTCAAAGTAGTATCGGTCGTTCAATCCAAGGTGGTGTTTGTGGACAAGGTAGCCAATCACAAGTTACACGGAGAAAACATAGTGAGCCTTCTTTGGGTAGGGAGATTATGTCAAAGGGATATGGTTCAGGAAAGATCTATCTTGTATATACTACCCTTGAGGAGTAGGGTGTTGGACTATCTATGGTGAGAGGTATGATCTTAGTATCCTATACTCTTGTATCTACTATTTTTTACATAGGTTTATCACATAGTTTCATATTTCTACCATTTATGGAGATCCTTTTTCTTGTGGATCAGTTTTATTAGGGTTTTATGACTCTTGATACTCCATTGTGGATCATAAAAGAGAGTTTACGCCCATTCAAGGAGTTCCCCTTTAGGTTGTTGGGTGTCACTTAATATGGAATCTTTTTTTCCTAAAAATGACTTGTTTCTACATCATACTCATTATGGACCATCTAGTTTCTTATTAAGACTTTGTTGACTACTATTTTTTTATAGTGACATTCACATCACTAAAGAGTGGAGTGTTTATTCATAAGGGTGACTTGGATGTTCATGTGTCCCAAGATTGACCAGAGCATCGTGGGATTGGTGGGATGACAACCCATATTTCGAGAATTTATCTAAATAATCAGGGATCACCTCAGGAAGATTTTCCTCTAGTGGTTGATTGTTTTAGGTATGTCTTCCCAGATGAATTTTCAAGTTTACCTCCTGATAGAGAGGTTGAGTTCTCTATAAAACTTGTTCTAGGAGCTACACCAGTATCCATTACTCCTTTCATGATGGCTATTATGGAGTTGCAGGTGCTCAATATGTAACTAGATTACTTGGTGGAAAAGGGGTTTATACGACCCAATACTTCTCTATGCGGTTCGCTGGTATTTTTATTAAAAAAAATTTGAATCATACCCTTAGGCTATGTGTGGATTACTAAAAAGTTAACCAATTGATGGTTAAGAACCAGTATACCTTACTGTAGATAAATGACCTTTTCTATTAGCTCTGACGAGAATGGGTGTTATCAAAAATTGATTTGATATTTGGATATCATCAGGTGTTTTGTTTACCTGAAAACATACATCATACAATATTTCATAGAAGATATGGTCTATACGAGTATCTAGTTTTATCTTTTAGTATCATGAACTCACTAACAGTTTTCATAGATCTAATAAACCAAGTTTTTCATCATTATCTGGATTTGATTTTGGTGGTTTTTAGGGACTCTATCTTGGATTATTCTCACAATCAACACGACCATAAAAAACATCTTGTGATTTTTTTGGAAACACTGAGAGAGCATCAATTATATTCTAAGATCAAAAATTGACACTTCTGTATTAATAAGATTCAATTATAGGGTCATATTATCTATAAGGTATGAGTATCAGTTTACCTAGATAAGATGAGAGTTATATTTTCTTGGGAGCATCTCTGATCCTGATTCTTATAAAACAGGGCATAATCTACAGTGTGTATTTTGATGTATTAGACATTAGTCTAGTTAGCTGTAGTTATGAATGCTTTGCACTGTTGGATACATTATTTTATTAGGGGAGAGTTTTTGGTGTACACGGACCATAAAAACTTCAAGTACATATTTACATAGCATGATTTAAATATGAGTTAGAAAATGTGGTTTGAGTACCTATAGTATTTTGACTTCAAGATTTATTATATGCCTGGAAAATTAAATGTAGTTGTCAATGCCCTGAGAATGATGACTTTGATTCAGACAGTTCAGTAGGCCAGTAGTGAGTAGTGGATTATTAATTTGTTCTTTGAGATGAACTTCGTGGTGTAGTATAGTTAGGGGTAGACATTTATTTCTTATTTGGTTGTGACCTCTACTCTTCTGGATAGAGTGATAATGATACATCTTTCTGATTATGAGGGACTAGTCCTACGGGAGAGTGACAGGTGAGGACCCTCCTCCTAATTGGATTGTGGGTGAGGATGAGATCTTATATATCCATGGTCATGTTTGGGTTCTAGTGTACATAAATGAGGATACAATGTGGTAGTTTTGTGTCTTAGTTTGGGTATTGAATCTCGACATTACGAAGATGTATCATGACGTACGCCGTCAGTACTGGTGGAAGAGTATAAAATGTAAGGTAGATGGTTTTGTTATGAGATATTCCATCTTACAGCAGGTGAAGGTGTAACATTAGAGACCAGCTATACTTTTATAGTAGTTACCCATTCCTGATTAGAAATGGGATGATGACACGTTGGATTTCATGGCTAGTTTTCTAAGGTTTCCTCGAGGCAGTGATGTCATTTGGTTTGATGTATATAGGTTCACAAAGGTTGCACATTTATTTCTGATTAAGGAGACCTTCAGTGTGGATATTCTTGGGAGGTTTTATATCTGAGATATAGTACAACTTCATGGGGTCCCCCATAATATATTTTCCAATAGGGATACCTAATAAACAACTCATTTCTGAAAGATTTTATATAGGGCCTTAGGTACATAGGTACTTCTCAGTATGACATACCACCTTCTGACTAATAGTCAGCCAGAGTATACAATTTAGATTTTTGAGGGAATTTGTTGATCGTTCATTCTGTATTTTTGGGGCTCTTGGGCATGGAATACTCCCCTTATTTATTTTTCCTAAAAAATAACTATTAAGCAATGATACAGATGGTAACTTATGAGGATTTATATAGTATCCCATGTTGATCTCCCCTATGATAGTTAAAGGTGGGTGAGTTAGATTTATTGGGACCACATCTCATGTAGGAGACTTATGAGAAGGTCTAGATGATCAGAAATTGAATGGATACTACATAGTCCTAATAGAAATATCACGTCAATTGCCGCACTTTCCCTCTAGAGTTCGAGGTTGGGGATCAGGTCTTTTAAGCTTATCATCTGGGCTGGGACACATATGGATCTGGAGATAGGGTAAGCTTTCACTATGATATGTGGTCATTTTTAGATTTTGGGTAGATTCGGTCTAGTATCCTATTAGTTGTAATTACCTCAGAGGTACTGATTCATGCACGAAATATTCCAGGTATCTTATTTGTGCCATTATCATTAAAACCTATCACATGTTCTACAGCCTAAGGAGGTGGATTTCCAGGTATATGGGACCTTTGGGAAGCATTTGATTTATATTATTAATAGGATCATGAAGGATCTCTAAGGCCAGTAAGTTCCTCTAATATGGGTGTTATGGTAGCATGGTCATTTGTAGGCTGAGACATGGGAGTGGGAGGCTGACGTATGTGCTTAGTGGTCAGAGTTTTTCTCTAGAGATTCTTGAACACCCTTGAGAGGGGAATTCAAGGATGAATTACTTTAAGTGGAATATTATAAGATCCTAGGGTTTTCTATGAGTTAAGGATCCCATTAATTTCGGTTTAAATGCTTTTTTACAACATAATTTGAATACCCTTTGAGATCATGGGGGTATCATAGGTGATAAAAGATTTTCTAGAGCCTATAACTCTTGTTTTTAGGAAAATAATACAGGTTATATGGTTATTATAAACTATGTGGGCCAAGTTGCGTGATTACTACTAATCATGATAGGCCTCATAAATGGCCTAAAGGATCCCACAAGGTTTTAGGAAACCATACGGATGGAGGTGTATGCCCGTGCGAGGGACTTTAAATTTTTAGCAGATCCAAAATACATGGTTATTCAAACCATATATAGTGGTTGTGAGGGTTACCCCTTAGAATAGTAGAGGGATAATGGTTGGCACATGGTTTGGCCAACCGTGTGTCCAAACCATGTATCCCAGTTAAAAATAAGCAAATGACCAATTTTCCCCTAATTTATATTAAAAACCTAAATCCATTTTCTTTCTCATTTTTTGGATAGAAATACATGTTGAGAGCTCTCCTTAAAGTGAATTCCTAGGCTTGGATACTAATTATCCATTTGACTTGGAATCAAATGTCATCAGTCTAATTGGATTTATGACGGTGAGTATTCTATTCATTTTGTGTCATCCTTCATTTAACTTTGTATCAACGGATTTATTTAGGTGCAAGCTAATATGACCTATTTTCAGTGTTTTCATATATTCTTCATTTTTCTCCCTATAAGAATTAAATTAGGATATGATAATAGATGAGAACTCTACTAAGGACCTATGTTAGGTGGTCTGTACTTTTCCCGAATGGGTTAGTGCTTTATAGATCTAGTTTTTGTTGTGTAACTATCCAAAATTTTTATCATGGACTCTAAAATGAATTAAATCATTAAATTTAACATTTTGGAACCTGTTAGGGATTCCCACTAGTTCCTTGATGCTTTTTTGATGTTTGTTCCCTAACCAATGTCACCCATGGGGTGTTCCTTTGGTATTTTTCCTTGTTATACCACCCATGGGGTGAGTGTTTGAGATTTACTAATTATAGGAAACCCTATTATAAATGAATTGAATTGAATTGATTGATTAGGATATGTTCTTCCTCCTTTTACATGTGATACATGACATTGATTTTATTGAATGATAAATGTGAATTTTTATATGAGTGGGTAAACTCATTGATTTTATTTGAATGTGAACTGTTATATGAGTAGATAAACTCAAGTAATTGAATACTTTTTAGTTGATAAATGGAACAAATGATGAATGATTCTATTAGATTACTTGTATGCTACTACTTAGATCTTGATAGAGGTAGTGGATTCTTTGGATGAGATTGCTCCTTGTGTCTTGATTCCATGGGATTCCTTGGGCCTTACTACCCCTTGGATCTAGATTTTTTGGTCTCATAGTGTACATGATCTATTGACATGGTTCCTGGACCACAAACCAAGTCTAACTGAGTTTCCATCGAGATGCTCCTAAGACTCGATGAGGATACCTTGGTCTATTATACCTTATATCCATCCCAGTGGGGTCTAAATTTTTTGGATTACATAGATTGGCCGTGATAAATTTGATATTCCTGCTTATATGGAATGGTTATGGTTGATTTGAAATTATAGGTTATACGGTGTGGTTGTGGGTGTTATGATATATTGTGTATATAGCATGGCCATGGTGTTTAATTCCTTTTGACTTATATCTGCCTTATTATAGGAGCTTGAAACTGATTTTATAGGGAGCCTTGTGTGGTCGTATAGTATCACATGATTGGTTGCTTTTCTTAGGGAACTTTACATTCAGTACTTCTATACCAGTTATATTTTTTACTCTTCTTAAGCTTATATTGCAAAGCTATGATTTGTTATAAACAATGTGGTTGGTGACCTAATGGTATTTTACCTCACACCCTATTCAAACCACCTTTGATTACTCAGAAAAATTATATAGATGCAGTTAGAGATCATGGTAAGTTTCTATAGTTCAATGATTGAATTTATGTCATGCTTAGGAGTAGGGGAGCACATGACCGAGATGACACTCATGATGTTATTTGGAGATAGTGATTTTGGCCTTTTTGGAATTTTAAAACATGTATTATACCATATCCTATATACCTATTTTTGGCTAATTTATATACACATGACATGAAAAATCATTCTATATACGATATTACTCCCCGCATTATTTATATATTCCTCTTCAGCTATTATTGTGCTTCTACTACGGTGGGTTTCATGTCTAGTGGTCTTAGTATCTATTATTGCTTATTATTCATTATTATATTTATTTCTTTATTGACTAATATGATATTCTATTATGTTACACACTTACAAGATGGCAAAGTCTCTCCACAGACCCCCTAGTCCCTCATTGTTAGTCGATAGCCTCTAGCGTTTGGGGAGATACGCTTGAGGCAATGTGGACAACCGAGATTGGGGAACCATGAAGTGTCATCAGGATCTAGGATGTTACAAAATAAAACATATCCCTGGTATATTAAAAGTAAAATAATGTTTTTTTTTGTCTTTTATGAATAAAAATACACTAAAAATATCTTTGAAAATATTCTTGGGGAAAATATCCTTTTAACTTTGAAATTCATGTTTTAAAACTAAAAAATTATAGAATATTAGAAAAAAAAAATTATTTTAAAAATAATATTTTAAACTTGTAAAGGAATATTCAAATAATTTAGAGTTCATGATGGAAGGAAATTTATTATATGTTGTATAAGTTAAAAACATTCCTTTCACACTGTTGCAAAACGGGTCAAAAGTTCCTCGTTCGAAAAGAAACAAAAATATGCCTTCCAAAAAAAAATTTAGAAATTAAAAAATGGGTAAAGAATTATTTAATAAATCATTTGGATAAATTTAAAACATTTTTTAAAACATTTTATGAAAACATCGATTTGGAAGAAAAAATATTATCAACCGACAAGAGAAATGAAGTTATATTTTATTAAAAACAATTTCTCAATCATTTTAAGTAAAAAAGAGTGGGAAATTATACTATTACATTAAAAATCATAAATAATTATATGAGGATAAAATGAATGGTTTTTATTATCCAATGATCAAATAATTTCCTTCAATTTAAATTGAATCATAAATAATCCCGATTAAAATGAGATTGTGAAATAAAGCCTTACAAATATCATAAAATTTAATTGGGAATTAATTAAGGAATAGATTTTGTGTATAAAATTTAAATCCACATATAAAAAGTTTAAATACCATATAAAATAATTAGAATTCATTATACACATAATATTATAATATCAAAGGAAAATGAATAAATATTATAACCCAATGAAATGAAATTGAGTTATGAAATTCTTTACCACTTGGTAACTTTTATGTCAAATTACATTGGATGAAATAATTCAAATTGAAACTTAAAATATCATGAATTATTAGTTAATAATGATACTAAATGTAAAAGTGTCATTATATACACCATATAAAATAAATTAGGTGCATAAGATTACAATATGACTCAATGAAGGGAAATTGAGATGAAGTCCCTTACCTTGAGTCTCACTTGTCACGTGCATTATTAGTCTTACTAAATAATAAAATTATGTTAATTATTTACTTGATTAATACCCTTTTTAAAGTTTATTATTCCTTTTATTTTAATTATTACCATGTTATATACAATTACTTAATCAATTAAGTTTATGTTGGGTGTTTTGATGATATTTGACTTATGTGTCAAAATGACATTGGTTGGTTGGATATTGGTCCCAGGGGTAATTATTTCAATATATCTAGAATAATAATAATGAAATAATTATCATATTTATACATCAATTATTATTTTAAGACTAATCATGAAATATCATTTTGGGAAATGAAATATGTTACGTTCATGGAGACAGTAGGGTGATCAAGACTAGGGATCTTATATTTGATGATGTAGTTTATGAGATATGGACTGCATCTATAGGTTAGTAATTAGTGGGGCCTATGACATAGTATCATATAAGAATAAGGATAGTGTTATGATATGGATTCATAGTACTTATAGTTCTATGGTAATTTTAGGAGTATTATTCTAATTTGATACACCTTCAAATAGGTCATTTGACTTTGAGTAAAGTTAAGTGGTGACTTATTCTTATAAAAAATTAAGTGAAGTTATGTGTTTATGGTAAATTATATAACATAATCATAATAATTAAATGGGATGATATAGGGGTGTCATGGAGGATCACTCCATTAGAGTATTTTACAATTGAATAATGGTTGAAATAAAGCCTAATGTTGTAACATCCCAAGTAAATAAAGAATAATACATTTTCATAATAATTAAAATTTTGTGAATTAAGTATTAATTTTACTTTAAAGTGTTTTCAATGTTTTATGGCATACCTGATACGCAACAACGGGTTTCTTTGAAATCTTACATTGCACAATAATAATATAATATTATAATTTTAAATGGTAGTTAATGCTTAGCCATTGTATTAGCGGAAATGAACATAACTAACTAAAATATAATTATACATGTTTGTTAAATGTTTTTAAATTTATCCAATAAAATTTAGAGGCTTAAAATGTGAATTAATCTAATTTTAAGCATAAATACTCTAATATTCTTTAAAAGGTCGATTTACCGCCTTTTAATGGAGAACCCTCTTTAAATATAGTTTTTCTCACTTTTATATATTTTATTTGATCAAATAAAATTCTTATTTAGAATCGGGACATAAAAATTGACTTTGGGTAAAATTTTGGTATTTTTCTGATAAAATTCAATTTTTGATGAATAGTAGAAAATACTGTATTTTAATTCAAAACTGCCTTTTAATATAATTTATTTATATGGTTAGATTATATTTTTAATTGGTTTTTAATTTTAATTATATTATATTTTTACCATTTAATTCAATGTTTTTCATTGGAATTAATTTCACTTTGAAATTGGACATAAACAAGTGTCAATCTTTTGATAATTAATATTTCTTAAAAACACGCTTTTTGTTTTGACAACAGAAATTAATTTTAAATTAATTAATCCAACTTTTATGTTTTTAATTTATTAAAATAGACATCATTTTTGAATTTTGAATTTCAAATATATATTAGGCTAAATTATTGGTATTTTTCTGAAAAACTTTAATTTTTGATTAATAGTGAAACCACTAAGTAGTAGTTAAAAATTGACTTTTTCATTTAAAATAAAATTTACCACTTCTGTTAATTGAATTTTGAAAATACAACATACATGGTTTTTATTAGTAAGTAAAATTTGGTTCAATAAGTTGAAAATAATTTTAGGTGAATAGTAAATTTTGACTTTTATTTACCGTGGTTAAAGGTAAATATGGTAATTCGAGGTAAAAAGAATATCATAATAATAAAAAATTACCTTAACACTTGTACTAACCTTATTTTATGAGTCATGTCTGACCATGGGAATCCTTGGGTCTATTTTGGGACCCCATGGAGCCACTTAAGAGTGATAATGACACTTTATTTTAATTAACTTAAAGTAAAGGAAAAAATGACATAAACAAATATCTTTTTGTAAATTTTTTTTTAGAAAAGAAAGCAAAGATTCAAATAAATAAGGCAAATTACAAGAGTCTAAAGGAGGAAATTTTACACTTGTATCTATTAAGAAAATCAGTAAAATCCTCATCAGGTGTGGTCAGGTGCACTCTAGAGGCTTCAGAGATACCCTTGGAAGCAAGCCTATCAGCAACAGAGTTGGATTCACGATATACATGAGTAATGATAAAGTTCCTGGAGGCAAGAATTTCAAAGCATTTGATCCATTTCAGGGTGAGTTTCCAGGCAAGGTGGATCTGATTTTTCCGGACACCTTGCACTATAATAGAAGAATCACTTTCAAACCAGATATCATTCCAATTTCTTTGATGAGCCATATCCACTGCATTAATAAGGGCCATCATCTCAGCTTTAAGGGCAGTGACATGACCACAAGATCCATAGGAGCCTTCAAGAAAGTTGATATTTTCATCTCGGAACACAATGCCATAACCAGCTGGTCCAGGATTTCCTTTTGAGGCACCATCAAGATTGCATTTGATCCAACCTGCAAAGGGAGGGATCCAGAAAATTTCAATAGTGCCTGAGGGTTTGGGGAAGTTACCTGACAAATGTAGCCTCCTCAGGACTACAAAATCTTTGATAGAATTATGACATTGTCTAGAATGAAGCTGATTGGAATTTTGGTCATTGTGAGAATACTAGAGATTGTAGAATTTTGATTGAAAGCAGACTTGCCATGCCTGATGTTGTTCCTACCTCGCCATAGAGTGTGAAAAGTTTCAGCATAGGCAACAAAGAAGAGGACTTGGATCTGCATTGAGAGATGTTCGGCTGCAATAAAGTGCAGAAAATCTGCAACATTGTCAACACGCGGTAACGAGATATCAAAAAGGACAAAAATGATAATCCATATTGAAGCATCAGTTTTTCAAGAGAGAAAGAGATGATCCAGATCATCTCTATGTTGGTGGGACAGGTCACATCTTGAGCAAAGAGAGATTCCATCTCTTTGAAGGTTGCTGTCCATTGGGAGTTTTTTCCATTGAATTCTCCATAGAAGAGTATACCGAGAGGGTTGTATCCATCTTCTAAAGGCCTGGACAGCAGTAGAGTTATTAATATGTATGGAATGGTGGTAGAAGCTTTTAGAGTCAAGCATTCCATTCACAGATGGTTCCCAAACCATTATGTCATCAGCATTTATGAAATCGTAGGAGTTAACAATTTCCAGAATTTGCATAGGCAGGTTGTGTCTCATCTCAAGTTGGGCAGAAATGGAGGCATCAAGATCAACATCCAAAGAATCAGCATTGATATCCTTGGCCAAAGGTGCCCCTGTCCAGTTATCCCTCCAGAATTTCAAGTTGGAAGAGGCATTTACCAACCAATGGGAATGAGTCTTGATCCTTTGATTGATCTTTTTCAGACCAGGCCAAACAGAAGAGTGCATATAAGAGAGTTTACCAGCAATCAGTCTGGAGAGAATTCATTTTCTGAGAAAGTCCAGAGAGGCTGAGTTTTCATTTATAAGTCTCCAGATAAAATGAGATTGAAGGGAATTATTGAAGCATTCAATGTTCTTAATGCCAAGTCCCCCCATAGTGAGGGGTAAACAGCATTTATTCCAAGGGGCAGTAGCAATTTTCCTTTCAAGGATACTACCACTCCAAACAAAATTCCTCATGAGGGAGTTAAGAATCTTAAAGGTAGATGCAGGCCAGGAGTAAACCATAAAGGAATAGACAAGTTTGGAGATGATCACATGTTTGACAAGGCAGATTCTACCTTCCATAGAGAGAGATTTGCCCTTCCAATTAGAGAGAGTTCTTCTGACATTGCAAACCACATCAGTGAAATATGTGGATCTTGGTTTACCAAAAAAACATTGGGACTCCAAGATATGTGAAAGGGAAAGAGCCCTCTTTGATGCCAAGACTATTAATCATACAGTGCCTCCTGGAGTCTGTAATGCCTTTCCCAAAGAAGATGAAGGATTTATTCCAACTCACCTCCTGTCCAGAGACAAGCTCATAGTGATCGAGGATGGATTTGAGATTCTGAATATTTATTTTTCCTCCTTGAGTAAAAATGATAATGTCATCAGCAAAGAGAAGATGTAAAGGGGCAGGGTTACCCCTGTTAGCCTGAAGAACTTTCAGATTTCCTTTGTCATCATGGTAGGTAATCAGTCTACTAAGGTAATCCTCTGCAATTGCAAAAATAATGGCAGACAAGGGGTCCCCTTGCCTCACCCCTCTAGAACACTTGAAAAACCCTCCAGGTGAGCCATTGACAAGAATGGAGATATAGGCTGAGCTGAGCAAGGTGTAAGACCACTGAATGAATGTCGGATGAAAACCGAATCGGTGCATAACATTACTTATGAAGTCCCAATCAATGGTGTCAAAAGCTTTCCTAATGTCCAGGTTAAGGGCGATGCTCCCTCCTCTAATGGGCTTTTGCAAAAGGTTCACACATTCAGAAGCATTAAAAAGACAGTCATGTATTCTTCTCCCTTTGACATAGCCAAATTGGTTCCAGGAAATGATTTTATCAGAGATACGGGCAAGCTTGTTAGCCAATACCTTTGTGAGGATTTTCTAGATAGTATTGATCAGGGCAACAGGTATGAATTGATTAATGTCACTGGCATTATCAACCTTTGGAATTAAGGCAATGAATTGAGCATTGATTCCATGAATTTCTACTCCATTAGTAAAGAATCTCTCCTCCCCTTATAAAAATCCCGCACCTATAACCCATTCCTCACACTTCTCAATCCTCTTGGATCATATTACTCCTGCCCAAATAATCTTTCAAGATCCCTATATTCCACCTATAAGCCTTAAATTAGGAATAAGACACTTCAAGAAGTCCTTTTGATTCAAACTAAAGGGAAGTTACCCGAATTAAAAGTAATGGTTTCTCTTAAATTCTATTATTTTATTTTACTTATCCAACCCCTAAACTCTTTTTATTACTTTTTTTAAAACAACATCAGTATTATTAATGTTATATTATGTTTTTATGATAATTATTCAAATTACACTTTCACACACCTCTATCTAATGGGTAAATAACAAACTGTTTCATTATATCGCAAACTAACGCCTCACGAAACGATGCTTGTTCAATCATCTCCTATTGCCTCTCATGGTGGACATTAAGATGGAACTGTATTTATATATGATATATATTATTTTTATGTTTTCTTTATGCTTCTGTATATTTCATTTATATCATACCTTTATGGTTTCTATTATGGGTAAATGAGATAATTTCATTTTAGGAAGTGCGGACTACCGCCTCATCAAAGTTATATGACTCGTTAATGCCATATGTGGGATGTATAAAGGATGGATTTAATGATATTATATATGATATTATACTTGAATTATAATATACCTATGTATCATTATATTTTAATTCTATTAAAATAAGAAATAGAAATGAAAGTAGCATTCATGCGTACGTACGACTTACTGTCTCCATGAAGAGTGCATTTCATTTCTTACCTCCAAATGTTATGTACTGTTATAAATACATATATATATTGGATATATAAGATATATATGATATCTAAATCATTAATATCATTATGGATATAATGAACTTCTGACCACATGAACAACTTGTAATTATAAGAAGTCTATTTTTGACTCAAGTACCAAATATCAAAAAAACGATCATTATTAACTTAAATGATTACATAATTTTTATAACATGGTAATAAGTGATTTAAAATGAATCATAAACTTGAAAACGGTTCTCAATAAAGTAGAAAATAACTTTATTTTATTATTTATGAGATTAAATAACGAACAGGTCAAGTCGGACACGAGGTAAGGGACTTCGTCTCAATCTCCTTTCATTGAGGCATATTTTGTTTTATACACAACTTTAATTTATATGGTGTATAAACCCCTTTGAATTTTACTTTTATTAAAAATTAATCTTTTCTCAACTAAGTGTTTTAATAAATGGAAAAAAAATAATGTTTCTTTTAATGTACACGGTGACAATTACCTTTTCGCCGCTGCGAGTATTTTTTTATCTTTGGCTTCCTTAACAAGCCGAAATGTTTTTTTAAAAGGAAAATAAATACCATATACTCTTTTACATATTTTGATATTGAAAATGGTTTTGATAATGGATTTTTTATGTAAATATATTTAAATGATATATTGTGATTGAAATGTGGAAATGTTATCTTTCCTTTATATTTGTTTTATGTGTTATGAATATATTATAGTTCTTGGGCATTGTTTACGTATATGAGTGGTTCCATAATAAACCTAGGGTGGGTGAGCCAGAGATAGCTCTCCAATGAATTGGGTAACGTGACAGAGGTAAACGTGAATGTTTCTCCTAATAGATTTAGGGAATATACTGTGATGGTTATTCCAAATGTAACTCCCTACGTAGCTATGAAAGCTACAACATAAGTATGTTATGGATGCCACAAGTTACCTTTATGATTTGTGTTTACTATGTAAATCTTATGATTTCCTAAGGTATTTTAAAGAGCTTATTTTATGTATATATTGATGAACTAATGTTTTATTTCTTTGTTTTTTTAACCCTTACTGAGATTTTTATGCTCATCCCAAGTTTTGAAATGGTTTTCACATGACTTAAAGATGAATAGGGTCAAGGATGGGATCAAGGAAAAGTCATGCTGTCTAAAATATGGAACTAGACATAACTCTTTTTTAAGAGTTTTTATTTTTGAGAAAAAAATGGGAAATGTGTATAAGTGTCTACTTTGTAACTTTTGAGATGTAGTGTAATAGTTATAACCTAATTCTCTAAAACTCTAAACCTGAAAATATCCTCAACGTGAATTATTCATTTAATTCAAGATTATGTAATGTTTTAAGGCCGGGTCCTTATAGTTGGTATCAGAGGTCAGTTTAGATAAATTTATATGTTAGGATATTATTAAATGAAGGTATATAAATTAATTTATGGTAAGATTAAAGTGATATAGAATTTACAGATTACAATGTTGCTTCGCCTTAGATATCTATGTGTTCGTAATGGTTTTCTGTAGAGGAAATAGGGCAGCTATGTTGGGACGACATCAGGAGGAAGACAACCTTCCAAATCAAAAACCTGAGATGGTCGGAATCAAAACTGAACAGTTTTTTTTAGTGATGGCACAGTTGAATCAGGATATAAATAGTGGTGGTATCCATGCACGAGATCAGCCAGAACAACCACAAAGGAACATGTTAGTAGTGGAGCATTTTTTGAGGCAACGTCCCCCATCATTCAGAGGATCATCTGACCCCGTGCTAGCTTAAAGGTGGATTAAATCACTGGAGAAGATTTTTGATGTCATGGGGTGTTTAAAACATCAAAAGGTTAGTCTCTCTATTTACCATTTTGAAGGTGAAGCTGATCAGTGGTGGTCGATGGTGAAAAATATCAGGGATAATGAGGAGATTGATGCTCTTGATTGGGATGAATTCAAAGGTATGTTTCTTGAGAAATATTTTCCTAAGGTGGTTCATCTTAGGATGGAAAACAATTCCTGGAATTGAGGCAGGAGGATGACTTAGTGGCTACTTATGAATCAAAATTCACTCGACCGGCAAGGTATGATCCAAATTTCATACGAGATCATGATAGTAAAATCAACTGTTTTTTACTCAGGATTAAAACCAAAGTATCAAAGGGATTTAGCTTCTCATGAGTTCAAAAGTTATGAAAAACTTTTTTGATGTGTGGAGAAGGTGGAAATGGATTTTTTCGATGATCAGGTGTTCTTTGAAAAATAACATAATAAGAGGTCATGGTGGCAGGTGAAAGGGAAGAACTCTTTAAAAAAGTCTAATGGTAAGAAACATAAGTTTACAGTTTGTGAAAATTGTGGTAAAAATAATACTGGTGAATGTCTTTTGAATTCTAGTAAGTGCTACCGATGTGGTAAAATGGGACATAAAGCTCGTAATTTCATAGAAAAAGATTAGGGTAATGGTAAGACAAAATTTGATTTACAGTTAGTAAAAAAAATTAAGTGAAATGAAATGGATCATTATGAAAATGAGTGTCCAAATAAGAAATAAACTGAGGGAAAGAAACCATGCTAAAATAAAAAAGGGGTGGTGAAGTCCTTTATAACTACTTCAGCAGACATTGGTCCATCAAATGAAGTAGTATCAGGTACACTATTTTTTTATTCAGATTATTCCAATGTGTTGTTTGATTTGGGGTCTACACATTCATTCATTTATGAGAAGTTTTCTAGTAAATTGGGAATTCCATCTCAATATATGAATCATGGACTTATGGTAAAGACACCAAGGGGGGATTTTTAGAGAAAAAAAATAAATTATAAGAACCTTTATGTCCTTGTGTGTGGAAAGAATCTACCTAAAAACTTTATTTTTTGCCTCTAGTAGAGTTTGATGTTATTTTGGGAATGGATTGGCTTTCTTTTTATCATGCTAAGATTGAAAGCAGAGCTAAATAGGTTTCTTTTCAGAAAGATTTTCAGTTTGTGTACAAAAATGAACCCTTACTTTTGATAACATATCAGGAAGCTGAAAACTAGTAAAAGATGTAAATGAATGTTACCTTTCACATATTTTTGAAAACAAAGGAACTATTCAGATTAATGATGTGCCAGTGGTAAATGAGTATCTTGATGTTTTTCATGATGAGTTGCCTAGTATTATACCTGATCGGGAAGTTTAATTTATTGTTGTCTTAGTTCTTGATGCTAAGACAATTTGAAAATCCCCTTATCGAATGGCTCAAATTTAACTTTTAGAGTTAAAGAAGCAATTGAATGAGTTATTAGATAATGGTTTCATTCGATCTATCACATCACCATGGGGTGATTCTATCTTGTTTGTTAAAAAGAAAGATGGTTCAATGAGACTTTTCATTGATTATAGAGCACTGAATAACATCACTGTTAAGAACAAGTATCCTTTTCCTCATATTGATGATTTTTTTGATCAGCTTCAGGGAGCTCATTATTTTTCTAAGATTTAATTGAGGTCGGGGTACCATCAGTTGAAAGTAAAGGAAGCATACATTTTGAAGACTGTGTTTCGTACTATATATAGCCATTATGAATTTGTAGTTAGGCCTTTTGGGTTAACCAATGAACCTGCTATATTCATGGATCTTATTAATAGAATTTTTTTGAGTTCTTGGATAAGTTTGTGGTTGTGTTCATTGATGATATTTTGGATTATTCTAAAAGTAAAAAGGAGAATGAAATTCATTTAAGGGTTGTCTTACAAACCTTAGAAGAAAAGAAACTGTATGGAAAATTTAGAAAGTGTGAGTTTTGGTTACAACAAATTTCTTTCTGTGGTCACATTGTTTCAAAAAATGGCATAACTATTGATCCTGCTAAAAAATGTTGTTTACGAATGGCCAAGACCCCCAAATATAACCGAGATTCATAGTTTTCTTGGTTTGGCAGGTTATTAATGGAGTCTTGATGAACATTTTGCATGGTTATCTAGCCCAATGACTAAGTTAAATCAAAAAGGTGTAAGTTCATCTAGAAAAAAGAATTTGATGATTGTTTTTAGGAATTGAAAAGAAGATTGGTGAATGCTCTAGTTTTGGCACTACCTTCCAGAAATGGTAAGTTTGTTATCTACAATGATGCTTCATTGGAAGGACTTGGTTGTGTCCTTATGCAAAATGATTAGGTAATTGCTTATTCTTCCCATCAATTTAAACCTCGTGAGTTAAATTACCCTACACATGATTTGGAATTAGTTGGTGTTGTTTTTGCTTTAAAAATTTGGAGGCATCATTTGTATGGAGTAAAATGAGAAATATATACTGACCACAAATGTTTGAAGTATATATTCACTCAGAAATAATTGAACATGAGATAGAGGATATGGTTGGAATTAATCAAGTATTATGATCACACGATCCATTACCATCCTGGAAAAGAAAATAAAGTTGTTGATTCTTTGAGTCGAAAAAGTAATTCTTCATTAACCATGCTACGTTTCAAATGTGATCCTTTGGTTTTTGATTTGATGAAATTTGGCATAGAAGTTGTTAGTGTAGGAAATTCCTCAATTTTGTTTCAGGTGTCAGTGATATCATCTCTATCAAATATAATTAATAAAGTTCAGAAGGAAGATAGTGAGTTGTAAAAAAAGGTAGAGTTGGTTCAGGAGGGTAATTTTATTGATTTTAACATTGATAATAAATGTATTTTGAGATTTGGGAAGAGATTATGTAGGCCTTGTGATTCACAGTTGAAGAATGAGTTGTTATGTGAATCTCATAGTTCTCCATTTTCAGTTCATCCTGATAGTTCTAAGATGTATAGAGATCTTCGGAAATATTACCGGTGGGATCGAATGAAAAGAGATATTGCTGACTTTACTGTGAGGTGTTTGACTTTTCAGCAGGTTAAAGCAGATCGGTAGTTACCGAAAGAGATTCTTCAGTCTTTACCAGTGCCAGAGTGGAAATGATAAAATATATCCATGGACTTTGTTGTGGGATTACCAAAGAAATCTTGAGGTAATAATGAAATCTGGTTTATTGTTGATCGATTGACTAAATCTTCTCATTTCTTTCCTCTTTTAGATACTTTGTCTCTAGATCAACTTTCTCAGTTGTATGTTAAAGATATAGTTAGTTTGCATGGTGTTCCCCTCTCCATTGTATCTGATCGTGATCTTGGATTACTTCTAACTTTTGGAAAGGCCTTCAAAAGTCATTAGGTACTGAATTAAATTTTAGTACAACTTTTCATCCGCAATCAGATGGGTAGTCAGAACGAAAAATTCAGACATTGGAGGATATGTTACGTTCTTGTTCACTGGATTACCAAGGAATTTGGGACCAACATATTTCTTTGGTTTAATTTTCATATAATAATAGTTTTCATTCCAGTATACAGATGTCTCCATTTGAGGCATTTTATGGGAAGCGGTGTCGAGCTCTAGCTTTTTGGGATGAAGTGGGTGAAAGGAAGTTGATGAGACCAGAATTGGTAGAAGATTTGGCAAAAAAAGTTTAGTTGATTCAGAAGCACATGAGAACAGATCAGAGCAGGTAGAAAAGTTATTTGGATTATCAGAGGAAGGATCTTTCTTTTGAGGTAGGTGATCATGTCTTTCTCAAAGTTTCTCTATGGAAGAGTGTGATGTGTTTTGGTAAGAAGGGAAAGTTGAGTATGAGGTTCATTGGACCTTTTGAAATCCTAGAGAACATTGGATCAGTTGAGTACTGAGTGGATTTACCTCCAAGTTTGTCCCTGGGTACACAATGTTTTTCATGTTTCAATGTTGAGAAAGTATATGCCAGATCCATATCATGTTTTAAGTCTAGAGGTAGTTCAGTTGGAAGAGAGTCTCTCTTATGAGGAACAACCAGTCCAGATTCTTGACCATAGAGAGAAAGTGTTGCAGAATAAGGTAATTCACCAGGTAAAGGTTTTTTGGAAAAACCATATGGTTGAAGAGGCAACATGGGAATCTGAAAATTCTATGAGGGATAAATACCTCCATTTATTTGATAAGTGAAAAAAATTGTGAGGATACAATTTCCAAAAAGGAGGAAGGATGTAACATTCCAAGTAAATAAATAATAATACATTTTCATAATAATTAAAAAAAATTGGATTAAATATTAATTTTACTTTAAAGGGGTTTCTATGTTCGATGGCATACCCGATACACAACAACGGGTTTCTTTGAAATCTTACATTGCACAATAATAATATAATATTATTATTTTAAATGGTAATTAACGCCTAGCCATTGTATTGGTGGGAATCAATAGAACTAATTACAATATGATTATACATGTTGGTTAAATGTTTTTACATTTATCCAATAAAAGTTATAGGCTTAAAATGTGAATTAATATAATTTTAAGCATAAATACTCTAATATTCTTTAAAAGGTCGATTTAAAGCCTTTTAATGGTGAACCCTCTTTAAATCTTGTTTGGGTCACTTTTATATGTTATATTTAAACAAATAAAATTCTTCTTTATAATCGGGATTTCAAAATTAACTTTGGGTAAAATTTTGGTATTTTTCTGATAAAATTCAATTTTTGATGAATAGTGGAAATACTGTATTTTAATTTAAAACAGTATTTTGATCTAACTTATTTATATGGTTACATTATCTTTTTAATTCGTTTTAAAGTTTAATTAGATTATATTTTTACCATTTAATCCAATGTTGTTCATTGGAATTAATTTCACTTTGAAATTGGACATAAACAAGTGGAAATCTTTTGATAGTTAATATTTCTTAAAAACACGCTTTTCGTTTTGACAACGAGAATTGATTTTAAATTAATTAATCCAAATTATATGTTTTCAATTTGGTAAAATAGAAATAATTTTTTAATTAATAATATAAAATATATCTTAGGCTGAATTTTTTGTATTTTTCTGAAAAACTTCAATTTTTGATGAATAGTTAAACCACTAAATAATAGTTAAAAACTCAATTTTTCATTTAAATGAAATTTTACCGCTTCTTTGAATTGAATTTCAAAAATACTACATACCTGGTTGTTATTAGTAAGTAAAATTTGTTTTAATAAGATGAAAATAATTTTTAATGAATAGTAAATTTTGACTTTTATTTACCATGGTTAAAGGTAAATAGGGTAATTCAAGGAAAAAAGAATATCATAATAATACAAAATTACCTTAAAACTTGTCTTAAACTTATTGGATGAGTCATGGCAGACCACGAGAATCCTTCGGTATATTTTGGGACCCCATGGAGCCACTTAATAGTAATAATGACACTTTATTTTAATTAACTTAAAGTAAAGGCAAAAATGACATAAACAAATATCTTTTAATAAATTAATTTTTAGATGGGGTTATATAAGTTATGTTTTAGACTATAAATATTCTTTGGAAAGATAAAAAAATTTAATACATTATGGTATTTTTTTATAATTTTTAGACATCAAATAAATTAAATTATTTATAACACAATAATGATGTAGTGTTTACCACATTAATAAATGATTTAAATAAATAAGATTATAAAGATTAAAAAAATATTCAAAACCTGTCCAATTCTTATTAGATGATTTTATTTCGACCATTATTCATCTTATATTTTACTTTAATTAGTTTTTTTCCTTTATAAATCTAAAATAATTATATAATAAAATAATATTTTCACACTTTCCTAAAGAGCCTCTCCTCCCCCTTATAAAAAGCCCTTGCCTCTAACCCATTCATCACACTTCTCAAGCCCCTTAAATCGACCAAAACCTTCCCAAATAATCTCTCAAGATACCTCTCTTCCACTTATAAGCCTTAACATAGGCATAATGCACTTTAAGAAGTCCGTTTGGTTCAAACCAAAGGGAAGTTGCCCGAATTAAAGGTAATAGTTTCTCTTAAATTCTATTCTTTTATTTTACTTCTCCTACCCCTAAAATCTTTTTATATATTTTTTGTATAAAAACACCAGTATTATTAATATACTAGTATGTTGTTATGAGAATTATTCGAACTACACTTTCACACACCTCCATCTAATGAGTAAAGAACATACTGTTTTTGTGGATGGAAAACTAACGCCTCACGAAACAATGATTATTCAATTATATCCTACCACCTCTCATGGTGGCCATTAAGATTAAACTGTTTTTATATATTATACATATTATGTTTATTTTTTCTTTATGCTTCTGTATTTTTCATTTATATCATACATTTATAGTTTCCATTATGGGTAAACGCGATAATTTCATTTTAGGAAGTGCGGACTACCGCCCCCTCAAAGTTATATGACTCATTAATTCCATTTGTGGGATATATAAAGGATGAAGTTAATGATATTATATATGATATTATACTAGAATTATAATATAACTATTTATCATTATGTTTTAATTCCATTAAAATAATAAATAAAAATGAAAGTAGCATTCATGCATATGTACAGCTTACCATCTCCATGGACGGTGCATTTCATTTCTTACTTCCAAATGTTATGTATAGTTATAAATACATATATATACTGAATATATAAGATATATATGATATCTAAATCATTAATATCATTCTTTATATAATGAAATTTTGACCACATGAACAACTTGTAATTATAAGAAGTCCATTTTTGACTCAAGTACCAAATATCGACAAAAAGACCATTATTAACTTAAATAATTACATATTGTTTATAACATGGTAATAAGTGATTTAAAAGGAATGATAAACTTTTAAAGGGTTCTTAAGAAATTATAAATTAACTTTTGTTTATTATTCAGGAGATTAAAGAATGAACGGGTCAAGTCGGACACGAGGTAAGGGACTTTTTCTCAATCTCTTTTCATTGAGGAATATTTTGTTTTATACACAACTTTCTTTTATATAGTGTATAAACCCCTTTAACTTTTACTTTTATTAAAAATGAATATTTTATCTACTAAGAGTTTTACTAAATGAAAAAAAATAATGTTTCTTTTAATGTACATGGTGACAAAAACCTTTCTGCCTCCGTGAGTATTTTTTTGATCTTTAGCTTCCTTAATAAGCTAAAATGTTTTTTTAAAGTAAAATAAATACCATATACTCTTTTACGTATTTTAGTATTGAAAATGGTTTTGATAATGTATTTGTTATGTAAATGTATTTAAATGATATATTTTGATTAAAATGTGTAAATGTTATCTTTCTTTTATATTTGTTTTATGTGTTATGAATATGTTATGGTTCTTGGGAATTGTTTATATATAAAGGTGGTTCTGTGATAAACCTAGAGCGAGTGAGCCCGAGATAGATCTCCAATGAATTGGGTAGCAAGATAGAGGTAAACATGAATGTTTCTCCTAATAAATTTAGGGAATATACTGTGATGGGTATTCCAAATGAAACTCCCTATGTAGCTGTGAAAGTTACAATGTAAGTATGTTATGGATGCCACAAGTTACCTTTATGATTTGTGTTTACTATGTAAATATTATGGTTTCATGAGGTATGTTAAAGATATTATGTTATGTATGTATTGATAAAATAATGTTTTCTTTCTTTTTTTAACCCTTACTGAGCTTTTTATGCTCATACCAAGTTTTGAAATGTTTTTCACAGGACTTAAAGATGAATAGGGTTAAGTATGGGATCAAGGAAAATTCATGTTTTCTAAAACATAGAACTAGACATGACTCTTTTTTAAGATTTTTTATTCTGTGAAAAAAATGGTAACTGAGTAGAAGTGTCTACTTTGTAACTTTTGAGATGTAATGTAATATTTATGACATAATTCTCTAAAACTCAAAACCTGAAAAGATCCTCAATGTGAATTATTCATTTAATTCAAGATTATGTAATGTTTTAAGGTCGAGTCCTTATAAATGTAATCATGTAATCTTGTGAAATTATTCTTATGGTAATTTATTTTATGTTCAATTGAAATATCTTAATAATAATAGTTAATTTATTTAGAATAAACACAATATTGATGATAGTGGTGAATATGGGATTTAGTGATGAGTAAGGTTTTTTGTTTTGTTGTACACACTACGGTGCATGATTTAAGACAAGTATATTCAAGATAAATAGGACACTCGATAGAGTTAAGTGGATTGTTTATGGAATTGAGTTAGTTTTATGAATAATAATATAGGATTATTCATCAAAAAATTTCAATATAATGTATGTTGGATAATTATGTGGTGGTGTATCATTCAAGAATAGTATATCTTATTCAAGGATATTTGTGTGAATGTGATGTGTACTTAAGTATTTTACCTTGTAAATTAGATGATTTCTTGATAAAACTTTTATCATATAAAATTTTAATTTGAATAGATTTTTGTAGAGGATGGTATGAGGGGTAGTACTTAGGATATTTCTATAGACAAGGTTAAGAAGATCTCTTTAATTATGAATTAAACTTTTACTTTATGTATTAGAATATGAGATATGATTGAGGGGTTAGAATGTGAATATTTTTCACTTTAATTTAGTGAGAATGAGAAAATATGACCCATGAATGGGATTTATGGTATTTTATAATAGTTTAATGAAATAAATAATCAATATATGAACTAATTTATAATTAGGGTGTTCTTTCAGGATATTTAAATTATGATTTAAAAGTTGGATCAGACAGTGATTCCTGATGGTGGGGAGATATATCAGTTTATTTGGGTAAATCAACCCTTGTACTTAACGAGATATGGGTGTTTTAGTATGTAATGTAGATTAATGTGGTGATCATATCCAACAATGCATAGGAAAATCATGTGTGTAAGTGGTATCTTTGAAAGGAATAATAATGGGATTCACAAATAAACATTATTAGAACATCAAAATTTAAATTTATAAAAAAAATTAGACTTTAATAATATTAATGGTATGAATGATAGAGTTTTTTTAAAAAAATATAGAAATATTCTAACCAAGTTTTCGGAATTTCACATGTCATGTTTTAATAATAAATTAGTGTGTAACTTGTACCAATTTGGTGATAATTGATAGATAACTGATAGTTAAGGAATGATCTAATTTACAGGTTTCTTTCTTTGAGAATTTCATTTAGGAATTAAAATAAAGGTCTTAGTGACCAATGTATCATAAGTGATTCCAAGGGATAATTTTTGAGGATTAGAAGCCTAAAAAATAAGGATGTGTTTTTTATGATATTTAAAGGAAATTTTTCATGTTTAAAAGTGATATACCAAGAAATCTGAGTTGTTTAGGTGATCTTTTTGGTGTTTGGATTTATCTTGGGTTATATATAATATTTTAGATGAACATATGAATCGTTAGGGAATTTGTTTTAGATTTTTGGAATTGTCAGATGGTCAAATTGATGAGTGTTGACTCTGTTTTGGTAGGTTTTACCATTAAAGGATGTGAATATGTGGAATAGAATAATGGAGTGAGTTTTGATCAAACTAAAGGTTATTATATGTTTATTTTGGGTATATTTAAGTATTTTAAGAGTATACAAGGAGTTTTGGGTGTTGATTATGGAAATTGAGGTTAAGTAGATAATTTTCAACAAATGCATGGTTTGGTAGGACTGGTTACATGAGTGATGCATGGTTTCATAACTATGAATCTCTAGGTAGGGGTTGATAAAAAAGTAAATAAATATGCATAATAATCATTCATGTCAAGGAATTTAATGTTTCAATGTTGGTACATGAGTAAATAATTCTGCAATATAACCTTATATTTTGGAAAAAATCAAAACTTTATTTTTTATATATAAACTCCCCAAGAAAGTTATAATATAATTAAAGGAATTATTTGGGAATATTATCAGGCATTTTATTGGGTTGGATGATTAAAAGTGTAAGTTAGTAAATGTTTGAGTAGTTATTTAATTAATGTAGTTGTTATTATTATTTTAATTAATAAAATTATTATTATTATTAATGATATTATTAGTATTATTAATTATGGTGTACACATATTTAGGGATATGTACAAAGAATTTAAGTTATTTTTATTAATTATTTAGTTATTTAAAAGAAATGAGTGTTATAAAAATGAAAATAAAGTATAAAATTAATTAAAATTGGAAGGGGTCTTAGATGTAAGGGTCTGGTGTCTAAGTTAAAGGGAAAACATTTTTTTCTCTCTCTTAAACTCTCTCTTATACCTGTCAATTTTTTATTTGACCAACATCACATTAGTTTTCAGATTCATGAACAGATTGACCTTATAATTTTATAGAATTAAAAAAGAATTAAGATTTATAGTTTTGCATCATGGGCTCCTCCCCATTCATTGAAAATTTTTAAATGGCCTATTGTAGTTTTTTATCAAAAAAATTAAGATCTAGCTTGATAATGTGGATTTAACATATGGTATTTGATATATGAACTATAATTAATTTTCAAGAATTTGGAACTAACCTATTGTCTATGTTTTTTCTATTTGAAAGTTTACATATGTGATTTCACACTAGGGACACAAATGAGTACCTTAGGTGTTTGAAAAAATATCAATTAATTCATGGGGTCTCAGGGGATTGATATGGTTTCTTTGTCATGTATGTACATTTTTTAGACAATCTAGAAACAATGTTTCTTATGGATCCATGTAGAAAAATAACACAAAATAAATCTACACTTAGACTTTGGGTTTCTGAAATGTTATAAAATAACTTATGTTAGATAATGTCACTAAAATGGACTACATGTCACTGATGGAATATTATTTGGTTATCATAATAAAAATCCATCCGAAGTATTTTTTAGGTATAATTTTTAGAAACATTTTTTGAATAGATATTCTAAGCATCTAGAATACTATAAAAATTTTCATGGCATATAGTGGTACAAAAATAATCATAGTGTACCAAAAAACAAATTTACACTATCCATAAAAGTAGCTACCTAGGGCATTAATAGAAAAACAATTAGAAAAGTGGTGAGCATAGGGACTAAAAATATATAAAATATTCATGAAAAATAATGGGACAAAGAAATTTAAACTGGATTAGTGAAATTAATTTTTGGAGTGTTTGGTGAGGTAGTCATACTATAGAAACCTAAATATTTATAGGATTGGAGTTTAGGAATTTCCAATCATATTATGGCCATTTTTCACTAGGGTGAAGAATAAACATTTAAACCTATTTTATAGCCTCAAATGAAAATTTCTTAAGATTTCATTAAGTTAAGTATATAGTTTTTACCCTGGTGTGAGAGTTTAGATTAATTTTGATCAATTTGGTTTTTTGAAGTTTTATTCAACTTATTTAATTAATTATTTTAACAGTGTATCATGCTATTTAATTTTGTTGTAAAATTTAGAGTATCTCATAAATAGGACCACGGATTGAAATTCCATCAATATAGTATTACTCTAAGCATGAAGTTTTTTTAAGTGGTGATATAAATTGATATCGAGCTATGGTCATTTCTCGGACCTATTTTTCTATAAATTGTCTATTATACTCCTTAATACCCATTTTCATTTGAATAAAGGGAAAATATTTAAAGGATTTAAGAGAAGGATATTATGCCCCCACCCTGATTTTTAATTGTTGAACCACTTGTAACATTCATTGTGTATTTTAATTAAAGATTATAAGTTATAATATATAGTTTAATAGTTTAATAAAAACATTAATTCTTTTTAAACATAATTTAATTTATTTTGACTCTCACATATCTATAGGATAGTGGTGTGACCATCCTAGCCATGTTGTATTTAAGGTACAATAATCTAACAAGTTTGGACTTCCATGCAAAGCACTGCCACTGGGAAGGTGGCGACCAAACTAACTGAATTTAGTATTGTGTTATGAACATATTTATAGATTGATCATGTGGAAAACTTGTGAAGTATAAATCCATCTCATATATACCATAGAAATTAAATAATTTTTTATCCCAAGGGATCAATAATGGATTCAATATCTACCACTTTTGATCAGGTGAAATCAAATTTCTATGTTTGGTAGGGTCCTTATAACCTGGATATAAGGGATATATTCCATAATTCACATGAATCGTGCATAAAAATAGATCATAATATCCCTATTTAACTCAATGCATGTCCTAGTATCACAAGTTTCTAAGTGGCACGATAAAATAATCAAAAAACAAATAAAAATGCATATATTTGGGCTAGTTTCTATTTTAAGAAAATATATAATCAATTTTACTCATTTTTATAGATAGATCACAATTTTTAGGTTTTAAATTTCATTATCAATCAATAAATTTCATTTTTTTAATTTAAAATTAGTGTACATTGAAGTTTATGGATACTTAGACTAAGAAAATTATAGGCGTGATATTTTATCTATTTTGTTTAGTATAACAAAATGGTGCCTTTTATTTTATCATTTATAGATCCTAATTTAATGAAATTTATGATGTACTATTTTGGAAATAGATTTGTATAAAATCATTATAGCAATAGTTGTGGAAATAGTAGGGCCTAACAAGCTCCCAATAGGGCCCATGGCCTAGGGAAAAGAATCTAATTGTCTTTTTTGATTAATGATGTAGTAAGAAATGTTGTTTTTATAACATTATTTATTATGATGGATTGAGATATAACTTTAATGGTTCATCAAGCTAAAAACCATTAGAAAATATTAAAATCCAAGAAAATATTAATATCTAAGAAATTATTATTGTAGATTTTTGAGATATATAATGTGATTATGCATTATAGTTAATTTTATGATACTTTTATCCTTCTCAAATATATAATGTAAAATTTTCATGTAAATAGTATCAACTTTATATGGTAATTAATTGGACCTTTTCATATTAATGGTGAAAATTTATTATATGATATAGATTGAGGAAAAATATGGTCTTACGGGTTCTTCTATAATCCACTAGTAGACATTATGATTCATGTATCTCTCTCATTATATATTATAGGATGGTTGTATATATGGAGTTTGGTTCTATAATATATAGGGGATTATCTGATGGTTCCCTATATATGTAATACCCTAATATTTTAAAATAAGAAAATTACATTCAATAGTGTAAAGGACATGAAACACTATATTCATATTTAATTATACAAATCACCTAGTTTATCTTGTGTTATAAGCAACCCCGATAATTTTATGTACAATAGAATTTTCAAAACGCAACACCAAAATTAAACAAACCATGATATATATTACCATTATATCCTAGTCATTGGAATAGAGGGTATGAAATGGATTAATAGAATTATGAAAATATGGTTTAAACATGTATATATAATGAATTATTTGGTGACCAATTAATTAGAAATGAAAATAAAACCCTTTTGAAAATAAAAGGAAATCGTTTTCTAGAAAACTATTTTAATACATACAAGTGTGTTTTATAAAAATAAATTTTATTGGAATATATTAATGAAATTTATATAAAATATATTCAGTAAAATGTTTAACATTCATCCTATGTGTTTTCTATACATGATATAGAAATAAATAAAATTTTACACTTAGAACTGTATATTTTTCAAAAAAGAATTTTTTTCGCATTTTTATAGAACGCTTATTTTAAAACTAATTTTTAAAAATTTTATAAAATTTATTTGACAATATAAAATTTATTTTTTAATTATAATATCAAAAATTTACTTTGGTTCAAATGTTTGGATTTTTCAGAAAATATTGACTTTTCATTGAATAATGAAAAATACTATTTTTTGTAAAAAAAATGTATTTTACTTTAAATAAATTAAGTAATTTAAAAGTCCCAATATTTTTTGAAATTTTTTTTAACTAATTTAATTTATATTTAACCCACTTAATAACTTTTAATTAACTCTATATTGGTTTTACTATAAGTTTGTGTTTGATTTTAAAAAACATGTTTTTCTAAAAATTATTTTAAAATGAATAATGTTTTTGATTTTTATTCAATTAAAATAATCCCTAATAGGGTATGATTTTAATGAAATTTATATATTATATATAATGAAATATTAATTTAATTTCATATAACGATTATTATTATTCATAGAGTTAATATAAAATCATCTTTTTCTAAAAAACTAATCTTTATAAAAAATTATTATCTTGTTGTGTATGTGGGATTAATATTAACTTAAATTTTACCACTTATGTTAATTGAATTTGGAAAAATAGATTATATATTTTTAATAATCATAATTTATAATGTATAATAATTTAAACTTAATTTTTTACCATAAGGACTTGTAAAAACAATTAAAATTTATTATAGCAATTAGGATAAAAATGAGTTTACTTAATAGTTAAACTTGGAATATATTGTGTATAAATAACCCAACACTTTTATAAAACCCATTTTATAGAAATAGTTAGACTTTATACCTTATATTATCGAGTTTGGTTCATTATTTGGTCCTAGATACATGGAATAAATGTGGGTGGTATTCACTCTTTCAAAGAAATTACAAGTGTTCCACTCACAATGCTTATAAAAGGTCACCAACTCTCCTCCCTTATTCATGACTTAAAACTTATATTATTAATCCAAGAATATCCCAAACCACTTCCAAAAATTCACTCCCATCATCCTAGAATCCTTATTTTGGGAATAAATCTGACCAATAAATACCTTTGGTGCAAACCAAAAGGATTTACCTAAAGAATAGGTAACGTTCATCAATAAGAATTTTTTATTTCTTTCTTTCTCCACCACATAAATTATTATTATATCATGATGATATATTAAAATTAGTATCTTACATATACTTATATGTTTTATGTTAATTTTATGACCTACATCCATGCACACTTCTATCAAATTGGTTGTGAAATCATCATCCATGTGCATGGAGGACTACCGTCTCGCGAAACAATGTCATTTTTTTCAATTAACACCTCTCATGACTGGGTAATAAGGGTAAATATAATAAATATATGATATATAAATGAAATATTTATGATAAAAATTAAATATTTATCATTATATAAATATAATATATCATTTTCCTTTTACCTTTTCACTCACTGGAAAAATGATAATGTCGTTCATGGATGTGTGGACTACTACCTCTTGGAAGCGATGTGATTCATTTTTTCATATCTGCATCACAATAATGATATATATAAGTATATATAAATAAATAATATGGTATTATGATATTATTATCATTCTTTAAATATAAGTTTGTCTTACCTTCTTTCCATGATGATCGTTGAAAAATGAAAATGTTGCTCTTGCATATGTATGGCCTATCATCTCCATGATCACAACATTAGTTCATTTTTCATAACCATATTTTATTATTGGTTTAAAATGAATTATTAATGTATAAATATGATAATTATTTCATTATTATTATTTTTTATATGTTAAAATAATTACCTCTTGGACCATAATCAACCCACCTAAATCGTTTTTGACACACAAGACGAATATGGTCAAAACATCTAACATAAACTTAATTGATTAAGTAATAGTATATAACATGTTAATAAGTGAAATAAAATTAATAATAAACTTTAAAAAGGTTCTTTATTAAGTATACAATTATCTAAATTTTATTTTTAAGTAATATAAAGACATGCATGACAAGTCGGACTCAGGGTAAGGTTTTTTTTCACATCTCACTTTTATTTATATGAGATATATGCCATATTGACCACTTATTTTTTTGTGATGTATATAATTCCCATGAATGTATTTATGATACTTATAATTAAATTTATGGAGATTTAAATATTCATTTTAGTATCTATCCTTTATGGGGATTATTGTTTCAAAGTTACCCAAGTGGTAATGGGATTTTTGTCTCAATTTTCCTTCTCTGAGACGTATGTTATATTATAAATCTATCTTATTTTATGAGGTGTACATAATGGTACCTTTGACACATTATATCATAAATATACTTATTTTCATGATATTAAAAGTTTCATTTAATTTTATTCCTTCATGTGGATTATGATTTAAAGTTACCAAAGTAGTCATAGTCTTTTGTTACAATATCATCATTTATTGGGATTGGTTATGATTAAGTCTCCAATGTGGAAATCTTATAATTATCATGAATTATCTTATCCTATGTTTATTCAGGATATTTTAATGTAATAGTTTCATTTTAACACTCTTTTTTACTTAGAATAATTGATAAAATGTTTTTAATAAAATTTGACTTTTTTCTCTTGTCTGTCAAAAATCTATTTTCTTCCAAAACGATATTTTCTAAAAAAATAAAAAAGTTTTTAACCTTTTTGAAATAATTTATTAAATTCGTTTTAACCTAATTTTTTATTTAAATTTTTTTTTCAAATGAATCTTTTTTTAACTTTCTATTCAAGGCAATTTTCTAACCTTTTACCATGAAAAGGGAATGTTCTTTATGACATGTACAGAATTACCTTCTAACATGACCATCATTTATTTGAAGTTTATTTTAAAAGTTTATAAGGTTATTTTTTAAGAAACATTTTTCTTAATATTTTTGAAATATTGGTTTTTTAAAATGATTTTCAAAGAAATTTATTTTCAAAATGTTTTATGTTTTAAAAAGTTATTTTTAAAATGAATGGATATTTTCCTCAAGAATGTTTTTAAAGATATTTTACTAGTATTTAAATTCATCAACATTAAAAACCACTATTGTTACTTATCCTCCACTTGAGATATTTTTTTAATGATACCATCCTCATTATTTTTTTGATTGATTAATTTTTTTTAAAAGATATTGTTACGGAACTCATTTCTTTTTCATGGGTTAATTATTTTTCAAAGAAATTGGTATAGAACATGTTTCTTTTTCATGGGTTAATCATGTTTCAAATAGATTTATACAGACCCAATTTCTCTTACCATGGGTCAATCATGTTTTAAATATATTTACATGAATTCCATTTCTTTTCCATGGGTTAATCAGGTTATGAAAGAATAATGATTATTTCTATGAGTTTTATAATAATAGATCTATGTGATTTATTCATATTGAAGTTCATAGACATCTTATACAATGGGGGACCTAGATATCACTAGGTTATCCCATTACAACTTATATAATGGGGTGATCCAAATAGTTCCAGGTGATCCTGTTACAGCTTATACAATGGGGCGGCCCAGATAGTGTCGGGTGAGACCATTAAAAATTATATGATGGGGCGTACCAGATAGTGTCGAGTAATATTGTTATATATTATATGATTGGTACTCCTATATATCACTTCAATTCATTGGGTAATGATTATATTGGAATTCAATTGTATGGTTATTCCAATTAAAAGGGTTTTATGAATATGATGCTCTAAGTTATCAAAAAATGTTTTTAATTAATTTATATAGACTTATAATGTTTCTTATGATTGATATTGATATCACATAGATCATGATTATTGATTCTGATGACTTTTTACTCTCCCATGTTTTCATATTTGATGATCCAAGTATTGATATGTATGAGTTATTTTATGATTTTCTCATGTACTCTGATTATGTCATCATACCTTATACACTTCTTATGGCCATTGATCACATTCAATTACTAATACTTATGTATACCCTTGTTATGCATTTGAGTTCACCCTCTTTATGTTTCCTTTTCCCCGAGTATAAATAATTTGGTTGAAAAAAATTATGTCTAGAAGGGATTTCATATGGATTATGTTGATTTCATTATGTGAAATAAGAAAATATGGGTATAATGGGAGATGATGTTCATCATTATGAACCAGCCATTTATGAATCCAAGTTGATATAAGCTGTTCCTTATTATCTAAAACTTTAAACCTAAAAGGTCTATTGGTATATAAGTGATATAATATTACTTTTTGATGTTCTAAGTTTTAATTGGTGAAAATTGGTTCACTTTATTCCATATCAATACTGAAAAATTTAAAGTTTATGAATTTATCATCTGATTAGGGATTTTAGGTTTTGGGTTGTTATAGTAGGTATCAGGGAAGAGTTTAGATAAATTTGAAGACTAAGATATTTCCATGTGAGGTTATTTTAAAGTTTATGGATATCATAATAAGTTTGTAAGATTAAGGATGATCATAAGTTCAAAGTCTTATACACACCATTAATGTTTTAAATGATGAGATTTTAAAGTGATTAATATAATTTTTTAAGATGTTTTATTGGGTTTATGTATTTTTAGTAAAAAAAATGGATTGAACAATTGCTCCAGTTTCCTCAGCTTCTTTTCATCTAGATCTATGTTCTCCGACGATCGATGGTGGATAGGGTCCTTGTTCTTCTCATCCCCAGAATAGCAATGCCTTATCTTCTCTTGTGAATGGGTTGGTGCTGGTGCCTTCATACAAAGATGTTCTAAGGTGTCCTCTCCCTCCTCCCCCTTTGAACCATGTGAACTGTAGTGCATTTCCTCTTAATGCATTGTCCTCTATGGAAGGTGGTTTTATAGTGCTTTCTATTTCAGTGGCGTCCTTTTAGGATGAATCAGAAAACCTTCAATGGACTCTAGTTGAAAGGTTCATGGTCAAAAAACCCTCATTTTTTGTCTTCTAGAAATGTATTAATTCATGGGGGATTGACCTTCCAGCTAGATTCTTGGTTCTAAATCGCAAGGCATTCTTCATAGTTCTGGATTCTTAGGTAGATTTTGTAACTAACTAGTGTAAGATACCTAGATCTATGGGGTGATAGAGGTTCTCCCTATCTAGATGGTCGATGTTCGTCCACTTTGTAAAAGAATTCTCTATGGTGGTTGTTTGGGTTTTTCTTATAGGTCTTCCCCTTCCCTTTAGGAAAGAAGGATTTTTTAAAGGCGTTAGGAACTTTATGGGTTCATACCTATGTGTTTATATTAATTCTCTATGAATGGAAGAAATAGTTACAGTTAGGTTTTTCTTTGAGATGAATTTATCTTGACCTCTCTTGAGCAGGATGGTCCTTCACATCGAGGGTATGGAAGACTGGCATAAATCTCTGATTTACCCAGCAGCTCTGAGATTTTGTTCCCATTATCACATCCTGGGTCACACACTATCAGAGTGCCAAAAATCTCATCATAAGTATGTTTATAACATCTCAAGGATAGTTTCATGTCCTAACGGGGTTGTGTCTTCATCGGTGTTTTCCTCTCCCCATCTTTCCTTTTCGTCCTAAGAGGGTCACAATCACGTGTAGAAAGTAAATATCACCTCCAAATATCTAGTGGCTATCCATCTGATGGTCCCAAATAGTATGTGTACAAGGTCTCAAACAAGAGATAAGGTGATATCTAAATCAGTTCAGGAGGTTCAAGGCCATGGGTATGTGGGGGAAACTAGATGAATCCTTTTTTAATGTATAATCTACTATTATGGAATACTCGTGGGCTGGGTGACCGGGAAAAGCTGGATTTCATATTCAATTAACTTTCCAATAATTTTATTTCGGTAGTAGAAATTCTAGAGGCCAAACAAGATCCATCAAAAATAAAGGATCATGTGAAAAGTTTGAGGGTGACCAGCTTCTTGCATGGAAACCCAGATAATTCTCATGTCTGGTTGTTCTTAAAATCCAATATATCAGTCGATCTACTTTTCTCTTTGAATTAGTTCATTATAACCAGAGTCATAGTGGGGGATCACATCTACTTCTTGTTGTTTGTTTATGAAAAATGTGATTCTTAGGAAAGAGGGGACTTGGGGAATGAGTTATACTCTTTTAATCAAGAGGACTCTACATGGATGTTGGGGGTGATTTAAATATAATCACATATCCAGAAGAGAAACAAGGTGGAGGCATGTTCCCCAAAAGTTCCAGTTAGGCCTTTTCCTCCTTCATGGGTAGAAATGGTTTAATGGACATGGAATATTTTAGGGATCTCTTCACTTGGTTTAACAATAATATTGGGAGATTTATAATCTATATTAGACTCGACCGATTCCTGGTGAATGGGTCTGATATCTATTCATTAACCACCATGAAAGTTTCTCACCTAGCACGGAGTCTCTCTGATCATTCTCCTCTACAAATATCCATCTCAACCGGGATGATAAGTGGTGATTTCTTCCAGTTTTCTTAGACATGATTTAAGGATACTGATATTCATGATATCATAAGGGAGGTGTGGAATCAACATCAGGGGAATCTAGGGATATCTCTTCACAAGAAGATCCGGAGAACAAAAGGTAATATTCTTTCATGGTGCAGTCACCTTCCACATCGGGGAATAACCTTGGAAGATATTAGTAGGGGCATTGAGAGGATGGAGATAAGCATGGAAAAATAATGGGATGAATCAATATTTGAGGAGATTCGGTATAAGAAAAGTCACATGGTGGACATGTTACTCAGACAATAAAGGATAGGTCAGGAAGCATCTATGACTAAATGGCTTCATGAATATGACCACAACATCAATTTCTTTCACGCCTGTATCAAGGAGAAATTCTGATTCCAGATCTCCAATATTATCATGGAGGATAGATCATACGGAAATGATTGGGACATTGTAGATGCCCTTGAGGATGGTTACTTCAAAACCTTTATTGTAGGTCCCAACCCTTGAATGTCATGTGGATATCCATGTAGACCTATGGAACTCTTTTATTTCATTCCTTCTAAGGTGAGTGGGGAGGATAGTGCATATCTAAGCCGGATCCCAGATGAGGAGGAGGTTTGTGAGGCAATATGGACCTTAAATCCAGATAGTAAATCAGTGATTTATGGTCTTCTAGGTTTGTTATATAAGACATTTGGGGAAATTGTTAAGAGGGATTTGGTGTTGGTGGTACAAGACTTTTTTCAAGGGGGAAACCTGCCTCATATTTCTTGTTCCACTAAGATTTTTTTTATACCAAAAAGGCAACAACCCTCACTCTCTAGATCAATACTGGCCAATATGTATGTGCAACATTATGTACAAGGTCCTCACTAGAATTCTAAAAAAATTATTGCACCCTTCATGCCTAACTAGATAATCAATTAACAACATGGTTTCATAAAAGGTCGTACCATGCATGGAGCAATGGGAGTGGGGCATGAGATGATAAGTGACATTAATATCAAAACCTTCAATAACAATATTTATATCAAGTTGGACATTAGAAAATCATTTTAAGGGGTGAAATAAAACTTCCTATTAAGGGTTTTATCCAGTATGGAATTCTATTCATGTTTCATTAATCTACTCTTTCTATGTTTTAGCTCAGCTTGTCTAACCACCCCTTCATGGGAAACAATTTTGGGTTTTTTATGGAAATTTTGGGCCTAAGACAAGAGGAACCTCTCTCCCCCACACTTTTTATTATCTCCCAACATGAGCACAATAAGAATATCAATAGGGGTGCAAGCTTGGTTTGAATCCTCCCCTATCGAAACAAATAATCATCCAAAGGTATTTTCCACATGATGTTTTCCGATGACACCATCTTGTTTTCCAATGGCAGTAGGAGATCATTTTGGGGTATTAAAAGAATTCAAGATGATTATTGTATATGGAGGGAGCAATTGATCAATCGGGATAAAAGTATGCTTTATAAGGAAAACAAAATCATTGAAATAAGAATTAAGACCTTACAAGATAGGTTGATCATGGGAAGGGGATCCTTCCCAATGGACTACCTGGGAGCTCTGGTTGACCCAAACACACTGCACATCCATCACTTTGAAAAAATCATAAATAGAATTTCAGGGAGAATCCAAAACTAAAAGAATAGGTTTTTATCCTTTGTAGATTGAATTGCGCTCATGAACAGTGTGTTAACTTCAATTTTGATGCATGTACATTCCACACTGAAAGTGCTAAAAAGGTTATCTATAACATGGATAATATGATGATTACATTCATATGGGATGACCACATGGTGGGTAAACACCACTGGGATTTGTGGAAGAGGTTTTCCAGGTACACATCAGAGGGAGGGATCAACTTAAAGAGTATAACTAGGACCATGTAGGGATTGCAAGCTAAACTAGATTGGGAGGAACCAGTGGGGAAGTATTTATGGGAACAGCTTATCATGGACAAATATGGATTAGAGGTGAGCATTCATCAATCAAGATCCTCAATCATATGGAAAACAATCTAGCCTTACCTCAGGTTAATTCATCCCCACACCCTCTGGATTCTTTAGTCTGTAAGGAATGATGCTTGGCACAATAGAAAAATTGGGACCTAAACAGGCATCACTTTTAAAACCAAGAGCATGATAATATATCTAACTAGTCTTTGTAAATATTATCAGACAGCTCCATCCTTTTCCCCCCTCTAGGTTCCAAAACCCCTCTTTAGTAAAAATAGAACCATTTAGGGTTGATGAATATGATGGAAACCTCTTCTATAGGATATCAAACTCAACACGGATGGGTCTTGTCTCATAGGTAACATGAAAGTGGGAGGTGTGATCAAGGATAATTATGGCTTGTTCATTACATATATCACAGCATTCTATGGTAGTGGTAACTCCTTACAAGAAGAGGTGTTGGAAATGGTCACAAGCCTCATGCTTTTCAACTAACAAAATATCTCCCTATAAGGCATCAAGACTAAATCCTTGATGCTCTACAATGCACTTATAGGAAATTGAAACATCCCATGGCTGATCACGTACTAAATTAAAAGGTGTAAAGTTCTCATGAAAAACCACCTAGAGATCTCCCACACATGGCATGAAAGAAACATGGTTTTGGACTTCTTGTAATCTAAGGTGACACATAACAAGTGGTTCATACACTACTCCAACACTGGATCCTTCCCTAAAAATGGACTTAGGTTCGTGATAGCAGATGATGTATCCCTATATTTTTTCAGACCACCTTGATAGAATTCTATTTTCTATGCTTTGATATTTTTTGTGCTCTTCCTTTACTTTTCTCCCCGCTAACGAAATAAAAGGATTTTATGGTCAAGTAATTTTAACCTCTAGGATAAACATGAAGTGTTATTTAGGGAGGAATTATTTTTCTTATTAAAAAAAGGAACAAATAATATGTTGGGTGAAAACTCATCGCATTCGTCAAGGTGGTGTGGTTTGAACCATAACCAAAGGACGATAAGGGTTTTATGCCTACCACTGGACTACATGATTTCCTGGTTAGTATGAAATTTTTATAGGTAAATATTAAGTTTATTTAAAAATCATATGGGATTTTATTTTAGAAATAATGGTTGATTTTTCTTGGAAGAATATATGAACAAACCTTTCAAATATTTGGGTTTTGAACTTAGTCAATAAATGATTGAAGAATTTTAATGATAGTAATTTGTGGAATTATTTGGTTTGAACTTTGGATTTTACTATTGAAATTTAGAGATTGATGTTTAAAGGTTTATTAATTTTGGTAATTATCTTACCATGTACTAACCTTTTTTATTTTTTGTTAATGTTTAAATATAGGAGGAATAGCTTGTTATCCATTTTATATTTATGTTGTTTTTAAAATTTTAATTTTTTGTACTTCAAGGAATGAAAAAATCATCCTAAATACACATCATTGGAGAAAAAGATGATATTATGGTGAAAATTGGATAAAGGATGAAATTTTATGTAAACCACCAAGATTTTTTGAAAAAAAATAGAAATAATTTAATCTTTTTGATATTTTTCAACACTGAATATAGCTTTTTTTATAATATAACACTATGTTTGGATTGTGTTATACGCAACACCAAGATAATATTACACTACATGAAACACTTAGATTAGCTTGTGGTACACGCAACACTATGTTTGTCTTGTGTTACACACAATATTGAGTCTCTTATATAGCTTGTGTTACATACAAGACAAAAGTTTTACAAAACTGAAATATATTATTAATATTATTAATAAAATATTATTATAATTATCACCTAGTCATTAGAATGGAATATATGAATGTGTTTGACTAAATTAGGAAACTATGGGCTAAAATTCTATATAAAATGAATTATTTTTTATCAATTAGTCATAAATTAAAGTAATAAATATTTTAGAACAAAGAAATCCATTTTCCAATAAAACAATTTTTCTACGTACAAACATCATTTTATCTAAATAAAATTAAATAAACCAATTTTGATGATTGTTTTAAATAAAATTTCTATATTATATATTCAATAAATATTTTTATATGCATTTGATATATTTTATAGGTATAAGATAAGAATAATTCCAATTTTATGAATAAAAAAATGTATTTTTCTAAAATGTAATTTTACCGCCATTTAATAGAGAACCCATTTTAAATATAAATTTTGAAACTTTTATAATTTTTATTTAAAAAATTAAACTTCATTTTTTGAAGTGGAATATCAAAATTTATATTGGTTTAATTTTTGGTATTTTTCTAAGAAGTTTCATTTTTTGATGAATAGTGAAAAACACAGAATTTTAATTCAAAACTACTTTTTCATCTAATTTATTTATACAGTTAAATAATATTTTAACTTGTTTTTAAGTATAATTATATAAATTTTATATCAATAAATACTATTTATTTCATTTTAATTAATTTCACCTTGAAATTATATATAAAAATATTTCAAACTTTTTAAAATTTTCACTTAAAAACTTGTTGTCGTGACACATCTGCAGGATTAATTTTAAATTAATTTCTTCCACTTATGTGATTTTAATTTATAAAATTGGATTCCATATTTTGAATCATAAAAATTTATAATATATAATAAATTCAAATTATTTTTTGACCAAAAATATTAGTAAAAGTGATTAAAATTGATTATAGTGATTAAGAGAAGAATTAGCTTAATAAGGGACTAAACCTTAAACTTAAGGCCCAAAATGAACTAGAAAATTGTAAAAAAATACATTTTCTACAAATATTATGATCTTTTCCTCTCTTTTATATAATTTTACCATTATTGGAGCCACTTTATATGGGAAAAACGTGGATGGGATTCCCTTTTCAAAAATTTACAACAATGTCACTCCTCCACTATAAAAAGGCGCTCACCCCTCTTATTTAATCACACCTCTATTGACCTTTTTATCACCCAATATCTGATAAAATAATCTCCCAATATCCATAACGTAATCCTAGAATCCTACCTTTGCATATAAATCCAACTAAGGAAACCCTTTGGTGTAAACGAAAAGGAGTTACCTAAAAAAGAGGTAACATCCTTCCACAAGCTCTTTTGTTTCATTTTCATTTTCCACCCCCTAAATTATTTTTATTAAATGATTATAAAATAAAAATTTAATCCTAAATATAATAATATGTTGTTATTATAAGTTTTCTACCATAAATTACACACACTTCCATCTAATGGGTAATGAACCTACCGTTCCTGTCTATGGCGAACTACTGCCTCACGAAATGATGTTGTAAGTTTTTCCTTTACCACCTCTAATAGTTTGTAATTATGATGGAAACTATATTTCTATATTATATTTATTATTTATTTATTATTATTTAATTATTATATAAAATATAAATTCATGCCTTCCATTTTTCTGTAAAAATGATAACTTCATTTATGGACCTATGGACTACTGCCTCTTCAATGCGATGTGATTGGCCCACATTTTAAATGGAATGTATTTAGAATAGATTTAGTAAACTTATATTATATTTATGATATTTATTATTCCTTTATTCTTCTATAATTATTATATAACACATACCTTTATACTTTCCATTTCTTTAAATACAATAACTTCGTTTTTGGATGTGTAGACTACCGCCTCCTCAAAGCAATGTTATTCATTCACAATTTACATGGAATTTATTAAGAATTATTTTAGTGAACTTATATGATAAATATAAAATAATAATTATAATATAATTATATTATTTATATATTTATATATATATTTCATTTACTTTCTTTTTTTCAAAATGATAATCAAATGGAGACAGTGTTCATGCGTACGTACGGCCTATTATCTCCATGAATGGTGTATTCCATTTTATATTTATATATTTTATAGATTATTGTAAATATTTATATAATGAATTAATATTATATATACATAATTTTTTACATTATATAAATAATTAAATCATTATCTAACTAAGAGTATCAAGAATAACAAGTCAAAACATGTACGAAAAACAAAGCGGTTATTACCCGAAACGTTACTTTAACATGGAATTGTTAATAAATGGGTAATATAAAGTCATAAGTGAATAATATATGGTATAATATATATTAATATGGTTCTATTTTATATTTATAATAAACTTATATTTATTATACATTAGTTTTTAACATGTATGAATAAAGTCAAGACTCAAGGTAAGGGTTTTCTCATCTCGATTTTTATATCTGTGAGATACATTCCATGTTCACCCCTCATTTATTTTGTGTTGTGTATATACTAAACATGATTTTATTATATGATTATTATACTTAAATTTAGGTTTACTTACATATCCATTTTATGATCTCTCTTTCAATGGGTTTATGGTTCAAAATTTACCAAATCGATAAGGTAATTTTGTCTTAATATGCCTTCTTTGAGATATATGCCATGTTACGCACCTATATTATTCAACAAGGTGTATATAATTACCTTTTAAATGTTATATCATGAATATAATTACTTTAATTATATTTAAATATTCATTTAATTTTATTATTTCATGAATATTATGATTCAAATTTACCAAAGTGGTAATAGTTTTTTGTTATAATCTCATCATTTATAGAGATTATTTATAATTATGCTTCCATTGATGAAATATTATGATCCATATTTCAAGAACTCTCATGAATTTTCTTATACTTTTTTTATTCATGATATCTTCAATCAATGGTATCATTTTTCCACTATTTTTTACTTAAGATAATTAAGAATATTTTTTTAAGAAAATACGCCTTTATTTCTCTTTTCGGTTGAAAATATTTGTTCTTTAAAAACCATGTTTTTATAAAAAGGTTTTAAATTTTTTTTCAATATTACTTTATAATATTTAAAAGTTAATTTCAAATAAAATGTTTTAAAAAAATCAATCTTTATTTATAATTTTTAAAGTTATTTTTAATGAAAAGTATTTCAAAAATGTTTTCAAGCTTCCTTTAAAAGTTTTCAAAGTTATATTCAAAGAAAAGGTTTTAAAAATGGTTTCAATATTCTTTATAAGTTTTAAAATTTATTTTCAAAGAAAAGTTTTTCAAAATGTTTTCAATATTCCTTTATATGTTTTCAAGGTTATTTTCAAAAATAAATTTCAAAATTTTTATGATTTAAAAATTAGAAAACGTATTTTCTTTAATAAATGTTTTAAATGAAATTGTAAATATTTATTTATAATAAAAGGATTTTTTAAATGGTTTTATGAAAGTGGATTTTAAATAAATGATAATTTCCTTAAGAAATGTTCCATGTGATCCTTCAAAATCCTTCTCTATCTAAGATGACATACTTTGTTATAGTTTATGATTTACTAGGGATATGATCCAAGAATTATATTCATATTATTTCTTGAATAGTTTATATTTTTATGGAATGGTGTTTATGACACCCATTTATCTTCCATGGGTTATGTTCTTTTGAAGTCTACTTCTTTTCATAGGTTATAATTTAATGAAATGATTATGAGACCTATCTCTTTTCTATAGGAAATGATATGATGAAATGTTTATGATACCCATTTCATTTTACGGGTTATTATAAGATGATTATTTATAATCTTGGGTCATATGTATATATGATTTTATTATATGAAGAGTGGGACCTATATCTCCCTCTAATGAATTTGTTAATGATGGATGACTCATGAGTATATATGTTATGCATGAAACTGATTACATGTTCACAATGTTATGTGCGAACCTGATTACATGTTCATAATGTTATGTGTAAACTTTATTACATGTTCATAATTTTATGCATGGAACTAGTTTCATGTCCATTATTTTATGCATGAACCTAGTTACATGCTCAAAATGTTATGAATGAACCTTAGTATGTGTTCACAATGTTATGTGTGAACATGATTACATGTTCACAATGTTATGCATGGATCTGGTTCAATGTCCATAAGTTTATGTGTGAGCCTGATTACATGTTCACAATGTTATGGGTGGACCTAGTTTCATGTCCATAATTTTATGATAGGGCTTGATTTCATGTCCTTAACTTAATGAGTGAACTTGTTTCTACTTATACAGGTTCACAGTGTTATAATCTGATGTGTATTCCACAATTCCATGTCTTATTCTTATGTTATGATTTCATGGATTATTATCTTGATTACCTTATGTTTCATGTATTACGAACTACCAATATTTATGTCATGATTCATGTTAATGATCTTTGATATGCAGAGTATGATATTCTAATGTTATGATCACATTCTAATACCCTTATGCTCATGTTCGTTCTTATATATCTTACATGCTTACCTTTACTGAGTGTCTGAGCTCAACCCTTTTTATGTTTCTTTTCCATTGGGTTATGAATATATTAATTATGTATGTTGTTTCTAAGAAGGGTGATACTCATGAATAACCAAGTGGCAGATAATTTAGCTCACCTATGTACCAGTGTTTATGTTTCTATGTTTCTAAAGGTAATAAACTAACAAGATCTTTTGGCATCTATTTGTGTAATGTTTTAAGTATTCTGGAAAAAAATGATGTAATGTTAATGTATGAAAATAGAGGACCACTATAGTTGGTATTATAGCAAATTTTTATTCAAATTTTGGAAACTAGGATGAGACAATATTAGTGAGGTCCCTAGGGATATTTTTAAGGATACGTATAGGGTTGTGTCTAAGGATAAGTCTAAGCATGATTTAAAGTATATGAGAATGTCTTGGAATTTTGAGAATGGATTGAGAGAGTGGTTTCCAATAAATTACATCCATGTCAGGATACTACAAGTGGATGTGAATCTGGAACAAATGTACATAGGGGTAACAACCCAGAAAACATAGTATTGATCTAGACTCGGTCGGGAACTGGTTCACAAAAACGAGCCTTGCAACACACCTAGTTTGACACTCCTAGGAGATATTATTTGGAAATTCACAAAATCATGACAAACCATCAAGAAGGATTTAAATAAAATAAAACTATTAATAACCTAGGATAAACCTAAGGTATAATAGATTAAATAAGGCTTCATGATTTAGACATCCTATAATTAATTTTTCATGATTATGTGGTTTTCACCATGTTAAGGTTTGCTCACATTATGATTTATAGTTTTATTAAATGGAGGATAATATAAGGAAAAAGGATAACATTGAATGTTTCATATGTGGAATGTATTAGCTTTTTAAAAATAAACTTTATAAGAGGAAATCTTATTAATATAATCAAGAATATGGTACAAGTATTGGTTATACTACTGAAGATAAAGATATTATGAATGACATGTGAAAGTTATGGGATGTTATTCCAGTATTTTTTACATTAAACATAAGAATCATGATTTTATTTAGGTTGAGGAACCTTAATAAATGATTCATATTTCATATTCTAGGAAAGATTTATTAAGGAATAATTTAATTAACCTAGAGTAATGGTTTAAAAATAAAGTTGGATGATTGAAGTTTATATGTTTTGGAGTTCAAAGATTATATTATATAAATCATGAAGTGTATAAGGATTGTTTATAAAAGTTATTTATTTAAGTAATTTCAAGAATGTGTTAAATGATACTGATGAACTAAAAAATTGGATAGTATTCATTACCTCAAAAATGATAAAGGATTTTTTGAAAAAGTGGTTTATGTTATCATGGATGAAGTTTACAACTTCTTGAATTTAAGGAATATATACATAAATCTTTTGAATTAGTATGTGTGAATATTTTCCAAAATGATTTATGGTAATTCAGGTTATTACCATGTTTTAAGAGAATATATGATGAGGGTATTCACATGTTTGGAATGTGACAACCAAGTTCAACTTTATGATATATGGGGGATCAATGTTAATCTGATTTAGTGACCTTTATTCTAAAGTTTTATATTTTCATCTTTTGTAATGGTTACAAGTTTAACCATTTATGGAATGGTTTATGTTAAACTCTGGATGAGGTTTTATAGATTAAATTATTATCTATCCACATCAAGATTTATTCATATTGGATAACATGTGCTAACCACTTTTTTGTGATGTTAACTAAATATATATGGAATGACTAATCATTATATTTATGTATCTCATGATCTTTTAGTTATTTAGGAATGAAAAATTCACTTTCATTCCCTATAGTAAGATATGAAGTGGGAGTTGATCAAGGAAAAATTAAAGGATGAGATGCTGCAAGGAATAGAATTAAATCATGTAATTATATCTACTCATGAAAATTCTTCAAAATTATGAAAAAGGGTATTGAAATAAAATTTTGTCCCATTATCATAATTTTTAATGATATTGATGACCTTTTTCAAGCCACTTTAGGTCAAGGAATTTTTATAGTCAACTTTACATTGACCATGTTATCTATCACTCTCCATTAGAACTTTATAGTTAGATTTATCCTCAATGTACATGTTTTCACTTTCCACTTATGTTCTTTTATGTGGAAACCATGTTATTAGTTACTTTGGGTAACCATTGTGTTTCCAACTTTCCCTTTTTTAGGGAGTTTTAGTATTAATTTTTACGTTGAGGGTTTCTATGAAAGGAACCTTTAGGTATTCAACATTTGATAAACAAGATAAATTTTTATAGAGAAATACTTTTTAAGGTGGTATAATGTAACTACCTAATATTTTTTGAAAAAAAATTGAATTAATTTAATCTTTTCGATATTTTTCAACACTGAATATACCTTTTGATATACAAAAACACTAGGTTTGTCTTGAGTTATATGAAACACCAAGTTAATTTTATACAACATTCAACACTTAGATTATATTTTGGTACACGAAACACTATATTTTTATTTTGTTTCACAAAATATTGAGTCCCTTTTATATCTTGTTTTATATGCAAGACAAAACTTTACCAAACTAAAATATACTATAAATATTATTTTTAAAATATTATTATAATTATCACCTAAACATTAGAATATAAGATATTAATGAGGTTTAATAAATTATAAAATTATGGTTTAAACATGTATATAAAATGAATCCTTTGGTTATCAATTATTTATAAATGAAAGTAAGAACTATTTGAGAATAAAGAAATTCATTTTCTAAGAAATCAATTTTTCTACGTAAAAACACCATTTATCTAAATAAAATTAAAAAACCACTTCTGATGAATTTTTTAAATAAAATTTATATATTATATATTTATTTAATATTTTTATACTCATATAATATATTTTATAGGTATAAGATAAGAATAAATCCAATTTTATGAATAAAAAGATAGATTTTTCTAGAAGGAAATTTTACCATCTTTTAATGACAAATACATTTTAAATATGATTTTTTACAATTTTATAATTTTTATTTCAAAAAATAACATTCATTTTTGTAAGAGGAATATCATAACTTACTTTGGGTTAATTTTGGGTATTTTTCTGAGAATTTTCATTTTTTGATGAATAGTTAAAAACACTGAATTTTAATTTGAAACTGATTTTTCATATAATATATTTATATAGTTTAATTTTATTTTAGTTGAGATTTAAAGTTTAATTAGATCAATTTTATATCAATTAATCAAATTTAGTTTATTAGGAACAATTTCATGTTGAAATTAGATATCAAAACATTTCAAACTTTTTAATATTTTCGCTTAAAAACCTATTATCATGACATGTCTGTGAGATTAATTTTAAATAAATTTATTCCAATTATATGATTTGAAATTTAAAAAATAGATTAAATATTTTTAATCATAATAATTTATAATTTATAATAATATCAACTAAGTTTTTGACCAAAAATATTAGTGAAAGTGGTTAAAATTAATTACAGTGATTAAGAGGAAAATTAGATTAACAAATAACTAAACCTTAAACTTAAGGCCCAAAATGACCTATAAAATTTTAAAAAATAAATTTTATTGAAATATTTAGAACCTATACTCTATTTTATCTAATTTTTAACATTAACTGAGCCACTTGACATGGAAAAACATGGGTAGACTTCCCTTTTCAAAAATTTACAAGAATGTCACTCCTCCTCCACTATAAAAAGGCACTCACCCCTCCCACTTATTAACACCTCTAAATCCATTTGCATAGACCAAAATATTATCAAATAATCTCCCAAAATCCCTCCCTTAATCATATAAATCTCTCTTTTTTTATAAATCCAACCAAGGATTCCCTTAGGTGAAAACCAAAAGGAGTTATCTAAAAACAAGGTAACATCCTTCCACAGGATAATTTGTTTTATTTTCATTATATAACCCTTAAATTCTTATTATTTCTTGATTATATAATAACCTCATTATAATAAATATACCTATATGTTTTATTCTATGTTTTTTACCTTTACTTACACACAGTTTCATCTAATGGGTAATGAACTTACAGTTCTTGTGTACGGTGAACTACCGCCTCATGAAATGATGTTGTTCGTTTTTCCTTTACCACATCTCATGGTTGGGAATTATGATGTAAAATATATTTTTATATGATATATGTGATATTTATTATGTATTTATTATTCTTTAATTATTATATAAAATATACCTTCATGCTTTCCATTTTGTGTAAAAATGATAACTTCATTTGTGGACGTGTGAATTGTCGTCTCCTTAATGTGATGTAATTCATTCACACTTTGAATGGAATGTATTAAGGATGGATTTAGTAAAATTATATGATATATATGATATTTTTTATTACTTAATTCTTCTATAATTATTATATAACACATACCTTCATAGTTTCCATTTTTTATAAATATGATAACTTCATTTGTGGATATATGGACCACCACCTCCTCAAAGTGATGTGATTATTTAAAACTTTACATCTAATGTATTAAGGATGGGTTTAGTGAACTTATATGATAAATATGAAATAATAATTCTACATTAATTATAGTATATATATATATATTTCATTTACTTTATTTCTTTCAAAATGTTAAGTAATTAGAGACAGTGTCCATGCGTACGTACGACCTACCGTCTCCATGAATGGTGTATTCTATTTCATATTAATATATTTTATAGATTATTATAAATATTTATATACAGAATTTAGATGATATATACATAATGTTTTATATTCTATAAATAATTAAATCATGATCTAAGTAAGAGAATCAAGAAGAAGAAGTCAAAACAAGTATGAAAAACAAAACAGTTATGACCTGAAACATTACTTTAACATGGAATTGTTAATAAAAAAGTAATATAAAGTCATAATTTAATAATATATGGTATTATATATAGGAATTTTTTTCTATTTTATATATATAATAAACTTATATTTATTATACAGGAGGTCTTAACGTGTATGAACAAATTCAAGACTTAAGGTAACGGTTTTCTCATCTCACTTTTTATATATATGAGATACATACCATATTCACCACTCATTTATTTTTTGTGGTGTATATAATTCACATGAATGTATTATATGATAATTATACTTAAATTTATGGGTAATTACATGTCCATTTTATGATCGCCCTTTCATGGGTTTTATGGTTCAAAAGTTAACAAATCGGTAAAGTAATTTTGTTTCAATTTTCCTTCTTTGAGATACATACCATGTTATAAACCTATATTATTCTATAAAGTGTATATACTAACATTTTAAATATTATATCACTAATATAGTTCTTTTTATGATATTTTCATCTTTAGGTAATTTTATTTTTCAAGGTTATTTTTATTCAAAGTTACCAAAGTGGTAACAGTTTATTGTTATAATCTCATCATTTATTGGGATTGTTTATGATTATGCTTACATTGATGAAATATTATGATCTATATGTCAATAACTATCATGAATTTTATTATCCTATGTTTATTCGTGATATATTCAAACAATAATACCATTTTTACACTCTTTGGTACTTAATATAATTTAGAAAACATTTTTAATAAAATCTAACATTTTTTCTTTTCATTCAAAAATCTATGTTCTTACAAAACCATGTTTTTATAAAAAGGTTTTCAAAATGTTTTGAATTTTCCTTTATAATTTTTCAAATTTACTTTCAAAGAAAAAAAATTTCAAAATGTTTTTTTATTTTCCTTTATAAATTTTAAAAGTTGTTTTCAAAGAAGAGGTTTTCAAAAAAAATCAAGATTCCTTTATAATTTTTCAAAGTTATTTTCAAATAAAAGGTTTTAAAAATGTTTTCAAGATTCTTTTATATGTATTAAATGTTATTTTCAAAGGAAAAGGTTTTAAAAATGGTATATGATTTAAAAATAAAAAAACATTTATTCCTCAATAAATGTTTTAAATTAAATTATAAAGATTTATTTATAAGAAAGAGACTTTTGAAATGTTTTTATGAAAGGGAATTTAAATGAAAGGATATTTCCATTAATAAATATTCCATGTGATTCTTCAAAATCCTTCTCCATATAATATGGCATACTTTTTTATAGTTTACGGTTTACTAGGGATATGTTTATAACACGTTTTTCTCTTCTATAGGTTATATGCTATTGAAAACCACTTATTTTCATAGGTTATGCTTTGATGAAATGATTATGATACCTATATCTTTTCCATAGGTAATGATATGATGAAATGTTTATGATACACACTTAATTTCATGTGTTATGATATGATTACTTTTTATAATCTTGTGGCACACGTATGTATGAATTTATTATGTGACAGGTGGGACCTATATCTCTCTCCAATGCATTGGGTAATTATGGATGGCTCATGAGTATATATGTTATACATGAACCTAATTACATGTTCACAAATTTATGCATGAACCTAATGTAACGCCCCGACCCCAGTTACCTAGAGTAGGTTCATTACTTCGTAACAATGGCATGATCACAAAAGATCAAGTCTCGAAAGACCGATTAGTTTAGTAGCCTTGGAAACACTTGATACATTCATAAGTCTTACATTACATTATAAAGTCAAACAAAACTACAACAACATCTTGTCTTTATATCCCCTCATAATATCCTTGCATGTCATTAATAATATAGTTCTTCACATCCTGGAAAAATTAAAACATTGAAAGGGGTGAGCTCAGATTCTCAGTAAGGATAACAATATAGCGGAAGATTTTATAAATAAACATAAACATTTAAGGCAATGTATAACTAAAACAAAAGCCTTTTAAACATGAACTTCAATATAATATGTCAAAAGTAAAATGAGATAATTCCATTTACTTCTTTACATGGATATTCTACTGGTCGAATAATCACATGCAATATCAATAACCACTTTCATAATGATGGAATGCATAATGCCAGACTATCATAACCACGTAGCCAAGGCCTCGTTCCAAGACTAAAAATAATATTTTCTCAAGGCCTCGTGACAAGGCACTAGTTTGTCTCATGAGACCTGCCGATGCATCGAGGAGTTATAGCGGGCTCCACCCGTCACTTATTAAGTCCAATGCATTCCCCATATGAACAGGTTTAAACATATCATAAACCATAACATAATCGTATCACATAAAATATGCATAAATGAAACATAACATTTCCACATTTCAATCATAATATATCAATACAACACATTTATATAATAAAAAACACTTTAAAAACCATTTTCAATACCAAAATAAAATAAAATTAAAACTTGGTATTTATTTTTCATTTAAAAAAATTATGGCTTGTAGAGGAAGCCGAAACTCAAATAATGGTCACGGCGGCGGAGAAGTCGTTGTCGCCGCATAAGTATAGAAAGAAAATCATTACTTTCTGTTTTTTAGTAAAACGCTTCTTATAAAAAGATTCCTTTTGAATAAACGTAAAAGTCAAAGGGGTTTATACACCATATAAAAGAAATTTGTGTATAAAGCAAAATATGCCTCAATGAATGGAGATTGAGACGAAGTCCCTTACAAAGATCATTTTTAAATAAAATAGATCTATTATGTGTATTAAATATAAGTACACATAAAGAAATTACAAATACAAGATAGAACATAATAATATCATGACATAATTTGAAATTAGGAGATTAACCCAAAGAATAGAAATTGGGTTAAGAAGTTCTCTTACCTCGTGTCCGACTTCACCCGATCGTTCTTTAATCTCCTAAATAATAAACTAGAGTTAATTTATATTTGATTAAAAACCTTTTTCATGTTCATTATTCCTTTTATATCACTTATTACCATGTTATGAACATTATGTAATTATTTAAGTTAATAACGGTCATTTTGTCTATCTTTGGTACTTAAGTCAAAAATAAACATCTTATAATTACACGTTGTCCATGTGGTGAAATATCCATTATATCCAGAATTATATTCATGATTTAGATATCATATATATCATATATATCCATTATATACATTCATTCATAATATTACGTAACATTTAGAGGTAGGAAATGAAATTCACTATTCATGGAGACGGTAAGCCGTACGTATGCATGAATGCTACTTTCATTTATATTTCATATTTAATGGAATAAAATCATAATTATATAAAGTTATATTATAATTCCAGTATAATATCATATATAATATCATTTACTCCATCCTTTATACATCCCATATATGGCATTAATGATTCAAATCACTTTGAGGGAGTGGTAGTCCGCACTTCCTAAAATGAAGATATCGCGTTTACCCAAAATGGAAATCAAAAAGTTATGCCATAAATGAAAAATAAAGAATCATAAGGAAAACAAAAACATAATATATATCATATATAAAAATATTTTCATCATAATGGCCACCATGAGAGGTGTTAAAAGAAGATTGAACAATCATCATTTCGTGAGGCAGAAATTCGTCAACCACAGAAACAGTATGTTCTTTAACCATTAGACGAAGGTGTGTGTAAGTTTAAATAAAATCCTTCTCATAAAAACATCCTAGTATATTGAAGATAATGTTGTTGTAACAAAATAAAGGAATAAAAAGAGTTTAAGGGGTTGGAGTAGCAAAATAAAACAAAATAACATAAGAGAAGACATTACCTTAAAATCGGGTAACTATTTTTTATTTGAGCTCAAAGGATTCCTTGGGAAGACTTATGCCCAAAGTGAGGCTTCTAGGAGTAAGAGAGGGTAGTTTAGAGAGTATTTGGGCAGAGTTTGGACGAGCCAAATGGCTTGGAAGGTGTGAATTAGGTGGTAGTGGTGGGGCCTTTTATAAGAGGAGAGGAGGGGCACTCTTGGAAAGTCATGAAATGTTACTTTATTATATAATGAGTTTAGGATTTTAAAGGTCCCACGCTTATATATTTTGAGGATAAGGTGATTAGAGTTCTAAATATACTCATCCAATAGGTTTTTGACAAGTTTAAGTCTTAGATTTTTCATTATCTTTTTATTTTATTTAAATCGTTAATTAATGAGGTAATCGCTGCATCATCATGGTGTCATAAAAAATTAAATTTATTTAATGTCTAAAAATTATAAAAAAATATCATGATGTAGGAAATATTTTTATCTTTCTAATTAATATTTATAGTCAAAAATATGACTTGTATAACCCCATTTAAAAATTGGTTTAGTAAACAAACCCATGTTTGTGACATTTTTATTTTAACATTAAATAAAAAGTTTTTAATGTCATTTTCCTACCAAAGTGGCTCCATGGGGTCCCCAAGTTGACCCATGGATTTTCTTGGTCGGCTATGACCCATCCAATAGGGTTAGGACATGTTTCAAGGTCATTTAATATTAATATAACATTATATTTACCTTAAATTTCACTAATTACCTTTAATCGCGATTAATAAAACATAAAAGTTACTATTCACCAAAAAAATTATTTTAATCCCATTGAACCACATTTTACATCCTAATGACAACCATGTATGTCGGATTTTTGAAATTCAATTCATAGAAGCGGTAAAGTTTCATTTAAACGAAAAATCAGTTTTTTAACTACCACTTAGTGGTTTCACTATTCATCAAAAATTGAAGTTTTTCAGAACAATGCCAAAATTTCACCTTAAGCTATAATTGATATTCCGAATTCAAAAATGATGTCTATTTTACAAAATTACAAACATATAAGTTGCATTAATTAATTTTATAATTAATTTCCACTGTCACAACAAATAGCGTGTTTTTAAGAAACAATATATATCAAAAGATTGACAATTGTTTATTTCCAATTTCAAAGTGAAATTAATTCTAATGAACATCATTGGATGAAATGATAAAAATATATTCTAATTATACTCTAAAACCACTCAGTATTATAATTTATCACTATAAATTATTTTGATTAAAAAATTGGTTTTTAAGTATTTTTCACTATTCATAAAAAATTGGAAGTTCTCAGAAAAATACCAAAAATTCAAAATAGGCTAATTTTTATATTCTGAATCTAAAAATGAAGTTAATTTTGAAATATAAAATATATATAATTTCAAAAAGTGGGTATTACTATTCATAATGGCTATTTTGATTGGTCGCGGTGCGTTAGAATCTCGAACTTCCGTACAATGCAAGCTATTGCATTATTGAAAGAGAAGTGTATCGTGGAAGCTCGGGGTGTTACATTCTCCCCTCCTTCAATAAATTGCATCCTTGCAATTTAAAATTTTTCTTTGAAAATAAAAGGTTGAAAATAGAAAATAATCTTGTGGAAAACCCACATCGGAAATAGGTTTAATAAAAATATAACATTAAAAGAAAGAAAGAGAGGTACAAAGGTCACCCGAGATAGCCCATACTAGGATTATATGAAAATATGGATATGGAGGAAAAAAACCATCAAGGCCTGATGGAGAGTTGTATAAAATAGGATTATGAGAAAGTTAACCACAAGAAAATCACAAACTTCTAATTGGTTAAACGGTCATTGAATCCCCAGTTGGAAAAGTTAAACGACAACGTTTTTCTTTTAAGTTACCTTTCATAAAGTTGAGGAATTTATTTAGTAGATTTACTAAGAACGTAAGGAAATATACTTACTTGTTATGTAGATTTTCATTCTTTAATAAATTTTTACCACAAACCCATCTTTCACTCCAAAAGGTAATAGAACTCAAAAATATTCAATTTATCATAATTTTATAAGGTTCCAAATATTAACACATACCATTTAGATTAGGAAAACTTTTTGTAATAACCAGGGACTTCCTGTAGGCTAGTGGTAGGTAATAAAGGTCTGTCACACTATGGTTTTGCGTTTGATTTTTGCAGTTTTGTCCGATGCGACGGGTTATCCCCTGACCTGCAGGTTGTCCTTTTCCTAAAACTATAGTATTATAATATTCCAAAAATAATCTTCATAAATGTTTTAACCTTAAACAATACTATCCAAAGTTCAACTTAATCCATTACAACCTTTATAGTTATCCAAAATACCTCCGTCCAGACTTTCTCTAAAAGGTCTTTAAATTCCAAAATCAATTGTATCATCAGATTCCTCTAACAAAGTAAAGTTTCTCTTATTGTCACATATAAAAATATGATTACCTTCATCATACTAAAACCTTAATGAAAACAACAAGTACTTTAGTACAATCCTTATATATATATCACATTATCCTTTTAACCAGAATATAATCCTTGAGTCCAAAAGCACCAATACATTAATTATTCCACTTCAACTGTAGTAACAGTATAAGATTGTCCTTGATCCCTTGGCATTTTCTAAGGTAAGTTTCCCTGACTCTTAGGACATTAATTTGCATAATGCCCTGTTTCCCTAAAATTGTAGCATTCAACATTGATAGCCTCTTTCTTTTCCTTGCAATCACGAGCCTGGTGACCTTTTTCTCCACATTTATAACAAACTACCATTCATTTTAGGCAAGTACCGGGGTGATTCTTCCCACAATTATCGCATAATGGAAAATCCTTATTTCCCTTTTTCCCTTTATCTGTCTCTTGTTCCACCGTTCTCTTCTTCTCTTGCTTTACTTTATTGTCATAAGATTTAGAGAATTCCTTTTCTGTCTTGATAGCGCATGAGACAATATCTTCGTACGATGAGAAGGTTTGTGAGACTAATGCTCGATGGAGAAATGGTTTTAACCCATAAAATTAACGATAAATATTACTTCTTGGGTTACGTATATAATCTACAGCATGCCTCTCTAACCTTGTAAAGTTAGCCTCATACTTTGCGACATTCTCATCCTCCTTCTATCTCAGACTCATAAATTGTCTTTCCATATCTTCTCAATGGTCACGAGGAAATTATTTTTCTAATAAAATCACTTTGAACTCCCTACATTCCATATTAGATACTTCTTCATCTTCTTTCATGTTTTGAATCAGCGACCATCATTGATCAGCATCTCCAGTGGGTCGGTAAACTTCCATGACAACCTTCTCCCTTTCGCTACTCCCCAAGGCAAGGAATATTTTCTCTAAGGAGTTTATCCATTGCTCAGATACTAATGGATTTGTACCCCCATTAAATGTTGGCGGTTTTTGCCTCATGAAATGATCTAACATTGATCCTCCACGTTGTGGATCAGGGTGCTCCATAAGAGTAAGGTTATTATTCATAACCTGAGTGAGTTGTCCCAGTATGGTGATAAGGTGATCAGCACCAGTTGTATCTCCATCTCCACAATAATTATCTTGAGCATGAGGGAAATCCCTACATGGAGTGCGTGCATTTATACAGTTTTCATTCCTCCCACTAGGTGCCATTTCTAAACAATAGCATAAACTAGATTAGTTTATGAATCAAAATACATAATTCCATACTTCTAAAACACTTAACATAAATTGAACTATTTATGGATATAATCCATAATCATAAAAAAAAATTCTTTGAGGAAGTATATACTCATAACCCTTCATAGTGGTTTGTAAAGAAAATGAGAATTATCCTAAGCATATCCCCCAGGAGTTTCGTAACCAAGAGTGCAGCAAGGCCCGTTGTCGTGCACCAGTTCCCGTTCGAGTCTAGCTCAAAGCGGTCTTTTCGAGTTTTACCCCTAGGTATATCTGTGCCAGATCCGCCTCTACCTGCTCGTATCCAGACAGGGATGTATTGCTTGGAAAACTCACAAAATATCTATAATACCAAAATTCTAGGAAGTTCTTCTATACTAATCCTCAAAGTCTATATTAGGGCTATGTGCTCTAATCAGAGTTTATCTAAATCTAGCTTCCAATGTTAGTACTAAACTGCCTCTGATACCAACTGTAACGCCCTGGCCCCAGTTACCCAGAGTCGGTGCATTACTTCGTAACAATTGAATGATCACAAAAGATCAAGTCTCTAAATACCGATTAGTTTAGTAGCCTTGGAAACACTAGATACATTCATAAGTCTTACATTACATTATAAAGTCAAAAAAAACTACAACAATATCTTGTCTTCATATCCCCTCATACTATCCCTACATGTAATTCAAAATATACTTCTTCACATCCTGGAAAAATTAAAACATTGAAAGGGGTGAGCTCAGATGCTCAGTAAGGATAACAATATAGCGGAAGCTTTTATAAATAAACATAAACATTTAAGGCAATGTATAACTAAAACAAAAGCCTTTTAAACATGAACTTCAACATAATATGGAAAAAGTAAAATAAGATAATGTCATTTACTTCTTCACATGGATATTCTACTGGTCGAATAATCACATGAAATATCAATAACCACTTTCATAATGATGGAATGCATAATGTCAGACTATCATAACCACGTAGCCAAGGCCTCGTTCCAAGACTATAAATAATATTTTGTCAAGGCCTCGTGCCAAGACACTATTTTATCTCATGAGACCTACCGATGCATCGAGGAGACATAGTGGGCTCCACCCGTCACTTATTAAGTCCAATGCATTACTCATATGAACAGGTTTAAATATATCATAAACCATAACATAATTGTATCACATAAAACATGCATAAAGGAAACATAACATTTCCACATTTCAATCACAAGATATCAATACAACACATTTATATAATAAAAAACACTTTCAAAACCATTTTCAATACCAAAATAAAAGAAAATTAAAACTTGGTATTTATTTTTCATTTAAAAAAATTATGGCTTGTAGAGGAAGCCGAAACTCAAATAATGGTCACGGTGGCGGAGAAGTCGTTGTCGCCGTATACTTACAACAAGAAAAACATTCTTTTTTGTCATTTAGAAAAATGCTTCATATAAAAAGATTCCTTTTGAATAAATGTAAAATTCAAAGGGGTTTATACACCATATAAAAGAAATTTGTGTATAAAACAAAATATGCCTCAATGAATGGAGATTGAGACGAAGTCCCTTACAGAGATCATTTTTAAATAAAATAGATCTATTATTTGTATTCACTATAATTACACATAAAGAAAGTAAAAATACAAGATAGGACATAATAATATCATGACATAATTTGAAAGTATGAGATTAACCCAAAGAATAGAAATTGGGTTAAGAAGTTCTCTTACCTCGTGTCTGAATTCACCCGACCGTTCTTTAATCTCCTGAATAATAAACTAGAGTTAATTTATATTTGATTAATAACCTTTTTCATGTTCATTATTCCTTTTATATCACTTATTACCATGTTATGAACATTATGTAATTATTTAAGTTAATAACGGTCATTTTGTCGATCTTTGGTACTTGAGTCAAAAATAAACATCTTATAATTACAAGTTGTTCATGTGGTGAAATATCCATTATATACAGAATTATATTCATGATTTAGATATCATATATATAATATATATCCAGTATATACATTCATTCATAATATTACATAACATTTAGAGGTAGGAAATGAAATGCATCGTTCATGGAGACGGTAAGCCGTACGTACGCATGAACGCTACTTTCATTTCTATTTCGTATTTAATGGAATTAAATCATAATGATATAAAGGTATATTATAATTCCAGTATAATATCATATATAATATCATTTACTTCATCCTTTATACATCCCACATATGGCATTAAAGATTCAAATCACTTTGAGGGGGCGGTAGTCCGCACTTCCTAAAATGAAGATATCGTGTTTACCCATAATGGAAATCATAAAGGTATTCCATAAATGAAAAATACAGAATCATAAGGAAAAAAACATAATATATATTATATATAAAAAAAATTCATCATAATGGCCACCATGAGAGGTGTTAAAAGAAGATTTAACAATCATCATTTTGTGAGGCAGAAATTTGACAACCACAGAAACAGTATGTTATTTAACCATTAGATGAAGGTGTGTGTAATTTTAAATCAAATCCTTCTAATAAAAACATCCTATTATATTTAATATACTGTTGTTGTTACAAAATAAAGGAATAAAAATAGTTTAAGGGGTTGGAGTAGCAAAATAAAACAAAATAACATAAGAGAAGACATTACCTTAAAATCGGGTAACTCTTTTGGATTTGAGCTCAAAGGCTTCCTTGGGAAGACTTATGCCCAAATTGAGGCTTCTATGAGTAAGAGAGGTAAGTTTAGAGAGTATTTGGTCAGATTTTGGCCGAGCCAAATGGATTTTAAGGTGTGAATAAGGTGGTAGTGGTGGGGGCCTTTTATAAGAGGAGAGGAGGGGCACTCTTGGAAAGTCATGAAATGTTACTTTATTATATAATGATTTTCGGATTTTAAAGGTCCCACACTTATATATTTCGAGTATAAGGTGATAAGGGTTAGAAATATACTCATCCAATAGGTTTTTGACAAGTGTAAGTCTTATATTTTACATTATTGTTTCATTTTATTTAAATCGTTAATTAATGAGGTAATCGTTTCATCATCATGGTGTCATAAAAAATTAAATTTATTTAATGTCTAAAAATTATAAAACAAATATCATGATGTATTAAATCTTTTTATCTTTCTAATTAATATTTATAGTAAAAAATATGACTTGTATAACCCCATTTAAAAATCGTTTTAGTAAAACAACTCATGTTTGTGACATTTTTATTTTAACATTAAATAAAAAGTTTTTAATGTCATTTTCCTACCAAAGTGGATCCATGGGGTCCCCAAGTTTACCCATGGATTTTATTGGTCGTACATGACTCATCCAATAGTGGTAGAACATTTTTCAAGGTCATTTCATATTATTATAACATTATTTTTACCTTAAATTTCATTAATTACATTTAATCGCGATTAATAAAACATAAAAGTTATTATTCACCAAAAAATTATTTTAATCCCATTGAACCACATTTTATATCCTAATGACAACCATTTATGTAGGATTTTTTAAATTCAATTCATAGAAGCGGTAAAGTTTCATTTAAACGAAAAATCAGTTTTTTAACTACCACTTAGTGGTTTCACTATTCATTAAAAATTGAAGTTTTTCAGAACAATTCCAAAATTTCACCGTAAGCTATAATTGATATTCCAAATTAAAAAATTATTTCTATTTTAAAAAATTACAAACATATAAGTTTCATTAATTAATTTTATAATTAATTCCCTCTGTCACAACAAATAGCTTGTTTTTAAGAAACAATATATATCAAAAGATTGATAATTGTTTATATCCAATTTCATAGTGAAATTAATTCTAATGAACACCATTGGATGAAATGGTAAAAATATATTCTAATTATACTCTAAAACCACTCAACAGTATAATTTATCACTATAAATTATTTTTATTAAAAAAGTTGTTTTTAAGTATTTTTCACTATTCATAAAAAATTGGAAGTTCTCAGAAAAATACCAAAAATTCAACATAGGCTAATTTCTATATTCCAAATCCAAAAATAAATTTTATTTTGAAATATAAAATATATATAATTTCAAAAAGTGGGTATTAATATTCATAATGGCTATTTTGATTGGTCGCGGTGCATTAGAATCTCGAACTTGCGTACAATGCAAGCTATTGCATTATTGAAAGAGAAGCGTGTCGTGGAAGCTCGGGGTGTTACACCTAATAAAATGTTCAAAAAGTTATGCGTGAACCTAATTACATGTTCACAATGTTATGCATGGACCTATTTGAATGTCCATAAATTTATGTGTGAACCTGATTGCATGTTCACAATGTTATGAGTGGGCCTTATTATGTGTTCACAATGTTATGGATGTACCTGATTACATGTTAACAATGTTATGCATTGACCTGGTTTTATATCAATAAGTTTACTCATGATCCTGATTACATGATCACAATGTTATTTGTGGGCCTGGTTTCATGTCCATAAGTTAATGTGAGGGCCTGATTTTATGTCCTTCATTTAATGAGTGAACCTGTTTCTACTTAACATGTTAAAAATGTTATAAGATGATGTGTATTCCATAATTCCATGAATCATTCCTTTGTTATTCTTTCATGTCTTATTCTCTTGATTACCTTATGGTTCATATTTTATGAATTGGTAGTCTTTATGACATGATTCATGTTTATGATATTTTACATGAAGGGTATGGTCTTATAATGTTATGGTCACATTATCATACCCTTATTCTCATATTTATGCTTACATATCTCCCATGATTACCCATACTAAGCATCTAGGGTCACCCCTTTTTTATGTTTCCTTTCCCTTGGGTTATGAAGATATGTAATATGTATGATGTGTCTAAGAGGGGTTATAGTCATGAAGAACCTAGTGGGATATAATGTATCTCACCTATGTACCAATTTTTATGTTTCTATTTTTCCAATGGAAATAAACTAACATAGTCTATGGGTGTCTGTTTGTGCAATTTTTTAAGTATTCTGCAAAAACTGATTTAATGTTAAAGTATGAAAAGTGAGAGTCTCTATAGTTTGTATCAGAGGAAAGTTTTAGTCAATATTTGGAAACTAGGATGAGAAAACTTTAGTGATATACCTAGGTGTATTTTTAAGGATGTTTCTAGCGATGTATCTAAAGATAAGTATATAGATGAGTTAAATTATAGTAAATTTTTCTATAATTTTGGTAGTGGGTTGAGAGAGTGATTTCTAAGAAACTACATCCATGTCTAGATACTACAAGTGGATGTGGATCTGGAATAGATATACATAGGGGTAACAATCTTGAAAACATTGTATTGAACTAAACTCTATCGAGAACTGGTACATGACAATGGGTCTTACTACACACCTGGTTTGAAACTCCTGAGGGATATTCTTTGTAAATTCACAAACTCATTACAAACCATCATGAAGGATTTAAATAAAAGGCGACTATGAATAACCTAGTATAAACCTAAGGTGTTATAGTGTCACAAACCGAATCTAGTCGCCATCAAAACCAGTACCAAACCTAGACCATGTCAAGTCTTTAAGGGTGTTCCCTATCCTCATGGGCTATCCCAAGTGCCTGGGTATATTTAATATTGGTTTAGAAATGATTTACCCGAGTTTAGAACCATTTTACAACAAAAAACAATCAATAAACTAAATCTAAAAAATTTCAACCAAACAACCCTTAAATAAAATTAAGAACTGAATACATGAGTTTATGTAACATCCCAAGTAAGTAATGAATAATAGATATTTTTATCTATGTCTATTAATGATTAATATAGTGTTATAGAGGCTTAAAATGAAAATAAATACAATCTTATGCATAGAATACACTAATATTCTTAAAAGATTGTTTTACCTCCTTTTGATGGCAAACCATTTTTTAATCTATATTTTGACAATTTTATAAACTATGTTGGTGAAAATAAACTTATCCTTTATGATTGGGACATCAAAATTTACCTTGTGTGAATTTTTGGTATTTTTCTGACAATGTTCATTTTTTAATGAATAGTGAAAAATACTGCATTTTACATCAAAACTGCTTTTTAATCTAATTTATTTATATGATTAGATTATGTTTTTAATTGGTTTTGAAGTGAAATTAGAATATATTTTTACCATTTTATCCAATGGTGGTCATTGGAATCAATTTCACTTTGAAATTAGACTTAAACTGGTGTCAATCTTTTGATACTTATTGTTTCATAAAAACACGCTATTTGCTCTGACAGCGGGAATTAATTATTAAATTAATTAATGTGACTTATATGTTTTGAATTTTGTAAAATAGACTTCATTTTTGAATTCGTAATATCAAATATAGCTTAGGGTGAATTTTTGGTAATTTTCTGAAAAACTTCAATTTTTGATGAATAGTGAAACCACTAAGTGGTACTTATAAAGACTGATTATCCATTTAAATGAAATTTTTCCATCATTGTGTTTTGAATTTCAAAAATCCGACATACATGGTTGTCATTAAGAAGTAAAATGTGGTTCAATGAGATTATAATAATTTTTTGGTGAATAGTAACTTATTAAGTTCTTAATCGCGATTAGTGGTAATTAGTGTAGTTTAAGGTAAAAATAATGTTTTAATAATATGAAATGAACTTGACACATGTCCTAACTTCATTGGATGTGTGATGGCCGACCAAGACAAGCCATGGGTCAACTTGGGGACCCCATGGGGACACTTTGGTTGGGAAATGACATAAATAACTTTTTATTTAATGTAAAAGTAAAAATGACACAAACATGATATGTTTTACTAACAAAATTTTTAAATGGGGTTATACAAGTCAGATTTTTTATTATAAATATTCATTGGAAAGATAAAAAGATTTCCTACATTATAATATTTATTTTATAATTTTCAGACATTAAATAAATTAAATTATTTATGACATAATAATGATGCAGCGATGACATCATTATTTGACGATTTAAATAAATTGGAAAGATAATGTAAAATCTATGAACTACACATGTCCAAAACTTATTGGATGGGTTGATTTCGAACCCTTATCACCTTATCCACAAATTATTTCAATGTGGGACCTTTTAAAACCGAAGAACATTTTCAAATAAAGTAATATTTCTTTACTTTCCAAAAGTGCCCCTCCTCTCCTCTTATAAAAGGCCCCCACCTCTACCTCATTTCACACACTCCTAAAGCCTTTGTCTCGGCCAAACCCTGCCCATTTACTCTCTCCACATCCCTCTCCTCATCCTAGAGGATTCCCTTTGTGCATAATCCTTTCAAAGGAAGCCTTTAGGCTCAAATCAAAAGGAGTTACACTTTTAAAGGTAATTCTTTCTCTCTTGTTCATTTGTTTTATTTTGCTTCTCCAACCCCCTAAACTCTTTTTATTTACTTCTTTTGTAACAACACCAGTATCTTCAATATACTAGTATGTTGTTATATGATTTATTTGAGCTACACTCTCACACAACTACATCAAATGGTTAAAGAACATACGGTTTCCGTGGATGGTGAAATTCTGCCTCCCGAAACGATGATTGTTCAATACTCATTTAACACCTTCAAAGGTGGCCATTATGATGTCACTATTTTTATATATGATATATAATATGTTTATGTTTTCCTTAAGCTTCTGTTTTTTTCATTTTGGGCATACCTTTATGGTTTCCATTATGGGTAAACACGATATCTTCATTTTAGGAAGTGCGGACTACCGCCCCCTGAAAGTGATTTGATTCGTTAATACCATATGTGGGATGTGTAAAGGATAAAATTTAATGATATTATATATGTTATTATACTGTAATTATAATATACTCTTATATCATTATGATTCCATTCCAGAAAATATGAAATAGAAATGGAAGTAGCGTTCATGCGTACGTACGGCTTACCGTCTCCATGAAGGGTGCATTTCATTTCTTACCTATAAATGTGATGTAATATTATAAATACATGTATATGATGAATATATATGACATATATGTTATCCAAATCATTAATATCATTCTGGATATAACGAACCTATGACCAAATTAACAACATGTAAGTGTAAGAAGTCTATTTTTGACTTAAGAACCAAATACCGACAAAATGAACATTATTAACTTAACTGATTACATGATGTTCATAACATGGTATAAAAGGAATAATGAACTTGAAAAAGATTCATAAGAAAGTATAGATTAACTCAAGTTTATTATTCAGGAGATTAAAGAACGTTCGGGTCAAGTCGGATACGAGGTATGGGACTTCGTCTCAATCTCCTTTCATTGAGGCATATTTTATTTTATACACAACTTTCTTTTATACGGTGTATAAACCCCTTTGACTTTTACGTTTATTTAAAAGGAATCTTTTTTATACGAAGCGTTTACTAAACGACAAAAGGGAATGTTTTTGTCGTACGTATGCGGCGACAACGACTTCTCCGCCGTCGTGACCGTTATTTGAGTTTCGGCTTCCTCTACAAGTCATACCTTCTTTTTAAAAGAAAAATAAATACCATGTTTTAATTTTCTTTTATTTTGGTATTGAAAATGGTTTTCATAATGTTTTTATATCAATGTGTTGTATTTATATCTCGTGATTGAAATGTGGAAATTTTATGTTTCCTTTAAGCATGTTTTATGTGATATGATTATGTTATGGTTCTTGGGCATTATTATGAAGACGGGTGGTTCCGTGATAAACTAAGGGCGGGTGAGCCCGTTATAGCTCTCCAATGCATTGGGTAACGCGAAGGAGTGAAACGTTAAGGTTTCTCCGAAGAGATTTTAGGGAATATACTGTGATGGGTATTCCAAACGTAACCAAGAGGGTTACTCCCTACGTAAGAATGTTATGAATGCCTCAAGTTACCTTTATGTCTTATGATTTCTATGATTTATTCATGATTTTATGAGGTATGTTAAAGTGCCTATGTTTTATGGGTAAAGTATGATTTCATTTTTATGTATATATGAACTCATGTTTCCTTTCCATGTTTTTTCTATATAACCCATACTGAGTTTTTATGCTCATCCCAAGTTTTTGAAATGTTTTTCACAGGTCAAGGGAAAGGTACATGATAAGATGATAGAGTCAAGGATGTGTCAAGAAATAATCCATGTTTTATTTTAAATGTGTTTCCATTGATGGGAATGAAGAATACTATCTTTATGTAACCACTATGTTTATATGTGGAAAGTAATGCAAGTTTTATGATCTAATTCTCTAAAACTCTAAACCCGAAAAGATCCTCAATGTGTAATCTTGTAATAACTCAAGATTAAGTAAGGTTTAAGGCTGGGGCCTTATAGTTTAAACATGAAAAAATAGGTCCAAAAATATATAAAAGTAACAAAAAAATATCCTAAGGAACACCACATGACAAGGGGTTATCACCCACGAGTCGTCTCCACAACACCTCACCATGGAAGAAAACTAACAGCCCGAACCGCCATCACCCAAGGTCTTGCCCTTACCTATTTCAAACATGATCAAGTATACTTACACCCAAAGGTTGTAAGTAGGGTTTGATCCTAATTCCAATAGTATACCACCCAAACTATTCCATATAGTAAGCATTAGAAGATAAAAAGCATGTAAGTTTTAATAAACAAGAAATGGTGAAAACAATTTCTAATGAATGAAAATTTTAAAAGTAAATAGTTTTCAAAGGGTATTTTAAAAGAATGAACATATCTCAACAAAAAATGTAATATACTGTATTTTCCATCAAAACACACCACAATCCAATGATAAATTCCAAATAATCAATGCACACTGATCCCAAGAACACCCCTAGGCACTAGTTAGTTTTGGATCACATGTACCTCGTATCTCGGTGTAATGTAACCATAACCATATATGTTATCATGAAAAAACCCACTAGTAGGTAACATACTCATAACCTAGTGGTCCCCAATAATCATCAACATAGTTTTTTTAGTGTTTTTAATGTCCAACTTTCTAAGTGAAATAGGGACAAAACTACTCTGAATCACTGGCATACTAGTACACATCTTCCCACATAGATACCTGGGCAACCCCCTTTGTGATCAAACAATTTACACATGTTACCAAAATCTATTTTCACATAAAATAATACGTTCTGGTCACACACATTCAAAATAATAGCTACAAACACTATTCACCCTTTGTATAACTCAATAAACCACTTAGAATTTCTATAAAAAATTCAAGGAATGTAACCAAACTTTTCCCATTAAATTCATCTAAAATCCCTATTTGAAAACCCAATGTCCACCAATATTACCCCAAAAAAGAATTGGTATCATAAAAACATTTTAATAAAACCCGTACATGAATTATAAAATAGCCCCAAGTGGTACAACATGGAACACACATGTAAAACACCCATTTTCACACAAAAAAGGAATTTAAAAATAAATTGTTCAAGAAATGCCACCAAAAATATTTTTTGATGAAATAAAAATGATGGAGGAGTATGATAATAATATAAATAAAGAAAGGGTAACTTATCTAGTAGTTCTTACACATGGAATCACATACCACAAGTGTCAAAAACACAAAATCCTTGTGTGAAAGTTCAACCGCACCACCACTGCACCACAAGGGTGTTAAACCAAACCTAAAACCAAAATATTAGACCAATAAACCCAATATAAAACCCTAGGTTCGAATCCATACTTTCTTTAAATTATAAAATTTAAGAAAAATGGAAGAAACCCGAAGAAAATGGGAGGAGGAAGGAAACCCACTTGCTTGAGAGTTCTTGAAGAAATCACCCCATGTACACCATTAGGTGAATCTCCAAGCATCCAAAATTGATATGGAGGTTTGAATAAGGATAAGGAGGTCAAGTGAGGACTGAAATGGGAAAAAATATTAAAAAATTAATGATTTATGAAAGAAACAAATTACCTTCTAAAATCTGGATGATTTGAGAAACCTTGAGAAATTTCACCAAAATTTGTGATGAATATGAGCTCCAAAGAGTAACAATGGAACATGGGGGAGGGCCTAGGGTTTTTAGTCTTGATTGAGAGGTGGAATCACCCAAAAAAATTATAAAATTAATGAGATATGAAAGAAATACTTTTTTTAAATAGGAAATGGGCTCACGGGTTGGCCCAAAGCCTGAATAAATCACTCAAATCCACCTTGATAATGAGTTCCTAAGGGGTTCATGCGGCAGATCAGGAACTAGTATGATCATATGCGATATCATTGACTATCTGAGGTACCTTTTTGATTTAATCTTCTATAGTTGATACTCTTTTTGATATTGGTGCCTCTTTTTCATTCATCTCTGTCTATTTTGTGAACATGCTGAATTTTACACGGTTTGGCCCAAATCATGATAAAACCAGCCTGTTATCCAAAAATACAAATGAAATCCCCACAAAAAAAGAAAAAATAGAAAATACATGAAAAATACCTTTAAAATAAGTCACGTATGTGACAATTATCCCCACCATAAAAACTTTCTACCCTCAGAAAGTCAGCTTGATGCCTGATCAGATAAGAGAAATGGAAATTTCTCTTTGACCCAATACTTTTGCTCCCATGTATCATGATCATCAGTCCCATGATGATAGAGGAATCAAACTAAATTAATAGTATTACCTTGAATAAATTTTTCTTGAGAGTCCACAATTCTTACTAGCCACTCAAACACAGATAAATCGGGCTCTATCTCCAGTTCTTCCCAATTCAGCACATGGGACGGATTTAGGTTGTACATTTTCAACTAGGAGACGTGGAATACATCATGAATGGATGTAAAATGAGAAGTTAAATCCAACCTGCATTCCACCTTTCCAATGTTCTTGGTTATTTCAAAAGGACTGAAATACTACGGTGTTATCTTCCTTTACTTTCCCAAATGACAATGGCCCAGATGAGGGGACACTTTCAAGAATAACCAATCACCCATAGAAAACTATAGGTCTTGACGCCTCTGGTCAAAATAAGATTTATGATGACTCAAAGATGTAAATAAGTTTTTCCTGATCAACTCGACCTTCTTAGATGTCTCTTGAACAAGGCTTAGCCCCAACAGTGAAGTCTCACCTATCTCATCCCAATATAGGGGGGACCGACAAGGTTGGCCATAGAGTGCCTCAAAAGGAGCCATTAGAATCAATGATTGGTAACTATTATTATAAGAAAATTCAACCAATCCCAAATGGATATCCCAAGAACCTCCAAAGTCCAAAACACATGCACAGATCATGTCCTCCAGTATCTGATTTGCCCGCTCAGTTTGACCATCCATTTGAGGACGGTATGTCATGGTCATCTTAATCTGCGACCCTAAGGCCTTATGAAGGCCTTACCAAAAACGAGAAGTGAAATGATGGTCTCTATCTGAGACAACTTCTAATGGAACACCATGAATCCTTACCACCTTCTGAAGATACAAATGGCCCAACTCATCCACTTTAGTTGTATCTTTGATCAGAATGAAACGGGCTGATTTGGTCAAATGATCAATCACTACTCAGATGGAATTCTTACCCCGAGTTATATGAGGAAATCCAAAAATGAACTCTATGGTGATCTCTTCCCACTTTAAAGTAGGAATGGGTATTGGGTAGAGAAAATTGAAGGTACTTTGGTGCTCTGCTTTCACATACTAATATATGTAGCATCTCAACACGATGTCATATATGTACCATCTCATACCTAGCCACCAGAACTGCTAACACACATCATAATACATCTTGGTGGATCCAAGATAGACAGCACGCTGAGACTGGTGGATATTCCTACATCACTGCTTTCCAAAGAGATGACAGAACTACTAATCAGCCCTTAAAGCACAAGATTCCCTCAGGAGATGATGACCAATCATAATGCGTTCCCCAACATGAAGAAATAGCCTCAAATGGTGAAAAATATTGTCGCTAATCTATTATCATTGAATCAACTCTAAGAGAGAAGGATTCAACTGAATTCTTACCAAGAATGCACCTTCACTATGTTCCTTAGTCTCTACATGCATCTGAGAAAAGAGCCCCATCAGAGTCCACTCATCACTGGACTTCCTCAAGGATTTCACTGGTAATTTTATACTCAAATCATATGACACTACATTTACCATTCTCGGGGTATAGAAAATTTCAAAAATAACCCCTTCAATTACTCGATCCAACAGCACTACCTCAGATTGAGATCCTTCTGTGAGAATATGTAGGCCAAGATTTTGTGATCAGAGTAGACTAAAAACTTCTCCCAAAAGAGGTAGTGACTCCAAGTCTTAAAATCATGCATCACAGCTACTGACTCCAAGTCATGGGTCGGGTAATTATTTTCATGTGGTCGGAGTTGGCGGGATCCATACGCTACCACATGATCATCCTACATAATCATGCACCTAAGACTCATACCTGAAGTGTCACAATACACCATGTACCCCTTTACAGCCTCTGGAAAAATCAGTACAGGGGTGATATCCAACCACCTCTAGTCCCAAGAAGGATTCCTAACACTCTGGTCCCCATACAAACTTCACCCCTTTCAAAGTGAGCATAGTCACGGGCAAAGCAAGTTGAGAGAAATCCTGAAAAAACCGCTTATATTTGTTGGAACCGGGTGTACACCAGAAGCCCTAGATAGGTGGGATTTTAAAAAAAATCCATCGATGATCGATGTAAATTTATCAACGTTGGTGAAAAGCAGCCCAGTTTAGCTGAGGACCACATGTGAAGTGTTTTAAGCACAAAAATAAACCATAAAAATACGTAGTTTAATTTTTACATCACGCACGACATCTAATCATCATTGGCAATCCCTACTTGAAGAATCTGACATCAAACTCTTCTAGATCATCCACACGTGCTTCAAGAAATCTTCAAGAGTGCCATTCATCGTAATCTGGGTGCTAGCGCAGAATTGCGACAATGCCTTCGATGCTCCAACGATCATCACATCGCTTCGCAAGTGATTCCTAAGAGAGTTCTTGATCCATGCTCCTTAGATCTAGAGCCTCTCTCTCTAGATCATGGGAGAGAGGAGAAGAGAGGGAAGCATCCTGAATAGTCAATATAAATCTCCTCCCCTCATATATTTATAGTGCTTAATTAAAATACCTGGTATAGCCTCGCCAGCCCCGAATATTTAATGCACTATCAACTACATTTTATGACTACTAAACTGAGTCATAAATATTATTATCATTTACTTTTGATATATTAAAATATATTACTCGATAATAATTGAGTTATTAACTCGACTCATCACTCCCATAAATATTAATTGAACCTTGAATACTTTTAATATTTGTCAATTAATATTTTTCATGTATTTACTTAAAACTAGTAAATATATTTAATAAATAATTTCAATACTCATTGTTATAAAATTAAATAATATAAATTCATTTATTGCATTGGTGATCATTTTTCCTTGGACAAATCCTGGACCCCATTGGTAGGGCCCACTATATCTAAAACTCCTATTCAACTGAATAGAGAAGATTCTTGAATACACTATTGTGTGTGACCCTCTAGGCCCTTATCTCGATAGTAGTGAATAGTATTCACAGACCAAGAGTGGGATCTAGAAACCCATCATGGCCCCTAAAGATAAAAGTATTGTCACAGTAGTGACAACCAAGCTACGAACATGAACTGTGTCATATAATCTCTTTGTCTGTAATATCTCATAAAGCAGGACGCATTCAAGTGTCATCACCATTTTCTTACTTTATTGTTTGTTGATTTAACTGGATGCATTTACCCCCAACTATCATGGCCATGGTCTTATAAAGGTACTACAATCCTTATCAACATTGGCCTAAGATATATTACTTCCATAAATTGGAAGCAAAAAATCCTTTCTTAACTATTCAACCAATGTTATGCCACCAATGATGCACCCAACAAAAATTACCTTTACATGACTTCATTAACATGGTTTTTATCTTACATAAAATTACGCAATCAAATGAGATAAATTAGTAATGATCTCAAGTCAGGAGACCATTACACATGATCGTAGATATGAACATCCAATGACACCCAAAACATATGGTGTTCCTATTGGCGGGTCAGTCCTCATAAACTCACTACCAAAGATCACCAAGTACGAACTTCATGAGAAGAAGTCTCATGCTTATGAGCCCCCAGCACCTGATAGTTAGAAATATATTGTTTCCAATAAGTAGGATGTATCTAGATCATAGAACATATATTTAAGATTAATTTCATAGTATCTCAAGGTTCTCATTATAACCGGGGAACTGATATAACCCTTTAATACGATAATTAACCTTTGGAAATTACCATTTCAATAGTGGAAGTAGAAAATTATACACTATAATGGTAAGATGACATCATATATAGATAATTGTATACATGATATGGTAATCAAAATTACTAAATAGTTGGTTCTATGGCTCCCACTATTTCAACACTTCCACTTTCACTAGAGCCAACTTTCTAACCAAACTTGTTATCTACTCACATGATGAACATCATGTTTCTACTGAGTAATTGATTTAGCTATTGGGTCAGCCATGGTTCCACCACGTGGAAATTCTGCTATTGTGATGTTATCTCATTGAGTATAATGGTATTCCAAGTATATCACTTTTTTCTATTGTCATAACTTAACATCTTGGCTAGTAAGAATATCATAGTTTTCATTGTGATAATAATTTTATCACTAAGTGTGATTCCAAGAACTGGAACAAATATTTGTGTTTATCTACTTCTTAGTTGCCTTGGAAGCTGCAATTTACTTGTTCTTAGTATGTATGGCTACTACTGGATGATATGATATTTTCTTTCTCATTTTCTTTAACCTAACTATGATAGTAGATCACATTGATCTATGGAAGACTAGTTTGTATCCCTGAAAACTAGTACCCTTATTATCTATTTATGAGGTACATATCTTTTTTACTTGCCGAAGTACAATTAGATATTTCCAACTGCATCCCTTATAGTGCTCCTAGATATAATTGATATATTCCTACTGTAAAATATATCTTGGAAATATCAATTTTTTTACATATCATGGAATATGTGATTGATCCATCACTTCGACATATGTATTTAACTCATCATGTTTATCTCTTCTATGTCACGAACATGTCAACCGGAAGAGATTACACCCTGTGACATAGGCAACAATTAATCTCTTGAATTATTCCAACTTGTATTTTTTCAATACAATGTCACTATATGTATGATTGACTAAGACCAAGAAACCTATAGATCTATTTTAGTAGATCATGTTCCTTAGAACTAAGGTTTCTACCTTAAGTCAATCATTAGAGAATAAATTTCATTTTGGTCATAACTAACTATAAGACCAATCTATTTTCCATATGTTGCCAAACATATTTCACTTGGAAAACCTTGGTTCTCCCACTAAACTCTGGTAGACACATGTAAATAATTTATTACAAATGTATATTCTATGATCATGTTGCTTACTTTAATCCTAAAATGGATATAATTAACTTGCAACCTTTATTAGAATTTTGTGACGTGACCATCCTTTTCTGGTTGTGCCGTATAGACACTATCCATGATTGGTGGTCATGACATCCAATGATAAATAATTTGATCCTGGATATTAGCTATGATAAGTAAAATTACAACTAATTTAGGCATAACGACTTGGGGAAACCAATCGAGCCTTATTGGTACTATGCTTGTACCGTCCATGTATCAACTCACTTGAATACCCACCATATTATTCAAAATAATAATCCCCTTTTCACTTTGATACATGGAATCCATTAATTAAATTTTAGTTGGTCTTATAAATTTTAGATAATTTCTATACACTGCTTACTTATAAGAAATATTATTCACATGGAATAACAGATCACCGATTTTGGTGAATATAATACCATCACCATGGTTTTATCCTTCCTACGCAGTATGTGTCTCTGGAACATACTCTGTTCCACATGTGTTTGTGGAACTTGTTCCTATGCCAACTATTTGTGCATTTTGAGCATTGAATAAACACTAGTAAATATAGCTCCCACTATCTATAATAGTCATGTGCACCCTTATATATAAGTGTAGTCTATTACTTGACTACCAACTTTTCTATCTTAGGTATTTATGTAATATCCTAAGCAATCGTTAGGATAAGTACCTTAGATGCACAATGTGTGTAACTCGATGAAATTTTTTTTGTATATGAACAAACTATTTTCATCCAAACACATTTCCTTATGAAATAATGGATTTACATTATATTATGGCTCACATGATATCCATTTGTCATTATAGTTGGCATATGGTTGTTGGATATCACTGTTATTTGCAAAGATGACAGGGAAAATTTATGTTCATGTTTTTAATCAAATAAGGATGATTTTTTTATTTATTTTTTTCAATGATAAAACCCATGTATTTAATTGTTTTATAAAATTGGGAAATTTTAATTTTAGAATGAAAATGAGAAAAATTGTGAAAAATGCATAATTCTGTGTTTTGGACAGATTTTGACCACAAGGGTATTTTTTTCATTTCTTAAAAAATATAATTCCAAATTTAGTGATTCTTTTTTTTTAGAATCCTGATTTTATTTCCTCTAACATTCTCTTTAATACGTAGATCTTATTTGAATATCTAGTAGCCCAAAAATTCATTGATGTTGGAAACTTTTCTGGGAGGACAGTGTGGACCCCACCACCGTAATGGATGCAAAACTCAGTCTCCAGACATCTAATTTAGGTGATTACACTTAGATATGGAAGAGGAATCATACTAGAGTTCAAAAATTAAATTACATGGAGGTTTTCATCCATTAATGTGCCTATTGATCGTTATACATTTGAAGAAAGCTTCCTAGAAATTTTGGCCAGAAAAAGTATTATTTAATGAAAATTCCATAATTCCTACATACAGTGGAAAATTAATATAAACTTTGGATGTTGAACTTCCAATAAATTTATGAACAACTTTTATGAAGAGTTACATGCGTGAATCATCCATTTTATAGGCAAACAACATGAAAACTTTCGGAGGACTGAATTTTTCCTATAAAAGGAGGCCCTCCCTTCCTTCCAAAATGATCAGCTCGACACCCACAGCCAAGGAGGGATCCCACCAGGGCACGGGTCGCTTCTGATCTCCTCTCTACCCCCCTCATTTCTTATTTTTATTTTATTTTCATTTTATTTTTGTCTTAGTTTTCAATTGTAATTTAATTTTTAGTTTTCTTAATCCATGCATATGTGTTTCTCCATCCATTCCACAATCCTTTTTCTCAATTATGTTATTTTAATAAGAATTTTTATTTTTATTATTTTTAGTATTAATATTAGTATTAATATTAGTATTATTATTATTATTATTATTATTATTATTATTATTTTAATTACCATTATTATAATTATCACATTCTTATTTTAAATCTATTTTATTTTCTCCATCCCCTTTTTCAAAAAATATTTTCTTAATTATAATATTATTAGTATTATTATTGTTATTATTTTAACAATCATTATAAATTATTAATTCTTACTCTATCCCTCTCTCCTGTCTCTCTCTCTCGCTCCAATCCATCCACCATTGTGATCTCTTACTCTCGAAAATAAGAGGCTAACCCCGAGACTTGGCTTGGGGGGAGGTCAAGCAATTCTTGAATTTTCTTTAAAATTTATTTTAAGTTTATGGTAGATTTGAGTAGCACGCATTGGTGAGGCGAATTTCCTTGATTGGTTGATGGCCCCCAATGACATGTTACTTACACTATTTCTATTATGGAAAAGAGTAGTGATTCAAACGTGAGATTTCATGTTTGGATTATCAAACGGAAATCAACATATAAAAGGGAATAATGATTGAACCTAAGACTAAACCCCAAAACCAAGTTCTTTCTTCATCAAATTATTTTGTTTGCATTGCAAGATAGTTTATATTTTTCATATCAAAAACACAAAAATATTGTTATTGTTTTCATTTAAATAGAAAACAAGAAGAAGATATAGTTTAGGTGATATATTAAAAGTAAGTGAACTATACTGAAAGGCTCCTCAAGAGAGATGACCCTGGTCAGCCACTGTGTTTTACTAGGAAAAATATAATTGTTTTTGTCCACGCCCCATGACCAGCGTGCATCAAAAGCATTTAATGAAATATAATGGAATTTTTTTCAAGTTGTAACATTGATACTACATACATCAAAATTTTGATGTATAATATATGCATTTAGTAATTAATCCATGCTACATGTTTGTTGATAAATGTTAATATGTAAGACTTTATAATCAATCCTCCTCATTAAAATAAATTTCATGATGTCAATAATGTAATGTGTGTTTAGGAATTACTCCACGCTACATTATCATGATTGATGAATGCTTGTTCGAGATATTCTTCAGCTTCCCAACCTGAAGCAACTCATATCTTCTGACCATTCACATACTTCACTTTATTATTACTTAATTACTTTAAGGAATCTTATGAAGTATGTATACCTCTAGCTTATACTTGGAATAGTTCATGCTTACTTGTTGAACTATTTCTAAAATCTTTATGACATACCTTTGTTTCTAAAGGCTCCTTTGTCCAAACTAAAGATGTCAATAATACCAAAAGTATTTATTTGTTCCAAGCCTAAATGTCATACTTGGTATATTCATGGCATACACTTTTAGTATTACTTAACAAAGAATTATATTGTCACAACTGGGTATAATTCTTACATTTATATTCATCACTAATTGCCTATGATTCATGTATCACTAAACTATTGATTGAGTTTACCAAAACAACATTCATTCCAGAACTTAAAAGAATGTCTCTTTGCATCCAAGGACACATGAGATTAATTTTTGTGGTTATAATCAATAATATTTCAACACGAATCTTTCACTTGGAAATTAAGAAGTCGTGTACTTCTAACCACTAACCTAGGTATCACCCTTTCGTAGCCACATGTAATATACACCTGACTTCTAGTAATATTTCTATACTAACTTGGTTTTTGTATTAGAATACACATATGTAAAATCATGTATTATTAAATACCCAAGTAATAAAAGGGAAATATTACTTTGATGAATATGCCTGATGTAGAAGTGGAAACTTGCTTCTTTAAAACAATTTATTACTTTTAAACTTCCATAGTATTATTTTATAATATAAAATGAAAATAACCTTTGTTAGTAACTCATTAATTGAAGGTCATCATGAATGTTCCATTGGAATTAAATTCCTTTGAACTTTCCACATTTTCTTTCAAATTATTAGCCAGAAGAATTAAAACATTGTTTTATTTTATTCTTATTCACTTAGAGAACCTTACCTAGATAGGTAATGAAGCATTCACTTGATACTTTTTATTTTATAACTTAAAATGGGACTTTAGTAAAGTGGTGAAAATGATATGATAAAGGGATCCATTTAAATATCATGATCAATCTTTCAATTTACAAATGTCGGTGCAACATCTCCTTAATCATATCATTGCTTCACTTTCTCCTTGTGAACATCTCAAGGATGAGACTTCATGTTATATCATCCATGTCCTGGTGTAGCGATCGCAACTGACACTAGAAATTGAAGGAAGCATAATGATATAACTATCATATGCTTTGTACATTTGTCTCATGTAATCAATTTTCACCCTCACTTATTAAGGTTGTTAAACAGTGTTGGGGACACTAGCACCTTGAGTTTCCTATATCATAGTACTATACGCACGTGCCTGTACTATTCATGGATACTCATGTCAGTGTGGACATTTATTTTGTCCAATATTTATCACAATTTAAACTTGTGGTATAACTTTCCATTTTTCTACAAAAATGAATTTTATCAGATGAGTGCCTTTCATCTGATTATTGGTTTAGACATTTTTGATTAATTACTTACATTATGTAATGTCTCCCACTATTTTATCGGATTTAGGAACCCTTTGTGCTAGAATCGGAATACTCTGTTGTTAGAGTATTCTAGTGTCAAGGATCCTGGAACCACCCCTCATAGTCTATAAGTTATGGCTACGCCACTACTTGGAGGGTTCTAGGTATGCTTTTGGATGGTTGGCCTCTTTAACTTGCGGTTCCTTGATCTGTTGAGTGAAGTATCAGCTTCTTAAGATCAGAACTTGATTTACTCAATGCTTGCCTCTAAAATTACAACAATATATCTATGGATATTTCTTTGTTGAAATTTTAGTTAAGTTAACCCATCATTATTATAAGGACTCCCCAGTAGTTAGAGACACCCTCATCTATGGCATGACTGACACCTCAAATAGCCAGTTTTTTCCAAACTTGAATGACGGAAGGCGATTATGAATTAATATATCTTTGAGTGTTTTGTTATTTTTAATGTGATGAAAGAAATCATTTTCTATTTTTATAAATATGTAATATGTGATCGCACTCACAACTGACCATGCATGAAATAGAAAAATATATCGCGTCACATGTTCATTTTATCTTGCATGCTTGTTTATTATTATTCTATGTGTTCACATTATAACTACACATTCACAAAATAATAAACCATGAAGAAATAAAATGAAAAACTAGATTATGAGTTGATACTATTGGATGATCCGTTGAGTGAATAATGGACCAACCAAAACCCTAAGGGTAAGTACCTTTCGTCGCGTGGCTTCCAATTTGAAAAGAAACGTCTGCTCATCCAAGGTATCCAACTCTTGTCTGGTGCATCGCTGTCACTTGGCGTGAAGTGTGTCATACCTCGTCTTGTCATTATACAAATGTACACACAAGTAGGCGAGGGGATCTTGGGGTATAAAATTACAACCCTGAGAATGGGCGCGTAGGCCCTTATACATATAACACCACTTGATACGATACGTAAATCGTCTTTTATTTAATTGAAATAATTATTACAAACTGACATGCAATAATTAAATAAATTAATTAAATAAAAGTCACCAGACATACATCGGTCGGTCTCCATCTCATGATCATTTTATGCATTCACTCATGTACATAAAATAAATGCAGAATAAAATTAAACTTTCATTAAAATAAATTTTGAGGGCATTATTTATTGAATTAAAATTTCACTCTAATTTTAATTCAACAAATGTCATTGTTCAGTCCTAATTAATTAATTTAATTTTAAAACTAAAAATTAAATTAATTAATGAATTTAATTAATCTCCCAATTAAATTAATTATGTTGCATTAGTTTTATTAACCAAAAATTAATATTTAATTAATTTAATTCTCAACAAGAATTAAATTAATTTTTTTAATTAATTATTGATTAAATTAAATCACCTAGGCCCATAAAACTTTGGGCAGGACCTGGGTGGGTCAGGGCGAACCTTGGCAGGCCCAGTCTAGGCGATAATGACCCCATACATGGGCATTTTGGGATGGGAAGGTCCGCTTAAGCCCATTCTGGGATGGGAAGACCCGCCTGGACCTGTTTTAGGGTAATTAAAGATACCTTCCCTCTAGGAGGACTGGCCGGTGGTTGGGGATTCCCTTACGGAAGCCAGGACGGTCCATGTCGGAGGGGAGGGGGGGTCATAGGGTTTTGGCAGGGGGTTCTCTCGCCGACTGGTCAAGAGAGGCCTCCTCTGGCCGAGGATGCAGAGATGTCGGTGCAGACGAGGGTTGTGGTGGTGTTCCATTGTGCGGGTCTCTGTAGAAGAGTGCGGAGGAGGATGGTATGGCAGGGCTGGGTGGCCGAGGTCGAGGTGGGCTGGCCAGTTTGGACGGGTACGGTGCGCCAGAGGCACTGCAGCTAGAGGTCTGTGTCGCTGCACTGCGGAAAGAGGGAGACGCCTGGGCTGATCAGCTGAGAAGCAGGTAGGCTGTAGTAGCCGGCCTGGGGTGATGCGGTTCTATGGTGCACTATGGGAGGTGGACTACTGGAGGAGGATGCTGCCTGTGTAGGCTGTCCGTGCGTGGTCCAGTTGCAGGAGGGAGGAGACAGGATGGAGGGGCAGTCGTTGCCACCCCTGGTGTTGTGCGCCGCTTTACATGGAGAGGGAGAGGTGTCCCGAGGTATGCTTTCTCCACTTTGGGAAGATGCGGAGGAGGCAGCGCTTGTACCTGAGTTGAGGCTGGAGGCCGGGAGGGAGGGGTGGTCGCCGCCACCCCTGGTCCTATGCGCCACTCAACGTGGGGATGGAGATGAAAAATGGGGTGCCGCTTAGCCCCCCCCCCCCCCAAAAAAACCCTTTTTTCACGACCTTCACATGATGGTCAAGCCCCCCCCCCCATATTTTTTTGTTTTTTTCCATTTGGGGCGTCACCCCCCCCCCCCACCCTTTCATTTCTTCCCCCTTTTTTGCAAGTCTTAAAAGTCTTAAGTATTTTTTTTACCAAGATTTTCTTTGCAAGTCTTTCATATACCTTTTATAATTTATAAAGCCTATTTAGTCTTTGAAAATTAATAATATTATTATTATAATTAAAAATAATATTATTATTATAATAAAACCAAATAATTTTATTATTATAATAATAGTACAATTAATTTTAAGAAATTAATATCAAATCAAAATTGATTTTCCGGTGAGTATTTCAGCCACAGGATTTCTAGTCGAAATACAAAACACCATCGGAAATCAGTCAAGAATCCAAATTCAAAACTTTGGATGGTTGCAGACTTTCCATTCGATGTCTGATTCAGATTTTGTCTTTGGTTTTGAGACCATATTGATGCCCTATATGATGTTTAATGCATATTTAATTTTTCTTTGACTTAAAATCGACATGTGATCCCTCTGATACCACTTGTTGAGATGGGGCGCGCACCAGAATCCCCAAACAGGTGGTAATTTAAAAATTTCTCATTGATGATCGACGTAAACTTGTCGACGTCAGTGAACAATATCCCGGTTTAGCCGATGACCACGTGTGAAGAGTTTTAAGCACAAAAATAAACCATAAAAATACATGTTTTAATTCTGAAGTCGTGCACAATGTTTGCCCGTTATTGGCGATCACTACTCGAAGAATCTGACATCAAACTCCACTATATCATCCACACACACTTCAAGAAATCTGCAGGAGTGATGTTCATCATAATCTGGGAGCTAGCACAGAATTGTGACGATGCCTTCGACGCTCTAATGATCATCACATTGCTTCGCAAGCAATGCCTGAGAGAGTGATTGATCCATGCTCAGTGGATCTAGATCCTCTCTCTATAGATCATGAAAAAGAGGATAATAGAGAGAAGCTCCATGAATAGTCAATATAAATATCCTCTCCTATTATATTTATAGTGCTTAATTAAAATACCCGGTATATTCTCATCGGCCCCAAATATTTAACGCACTATCAACGACATTTTATGACTACTAAATTGAGTTATAAATATTATTATCATTTACTTGTAATATATTAAAATATATTACTTTATAATAATTGAGTCATTAACTCGACTCATCACTCCCATAAATATTAATTGAACCGTGAATATTTTTAATATTTGTCAATTAATATTTTTCATGTATTTACTTAAAACTTGTAAATACATTTAATAAATAAATTCAATACTTGTTATTCTAAACTTGAATAATATGAATTCATTTATTTCATTGGTTATCATTTTTCCTTGGAAAAATCATGAACCCCAGTGACGGGGCCCACTATGTCCAAATTTCTTATTCAACTGAATAAGGCAGATTCTTGAATACGCTATTGTGTGTGACCCTCTAGGACCTTATCTTGACAGTAGTGAATAGTATTCATAGACCAAGAGTGGGATCTAGCAACCCATCATGGCCCCTGAAGAGATAAGGATTGTCACAACAGCGACAACCAACCTACGAACACACACTGGGTAATATAATCTATGTCTTTAATATCTCATAAAGAAGGACACACTCATGTGTCATCACCCTTTTCTTACTTTATTATTTGTTGATTTAACTGGATGGATTTACCATCAACTACTATGTACATGGTGTTATAAAGGTAATTACATCCTTATCAACATGGCCTAATAAATATTACTTCCATAACTCGGAAGTGACAAATCCTTTCTTGATCATTCAACAAATGTTATTCCACCAACGACGCGCCCAACCCAAACTACCTCACCACGACATAATTGACATGGTTTTTGTCTTGAATATAAGTACATAATTAAATTTCATACATTGGTAATGATATCAATTTAGAAGACCACTAAATGTGATCGTAGATAACAACATCCAATGACACCTGAAACATGTGGTGTTTCTATTGGCGGGCCAGTCCTCATAACCTCACTACCAGAGATCACCAAGTCTGAACTTCGTGAGAAGAAGTCTCAATACTTATGAGCCCCCAGCACCTGATAGTCATATATCTACTATATCCAATCAGTAATATGTATCTAGACTATAGAAAAAATATTTAAGATTAATGTCATAGTATCTCAAGGTTCTCATTATATCTTGGGAACTGTTATAATCTCTTGATACGATAATTAACCTTTGGACATTAGCATTACAATAGTGGATGCATAAAATTCTACACTATATTAATAAGATGAAATAATGTATATCTAATTGTATACATGGTATGTTAATCAAAATCACTGAATAGTTGGGTCTAGGGAACCCACTATTTCAATCGTAGTAACCATCCAGGCCAAGGAAACTCCTCATCTTGAACACGTTCTTTGGCTGCTCCCATGACATTACCGCACTAATCTTATTGGGGTCCACTAAAACCCCCTACCCTATGATCACATGTCCCAAAAACTTCACCTCCCTGATCTAGAAAGTGTACTTGGACAACTTTTCATAAAGGCATTGCTCTCGGAAGGTACCCAACATGATCCACAAATGATGTTTATGTTCCTCCTCAGAACTAGAGTAAAATAGGATGTTGTCCATGAATACCATGATGAAAGAATAGATATACTACTAGAACACCATGTTCATGAGTTCCATAAAGCCCATTAGAGCATTGGTCAATCTGAAAGGCATGACCAAGTACTCAAAGTGTTTGTACCTTCTTTGTAAGGATGTCTTTGGGATATATTCCTCTTTCACTCTAAGTTGATGGTAACCCAAATGCAAGTCTTTTTTTGAAAACCACATTTCTCCCTTTAAATGATCAAAAAATTCATCTATTCTGGGCATAAGATATTGATTCTTGATTATTACCATGTTCAGCTTCTAGTAGTTAATACACAACTGGAGGGATCCATCGACCTTCTTCTCAAAAAGAACATTAGTGGCCCAAGGAGAGACACTTGAGCGAATGAATCCTTTGGATTATAAATCTTACAGCTATATCTTTAATTAACTCAGCTTGGTGGGGGTCATAAAATATGAGGGAAGAGATATTGGATGTGTTCTCGGTGCCAAATCAATCAGGAACTCCACGTCCCACTCTGAAGGTTAGCCTAAAAAATAATTTGGGAATACCTCTAAAAAATCATACACAACATGAGGTAGTCCACCTTTAGGGGGAAACCCATATTCCTCTAGCACAAGTGATGATAACTGGAAGACAAGATTCCCCAACTTTGGGAGTGGAGGTCCTGCACAACCCAACTGAGGATCCCAATCCCTAAGGAAAACTTGACAACTCCCATCATGTGTTGGGAAACTGACCCACCGCCTATAGCAATCGATGTGTGCTTGAAAGTGTACCAGCCAATCCATGCCAATTATCACGTCAAATAGATCCATAACTAAGACTAGGAGGTCTCACTCCATCTCAATCCTTGATACAAAAATCGCACACGATGGGCACCTGAGACCCTGCTCCTTCTTTCCCATCGGCGTCACCAACTCCATCGAAAAAGACAAAAGCTCAGTTGGAAAGTTTAGAGTGTTCAGAAAATGGGAATATATAAAGGAAAAATAGGCACCTGTATCAAAAAGAGTATCAACTATAGAAGATTCAATCAAAATGGTACCTCAGATAGTCGATGGTCCCGCCTCTGATCCCGCTAGTGCATGATCCACAGCATGAATATGCCTAATATATACCTAAGAATGACCGATTTCCTGTGGCTTTGCCCTAAAATGGATCTACTCAGAAGACAATATGAACCTTCCACCATGTCCACTGAACTGATATCCCATCATTCTAGATGGCTATGACTGAACTGACACCCCTCTAGAAGCCACAGATCCTGCCCCACTCTGGAGTAGATGTGACATCCTGCAAAAGAACTACAAGTGTCTCATACCTCCACACTTATAATACAGATTTTGAGGATATTTTCATGCTGTTTGGATGTTCCCTGGCCTCCCACACTGGTGGCACATTAAGGACCTCACATCAGAAGCCACCAAAGAAAATTGTCAGTAAGGTTGGCATGAGCTGCCACCTCCCTTCTTCCCATGCTTCTCTTGCTTCCTTTAAAAAATAACTACCACTTCCCATTACACCTTCCTAGATAAACCATAAATCCCTTTTTGGTTGATCTCCACCATTAAATCTCTATAAACCACTCTAGTATGGGTTTTCAGATTGAACAGGAAGACCTGGGAATAGATCTATGGCCGCAAACCCCTCTCAAACTTCTGAGCCTTCATCTGCTCATTGGAGACCATTTCTGAAGCATACCGGACAAACTCAGTAAAATGGTTAGCATAATCCATCACTGAAATATCCCAATAAACAAGTTCCATAAACTCTCAAGATCGAGAATATGCCAAAAATTCAGGGCAATAATGGTCGTTGAAGATAAACTTGAAGTCCTTCCAGCTCATCTGCTCATGTTTCCCATCTTGAAGCACTGATTCCAACCACCTTTGGATGGGAACCTCTAACATTAAAGAGGAACATTTTACCCTGACCTCTTCAGGTGTGTCCAGGAACTCAAACATGCACTCGATCTTTTCAATCCACTCTTCTAATTCTTGGGGTTCTGTGCTACCTAGGAAAGTAGGAGGCTTGTTTTTCAGAAACTCTTGGGCTTTTTTCTTCCTAGTATCGGTCTGGTATTCTCTAAAAAGAGTTTCAATAGTATTTGTTCCCTATCGTAGAGCTTTTACAGCCCGAACCATAGCCTCTACTAGTCTCTAATCAAGCGTTGAGGGAGAACTCTATCCGACTTCCTCCTGTGGGTGCATGGGAGCTTTACAAGGAGGTATGTTGCTACAAAAGGCAACAATCACAAGAGAAAAAATAAGTACAATATTTTTGAAAAATTTAATCAATAACATCAAATATAAATAATCCAAACACATTACAATAATAAAATAAACAACTACTTCACCACCACCTGATGTCCACGTGTAGTCTACAACCCACATGTCTCACATGGAAGTGAAGTCAAAAAAACAATCCCAACATCCCTTGGTGAATCAAGGAATGTCATGAGAGGTGTGGGCCAGTCACCCTACTTGTGACCAAAACTTTGATCCCCAATAGTCTTAGCTCCTATCTAACCTGACTCATTCCAAAATAATGTTATGACCCAAAAACATTAACCTTTTCTGATACCATTTTTTCATGAACCAAATCTGGTTTCCATCAAAACCAGCACCAAAATCATCCTATAGTAAGTCTTTAAGGAAGTTCCCTATCCCCACAGGCAGGAATAATTGCTTGAGTATTTTAAATATTGGTTTTAGAATGATTTACCTGAGTTTAGAATCATTTAACAACCAAAAACAATCAATAAACTAAATCTGAAAATTTCCAACCAAACAAGCCTTAAATAAAATTAATAACTGAATACATGAGTTTAAACATGACACAAGAGGTCCAAAAATATATAAAAGTAGAAACAAGACATCCCAAGGAACACCACACAACAAGGGGTCATCACCCACGAGTTGTCTCTACAACACCTCACCATGGAAGAAAATTAACAGCCCAAACTGCCATCACCCAAGGACCTGACCTTACTTGTGTCAAACATGATCATGTATACTTACACCCAAATGGTTTAAGTAGGGTTTTAGGCTAATCCCAATATTATTCCAACCAAATTATTCCATATAGTAAGCATTACAAGATAAAAAACATGCAAGTTTTAAGAAACAAGAAATAGTGGCAACAATTTCTAAAGAATGAAACTTTTAAAAGTAAACAGTTTTCAAATGGTAAATTCAAAAAATGAAGACATCTCAAAAAAACATTTAAGATACTGTAATTTTCAGAAAAACACACCATAAGACAATTATAAATTCCAAATAATCAATGAGCACTGATCCCATGAACACCCCTAGGAACTAGTTAGTTTTGGGCCCCATGTACCTCATAGCTCGGTGTAAAGTAACCATAACCATATCCATTATCATTCATGATCCACTGGTAGGGAATACACCCATAACCTAGTGGTCCCCAATCATCATCATTATAGTTTTTTTAGTGTTTTCAATGTCCAAATTTCTAAGAGAAATAGGGACAAAACCACTCCGGATCATTAGAGTACTCATACACGTCCACCCACCTAGATACCTGGGCTTCCCCGTTTGTGTTAAAACAATTTCCACATGTTACCAAAATCAATTTTCTTAAAAAAAACATCATTTCTGGTCACACACATTCAAAACAGTAGCTACACATTCTTTTCACCCTTTACAAAACTCAATAAACCACTTAGAATTTACATAAAACCATTTCAAGGAATGTAACCAAACTTTGTACATAAAATTAATCTAAAATGACTCTTTGAAAACCCCATGCCCACCAATATTATCCCAAACTATAATTATAATCAACAAAATATTTTAATAAAACCATTTTCATGAATTATAAAATAGCCTCAAGTGGTACAACATGGAACACACATTTTCACACAAAAATGGCATTTAAAAATCAATTGTTTAACAAATTACACAAAAAATAAGTTTTTAAGCAATAAAAATGAAGTATGAGTATGAAAAAAAATATAAATAAATCAAGGCTAAGTCATCTAGTAGTGATTACACATTGAATTACCTACCACAAGTGTCTAAAACACCAAATCCTTGTGTGAAAGTTCAATGGCACCACTGATGCACCCCAAGGGTGTTAAATCGCACCTAAAACCACAATATTAGAATAATAAACCCAATATCAAACCCTAGGTTCGAATCCCTACTTGTTTTACATTAACAAAATCAAGAAAAATGGAAGAAAACCTAAGAAAATGGGAGGAGGAAGGAAGGAAACCCACTTGAGAGATCTTACCAAAATCGACCCAAATACACCAATAAGTGAGTCTCCAAGCATCCAAACCTAATAGGGAGGTTCAAATAAGGATGAGGAGGTCAATTGGGGACTGAAATGGAGTAAAAATAGTAAAAAATTAATTCTTTATGAAAGAAACAAATTACCTTCTCAAATCTGGGCTATTTGAGAAACCTTGAGAAATTTCACCCTAATATGAGATGAATATAAGCTCCAAAGAGGCACAATAGAACATTGGGGTTCTCCTAGGATTATTGGGATCGATTGAGTGTATAATAAGTAAAAAATATTAAAAAATTAATGAGATATGAAAGAAATATATTTTTTAAAATAGGAAATGGGTCGTGGGTTGGCGCAAATCCTAAATAAATCACCCAAATCCACCATGATAATGATTTCATAAGGGATTAAAATGGATATGGTGGTTTGAATATTTCAGGGAAGGACATGTGAGAATTAGAATGGTTAAAAAATTTAAAAACTAAGTAGTTATAAAAGAAACAAATTTTCATTTTTAAATCTTAAAATGGGCTCACGGTTTGGCCCAAATCATGATGAAACCACCATGTTCTCTAAAAATTAATGGGAAACCCCCCACAAATAAAGAAATAATAGAAATTAAATGAAAAATAACTTTAAAATAAGTCATGTATGTGAAACATAGATTAAATAAGGTTTCATGATTTATATATCCTATATGTAATTTTTCATGATTATGTGGTTTTTCACCATGATAAGTGTCAATCGCACTACGATTTCTGGTTTTAGTCAATTGTAGAGACTAAAAGGAACTAGGTTAACATTGAATTTTTCATATTTGTAAAGTATGGGATTTATAAATATTGAATTCTTGAGTGAAAATATCATGAATAAATTCTGGAAGATGGTACGAGTATTGGTTATACTACTTAAGATAAATAGACTACAAATGACATGTGAAAGGTATAGGATGTTCTTCTAATATTGTTTACATTAAACGTAAGAATCGTGATTATATTGAGTTTAAGGAACCTTAATACATGATTAATATTTCATATTCTATGAAATAGTTATGAAGTAATAAGTTGATGAATCCTAAGTAATGGTTTAAGAATAAATTTAGATGATTGAAGTGTGTATGTTTTGGAATTCAAAGATTATGTTATATGAATCATGAACTATATAAGGATTGTTTATAGAAGTTTTTTCTTTAAGTATTTTCAAGTATGTGTTAAATGATACTGATGACCTTGAAAATTGATTTAACCGAAAGATTACATTAAGGTAAGGTAACCCTTAACATGTTCTTGAGGATGATAAAATGATATTTTATACGGATAAATAGTTGATAATATGGATAAAGTAAATTGAGTAGTATTTATTACCTCATAAATGATAAAGGGTCTATTGAAAAAGTGGGATATGTTATCAGGGATGAAGTTTACAACTTCTTGTTTTTATGGAATATATTCAGTAATCTTTGGAATGAGGAAGCATGTATGTTTTCCAAAAGGATTTATGGTAATTCGGGTTATTACCGTGTTTCAAGAGAATATATGATGAGGGTATTCACATGTTTTCAATGTTAAAACCAGGAGATACTTTATGATATATGGGGGATCAATGTTAATCTTATTTAGTGACATTTATTATAAAGTTTTGTATTTTTAACTTTTAGAAGGGTTGCAATGTTAACCATTTATGTAATGGTTTATGTTAAACATCGAATGAGGTTTTAGAGATTAAAGTATGATCTCTCCACATGAGGATTTATGAATATTGGATAACTTGTTCTAAAAATTTTGTTTTTATGTTAACTAAAGACACATGGAATGACTTATCATTCTATTTATGGATCTTCTAATCTTTTAGAGCTTTAGGAATGAAAAATTCACCTTCATTCCCTGGAGTAAGAGATGAAGTGGGAATTAGTCAAAGTACAACTAAATAATTGTATTTTTCAAGGAACAGAATGAAATAATGTAAGTATATATTCTCATGAAAATTATTAAAATTTAAGGAAAAGAGACTTGAAATAAAAGAAATCCAATTATCATTATTTTTTAGGATATCGATGAACTTTTTCAAGCCTCTTTGGGTTATGTATTTGTGATCATTAACTTTCTCTTGACCATGTTCTCTATCACTCTCCATCAGAACTTAATAGTTATATTTATCTTCCATGTAAAAGTTTTCACTTGACACCTATGTTGTCCTATTTGTAAACCTGATTATGAGTTACTTTGGTTAACAACTATGCTTCCAACTTTCCCTTTTTTAAGAAGTTTTAGTATTAATTTTATGATGTGGGTTTCTATGAAAGGAAATTTCAATTATTAAAAATTTTATAACTTAAAAGAAGTTTAAGGGATAAATTCATTTTAAGGGGATTATAATGTAACACCCTGAGATTTTGTGAAAAATATTTTCAAATTATTTTAATCTTCTTGATATATATCAACACTGAATATAGCTTTTGTAATATTAAAACACTAATTCTTGCTTGCATTATATGAAACAATAAGTTAATATTACACTGCATGAAACACTTGGATTTTATTATGGTATATGAAAAACTATGTTTTGATTGTGCTTCACACAATGTTGAGTCCCTTCGATAGCTTGTGTTACACACAATATAAAGTTTTACCAATCTAAAATATACTATTAATAATATTATTAAAATAGTATAATAATTATCATCTCGATGTTAGAATAGAAGATATGAATGAGGTTGACTAAATTATAAAACTATGGTTTATACATTTATATAAAATGAATCCTTTGGTTATAAATTAGTTATAAATTAAAGTAATAAATATTTTATAATAATGAAATTCCTTTTCTAAGAAAATTGTTTTTCTACATACAAACACCATTTTATCTCAATAAAATTAAACAAACAACTTTTGATAAATGTTTTCAATAAAATTTATATATTATATATTAAATAAATATCTGTATACTCATCTAATATATTTTATAGGTATAATATAAGAAATAAATCTAATTTTATAAATGAAATATGTATTTTTCTAAAAGGTAATTTTATCATCTTTTAATAGAGAACCCATTTTAAATATAATTTTTTACACTTTTATAATTTTTATTTGAAAAAATAAAATTAATTTTTTTAATCCTAATATCAAAATTTATTTTGATTTAATTTTTTGTATTTTTTTTGAGAAGTTTTATTTTTTGATGAATAATGAAAAACATTTAATTTTAATACAAAACTATTTTTTATTTAATTTATTTTCATAGTTAAATTATATTTTAGTTTTTTTTTAAGTTTAATAGATAAATTTTATATAAATTAATACAATTTATTTCAGTAGGATTAATTTCACATTGAAATTATATATAAAAGCATTTCAAACTTTTTTACATTTTTGCTTAAAACTCACTGTCGTGACACTTATGCGGGATTAATTTTAATTTAATTTCTCCCAATTATGTGATTTTAATTTAGAAAAATGGATTATATATTTTTAATCTCCATAATTTATATTATATAATAAATTCAACTTAGTTTTTTACCAAAAATATTATTGAAAGTGATTAAAATTAATTACATTGATTAAGAGAAAAATTAACTTAACAAAGAACTAAACCTTTAGGTTAAAGCCCATAATGACCTAGAAACTTGTAAAAAATCCGTTGGATTTAAATATTTAGACCTTATTATACCCTTTATCTAATTTTAAACATTATTGGATCCACTTTTTATGGGAAAAACATGGGTGGAATTCCCTTTTCAAAAATTTACAAGAATGTCACTCCCCCTCCACTATAAAAAGGCACTCACCCCTCCCTCTTATTCACACATTTCAAGACCTTTGTATTTCCAAAACTCTAATCAAGTAAGATCTTAAAATACCTTAATTCATCCTATAATTCTCCCTTTGTTCATAAATCCAACCAAGTAATCCCTTTGGTGCATACCAAAAGGAGTTATCTGAAAAAGATGTAACATCCTTCCACAAGCTCTTTTGTTTTATTTTCATTCTGCACCACATAAATTCTTATTATTACATGCTTATATAATAACCTAATTTTCCTAAATATACTTATATGTTTTTATTATAATGTTTCTACCTGAAATTACACACACTTTTATTTAATGGTTGTCAAACTTACCATTTTTTGTGTATGGAGAACTACCACCTCACGAAATGATGTTGTTCATTTTTCCTTTAACACCTCTCATGGTTGATAATTATGATGGGAACTATATTTTTATATTATATATATGATATTTATTATTTATATATTCTTTTTTAATTATTATATATAACATACCTTCATGCTTTCTATTTTGTGTGAAAACGATAACTTCATTTGTGGACGTGTGGACTACGACCACCTCAATGTGGTGTGATTCATTTGCAATTTGCATAGAATGTATTAAGGATGGATTCAGTAAAATTATATGATATATATTATATTTATTATTAATTTATTATTATTTAATTATTATATAACACATACCTTTATACTTTCCATTTTCTGTAAATATGATAACTTCGTTTGTGGACGTGTGGACTACTGCCTCCTCAAAGCGATGTGATTCGTTCACACTTTACATGGAATGTATTAAGGATGGTTTTAGTAAAATTATATTATAAATATTACATAATAATTATACTATAATAATATTATATTTACATATATTTCATTTACATTCTTTCTTTCAAAATGATAATTAAATGGAGATAGCCTTCATGGGTATGTATGGCCTTGCGTCTCCATGAACGGTGTATTCCATTTTATATTTATATATTTTATATATTATTATAAATATTTATTGATTAGCCACTAAATGAGGCTAATATTAATTATTAATATACATAATATTCATGTTCTTTGTTATTCATAAACACCATTTTAGTGCATTTTACACTTTGAACATCATTTCACATTATGATTGTAATACCTTCTTAAAATGCACTATTATGTGGTACATTTTTTAACATCATTTAAAGTACCCAATGATTCATCTGATTTTAAGGAATTTAATTATACATATTTTAATTTGATATTTTTTTAAATTGATCTACACTTAAATATGAACATGTTTGATTCAGGGATCAGTGGAGAATTCATGGAGGATGATGGAGATATTTGGAAATGAAAGTAAGCAATTCTGGAGAAGGCAGATTGGACATCATCCCACTGATGAGGCTGTGGGGCCCAACATACCGTCCCAATTAATCCAAAATTTCGTGGTATGCTAGAAGACATGTATAGTAACAAATACCTCTTCAGGAGTTAATGCTAATTCGGCCTCCATGTTGGTCATTTAGGTGGCCCAAGTTAGAGATAAAATTATGGGCCAGATTCTGCGGCCCAGAAAAATAGCCCACTACATTGATCATATCTCGGAATCCACAACTCCACATGGGCCCATATTTTACAGGAGGTTATACGAAATCAGAATCTCCATTTTCTTCTTCTATGGCCCACTCTGATTCGGACATCTAGAATGTCTTACAGATGCGTCAGTTCGGTGAAGGAAAGATGGCTGCCACCTCGGGTCAAATGTGGAAAAGTTCAAATTCCACAAGCTTTCCACCACCTATGGCCTATCAAAATTAATTGAGATGTTTTTTACTATTGGATGATCGACCCAAGGCTCCCAAATTGTCTATTTAAGGCAGTGGTCGTGAAGGAGTTGGATATCTTGGATTCTTTGTTTAATTGTAATGTTATGCTGCATTTTTGGTGCCTCAATTTTGTCTTTCACATGTAAGTTGTTCAATTCACTTTAGTTTCTTAATAAAAGTTCTTCTTATACTCTTATTATATTGTTATTAATATCACTTTGATACCGTTGGATCAAGGTGTGAATTTATCCACACCAACCCTTGTGAAATTATTCACACAACGGTGGAGTGATCATTTTATTTTTGTTGTTTTCTTTACTTCTCCATTTCCTCCCTCATGAGTCTACTTTCCGCTTACATTGAAACCATGGGATCAATGGAGGGCTAACCCACTTATGGGTTGATACAAGGGAGTATCAAGGGGCTGTATTGGATGTTATTTATCACCAAATTAATGTATAATCACTTCTTTAATTGTGATTTTTATTTGATGATTTTTAAACTCGATCGTCCTTGTTGAATTTAAGGCCACACACTTCAAGTAATAATACGAACCTTTACCTTGAAGTGCTCAAAACTATGACCCTTCAAGTTTATAGGTGATTAGTATTAAAGGGTGTAGGAATTAAACCAGTAAGTGATGATATTGTTTTATCTCCTTAAATGAACTCATCTCAAATTTAAGAAATTGAAATCATTAAAAAGAAAATACGTCCAATCCACCCCGAGCAATAACCTAGGATCAACTCATTATTTTAAATTGAATTCACTTAAATCTGTTAAATATCATTAAAACCCATCCAAAATCAATCCAATTTGGCCACTTCATAGCCGAAAACAGTCCATAGAATGTACGTGTCTATAGGTTTCTTCTTAGGTCTCTGTGGATTCGATAACCCAAGCTAAACTACAAGGATCGTCTTACCTTCTTCTCTTGGGTAAATTTGGGCGTGAACCAAATTTTGGCGCCGTTGTCGGGGACCTAAGTAAGTTATCTTAGACACTATCATTATTTTTTTTCATCCCACTTCTCTCATCTCATCCCCAATTTCATTCCTATGGAAAACCCTTTTGAACAAATCCAAACATGGGGAACCTCTCCCTACTTTGATCACTCAACCCCATGTACGATGTACAATGACCATCCTAATTCCTACTTGTGGGATCATCAACAACCTACTGAACCAAAATGTTTTTATTTATATGATCCACAATACATTCCAACATATTATGAGTTCCAATCCCAACAAGGCCAATCTGAACATCCTCCTATGGAATTCCAACAACATAGTTATCCTCCTGGAATAGACCATCTGTCTCAACCCCTTGACCATCATGATCCACAACCATTATTTGAAAAACTGTGTCAACAAATGGAGATAATGAATTTTGAGGTTTCATCATTGAGGTTAGAACTACAAAGCATTAAAACTTGTGAGGAACCCATCCCTACACAAACTGTCCCTTCCATAACCTTATGTGAAGTGTCTAGTTTCACACAAACCCCACATGAATTTATTGAAGAACCAACCTTTGGATTTGGGATAGATGAATAGGATCAAGGAAATTTTGAAGGGACTTTAAATCAGGAGGAAATTAACTTTTTGGATTCAAAAGAGGAGAATTTGACATCATGGATTGAGTCTCCTAAGTATAACTCCATTGATGAATTTTCAAAAACACCAACCTTTGAACCATTGGGAGAAATCATAAACTTTGAGTCCATATCCATTACAAACACCGATCTTTCCAATTTTGTGGTTGAATCTTCTATTCAAAAGGAACCAATTTTGTTGAGAAATTTGGAAAATGAAACTGAGTTGGATTCAAAATATCAACTTGTGTCTAAATGTCCTATCCAAACCGAGCCCAAAATTATTGTCCTTACCTCCTCACTAAATAATACCTTCATAAGGTATAATAATGACCTTTCAATTGAAACTCATTCTTCTCTTGAAACCAAAAAAGTTGTAATGGTCATTTATGTCTTCGGAAAGACTACAGAGGAAACTAGATCAACCATTTTTGATATTCCTTGGATTTTACCACTCATTTTAGAACATAGGTTTTCACACAACAAAAATTATAAAAAAAGAATCAATCTCAATCTAGTGGAAATGGAGAAATATGGGGTCCTTAAAATGTTAAAAATTAGTATTGGATAAGTTGGGGAGTTCAAGTCGAGCTAACGACATTAAACAAAGTGTTTCATGGTAGGCAACCCCTGGTTTTTAAGTTTCCTATAATTTTGTTGTTTTAATAAAATTTATATTTTAATTAATCATTTTTATATTAAAAAATAAATATAGACTGTTGACATGTTCTTCTATTATGAGTATGGATGGTTATGAAAGAGGAGCACCATATTCATCCGTGTCACGTGGTGTGATCCTTGAGTAATACCTTGCCCAGAAATTTAAAAAGAAGACAATGTATCATCAGTTTATTTTATTTCATATACATAATTATATTGTACTTATATATATATATATACTATTTTTTTTGTTTTTTTTTCCTTTTTCCACTAAGGGAACTCTGCAAGCGACATGAATATCAAAGGGCTAAATTGGAGCAGCAAGAACTTCAGCTTCAACCACCAGGTGATTTCATTCCATGACCCTCATTTTCAATTTCCTTTTTGAACTTTCATTCACTACCTCTACCCCTTCTAAATTTTCTTTTCTAAAAACACTAGGGACAATGTTGTTTTAAGTTGGGGGGATAGATAAAATAAAAAAAATGCTTTTGTGTCAAAAAAAATGACTGATTTGAAGAAAAAAAATTAAATGGAAGGAAAAATTCCTTTAACTTTAAACATGGTAATACACATTGCACACTTTGAAACTGAATATCAAATAATTTAGCATACCCTGATTCTGATTTTAATCCTTGTATAATTTCATGAGCATAGATTTTGGAAAGTGTGGCTGTCCAATGTGATATTTCACTGTTTATATTTTCATCCATATAAAAAAAAGATCACAATGCACGTCCCTTGGATAGTGGGGTATTAGTTTGAGTTCATGGGGTCCCCTAAATAAATAGCATAGGTTTGGTGATCATTTTAGTTTAATATGAGTATTCAAAAAAAATTAAAAAAAAAATGCGCGTAGAGCAATGAAATGACCTAATGTGTGGCTTTCGGCACTTGGGGATCGTGACTCCATAGTTGTCTGGCCCAGAGTTAGTAATTTTATCTCTATTTTTGGTAATTTGAATTTGTTTTTAACTGAGTTAACTCGAGATGATGCCCGAGTATGTGGGCTTCACTTGGTGCCCTATGGTCTTTGAGCCTGGGAGTCATCGGCAAAGTCTCGCTACAGGGGTTGACTCTTTTGAGTGCAATTTCAATTACGATAGCAAAATTGCAAAAAAAACAACAAAAAAACAACAAAAAAACAAAAAAAAATTATACAAAAAAAATGAATACTCATCATAATATTGAAATGTGATTCCACCTAGCGCTTCCATAATTTCCCCCTTGAATAAAGATGAACCCCCATGTCTATTGTGATGCACAACACGTCCTCATACTTAATTGATATTGGATGAAATATGGCAATGAATTTGAACAAAGGAATGGGATTGGGATTGGGATCTTCTTATGAAACTATATCGTATTAAAATATTTTTAGGGGTTTCATGATTGTTTGGTATAAGGTTTTTTGGTGATCATTGTGTATTAAAATGTTTTTGGAAAAGGGAATTCGAATTTCATATTGTTGAGATATATTTTTCTCAGGACTAGCAAAACTCAAGTTGGGGGGTGTGATTATCCACTAAATGAGGATAATATTCATTGTTAATATACATAATATTCATGTTCTTTGTGATTCATAAACACCATTTTAGTGCATTTTACACTTTGAACATCATTTCACATTATGATTGTAATACCTTCTTAAAATGCACTATTATGTGGTACATTTTTGAACATCATTTAAAGTACCCAATGATTCATCTGATTTTAAGGAATTTAATTATACATATTTTAATTTGATATTTTTGTAAATTTATCTACACTTAAATATGAACATGTTTGATTCAGGGATCAGTGGAGAATTCATGGAGGATGATGGAGATATTTGGAAATGAAAGGAAGCAATTCTGGAGAAGGCAGATTGGACATCATCCCACTAATGAGGCTGTGGGGCCCAACATACCGTCCCAATTAATCCAAAATTTCGTGGGATTCTAGAAGACATGTATAGGAATAAATCACTATTCAGGAGTTAATGCTAATTCGGCTTCCATGTTGGTCATTTAGGCAGCCCAAGTTAGAGATAAAATTCTGGGCCAGATTCTGCGTCCCAGACAAACAGCCCACTACATTGATCATATATCGGAATCCACAACTCCAAATGGGCCCATATTTTACAGGAGGTTATAAGAAATCCGGAGATCCATTTTCTTCTTCTATGTCCCACTCCGATTCGGACATCTAGAAGGTCTTATAGATGCGTCTGTTCGGGGAAGGAAAGTTGGCTGCCACCTCGGGTCAAATGTGGAAAAGTTCAAATTTCACAAGCTTTCCACCACCTATGGCCTATCAAAATTAATTGAGATGCTTTGTTCTATTGGAGGATCGACCCAAGGCTTCCAAAATGTCTATTTAAGGCAGTGGTGGTGAAGGAGTTGGAGATCTTGGATGCTTTGTTTAATTGTAATGTTATGCTGCATTTTTGTTGCCTCAATTTTGTCTTTCACATGTAAGTTGTTCAATTCACTTTAGTTTCTTAATAAAAGTTCTTCTTATACTCTTATTCTGTTGTTCTTAATATCACTTTGATACCGTTGGATCAAGGTGTGAATTTATTCACACCAACCTTTTTGAAATTATTCACACAACGGTGGAGTGATCATTTTATTTTTGTTGTTTTCTTTACTTCTCCATTTCCTCCCTCATGAGTCTACTTTCCGCTTACATTGAAACCATGGGATCAATGGAGGGCTAACCCACTTATGGGTTGATCCAAGGGAGTAGCAAGGGGTTGTATTGGATGTTATTTATCACCTAATTAATGTTTAATCACTTCTTTAATTGGGATTTTCATTTGATGATTTTTAAACTCGATCGTCCTTGTTGAATTTAAGGCCACACACTTCAAGTACTAATACGAACCTTTACCTTGAAGTGCTCAAAACTTTGATCCTTCAAGTGTATATGTGATTAGTATTAAAGGGTGTAGGCATTAAACCAGTAAGTGATGATATTGTTTTATCTCCTTAAATGAACCCATCTCAAATTTAAGAAATTGAAATCATTAAAAAGAAAATACGTCCAATCCACCCCGAGCAATAACCTAGGATCAACTCATTATTTTAAATTGAATTCAATTAAATCTGTTAGATATCATTAAAACCCATCCAAAATCAATCCAATTTGGACACTTCATAGCCGAAAACAGTCCATAGAATGTACGTGTCTATAGGTTTCTTCTTAGGTCTTTGTGGATTCGATAACCCAAGCTAAACTACAAGGACCGTCGTACCTTCTTCTCTTGGGTAAATTTGGGTGTGAACCAAATTTTGGCGCCGTTTCCGGGGACCTAAATAAGTTATCTTAGACACTATCATTCTTTTTTTCATCTCACTTCTCTCATCTCATCCCCAATTTCATTCCTATGGAAAACCCTTTTGAACAAATCCAAACATGGGGAACCTCTCCCTACTTTGATCACTCAACCCCATGTACAATGTACAATGACCATCCTAATTCCTACTTGTGGGATCATCAACAACCTACTGAACCACAATGTTTTTATTCATATGATCCACAATACATTCCAACATATTATGAGTTCCAATCCCAACAAGGACAATCTGAACATCCTCCTATGGAATTCCAACAACATAGTTATCCTCCTGGAATAGACCATCTGTCTCAACCCCTTGACCATCATGATCCACAACCATTACTTGAAAAATTGTGTCAACAAATGGAGATAATGAATTTTGAGGTTTCATCATTGAGGTTAGAACTACAAAGCATTAAAACTTGTGAGGAACCCATCCCTACACAAACTGTCCCTTCCATAACCTTATGTGAAGTGTCTAGTTTCACACAAACCCCACATGAATTTATTGAAGAAACAACCTTTGGATTTGGGATAGATGAATAGGATCAAGGAAATTTTGAAGGGACTTTAAATTAGGAGGAAATTAACTTTTTGGATTCAAAAGAGGATAATTTTGCATCATGGATTGAGTCTCCTAAGTATAACTCCATTGATGAATTTTCAAAAACACCAACCTTTGAACCATTGGGAGAAATCATAAACTTTGAGTCCATATCCATTCCAAACACCGATCTTTACAATTTTGTGGTTGAATCTTCTATTCAATAGGAACCAATTTTGTTGAGAAATTTGGAAAATGAAACTGAGTTGGATTCAAAATATCAACTTGTGTCTAAATGTCCTATCCAAACCGAGCCCAAAATTATTTTCCTTCCCTCCTCACTAAATAATACCTTCATAAGGTATAATAATGACCTTTCAACTGAAACTCATTATTCTCTTGAAACCAAAAAAGTTGTAATGGTCATTTATGTCTTAGGAAAGACTACAGAGGAAACTAGATCAACAATTTTTGATATTCCTTGGATTTTACCACTCATTTTAGAACATAGGTTTTCACACAAAAAAAATTATAAAAAAAAGAATCAATCTCAATCTAGTGGACATGGAGAAATATGGGGTCCTTAAAATGTTAAAAATTAGTATTGGATAAGTTGGGGAGTTCAAGTCGAGCTAACGACATTAAACAAAGCGCTGCATGGGAGGCAACCCATGGTTTTTAAGTTTCCTATAATTTTGTTGTTTTAATAAAATTTATATTTTAATTAATCATTTTTATATTAAAAAATATATATAAACGGTTGACCTGTTCTTCTATTATGAGTATGGATGGGTATGAAAGAGGAGCACCATATTCATCCGTGTCACGTGGTGTGATCCTTGAGTAATACCTTACCCAGAAATTTAAAAAGAAGAAAATGTATCATCAGTTTATTTTATTTCATATATATACTTATATTGTACTTATATATATATATATATACTATTTTTTTTTGTTTTTTTTCCTTTTTCCACTAAGGGAACTCTGCAAGCGACATGAATATCAAAGGGCTAAATTGGAGCAGCAAGAACTTCATCTTCAACCACCAGGTGATTTCATTCCATGACCCTCATTTTCAATTTCCTTTTTGAACTTTCATTCTCTACCTCTACCCCTTCTAAATTTTATTTTCTTCAAACACTGGGGACAATTTTGTTTTAAGTTGGGGGGATAGATAAAATAAAAAAAATGTTTTTGTGACAAAAAAAATGACTGATTTGAAAAAAAAATTAAATGGAAGGAAAAATTCCTTTAACTTTAAACATGGTAATACACATTGCACACTTTGAAACTGAATATCAAATAATTTAGCATACCCTGATTCTGATTTTAATCCTTGTATAATTTCATGAGCATAGATTTTGGAAAGTGTGGCTGTCCAATGTGATATTTCACTATTTATATTTTCATCCAAATAAAAAAAAGATCACAATGCACGTCCCTTGGATAGTGGGGTATTAGTTTGAGTTCATGGGGTCCCCTAAATAAATAGCATAGGTTTGGTGATCATTTTAGTTTAATATGAGTATTCAAAAAAAAATTAAAAAAAATGCGCGTAGAGCAATGAAATGACCTAATGTGTGGCTTTCAGCACTTGGGGATCGTGACTCCATAGTGGTCTGGCCCAGAGTTAGTAATTTTGTCTCTATTTTTGGTAATTTGAATTTGTTTTTGACTGAATTAACTCGAGATGATGCCCGAGTATGTGGGTTTCACTTGGTTCCCTATGGTATTTGAGCCTGGGAGTCATCGGAAAAGTCTCGCTACAGGGGTTGACTCTTTTGAGTGCAATTTCAATTACCATAGCAAAATTGCAAAAAAAAAAACAAAAAAAACAACAACAAAAAAACAAAAAAATATATAAAAAAAAAAGAATACTCATCATAATATTGAAATTTTATTCCACCTAGCACTTCCGTAATTTCCCCCTTGAATAAAGATGAACCCATGTCTATTGTGATGCACAACACATCCTCATACTTAATTGATATTGGATGAAATATGGCAATGAATTTGAACAGAGGAATGGGCTTGGGATTGGGATCTGCTTATGAAACTATCTCGTATTAAAATATTTTGAGGGGTTTCATGATTGTTTGGTATAAGGTTTTTTGGTGATCATTGTGTATTAAAATGTTTTTGGAAAAGGAAATTCAAATTTCATATTGTTGAGATATATTTTGCTCGGGACTAGCAAAACTCAAGTTGGGGGGTGTGATTAGCCACTAAATGAGGCTAATATTAATTGTTAATATACATAATATTCATTTTCTTTGTTATTAATAAACACCATTTTAGTGCATTTTACACTTTGAACATCATTTCACATTATGATTGTAATACCTTCTTAAAATGCACTATTATGTGGTACATTTTTTAACATCATTTAAAGTACCCAATGATTCATCTGATTTTAAGGAATTTAATTATACATATTTTAATTTGATATTTTTTTAAATTGATATACACTTAAATATGAACATGTTTGATTCAGGGATCGGTGGAGAATTCATGGAGGATGATGGAGATATTTGGAAATGAAAGGAAGCAATTCTGGAGAAGGAAAATTGGACATCATCCCACTGATGAGGCTGTGGGGCCCAACATAAAGTTCCAATTAATCCCAAATTACGTGGGATGCTAGAAGACATGTATAGGAACAAATAACTCTTCAGTAGTTAATGCTAATTCGGCCTCCATGTTGGACATTTAGGCGGCCCAAGTTAGAGATAAAATTCTGGGCCAGATTCTGCGGCCCAGAAAAACAGCCCACTACATTGATCATATCTCGGAATCCACAACTCCAAATGGGCCCATAGTTTACAGGAGGTTATAAGAAATCCGTAGCTCCATTTTCTTCTTCTATGGACCACTCCGATTCGGACATCTAGAAAGCCTTACAGACGCGTCTGTTCGGTGAAGGAAAGCTGGCTGCCACCTCGTGTCAAATGTGGAAAAGTTCAAATTCCACAAGCTTTCCACCACCTATGGACTATAAAGATTAATTGAGATGCTTTGTACTATTGGAGGATCGACCCAAGTCTCCCAAAATGTATATTTAAGGCAGTGGTGGTGAAGGAGTTGGAGATCTTGGATGCTTTGTTTAATTGTAATGTTATGCTACATTTTTGTTGCCTCAATTTTGTCTTTCACATGTAAGTTGTTCAATTTACTTTAGTTTCTTAATAAAAGTTCTTCTTATACTCTTATTCTGTTGTTCTTAATATCACTTTGATACCGTTGGATCAAGGTGTGAATTTATTCACACCAACCCTTGTGAAATTATTCACACAACGGTGGAGTGATCATTTTATTTTTGTTGTTTTCTTTACTTCTCCATTTCCTCCCTCATGAGTCTACTTTCCGCTTACATTGAAACCATGGGATAAATGGAGGGCTAACCCACTTATGGGTTGATCCAAGGGAGTAGAAAGGGGCTGTATTGGATGTTATTTATCACCTAATTAATGTATAATCACTTCTTTAATTGGGATTTTCATTTGATGATTTTTAAACTCGATCGTCCTTGTTGAATTTAAGGTCACACACTTCAAGTACTAATACGAACCTTTACCTTGAAGTGCTCAAAACTTTGATCCTTCAAGTGTATAGGTGATTAGTATTAAAGGGTGTAGGCATTAAACCAGTAAGTGCTGATATTGTTTTATCTCCTTAAATGAACCCATCTCAAATTTAAGAAATTGAAATCATTAAAAAGAAAATATGTCCAATCCACCCCGAGCAATAACCTAGGATCAACTCATTATTTTAAATTGAATTCACTTAAATCTGTTAGATATCATTAAAACCCATCCAAAATCAATCCAATTTGGTCACTTCATAGACGAAAACAGTCCATAGAATGTACTTTTCTATAGGTTTCTTCTTAGGTCTCTGTGGATTCGATAACCCAAGCTAAACTACAAGGATCGTCTTACCTTTTTCTCTTGGGTAAATTTGGGCGTGAACCAAATTTTAGCGCCATTGCCGGGGACCTAAGTAAGTTATCTTAGACACTATCATTCTTTTTTTTCATCCCACTTCTCTCATCTCATCCCCAATTTCATTCCTATGGAAAACCCTTTTGAACAAATCCAAACATGGGGAACCTCTCCCTACTTTGATCACTCAACCCCATGTACGATGTACAATGACCATCCTAATTCCTACTTGTGGGATCATCAACAACCTACTGAACCACAATGTTTTTATTCATATGATCCACAATACATTCCAACATATTATGAGTTCCAATCCCAACAAGGCCAATCTGAACATCCTCCTATGGAATTCCAACAACATAGTTATCCTCCTGGAATAGACCATCTGTATCAACCCCTTGACCATCATGATCCACAACCATTACTTGAAAAACTGTGTCAACAAATGGAGATAATGAATTTTGAGGTTTCATCATTGAGGTTAGAACTACAAAGCATTAAAACTTTTGAGGAACCCATCCCTACACAAACTGTCCCTTCCATAACCTTATGTGAAGTGTCTAGTTTCACACAAACCCCACATGAATTTATTGAAGAACCAACCTTTGGATTTGGGATAGATGAATAGGATCAAGGAAATTTTGAAGGGACTTTAAATCAGGAGGAAATTAACTTTTTGGATTCAAAAGAGGAGAATTTGACATCATGGATTGAGTCTCCTAAGTATAACTCCATTGATGAATTTTCAAAAACACCAACCTTTGAAACATTGGGAGAAATCATAAACTTTGAGTCCATATCCATTACAAACCCCGATCTTTCCAATTTTGTGGTTGAATCTTCTATTCAAAAGGAACCAATTTTGTTGAGAAATTTGGAAAATGAAACTGAGTTGGATTCAAAATATCAACTTGTGTCTAAATGTCCTATCCAAACCGAGCCCAAAATTATTGTCCTTACATCCTCACTAAATAATACCTTCATAAGGTATAATAATGACCTTTCAATTGAAACTCATTCTTCTCTTGAAACCAAAAAAGTTGCAATGGTCATTTATGTCTTCGGAAAGACTACAGAGGAAACTAGATCAACCATTTTTGATATTCCTTGGATTTTACCACTCATTTTAGAACATAGGTTTTCACACAACAAAAATTATAAAAAAAGAATCAATCTCAATCTAGTGTACATGGAGAAATATGGGGTCCTTAAAATGTTAAAAATTAGTATTGGATAAGTTGGGTAGTTCAAGTCGAGCTAACGACATTAAACAAAGCGTTGCATGGGAGGCAACCCATGGTTTTTAAGTTTCCTATAATTTTGTTGTTTTAATAAAATTTATATTTTAATTAATCATTTTTATATTAAAAAATAAATATAGACTGTTGACCTGTTCTTCTATTATGAGTATGGATGGTTATGAAAGAGGAGCACCATATTCATCTGTGTCACGTGGTGTGATCCTTGAGTAATACCTTACCCAGAAATTTAAAAAGAAGACAATGTATCATCAGTTTATTTTATTTCATATACATACTTATATTGTACTTATATATATATATATATACTATTTTTTTTTCTTTTTCCACTAAGGGAACTCTGCAAGCGACATGAATATCAAAGGGCTAAATTGGAGCAGCAAGAACTTCAGCTTCAACCACCAGGTGATTTCATTCCATGACCCTCATTTTCAATTTCCTTTTTGAACTTTCATTCTCTACCTCTACCCATTCTAAATTTTCTTTTCTTAAAACACTGGGGACAATGTTGTTTTAAGTTGGGGGGATAGATAAAATAAAAAAAATGCTTTTGTGTCAAAAAAAATGACTGATTTGAAAAAAAAAATTAAATGGAAGGAAAAATTCCTTTAACTTTAAACATGGTAATACACATTGCACACTTTGAAACTGAATATCAAATAATTTAGCATACCCTGATTCTGATTTTAATCCTTGTATAATTTCATGAGCATAGATTTTGGAAAGTGTGGCTGTCCAATGTGATATTTCACTGTTTATATTTTCATCCAAATAAAAAAAAAAGATCACAATGCACGTCCCTTGGATAGTGGGGTATTAGTTTGAGTTCATGGGGTCCCCTAAATAAATAGAATAGGTTTGGTGATCATTTTAGTTTAATATTAGTATTCAAAAAAAATTAAAAAAAATGCGCGTAGAGCAATGAAATGACCTAATGTGTGGCTTTCGGCACTTGGGGATCGTGACTCCATAGTTGTCTGGCCCAGAGTTAGTAATTTTATCTCTATTTTTGGTAATTTGAAATTGTTTTTAACTGAGTTAACTCGAGATGATGCCCGAGTATGTGGGCTTCACTTGGTGCCCTATGGTCTTTGAGCCTGGGAGTCATCGGCAAAGTCTCGCTACAGGGGTTGACTCTTTTGAGTGCAATTTCAATTACCATGGAAAAATTGCAAAAAAAAACAACAAAAAACAACAAAAAAACAAAAAAAAATTATACAAAAAAAAAATGAATACTCATCATAATATTGAAATGTGATTCCACCAAGCGCTTCCGTAATTTCCCCCTTGAATAAAGATGAACCCCCATGTCTATTGTGATGCACAACACGTCCTCATACTTAATTGATATTGGATGAAATATGGCAATGAATTTGAACAAAGGAATGGGCTTGGGATTGGGATCTGCTTATGAAACTATATCGTATTAAAATATTTTGAGGGGTTTCATGATTGTTTGGTATAAGGTTTTTTGGTGATCATTGTGTATTAAAATGTTTTTGGAAAAGGGAATTCGAATTTCATATTGTTGAGATATATTTTGCTCGGGACTAGCAAAACTCAAGTTGGGGGGTGTGATTAGCCACTAAATGAGGCTAATATTCATTGTTAATATACATAATATTCATGTTCTTTGTTATTAATAAACACCATTTTAGTGCATTTTACACTTTTAACATCATTTCACATTATGATTGTAATACCTTCTTAAAATGCACTATTATGTGGTACATTTTTTAACATCATTTAAAGTACTCAATGATTCATCTGATTTTAAGGAATTTAATTATGCATATTTTAATTTGATATTTTTTTAAATTGATCTACACTTAAATATGAACATGTTTGATTCATGGATTAGTGGATAATTCATGGAGGATGATGGAGATATTTGGAAATGAAAGGAAGCAATTCTGGAGAAGGCAGATTGGACATCAGCCCACTGATGTGGCTGTGGGGCCCCACATACCGTCCCAATTAATCCAAAATTTCGTAGGATGCTAGAATACATGTATAGGAACAAATAACTCTTCATGAGTTAATGCTAATTCGGCCTCCATGTTGGTCATTTAGGCGGCCCAATTTAGAGATAAAATTCTGGGCCAGATTATGCGGCCCAGAAAAACAGCCCACTACATTGATCATATCGCGGAATCCACAACTCCAAATGGGACCATGTTTTACTGGCGGTTATAAGAAATAAGGAGCCCCATTTTATTCTTCTATGGCCCACTCTGATTCGGACATCTAAAAGGTCTTACAGACGCGTCTGTTCGGTTAAGGAAATATGGCTGCCACCTCGGGTCAAATGTGGAAAAGTTCAAATTCCACAAGCTTTCCACCACCTATGGCCTATCAAAATTAATTGAGATGCTTTGTACTATTGGAGGCTCGACCCAAGGCTCCCAAAATGTCTATTTAAGGCAGTGGTGGTGAAGGAGTTGGAGATCTTGGATGCTTTGTTTAATTGTAATGTTCTGCTGCATTTTTGTTGCCTCAATTTTGTCTTTCACATGTAAGTTGTTCAATTCACTTTATTTTCTTAATAAAAGTTCTTCTTATACTCTTATTCTGTTGTTCTTAATATCACTTTGATACCGTTGGATCAAGGTGTGAATTTATTCACACCAACCCTTGTGAAATTATTCACACAACGGTGGAGTGATCATTTTATTTTTGTTGTTTTCTTTACTTCTCCATTTCCTCCCTCATGAGTCTACTTTCCGCTTACATTGAAACCATGGGATCAATGGAGGGATAACCCACTTATGGTTTGATCCAAGGGAGTATCAAGGGGCTGTATTGGATGTTATTTATCACCTAATTAATGTATAATCACTTCTTTAATTGGGATTTTTATTTGATGATTTTTAAACTCGATCGTCCTTGTTGAATTTAAGGCCACACACTTCAAGTACTAATACGTACCTTTACCTTGAAGTGCTCAAAACTTTGATCCTTCAAGTGTATAGGTGATTAGTATTAAAGGGTGTAGTCATTAAACCAGTAAGTGATGATATTGTTTTATCTCCTTAAATGAACCCATCTCAAATTTAAGAAATTGAAATCATTAAAAAGAAAATACGTCCAATCCACCCCGAGCAATAACCTAGGATCAACTCATTATTTTAAATTGAATTCACTTAAATCTGTTAGATATCATTAAAACCCATCCAAAATCAATCCAATTTGTCCACTTCATAGCCGAAAACAGTCCATAGAATGTACATGTCTATAGGTTTCTTCTTAGGTCTCTGTGGATTCGATAACCCAAGCTAAACTACAAGGACTGTCTTACCTTCTTCTCTTGGGTAAATTTGGGCGTGAACCATTTATATAATAAATATATATTATATATAAATCATCTTTTACATTATTTAAATAATTAAATCATGATCTAAGTAATATGATCAAGAATAACAAGTCAAAACACGTACGAAAAATAAAGTGGTTATTACCCGAAACGTTACTTTAACATGAAATTGTTAATAAATTGATAATATAAAGTAATAAGTGAATCATATATGGTATTATATATAATAACATATTTCTGTGGTAGATTTATATAAAATTTATATTTATTATATGGGGTTTTTTAACATATACTAAGAAAGACAAAACTTAAGGTAAGGGTTTCCCATCTCACTTTTTATATCTGTGAGATACGTGTCATGTTCACCACTAATTTATTTTTTGTGGTTTATATACTTCCCATGAATTTATTATATGATTATTATACTTACATTTATGGTTACTTACATATCCATTTTATGATCACTCTTTCATGGGGTTTATGGTTCAAAAGATACCAAATCAGTAAATTAATTTTGTCTCAATTTGCCTTCTTTAAGATACTTGTCATGTTATGCACCTATATTATTCTATGAAGTGTATATACTGCCATTTGAAATGTTATATCATGAATCTAATTATTTTCATGACATTTTAAGATTCATTTAATGTTATTATTTTATGGTGATTATGATTCAAAGTTACCAAATTAGTAATAGTTTATTGTTATTATCTCATCATTTATGAGGATTATTTATGATTATGCTTCCATTGATGAAATATTATGATCCATATCTTAAGAAATATCTTTAATTTTATTATAATATGGTTATTAATTATATATTAAATAAATTTCATCATTTTTACACTCTTTGGTACTTAAGATAATTAAGAAAAAAATTAAGAAAATCTGACTTTATTTCTATTTTCAGTCGAAATTTCTATTCTTCCAAAACCATGTTTTAATAAAAAGGTTTTAAAAATATTTTCAATATTCCATTATAATTTTTAAAATTTATTTTCAAAAAAAAATTCAAAAAAATTCAAGATTCCTTTATTTTTTTTTAAAGTTATTTTCAAAGAAAAGGTTTTCAAAAAAATTTCAAGGTTCCTTTATAATTTTTCAAAGTTATTTTCAAAGAAAAGGTTTTAAAAAAATTTCAACATTACTTTATAATTTTTCAAAGCTATTTTCAAAGAAAATGTTTTTAATATTCCTTTATATGTTTTCAAGTTTATTTTCAAGGAAAAAAAATTTCAAAAATTTTTATGATTTAAAAAGATAAAAACATATTTTCTTCAAGGAATGTTTTTAATGGAATTATAAATCTTTATTTATAAGAAAAGAATTTTTGAAATGGTTTTATGAAATATAATTTCAATGAAATTATATTTTCCTTAATAAATTTTCTATGTTATCCTTTAAAATCCTTCTCCATCTAAGATGACATACTTTGTTATAGTTTATGATTTATTAGGGAAATTATCCAAGAATACCATTCATATTATTTCTTGAATAGTTTATGTTTTGATAAAATAATGTTTATAACTTCCATTTCTATTCCAAAAGTTATATTCTTTTGAAATACACTTATTTTCATGGGTTATGATTTGATGAAATGATTATAAGGCCTATAGTTTTTTCATAGGTAATGATATGATGAAATTTTTATGATAATCATTTCATTTCATGAGTTATGATATGATGATTGTTTAATTATAATATTATGGAACACATATGTATGATTTTATTATGTGGCGGGTGGGACCTATATCTCCCTCCAATGCATTGGGTAATGGTGGATGACTCATGAGTATATATTTTATGAGTGAACTTTATTACATGTTCAAAAATTATGTGTGAAGCTAATTACATTTTCACAATGTTATGTGTGGACCTTATTACATTTTCAAAATGTTGTGAATAGACTTGGTTTCATGACCATAAGTTTATGCATGAACCAGATTACAAGTTCACAATTTTATGAGTGAACCTTTTTATGTGTTCACAATGTTATGTGTGAACCTGATTACATGGTCATAATATTATGCATGGACCTGGTTTCATGTACATAAGTTTATTCATAATCCTGATTACATGTTCACAATGTTATGTGTAGTCCCAGTTTCATGTCCAAAATTTTATGTGAGGGCCTGATTTCATGTCCTTAACTTAATGAGTGAACATGTTTCTAATTATACATGTTCACAATGTTATAATATAATGTGTATGCCACAATTACATATCTTATTCTTATGTTATGCTTTCATGGTTTATTCTCTCTATTCCCTTATGTTTGATGTCTTATGAACATTCATTATATATGCCATTATTCGTGTTTATGATATTTGATATGTAGGGTATGATCTTATAATGTCATGATCATGTTCTCATACCCTTATGATCAGGTTTATGCTAACATATATTCCATGATTACCCATATTAAGCATCTGAGATCACCCCTTTTTTTGTTTCCTTTCCCCCAGGTTATGAAGATATGTATTATGTATGATGTGTCTAAAAATTGTGTTATTCATAAAGAACCTAGTGGTAGATAATGTATCTCACCTATGTACTAGTGTTTATGTTTCCATGATTACAAAGGCACTAAACTAACATGGTCCCTGGGAATCTATTTGTGTAATTTTTTAAGTATTCCATAAAAGATGATGTAATTTTGATATAAAAAAAGAGAGGATTATTATATTTTACTTGACAAGTAAGTATATTTCACTATTTTTTTAATCTAGATGAGGAAATAAATTCTCAAATCTAGGAAAAGGATCTTAAAAAAAGTATTACCTTAGTACATTCAATTCAGATTAATCGATGATCTTTTATATCATCATAGATTTATATTTTTGAGGCCCATAACTTTCCATTGGTCATTAACTTTCTTGTGATCAATGACCAGAATAACTCTCTATAATTATTTACAATTTTCCTCCATTCCCATATATGTTCTCATATTTGGAAACCTAATTTTGTGTTATTATAGATGACCTTCATATATTCTTTTCTATCTTATTAATATGTTTTTTTATTGACCCTTTTTACGATGTGGGTTTATAGCAATAGTATTTTGAATGTCCAACCATTGACTGTCAAGATAAAGTTCAAAATTGTGAAGATGTAATTTATTAAATGGGGGAGAATGTAACATAATGAGATTTTACATGAAGAAAATTATATTCAATACATTAAAGGAGAAGAAATGATATATTCATCTTTCATTACACACAACACCCAATTTAGCTTGAATTACATGCATCCTTTATGTTTTTATGTTTGATAGTGTATTCAATGCACAACACTAAACTTAAAAGACTCGTGATATATATTACCATTATAAACTAGACTTTGTAATGGTGGATATGAAAAAGATTAATTATATTATAAAAATATGGTTTACATATGTATATATAATGAATTATTTTATGACCAATTAACTAGAAATGAAAATAAAACATTTTTAAAAATAAAAAGAAATCTTTTTTCTGAAAAACTATTTTAATGCGCAGAAGTTTATTTTATTACAATAAATTAAAAAAATTACTCTTGTTTTATTATATTAATGAAATGTATATATAATATACTCAATCTAATTTTTAACATTCATCTTATGTGCTTTCATTACATGATATAAAAATAAATCCAATTTTACGCTTAAAATTGTATATTTTTTTAAAACACTTTTTATGCCTTTTATGGTGAAATTATTTTAAAAACTAATTTTTAAAACTATTATAAATTGTATTTAAAAAATAAACATTAATTTTTTTAACTTTAATATCAAAATTTAATTTAGGTTAAATTTTGGTATTTTTCATAAAATATTGATTTTTTAGTGAATAATGAAAAATACCAATTTTTGTAAAAAGAAGTCTCTTCCTTTAAATAAATTAAGTAATTTAAAAGTACCAATTTGTTTTTAATATGTGTTAAATTAACCTAAGTTACATTTAATCTAGTGAATTACTTTTAATCAACTTTATATTGGTTTCTATCAGAAGTTTTTTTTGGATTTAAAAAATGTTTTTCTAAAAACTATTTTAAATTACAAAATGTTTCTCCTTTTTAATAAATAAAAATAATATTTAATGGGGAATTTTTTAAATAAAATGTATAGATTTTATATCATTAAATATTTATTTATTTTAATACAATGATTATTTTTAGTCAGAGTTAATATAGAATCATCTTTTTCTAAAAAAATACTCTTCTTAAAAATTTGTTGTATCACCGCATCTATGAAATTAATATTAAATTAAAATTTTCCACTTATGTAAATTGAATTTGAAAAAATGGATTAAAAAGTTTGAATAATCATAATTTCTAATTTCTAATAAGTAAAACTGTCATGACTCGTCCCCCGGGGTCGGTGTCGTGAGTACCTCAAACCAGCCTTCCATAGGCCAAGGGTTGGCGGATAGCACCGGAAAAAAAATTCCCAAAAATGGGAAGGCATTGCCTCAAAACCTGTACACTCACAAGCATGTCACACTACACAAAAGTAAAACACAATAGAATATAGTTCTCCACATCAACCAGTCACCTCCATGTACCACCTAGTCCTCGCTTTTATAGTCTTAATCGAGCTGCTCGTCATCAGCACAAGACACAACATGGTGCGGGCGAAGCCCGTGTAGGGGTGAGTATAACAATACCCAGTAGGGACCCTGAGACGCCTGAAGGTATATCAGAATTCCACTAAGGAAAACACATAGCACGATCTAAATCACAAATCACAAAGCAAAATACTCAACTCAAACTAGGTATAACTTAAGTACAAGAGTACAGATGATTAGTTATAAGGCTAGATCATCTTATTCTGTCAAAGGGATCTATTACTGATCCACATAGGATCTCTAGGTGCTGATCCACATAGGATCTCTAGGTGTTGATCCACACAGGATCGCTCAGTACTGATCCACACAGGATCACTCAGTGCTGATCTACACAGGATTTCTAGGTGGTGATCTATACAGGATCGCTCGGTGCTGATCCACACAGGATCGCTCAATGCTGATCCACATAGGATCGCTATTCATTCTTCACATCTCAGTCATCCATTGGATTCCCCACACTCGGTGCGCTTGAGTTCCGTAGAGTATTCTCCTCAATATATCGGTCGTACCTCCACTTCCAAGAAGTTCCACAAAGGAGTATCCCAAATGACCTTCATGTTGTAAGGGTTCCAACGTGACTGACGGTGCGTCAATCAGACGCTCAGTCTGTGAGTTATAGGCATTTTAGTACTGAGGGCCCAGTTTGATTTGGGTTCAATCCAACCCAGTTGTACTCCAACTTTCTCCAAAACTCAGGTGTAGTATCTCAAAATGATCGTCTCATTCCAAGTAATCCAACTCCGTAGACGGTTTGTCAAACGGACATCCAGTTTGTGAGATATGGAATTTTAAGCGTATCTGGACTAAAAAGGGTCTGGGTCTGGTCTGACCCGGTCAGACTGACCCAACCGAAGCTGGACTGGGCTAACCCAACCCGTTTCGGGTCGACCCGACCCATTTCGGGTCTGGCCTGAACTGTCTAGGTCACGGCGGGCTCGGCCTGCTGGGCAGCGGACCGGCCTGGCCCGCCTGTTGGGTGCGAGCCATGCGAGGGATCGTGCAACCCCTTCTTCCTAAATGGATCAAGAGATGTTCGGCTCTTCAACCAGTGGCACAATATGGTGACACCTCACTGTCTGTGGGATCCACAGGGCGTGGTTCCCCCTCCCCCGTAGCTTCGAAGCCACGACCTCTATCTGCGGCACGCAACGGCGCGCTGCCCTTCTGCCAATGTGGCCAGCTGAAATTCGGTCTCCCCTGCTAGTCTGCCGCGGCACCTCCCCCTTCTGCGACTCATGAAAGTCGGTTTCCACCTTCACCCGTCGACGCCGGTCGCTGGTGACGTCGCGCTATCGGGTCTTCCGTGGGCCACCAGGTGAGCTTCGGTGGTCTGTTTTCCCTTCCGAAACCACCTATGGGCCTCTCAGGATGCTGCCAACATTGTGTGGCTTTCAGGTTCATCTTGCTACTCTATTTTCTGGTTTCCCACAAAGAATGCAACAAATATCAACCCGGCAGAGGGTTCGAGCCTTGTTCATTTGGCATGTGCCCTCCGTGTTAGTATCATAATAAGGGTGAGATTAATTCATCTTCAATCTCTTAGAATTAATCAAGAAAAAGTCCCTCAATCAAGACAAAACCCCCTACCTCGAGATATGTTGGGTGATGTTGGGGTGGTGGCGGGATAATCTACGTTCATTGAAGGTTCCATCATTCATCGATCCTATATTGTTTCCTCAACGGGCGTCATTCAAGCTTCCATTCTTTGTTGGAAGGGTTGAGTGTTGGTGCTTCATCATATTTCTTCCACCAATCCTCCACCCTCTTTCCTTTGACAAGGATTTTAAAATCCAAAGGATGAATTAAAGTGATCAAACCTCCTTTCAATTAATGGATCATTAATTGCTGTAATTAATGAACCTATTAATTAAATGATAGGTGGTTACACATCCTATGTGTAACCGAGAATTTAATATCATTTATTAAATGCCTGACCACCTTTGTGGTCCCCTCCACCTCCACTTAAGAAGTGGTAGGAAATTTAAAATAACATTTTTACATTATTTTATTATCCTTCTAAAAACTCTGCAAAACTAAATTTTTTACCCGACCTACTATGGTCAAAGTTAATCCTTCCTTAAGCAAATCTCAGTGCTGCGAGTTTAATGGTGCCCTCGGATTTCAATTCCAAGCACTGGTTCAAAAGCTTTAAATTTAGGATTTCACCTTTACTGAACGTACCATAAAAATAGTTCAAAATTATATTTCGGGCACACGGGGTCTCGGAATCACATGTCGTCAATTTTCACAGACTCATAATAATTCCAAATAATTTTAAAAACAATTATATGGAATTTATTGGTCTTTATATTCTCCCAACCTTAGGGCCTTTCATCCCCAAAAGCTATAAAAAAAACTAGGGAAACAAATGGGGGTACTGAGCATGCATCTAAGCCTCCCTCTCCCATGTGCTCTTCTGGAGATTCTCGTGCTACCAATGAACTCGCACCAGAGAAATCGACAGCCCATGAAGGAGCCGCTTCTGTCAATCATCTATCTCCATTGGGAACTCTGCAAATATCACCCTAACATCGATGTCTGGCTCACCCTAGTCGATAACATGTGATGGATCATGCACGTACTTCCTCAGCTGTGACACATGGAAAACATTATGCACCTAGTATGTAAAGACCCAGAAATTTCAAGGAAATTTTTTTTCTTAAATACTTTGGAATTTTATGAGTCTTTGGCTTCTGACGGAACTTTATTACGAGGCCCGGTGTGCCCGGAATCAATTTCCGAAGTTTAGCTCGGGTACGTTCAGTAAACAAAGGAGCGGGTTTCTCTATCGTTTGAATCGGTGCTCGGAATTGAAATCTGAGGGCACCGATGAACTCGAAACACCGGTAATTTCTTAAGGGGACCTTTACCACAGTTTTGTTTTAAGCGGGTTGAGAATTATTATTTGGGGAATTAGTTTAAAATAAATAAAATTGTTAGAACAATTTTATTTTATAACTTTGGAAGTTAAACCCTCCCATGGGAAGTTGTTGGTGGGGCTCACAACCACCCAACTTCCCATGTGTGGATAAATGATAGGTGGTGCCCACACGAGCCCCAACCTTTCATCTCCCTTAACCCTATTTAAAATCCCCAAATAACTCCCTTAAACCCCCCACCCCATTAAACACCCTTGTTTAATGTTGACAACTCTCCCAACATTTATGAGATCTACCACCTCCTATCCCTCTCTTTAATTAATTGCCAACACATTTAATTAATGAGTTGGTTTGAATGTTTGAATTTTAAATGGCTTCTGTTAAATAAAATAATAAGGTATCTTATTATTTTATTTTGGGAAAGGCTTTTGTTGTGTGGGAGCTCTTGAATTTTTGGGGAACAACCCCGACCCTCCGACGAAGAATGGTGACTTCTTCGAAGAAGAACACCAGTTCCACGAAAAAAGATGATGCTCCAACCACTCTATTCTCCACGACAAGTGAGGAGACGCCACTTTCTCCTCAGATGCACTCAGACATTGCCTATGAATTTTTTTCCCGCGACGCCGTCTTTCGCAATGCCCGACGTGCGACGTCAATTATCGAGGTAGGGGTTATGTTCAATTTTAATGGATTAAATTTGTGCCTCGGTTGATCGTTGTTTAACCTTGATTGTCAGGGCCTATTGTTATCTCTTAACGAGGAGAGCATGGGCCGAACGAACATGGCCCAACGACCCTCCGCTGGAACTTGATCTTTTTAGAATCGGCTATCAGAGGCGGAACACGGAAGAGAATAACGGCGCAAGGGCCACCGTTGGTCATGCTAAGAAAAGCCGCGGCCAAGTGGGCCGCAATGGAGGAAGCACAGCACCATCGCTTTGGCTGTGCAGCGGGAACCGTGGCCCGCTTTGTGGGCCCCTTCGGCGGAAGGATTGTCTGGCCCGTCAGCCGGCCAGTCGAAGCAAGGCCGCGACGCCACGAGGGCACCGCGCTGGACAACCCGCGGCCCGCCCATGAAGACCGCTTGCACCATAAGGCCGGCCGGTCTAGTCGGCCGGTTTGGGAGGGCGGCGCCGCCAGTTCGGGCAGCCGAGGGGCTGCGCCCCCGCCTCGTACCGCTCGGCCGGCTGGCTGAGCCGGCCGGGCCGGGTCCCGCCACCTCGGGCCAGGCCGTTCCCCTCAGGCTGGGCCGCATGAATATTCAGGCCAGTCCGACACACCTACCGGGTCGGACCCGCTAAAACTGGCTGACCCGACCCGCCAGCCCACTGGGCTTAACGGGCTGGGCTCGTTGTTCACTTAAATGTGAATAACTTAAAGACCGCGCGTCCGATCGACACGCCATCTGCGGAACTGGGACCCTATCGACGAGGCTGTACTTTTTTGATACTCTAAGTTAGTTTTGGACAACTTTGGTAAATGGTCGGGTTTGGAATGAGCATGTTTCCAACCAGGCCCCTAGAACGAAAAGGCCAATATCTCTCAGACCGGGCGCCCGATTGATGCGCCATCTATCGCGTTGAGTTCCTTTTGATGAGACAGAACTTTGGGATATATCAACTCTGGACTTTGTGATAGTTGATTCATCGACCCCTTTACTCGAGGAGCGGACCCTCCCGGAATCGAGTACGCTGCGTGTGGGAACCCTTGAGCTGGTTGCGACTGCGACGACTACCGTGTTGGAATCCTCTATGGGTCCGACAACGATGAAGAATGTACTTGGATCCTATGTGGGTTCACCAATGAGGACAACTGTACTTGGATCCTCCGTGGGTTCGGCAGTTAGGACAACTGTACTTGGATCTTACGTGGGTTTGGTAGTGATGGTTACTGTACTTGGATCCTACGTGGGTTCGGCAGCGACGAATTCTTTACTTGGATCCTACGTGGGTTTGGCAGAAGAGATGATCCAGAGGCTTCATATAATCATGTCCACCTCTCTTCAAAAGTAGTATACATGTGTGAGCTGATTCTTGTCTTTCAATAATTATCATTGATGTGATTGACTTCTTTCTTATGTGGACCAGATTGTGCATGGGCTCGGAAGTTGGAGCTGAACTGAGATTAATGACTTAGGTATATTTATGAGCATATACCTAAGTAGAGTTGGTTGATACTTTGTGTTTGTATCTTTTCTTTGTGGTTTATCCTTCATGGATTCTAGGAGACCTTCAGGAGTCTTGGGGTCCCTACTGAGTATCGTTATACTCACCCCTACACGGGCAATGCCTGCACTACATTGTGTTGGTTGCAGATGATGGACATCACTGATCGTGGTTGAGGCTTGAGGATCTAGACAGTATCCGGATGTGGGCCACCAGGTGGGATATACACGAAGTGGACGGATAGACCCGAGGTACCAACAAGACTATTTGTACCCACCCTTCAGGTGGGATTCCCGAAGGACGACTCGGTGGTTTATGCTTTACTTTACAGCTATTGTACTTTCTTTCTCAGTTGTACTGTACTTTCAGTTGGGTATTTATACTGGCCCATTTACTTTCCAGCACTTACTTTTGTACTCAGTTTTACTTAGTGCTTACTTCACTTGCATACTTTGTTGTGTTTGTTTACTTTTATAAAGGCAATTCCTTCCCTTTTACTGGTATTTATGCCTTTGGCACTAGTCGCCAGCCCCTGGCCTATGGAAGGTAGGATTGGGGTAGTAACGGCACGGGCCCCGAGGAAGGGTCATAACAAATTAGTATCAGAGGAGTTGGTTCTACTGTAGAACTCAGGACTCTGAAAATTTCTTATCTATGAACAAATAGTGTTAAGAGTATTGAGTGTGGTTTTCAGTCTAGGGATTCCAGTGTTAGTGTGGAGGCTGATGTATCCATGAACCAGGACCTTGAATTCTTATTTCTGACTCAGTGCTCGAAAACACTGATTGCATCTATGTTTCAAAAGTTTTCTTTGTGATTACTTTGTGTCAGCTCACCAGGTATACTGTTTGACTATGGCGCACCTGTTTCTTTTCAGGATGTCCCCATGAAGGCAGCCAGCTAGGGTTCCTAGTTACGTGTAATATGGAATCCCACCAAGCGATGAGGCCTTGGTGTAGGGCCCCATTACAGTGGAGGCACCAGCGGTACCACTACCCGTTGAGCCACCGATGTCACCAGCCCCAGCAGCAGAGAGTGCATGCCACCTGAGTGCGTTGCATGAGTTTCAGCGATAGAGGTCGCCCAGGTTCCGTGGAGAGACAGACCCTCAGGAAGTCAAGGATTGGCTGGAGCCTATCATCAGAGTCTTCAGATTGGTAGGGACACCAGCTGACGTTATGGTGATCCTTGTCGTGATATTACTGCATGCAGTAGCAGGTAGATGGTGGAGCCTAATGCTCCAGGTGCACGACGAGGCATCTCTACTTTGGACGGACTTCGCAAGCCTCTTCCGCTCGGAGTTTGTTCTATCCACCCTCTGTGCAGTGCACATCCAGGAGTTACTATAGCTGCGGCAGGGAAGCATGACAGTAGCCCAGTACTCGGCGATATTTACCAACCTCTCGCGTTACTCCACGGACATGGTACGGGACCCATTCTTCTGGGCTCGGACCTTTGAGCAGGGACTGAGGCATGAGATCAGGGCTTCAATGATCTCCCTCATCATTTCGACACAAGCATGAGTACTGGACCGATCCATTCTTGTGAAGAGCTTTCTTACTGAGCCGACGCCAGCAGTGAGACCCACCACAGGGTGACACATAGCGGAGTCTTCTACAGCCAGCAGTAGACAGATGTCGCAGAGGTCCAAGCGAACCAGGCCATCGGGTGGGAGACCTCAGGATACTAGTTCGGATGTGAGGGGCACATAGAGAAGAGCCAGCCATACGAGGGGCAAGTAGTTCTATCCATGTGGCGGGAAGGGCCACATGGCTCATGACTGCCCGACCCTCCATGCAGACGAGCAGCGGATAGTTGAGGGACCACCCAGGCAGAGGCAAAGGTTCGACCGTGGCGGTCCGCAGGGAGTAGGCAGACGAGGCAGAGGAGTTGGCCGATCAGCGGGTGGTGGATGATGTTTCGAGGCTCTACCACCACCACCACCAGGAGGACCACCCCGACCACAGGGAGCTGGAAGACATGGGCAGGCTCAGCTCCAGGCAGTCGAGGCCTACAACCACGGCGCACCTGAGATGATTTGAGGTACTATCTGTGTCTACTCCACCCTTGTTGTAGTTCTTATAGACACAGGAGTGATTCATTATTTTATTTTCGCTGACCTTGTTCAGAGCTCGGAGATTCCGACGGAGCCATTGACTCGATCCTTACGGCTAGAGACACCTACGGGAGCAGACTCCACGATTACGCACTGGTGCCAGCAGTGTGAGATTACTCTTGGAGGCAAGAGATTTGGCTGGGATCTTCTTGTAGTGGCGTCGAGGCCTTACGATGTTATCTTGGGTATGGATTGGTTATCTATAGTCCATGACCAGGTCGACTATATTAGGTGCAAAGTTCGGTGTGTCCACACAGAAGGGAGCAAGTTCACCTTCACCGGTGATAAGGGGGCCTTTTCAACACAGGATGGACTTATGCAGAGGAGAGGGCAGCCGATCACACATCAGTTGGTTAGTCTCATCCTAGGAATGGTTGATGTGCGGAGTCCGAGTTTTCCTATTGTGGTGGATCAATATGCAGAAGTTTTTTCTGACGACGTTCTAGGACTACCTCCTCGCAGAGAGGTGGATTTCTACATTGAACTGTACCCTGGGATAGCACTGATATCTACTCCAGCATATCGGATGGCTTCCGCCGAGCTTCGTGAGCTGTGGGTACAGCTGGAGGACTTATAGGGAAAGGGATTCATCTGACCCAGTGTTTCACCCTGGGCTTCTCTGATTTTATTCGCCAAGAATGCGGATGGGAGCTTACGACTATGTGTCGACTACCATCGCCTGAATCGAGTGACCATAAAGAACAAGTACCCACTCCCGAGTATTGATTACCTCTTTGATCATCTCAAGGGAGAACGATGGTTCTTGAAGATAGGACTCAGGTCAGGCTGTCATCAGCTCAGATTTTGAGACGAGGATGTGCAGAAGACGGCTTTCAGATGTCAGTATGGCCACTACGAGTTCTCGGTTATGCCCTTCGGCATAACCAACGCACCAGAAGTGTTCATGAGTCTCATGAACAGGATCTTTGAGCCTTACCTCGATCGTTTTGTCATAGTATTCATCAAAGACATACTGATTTACTTGACTACTGAGGAGGAGCACGCCTACCACTTACGGGTTATACCAGACACACTCCGAGAGCACCAGATTTATGGTAAGCTCTCGAAGTTCCAGTTCTGGATTTGAGAGGTTCACTTCTTAGGGAATGTCATCTCGGAGGTGGGAGTTGCAGTGGATCCTGTGAAGATCGAGGCAGTACTTGCTTGGGAGCCACCCAGGAGCGTGACAGAGGTGCGTAGTTTCATAGGTCTGGCTGGGTACTATCGAAGATTTGTGCCAGACTTCTCCAGAGTTGTAACACCGCTTCCAGCTTTGATGAATAAGGTTAAACCCTTCTTGTGGTCAGATAGATTCCAGTAGAGATTCCAGGAGCTGAGATAGAGATTGACCAGTGCACTCATCTTGAGGCTACCGGAGGAGGGCGTTGGGTACGTGGTTTACTGTGACGCATCAGGGACCAGACTCGGGTGTGTCCTAATGTAGGAGTGAGCAGTGATCACCTATGTTTCATGGAAGTTGGGGAAACACAAGCATAACTACGCTACCCATGACCTGGAGTTAGCAGCAGTGGTCTTCGCCCTGAAGATGTGGCGACACTATCTGATGGACGAGCGCTTTACAGTCTACTCTAACCACCAGAGTCTCAGGTACATTTTCTCGCAGAAGGACCTAAACCTGAGACAGCGACGATGTCTTGAGTTCCTCTAGGACTATGACTTTGAGATATTCTATACTCCTGGGAAGGGGAACATAGTAGATGATGCTCTCAGCAGGAGATCGGGCATTCAGCTACTTGGAGAGTCGATGGAGCAGTTAGCCGCTTTGCAGATATCCTTCATGGATAGAGATGGGGAAGAATTTCTACAGTCTCTCATAGTCACTCCTCCACTACTTCAGTGGTCCAGAGAGGCACAGCATGGGTGCATTGACTGTGTGACGCAACGTGCTCAGATTTCCATAGGGCAGACGCTTGATAGATTTTCTGAAGTAGGAGAGAACGTCATCCTCTTCAGGGTACATACCATGGTACCAGTTGCACTGCAGGAGGAAGTTCTGAGGAAGTTTCACACTTCCCCTCTAGTGGTATACCCTGCAGTGGAGAAGATGTACCAGGACCTCAGAAGACAGCACTGGTGGCCGGGTATGAAGAATGCTGTATCAGAGTTTGTTTCACGATGCCTCACTTGCCAGCAAGTGAAGGCGGAGCACCAGGCACCATCAGGCTTGGTACAGCCCTTAGAGGTTCTGGAGTGGAAGTGGGATGGGATATCCATCGATTTCATGACGGGGCTTCCACGTAAATCCAAGGGACACGACTCTATCTGGGTGATCGTCGACCGACTCACCAAGTCGGCCCACTTCCTTCCGATCATAGAGCAGGGATCAGTAGAGATCTTGGGACGCCACTACGTTCAGGAGATCATACGGCTTCATGGTGTGCCATCATCTATCGTCTCCGATCGAGATGCTCTCTTTACATCCCATCTTTGGAAGGGGTTGTAGGAGGCATTTGGGACGCAACTACGCCTGCGCACTGCCTTTCATCCTTAGATGGATGGCCAAACGGAGAGGACCATACAGACTCTCAAGGACATGCTCTGTTCATGTGTCCTTGACTTTTGTCGTAGTAGGGAGGATCACCTACCATTGGTGGAGTTTTCATACAATAACAGATACCACTCCACCATCGGGATGGCACCATACAAGGTACTATACAACCAACTTTGTAGATCACCTCTGTGCTGGACTGACCCTGGGGAGTCAGCACTTGTAGGACCAGAGATGGTTTAGGCTACGATGGAGAAGGTGTAGATCATCCAGGAGTGGATGAGGACTGCACAGAGTAGATAGAAGTCCTATGCTGATAGGAGACGGATACCACTGGAGTTCGAGGATGGAGACCACATTTTCTTATGGATCTCACCTCGATGTGGATTATGGAGATTTGGTCGGGGCGGCAAGTTATCTTTGCGCTTCGTCGAATCTTTCCAGGTCCTCAGCAGGGTAGACGAGGTGGATTACCGCCTAGCCCTTCCACCTCAGTTGCACCGGGTGCATGATGTCTTCCACGTATCTCAGCTGAGGAAATATGTGCACGATCCAACCCACATAATTGATCATGGGGAGCTGGACATCGATGATGGGGTTACATTCACGTAGGTCCCTGTGGAGATCGAGGATCGATAGAAGCGGATCCTATGTGGATGGTCGATTCCTGTGGTTCATATTCATTGGCAGTACGGGAACCTCTATGAGAGAACATGGGAGCGAGAGGCTCAGATGCATGCACAATACCCCCATTTGTTTCCCTAGTTTATGTTGCAGCTTTATAGGGACATAAATCCCTGAGGTGGTAGTAATGTAATGACCTGAAAATTTCAAGGAAATTTTTTTTCTTAAATACTTTGGAATTTTACAAGTCTGTGGCTTCTGATAGAACTTGATTCCGAGGCCCGGTGTGCCCGAAATCAATTTCCGAAGTTTAGCTCGTGTACGTTCAGTAAATTAATGAGCGGGTTTTTCTATCTTTTGAACCGATTCTCAGAATTGAAATCTGAGGGCACCGATGAACTCGCAGTTCTGGTAATTGCTTAAGGGGACCTTTACCGCAGTTGCATTTTAAGCGGGTTGAGAATTATTATTTGGGGAATTAGTTTAAAATAAATAAAATTGTTAGAACAATTTTATTTTATAACTTTGGAAGTTAAACCCTCCCATGGGAAGTTGTTGGTGGGGCCCACAACCACCTAACTTCCCATGTGTGGATAAATGAGAGGTGGGTCCCACATGAGCCCCAACTTTTATCTCCCTTAACCCTCTTTAAACTCCCCAAATAACTCCCTTAACCCCCCCCCCCCATTAAACACCCTTGTTTAATGTTGACAACTCTCCCAACATTTATGAGATCTACCACCTCCTCTCCCTCTCTTTAATTAATTGCCAACACATTTAATTAATGAGGTGGTTTGAATGTTTGAATTTTAAATGGATTATGTTAAATAAAATAATACGGTAGCTTATTATATTATTTTTGGAAAGGCTTTTGTTCTGTGGGAGTTCTTGAGTTTTTGGGGAATAACCCCGACCCTCTGACAAAGAATGGTGACTTCTTCAATGAAGAACGCCGGTTCCATGAAGAATGATGACACGCCAACCATTCTCTTCTCCAAGAAAAGTGAGGAGATGTTTCTTCCTCCTCGGACGCACTCCGACATCGCCTACGAATTCTTTCCCCGCGACGCCATCTTCCGCGACGCCCAATGTGCGACGTCAATTATCGAGGTAGGGGTTATGTTCAATTTTAATGGATTAAATTTTTTCCTCGGTTCGTCATTGTTTAACGTTGATTTTCATGGCCTATTATTATCACTTAACGTGGAGGGCGTGGGCCGAACAAACACGGCCCGATGACCCTCCGCTGGAACTTGATTTTTTTAGAATCGACGATCGGAGGTGGAACGCGGAAGAGACCGACAGTGCAAGGGCCACCGTCACGCACGCTAAGAAAAGTCGCGGCCAAGCAGGCCGCGGTGGAGGAAGCCGGCACCGTCGCGCCGGCTATGCAGCGGGAACCACGGCCCGCTCTGCGAGCCGCTTCGGCGGAAGGACCGGTCGGGCGGAGCAAGGTCGCAGCGCTAAGAGGGCGTCGTGCTGGAGAACCCATGGTCCGCCCATGCGGGCCGCTTGTGCCAGAAGTCCGGCCGGCCTAGCCTGCCGGTTTGGGAGGGCGACGCCGCTTGCAGCCGCCGGTTCGGGCAGCAGGGGGGCCACATCGGGCCGGGCTGGGTCGAGCCGGGCCGCGCCGAGCCGGACCGCACTGGGTTGGGCCGAGCCGGGCCATGTCGGGCCGCGCAGAGCTGGGCCGCGCCGGGTCGGGCCGCGCCGGGCCGGGCCACGCCCCGCTAGGTCGGGTCGCGCCACCTCGGGTCGGGCCGCACCCTCTTCAGGCCGGGCCACACCCCTCAGGCCGGGCTGCACAAATCTTTGGGCTGGTCCGACACCCCTACCAGATCGGACCCATCAAAACTTGGTGACTCAACCCGCCATCCCACTGGGCTTAACGGGCTGGGCCCGTTGTTCAATTAAACGTGAATAACTTAAAGACCGTGCATCCGATCGACGTGCCGTCTGTGGCATTGGGACCCTATCGATGAGGCGGTCCTTTTTCAATACTCTAAGTGATATTTCGACAACTTTGGTAAACTTTCGGGTTTGGAACGAGCATATTTCCAACTGGGCCCCTGGAACGAAAAGGCCAATATCTCTCAGACTGGGCGTCGGATTGACGTGTCATTTGTCGCGTTGAGTTCCTTTTGATGAGACAGAACTTCGGGATACATCAACTCTGGACTTAATGAAAGTTTATGTATCGACCCATTTACTCGAGGAGCGGACCCACCTGGAATAGAGTACGCTGTGTGCGGGAACCCTTGAACTGGCTGCGACTGCGACGACTACTGTGCTGGAATCCTCTGTGGGTTCAACGATGATGAAGACTGTACTTGGATCCTATGTGGGTTCAGCAGTGAGGACGACTGTACCTGGATCCTCTGTGGGTTTGGTAGTGATGACGATTGTACTTGGATCCTACTTGGGTTTGGTAGCGATGGTTACTGTACTTGGATCCTACGTGGGTTCGGCAGTGATGACTTATGTACTTGGATCCTACGTGGGTTTGGTAGAGGAGATGATTTAGAGGCTTCATCTAATCATCTCCACCTCTCTTCAAAAGTAGTATACCTGTGTGAGCTGAGTCTTGTATTTCAATCATTATCATTGATTTGATTGACTTCTTTTCTGTGTGGATCGGATTGTGCATGGGCTCGAAAGTTAGAATCGAACTGAGATTGATGACTTAGGTATATGTATGGGCATATACCTAAGTAGAGCTGGTTGATACTTTGTGTTTGTATATTTTCTTTGTGGTTTAATCTTCGTGGATTTTGGGAGACCTTTGGGAGTCTTGGGGTACCTACTGAGTATCGTTATACTCACCCCTTCATGGGCAATGCCCGCACTATGTTGTGTTGGTTGCAGATGACGGATAGCACTGATCGTGTTTGAGGCTTGAGGAGCTGGACAGTATCTGGAGGTGGGCCACCAAGCGGGACGTACACAAAGCAGACAGACGGACCCGAGGTACCGATGAGACTATCTGTACCCACCCTTCAGGTGGGATTCCCAGAGGACGACTCAGTGATTTCTTCTTTACTTTACATCTGTTGTACTTTCTTTCTCAGTTGTACTGTACTTTCAGTTGGGTTTGTATACTAGCCCATTTACTTTACATCACTTAATTTTGTACTCAGTTTTAATTAGTGCTTACTTCACTTGCGTACTCTATTGTGTTTGTTTACTTTTATAAAGGAAATTTTTTCCCTTTTACCGGGATTTACGCCTTTGGTGCTAGTCGCCAGCTCCTAGCCTGTGGAAGGTGGGCTTGGGGTAGTCACGGCACAGGCCCCGAGGCTGGGTCGTGACATGGTAAATCTGTGGGGGTTGAGCTAGATTGTATGCCACCTCTCTTACTCTATTGAGGATCTAGAATGGTCTGATGAACCTCAGATATATCATGCCACCTCGGCCAAACATCTATAATCCTTGTCGAGGTGAGACTCGTGGAAAGGAATGGTCTCCCTCCTCAAATTCCAAGGGTTCCATCTCCTACCATCATAAGAATTTTTTCATCTCTGTGCAGTCTTCATCCAATCATAGATGATCTTTACCTTCTCTGTGGTAGCTTGTACTAACTCAGGACCCATAAGTTCCGACTCCCCTGGCTCTGTCCAGCATAGAGGTTGTCACGAACCAGCCCGAGTCGACCCTGAACTGGTCACCCAGGCCAGCCAGCGACAAGTCCCGAGGGGTGTTCCTGATCCTCCTGGGATGGTGACAAGAACCAAGGTCATCAATAGAGTACATAAGGGAATTATTTCTCCCATATATAAACAATCAAACAAACAACGGAAATAAACAGACAACCCAAAATGAATTTATATAAAAATTGAACTAAATATTATTTGTACAAGAAACTAAAAGTAGAACAAAACCAATAACTCAACTGAACAATCCCGATAACCAACTAAGTCCAAGTGAAACTTCTGTTCACTCTCCAACACAATGATCAAATGTCGCCCAAGGTGATCGAACTAAAGATGAAACCTGCACAAGTTCTAAAAAAAGAATAAGACTATAGGCGTGAGTATTAAAACTCAGTAGGTTAGCCCGATATTCTATTCCCAATTCACATTCCATTAAAATAAAAGAAACATAAATTTATAGTTTTAAATTAAAGATATGAAAGTATGGTTTTAAATGAGGTTCCATGCTATAATAATTATCAGACAAAAACATTAATGTTTAATAAACAAAAATGCAAGTAACAATTTTTTTCAAATAGGTGCAACTTCAAAATGAAAATAGTTTTCAAGAGGGATGCTTTAAATAATTTTAACTTTTAAATAAATAACACATACTACTTAATTTACAAACCAAATACACCGTATACCAATGGTGAGTACAAAATATCCAATGAGAACTAGTCACGGGAACACCCCTAGGCACTAGTTAGTTGTGAGCCCCAGGTACCTCGTATCTCGGTGAAAGTAACCATAATAAATATCCATTCTCGTGCATGAGACACTAGTAGGGAACATACCCATAACCTAGTGGTCCCCAATAATCATCATCATCATAGTTTAGTTAGTGTTGTCATCGTCAAACTTGCTACGTGAAATAGAGGCCAAACCCCACAGAATCACTAGCATACTAGTACACGTCCGCCCACCTAGATACCCGGGATTCCCTTTAGTGCTCAATCAAGTTACACATATTATCAAATACACATTTCACATCCAAATTCCATTCCCAAACCATAAAACACAAACATCCCATAAACTTTATTCATTTTTCTTACATGAATCAACAAACTGTTAAATATTTTCGTAAAATAATTTCATGAAGTGTATTGAGGCTTTGCACATAAAATTCATTCAAAAACACTCTTTCAATTATAAACACACATAAAAACCAAACCAAATCATATTTGGAATCCCTAAAAAATTTAATAAAATCATTTCACGGACCATAAAACAATCCCAATTGCACAACTTGGTATATACAAGTAAAACACTCCTTCATTTTTAGGAAATGCCAAACGGGCCTTTAAACATTTTCTCAAAACTAATGTTTGACGAAGGTATGCATTTAAATTTTATTAAGGATGTGTATAAACACCATTTAAAGCAAAAAAAACCACATTCATAAATATCTTATAATACTCAGGTTACATATTCAAAAGACAACCATTTTAATAAAGATGTGAAACGGTCCATTTTTGGGCAACTCGGGCCAAAATATGTTGTAAACCAAAACCCACTTGTTTGTAAAACCAAATCCAAATTTTAAATCCATATAAGGACCCAAAAATACCATTTATCATTCTTCCAATTCATTTATAAATCCAAACAAATAACTTTTAAATCACACATCACACATAAAAGCCAATCGGGCAATTTACCGAACACATGACATGCCCTTTTTAAACAACACAATTTATTTTAAGTATGTGAAAATGAATAAAACACCAATTGAATGCCATATTTTCATTCAAGATACTATAACATGTTAAAAATACCATAAACCAGATTATAAACCTCACAAAATATTTTCAAAATATAACGGAACATTTAAACAAACACTTGTTGAGAACTTTCATGACAAAACAACACTACCTTTCACAAAACAATGATTAAACAACCAATTTTCACACCAAGAAAATTATAAAAAGTCTTAAAAACAATAATAAACATTTATATCAGTTTATGAAAATATTAAAATGATGAAACTTGAATGATAAAGGCATGTGAAATGGATATCCTACCTCAAATCCTTGGCGTAATTGAAACGCACACCCAAAATCACCCACAGTGGGTTTATAAACCCTAAAACTATAAATACCATACCTAAAAAAACTGAAAACCCATCAAAAAAACATTTTATAACAAAAAAATAGGTCAATAAATACTAGGGGACAATATATATCCAAGAAATAATGAAAGGAGGGGGAAGAGGAAGGAGAAAGGAGAAGGAATCTCACCTTTCACCCTAGAAAACTCTTCGTCTTCCATTAGATATGAAACCCTAGAGAGAATTGAATGTCTTGAAACTTCTTGGAGAGACTCCTAAGGTCTGGAAGAACCAGGGAAATAATATTTATGTCCAAAAGAGTATGAATTGATTTATTTATGAATGATACAATTTACCTTGTCAATTCTGGACAATTTAAGCTATCCTGAGAATTTTCTCCCTAATCCGCGGCCCATATGAGCTCCAAAGAGGTAAAATAGATTATGAGGGTTATTATAGGGTTATTGGGTTATAGGGTGAGGTGAAATAACCGAGAAATATTAAAAAATGAAAACGATATAAAAGAAATGATTTATTTTTTTTAAAACAGGAAATGGGCCCATGGGCTGGCCCAATACCTAAATAAGTAACCCAAATTCACCCTGCTTATGAATTTATAATGGGTACAAAAGGATAAATAAGTTTTAATATATCAGTATAAGACAAGTGGGAAGTTTAATGGGTGAAAAAGGATGAAAAAAAAAATAGTTATAAAACAAACAAATTCGGTTTTTAAAACTGGGAATGGGCTCACGGTTGGCCCAAATCATGAAGTAACCACCCTTTCTTCAAAAACTACTAAACAAACAATGGGGATCCCAATTTAGGGTGGTTAGACATATATGAAACTTAAAAACTCAGGATTCATCTCACCAAATACCCATGAAATGGATCAGGATTTCCAATGGACAGGATCAATACAAAGACAAAAAAAATCGTGTGTGACAATTCTCCCCACCATTAAAGATTTCCGCCCCCAGAAAGCCATAACACTTTCCGGATGAAAAAAAACAACACATAAGGATTCCATAACAGCATAATCCAGCCTCTAAAGATAAGGAAATATCAATCACCAACAATTCAACTTAATAATCTTGCCCACACAAAACACAACTCACAACCACGTCTGGAGAATCAACGGAAAGATGAAGCCACCACCTCCACAACCAAGCCAAGAACCCGATTGTTGGGCCTTCTATCAATAAACCCAACCATCACCCAACCCAAAGAGAACTCACAAAAAAAAATATTCCAGGGGATTCCAGAATGGACTCCCCACCATTAAGAATAAACTAGCACTAGAAATGTTCTTAGGATGAAAATCCAGGAGACCCATGGTGGGTCTCCACACCATTAGAAACCAACTAGAAACGAACAAACAAGAATTCAACATGAGATAGAATTGGGTCTCACTCACACAAGACCAAAAAAACCTCCTAAAAAAACCTACTATACCAAGTTAATATGGTTATAACATGAACATATAAACCACCCACTCCCGAATAGAGGGGACAAGAACTTGACCAACACATTCAGCATAGTTCTGGACCCCCACCACTTGGGGAAGGGAGGGAAGGGGACCCAATAATTTGGCCACTGAAACCACAAAAGAAAAAAAGAAACTACCCAAAACACTCCACCTATGAATAGGTAACACCAAGACTGCACCTGATTTTTACAGGCGGTCCACACAGGGACATTGATTGAAAACCCACATCCATGAAGGAATAACCATAGACACTGTGTGAGGGGTTAAGTCTACCACGCTTGTTGCGAAAAATGGAAATTCACAGAAATGAGGAACCAAAACATTGACATAGAAACTAAATTACCAAAACAGAGGAGTAAGGATCCTAATAGAGCACTCCATACCTCTGTCGATTTCCTGACTGCGTGAAAATCTTCACTTCGAGGCCTATGGCTAGAGCCCTGATTCTTGAAGCATTTGTTGCACTGCAGTAAAGTGATAAGGATCACACCACTCAAAAAAACATCAATTGATCACAAAAAATACCTACATCTAAAAAGAAACTCATAGATATATACCAAAAAAATTTCTCACTCCAAATGAGGGGCAGAACGGACAAGGAATACTACGAAACACATCAACATCACCGAACACAACTGCTCTGTCCAAAAGAATTATCACGACCTAGAAGCACTTTTAATAGATCCCAAACAGCTCTCTATTCCAACAAACATGTTGAGGCATCATTAAAAGAGGTGGTTTTAACATTTTAAATGAATCCTTAGGTTTATCATCAGGAAATATTTCCAATGGAGACCTATCCATGGCCACATCACAACATCAAACACATCTTTAGAAAACCAATGAAAATTACTCCAAAACCGAGACACCAATAAGATCTCATCTCTAGATAGAACAAGAGTATGAATTCTAGATCACATAGAAGCTAACCAAATAAAAAACTCTTCTAAGACATAGAAAAATCAAGCCACATAACCATTGGTTTTAAAAAAGGCCACAATTTTCATCTCAAAACAATTTTGAAAAAACTAACTAACTTGGTGGGTTTCCAAATTCACCAACGGTGTTTCATCAAGTCTCACCCACATACACATTTCCATGCCACCCTAGGCACCCAAACACCATACCATATAGGTCATCCTTTCATATATAAATAAAACCATCCATGTGAGCACATATGAAAAAACCAAAGGCTAAAACAAAACAACATCATTCCAAAAAAAAATTACCTTCAAAAGGAACACCAACCACCAAGTCAAAAAACCTTTTCATATTTCACAAAAAAAACACAATTCATTAAGAACCATATTCTTAAAAACCTACCCATTTTAATTTTTAAAAACTTTTATAAATAACCAAGCCACTCCAAACAACCCCTTCCCATTTTTTTGAAAAAAGATCAGCAAGGTATATTTTCATAATCTGAGGTCCATTGAGACCAATACCCTTTCTAGTAAAACACGAACTGATCGAAACCAATTTCCACACTAATTTATATGATTAAAAAAACTTTTTAACATCCAAAAATACCCCATTTGAAACAAAGATCTATAATCACCTTAAAATGATTCACAATTTCAAAACATTTTATTTCAACAAACCCCAAGTTTAGATTATGGATAATCCAATCCCTTTAAATCATTTCCACTTCCCTCCATTTTTTTTACAAAAACACCACCTTCCAAAACCATTATTATATTTAATTTTTGAAAACCCCCTTTTTAACTTTTCAAAATATAATCCTTCCTTTAAAACCCATTTCCACAATTCTCACACAAGGATTTCAAAAACAAAAATTCAGAATTTAATAATGGTTCAAGAGACCCAAAAAAAGGAACTAGTGTCGGTGGGTGACTTGACCATATGGTTGGTGGCCATATGCAAAACACAACACCAAAACAGAGAGACTTATTAGGACCATTCACCAGCTCCACATGTCTTGCCAGGCCCTGCGAGCTCACAGAGGCCATTAGTCAGACTCCCCTTGTCATATCCCAATACCAAAAAATCAACCAGAACAAAGGACACTAATAAAACTGGACTTACCATGGAAACCCGAGGATTAGACCAAGAAAGAGTTCACGACGCTCTTCTTGCACTTACCCCTCAAGTCCCAAAAATCCTACTCCATCTACCTTGACATCCCCAAAATAACAAGGGCACTCTAAAAAGAAAGGTCTGCTAAGATCCAACCTCCTTTGATACCATTTTGTCACGAACCAGCCCGAGTTGACCCTGACCTGGTCACCTAGGCCAGCCCGCGACAAGTCCCGAGAGGCGTTCTCGATCCTCCTGGGATGGTGACGAGCACCAAGGGCATAAATAGAGTACACAAGGGAATGATTTTTCCAATATATAAACAATCCAACAAACATCGGAAATAAACGGACAGCCCAAAATGAATTTATATAAAAATTGAACTAAATATTATTTGTACAAGAAACTAAAAGTAGAAAAAAACCAACAACTCAACTGAACAATCCTGATGAACAACTAACTTCATGTGAAACTTCTGGTCACTCTCCAACACAATGATCAAATGTCACCCAAGGTGATCGAACTAAAGATGAAACCTACACAAGGGCTAAAAAAAGAAGAAGATTATAGGCATGAGTATTAAAACTCAGTAGGTTAGCCCGATATTCTATTCACAATGAACATTCCATTAAAATAAAAGAAACATAAATTTATAGTTTTAAATTCAAGATATGAAAGTATGGTTTTCAAATGAGGTTCCATGCTATAATAATTATCACACAAAAACATGCATGTTTAATAAACAAAAATGCAAGTAACAATTTTTTTCAAATAGGTGAAACTTCAAAATGAAAATAGTTTTCAAGAGGGATGATTTAAAGAATTTTAACTTTTAAATAAATAACACATACTACTGAATTTACCAACCAAATACACCGTATGCCGACGGTGAGTACAAAATAGCCAATGAGCACTAGTCACAGGAACACCCCTAGGCACTAGTTAGTTGTGAGCCCCAGGTACCTCGTATCTCGGTGAAAGTAAACTTAATAAATATCTGTTTTCGTGCATGAGCCACTAGTAGGGAACATACCCATAACCTATTGGTCCCAAATCATCACCATAATCATAATTTAGTTATTGTTACGTGAAACAGAGGCCAAACCCCATAGAATCACTAGTATACTAGAACACGTCTTCCCATCTAGATACTCGGGATTCCCTTTAGTGCTAAATAAAGTTACACATATTATAAAATACACATTTCACATCCAAATTCCATTCCCAAACCATAAAACACAAATATCCCATAAACTTTCTTCACATTTCTTACACGAATCAACAAACCGCTAAATATTTTTGTAAAACAATTTCATGAATTGTATTGACGCTTTGCACATAAAACTCATTCAAAAACACTCTTTCAATTATAAAAACACATCAAAACCAAACCAAATAATATTTGGAAGCCCTAAAAACATTTAATAAAATCATTTCATGGACCATAAAACAATCCCAATTGCACAACTTGGTATATACAAGTAAAACACTCCTTCATTTTTAGGAAATGCCAAACAGGCCTTTAAACATTTTCTCAAAACTAACGTTTGATGAAGGTATGCATTTCAATTTTATTAAGGATGTGTATAAAAACCATTTATAGTAGAAAACTACATTCATAAATCTCTTATAATACTCAGGTTACATATTCAAAAGACAACCATTTTAATAAATATGTGAAACGGTCCATTTTTGGGCAACTTGGGCCAAAATATGTTGTAAACCAAAACCCACTTGTTTGTAAAACCAAATCCAAATTGGAAATACATATAAGGACACAAAAATACCATTTATCATTCTTCCAATTCATTTATAAATCCAAAAAAATAACTTTTAAATCACACATCACACATAAAAGCCAAACGGGCAATTTACCGAACACATGACATGCCCTTTTTAAACAAAACAATTTATTTTAAGTACGTGAAAAGGAATAAAACACCAATTGAATGCCATATTTTCATTCAAGATACTTTAACATGTTAAAAATACCATAAACCAGATTATAAACCTCACAAAATATTTTCAAAAGATAACGGAACATTTAAACAAACACTTGTTGAGCACTTTCAGGACAAAACAACACTACCTTTCACAAAACAATGATTAAACAACCACTTTTCACACCAAGAAAATTATAAAAAGGATTAAAAATAATAATAAACATTTATATCAGTTTAGGAAAATATTAAAATGATGAAACTTTAATGATAAAGGCATGTGAAAGGGATATCCTACCTCAAATCCTTGGCGTAATTGAAACGCACACCCGAAATCACCCACCGTGGGTTTATAAACCCTAAAACTATAAATAAAAGACCTAAAAAAACTGAAAACACATAAAAAAACATGTTATAACAAAAAAATAGGTCGATCAATACTATGGGACAATATAAATCCAAGAAATAATGAAAGGAGGGGGAAGAGGAAGGAGAAAGGAGAACGAATCTCACCTTTCACCCTAGAAAACTCTTTGTCTTCCATTAGATCTGCAACCCTAGAGAGAATTTAATGTCTTGAAACTTCTTGTAGAGACTCCTAAGTTCTGGAAGAACCAGGGAAAGAATATTGGTGGCCAAAAGAGTACGAATTGATTGATTTATGAATGATACAATTTACCTTGTCAATTCGGGACGATTTAAGGTATCCTGAGAATTTTCGCCCTAATCCGAGACCCATATGAGCTCAAAAGAGGTAAAATGGATTATGAGGGTTAGGAGAGGGTTATTGGGTTCGAGGGGGTGGTAGAATCACTGAAAAATATTAAAAACATATATATATATATATATATATATATATAAAAGAAACGAATTATTTTTTTTTAACATTAAATGGGCCCATGGGCTGGCCCAATACCTAAATAAGTAACCCAAATTCACCCTACTTATGAATTTCTAATGGGTCCAAAAGGATAAATAAGTTTTAATATATTAGTATAAGATAAGTGGGAAGTTTAATGGGTGAAAAAGGATGAAAAAAAGAGTTATAAAAGAAACAAATTTGGTTTTTAAAACTGGGAATGGACTCACGGTTGGCCCAAATCATGAAGTAACCACCCTTTCTTCAAAAACTACTTAACAAACAATGGGGATCCCAATTTAGGGTGGTGAGAAATATATGAAACTTAAAAACTAAGGATTCATCTCACCAAATACCCATGAAAAGTATCAGTATTTCCAATGGACCGGATCAACACAAAGACAAAAAAAAACGTGTGTGACATTTCTCTCCACCATTAAAGCTTTCCGCCCCCGGAAAGCCATAACACTTTCCAGCTGAAAAAAAAACAACACCTAAGGATTCCATAACAACATAATCCAGCCTCTAAAGATAAGGAAATATCAATCACCAACAATTCAACTTAATACTCTTGACCACACAAAACACAACTCACAACCACGTCTGGAGAATCAACGGAAAGATGAAGCCACCACCTCCATAACCAAACCAAGAACCCGATTGTTGGGCCTTCTCTCAATGAACCCAACCACCACCCAACCCAAAGAGAACTCAAAAAAAAACAAATATTCCAGGGGAGTCCAGAATGGACTCCCCGCCATTAAGAATCAACTAGCACTAGAAATTTTCTTAGGATGAAAATCTAGGAGACCCATGGTGGGTCTCCCCACCATTAGAAACCAACTAGCAATGAACAAACAAGAATTCAACATGAGCTAGAATTGGGCCTCACTCACGCAATCCCAAAAAAACTCCTAAAAAAACCTACTATACCAAGTTAATATGGTTACAACATGAACATATAAACCACCCACTCCCGAACGGAGGGGACAAGAACTTGGCCAACACATTCAGCATAGTTCTGGACCCCCGCCACTTGGGGATGGGAGGGAAGGGGACCCAATAATTTGGCCACTAAAACCACAAAAGAAACAAAGAAACTACCCAAAACTCTCCACCTATGAATAGCTAACACCAAGACTGCACCTGATTTTTACAGGCATTCCACATAGTGACATTGATTGAAAACGCACATCCATGAAGGAATAACCATAGACACTGTGTGAGGGGTTAAGTCCACCACGCTTGTTGCAACAAAGGGAAATTCACAGAAATGAGGAACCAAAACATTGACATAGAAACTAAATTACCAGAACAGAGGAGTAAGCATCCTAATCGAGCACTCCAGACCTCTGTCGATTTCCTGACTGCATGAAAATCTTCACTCTGAGGCCTATGGATGGAGCCCTGATTCTTGAAGCATTTTCTGCACCGCAGTCAGGTGATAAGGATCACACCACTCAAAAAAAACATCACTTGATCACCAAACAAATAACTTAATCTAAAAAGAAAATCATAGATACGTATCAAAATTTTGTCTCACTCCAAATGAGGGGCAGAACGAACAAGGAATACTACGAAACACATCAACATCACCGAACACAACTGCTCTATCCAAAAGAATTATCACGACCTAGAAGCACTTTTAATAGATCCCAAACAGCTCTCTATTCCAACAAACATGTTGAGGCATCATAAAAAGAGGTGGATTTAACATTTGAAATGAAACATTAGGTTGATCAGCAGGAAATATTTCCAACAGAGAACTATCCATGGACACATCACAACATCAAACACATATTTAGAAACCCAATGAAAATTACTCCAAAATCGAGCCACCAACAAGATCTCATCTCTAGATAGAACAAGAGTATGAATTATAGATCACATAGAAGCTAAAAAAATAAAAAACTCTTCTAATACATAGAAAAATCAAGCCACAAAACCATTGGTTTTAAAAAAGGCCACAATTTTCAGCTCAAAACAATTTTGAAAAAAAACTAACTTGGTGGGTCTCCACATTCACCAATGGTGTTTCATCAAGTCTCACCCACATACACATTTCCATGCCACCCCAGGCACCCAACCACCATACCATATAGTCCATCCTTCGAGATATAAATAAAACCATCCATGTGAGCACCCATGAAAAAACCAAAGGCTAAAACAAAACATCATCATTCCAAAAAAATTACCTTCAAAAGGAACACCAACCACCAAGTCAAAAAACCTTTTCATATTTCACAAAAAAAAACACAATTCATTAAGAACCATATTCTTAAAAACCTACCCCTTTTCATTTTTAAAAACTTTTATAAATAACCAAGCCACTCCAAACAACCCCTTCCCATTTTTTTAAAAAAAATTCAGTAAGGTATATTTTCATAATCCGGGGTCCATTGAGACCCATACCCTTTCTAGTAAAACAAGAACCGATCGAAACCAATTTCCACACTAATTTATCCGATTAAAAAAACTTTTTAACATCCTAAAATACCCCATTTGAAACAAAGATCCATAATCACCTTAAAATGATTCACAATTTCAAAACATTTTATTTCAACAAACCACAAGTTTAGATTATGGATAATCCAATCCCTTTAAATCATTTCCACTTCCCTCCATTTCTTTTACCAAAACACAACCTTCCAAAACCATTCTTATATTTAACTTTTGAAAACCCCCTTTTTCACTTTTCAAAATATAATCCTTCCTTTAAAACCCATTTCCACAATTCTCACACAAGGATTTTAAAAACAAAAAATCAGAATTCAAGAATGGTTCAAGAGACCCAAAAAAAAGGGACTAGTGTCGGTGGGTGACTTGACCATATGGTTGGCGGCCATATTCCAACCACAACACCAACACATAGAGACTTATTAGGACCATTCACCAACTCCACATGGCTTTCCAGGCCCTGCGAGCTCACGGAAGCCATTAGTCAGACTCCCCTTGTCATATCCCAACACCAAAAAATCAACCAGAACAAAGGAAACTAATAAAACCAGACTTCCCATGGAAACCCGAGGATTAGAACAAGAAAGAGTTCACGACGCTCTTCTTGCACTTACCCCTAAAGTCCCAAAAATCCTACTCCATATACCTTGACATCCCCAAAATAACAAGGTCACTCTAAAAAGAAATGTTTGCTAAGAGCTGACCTCCTCTGATACCATTTTGTCATGAACCAGCCCGAGTCGACCATGAACTGGTCACCCAGGCCAGCTCGCGACAAGTCCCGAGAGGCATTCCCGATCCTCCTGGGATGGTGATAAGCACCAAGGGAAACAATAGAGTACACAAGGGAACGATTTTTCCCATATATAAACAATAAAACAAACAGTGGAAATAAACGGACAGCCCAAAATGAATTTATATAAAAATTGAACTAAATATTATTTTTACAAGAAACTAAAAGTAGAACAAACCCAACAACTCAACTGAACAATCTTGATGACCAACTAACTCCATGTGACACTTCTGGTCACTCTCCAACACAATGATCAAATGTCGCCCTAGGTGATCGAACTAAAGATGAAACCTGCACAAGGGCTAAAAAAAGAAGAAGACTATAGGCGTGAGTATTAAAACTCAGTAGGTTAGCCTGATATTCTATTCCCAGTGAACATTCCATTAAAATAAAAGAAACATAAATTTATAGTTTTAAATTCAAGATATGAAAGTATGGTTTTCAAATGAGGTTCTATGCTATAATAATTATCATAAAAAAACATGCATGTTTAATAAACAAAAATGCAAGTAACAATTTTTTTTCAAATAGGTGAAACTTCAAAATGAAAATAGTTTTCAAGAGGGATGATTTAAAGAATTTTAACTTTTAAATAAATAACACATACTACTGAATTTACCAACCAAAGACACCGTATGCCAATGGTGAGTACAAAATAACAAATGAGCACTAGTCACGGGAACACCCCTAGGCACTAGTTAGTTGTGAGCCCCAGGTACCTCGTATCTCGGTAAAAGTAAACATAATAAATATATGTTTTCATGCATGAGCCACTAGTAGGGAACATACCCATAACCTAGTGGTCCCCAATAATCATCATCATCATAGTTTAGTTATTGTTTTCATCATCAAACTTGCTACATGAAACAGAGGCCAAACCCCACAGAATCACTAGCATACTAGTACACGTCCGCTCACCTAGATACCCAGGATTCCCTTTAGGGCTCAATCAAGTTAAACATATTATAAAATAAAAATTTCACATCCAAATTCCATTCCCAAACCATAAAACAAAAACATACCATAAACTTTCTTCACATTTCTTACACGAATCAACAAACCGCTAAATATTTTTGTAAAACAATATCATGAAGTGTATTGAGGCTTTGCAAATAAAACTCATTCAAAAACAATATTTAAATTATAAACACACATAAAAGACCAAACCAAATCATATTTGTAAGCCCTAAAAACATTTAATAAAATCATTTCATGGACCATAAAAAAATCCCAATTGCACAACTTGGTATATACAAGTAAAACACTCCTTCATTTTTAGGAAATGCCAAACGGGCCTTTAAACATTTTCTCAAAACTAATGTTTGACGAAGGTATGCATTTAAATTTTATTAAGGATATGTATAAAAACCATTTACAGCAGCAAACCGCATTCATAAATCTCTTATAATACTCAGGTTACATATTCAAAAGACAACCATTTTAATAAATATGTGAAACGGTCCATTTTTGGGCAACTCGGGCCAAAATATGTTGTAAACCAAAACCCACTTGTTTGTAAAACCAAATCCAAATTGGAAATCCATATAAGGACCCAAAAATACCATTTATCATTCTTCCAATTCATTTATAAATCCAAACAAATAACTTTTAAATCACACATCACACATAAAAGCCAACCGGGCAATTTACCGAACACATGACATGCCCTTTTTAACAAAAAAATTTATTTTATGTATGTGAAAAGGAATAAAACACCAATTGAATGCCATATTTTCATTCAAGATATTGTAACATGTTGAAAATACCATAAAAAGATTATAAACCTCACAAAATATTTGCAAAAGATAATGGAACATTTAAACAAACACTTGTTGAGCACTTTCATGACAAAACAACACTACCTTTCACAAAACAATGATTAAACAACCACTTTTCACACCAAGAAAATCATACAAAGGCTTAAAAACAATAATAAACATTTATATCAGTTTATTAAAATATTAAAATGATGAAACTTTAATGATAAAGACCTGTGAAAGGGATATCCTACCTCAAATCCTTGGCGTAATTGAAACGCACACCCGAAATCACCCGTCGTGGGTTTATAAACCCTAAAACTATAAATACCAGACCTAAAAAAACTTAAAACCCATCAAAAAAACATTTTATAACAAAAAACTAGGTCGATCAATACTATGTGACAATATAAATCCAAGAAATAATGAAAGGAGGGGGAAGAGGAAGGAGAAAGGAGAACGAATCTCACCTTTCACCCTAGAAAACTCTTCGTCTTCCATTAGATCGGCAACACTGTAGAGAATTGAATGTCTTGAAACTTCTTGTAGAGACTCCTAAGTTTTGGAAGAACCAGGGAAAGAATATTGGTGGCCAAAAGATTACGAATTGATTGATTTATGAATGATACAATTTACCTTGTCAATTCTGGACGATTTAAGGTGTATTGAGAATTTTGGCCCTAATCCGAGACCCATATGAGCTCCAAAGAGGTAAAATCGATTATTAGGGTTAGGAGAGGGTTATTGGATTCTAGGGGGAGGTGGAATCACCGAAAAATATTAAAAACTGAAAAATATATAAAAGAAACGAATTATTTTTTTTAAAACAGGAAATGGGCCCATGGGCTGGCCCAATACCTAAATAAGTAACCCAAATTCACCCTAATTATGAATTCATAATGGGTCCAAAAGGATAAATAAGTTTTAATATATCAGTATAAGACAAGTGGGAAGTTTAATGGGTGAAAAAGGATGAAAAAAAAGAGTTATAAAAGAAACAAATTCGGTTTTTAAAACTGGGAATGGGCTCACGGTTGGCCCAAATCATGAAGTAACCACCCTTTCTTCAAAAACTACTAAACAAACAATGGGGATCCCAATTTAGGGTGGTTATACATATATAAAACTTCAAAACTCAGAATTAATCTCACCAAATACCCATGAAAAGGATCAGGATTTCCAAAGGACCGGATCAATACAAAGACAAAAAACCGTGTGTGACAGAGGTGATCTTCAAGGTCACCCGTACAGGGCCAAAAATGGTTCCATGATGATGGTGGAGTGATAGTTTTTATTGTATGAGAACTCCACCAGTGGCAGGTGGTCCTCCCAAATATGGCCAAAATCAATGACACAAGCATGAGGTATGTCCTCGAGCTTTTGTATGGTCCATTTTTCTGACCATCTGTTTGAGGATGGAAGGCGGTGCTCAAATGTAGTTGAGTCCTGAGTGCCTCCTATAATCCTTTACACAAGTGGATTGTAAAACAATAATCTTGATCTGATATGATCATCTATGGAACCCCGTGAAGTCGCACAATCTCCTGTACATAGAGGCATCCCAAACTCCCTACTGATCCCTACTCTTGGATGGGTATAAATTTGGCCAACTTAGTGAGTCATTCAATGATCACCCAGATGGAATCGTGGCCCCTAGACATATGTGGTATCCCTATCATGAATTCCCTGGAGATACCATCCCACTTCCACTCTGGTACCTCAAGTGGTTATGTTAATCCTGCTGGAACCTGATGTTTAGCCTTCACTTGCTGACAAGTAAGGCATCATGATACAAACTCTACCACTACTTTATTCATCCTTGACCACCAGTACTGATTCTGTAGATCTTGGTATATCTTCGCCACTCTAGGATGCACCGCTAAAGGGGATGTGTGGAACTCCTTCAACACCACCTCTATTAGCATCACTGGTACCATGGTGCTTTCTCTGAAGAGAACGATGTGCTCCCCACATTCATAAAATCCTTTAGAATACTGTCCTAAGGATATCTGAGCACGTTGGGCCTCACAGTAAATCTCCCCAAGTTGAGCCTCCTAAACTTTATGAAGAATTTGGGGAGTTACAGTCATATATTGAAGGTAATCTGCTCCATCTCTATCCACAAAGGATATCTGCAATGTGGCTAGCTGATATGTCACCTCACTCAGCAACTGTAGACCAGACCTCCTGCTGAGTGTGTCTGCTACTATATTCCTCTTCCCAAGAGTGTAGAATATCTCAAAGTCATAGTCCCAGAGGAACTCTAGCCATCGCCATTATCTCACATTCAGGTCCTTCTATGAGAAGATATAACTGAGACTCTTGTGATCAGAGTAAATAGTAAACCGTTCACCCATCAAGTAGTGTCACCACATCTTCAGCGCAAATACCGCTATGGATAACTCTAGATCATGGGTAGCGTAGTTCTTCTCATGTTGTCTCAACTTTCATGAGCTATAGGCAATCACTTCTCACTCTTGTATCAGGAAAAAACCTAGTATGGTCTCTGATGTGTCGCAGTAGACTATATACCCAACACCCTCTTATGGTAGCCTCAAGATGGGGGCACTCATCAGCCTCTACCTCAGCTCCTGAAAACTCTTTTGGCATCTCTTTGTCCACACAAAGGGTTTTCCCTTCTTTGTCAAAGCTAACAAGGGTGTTGCAACTCTTTAAAAGTCAGGTACGAAACTCTGACAGTACCCAGCCAACCCCAAGAAACTCCACACCTTGGTCACACTCTTGGGTGGCTCCCAAGAAATAACTACCTCTATCTTCATCAGATCTACTATAACTCCATCCTCCGAGATAACGTCCCCCAGGAAGTGGACTTCTCGTATCTAGAATTGGAACTTTTAGAGCTTTTCATAAATATGGTTCTCTCGGAGTGTGTCCATAACTATCTGTAGGTGTATGGCATGCTTCTCCTTCGATATTGAGTAAATCAAGATGTTGTCAATGAAGACCACCACAAAGAGATTGAGGTAAGACTGGAATATCCTGTTCATGAGCCCCATAAACACTTTTAAAGTATTGGTCACGCTGAAGAGCATCACCAAGAACTAGTAATGGCCATACCGACATATGAAGGTTGTCTTCGGTACTTCCTCATCCTGTACCCTGAGCTGGTGATAGCCTGATCTGAGGTCTATCTTCGAAAACCATCGAGATCCCTTTAGCTGGTCGAAGAGATCATCAATCCTTGGCAGTGGATACTTGTTCTTCACAGTCCCCTGGTTAAGGCACCAATAATCCACAAAAAGCTTCAAACTCCCATCTACATTCTTGGGAAACAAAATCAGAGATGCCCATGGAGAAACACTGGTCCTTATGAACCCCTTCCTCTACAAGTCCTACAATGGTACTCGCAACTCATGAAGCTCTATGGGGGCCATCCAATATACTGACGTAGATATCGGTGTCATCCCAAGGTATAGGTTGATGTATAAGTATACATCTCTGTGAGGAGGTAGTCTCGAAACATCATCAGGAAGGACATCAGCATACTGGTCCACTACTACAGGATAACTTGGAATCCTCACATCAACAACTATGAGGGTAAGTCTATCCAACTGATGAGTGATTGTCTACACCCTCCTTCAAGAGATTCAATTCTATGCTACAAATGTTTCCTTCTCACTATTGAAGGAAAACCCGATCCTATCCTCATAGACACACCATACTTTGTGCCTAAAACAATCGATCTGAGCATGGACTATGGATAGCCATTTCATACCCAATAAGACATCGTAAGGCCTTGATGCTGCTACTAGGAGATCCCAGCCAAAGCTCTCGCCTCTCATAGTGAGCTCACACTGCCTGTACTAGTGTGTAATCATCGAATATTCTCCCATAGGAGTCTTTAATTGAAAGGGTAGATCCAATGGCTCCATTGAAATCTTCGATCTATGAATTAGTATCGTGGAAATAAAAGAGTGACCGAAACTTGTGTATATAAGAACTATAGCTAGGGTGTAATAGACACAAATCGTACCTCTAATCATCTCTAGATCATCATTGTCATAGGCATCTGCTGCCTAAAGCTGATCTCATCCCTGTCCACCTGCTCCTGTGGTCAGGGTGGACCACATGGGGTTGGTGGTGGTAGAACCTCAAACCGTCATCCACCACCTACTACATGACCTTCTCCTCTGCCATTTCCACCGCCCTAAATACCCCCTTGATCAAACCTCGTTCACTGCCTTAGTAGTCCCTCGGTCATCTATTAATCTTCTATGTGGGGATTCAGAAAGTCACGAGCCATGTGTCCCTATCTGCCGCAAGAGTAATAGGATTTAATCCTCAAAAGACCTCCTCTGCCTCGTGAGCTCTACACCTTCGACCCTACATCTTGGGGTCATCCACCGAAAGGTCTAGCCTGCATGGACCTCTGTGTCATCTGCCTACTGCCTGTTTCAGATGACTCAGCTACCTGTCATCTGGTGGTGGATCTCATCGTTGGTTCCTAGAAGCTCTCCACCAATAATGCTCGCTGGATCACTCCAACCTACATCGAGATATTGAGTGATATCATCGATGATCTGATCTCTCGCCGGAGACCCTGCTCAAAGGTTTGGGCCTTGAAGAATGGGTCTCATACCATGTTGGTGGAGTATAGTGAGAGGTCAGTGAATCTTACTGAGTACTGGGCCACTGATAGGTTGCCTTACTATAAGTGCATTATCTCCTGGATACACACTGAGCATAAATTTGTAGGTACTAACTCTACCCTAAAGAGGGTCTCAAAGTCCAACCAGGAGAGTGTCGCCTCCTCATGTATCTAGAGCATCAAACTCCATTATCTCCCTGTTATTCCTTGGAAGAGGCTATCAGATAGGATCACCATCTGATCTGCTATCATCTCAATTAAGTGAAAAAACCCATGTCGTAGCCTCCATTCAGTCCTCAATTTCCTGGGGATATGTCTCTCCTCGAAACCTTAGAGTCCTCTATCTCTGAAACTCGTGCAATGTGCTAAGTTTTCATGCACAGTCTTCCAGTAGGCTGGTCGCAACTGCTACCCTCCAAGTGGTGGTGCTTCTAGTATACCACCTGAAGGTGTCAACATAGTAAGAGGTCACTGCACTGAAGCCCCATCGCTCAGTGGGCCATCATTGTGTACTCTCTTTGGAATCTTTTATGGTTGTCTACACAGTGGTATCCTAAAAAGAAATAGGTGTGCCATGGTCAAAAATTTATACCTAGTGAGCTGACTCAAAAGAGATCAAAAGTAAAAACATTTCCAAAACACACGCAACCATTGTTTTCGTGTACTGAGTCAGAAATCAGAATTTAGGGTCCTAGTGTATGGATATGTCAGTCATTTCACCAACACTAGACTCCCCGAACTGAAAACCATACTCAAAACACTTAACACTATTGCTCCATTGGAATGATCACAGTCCTAGTTCTTCAGTAGAACCAACTCCTCTGATACCACTTTGTCATGACATGTCCCCCGGGGCCCAGTTCATGACTACCCCAAGCCCGACTTCCATAGGCCAGGGGTTGGCGACTTTCACCGGAAAGTCATTTCCCAAAAATGGGAAGGAATTGCCTCAAAACCTATACACACACAAACAGGGTACACTACGCAAAAGTAAAACACAACGGAACACAAATCTCCACATCAACCATTCACCTCCATGTACCACCTGGTCTTGGATCCTATAGTCTCAGTCGAGCTTATCATCATCTGTACAAGACACAATAAGGTGTGGGCGAAGCCCGTGCAGGGGTGAGTATAAAAATACCCAGTAGAGACCCTGAGACCCCCAAAGGACTCTTAGGATTCCACTAATGAAAACCACATATCATGATCTCAATCACAAAGAACAAAGAAAAAGACTCATCTCAAACCAGGTATAACTTAAGTATAGAAGTACATATGATTAGTTGTAAGTCTAGATCATCTTATTCTGTCAAAGGGATCTACTGTTGATCCACAAAGGATCGCTAGTAGCTAATCCACATAGGATCGCTAGGTGTTGATCCACACAGGATCGCTAGGTGCTGATCCACACAGGATCGCTTGGTGATGATCCACACAGGATCGCTCGGTGAAGTTCCACATAGTATCTATAGGTGCTGATCTAAATAGGATCACTAGGTGTTGATCCACATAGGATCATTATTCATTCTTCACATCTCAGCCAGCCATTGGATTCCCTGAACTCTGTGTGCTTGAGTTCCGTAGAGTTTTCTCCTCAAGATATTGGTCATGACTCCCATACCATGAAGTTACACAAAGAATTATCCCAAAGTACTTCCATGTTGTAAGGGTTCCAATGTGACTGACGGCACATCAATCGTACGCTCTCTCTAGGAGTTATAGGAATTTTAGTACCGAGGGCCCGGTTGGATTTGGGTTTGATCCAACCTGGACATACTCTAACTTTCTCCAAAACTCAGGTGGAGTATCTCAAAAGGATAGTATCATTCCAAGGATTCCAGCATACAGAGGTTTCTTCAAACAGATGTCTGGTTTGTGAGATACGACCTTTTAAGCATATCTAGACTGAAAAGGGTCCAGGCCCAGTCTGACCCAGTCGGAACGACCCGACCCGACTCGGCCTGGGCCGACCCAACCTGGTTTGGGTCGACCTGACCCAGCCCGGCCCGAACCAGCTAGGTTGGGCCATAGTGGGATCGTCCTTCTAGGAAGTGGACCGACCTGGTCCACTGGATAGTGTGTGACCCATGTGAGGGGTCGCGCGGCCCCTCCTTCCTGAACGACTCAAGATTCGTTCGGCTCTTCAACCGATGGTGCCACGTGGTGCCGCCTTGCTCTCTATGGGACCCACAGGGCACAGGTCCCGCTCCGTTGTGGCCTATATCTATAGTGTGTGACAATGCGCCACCATTCCACCAACGTGGCCAACTAAAAGTCGGCTGCCCCTACTGGTCCGTCGCGGCATCGTGTGGCGCCGCCCCCTTCTGCGGCCGGTGAGCGTCGGTGGGTCTTCCACGGGCCCTCGGGTGAGCTCTGGTGGTCTGGTTTCACTTCTAAAAGCACCTATGATCCTTCTTATATTATTCCAACACTGCATGGCTTTAGGGTTCATCTTTCTGATATGTTTTACGGTTTCCCATGAAGAACACAACAAAGATCAAAGCGGCGTAGGGTCCGGGCCTTGTTTGTTTGGCCCACGCCCTCCGCATTAGCATCATAACAAAGGTGAGATTAATTCATCTTCAAACTCTTATAATTAATCAATAAAAAATCCCTTAATCAAGACAAAACCCACTACCTCGATATTTTTTGGGTGATTTTGCGGTTGTGGTGGGAGAATCTACGTTCATTGAAGATGCTGGCGTTCATTGATCCCAGATCATTTCCTCAACGGGCACCGTTCAAGCTTCTGTTCTTCATTAGAAGGGTTTAGAGTTAGCTCTTTGTCATAGTTCTTCCACCAATCCTCCACCCTCTCCCCTTTTCCAATTATTTTAAAATCCAAAGGATGAATTAAAGTGATCAAACTTCCTTTCAATTAATGGCTCGTTAATTGGGGTAATTAATGAACCTATTAATTAAACAATAGGTGGTTACACATCCTATGTGTAACTGGGAATTTAATATTCTTTATTAAATGCCTGACTGCCACCGTGTTCCCCACCATCTCCACTAAAGAAGTGGTAGGAAATTTAAAGCAATATTTTTACATTATTTTATTATTCTTCCAAAAACTCTGCAAAAATAAATTTTTCACCCGACCTACTACAGTTGAAGTTAATTTTTCCTTAAGTTAATCCCAGCGCTGTGAGTTCATAGGTTCCCTTAGATTTCAATTCTGAGCACCAGTTCAAAAGTTATAAATTTTCACTCGCACGTTTATAGAACATACCTTAAAAAAGTTTAAAATTTCATTCCGGGCACATCGGGTCTCGGAATCATGTGCCGTCAATTTTCGCAGACTCATAATAATCCCAATTAATTTAAAAAAAATTATACGGAATTTCCAGGTCTTTAAACCAACTTAATTTTTTACCATAATGATTAGTGAAAACAGTTAAAATTAATTACAGTGGTTGGGGTAAAAACGAGTTTACTTATTGGTTAAACTTGGAATATAAGGTATAAAAATGACCCAAAACTTGTCCAAACCCAATTTTATGGATAAATTTAGACCTTATACATTATATTATATATTGTTTCATTATTGGTTCCTAGTGAAATTAAAGAAACATGGGTGGAATTCACTCTTTAAAAACAATTACAAGTGTGACACTCACCTCACTTATAGAAGGCCACCACTGACTTCCCTTCTTCACACCTTCAAACCTATTTGGATAAAAAAATACCCAAACATATCACTTCCCAACTTACCTACCCTAATTATAGAATTATTATTTTAGGCATAAATCCTACCGATTAATACCTTTGGTGAAAACCAAAAGGATTTACCTGAAAAAGAGGTAATGCTCATCAATAATAATTTTTGTTTTATTTCCTTATCTGCCATTTAAATTATTATTAAACCATGATAATATAATAAAATAAGTATATTACATATAATTAAATGTTTTTATGTTAATTTTATGACCTAAAACCAAACTCAATTACATAAAATGGGTTATGAAATCATCATTCATGTGTACAGAAGACTATATCTCACAAAACTATGTCATTCGTTTTTACATTTTCACCTCTCACAGTTGGGTATGATGATGGATAAAAAGTGTATGTATGATATTTATAACATAATTATAACTTTTTATATATTATATAATATATAAAAATTTATGTTACACACTTTATTGTATACGATAACATCCCTTGTGTGTATGGTGGACTACCGCCTCACGAAGCGATGTGATTCGTTTTTCACTAATGTGTTACATGGAAGGTAATAAGGGTAAACATAATAAATATATGTGATATAAATGAAATATTAATGATATTAATAACATATTTATAATTATTTAAATATAATATATCATTTTTCTTTTACCATTTCACTCACTGGAAAAAAATGATAATGTTGTTCATGGACGTGTGGACTACTGCCTCCTGGAAGTAGTGTGAATCCTTTTTTCATCTCTACATCACAATAATGATATATATATAAGTATATATAATTAAATACTATGGTATTTATGATATTATTATAATTATTGAAAGATAAATTTTACTTACCTTCTTTCCATAATGATCATTGGAAAATGGCAATGTTACTCATGCGTACGTACAGCCTACTGTCTCAATGATCATAATGTTGGTTCATTTTTTATAACCATATTTCATGATTGTTTTTAAATGTATAATTTATGTTTAAATATGATAATTATTTAATTATTATTATTCTTTATATGTTTATATAATTACCTCTTTGACAATATTCAACCCACCTAAGTCGTTTCTGACACACAAGACGAATATGGTCAAAACATCCGACGTAGAATTAATCATTTAAGTAATTGTATATAACATGTTAAAAAGTTAAATAAAAGTAAGAAAGAGATTAAAAAGGTTATAAATCAAGTAAATAATTATCTTAGGTTTATTTTTTAGGAAGATAAAGACACGTGTGGCAAGTTGAACTCAAGGTCAGGGTTTTTTTCTCATCTCACTTTTATTTCTGTGAGATATATGCCATATTAACCACTTATTTTATTATTTTATGTATATAATGACCTTGAATGTATTTTATGATTACTATAATTAAATTTATGTGGATTTAGATATACATTTTGGGATATCCTTCAAGGGGTTTATGGTTTAAAAGTTACCCCAAGTGGTAAGATATTTTGGTCTTGATTTTTCTTCTTTCAGATGTATGATATGTTATACACCTATATTCTTTTATGAGGTGTATATAATGATCATTTTACATGTTATATGATCAATATACTTATTTTCATGATATTATAAGTTTCATTTACTGTTATTCCTTTTTGGGTATTACAATTCATAGTTACCAAAGTGGTAAGATTCTTTTGTTATGATCTCATCATTTATCAGGATTGTGTGTGATTAATTATCCGATGTTGAAATCTTATAATTCTCATGAATTATCCTCTCCTATGGTTATTAATTATATTTTCATGTAATAGTAGATTTTTTTTAATATTTTTTACTTATAATAATTGAGAAAATGTTTTTAAGAAAATCTAACTTATATTCTCTCATTGGTCGGAAATCTATTTTCTTCCAAAACCATGTTTTCTAAAAATATTTTCAAGATATTTTAAAACTTTTTTAAATAATTTATTAAAGAAATTTTTAAATAATTTTTCCTTTAATTTTTTTTCAAATTATTACTCTTGTCTCTTTACTATTAATGAAATTTTTTAACCTTTTTACCTGGAAAAATGAATGTTTTTTACGGCATTTACAAAATTACCTACCAACATAACCATCATTTATTTGAAACTTCCTTTGAATTTTTAAAAGTTTATTTTTAAAGAAAATATTGTCTTGATATTCTAGAAATTATTGGTTTTTAAAAATTATTTTTAATGAAAATTAATTCAAAAATGTTTTATTTTTTAAAAATTTATTTTCAAAATGAAAAGCATGTTTTCCTCAAGAATTTTTTTAATGATCTTTTATTGGTATTTCCATTCATCAATGTAAAAAAATATTGTTGTTACTTATACTACACTAGGGATATTTTGTAATGATACCATTGTAATTATTTTATGGATTGATTGATATTGATTTAAAGATATTTTTATGGAACATGTTTCTTTTTCTTAAGTTAATCATATTTCCAAGAGATTTTTATAGAACTCGTTTCTTTTTTACAGGTTAATCATGTTTCAAATAGATTGTTTTAGAACTCATTTCTCTTTCCATGGGTTAATCATGTTTCAAAAATACTGACATGAAACCTGTTTATTTTCCATGGGATAATCAGTTTATGAAATAATAATGATTTTTTGTATGAGTTTTATGATGAAAGATCTGTGTACTTTGTTCATATTATGGTTATCGGACATCTTATACAATGGGGTGGACCAAATAGAATCAGGTGTACCTATTAAATCTTATATGATGGGGTGACCCATATAGTATTAGGTGAACCTATTACAACATTTATGGTGAGTCATCCCAGATAGCATTGGGTGAGCCTGTTATAGCTTATATAATGGGGTGGCATAGATAGCATCAGGTGAGACTGTTATAGATTGTAGATGGGTGTACCCAGATAGTGCTCCAATTTATTGGTTAATTATTATATTATAAGTTTTACATATGGTTATTCCAATGAATATGATTCTCCAAGTTACCAAAAAATTATTTTCATTACTTGTTATGGGTTTATAATGTTTCTTATGATCAAGATTGATATCACATGACTCATTATTATTGATTCTGATGACTCTTTCCTTTTCTATTTTTTCATATTTTATGATCAAGGTATTGATGGTTATAATTTTTTTTATTATTTTCTCATGAATTATGATTATGTCATCATACCATTATGCACTTCGTATGCTTATTGATGATATTTAGTTACTAAGGCTTATGTCTACCAATACTGAGTATTTGAATCACCCTTATTATATTTCCTTTTCCCTAGGTATAAAGAATGAGGTTGAATGAATTATTTCTATAAGGTATTTCATATGGATTATGTTGATGACCTAATGTGAAATAAGAAAAAATGGGTATAATAGGATATTATATTCATCTTTATGAACCAGTAATTTATGAATCCAAGTTGATATGAGTTCGTGTTAATTATTTAAAACTCTAAACCAAAAAGGTCCATTATTATGTAAGTAATCCAATATTTTTTTTATTTTCTAAGTTTTTATTTGTGAAAATTGGTTCACCTTATTTTATATCAAAGACAGGAATGTAAAGTGTGTGAATTTAGCACTAGATCTGGGAGTTCGGATTGTGGGATGTTATAGTTGGCATAATATTAGGGTTTAGATAACTTTTAAGATTATGATGTTTTCATGTGAGTTTATGTTAAGAGTTATGGATACCTTCAGAACTCTATAATCTTAAGTATTATCATAAGTTTAAATTATTAGACACCCCATTTAGGTTTTAAGCGATGAGATATTAAAGTGATTAATGACATTTTTGGAGATTTTTATTGGGTTTAGGTATTTGTTACCCCTAGGATCAGCATGAAGTTTTATTTAGGGAGGAATTATTTTTCTTATTTAAAGAAAAAAATTAACAATTTACATGTTGGGTGACAACCCATTGCATCTGACAAGGCGGTGGGGCTTGAACACATGACTTAAGGATGATAAGGGTTTCATACCTACCACTGGCCTATGTTTCTCCTTAGTTAGTATGATATTTGTATAGGTAAAGATTATGTATATTTCAGAAACATATGGGATTTTATTTTAGTAATAATAGTTGATTTATCTTGGAATAATATATGATCAAATATTTCTAATCTTTGGGTTTTGAACTTAGTCAAGAAACAATTGAGGAGTTTTAAGCATAGTAATTTATGGAATTATTTGGTTTGAATTTGGGTATTACTATTTAAATTTAGAGATTATTGTATTAAGGTTTATTAATTTTGGGAATTATCTTACCATGTGATAACTTTTTTATTTTTGTTAATGTTTAAAGATATGATGAATATCTTGTTATCCCTTTTATAGTTTTTTAGTTTTTAGAATTTGATTTTCTTTTTGTTCTTCATTGCCTGAAAAATTAATCGTGAATACACATCATTAGATAAAATGATGATATTATAGTGTAAATTGTATTAATGATGAAATTTTACTTTACAAGTATATCTCACTGTATTTTCAATCTAAATGGTGAAATAATTCATTAACTCTAGGAAAATGATATTGAAAAAAAATTATTATCCTAGTAACTTAAATTATGATGAACCAGTGGTATTTTAGATCATAAAAGATTTATGATTTTTAATCCCTTAACTTTCCATTGATAATTCACTTTCTTGTGATCAATGACCTCAATCACACTCTATAATTATTTACGCTTTTTCTCCATTCCCATCTATGTTCCCCTATTTGAAAACCTAGTTATGTGTTATTACAAATAACCTTAATATGTATTTTGATATTTTATTAATAGTAAGTTTTACTAAACCTTTTCATGATTTGGGTTTAAAAAAATATATTTTCAATTTTCAACCTTTGATTACTGAGATAAAGTTCAAATTTGTAAGGATTCAATTTATTAAAGAGGGGAGGATGTAACACCCTGAGATTTTGAAAGAAGAAAATTATATTCGATAACATAAAGGAAATTCAACACTATATTCATCTTTAATTACATGAAATTCCTAGTTTATCTTATGTTAAATGTAACTATGAAATTTTTATGTTCGATAGTGTATTCAATGCGCAACAACAAACTTAAACAACCCATGATATATATTACCATTATAACCTAGACATTGGAATGGGGATAATGAACAGAATTAACATAATTATTAAAATATGGTTTAAACATGTATATATAATAAATTCTTTGGTGATCAATTAATTACAAATAAAAATAAAACCCTTTTTGAAAATAAAAGGAAATCATTTTCTCAAATACTATTTTAATGCAAACAAGTGTGTTTTATATAAAGAAATTAAAAAATCACTCTTGTTTGATTATATTAATTAAATTTATATATAATATATTTAATCTAATGTTTAATATTCATCATATGTGTTTTATAGACATGATATAAAAATAAATCTAATTTTACGCTTAAAATTGTATATTTTTTTCAAAAAAAATAGTTTTGTCACCTTTTTATGGTGTACTTATTTTAAAAATAATTTTTAAAACTTTTATAAAATTTATTTTAATAAATAAAATTATTTTTTTGAATAATAATATCAAAATTTACTTTGGGTTAAATTTTTGGATTTTTCGGAAAATATAGATTTTTTGGTAAATAATAAAAATACCAATTTTTGTACAAAAACAATTTACATTCATTAAATTAAGTAATTTAAAATTAAAACTATTTTATGAATATTTTTAAAATTTACCTAAGTTATATTTAATCCACTTAATTAATTTTAATCAACATTATATTGGTTTTTATTATAACTTTATTTTGGGTTTAAAAAAAGTGTTTTCTAAAACCTATTTTAAAATGCATAATGTTTCTAATTTTTAATTAATTAAAATAATACCTAATTGGGAATGTTTTAAATTAAATTTATATATTATATAGAATAAAATATTAATTTGGTTCCATATAATGATTATTATTAGTCATAGAGTTGATATAGAATCATTTTTTTATAAAAAGTACTCTTCTTAAAAACATGTTGTCTTGTCGCGTATGAGAGAATAATATTTAATTAAGTTTTGACACATCTATAAATTGAATTTGGAAAAATTTATTAATTATTTTAAATAATAATATTTTATAATTTATAATAAATATAACTTTATTTTTTACCTTAATTATGAGTAAAAACAATTAAAATTAATTACAATGATTATGGTAAAAACAAGTTTACTTAATGATTAAACTTGGAATATAAGGTGTAAAAATGTGCCAACACTTGTCCAAATCCAATTTTATACACTTATTTTTACCTTATAACTTATATTATTATTATTTTTTGAATTATTTTGTCTTGGTTACATGAAAAAAATGTGGGTGGTATTCACTCATTCAAAAAAATTACAAGTATACCGCTCACCTCACATATAAAAGGCCACCCCTATCCTTTCTTATTCACATATTAAAAACTATTTTTTTCGTCCAATACCTACCCGTATCACTTCCAAAATTCCCTAAAATCATCCAAAAATCACTTTGTTGTTCATAAACCCAACCAATAAAGTCCTTTGGTGAAAACTAAAAAGAGTTACCCAAAGAAGGGGTAACGTTCATCAAAAAGAATTTTTGTTTTATTTATTTATCCACCCCTTGAATTATTCTTATACCATGATTATATAATAAAATAAGTATCTTACATATAATGAGATATTTTTATGTTAAGTTTTTGACCTACAACAACACACACTTCCACCAAATTGGTTATGAAATCATCATTTGTTTGTATGGTGGCCTACTGTCTCGCGAAATGATGTCCTTCATTTTTCCATTACCATCTCTCACAGTTGGGTATGATGATGGATAAAAAATTTATATATGATATTTATAACATAATTATATGTACGTATTCATTATATCATATATACCATTTTATGTTTCGTACTGTGGGGGATACGATATTGTCGTTCATGTGCACGGCAGACTATCGTCTCACAAAATGATGTGATTCGTTTTTCACTAACACATTACATGAAAGGTAATAAGGGTAAATATAATAAATATACATGATATAAATTAAATATTTATGATATTAATGAAATAATTATCATTATTTAAATATAATATATCATTTTCCTTTTATCTTTTCACTCATTGTAAAAAATGATAACGTCGTTCGTAGATGTGTAGACTACCGCCTCCTCAAAGAGATGTGATTCATTTTTTCATCTCTATATCACAAGAATGATATATATAAGTATATATAATTAAATAATATGTTATTTATGATATTATTACCAATGTTTAAATATAAATTTTACTTACATTCTTTCCATAATGATCATTGAAAAATGGAAATGTTACTCATGTGTAGGTACGGCCTAACATCTCTAGGATCGTAACGTTAGTTAATTTTTAATAACCATATTTCATGATTGGTTTTAAAAGTATAATTTATATATAAATATTATAATTATAAAATTATTATTATTTTTTATATGTTTACATAGTGACCTCTTTGACCATAGTCAACCCACTTAATTTATTTTTGACACACAAGCTGAATATGGTCAAAAAATCTGACATAAGTAATTTTATATAACATATTAATGAGTGAAATAAAAGTAATAATAAACTTGAAAAGGTTTATAAATTAATTAAATAATTGTATTAAGTTTATTGTTCAGGAATATAATGACACATGTGACAATCGGACTCAAGGTAAGGGTTTTTTCTTGTCTCGCTATTATTTATGTGAGATATATGCCATATTCACCACTTTTTTTATTGTGTGGTGTAAATACTTACCATGAATGTATTATATTATTCTTATAATTTTTATGTGGATTTACATATCCATTTGAGGATCTATCCTTCATGTGGTTTATGATTTCAAAGTTACCCAAGTGGTAAGGTATTTTTGTCTCAATTTTCCTTCTTTGAGACATATGCTATGTTATACACCTATATTATTTTATGAGGTGAATATACTACTCCTTTGACATTTTATATCATGAATATACTTATTTTTGTGATATTATAAGTTTCATTTAATGTTATTCATTCATGGGTATTATGATTCAAAGTTACCAAAGTGGTAAAATTCTTTTTTTACAATCTCATCAATTATCGAGATTGTGTATGATTAATACTATGATATTAAAATATTATAATTCTAATGAATTATCTTATCCTATGGATATTCATGATATTTTCATGTAATAGTTCCATTTTTTCAATATTTGGTACTTAGAATAATCGATAAAATATTTTTAATAAAATCTAACTTTGTTTCCCTCATCAGTCAAAAATATGTTTTCTTCTAAAACCATGTTTTATAAAAATATTTTCAAAATGTTTTTAACCTTTTCAGAATAATTTATTAATTTAATTTTTACCGCATTTTTTCTTAAAAAATTCAAAGTAATATTCTTATTTATTTCCTATCAATACACTTTTATAACCTTTTTACTGAGAAAAATGAATGTTCTTTACAGCATGTACAGAATTACCCACCAACATGACTGTCATTTCTTTGAAGCTAACTTTGAAAGTTTACAGGGTTATTTTTAAAGAAAATGTTTTCTTAATATTCTAGAAATTATTTTTTAAAATTATTTTCAAATAAAGGTATTTTCAAAATGTTTTTTGTTTTAAAAATTAATTTTCAAAATGAAAATGATATTTTCCTAAATAATGTTTTTAATGATCTTTTACTGGTATTTCTATTCATCGATGTCAAAAAACTATGTTGTAACTTCTCCTACACTAAGGATATTTTGTAATGATACCATCCTCATCCTTTTTTGGATTTATTAATATTTTTTTTAAATATATTTTTATGGAACCCATATCTTTTTCATGGGATACTCATGTTTCAAAGATATTTTTATAAAACTTGTTTATTTTTCATGAGTTAATCATGTTTCAAAAATATTTTTATAGAACCCGTTTCTTTTTCCATGGTTTAATCTTGTTTAAAAGATATTGACATGAAACCCATTTCTTTTCCATGGTTTAATCAGGTTATGAAAGAATAATTATTTTTTTCTATAAGTTTTATGATGAAAGTTGTATATAATTTATTCATGTTGTGGTTCTGAGAAATATCATAAAATAGAGAATCCCATATAGCACTAGTTGAGCCCATTATAGGTTATATGACAGGGTATCCTAGATAGTGTCAGGTGATCCCATTACAGTTTATATGATAGGGCATCTCAGATAGCACTGAGTGAGCCTGTTATAGCTTATATGATGGGTGAACCTAGATAGCTCTCCAATTCATTAGGTAATGATTATATTGTAAGTTGGACATATTTTTATTCCAATTAAAAGGGTTTTAAAGGGTTTTATGAATATGATTCTCCAAGTTACCAAAAAAAGGTTTTAATTTCTTACTATGGGTTTATAATGTTTTTATGATCAAGATTGATATCACATGGCTCATGATTATTGATTCTAATGACTCTTTCCTTTTCCATGTTTTCATATTTGATGATCCATATATTAATAGTTATGAGTTATTTTATGATTCGCTCGTGCACTATGATTATTCCATCATACCCTTATGCACTTATTATGATTATTGATGACATCCAATTACTAATGCTTATTTCTACCCTTACTAAGCATTTGAGATCACCCTTCTTATTTTTCCTTTTCCCCAGGTATAAAGAATGAGTTTGAATTAATTATGTCTAGAATGGATTTCATATAGATGATATTGATGGCCTAATGTGAAATAAGAAAACATAGGTATAATGGGAGATTATTTTCATATTTATGAATGATTAATTTATTAATGATTCATTTATGAATCTAATTTTATATGATTTGGTCCTTAATTCTATAAAACATTAAACCTAAAAGGTCCATTGGTATATAAGTGATCCAATATTTATTTTTGATGTTATAAGTTTTGATTAGTGAAAATTGGTTCACCTTATTTAGTATCAAAGCTAAAAATGTAAATTTTATGAATTTGTCATAGAATCTAGAAGTTTAGGGTCTGTTATAATATAACCATTATAGTATATTTAACTCATGAAAAAAAATATTTTGACATGTCATTAACCATCTTGGTTGGTTATAGAACATTTAACTGGACAATTTTATCCTCTACTATGTTTTTTGATGGATAGTGTTCCTTTTTATTTAATTGATGATTTAAATAGATGGTAATCATGGTAATCATGGTAATCATATTTCATGGGATTTCATGGGATCCATATGGACTCATGTAAATGGTATATTATTTTAAGACCTTATTGACATGGGTCTTTGATCTTGTGAGAACTACAAGTTTCTAAATAATAATAAAGTGTATGATATAATGAAGGTATGTATTTGTGGCTTGAAATTGATTGTACGTTTATATAATTTGTCTCCTTGTTATATTTTTATATTATTTCATTGATGGGAGTACCAATCACTATGAAACCACTATTTTAGGGTAGTTTTCTTAGGTGTGATCAAATATCTAGTTATTAAGAAAGATAACTAAATGTATTTCTTTATATTCCCTCGCTCACCCTAATGGTTGGTATTGATTATATATATAGAATATTAGTTCATTATATGGATATTATGTGGTTATAATAGTGTTTTTATGGTAAGATGTGATAATTTAGGCATGTGGTTATTAGCTAGTGGATGTTGGATTGTATAATCCTTTTTCAATATATTATAGAATTTATTGTTTTTTAAAAACTATTTTATTTATGGGAGTGATGCTCGTGGTGAGGTTATAAATGGGATACATTGATGAGATAAATTTATGAATAAAGGCTTTTAGATTTTTAAAATGATCTAGGCTCTAGGTAATGAATTATAGATTTGTGGACTGGGGTATTCTCCTAGTTGAGGGTTTGACTATATTTACTAATGGGTGGTATTGGGTGGTGAGATCATGAATATGTATTATTATTTTAATTATTTGATTATAATGAATAAATGATATTGTAATTTTTTCATCAATTAGGATTTCTTACAAGTTTTTTTTATACCGACCCTTACATGGTCACTTATACGGTGACATACTTACAGCTGCACAATTATCTGACATCTTACAGGACTGAATTTTGTTTAGTAGATGTGTCAGGTAGTGTTAGTTATGTAATTTAGGTTGATAGAAGAATCTATAGATATGGTTTTTGTTATTTATTTATCACTGGGGTATAATATATTTTACATTTTTCGGATATTTATTTCAAGGGATGTGATTTTTTTATATTGTTTTAGTTCTCTATTATTTTGTAATGTCATATAACATTTATTAACTTATCATATAAATCAATGCATATTGAGGTTGTTTTATTGTTCATGGTTTGGGATTTTCATTTTATTGTATAGTGTTTCATTATGCTCTCTAGAGGTTAATGTCTTCTGTTTGAGTGTTAAAACCCCTTAAATCTATTTTTCAACCCCTGGAATATTGAGGGTCATCTTGGGGTGGAACTCTAGTTCATTTGGATGGTCTAGGGAGGTTTCTTTGTGGTGATGGATATTTTCATAGTGGAATTAAATAATTTGGTTGTGATCTAGATATAAGTTTAATGATATGCACATGTAAGGTTTTTTTTGGTAAACTATGGAAACAATTTTAGAAGTATTAGAGTTTAGCCAGTCATTCCATGGAACCCAACTATAGGGTGTGTCGATTGATGCATTCCAATGCATTAAATTTGAATATTTACTAACTAAATAAAGTGATTAGATAATTGTTTACAAGGTACATTTAGGTTTTTTTATAAATTATATAGTACTCAGATCATGGAATGTATACATGATTATTTATGATAAGTGAACTATTCTAGGATAGATAGTCAGGAAGTTTCAATGATATCTTCTAAAATTCCCTCTTTCTTTTGATAAAATCCAATCAAGAATTTTTAATTAATTTGAATGGGTTTTTATACTATGTGAAAACATCTATATGAATTCATGATTTTATAATGAATGGGTCTACTCCTATTTGAGTTCCACCCATGATTGATCATAAGGATAATGTGGAGGTCATCCAGGTACATGATTATAAGTGACCTTAACTTGCTTTTATACTGAATATTGAGCCCATTTTTTAGTCTGATACAACTTGTGTTAATGATTTGTTATATTATATTCAATTCTTGATGATACCAATGTAATAGGTTGATATTAATACAAGATAGTATAGCCTTATCTAGAAGATATTGGCAAGATATTTTCCCTTATTTAGTACATCTTAAACTATAAGTCTTCTTTTCATGAGAAGTTTGTTTCATAGTTTATAGGAATGTGGTGGTTGAATATTATTTGGGATTAGAAGATGAGTATCTTGGCCTGGATATAGATTTTTATTTCAACCAGAGTCAGCTCATGGTTTTGATGATGGGTATATTTCTTTATGTTATGTGATTTATGATAATTTTTTTAAGAGATATAGATCATACCATTTTATATAAGGGTTTGTTTAGTTTTTTTAGGTGTTGAGTGATGAATTTAAGAATAATATTTGATATGATCATTGTATTTTGGAGTATATTAGATAATTATACCACTTATATACTTTCTTTGTGATGTCTTGATAAGTAATCAAGATTGAGATCATTTCAATAAGGCATCGATTGACATTATAATTACACCTATATGAACTTGATGATGATTGATTGTGTGAGAATAAGAATTATAATAGGTTTATTAGATATAGATATATAGTTAAAAACATTTTAAATGGTAACCAAACCTTTGGTAGCTATACTGGAAATTTTAACTCACCCTGTTTGAAGGGTAGTTCACTTGAGGTTTGAATGGATAGAAATGTGTGATTTAATATAATCAATGCATATGGGTGAATATTTATCTTAATTAAATCCATGAATTTTTTCTTAACACATTTATTGACTTAGAAGATTATTTTCTGACCTCTGTTAGAGTTACTTTTTTGTTAGATGCCTTCCTAGGATCAAAGGAAAAAATTTTGAGGTCATAAAGGTGAGAAAAACTAATTTTTTATAGATTGTTGAAATATAGATCCTAAGTAGGTTTCATGATTAATAATATTGTAAACCTATTAGTAGTGTGATGGTGACTATTTATCATTTATAGTTTTAGATATTTTCTCTATAGTTACTTCCATAAAATCAGTAACAATAATTAGATCATAGTTATTTTGAGACTTATGATATATGTGATGATGTAAAAAGTTAAAAGTAAGATATTATACATCTATAGGATCTGTGTGGTAGTAGGTGATTTAATGGGAATTGATGGTGTGGATAAGATATAAAAATAATTAGTGTTATAATTAAATATATATTTATAAGGATAGTATGGAGAAACTCTAATGTAATTGAATCTAAAAGATTAATCAACTTATTATAGCTTGTGGATACAATTCCCAGTATAGGTATATCAGTATTGAATGAAATTAATTGAAGATAATGTGTTTTGGTATAGTTGATGCAAGAAAAATAGTTTCCCTATGTTAATGATAGTGATTCCATTTTCTTTCACTAGTTGACAAAACTCCAATTAGGATATGTTAATCAAGTTAAGGAAGGAGGTTTTGAATCAGTATCACTCACCGATTAGTGGAACACCCATGATTTTTTTACTAAAAGGTGGTGAATACAATGAAATCCTATAGAAATAAATTGTAACATTAATCAAGTTAAGGAATGAGGTTTTTGAATTAATTGCACTCACTGATTAGTGTAATACCCATGTGTTGAGAGTTTATACCATGAAATCTAGAGATACAATTATTTATTGAGTAAAGGATAAAACAACATATATCTCTACCAATATAGAATATAATATTAATAGTTTGATTGATAATATATGAAATAAGAAGTTCATTATGATAAATCAATGTGGAGGTTGTTATCTAATCTAAGTTACTTTTAATGATAATTTTATCAATAATCACCATATTGAATTGAGTTATAATACAACTTTTGCTTATATATATATTGGTAAGAAAAATAACCATATCTAATTTCCTATCAATATTAATTAATTGGTTTCACTTCATGGTATACAAAAAATATCTTACATTTCTTCAAAAGGATTCCCATTGAGGCAGAATCCATATGAGAGGATGAATATTTTAAGCGATGCATAAAAGATAAATGAATATGTTGCAAACTCTTTTTTATGATCTTGTATAATTTCAATTAGTGAGAATTTTACCCATATATAAGGATGATTCATGAAACCTATATTGGTATGTTTAATCAATAACTAAATAAAATTTATTCAATATTTTTATATAGATTTGTTTTGGATTGGTGAGTTTCTTTTGATTGAGATGGTGAGGTTATGTAGAGTTTTATTAATGGTCATTTCATATAGTTATTTCTATTTTACTTCAAGGTTAGAGTAAAAGTTTTTGAAATAAATTTAAGTTTCCAATTTGATGTAACATCATCAGGGTATCCAACATAGAACCCATAACTTTTATTTGTCCAAATGCCCATCGAATGACATGTACACACCGCCATCAAAAGATATTATCTTCCATAACTTCTTTCCCCCATTGAATATTTCCAGTTCCATTGTAATGAACCTCAAAGAAAATCTATCTTCTAAATTTACACTTTTTGGTTGAATAATCTGAACTTGAATAGGTTTCATATTCTTAACATGTTTTACTTTCCTCTCTTAATTGAGGAATTATGGTCATGAACTAATTTTCTTTGGATTTTATTATCAAAAAAGGAGAACAGACATAACTCTCATGTGTATTGTTATTATGTAATGTGTTTATATTGAATCCAAAGTTATATTTATTGAAAATAATGGGATAAAATATTATTTAATTGAATATAAAGGGAAAATAAAATAAGTTTCATGATCTATATAATTGTTTATCATTGAGTTGTGGAAATATTTTATAAAATGATTCTTAATTTAGTGATGTGATGTTAATATTTTTTCTATTTAAACAAATATTGTGAAATGGTTTGAGTTATTAAATTGAAAACAATTATAACAAAGTTACTCTTGTTATATATTTTTGAAATGATGGGAGAATTTTGGAATCAATGATATTCACGATGTAGAATTTTGGTGTCAAAATGGAGTTTTTTGAAACATGATCAAAAAATTTATGTTTATTAGAAGTAAATTTTATTGGGTATATTTTGATGAGGTAAAGACTTTGATAATTTTGATAAATTTGTGATAAGTTTTATAGGTTTTTTTATAGAGGTAAAAATAATAGCACAATAAACATATTAATTCCATAAATATTGTTATGTATGAATATATAGTTGGTGTATAATATGATGTTATAGTTAGTTAGTCGCATTGTAATGACTGGTGTTGTGTTGTAGTGTGAGAGTTTGTGTCGTAATAGAGATTCCATGAAAAATGGGTTCAATTTTTCTTTTGTAGAATCAAGTATCACACTGTAACAATTTGTTTCATTCTATAATGAGTCTTAGTTGGAAATATCTAAATATATCAACCCCATGATTTTAATAATTTCAAATTTAAATATAACATCCTGATATTTATGAAATATATTCTTTCAAATTAATTTAAATTCCTTTATAGATTGTGTTACACGCAATACATAGTTTATCTTGCATCACACACAACACCAATTTTATCTTTTATTGCACACAATATTGATTCCCTTTGATGACTTATGTTACACACAAGCTCGAGTCTTACCAAAAAATAATATACTATTAATATTATTTATTTAACATAATAGTTATCACCTAGCCATTGGAATGGCGGGAAAGAATATAATTAACTAAATTATGAAATAATAGTTTACACATGTCTATAAAATGAATTCATTGGTTACCAATTAATTATAATTGAAAATAAATACCAATTGAATATAAAGGATATGTTTTTATGAAAAACTATTTTTATAACCAGAATGGAATTTTATCCTAATAAATTAAATCAATCACTATTAGTGAAATATATTAATGAAATTTATATGTTATATATTTAATAAAATGTTTTTAAATTCATCCAATATTTTTTATAGGTTTAATATAAGAATAAATCTAATTTTAAACATAAAAAATTGTATATTTTTAAAAGTTTATTTTACCGCTTTTAATGGAAGACTTGTTTTAAAAATATTTTTTGTTAATTTTATAATTTTTTATTTGAAAAAATAAAATTAATTTTTTAAATCAGGATATCAAAATTTACTTCGGGTTAATTTTTGGTATTTTTCTAAGAACTTTCATATTTTAATGAATAGTGAATGACACCAAATTTTAATTGAAAACTACTTTTTAATCTAAATAAATTATAGTGTTAAATTATATTTTTAATTGTTTTAAAGTATAATTAGATAAATTTTATATAATTTAAACCAATTTATGTCATTGGAATCAATTTTACATTGAAAATGGATATAAAAACATTTCAAACTGTTGAACTTTTCTCTTTAAAAACATGTTTTGTCATCTCATCTATGGGATTAATTTGAAATTAATTTGTGTCACTTTTGTAATTGTAATTTGTAAAAATGGATTCCATATTTTTAATCATCATAATTTATAATTTCTAGTAATTTAAATTTAGTTTTTTACAAAAAATATTAGTGGATGTAATTAAAATTAATTAGAGCAATTAAGGTAAAAATGAGTTTACTTAGTGGTTAAACTTTAATATAAAGTGGACAAATGACATAAAAACATGTAAAAAATCCATTTTATGGACATTATTCTACCATATACCATATTTTATCTAATTTTTATCATTATTTTAGGCACATTATGTAAGAAACACCTCCCAATAGTGTTTTCCTTTTTATATTTACAAGAATGTCACTCCCCCTCCACTATAAAAAGACACTCACCCTCTCCATTTCTTCACACATATCAAGAACTTTTACTCATAAAAAACCTGACCAAATAAAATCTCAACATCCATCCTATCATACTATAATATTAACTTTGGGCATAAATACAACCAAGTAATTCCTTTGGTGCAAACCAAAAGGAGTTACCCAAAAAAATAGGTAATGTTCTTCAACATGAATTTTTGTTTGATTTCTTTATCCACCAATTAAATTAGTCTTATTCCATGATTATACACTAAAATAAGTATTATAAATATACTAATATGTTTTTATTCTAATTTTTATACCCACACCTATACACACTTCCATCAAATGGGTAACAAACTTATCATTCATGTGTATGGCGAACTACGGCCTTGCAAAACAATGTTGTTCGTTTTTTCTTTACCACCTATTATGGTTGAAAATTATGATATACATGATATTTTAATATTATATATATTTTATTTATAATTTATTCATACTTTTTGAATTATTATATGACACATACCTTCATGATTTTTTATTTTATGGGAATATGATAACATCATTTTTGGATGTGTGGACTACAGCCTACTCAAAGCAATGTGATACGTTCACCCAATACATGGAATGTTTTAAGAATGGTTTAAATAAAAATATATGAAATAAATGAAATATATATGATATTAATGACATAATTTTCTATCTTTACATATAATATATCATTTTCTTCTTTCTATTTCACACATTGAAAAAGTGATAATATTGTTTGTGTATGTATGGACTACCGCCTCCTCAAAGTGATGTGATTCTTCCTTTTTCATCACCACATCAAAATAATGATATATATAAGTATATATAATTATATAATATGGTATTTTTTTATAATGGTCATTCTTGAAATATAAACATTACTTTTCTTTTTCCCATAATGATCATTAGAAAATGAGAATGTTACTCATGCATACGTATGGTCTACCATCTCCATGATCGTAATGTTTGTTCATTTTTCATAACCATATTTACTATATTATTTTAAAAGTATAATTAATGAAAAAATGTGATAATTATTTAATTTTATTTTTCTATATATGTTTAAATAATGACTTCAATGACCATAGTTGACCTATCAATGTCAGTTTTGACAAAAAAGTTGAATATGGTCAAAACATCCAACTTAAATTTTATTGATTGAGTAATTGTATAAAACCTATTTATAAGTGAAAAAAAACTAATAATAAACTTTTAAAAGGTTATTAAGTAATTAAATAATTAACATAAGTTTATTATTTAGGAACATGGAGGATAATAATGACAAATCAAACTCAAGGTAAGGGATTATTGTCTCACTTTTACTTATGTGAGGCATATGACATATTCACCATTATTTATTCTATGTGTTGTATATACTTAATCTATTGTATTTTATATCATTAATAAATTTATATTCATGGTATTTAAAATTTCTTTTGAATTTTTTTCATTCATGGGTCTTATAATTCAAAAATTACTCAAGTGGTAAGGGATTTCTTAACTCAATTTCTATTAATTGGGTTAAACTTCTATCTCATTGGTTATGTTATTCCAAGAATATGTGTGAAAAGAACACTGATTTTATTATTCTTTATTTCCACTTTTATTGCATGGATTTAAATTTTTCAAACATAATTATTTCATTGATTTATTCTCACTCCAATGAAACAATCTTTTAAGGGATTTTCATCTCGCATTTTACATCTATGATATAAATGTCATATTTACCACTTACTTATTTTGTGTGGTGTATATATTTTCCATTTTAATATATTATATATTGAATTATTTTATATTCATGACATATTAATGTTTCATTTTATTTTTATTGCTTTTGGGTCTTCTGATTCTGATGTTACCACAGTTGTAAGGGGTTTCGTCTCAATTTACATTCCATTGAGACTTATTTGTTATTATGCACCTAATTAATTTTATATGGTGTATATACTACCCTATGAAAATTTGTATCATTAATTTCATTTATTTATTTATATTAAAAGTTTTAATTTATTTTATTCTTTCACGTATCTCATGATTCAAAAGTTACTCAATCAATAAGGGTTTTTCTCATCTCACTTTTATTTATGTGAGATATATTCCATATTTACTAATAATTTTTGTTGTGTGGTGTATATACTAACCATAAATGTATTTTATTATTCCTATACTTAAATTTTTAGAGTTTTACATATAAATTTCAGGATATCTCTTTCATGGGCTTTATGGTTTGAAAGTTACCAAAACAGTAATGGATTTTTGTCACAATTTTCCTTCTTTGAGACGTTAGTTGTGTTATACACATATATTCTATTATAAGGTGTATATAATACTACTTTGACATTTTATATAATTATTATCCTTTTTATAATTATATTTTAAGTTTTATTTAATGTTATTCTTTCATGGGGATTATAATCCAAATGTTTCAAAGTGGTATGGGACACTTTGAAATGTTTAAATATTATTTTATTCATGAATATTTTTAATTACCTTTTAAGGGTATTTCCATTAATTAAAATCAATAACCCTTATTGTTAGTTATCCTACACTAGGGATATTTTTTATTGACAGAATCCTCATTCTTTATTTTGATGGATTATTATTGTTTCAAATATATTGTTAAGGAACCCATTTCTTTTCCATAGGTTAATCTTGTTTCAAAGTGATTGTTATGGAACCCATTTTTTCCATGGGTTAATAATGTTTCAATGAGATTTTTATAGAACCCATTTCTTTTACATGGGTTAATCTTGTTTCAAGGATATTGTTATGGAACCAATTTATTTTTCATGGGTTAATCATGTTTCAAAGAGATTGTTATGGAACTCATTTCTTTTCCATGGGATAACCATGTTTCAAAGAGATTTTTCTGTAACCCATTTCTTTTCCATGGTTTAATCAGGTTATAAAAATTATAATGGTTGTTCCTATGAGTTTATGATAAAATACAATATTTTATGTGTTATTATTTTTTGATGTTACTTGTAAATTTTATGGTTGGTTACATGATAAACCAATGACATATGGTTCCATGATAAACTAATGGCTAGTGGTTCTGTGATAAACTAATGATGGGTGGTTATGTGATAAACTAATGATGGGTAGGTCTGTGATATCCCTACAATTCATTGGGATTGAAATTAATCTATATGTCTATTCCATTTATAAGAGTGACATGTATAGAAGTTGAATGCATGGTTATTCCATTTATAATAATGAAAAGTATAATGATGTACCAATATACCTTTATGTGTTTTCTATCATTTTTATGATTTTATAATGTTTCTAATGAATGAGAGTGATATCACATGGCTTTTTATTATTTATTATAATGAATCTTTCTTTTTCCATGTTTTCATGTTTTATGATCCAAATATTGATGATTATGAGTTCTTTTATGATTCAATCATGCACTTTGATTATGTCATCATACACTTATTTACTCTTATGCACATTGATGACATTCAATTGTTAATGATTATGTTTACCCTTACTGAGAATTTGAGATCAACATTCTTATGTTTCCTTTTATCCAATTTTAAAGAATGATGTTGAAGGATTTATGTCTATAAATTATTTCATAAGGATGATGTTGATGACCTATTGTGAAATAATAAAGTGGTTAAATGGGAGAAAAGTTCACTTTACAACTTATGATTCCAAGTTGATATGAGTTGTTTATGTAATAGTTTTTACTAATTATGTAAAACTATGAACCTGAAATTTCCTCCAGTATGTGAGTGATCTAAGTTTTCCTTTTTATGTTGTAAGTTTTAGATGAAAAATTTGGGTCACAATTATCGACATCAAAGCTAGAAATGTAAAGTTATAGATTTTATCACAAGATTTGAGAGTGTGGGTTCTGGGTTGTTACAGTTGGTATCAAAGGTCAATTTAGATAAATTTTGAGATTATTATGTTTTAATTTGAGGTTATCTTAAGATTTATGAATACCATCATAGGTATAAAAGATTAAGGATTATCATAAGTTAAAATTCATAGACACCCCATTTTAGGTTTTAAGTAGTAAAAATTTTGGGGTTATCAATGAAATTTTTTGAGACATTTTATTAGGTTGAAGTATATGTAAAAATTTTGTTTAACGTGAATTATTCCTTTAATTTTTCAAAAATAAGTTTTAAGGTATTGATAACCTTTAGGGTTTATATAATCTTGGATATTGGGGTAATTATGGGAACATGAGTATTATCATATAGATAACCACATGATTAAAAAGTGATTTGGTGACTAGGTAACTAATTTCACTTCAAAAGAAGATCACTATCTTTTGTGATTGAAATCTAGAAGGTATGAGATAACCCTTGAAGTTAAAACACTCTTTGATTTTTAGGTTATTGAGTTTATTTGGGATATAGGGTTATGGAATGATTTAGTTTCAAATTTGGGTATTACTTTAGAATATTAATGTATCATATGTAGGTTTACCAATTTTGGGAATTATGTTACCATGTGTTAAATATTTTGGTTTTGGTTAATGTATAAAGAGAGGTGTAATAGCTTGATTATCCCTTTTATGGCTATGTGGTCTTTAAAAGTTTATTTTATAGCTTTAGGAATTAAAAAATCATCTGGAATACTCATAGTTTGGAGAAAAATATTATATTTTGGTGGAAATTGATTAAAGGATGAAATTATACTCATCAAGTAATTATATTTCCTTTTTATTTTTCTCTTAGACTAGATTATAATAGGATTATTTAACTTTTGAAATGATATTTAAATAAAAGTTTCCCTATTACCATATTTTTTTATGATTTTGATGAAATTTTCCACACCTATTTGGATTTTTTATTTTTGTAATTATTGACTTTCTCTTGACCATTTTAACTATCACTATCTATTAGTCCATGGTAATCAGTTTTTCATTCCAAATCAATCTTTTAATTTCCCACCAATAGTCTCGCTAGGTGGAATCCTGGTAATGCATAACTTTCGGTGACCTTTATGTTTTCTAATTCCCCTTTTTTAAGAGTATGTTTTATAAAATCTTTTTATAATGTGGGTTTCAATAAAGTAATTCTATAAATGTTAATAATTTGATAACTAGGATGAATTTTTAGTGTGAAATTCATTTTAAGGGGGGTAGGATGTAACATCCATATATTTTATGAAATATATTCTTTAAACTTAATTTAAATTATTTAATAGATTGCATTAAATGCAGTACATAGATTATCTTCCATCACATGAAACACCGAGTTTATCTTTTATTTCACACAACATCGAGTACCTTTTATGACTTATGTTACACACAAACTTGAGTCTTACCGAAAAATAATATATTATTAATATTATTAATTTATCATAATAGTTATCACCTAGCCATTGGAATGTTGAGAATAAATATAATTTAATAAATTTATAAATCATAGTTTCCAAATATTTATAAAATTAATTCATTGGTTAAAAATTAATTATAAATGAAAAAAAAGACCAATTTAATATAAATGATGTGTTTTTATGAAAAACTATTTTTATGATCAAAATAGAATTTTATCTTAATAAATTAAATTAATCGCTTTTATTGAAATATATTAATTAAATTTATATTTTATATATTTATAAAAATGTTTTTAAATTCATTCAATATGTTTGATAGGTTTATAATAAGAATAAATCCAATTTTAGACAGAAAAAACTGTATATTTTTAAAAGGAAAATTTACCGCCTTTTAATAGCAGACTTGTTTTAAAACTAAATTTTGACACTTTTATAATTTTTAGATGAAAAAATAAACTTTAATTTTTAAATATAAATATCAAAATTTACTTTTGGTGAATTTTTGATATTTTTCTGAGAACTTTCATATTTTAATGAATAGTGAATACACCGAATTTTAATTGGAAACTATTCTTTAGTATAAATAATTTATAGTGTTAAATTGTATTTTTAATTTGTTTTAAAGTATAATTATATAAATTTTATATCATTTAAATCAATTTTTGTCATTTTAATCAATTTCACATTGAAATTGGATATAAAAACATTTCAAACTTTTGAATTTTTCTCTCTAAAAACCTGCTTTGTCGTCTCGTTTGCGGGGTTGATTTTAAATCAATTTCTTCCACTTATATTATTTTAATTTGTAAAAATTTATTCCATATTTGGAATAATAATAATTTATAATTTCCAATAAGGTCAACTTGTGTTTTTACCAAAAATATTAGTGAAATTAATTAAAATTAATTATAGTGATTAAGGTAAAAATGAGTTTACTTAGTGGTTAAACTTTAATATTAAGTGAAACAATGACCTAGAAACATGTCCAAAACCCATTTTATAGAAATTATTATACCTTATAACCTATTTTATATAATTTATATCATTATTTTAGGTACCTTATGTAAGGGAGACCTCCTAATAGTGTTTACCTTTTTATATTTATAAGAATATCACTCCCCCTCCATTATAAAAAGGTACTCACCCTACCCACTTATTCACACCTATAAATCCCTTTGTCTAGTCCAAACATTGACCAAATAATCTCCCAAAATACATAATATCATCCAATAATACTCAATTTGTGCATAAATCCTACCAAGTGATCCCTTTGGTGCAAACCAAAAGGAGTTACCCAAAAAAAGAGGTAGCGTTCTTCAACGTGTATTTCTATTTTATTTCTTTATACATACATTAAATTATTATAATTTCATGATCATAAAATAAAATCAGTATTATAAATATACTTATATTTTTTTATTCATATTTTTGGACCTACACCTGCACACACTTCCATCAAATTGGTAACAAACTTACCGTTCATGTGTATGGAAAACTACCACCTCGCGAAACGATGTTGTTTGTTTTTCCTTTACCACCTATTATGGTTTATAATTATGATTTAAATAATATTTTTATATTATATATATATATATATATATAATGTCTTAATAATTCAATAATTATTATATTACACATATCTTCATGCTTTCCATTTTGTGGGAATATGATAACATCATTTGTGGACGTGTGGACTACCGCCTCCTCAAAGTGATGTGATATGTTCGCCCTTTAAATGGAATGTATTAAGGATGGTTATAATGAAAATATATGATATAAATAATATATTTATGATATTCATGACATAATTATCTATCTGGACATATAATATATCATTTTCTTCTTTCTATTTCACACACTGAAAAAATGATGATGTCGTTCATAGACGTATGGAGTACCACCTCCTCAAAGCGATGTGATTCTTCCTTTTTAATCAACACATCATAATAATTATATATATAAGTATGTATAATTTAATAATATTTTATTTATTATATAATTTTCATTCTATAAATATAAAAATTACTTACCTTCTTTATATAATTATCATTATAAAATGAGAACGTTACTCATGCGTATGTACAGCCTACTATCTCCATGATCGTAACATTTGTTCATTTTTCATAACCATATGTATATTATTATTTTAAAAGTATAATATATGTAAAAAAAATTGATAATTATTTCATTTTTATTATTCTGTAGATGTTTAAATAATGACCTCATTGATCATAGTCGACCTATTAATGTCAGTTTTGACATATAAGCCGAATATGGTCAAAACATCTGACTTAAACATTATTGATTAATTAATTTTATATAAATTATTTATAATTGAAAATAATAATAAAATTTTAAAACATTATGAATAAAGTAAATAATTAACATAATTTTATTATTCAGGAAGATAAAGGACAAGCATGACAAATCGGACTCAAGGTAAGGGATTATTGTCTCACTTTTACTTATGTGAGGCATATGTCATATTCACCACTTATTTATTTTGTGTGTTGTATATACTACCCCTATTTTATTTTATATCATGAATACATTTATCTTCATGTTATTTTTAGTTTAATTTGAATTTGTTTCTTTTATGGGTATTATGATTCAAAAGTTACTCAAGTAGTAAGGGATTTCTTAACTCAATTTTCATTCTTTGGGTCAAAAATTCTATTTAATTAGTTATGTTATGAAAATAACATGTGTTAAAATAACTATGGTTTTATTATTATTTTTTTCAATTTTATTATTTGGATTTAAATTTTTCACACATAATTAATTCATTGATTTATTCTTACTCCAATGATACAATCTTTTTAAGGGATTTTCATCTCACTTTTTACATCTATGAGATAAATTCCATATTCACCACTTAATTATTTTTTGTGATGTATATACTACCCATTTTGATATATTATATCATGAATTATTTTATCTTCATGTTATATGAATGTTCCATTTGATTATTATTACTTCTGAGGCTTCTGATTCTGATGTTACCATAGCTGTAAGGGGTTTTGTCCCAATTTACATTCCATTGGGACTTATTTGTTATTATGCGTCTAATTAATTTTATATGGTGTATATACTTCCCTATGACATTTTATATCATGAATTTAACTTATTTCATGATATTAAAAGTTTCGATTGATTTTATTATTTCACGGATCTCATGATTCAAAAGTTACTCAAGTAGTAAGGTTTTTCTCATCTCACTTTTATTTATGTGAGATATATTCTATATTTACCACTTATTTTTATTTTTCAGTGTATATACTTCCCATGAATGTATTTTATGATTATTATAATTAAATTTTTTTGGTTTTACATATACATTTTATTATCTATCTTTCATGGGGTTTACGGTTTCAAAGTTACCAAAGTGGTAATGGATATTTATCACAATTTTCCTTCTTTGAGATATTCGTTATATTATACACCTATCCTCTATTATGAAGTGTATATAATTATACTATGACATTTTATATCATTAATATCCTTATTATCATGATATTATAAGTTTTATTTAATGTTATTCCTTCATGGGGCTTATGATTCAAATGTTTCAAAGTGGTATAGGACACTTTGGAATGTTTGAAGATTGTTTTATTGATGAATGTTTTTTATGAAATTTTAAGGAAATTTACATTCATTAACATAAAAAACCCTTATTTTTAATTATCCTCCATTTAGGATATTTTTTATTGATACCATCCTAATTATTTTTTTGGATGGATTATTATTGTTTCAAATAGATTGTTAAGGAACCTGTTTCTTTTCCACAGGTTAATCTTTTTTCAAAGAGATTGTTATAGAACCCATTTTTTCATGGGTTAATCATGTTTTAATGAGATTCTTATGGAACCTATTTATTTTCCATGGGTTAATCTTGTTTCAAGGATATTTTTATGGAACCCATTTCTTTTCTATGGGTTAATAATGTTTCAAATAGATTATTATGGAACTAGTTTCTTTTCCATGGTCTAACCATGTTTCGAAGATATTATTATAGAACCCATTTCTCTTCCATGGGTTGATCAGGTTATAAAAGTGATAACCGTTGTTCCTATGAGTTTATTATTAAATGAAATATTTTATGTGTTATGATTTTGTGATGGTACTTAGATATTCGATGGGTGGTTACGTGATAAACCAATGACGAGTGGTTCCATAATAAACCAATTACAGGTGGATCGATGATAAACCAATGATGGGTGGTTATGTAATAAACCAATGATGAGTGGTTCTATGATGACCCTCTAATTCATTGGGTATGGAACTAGTTTATATTTCTATTCCATTTTTAATAATGACATGTAAGTAAGTCAGACACATGATTCCTCCATTTATAAGAATGAAAATTATAATGATGTCCTAAGATACCTTTATGTGTTTTTTATGCTTGATATTAGTTTATAATTTTTCTATTGAATGAGAGTGATATCACATGGCTTTTGATTATCAATTCTAATGACTCTTGACTTTTCCATGTTTTCATAATTGATGATTCGGGTATTGATGGGTATGAGTTATTTTATGATTCGCTCATGCACTTTGATTATGTCAGCATTCCCTTATGCACTCTTATGCTCATTGATAACATTAAATTGTTAATGGTTGTGTTTAGCCTTACTGATAATTTGATATCACCCTTATTATGTTTCCTTTTCCTCGGGTTTTAAAGAATTATGTCGAACGATTTATGTCTATAAATGATTTTACAAGGATGGTGTTGATGACCTATTGTGAAATAATAAATTTGGGTTAAATGGGAGAAATGTTCTTTTGATGGATTAAAAGACCAAGTTGATATGATTTGTTTATGTAAGAGTTTTTTCTAATCCTCTAAAACTCTAAACCTAAAAGGTCCTCTAATGTTTAAGTGGTCCAAGTTTTCCTTTTGATGATGTAAGGTCTATATGAAAAATTTGGGTCACAATTATCAGCATCAAAGATGGAAATGTAAAGTTATGGATTTCAAAACAGGATTTGGGATTGCAGGTTCTAGGTTTTTATACCAAATAAACCTCATGATTTTTAGAGGAACCTATGATAGAAATATATAACATCATAATATTATATTCCATGATCAGATTTTATATTTTATAGATATATTTTTAAATTTGAATATTTTTTAAATATGGAGTGACTAGTAGATTACATATTAGTTTTAATTCAATTCTTGTGGATGGTTGTTTGGTCTAATAAATAGGTTACATGTGTCATTTGATGATATATGAAATTGGAAATTAATTTTGATGATAGTAGAATAATAATTAGATGAATTTATGTTTGGATAGAAGGAATTTAGAGAGATTGTATGTATATATAGAATTTTAGAATTGAACTACTACTATGAAAAACATAATTGAAGATCGGGTTTTGATTGAAAATATTAGAGTATAAGGGAAAAACCCTCACTAATGGGTGTGTAATTATATTGGATATATTCTTTTGAGTGGCTTGTGTATCAATGTTTCTTATATTCTTTGTCTTGAAGTGGTGCATAGAGAGATAAATTAATAAAGTGACCCTTGGATTGGCGATGAGAATTTCATTTTTTTTAATCACAAAAGTGTATAGTGATTATGGTATATTAACAAATCATTGAGATATGTTCCTTTGATGTAGTATTTAGTGTTGGATGAAGTAAAATCATTATGTTACTACATTTATTTTCTTTATTTCTATGTTGTAGATGTGTGCTTGATATTTATAGGTTTGGTGTGTTTATGAAAATATATGAACAAGATACATTGGAATTTGATAATAAATACACACCCTAATTAACCTCCTCCCCCTCTTAGGGTACATTTGGGATGATGTGGTTACAATAAAAACATGTCGAATGGTACATATTGGAGAGCCTAAAAAATTGTGATAAAGTTAGTTATATTTTTTTATAATGTCATTTGAGAGATATGAAGTGCTTTGTAAATGTTTTTGAAATTATTTTATAAGTTTTGAAGTATTTTTAGAAGTTTAAAGATTTTGAGCAATGTTTGAAGTTACTTTGTAATTGAGAAGTGTGTTGCAACCCATCCCAGTGGGGCCCATGCCATGACTCCCCAAGCCTATCTCTAATAGTCTAGGGGATAGTGACTAACACTGAGTAGACATGTCACTAACATGGGAGGAATTTCCTACGTATATGTATGCATGTACACATCGCCAAGCCCAAAAAATGATGAAATGTAAAAACCACTAAGTAAACATTGCATGAATACCACCAAGATCACACAACAGAGTATGATAGTAAAATTAATGGGAAGCAAACAGGTCCAGAATACAAACCCGCCATAAAGAGTCTGTAACACAAGTCCAACCTGGAAGTAAAGGTGTGGGGACTACTGTCTGAATACTGTAGGAACACAACTCGGTCTATCTGGTCTCACTAAGCATCGTCTGGTCCCGGTCCACCTAGGACTCCATCAAAAGGTTGATAATCTACACAAGACATGACACGTTTGTATAAATCCTGTGTAGGGGTGAGTATAACAATACTCAATAGGAAACTCTAAAACCACAAAGCAATACCATAGAGGAATACCACAAAGGAATACCACAAAGTACAACAAATTAAAGTACCACCAAGGAATACCATGAAGTAATTTACAGTCAGCTCTACAAAATTATATTTCTATGGAATATATAACAAGAATATCCATATATACTCAAGAGAGGCATCATTCCATATGGAAGTCATAACCAAATGCCAGCCATGGAATTATGCTCGAAGCACGCTCATTCTAGGGGAACTCACTCCTTGAGTCATGATATCATTAGAGACACTCACAAAGAATTCTGACTCATTTGGGGCCTGCCCAAAGAGGATGTATTGTTCAATGAAGACTGTGATAAACAGAGAGGGGTTCATGCTCAGAATTGATCGGGGGACATGCACATGAGCCTCATTTCAATTGTTGAGGTATCCTTAAGTGCATCCACAAGACCCAGGTTCAAAACCAAGTAGAGGCATATTTCTGGGGGTACTATAGCAGTACTATAGCAGGTACTGTAGCATTCATTGTAGAAGTACTATACACTGTGCAGTACTATAGCAGACTGTACACTATATAGTTACTGTATCAGACTGTACACTGTGTGGTACTGTAGTAGGAACTATAGTAGTTAATATAGAAGGCACTATTTGTTGGAGTTGGTGGCCTAGAACCAACTACTTTTTACTTTATTCATTAATAAAAGTCTTATCACATCTTGATTGTTCCTGTACGTGAAAATTCATGTGATAATGTACTAAGGATAGTTGTTGCATTAAAGGATCATAGCGGATCCCTGCTATGATGAGAACCCGGAAGTGCCATAACACTGTTCTTGAATATATGTTCTATGACCGGATGATATTATTTGAGGGACACAAATAATACAGGCCATTAGGGGTGAGGACTCATAAAACTTTGAGGCACCATATCATGGTGTGTTCCCTTGGTAATATCCAGGAGGATATTATGAGAATGAGACCCACTAGTAGGAAATCCACATTTCATAGTGTCATTGGATGTTCCTATATGCATACATGTGTATTAATCCTTAGACTTTAAGATTATTATTAATGGGTATTACAACTCACGTACTTAGATGTATTGACGAAAAATGTGACGACACACTGTTCGTAGCGAGGTAGGATACGTTGGGTGCGTCACGAGTAATACTGCATTAATAGATAATGTGAGAAATGATTTGTCCCTTCTGTTCCATAACGGAAGTAGATATCTCAGGCCCTTTGATGGAATTGATATACCCTAAATAAATCCATGTCCATGGTAAGGTATGGGCGAGTTTGATTCCAGAAAGTCAAAGAAATAATAATCGAGCACGTGGGTTGATGACACTATCATGCAACCCGTTTGATTCGAGATATCATGACAAAGAGATTATATTACACGGTAAGCGTTCGTATGAGGTGACATGTTATTGTGGTGTTAACTTCTTTCTCTATGGGTGCCTTGGTGTATTGATAGATGCTAACCTTGGACTTTAGGTAGGCTCTGCCTAAATACACTGAGAAAGAAGCCTAGAGGTTCACACACTAAGTGTGTCCATGTATCTCAGTTAAATATTAATTGAACAAGTTAAATAAAGATTATTCCCGACTGTGGTTTAATAATTATTTAAGGATGCCTGATCGCATTTATTTCGAAACTAGTTATTTGAGAGAATATATTATGGATGAAATAATATTTATTATCAAGTGATGCAGTTATATTTATTTAATAATTAAATAGCCATTACTCAAGCTCTAATAAATGTGGTGGAGGAAATAAAGGAAAGAGGAAAATAAAATCACATTCCATGTATATTAAATATACACGCCATGTAGTTTTATAGAAAATGAGTACACGCCATGTATTAATGATTAAATGTTGTGTTGTTTTTTCAGTCAGGATTTTGAGGATATAATATTGTTTTATTAAATGATATTTATTATAATCAGCGTGGGAACATGTCAAGGAATTAATAATTCGACATGGGGGTTTTCAATAAGAGTTAATGAAATAAATAAAATGTGTAATGCATTTATTTATTTTCATAACTCTATAACCTCAAACCCGATTATAAATATCCTCACAACCACAACACTTCTCCAGAAGAGAATCGTTGTGCACAACAATTCTAGATAATTCTTTCAAGGCCGAAAGAACTCCTTCATCCAAGAACGCTCTCAAGACCGAGAGACCAAGGCGATCAAAGGCAGACATCGCAAGTGAAGGTTCTTCCATGCTAGCACCTAGAGATCCCTTTGGCGATGTCTGGAGATACATGGAACATGTGTGGATCACTACTAGAGGAATCCTACACTTGGATTCTATGACGCAATGACGGATCACAGGATCGTGACCGGAGACATCAATGAAGAAATAATTCCACCAAGGTAATTCTTGTGAATTAATTAAATTAATTATAACCAACATATGATGATCCTATCTCTATGGTTCCAGAATTCCCTCTTAAGTTTTTTCATTCCTCGTTCTATTCCGAAGATTCGGCATTTTACATTGTGACGGATCTCGGATTGAATGTTGTTTAACGTTAAAATTAAAGTTGGTAAAACCCACCAACGTGCTTCCGCTGCGCCTGGAACCTACAAGTGGTATCAGAGGGGGTCATATTGTTGATTATAATTATTTAGTTTTTCATTGATGTTTTACACATTTAATAATTTAGTTGTTTCAATTCAAGTTTAATCGTTCTAGAAATATTAATCTTGATATCTGTTCCTCCTCCCTCATTTCTCGTTCACCTCATAGAAACGAATTTTTCTTTTAATTTTGATTAAAATAAAATAGAGGAACGCGTCTAGAGGAGCCAAAAAAATTTATCCATACAACACCAGAATACACAGTGTGTATTCGGAAGTACACGTCGTGTAGTATAGGTTCAATGCATTGACCGATCCACCAAATCAAGCCGTGTATTGGAGTATACCTATTTCATTTATGACACCGTGTGTCGACCAGGAACAAGTGGAACACGGTTTCCTGATTACACACTGTGTGGTCCAACTGAACAGGGCATGTAGTCCCTTCATGTTCAGGTTGAACTATGTACCTCGTACATGGCTTTCCTGGTTGGAAACCATGTAATACGGAAACTACACGGCGTGTGTCCCACAGAACACACTGTGTACTCCGAAAATTTTTGAAGTACATTAACACGCCCTGTCCCTAGGTGTGTACTTCGGATGGATGGTGAAGAAAAGTACACGCCGTGTAGTTGGAACTACACGTCGTGTACTCACCCAAATTACGCAGATTTATTAAAATTTATTATTATATTATACAAACCCTTGAGACATGTACCATGGTGCAGGCGTAAAGACGAGGCACAATACGTGATAGGTGTTTTATATATATGTGTTTAATTTAACATCTGCATAATGAATGGTAATTCACCGGGATGCCTCCAAGGTACAAGTTACGTACAAGGATAATTTTAAATGAATTTATTTGTTTAAAATTATGATGGAAGATAATATCAAGGAAGTTCAAAAAATGGTTTAAGATAAAAAAAGGATTGATTAATTAAATATAATTAATTGATTCGAGCATGATTTATCTTAAACAAGAACGATTTAAGAATTGAATGCTAGTTTTATTTATGCGTAAATATCATTGTATGTATGGATGATCATGAGATAGATTGAGACCTTTGTATGTGAATGGTTTCTTTTAATTTATTTATTTAAATTAAATTTGTTGGCCTACGAGCCATCTTCTCATTAATATGTAGCGCCTGCACGCCCAAGGATTATTTTATATAAAAACCCCTTTTACCCCTCACCTGCGTGTGAGATAAATGCATATGTAATGGATGGAGCTCCCAAGCTAGTGGAGGTGGCTCAAGTCAGTATCCAAGGTGAAACCAATCCAAGGAGATACAAAGTTGGATAGATGGAAAGCTGTAAACACAAACCTGAAAGGTTCAAGGTGTTTCTCCCATAGGTCTTGGGTTAGTTTATCAACCGCTAGATAAACTAACCAATAGAAAAACTCATGATCATACCATTTATTTTATGTATTTTAGTTTCATGGTTTATTTATTGTGGGTGTGTTGTCACGATCACACAATTAACGAATTAAATAAGCATGCAAGATGGAACTAAAATAAAAAACGGCTTATGCGTAAATATTATCTTAGACATGGTTAATCACTTAAGTATATCCCACTTAATATTAACAAGCATGTAATCAAAGATAATAAAATGGAAATTTATGTATAAGGATAAAATCCCTCAAACGAAATATTAAGTCGGTATAGCCTTCCATAATCTTGGTTAGAATCGAACCATAGTTCAAAGTGCTTGAACAACCCTAGTTGGGGTGCTTTCAATTATCAGGGAATTCTAATTCAAGGTTTTTGGTTGACTTGACTTGGTTCGCATCAATGGTTGACTGCTACAGCAGGAATTGGTGTGACCAAGAGTCAAAGGTTGAGGAAATCCAAAATAAAAGGATTTTAGGATTGGGGAGTCCACTCAGCGGATCAAGGAGCTGCGAGTTAATGCAGTTGGAATTTGGAATGCCTACCTAAAACCCTTCAAGTTTCTTGACCAACCCTAGTTGGGGTAATGTAAAGGGAAATATGGATCCTTGACACTAGAATATTCAGGCAACAGGATATTCTGAAGTCAATGGTGAGGGCTATTGGATTTCTATAAAATATTGGGAAACTAATAAGTATTATTTTATTTATTTGTCTCAGTTTTGTAATAAATTATTAAACCTTTGATCATCTTAATTTGTAAAAACGACAAGAAAATGACTTCAAACATATCATTGTGAACCATACTTGAGAAGTAAAACCTTCTCACTGGCACCAATTTCCAAGAGTGGTAGAGGCGTTTACGCGTCATCCTTCGCCACAAAAGGAAATTGTATGTGCTAGAAGATCCTATTCCAGTTGCACCTGGGAAAGAGGCCAGTGATGAGTAATTATCTCTCTATATGAAACACATGGATGATGCCACAGATGTCCAGTGTTTCATGCTATCGTCTATGTCCAATGAGATATTAAAGCAACATGAAAACATGGACGCGTATAGCATGATGTCTCACCTTAAGGATATCTACCAAGAGAAGGAGAGACAGGAGAGGTATGAGATCTCCAATTATTTGTTTACAACTAAACTTGGAGATTCTGCGCTAGCTGGGCCTCATGTAGTCAAGCTTATTGGATACATTGAACGCCTGGAAATCTTAGGGATTAAATTCACGGATGAGTTGCGTACAGATCTCATCCTATCATCACTGCCCAAGACCTTCTCTAGCTTTATTGTCAACTACAACATGAGAAAGAATGAGAAGAGTCTATCAAAACTTTTGACCTTGATTCTCCAGGTAGATAAGGACATGTGGAATGACAAACCCACAGTCCATATGGTGAATAGGAAAAGGAAGGACAAGGAAAAGGGTCCAAATACTTATAAACGGTCTGAATCCCCTGAGCACCATCCCTCCAAGAAGGGGAAGATCTAGAGGCAGGGCAAGTAATGGGAGGCGGTGTGTTTTAAATGTGGAAAATAGGGCCACTAGAAGAGAAACTCTATCCAGAAGTGTGAGGATGCTAAAGGTGCATTTGTTATCGAGTGTAATCTTTCTATTTCTACACATTGGGTATTAGATATAGCTTGTGGGGCTCACATCTATATTCAAATGCAGGAACCAAGTAGATTTAGAAAGATTGACAGAGGAGAGGTGGATCTTTGAGCTGCCAATGGCGCAAGGCTGGCTATGTTGGCTATTGGCGATTACCACCTCTCACTGCTGACTGGGATGATTCTGGTTTTACATAACTGTTATTATGTGCCTAGTGTTACCAAGAACATAATTTTTGTATCTTGTTTGGATATGGATGGATTTGTTTTTAAATTTGGAAATAAGGGTTGTCTATTTTATAAGAACAATGTATGTTATGGTATGGAATATTTAAATAATGGTTTTTATGTATTAAATTACGAAAACCAAGTGTTGGAAATCGATAATGAAATAAACTCACATGAATCATACATCACCCAGTTGTGGCATCACCGTATCGGTCATGTGAATGAGAAACGCTTGACAAAGCTCTGCCAAGATGGCTATTTAGACTCTACTGAGCTAAAATCACTTGATAGATGTCACGCTTGTTTACAAGGAAAAATGACCAAGCCGCCTTTTGGTGGATAGGGTGAAAGGGCCACAGAGCTTCTAGGATTAGTACACACGGATGTGTGTGGACCATTTCCAGTAGAATCTAGAGGTGGATATTCTTACTTCATTACTTTTACTGATGATTTGAGTAGATATGGATATGTCTACTTAATGAGGTATAAGTCAGAGGCCTTAGAGAAATTTAAGGAATTCAAGAATGAAGTAGAGAATCAGCTTGGTAAGAAGATAAAGAAGCTTCGATCAGATCAAGGTGGAGAATATCTGAACCAAGAGTTCATCGATCTTCTATGGGAGTCGGGGATTCTATCTCATCTCACTCCTCCTTATACACCACAGTGTAATGGTGTTAGTTAAAGGAGTAACCACACCCTATTGGACATGGTGAGGTCGATGATGAGTCATACGGATCTTCCATTATCCTTTTGGGGATATGCATTACAAACTGTAGCATACACATTAAACCAAGTACCAATTAAGGCGGAAAATGGAATTCCCTCCGAGCTATGGAATGGAAAGAAACACATTTTGTCGCACACATGTGTATGGGGATGTGAGGCGTTTGTTAAGGCCTCCTCATGCAACAAACTAGCACATCTGGGAACGAGGTGTATCTTTATAGGATATCCCAAGGAAACGAAAGGATATTACCTATATAACCCTTCAGATAAGAAAGTTATTGTCGCCAGACAAGCCATTTTTCTTGAGAGGGATCACATCCTCAAGAAGGATAGTGGGAGAAATATTGACTTTGACAAAGTTGATGCTCAAGATACACAGGAGTTGGTACAAGAACAAGTTCCATAGGTCCCCATGGAAGAGGTTCCAGAAACACAAGTACTGCATAGGAGCTCAAGAGAGGTAAGGTAACCAGAGAGATTTGGTTTCCTAGTCACCGAGGATGGTGAATCATTATTGTTGGAAAATGATGAACCTCACTCCTACAAGGAAGCAGTAAAAAGCTCAGAAGCTGCAAGATGGCTAGAAGCTATGAATTATGAGATGGATTCCATGTATCAGAACCAAGTATGGGTTCTGGTCGATGATCCAGTTGATGTAAAGCCTATTGGATTCAAATGGGTATTCAAGAGAAAGCTAGACATGGAAGGTCAAGTTAGCACTTATAAAGCAAGGATAGTGGCTAAAGATGATGAAACCTTCTCGCCAGTTGCCATGTTTAAATCCATAAGAATCATACTTGTCATAGCATCTTACCATGACTATGAGATTTGGAAAATGGATGTCAAAACATCATTCCTTAATGGGAACCTTCAGGAAGATGTCTATATGACACAACCAGAAGGGTTTGTGACACCAGGTGAAGCCAAATGGGTTTTCAAGTTACAAAAATCCATTTATGGATTAAATCAAGCATCCAGGTCATGGAAAATTCGATTTGATGAATCCATAAAGGAATTTGGGTTCATTAAGAATGAATATGATCCATGTGTTTATAAACTGTTTAATGGGAATGTGATCGTTATCCTAGTAGTATATGTTGGTGACATATTGATTAATGGAAATGATGTAACAGTATTACAGTCAGTTAAGGACTGGTTGAACAAGTGTTTCTCCGTGAAGGACTTGGGTGAAGCAGCCTACATTCTAGGGATCAAGATCATTCGTGATAGATCCAAGAGGCTTCTTGGACTAAGTCAGAGTACATACATTGACCAGATACTAAAGAGATTTAGTATAGAACAATCCAAGAGGGGATTGGTTCTAATGTCACATGGCCTACATCTTTCTAAGAAAATGTGTCATCAAACACAGCAATAGAAATATAGAATGAGTAAGTTTCCATACGCTTCAGCTATAGGATCCATCATGTATTCCATGTTATGTACTAGGCTTTATGCTGCCTATGCACTGAGCATGGTAGGCAGATATCAAGCAGATTCAGGATAACATCATTGGACTATTGTTAAGACTATCCTTAAGTATCTGAGAAGAACTAAGGATGTTTTCCTGGTGTATAGAGGAAATGAGGAGCTTGTCATCAGAGGGTATGCTGATGCTGGTTTTCAGACAGATCAGAATGATCCGAAGTCGCAATCTGGATATGTTTTCTGTCTTAATAAAGGAGTTGTGAGCTGGAAGAGTTCAAAGTAGCCAGTTGTTGCTAATTCTACAGTAGAGTCCGAATATATAGCGGCTTCTGATGTAGCCAAGGAAGCCGTCTGGATTTGGAACTTTGTCCATGAGCTTGATGTGGTGCCTAGCAGTAAAGATCCCATTACATTGTATTGTGATAATACTATAGCGGTGGATCTTTCAAAATAACCAAGGTCACATCAAAGGAAAAATAACATACTCCGGAAGTATCACCTCTTGATGGATTTCTATAAAAGGGGTGAAGTTTTAGTGAGCAGAGTGTCCACAGAAGAGAACGTGGTAGACCCCATGACTAAAGGCCTATCTCAACAGAAGCATGAATATCATGTGAGAGCTAATGGGTTAAAGGTTTTTAGTAGTTGGCTCTAGTCCAAGTGGGAGTCTATTGGAGTTGGTGGCCTAGAACCAACTACTTTTTACTTTATTCATTAATAAAAGTCTTATCACATCTTGATTTTTCTTCTTCATGACAATGCATGTGATAATGTCCTAAGGATAGTTGTTGCATTAATGGGTCATAGTAGATCCATGCAATGATGATAACCCGGAAGTGCCAAAACACTATTCTTGAATATATGTTCTATGTCCGGATGATATTATTTGAGGGACACAAATAATACAGGCCATTAGGGGTGGGGACTCATAAAACTTTGAGGCAACATCTCATGGTGTGCGCCCTTGGTAATATCCAGGAGGATATTATAAGAATGAGACCCTCCAGTAGGAAATCCACATTTTATAGTGTCATTGGATGTTCCTATCTGCGGACGTGTATATTGATCCTTATACTTTAAGATTATTATTAATGGGTATTACAACTCGCGCACTTAGATGTATTGATGAAAACTGTGATGACACATTGTTCGTAGCGAGGTAGGATATGTTGGGTGCGTCACGAGTAATACTTCATTAATAGATAATGTGAGAAATAATTTTTCCCTTCTGTTCCATAACAGAAGTAGATATCTCAGGACCTTTGATGGAATTGATATAGCCTAAATAAATCCATGTCCATGGTAAGTTATGGGTGATTTCGATTCCAAAAATTCAAAGAAAGAATAATCGAGCACGTGGGTTGATGACACTAGCATGCAACCCGCTTGATTCGAGATATCGTGACAAAGGGATTATATTACACGGTAAGCGTTCGTATGAGGTGACACGTCATTGTGGTGTTAACTTCTTTCTCTATGGGTGCCTTGGCATGTTGCTAGATGCTAACCTTGGACTTTAGGCTGCCTAAAGCCACTGAGAAAGAGTCCTAGAGGGTCACACACTAAGTGTGTCCATGTATCTTAGTTAAATATTAATTGAACAAGTTAAATAAAGATTATTCTTGATTTTGGTTTAATAATTATTTAAGGATGCCTGGTCGTATTTAATTTGACACTAGTTATTCGAGAGAATATATTGTGGATGAAATAATATTTATTAGTGAGTGATGCAGTTATATTTATTTAAGAAATAAATCACCATTACTCAAGGTCTAATAAATGTGGTGGAGGAAATAAAGTAAAGTGGAAAATAAAAGTACACGCCATGTATATTAAATATACACGCCACGTAGTTTTATAGAAAATGAGTACACGTCGTGTATTAATGATTACATGCCATGTAGTTTTTCTAGTAAGGTTTTTGAGGATATAATATTGTTTTATTAAATGATATTTATTATAATCAGCGTGGGCGCATGTCAAGGAATTAATAATTCTACATGGGGGTTTTCAATAAGAGTTAATGAAATAAATAAAATGCATAACGCGTTTATTTATTGTCATAACTCTATAACCTCAAACCCGATTATAAATATCCTCACAACCCCAACACTTTTCCAAAAGAGAATTGTTGTGCACAACAATTATTGATAATTCTTTCAAGGCCGAAAGAACTCCTTCCTCCAAGAACGCTCTCAGGACCAAGAGACCAAGGCGATCGAAGGCGGACATCGCAAGCAAAGGTTCTTCCACACTAGAACCCGGAGATACCTTTGGCGACATCCGGAGATATGTGGCACACATGTGGATCACCGCTAGAGGAATCCTACACTTGGATTCTATGACGCAATGACAGATCACAGGATTATGATCGGAGACATCAATGAAGAAAGAATTCCACCAAGGTAATTCTTGTGAATTAATTAAATTAAATATAACCAACATATGATGATCCTATCTCTATGGTTCTGGGATTACCTCTTAAGTTTTTTTCATTCCTCATTCTATTCTGAAGATTCGGCGTTTTACATCATGATGGATCTCAGATTGAACGTTGTTTAACGTTAAAATTAAAGTTGGGCAAACCCACCAATGCGCTTCCACTGCGCTCGGAACCTACACTATTTGGTACTGTAGCAGCTAGAACTATTCACCTTGGGCCATCAGTTTGGGCTTGGAGTCCTTAAGACTTTCGGGCCACCCAGGCCTTCAGGTTAGTAGGGCTTTCGGGCCACCTTAAGGCCTTCAGGCCACATATAGTTTCCCCAGACACACTATAAAAAAAGGAGCAGCCCCAGAAGAGGATTCGGAGCATGTGTACTCACCAGAGCAGAGCTAAATGGATTTTTTAGAATGAGAGGGTATGGCTATTCCATCAGGACTAGCCTGTTCTTTCATAGGAAGCCTAGCCAGACGGCCATGTGAAGGTGGAGAGCTACTATCATGATGAAGATGTTGGGGAGGGGAAGTTCTTTGTAGACAGTCTAGTTGAATTCCCTAAGACCTTCGGGTCATGTAATCTCCTAAGCCTACGGGCAATGTAATCTCTGATCCTACAGTCCTTATAAGGGTTCCCCCTCTTCCCTTGAAAGGGGTGTTATCAAAAATCAATAAAAAAATGAAGGCCTTTGAGCCATTCGGGCTGATCGGGGGACACCATGGATCACACTCAGAATCACTGGGGGATACCACATACCCAATATAGATCAACCCGCTACATAGGGGATCACACACAAACACATTGGGGGATAGCATTGACCCTACTGATGCATCCCACTAGATTTGGGATCAGTTCCCTACTCAAGGAGGATATGTGATTCCACAGACTCCGCTAGGGGTAATAGAAGATCACACCCTAGTCAACCACAGGTGCAGTGACCACATGACCGATATGTGTGTCCATTTTACTGATTTCAGTGGTTTACTATAGGGATCAACCATGGAGGTAGGTTAGAACTACTGCGGTGGTAGGTCTGCAGACCCCGGTAGGCCTATGGGTGGTTTTTCTCAAACGAGCATATCTCCTAAATAGAGTGCCCAATTAAATAGCCATCTATAGCGTTGAGACCCTGACATTGAGACGGTCATTTTGGGACAAGTATTGAGTTTTTTGTTTGGACCATTATAGGTTGAGAGTGTTCCCTTGGTCATTCCCTCAAGTTTTTAGTATGGTGTTACTTCCACATCACTGGATTGTAATCCCCTCTAGAGGCTAAGTCTCGGATGGAGTTTGGTATCCCACCCTGAGACTAGAATGAGATCCTATATCACCCATAGTGGAGTCTATGGAATCACATAACCTCCTTGATTAGGGAGTTGGTCCTCCATATAGTGGGCCACATTAGTAGGGTCAGTGGTATCCCCAAGTATGTCTAGGTGTGATCCCCTATGTAGTGAGTTGATCCAGATTGAATATGTGGTATTTCCCAGTGAGTATGGGCATGATCTATGGTGCCCCCTAATAACTTCTAGGAATAAACCTCTCTCTGTGTATCATAGTATTCATTGACCAATACGTCCTCTTTGGGTAGGGCCCAAATGAGTCAGACCTCTTTGTGAGTATCTACGATGATATCGTGACTCGATGAGTGAGTTCTCCCAGAATGATCATGCTTTGAGTAGAATCATGTATTTGAATATTGGTTATGACCTCATGATGGCATGGTGTCTCTCTTGAGTGTATCTAGATATTCTTGTTATATGTGTCGTAGACATATACCTATGTAGAGCTGATTGTACTTTCCTTTGTGTTATTCCTTTGTGTTATTCCTTGGTGGTACTTTCTTTTGTGTTATTCCTTTGTGGTACTTATTTGTGGTATTCCTTTTTGGTATTACTTTGTGGTTTTGCGGTGTCCTACTAAGTATTTTTATACTCTCTCATGCATGGGATTTTCCTACACGTGTTATATCTTGTGAAAATGATCGACCTTTTGACGGATTCCTAGGAGGACCAGGATCAGACGGTGCTTAGTGAGACTAGACAGACCGAGGTGTGTTATTGCAGCCTTCAGATAGTAGTTTGAGTAACTTTACTTCCATTTTGGACTTGTATTATAGATTCTTTTTGGTGGACTTGTATTTTGACCCTGTTTACTTTCAAGTACTTTTACTATAGTTCTCTATTCTGAGATTTTGGTGGTATTCATGCATTATTTACTTATTGGTTTTTACATTTCAGCATTTTATGGTCTTGGAGATGTGTGCATGAATACGGGTACATATAAAATGACTCTAATGTTAGTGATATTCCTACTCAGTGCTAGACACTATCCTCGGGCTATTGGAGGTGGGCTTGGGAGTCACAGCACGGGCCCCACTAGAATGGGTCACGACAAAGTGAGATTCATTGTTTGTGTAAGACTGAAAAGTTTTACAATAGGCTATGTAAGGTCAGTTTTTACACTATGTAAGTGATAATATGTGGAAATATAATTTCTTAAGTGAAATTTAGAATTTTAACTTTCCATGTAAGTATTTAAGATTCATAATTATTTTCACATATATGAAATCTGAATATATTTAAGTGAGATATAAGGATATATAAATGAGATATAAAACAATGTAATTGTGAACTATATTTATCAAGGATCATGTATGTAAGAACTAAATTTTTGTAACTGTAACCAAATGTTTCATAAGTATTTTATGTTTTAATTCATGGGAATTTATGAAAGATTTGAAAGACTATTTTTTATAAGAAATTATTAGAGAATAATTTTATAAGATATTAAGAAATCATTTTATAATATTTGTGGAAGTTTTATTAATAAGATTTGTTTTCATTAGTTGAATCTTGAAGTTGTGATATCTTTGAGAGGGTTTTTATAGTAGCATTAATTGAAATATTATCTAAAGATATTGAGACTAATTTTCATGGTAATTTAAAATATTCAAATTTTATAAACTATTTATAGGGATTTTAATGATGATTTAAAAATATAGTGATTGATAAGGAGAAAGATATAGTATTAATATATAGAAGATAAAAATGAGGAATTATTATTGAATCAGAGCACCAAAATTATGAAGAAGGGAAGTATATACATACCTTTCTAAAACTTAGAAGTCATGTGAGTACATTGTAGTCAAGAGTATCTTTATAAAAAGTATTTTTAAGGTCTTTGTTGCTGCTACTAGACTCTTGGAATGTGAAAGAGATCATCTTATTGATATTGATGCATTCTGGAGTGAAGTAAATATATTTTTCATTCTGGATTTAATATTAAATTATAAATAGGTAGGATCTTATATAAACTATTTGAGTGTATTTTTTAAGAGACTATTCATGGTTCAAGGATGATACTTGCCCATTTTTTATTCACTTTATCATATTATTGAATAATCTATGATTCATATTTCACCAATCATAGAAAGAACGTAGTTACCCACCATGGGATGAAACTTGTAAACATCTTTTTTTAGTAATGTTCTTATCTTATTTGAGTGAGTAAGTATTTAAATTTTTTAGAGGACCTATCCTTTAATTAGTTTCATAATTTTATTTTAAAGGAAATCATAAAAGAAAGTGAAACTGATTCAACCCCCCTTTTAAATATTACAATCATACTCATTCCTCAGTATCTCATATAGAAATGAAAGAGAACTTTGGATTGGAGTTTCAGTATATAATTTTGAACATCCTAATTCACATTACCATCACTATGGTATAGGTCGTATATATAATCCATGAGGAAAATACCCATAGGATCCATAATGGCATTGAATGTTTCAACTTTATGGTGTAAATTAAACATTTCTCAAACATTCAGTTAATAGTAAACATTAAAAACACTTTATAACTCCTTGATCATTAATCTTTGAATCATTTAACACTTTAAATGATTCTTTTGAAACTCCCTTTAAACCATTTATGATAACATTAATTTGGAATATTGAATCATCATGAAAATCATACATTATGATTCCATGTGTTGTATTATATAACATGCAATATAGTGTTACAATATCCATATATCATACTCTATGATATGTCCATACTGAGTATATGACATGATTTATGTCATACCATACAAGATAAATGAATCATAATTTATGATTCATGGATTTTGGGTATATATTTATTAATCTCCCACTTTCACTCAATCCTCATGGACTTATGTGCAATTTTACTTTAGTTATTTCACATATGAAATAACTTGTGAAATCATATAAAAACTCATTTTGGATATCTTCCAAGACTATTTTTGGATATGTTGTTATAAATTTTCACCATATTTCACATCATATATAGAAACTTATGAAAATTTATCCAAAACTCATTTTGGATATCCTCTATAACACTTTTGGAGTAGTTATCTATGTTTTATCAAAACATAATCCACATTTATAAAACCACTCTGTGTGACCCTATGGTCATTCATTGAAAAAAACTATGAATTATTTAATAAATAACTATAAGAAAATAGCAACCTCTATCAAAACACCAATACTACTAAAGTAATAAATAGATCTATCATGATCACCATCAAATACAGGTATGCTTATACTTGTGTCCACCAATTATATCATATAAAAATATATAATCATATAATCCCTTTTCCCAAGGAATTGAGTGACCATGATACATGGTGTATTCCAATCTCATATATCTTACTCATACATTATCGATTCTCCAAGTATAGACTGTCCAGACAGATGAACACATCATGTGTCATTCACCAAGAAGGATGAGTAGGTCACATGCCCCTTATCCAAATAAATATTTAAAATACATTTCAATTATTTAGGTATATTTATACACTTAGTTATTCTATCTCAATTTAGGACCCACATGTTATACTCACCATACAAGATGAAAATTTTCATATTGATTAAACTCAACCGATGAAATGATTAGAAACATACCCAACTACCCCTGATTAGCTCAGCCTTAGGGTTGACTAAGAAATGTATTAAAGTATAAAGGTTATCATGTTAAGTATCTTTTCAACCTTGGGTAATGGGTAATCCTATGAAACATTCACCCCTAGTATACTAAATACATAGTTTATAACACTCTATATAGTATACTTAGTGGATCAGCTAGTATAAAAAACTCATTTTTTTCTTTATAGGAAAATTGTGTATCTATATATGAAACCCAACCTGTGTTAATCTTTACATTTTATCATAACATAAAAAAATTCATTATGGCCATCAATTAGGGGTAACTCTAAGTCATACTTTAAGAGTTTAATTATCATTTCATTTCATGTAGTATTTGAAACCAACACAAAAGAATGATAAATCATTGATGCCTTTTGTATAACATGATATATTTTATATATTCTTAAATTATTTTAAAATTTCTAACAAAACTATACATAAGAAATAATCTAATCATATCCCATATAATATACCACCAGAGTGGCTTTATGTTTTCTATATTTTTATGGTTAACTCATTATATCTCTATATAATTCCTATCATATCTCTATATGGCCATATGATAAATAATTCCTCTAAAATCTTTTAATGGGTTGACTTTATAAATAAATCTTGTTTGAATAATGGTGATATTATGATTCATAGTCCTCATATTAAAATATTTAATCATAATATTCAAACTTATTTACTTCAAAACATTTAATGTTACAATGTTGATAAATTTTGTTGATTTAAATACTTAGAAATAATTTTAATATTTATACCATCATCATTATGGAACCTTTAATTTAAAACTTTTCTATGAGATCATTTTGGTGAAAAATTTAAATGTAACTCTTTACATTAAGATCATTCTTCACCAATTTATCTTAAAATCATTTAGGATGTAAAGTAACCTTCACATAAATTGGATTGGTGTAATCATTTATTGGTTATATTTTAACTTCCCTACTCACCTCTTACGATATATATTTTCCAAAAATATATTTCTAAAACACAAACTCCTTTCTATTAAAAAATAAAATTTATTTCCTTTATAGTAATATTTAATAAATAAACTACTAATAATAATATATCATATATAATTTTATGTGTTTGAAGCAATATTATTGAAAATAAAATCCTTATTAATTAAAATATATCAATGATGGGTCATGAAAACTTTTTCCCTCATATTTTAATAAAAACATAGATAAAAACTATTTACTGGGAAAAAATATATTTTTATCTATTATTTTCAAACCATGTTATAGAATTGAATGAATCATAAACCATGTGTATCAAAAACATCATTTCATTCCATTCAAAACTAATATCTATATACAGTTAATATCCTATAATACAATAGAAATAAAATGAGATGCATACACATACTTTATTTAAAATCATTCAATCATTGAAATAATTCATCCAAATCCTTGATGTAGAAACCCTTTACTTCATAACATGAATGAAAAAATCAAGCTTCATCCATAAAGTCTTCCTTGGTTTTAAACTCATGTATAATTATAAAAAATTTCAAATATATATTTGACATCATAAACCCTTCAAAATATAAGAAATGATTTATATAAAATTAATACCTAACATAAACTCTCCATGGATTTTTATACACCTCTTAAAGTATTAAATATATTGGAGTTGGTAATCTAGAACCAAATTTTATATACTTTATAATTACTTGTATTCATGTTTTTTGAATATTAATAAAGTTCTTATCACATCATGATGGTTGTTATCTACAGTTTTGTATGTGATAATGTCATGAAGGGTATATGTCACACTGAAAGGTCATAACAGTTATTTATTGTGATGAGAACCTAAAAGTGTCATCATGGTATACTTAATATAAGTTCTATATCCATATTATATTATTTTATTGGAAATGAATAATATAGGATAATAGGGGTAGGTGCTCATAATACATTAAGACTTCATCTCATGAAGTTCGTCTTTGGTAATCTCAAGAAAGGAGATTATAGAAACTTGACCTGCTAGTAGAAAATACACATTTATATGTGTCATTGGATGTTCTTACCTATGTACATGTGTAATGGTACTTAAAATTTAAGGTTATTATTAATTCATATCATGAGTCGCATGATTTGGCGTATTTCCATAAACCATGATGACATATTTTTAGGGTGAAGTTGGGTGCATTGGGTGCATCACAACTGATATAAAATTAATGAATAATGTGAGAAAGTATTTTCCACTTTTATTTTTTAATTGAAGTTGATATCTCATTCCCTTTCATGGTAATGGAATAGAATAATTAAATCCATGTTCATAGTGTTCTAACAGTAGATTCATTTACAGAAAGTCAAAGAAAGAGATATCAAGCAAACAGGTTGATAACACCAACATGAAACTTTCTTGATTAGAGATACCATGATTAAGGGGGTATATTACATAGTTGGAATTCATATAAGGTTGTATGTCTTTGCAAAATTGACTTCTTTCCTTAATGGTGACTTATCTTATTTCTAGATGCTAACCTTGGAATTTAGGTGGTTCTACCTAATACCACTGAGAAAGAGTCTCCTAGAGCATCACACACTAAGTGTATCTGGAATATCAGTTAAATTATATATGAATTTAACATGTTGGATAAATATTATTCACATATGTGGTTTAATAAGTATTCATGGTTTTTTTATTACATATATTCAGTCATCAGTTATTCAAGATAATATTTATGAGTTGAATATATAATAAATATTTATTCACTATCTTAGTGAATATAATATATATTTATTTATTGGTGAATAATTAAGTGGTATTTATTTATTAAATAAATATTCATTATTAAAGGCTCAATAAATATTAAGGAGGATTAGTGAACTGAGTTAAATGGTTTAGTGAGAGATGAAATGTTAAATATTATTATCAGAAATATTAATTTATTTATTCAAGAAAATAATATTTATTTATCTGTGAGTTTAGCACATGTCAAGTATAAATAATAATATTATTATTATTTAGACATGGGGTTCAATAGGGATGAAGAGAATTATAAGGGTTTGTGTGTAATTATTATTCTCTAACTCTATCCCTATTTAAACCTAGTTATTATATTCTATGAATCCTTATCCATTTTAATCATTATGCACAATTAATTATAGATAATATCACAAAACCTAGAGATATTGTAACGACCTGAAATTTTGAATAAATCTTGTTTCCTAATTTTGTGTGTTATTTTATTTTTATACTCAACAAAACTGTTTCGTTTGATAACACGTGTATAATTAAAATGATACCATTGGGTTTTGACTATTATATGATCGTTGGTCAATATGACCACTAGAAACTAAATGTTTCGATTACTGTCTCTAAATACAAGTGATCTTGGTTAATTAATATAGAAAGAAGATTTGATGGCCTCATCCAGTAGTCTCAGGCCAATCGAAGCCCATCTAACGGAACTTGGGAAGGTGGTAGCACCACTGGGCTTTGCTCTGGACCAAACCCAAGCTGAACTTCATCGTGTGAAGCTAGAACGGAATCGCCTTCGCAAGAAGTTCAAACTGATAGAAATTACTACTCGTGCAATGTTGGCCGAGCCACCCCAAGATTCTATCACCCTAGCACACCTTACTCTTAGGTCCTATGCTAGTGTTATAAGGGGCTATGTAACGAGACAATAACTGCCTTGTGTAATTCTTTGTTATAAATAAAATTTTGTTCTCTTCTTATAGTTAAGTTTGTGAATTTTCAAATGTCCGGATAAATATAGTATGCATATTTTTGATGAATTTTAGAAAAAGGATATTTTTTAAAAAAATTTGTAAACCTTAAATAATTAAAAATGTGTAATGATTTTCAAAAAATGGTCTTCTACAATTATGTTTAGTACGAAATTTAGAAACTAATAAGATCAACTTAATTTTTGATGAATAGTAAATTATGAATAGTGATTTTATGCTTAGGATTAGTAATGTGACCAAATGGATTAGTAATCTCACTTAAATAAAGTATTAATATAATCTAGGCACTTTGATTAAGTAATGTGATTCAATAAAATAGTTAAATAACTGTTTCAGAAATTATTAGTCAAGTATCAGTTTTTTCAGGTGAATAGTGTTTTTTAATTAAAAATTAAATTAAAATTATTTAGAAAATTATTTTAATAAATTTGATTTCATTTTTGAACTCAGAGCATTGATATTATGTTAAGGCAATTTTTTGGGATTTTTCTGAAAAGAAATGAATTTTCGGTGAATAGTGTATTTATTCAAAAATTAAATTAAAATTATTTAGAAAATTATTTTTTATAAAATGGAGTTCATTTTTGAAATCAGAGCATTGATATTTGGTTAAGGTGAAATTTTGGGGATTTTTCTGAGAAAGTTGAATTTTCAGTGAATAGTAAAAATACAGTTTTAGGGTTTCGGTATGTTTAATGACATCATAACTTTGTCGTGATGATGTCATCAGATATTTTAAGGATTGTCCGACCAAAGGTGATGAATTATTGTGTGGGGTCCCATGTGGCCTAACTCCATGGTAAATACCATGGGAGAGCCCATGGTTTTGAGAAAACCACTTGTGAGGTGTCTGTTGGCCATTAATGCATTGTCCCCTCACATTCCCTATAAATACCCACCCTTTCCTCATTTAGTTTTTACTCCCAACTCTCCCTCAACGAAGTTCTGGTCTCCTTACCTCCCAAGGATTCCTCCCAAGGTGCCCCCAAGCCCTCAAGGTCCCAACCTTTGAGTTTTAATAATTACGTTTAAGGTAAGGGATCCTACCTCTCTCTTTCTTTTCAAGTAATCTCTTTTATGTCATTTATTTTATGCTCCATGCTCCTATGTTGGAGGATATTCTTTTATATTCCTCTTACTTCCCTTTTAATGTTCATATGATGAGATATCCCCTCTTTCTCTTATCAATTAATTTTAAGAAAGTTTAAGTGGCGCCGTTAGGCTGCCGAATTTTTAAGGGATTCGTTCACCTTTCTCATTTTTCAAAGTTCTAATTTCATGGAAAGTATTTAAAGTTCCTTTTTATTATATTGGGGTATGATATCTATATCTATCATACTGATCTTTTATGTTCATATGATGAGAGACCCTATTTGATCTCGTCAATTCATTTTTGTTGAAGTTTAGGTGACGTCGTTAGGCTGCCGAATTTTTAAGGGATTCGTTCACCTTTCTCATTTTTCAAAGTTCTACTTTCATGTCAAGTCCTTCAAGTTCCTTTTTATTATGTTGGGGTATAATCTATATATCAATAATACTGATCTTTCATGTTCATATTATGAGATACCCTATTTGATCTCGTCAATTCATTTTTGTTGAAGTTTAAGTGGTGTCGTTAGGCTGCCGAATTTTTTAAGGGATTCATTCACCTTTCTCATTTTTCAAAGTTCTAATTTCATGTCAAGTCTTTCAAGTTACTTTTTATTATGTTAAGGTATGATCTCTATATCTATCATACTGATATTTTATGTTCGTATTATGAGATATCATTTTTGTTGAAGTTTAAGTGACGTCGTTAGGCTGCCGAATTTTCATAAGAGAAATCTTATTTTTGTCTTTCTTTCATTTTCTTCATTTCATATGGTATATCTTTAAAATTTCATTACCATGTTCTTAAATTTTTTATATTCTGTACCCCTACTATTTTATGGATCATTTATGAGTGGTTTACCCATGTACCCTCTCTTTTCAATGTTTTCTAAAACCCTGTAACATAGTCGTTATGCTGCAGAATTTCCGTCTCAAAATGTCTCTCTCTTATTCTCAAATTAATTTATTTTTTTAAGTGAGTACTCAATGATCTTTATTCTAAAGGGGTATTCACATATATACCAAAATGTTCTATTTTAAAGTCTGGGATTTACATACATGAGACCCGCCTTCCCTTTCCGTGGGTTTAAAGTGACATAAAGATCATGTCTTTAAAGCAGTTTTTAAAACGTTGTGATTATGAAATGAAACTCATTTATTTTATGCTATATGGGTTGTTTATGAAATTATTTATGATGATATATGTGGATCACATGATAATAAAGAAAAATTAAAGGGTGTGCCCTGATAGAACTCCAATGCATTGGGTAAATACTTAATCTCTAGAGATGACCATTTTTAACGACGCCTTGGTGAATAACCTTGGTAATTTTTAATGACACCTTGGGGATGGACCTTGGTGAAACGGAAATGATTGTCAATGTTAAATGTTGTAGCCATATCTTCAAGTTATGAAACGCGTTATTTTTATTATTATATGCCCCATGGTCTCTTTCTCGTGCCTTAAAGTTATTCTTCATGAATTTTGATGTGTATCAAGTTCTCATGTAAAATGTTTCTCTTGTTTCCCTTACTGGTCCTTTTGCTCACCCTTTATGTTAATATATTCTCCCAGGTTATTAAATGTTGTAATAAACTTATTATGAACAAATTAATATGCCTTTTAAGTATTTAATAAGAATGTTTTTGTTGTTGTCATGTATTAAGTTCCTAGTTTCCAAGACACTAAACCTTAAAGATCCTCAGTTTTGTATAATGTAATGAAAGTTTATGTGATAAAAAGGCATGATGATATAGTTGGTATCAAAGGATGGTTTAGTTATTTGTGGAAATTAGGATATGAAAACTTTAGGAATAACCCTATAGAAAAGTTTAAATATAGGAAATCTTCCTAGTATTTTGGTGAGTATTGAATAAGTGGTTTATCAAGAAAATACATCCCTATCTGGATACGAGCAGGTAGAGGTGGCTCTGGCACAGATGTACATAGAGGTAAAACCCGAAAACACCGCTTTGAGATAGACTCGAACGAGAACTGGTACACAACAACAGGCCTTACTGCACTCTTGGTTAAGACACTCCCGGGGGATATGCTTTGGTAAATTCATAAGCTTAGTATGAACCATTATTAAAGGAACAAAGATAAAATAAAATAAAGATTCACATAAGAATATATGATCATGGATAACCTAGATTGGAACCTAGGGGATCACAAGTTAGGGTATACTTTCCTTCTACAAGTTTATCCTTCTATGCTTAAAGTTTCCTTTTAATGATTATTGGCTAAGTATTTAAGCCCCTAATTATACGTTCTTTTCTTAGTTAATGGAGGGAAATGGAAGAACATTTCCCAACAACCAATGTGATAGTAAATGTGATGATTGCCCTATTAATGTGACAAAGATGATGAGAGATCAAGTTGAACATACTGTGATTATGCCAAACCAGCTATCAAAAATCACAATTAATAATTGGTACCTAGTTGAATACCCAAATTCATCAAGGAAGAAGAAGACAATGTCTCAAGGATGTTCATCTAATAAAATTGATAAGGGAAAGAAGACCCAATTTATTTTTTGCAAAAAGTGTGTGAAGAGGCACCAGGGAGAATGTCACAAAGGAACCGGGAGATGTTTTAAGTGTGGGGTGATACGGCATAAAGTAGCTAATTGCTTTAAAAAAATGGATAATGTGATGAATAGAGATAAGGTTCGATCTAATGTACCTTATACTTTTCAATGTCGTAAATTTCAAGAAGTTAGACATTATCCAAGGCAATGCTCTCTTGGAAGGGATGAGAAGCATGATGAGCATCAATAATCTTCAAGGACAAGGGAACAATGAAAGTCCTATGCTGAGATGGATCATGATGACTGAAGTACATGTAACTTCTTCGCAATAATTGTCTATGTCATGTTGTATTTTAGTTTGTGCTCTATGAGCATATCCTTAATGTTTTCTAAGAACATCGAGTCACTAACTAATATGGTTTTATATCATTAATGAAAACATCTATTGTTATGTATCACATGTTGATGTTATGAAGCTATTCTTCTTGAAAAAAAGAGATGATTAGGGGATTAAAAGATGGTTATTATTTTGGAAGATGTTCACTGTTTTGGGACCCCTATTTGATCGAGGTAAATAGATTACTACGGTATTTTATTTGAGGAGTAAAGTTTGACTTATATTTTGAAGAATCGATGTATTTAAGATGGACTTAGAGTAATTTAGGTTACTTATGGAAATGATTAACCTATCTTAGGTGAAATATGTTTAGGTTAGCTACTTTTTTTATAATATGTTAGGAGTGGTTGATGTTGTTTGGAGATGAACGATGCAGTTTATTTTGGAAGACTATGTTATCAAATCCTTCTTGTATTTGGGTTTCAATCTTAGTTTGGTTTATTTTGAGGAATTTTAAGGACAGTTATTTATGGAATGGTCTATGATGAACTCTGAGTAGTACCTTGGAATTTTGATGATTTTAAAGAAGTTTCCCTTCCTATGGGATTCTTTCTTGTTGAAGAATTGTTTTATCTTACCCCCTCTGTTTTTGGGATAATGTTTAAAGATAGAAGAAATAGATAGTTAATATTTTGTGGATTATGTGATTCTCTATAAGATAATTCTTATGCTTTTATGAGACCAAGTAGTTTTCTTTTGGAGAAAATATTAGTTTTGGTAGAAACATATTAAAGGATGAAACTCTAATTTAAGGTAAGTATATTTCCTAGTGTTCTTATTCTATGTTGTAAATGAATTCCTCAAAATTATGAAAAGGAACGTAAAACAAAAACGTTGTTGGTTTACGTTTCTTACTGGGTAATCAATGAACATTTACACACATCATAAGTTTGTGATTTTCTTGTTGTTAACTTTATACTAATCATGTTTTCTATCACTCTCCCTCAGAACTTGACCCTTTGTTTTCTCCTCCATGTCCATGTTTTCCTACATGGAATCCTAGTATGGGTTAACCCGGGTGACCTTTGTACTTCCCTTTATTTCTTTTAAAGTAACAGTTTTACTGACTCCTTTTCCGATGTGGGACTTTCAATTAAATTTCAAAACCTAATTTTAAAAATTGCAAGGATGTAATTTCTTAAGGGGGGAAGATTTTAACGACCCGAAATTTTGAATAAATCTTGTTTCCTAATTTTGTGTGTTATTTTATTTTTATACTCAACAAAACTGTTTCGTTTGATAACATGTGTATAATTAAAATGATACCATTGGGTTTTGACTATTATATGATCATTGGTCAATATGACCGCTGGAAACTAAACGTTTCGATTACTATCTCTAAATACAAGTGATCTTGGTTAATTAATATAGAAAGAAGATTTGATGGCCTTATCCAGTAGTCTCGGGCCAATCGAAGCCCATCTAACGGAACTTGGGAAGGAGGTAGCACCACTGGGCTTTGCTCTGGACCAAACCCAAGCCGAACTTCATCGTGTGAAGCTAGAATGGAATCGCCTTCACGAGAAGTTCAAACTGATAGAAATTACTACTCGTGCAATGTTGACCGAGCCACCCCAAGATTATATCACCCTAGCACACCTTACTCTTATGTCCTATACTAGTGTTATAAGGGGCTATGTAACGAGACCATAACTGCCTTGTGTAATCCTTTGTTATAAATAAAATTGTGTTCTCTTCTTATGGTGAAGTTTGTAAATTTTCAAATGTCCGGATAAATATAGTATGCATATTTTTTGTGAATTTTAGAAAAAGGATATTTTAAAAATGTTTATGTAAACCTTAAATAATTAAAAATGTGTAATGATTTTCAAAAAATGGTCTTCTACAATTATGTTCAGTATGAAATTTAGAATCTAATAAGATCAACTTAATTTTTGATGAATAGTAAATTATGAATAGTGATTTTATGCTTAGGATTAGTAATGTGACCAAATGGATTAGTAATCTCACTTAAAGAAAGTATTAATATAATCTAGGCATCTTGATTAAGTAATGTGATTCAATAAAATGTTTAAATAACTGTTTCAGAAATTATTAGTCAAGTATCAGTTTTTTCAGGTGAATAGTGTTTTTTAATTATAAATTAAATTAAAAATATTTAGAAAATTATTTTAATAAAATTGATTTCGTTTTTTAACTCAGAGAATCGATATTATGTTAAGGTAATTTTTTGGGATTTTTCTGAAAAAAATGAATTTTCGATGAATAGTATATTTATTTAAAAATTAAATTAAAATTATTTAGAAAATTATTTTTTATAAAATGGAGTTCATTTTTGAAATCAGAGCATTGATATTTGGTTAAGGTGAAATTTGGGGATTTTTCTGAGAAAGTTGAATTTTCAGTGAATAGTAAAAATACAATTTTAGGGTTTCGGTATGTTTAATGACATCATAAATGTGTCATGATGATGTCATGAGATATTTTAAGGGTTGTACGAACAAAGGTGATGAATTATTGTGTTAGGGGACCCATGTGGCCTAAATCCATGGGAAATACCATGGGAGGGCCCATGGTTTTGAGAAAACCACTTGTGAGGTGTCCGTTGGCCATTAATGCCTTTTCTCTCACATTCCCTATAAATACCCACCCTTTCCTCCTTTATTTTTCACTCACAACTCTCCATAAACAAAGTTATGGTCTCCTTACCTCCCAAGGAGTCCTCCCAAGGTGCCCCCAAGCCCTCAATGTCCCAACCTTTGAGTTTTAAGAATTACGTTTAAGGTAAGGGATCCTACCTCTCTCTTTCTTTTCAAGTAATCTCTTTTATGTCATTTATTTTATTCTCCATGATATTATGTTGGAGGATGTTATTTTATATTCCTCTTACTTCCCTTTTCATTTTCATATGATGAGAGACCCCCTCTTTCTCTCATCAATTAATTTTAAGAAAGTTTAAGTGGCGCTGTTAGACTGCCGAATTTTTAAGGGGTTCGTTCACCTTTCTCATTTTTCAAAGTTCTAATTTCAAGTCAAGTCTTTCAAGTTCCTTTTTATTATGTTGGGGTATGATATCTATATCTATCATACTTATATTTTATGTTTATATGATTAGAGACCCTATTTGATCTCATCAATTCATTTTTGTTGAAGTTTAGGTGACGCTGTTAGGCTGCCGAATTTTTAAGGGATTCATTCCCCTTTCTCATTTTTCAAAGTTCTACTTTCATGTCAAGTCTTTCAAGTTCCTTTTTATTATGTTGGGGTATGATATATATATCTATAATACTTATATTTCATGTTCATATGATGAGAGAACCTATTTGATCTCATCAATTCATTTTTGTTGAAGTTTAAGTGGCGCCGTTAGGCTGCCGAATTTTTTAAGGGATTCGTTCACCTTTCTCATTTTTCAAAGTTCTACTTTCATGTCAAGTATTTCAAGTTACTTTTTATTATGTTGGGGTATGATATATATATATATCATACTGATCTTTTATGTTCATGTGATTAGGGACCCTATTTGATCTCGTTAATTCATTTTTGTTGAAGTTTAAGTGACGTCATTAGGCTGCCGAATTTTCATAAGAGAAATATTATTTTTGTCTTCCTTTCATGTTCTTCATTTCATATGGTATATCTTTCAAATTTCATTACCATGTTCTTAAATCCTTTATATTATGTACCCCTACTGTTTTATGGATCATTTATGAGTGGGTTACCCATGTTCCCTCTCTTTTCAATGTTTTCTAAAACCCTGTAACATAGCCGTTATGCTGCAGAATTTCCGTCTCAAAATGTCTCTCTCTTATTCTCAAATTAATTTATTTTTTTAAGTGAGTACTCAATTCTCTTTCTTATAAATGTGTATTCACATATATACCAAAATTTTCTATTTTAAAGTCTGGGATTTACATACATGAGACCCGCCTTCCTTTTCTGTGGGTTTAAAGTGACATAAAGATCATGTCTTTAAAGTAGTTTTTAAAATGTTATGATTATGAAATGAAACCCATTTATTTTATGCTATATTGGTTGTTTATGAAATGATTTATGATGATATATGTGGCTCACATGATAATAAAGAAAAATTAAAGGGTGCACCCTGATAGCGCTCCAATGAATTGGGTAAAGACTTAATCTCTAGAGATGACTATTTTTAACGACGCCTTGGTGAATAACCTTGGTAATTTTTAATGACACCTTGGGGATGGACCTTTGTGAAACGGAAATTATTGTCAATGTTAAATGTTTTAGCCACATCGTCAAGTTATGAAACATGTTATTTTTATTATGATATGCCTCATGATCTCTTTCTCATGCCTTAAAGTTATTCTTCGTGACTTTTGATGTGTCTCAAGTTCTCATGTAAAATGTTTCTCTTGTTTCCCTTACTGGGCCTTTTGCTCACCCTTTTTGTTAATGTATGCTCCCAGGTTATGAGATGTTGTAATGAAATTAGTATGAACAAATGAAGATGCCTTTCAAGTTTTTAAGAAGAATGTTTTTGTTTTTGTCATGTATTAAGTTCCTGGTTTCCAAGACACTAAACCTTAAAGATCCTTAGTTTTGTATAATGTAATGAAAGTTTATGTGATAAAAAGGTGTGATGCTATAGATATCCTCTCCTAGAGTGATCTAAATAATGGATAGTTATCCTCCTCTACCTCCCTATCAATTCTATAGATAAAAAAGGAGATTTATTACACCCAAAGTGATTCTCATGGTGATCAATGATGAACCATGCAAGCATTGAGATCTTACACGCTAGCACCCAAATATTTCTACAAAAGTTCTCTGAGATTTGTGGTGCATGTGTGGATCATCGCTAGAGAGAATATACCCTTAATTTCTATAAATAAATGGTAGTATGATGTGAATACATCATCAAATTCATCAATGATTAATGAATTTCAATGTAAGATAATTATTTATCTAAATAAATTAATTATAAATTATATGTGATGATTCTACCTTCTTGGTTATAGAATAATATTCAATTAATATTTAATTTAATTTCATTGGTCATGACATTATTTATCACGTTCATCTCAAATTATTCATTGATTATGATAAAAATATGAGTTGTCTACAGCTCAAAGGAACTTTCACTACGCCCAAAACATTAAAACATCAAGTTTTATCCATCAATTCTTCCTCAATTTTGAACTCGTGTATATTTATAAAAAATATCAAATATATATTTGGTATCATATACCCTTTAAAATTGAATAAATGATTTATATAACATTAATACCTAACATAAAATCTCTATAAAGTTTCATCCACCCTTTAAGTATTGTAGGAAATTTTGTCTCTAATGTTCAGACTTTCAAAAATGAAAACATTTCCCTCTCATCCTGACACCTCTTATAAGTTTCAATGAACTAGGTTGACTATTATACCCTCATGAAACCTTGTTTACTATCAACACAACACCATATCCTAGACCTCCCATGTCACTTAACTATCCTCAATATATTAAATAGATCGGGTAATGTTTTATTAAATTTTTTAATATTGTAATTCATAATAATTTATCATAACCTTCCCAACAATGATTACAATATGAATTTTTTAGACAAATATAGCCTTAAAAAGAGAACCCATACTTTAAAAGTCATTTAAATTCCCAATAATATTGAGCACATGAGTAGAGATTGGAGTTCCTTCAATCATTTTTTATTTAAACATTTCCTTTTAAACCTCATACCTCTCATGTCAATATTGTTCTTGATAAATCCTTTTTAGGTTATCTATCATCTTGAACACATCCATGTTATCATATTTATTTTAAAAATTAGACTCCATGAACACAATCAAGATATTTAATACATCAATTAAATCCTTTGAATGCTTTAAGTAAGCATTAATATCCACTTATTAAATATATTCACCAGCCGATTATTTGGGAAGGGGTTACTCTAACACATAAAACTCTTCTTATTTCTTAAGAAATGTTATTAATTTTATGTACCTATAACATCTTGTGACTCCTTATTTCCTTGATTCGAGGTGGAATTTCTATATGGCCTTAGGTGACATCCCTAAGATTCCAAAGGCTGGAAATAAATGCCAAGGGCTTCAATATAATTGAGGGACAATTTTCCCTTTTAAAATAAAAACATCCACAATCAAGAATACCATAACCAAAACCACTATATGATGAATGATAAAAAATTAATACAACTCAAATTAATACCAACTAATATCAAAACCAAACTATACCAATGTGCCAAAACGGAAGACTACCAACATCAAGTTACAAAGTGTAAGACAAAACCACAAAGCTTAAGGACTCCAAAGAAATAACTCCAAAAATCCCAATATACACCAAGCTCCAAATCCACAATATATCCCAAAGCATCATGATTCATAACTAAAGAAATGAGATACTTTTCCCTTACCTATGTCTCAATAAACAATATCTGCAAATGCACCAAAGTTCCCAAGCATGGGGTGAGTAATGAAACTCAATAGGTTTTCCCCAAATGAATTCCCTACTCACACCACTATGATATAACTTGTTAGAAAATTTATATAAAAAACCTTAAAACATTTTTAATAGTTTATATCAAATCCAAGAAGTTTCTCAAAAAAACAACTTTCATGGAAAACAACCAAACAAGTCCTTCAAACCATTTCACAAATCAATTTGGCATAACCCATTCCAATCCACACAACCACACATGCAAGCCCAGGTGACAGTACTATACTCATGAGAAATATCTCTTTGATCTACCAAGTCATCACAAGGTAACCATATACCAATGCCCTAATGTAGCATGCCCCTTCCACAGGGTCCTATCAATGCAAATGAACACACACCAACCAATTATGCCAAAACCATGCCAAACCAATTGTGCCAAACCATTTAAATAAAACAATATTTTTATTGAAAAACTTTCCACAAAACCTTTTTCCATAAATCAAACCAAACAACCATTTTTAAAATCATCATTTTAAAATCATTTAACAAAGAACCTTACACAACAACCAATTTTCACAAATCCACAAACCATTACTATAGAGGGTTTCTACCATACTTTGCACAACATTTTCACAATAAATTCAATAAATTAAAAAAAATTGAAACTAATCCTTCAAGTTCTAATAATAGGATTCTTTATTGAAGCCACCTACCTCAGAAATTATGGTGAAAATGAAAAAAAGTGCAAATTCTTCAACAAAACTGGGTTAAAACTCCAAAAATCCACACTACATCTTGTTCCCTAACATCAAAACATCCATATATAATCATGATTGGAATCAAAAATCATAGATATATCCCCAACATACTATATCTATGAATTCAATATAGGGAAGAAGAATAGATCTAAGAATAAACCACCAATAATGGAGACTTTCTAAGAAATATGGTCTTCAACCCACCAAGATTTTCTAATAGATCACTCTCAGATCAAAGGAAAGAGTATCCACATCCTTTGGGAGGATAGAAAACCAATTTAGGGTCTAACTAGGAAAAAATAAGGGGTTAAGGGGATTAACTGAGTGAGTTACACAATTTTAGAATCTCACTTTTACCCGTGCACAGTTAGCTCACATGGTTAGGAAAACCATGCATTAACAGTGCACAGGCCTCTACCTTAAGAATCACCTCATACAGTTGGCCCACACATTTAGACAAATTTTTCACCAACAATGAAAAATATCTCTACCCTAAAGGCATAGTTTATCCTTGGTGGCCACACAGTTTAGCCAAACTGTGCTCCTACCAAGTAGCCTATGTTTCACTTTGCACAGTTTCTAGGAGGTATTTCATGGTTTCTAATATTTGTTTTCAAAATGTGAACCTACATAAAATCCCAAAAAATATTCCAAAAGTCCTCCAAAACCTCCCAAACTTCACCCAAATACTTTACATACATAAAATACATTAATAAAGGGTTACGTACTTGAAACTATGGGTGATACATTCTCCCCTCCATTGGTGTTTCCAACCCCAAAAAGTAGAAAACCACCATTGTCCTGAAAGAGTTCGGGCTATTACTCAACCATTTCTTTCTCCCATTCCCATGTTTCTTCCTAAATCTGACTATTTTGCCACAAAACCCAAACTAGAATGATTATTTTACCATGAAATACTTTCTATTTTATATCCATAATTCACACTGGCACATGAACCAATGAATCATCTGAATCTAGGTCAACGTGATCCCATCAAATCACATGGCTAGGATCAGGCTGATACTTTTTCAACTGGGATACATGAAACACATTAGGTTTTCCCCAAATGAATTTACTACTCAGTCCACTAGGATAGAACATGTTATCACCTTTATACAAAACAATTATAAAAAATGCCTTAAAACATTTTTAACTGTTTATATCAAAGCCAAGAAGATTCTCAACAAAATATTTTTCATGGAAAACACCCAAACAAGTCCTTCAACCCATTTCACAAATCAATTTGGCATAACCCATTCTAATCCATGCATCCACACATGCATTACCAGGTGATAGTTCCATACTCATGAGTGGTATGCCATCAATCTACCAAGTTATCACAAGGTAACTATATACCAATACCCTAATAGCACACTCCCCTTCTGCAAGGTCACATCGATGAAAATGAACACACACTAACCAATTATGCCAAAACTATTCCAAACCAATTATGCCAAACCATTTAAATAAAACAATATTTTCATTGAAAACTTTTCCAGAAAACCTTTTTCCATAAATCAAACCAAACAAACATTTTTAAAATCATCATTTTAAAATCATTCAACAATGCACCTTTCAAAACAACCAAATTTCAAAAATCCACAAACCATAACTACAAGGGTTTCTACCATAATTTGCACAATAGTTTCACAATCAATTTAATAAATTAAAACAATTTGAAACTAAGCCTTCAAGCTCTAATAAGAGGAGTTGAGAGTAAATCCACCTACCTCGGAAACTATGTTAGAAATGAAGAACGGTGCAAATTCTTCAACAAATCGGGTTAAAACTCTAAAAACTAGCCATAGATTTTTTTATATAACATCAACACATCCATATATCATCATTATTATCATAAAAAATCATAGATATATCCCAAATAGACTAGATCTATGAATCCAAGATAAGGGAGAAGAATAAATCCAAGAAAACCCACCAAGAACGGAGACTTACCAAGCAATCTGACCTTTAACCCACCAAGATTTGCCAACGGATTCCTCTCGAGTCAAAGGGAAGAGTCACCATAACCTTTGGGAGGATATAAAACCGAGTTAGGGTTAACCTAGTAAGAAAAGAATGGGTTAATAGGCTAAAATGAGTGATATCCACAATTTTCAGATCTCACTTTTAGTCATGCATGGTTGGCTTGCACGGTTAGGAAAGTTGTGCGCTAAGCGTGCATAGGCCTCTGCCTCAAGAAGCACCTCTCATGGTTGGACCGAATGGTTAGAAAAACCATGCACCAACCATGAAAAATCGCTCAAACCCAAAATCATGGTTTCTTCTAGGTGGATGCATGGTTTGGCCAAATTGTGCACCTACCCAGTAGCCATTGTTTCACTTTTCATAGTTTCTTATAGGTTTTGCATGATTTCTACTAACCGTGCTCAAACGATACACCTCTAGAAAAGCCCCAAAAACATTCCAAAATTACTCTAGCCCCTACCAAACTTCAACCAAACACTTTACATACATCAAATACATAAAGAAAGGGTTGCTTAATTGGAATTTGGGGGTGCTACAGTATAGGTCTAAGAAGTTTATTCCCTTAAGATTCTTATTTTCTAAAATTGATAAAAATATTAAAGTTAATGATGATGTAATTTTATCTAAAATGGAATCTTTTATCATATGATTATCATGTTTTAAAATCATTTAATAAATAATTTTATTAAATGTGCTCCCACTAAAATGATAACCCATTTTAATTTGCATATTTTCTATTAGTGGGTCAAGATCCATATTTCATTGAATATTTGAGTCTAATTTTTCTTTCCTCTCATCAACTAGTATTTTAGGTAGGAAATCTTTTCAATCATATCATATATGAATCTTTGATAGTTGAATGGACAACTCTTTACCCAAACCCATCATATGAATTTATCTTTAGTTTATTCTTATCATATCCTAACTTTTAGAGTTTTCTAGCTAAGTGTAACCCAAATATCAAACCATATGTTGGAACCTCATACTATTATATTTACTCATGTTCTACTTTCCTTACACAAGGTAATCTGTGGTCACTCAGCTTTGGCATGAACCCACCTGTTTGGATAGTTGAGATTTTAACAAGTGTTTTCTTTGGATGGAATCTAACATTTAGAATTTTAAGGGGTTTTTAATGTCTCTCCATCTTATCTCATGTATTCCCTTCATGTATGCATGATTATTATGATTTATTTAGTGTATCTTATACTTTCAAAAAAATTAATATGTTTGAAACATATTTATGTATAATGATTTATAAAACTAATGATTTGTGTTACTTGTCCAAAATAAAAGCTTATTATATTTACACATATCTAAATGTATATCATGTATAAGATACATGAAACTCTTTCATGTAAAGGTTTAGAATCATAAAAACCAAAATCCCCAAAATAACAAGTATGATGTAACAGGTAGTCATCCCTTACTTTTTATGACATAGTTTAACCTCTCAGATCAGTAAGAAGTATGACCCAAATAGATTAATACTTAAGAGAGACCTTAATTCTAATATAGTCCTAACACCTAATATGTATAAATCATAACCAACCTATACTATCAAGTTCATATCACACAAATAAATCATGGTCTTGGTTAAATGTAACTAAATCTTATGTTTTACCTAGAATGTAATTCCTTATATACATGTGACATTTATAATAAGCAATTTATGTAACACCCCAGAATGATAAAGGGTTAAATGGATAAATGATATGAATCATGTCAACAAGGTGAACCTTCCTTTTCGGGAGCCTACCTAATTAGAACTCCACAGTTAAGTGTGCTTGGCCTGAAGTAGTGATCAGGATGGGTGACCTTCTGGGAAGTTTCCTAGGGTGTATGTGAGTGAGGACAAAGCACACTGGAAAGGACATTTGTTGGAATGTGGGGACTATCAATAGTCAGATGACCCATTCAGGCATATGGGTGGTCCCTAGGATGGGGACCACATGTCTGCGGGGCAACTGGTGGTACCTAGCAGGCCAAGACCCAACGGTCATGTTAAGGCGGGGTGTCTGTGCTGTCATCGGGACCTAGTTGTCACATTTGCTATCAAAGCTGGTACCCAGCCTTAAGTATGGTGCACTGCCTGGGTTGAGATATAGGGCTCACAACAAGGACGTTGTGCTCTAAAGGGGGGGTGATTGTAACACCCCAAAATGATAAAGGGTTAAATAGAAAAACGATATGACTCATGTCGACAAGGTACACCTTCCCTTTTAGGAGCCTACCTAATTATAACTCCATAGTTAAGCGTGCTTAGCCTGGAGTAGTGATCAAGATGGGTGACCTTTTGGAAAGTTTCTTAGGGTGTGTGTGAGTGGGGAAAAAACACACTGGAAAGGACATGTGTTGGCATGTGGAGACTATCAATAGTCAGATGACCCATTCAGGCATGTGGATGGGTCTCGGGGTGGGGACCACATGTCTGTGGGGCAACTGGTGGTACCTGGAGGGCCAGGACCCGACGGCCATGTTAAGTCAGGGTGTCTATGTTGTCACCGGGACCCAGTTGTCACATTTTCTATCAGAGTTGGTACCCATCCTTAAGTTCGGTGCACTGTCTGGGTTGAGATATAGGGCTCACAACAAGGATGTTGTGCTCTAAAGGGGGGGTGATTGTCACACCCCAGAATGATAAAGGGTTAAATGGATAAATGATATGACTCATGTCAACAAGGTACACGTGGGTGGGCCCCAGGGTGGGGACCATATGTCTGTGGGGAAACTGGTGGTACCTAGTGGGCCAAGACCCGACGGTCATGTTAAGGCGGGGTTTCTATGCTGTTACCGGGACCCAGTTCTCACATTTGCTATCAGAGCTGGTACCCATCCTTACGTGCGGTGCACTACCTGGGTTGAGATATAGGGCTCACAACAAGGACGTTGTGCTCTAAAGGGGGGTGATTGTAACACCCCAGAATTATAAAGGGTTAAATGTCTAAATTATATGACTCATGTCAACAAGGTACACCTTTCCTTTTAGGATCCTACCTGATTAGAACTCCATAGTTAAGTGTGCTAAGCCTGAAGTAGTGATCAAGATGGGTGACCTTCTGGAAGTTTCTTAGGGTGTGTGTGAGTGTGGGGAAAACACACTAGAAAGGACATGTGTTGGCATGTGGGGACTATCAATAGTTAGATGACCTATTTAGGCACATGGGTGGGCCCCAGGGTGGGGACCACATGTCTGCGGGGCAACTGGTGGTACCCGGCGGGCCAGGACCTGACGGCCATATTAAGGCGGGGTGTTTGTGTTGTAACCGGGACCCAGTTGTCACATTTTCTATCAACGCTGGTACCCGGCCTTAAGTGCGGTGCACTGCCTGGGTTGAGATATAGGGCTCACAAAAAGGACATTGTGCTCTAAAGGGGGGGTGATTGTAACACCCCAGAATGATAAAGGGTTAAATGGCTAAATGATATGACTCATGTCAACAAGGTACACGTGGGTGGGCCCCAGGGTGGGGACCACATGTCTACAGGGCAACTCATGATACCTGGTAGGCCAGGACCCGACGGTCATGTTAAGGCGGGGTGTCTGTCCTGTCATCGGGACCCGGATGTCACATTTTCTATTAGATCTGGTACCCAGCCTTAAGTGCAGTGCACTGTCTGGGTTGAGATATAGGGCTCACAACAAGGACATTGTGCTCTAAAGGGGGGGTGATTATAACACCCCAGAATGATAAAGGGTTAAATGGATAAATGATATGACTCATGTCAATAAGGTACACCTTCCCTTTTAGGAGCCTGCCTAAATAGAACTCCATAGTTAAGCATGCTTAACCTCAAGTAGTGATCAAGATGGGTGACCTTCTGGGAAGTTTCATAGGGTGTGTGCGATTGGGGAAAAAACACACTGGAAAGGACGTGTGTTGGCATTTGGGGACTATCAATAGTCAGATGACCCATCCAGGCACGTTGGTGGGCCCCAGGGTGGGGACCACATGTCTGTGGGGCAACTGGTGGTACCTGGCGGGCCAGGACCCGACGTCCATGTTAAGGCGGGGTGTTTGTGCTGTCACCGGGACCCAGTTTTCATATTTTCTATCAGAGCTGGTACTCAGCCTTAAGTGCGGTGCACTTCCTGGGTTGAGATATAGGGCTCACAATAAGGACGTTGTGCTCTAATTATGGGGAGATTTTAACACCCCAGAATGATAAAGGGTTAAATGGCTAAATGATATGACTCATGTCAAAAAGGTACACCTTCCCTTTTAGGATCCTACATGATTAGAACTCCATAGTTAAGTGTGCTTATCCTGTAGTAGTGATCACTGGGACCCAGTTGTCACATTTTCTATCAGAGCTGGTACCCAGCCTTAAGTGTAGTTGATTGCCTGGGTTGAGATATAGGGCTCACAACAAGGACGTTTTGCTCTAAAGGGGGGGTGATTGTAACACCCCATAATGATAAAGGGTTAAATGGATAAATGATATGACTCATGTCAACAAGGTACACCTTCCCTTTTAGGAGTCTACCTGATTAGAAATCCATAGTTAAGCGTACTTAGCCTGGAGTAGTGATCAAGATCGGTGGCCTTCTGGAAAGTTTCTTAGGGTGTGTGTGAGTGAGGAAAAAGCACACTAGAAAGGACATGTGTTGGCATGTGGGGACTATCAATAGTCAGATGACCTGTTCAGGCATGTGGGTGGGCCCCAGGGTAGGGACCACATGTCTGCGGGGCAACTGGTGGTACCTGGCGGTCCAGGACCCGACAGCCATGTTAAGGTAGGGTGTCTGTGCTGTCAATGGGACCCAGTTGTCACATTTTCTATTAGAGCTGGTACCCAGCCTTAAGTGTGGTTCACTTCCAGGGTTGGCATGTGGGGACTATCAATAGTTAGATAACTCGTTTAGGCACGTGGGTGGGCCCTAGGGTGGGGACGAGAAACTGGTGGTACCTGGCAGGCCAGAACCTGACGGCCATGTTAATGCAGGGTGTTTGTGCTGTCACCGGGACCCAGTTGTCACATTTGCTATCAGAGCTGGTACTTAGCCTTAAGTGTGGTGCACTACCTGGGTTGAGATATAGGGCTCACAACAAGGATTTTGTGCTCTAAAGGGGGGTGATTGTAACACCCCAACATGATAAAGGGTTAAATGGATAAATGATATGACTCTTGTAAACAAGGTACATCTTCCCTTTTAGGAGACTACCTGATTAGAACTCCATAGTTAAGTGTGCTTAGCCTGGAGTAGTGATCAAGATGGGTGACCTTATGGGAAGTTTCTTAGGGTGTGTGTGAGTGGGGACAAAGCACACTGGAAAGGACATGTGTTGGCATGTAGGGACTATCAATAGTCAGATGACTCGTTCGGTAATGTGGGTGGGCCCCAAGGTAGGGACCACATGTCTACGGGGCAACTGGTGGTACCTGGCGAGCCAGGACCCAACGACCACGTTAAGGCGGGGTGTATATGCTGTCACCAAGACCCAATTGTCACATTTTCTATCAGAGCTGGTACCCAGCCTTAAGTATGGTGCACTTCCTAGGTTGGCATGTGGGGATTATCAATAGTCATATGACCCATTCAGGCATGTGGGTGGGCCCTAGGGTGGGGAACACATATCTGTGGGGCAACTGGTGGTACCTGGCAGGCCAGGACCCGACAGCCATGTTAAGGTGGGGTGTTTGTGTTGTCACCGTGACCCAGTTGTCACAGTTTAAATAATTTAAACTAAAACAAAATTGTATTCATAATATAAACAATTTATATTCATGAATTAAATAAAGTTAGGAATAAACTAAATAAATAAAAAATCATAGATTTATAAATGGGATAAATATTTATAAACATTCCATAAATAAATAATTCTAAACATTTTATAATTATACAAGATTCTTGGACATTTCATAAATAGATAAACATGAACATTTCATGTTTATTTTAGTATGAAGTCTTTCATATTGTCATTTTACATAGTATTTAATTTTAAGTCCTTTATATTTTAAATAAATTATATTTATAAAAATATAAACATTTTTCTTTCCATATGAATATTTCATATTTTATGTAAACATTTTAATTAATCTAAATGTCAAGTATAATATTTTATTTAAACCTTAATCAACCCCACCATAAACATTTCATAAATTTAATATAAACTCTTATATTGTTCCTTATTTCATAATTTATAAACACTTTATAAATTAAATTATAATTTTAATATATACATTTTATACTAAAATAATAATTTCATATTGTGTAAAATATGCATTTTAATATTATCATTTGATATTAAATATGTTTATTTATTAAATGTTTCATAAACATTTAATAATTAATTATAAATATTTTATAATTAATAAATAATTTATAAACATTTTATAAATTTAAAAAATATTTCAAAATACCATTTTCTATAATTTATAACCACTTTTAAAATTATATATTCATTTTATAAATAAATAAATCAAAAATAAAAAAAATGATTGTGCTGTAATTTACGATATGAAAAATATCATAAAGCGCAACATGTGAATGATGAATCATCAATTATGATTGAACATGATTCATGCCTTAATTATAATATGATGCTCTGTTTTGTCCATCATGGAACGGTGTATAATTTAATATTATATTCAATGATATCCTTATGTTTTACATTACGACTCACCGAAAGCTAATAGATTATCACTATATTTTCAATTCTGATATGTCAAGTCGTAAAAAACAATTCAATCATAATTTATGATATTACATATCATAACATGGGATGTGATGATCAACAACAATCCAACAACTCGAATTGATCCACATCATATTGTCAATTATGATATAGCATATCGTACATTACGAAATGTCTATTCTTTATTGAAAAACATAATTTTAAAATTTAATGATAATTAATTCATTCTGATACCATTGTTAGGTTTCTAAGGTGATGGATAACACTTATACAAGGTGGTGGAAGCAAATAAAAGAATCGAAACACTCAAGATCATCCATATGACTGAAATGAAAATTCATAAAGTTTAAATGAAGAACATATCATTCTTGTTTTGAAGATAATATCCATATTTTTCCTTCAATTTTGTTGATAAATAACACTAAGAAGAAACCAAATGAATCATTCCTCTAAAGTATCCATGAGTTTCACAAATATCTCAACACTTGGAGAGGATTTCCTTCAAACAATGGCCAGCTAAAACCTTTATTAAAGGCAAGAAGGAAAGAGAGATTCAACCATGATTTTTAGTATATAATGTTGATCATCCACATTCACATTACCATCACTATGCTATTGGTCATATATATAATCCATGATGGCACACACCATAGGATCCATCATTAAGCTGAATGTTTCAACTTAATAATATAAATTAAATGTTTCTCAAATGTTCAATTAATAGTAAATGTTACAAGCACTTTATAACTCGTTTAGAATTTATCTTTGAATTATTGTATACTTTAAAAGATTATTTTTAAACTACTTTTAAACCATTGAATATACCATTATTCTGAAATATTGAATTGCCATGCAAATCAGACATTACGATTGTAGGTGCCGTGATATACGACATGCAATATTGTGTTACTATATCTACATATTGTACTATATGATATGTCAACCAAGTATAAGATAGTATTTTTGTAATACCATAGGAAATTAATGAAATTTACTTTATAATTCTTGGTTTTAGTGCATATCTCCATCAGGGTGGTTGTAAATAGGAGAGAAAGAAGAAGGAGAAGTGGGAGAGGCCAAGGGGCTATAAACCATGAATGAAAATTGGGAGGGGGAAGTTATCTCTATTTCTTTTTATAAACTATAATTTAATTTAACTTCATAAAATAAAATATTTATAGCGACCCTAGCCTTTTACACATAACATTACATTATTTTAATCATAATTACACATCAGAGTACAAGCCAAGGATAGTCAAGTCTAGTGTCTTTAAAGACTAGGCACATGAAACTAAAAACATGGGAATAAAAAACACTTCTTTATTTAATATTAAAATTGAGATCATAACTTCCATTGTGCTCAAACATCTACATAGGGTACCCTAGGGAACACATGAACAAAGGGATGAGCTAAATAGCCCAATAAGGGAATAACCATAAGAACATAGCATTAGCACAAGGAACAGAAGGCATGACATAATGATATAAAAAGGCATGTAACATATGGAACTTTAATATATAAACATGGAATCATATAAACATGGAGTATATAAATGTTGAATCAATATAAAACATGAATTTAGTATGAGTCAAGGCTAACTTCCAAGATCGTTTCACATAGTAGCACAAGCCAAGGCTAACCGCCAAGACTGTCGCACATAACATCTCATGAGACTTAACTTTACCCAATGAATTGCAGTGCTATCTAGGTGCACCAATATTAAATTTTCATGAATATTTTTTCCACATAAATAATCATACATAATCAATATTACATAAATATAAGGGTTACCCATGGAAAGAATCAGGTACCATAATCATGCCATTAATCATAAAAAATGGGCATATCATAAAAGTGTCCATGAAGAAGGGAACTAAAATATGCATGGAAATTCTTAAGGGAAAATAAGCATGTATCATGGTAATTTATTTCAAGTATAATTTATAACATGTAAGAAAAGTATTTAAGAAATTTTAGCAATAAAACATTTTTTGTACGGTTTTAAGGAAAATATTATAGAGCCTTTAAAATCGAAAAGTGAACATCATTTATATAAAACTAGAAGTGAACCAAGTGGGTTTTTATAAAAAAAGGACTTATTTTATGAATAAAATGGTGTCTTAAAATATAATATAGAGTTCACTTGAAATTGGGTAAGAATTTGGGAAGTTCCCTCAAAACCGGTTTGTTTATCAGGAGGTATTGAGGAGGAAATCACTTAAAAACTTGTATATCCTAGAAAGAGAATGATGAATGTAACTTGATACATGAGTTTCAAAAATTCACATATAATTTATAATATGAACATAAGAATAATATATAACCTCATTTAAGTAAAAAATAAAGATAATGAAACTCGGAGGAATAAAGGAGGTTCGGGTTGAATCCCTTACGTAATATCGGCATGGTGTCATGTGTACTTAAGAGGGATTAATGAGAGAGAAATGGGTTTCTCATAATTTAAACATCATAAATACATTATGGGGGAGGTTTTTAATCATACCTCATCACTATGAATTACATATAAAATGTAATAACATAGAGGACAATCTTGAATAAAAGTGAAATAGAGAGGATCTCTTATCTTAAGTTCAATGGTGTTCTCCACTTGTTATTAATGACCTGAATAAAAAAATTAGGTTTATTAATTAATAAGTCCATAAACTCTTCTATATGTAATTTATTTTTTATACCCTTTTTAAGTTCATTAATTTCCTTTTTAATGGGTTAAGTGGTTCAATTTCATTGTTCAAGTTCGTTCGTTTTCTTGGTTTTTACGATCGGTTTAATTATGTTCATGAATGGAGAATCATGTGAAAAGAGAATGTTTGTCCAGAATTGAAGTTATATGTTGTTAGTGAACATACATAGTATTACATGGTTATAAAATTAATTTGTTTAATTAGAGTGAAGGTGAATCATTATATGATACATTAATGATAAACACTTGAATTAATTTTAGTGATTTTTCTCATAATTAACTTGTTTTGTATTATTATTTTACATCATGAGTGCATAAGGATTACAGAACATTAAATAAGATAAAATAAAAATATAATAGTATGTTTCAACCATAAAAATGGTTTCATGACCATAATTTAAGAGAGTAATATAAATTTATTACTCGTCGTCCTTGAATGTGCTAAATTAACACATCCCAAACGGTGTTTTCATTTCTTTCAAATAAAAGGTGGGGAAAGGAGATATGATAATGAATTATCCCATTAGCATAAAAAAATTCTATTATATTTATGTTACTGTATTTTTCATACCATTTGGATGAGTAGAGGTTAGGAAAGAAAAGATAACAAAGGAACTTAAAAATGAAAGAAAAGAAAAGAGGAATTTTACCTCTTGAATCAACCTTCATTGGGAGCCTCTTAAGGGAAGAGCATTTGGTCTTTTGAAGAGACTAAGGGATGTTAGACGTGGGGGAGGATCTTGAAGAGAGATTAGGGTAGAATATAGTCAAGTAACAAGTCTTGAGAGGAGTGAATAGAAGAGGTAAAGAGGGGTGGTATTTATAGTGGAGGAGAGGAGGGTTTCCATAATATTTAATTCCTTAGTTTATTATTTTCCCTCAAGACCAGAAATAGTGATGATTTCATGACCAAAAATAGTAATAAGTACATGTGAGTTTTAGATTAGGGTGCTTACATCACTTATGATGTCATGAATAGTGGATTTACATTATAATTTATTTATATTATAAATTAATATATTGTACTATTCATAAAAAATTCATGTATTTTTAAAAAATCCCAAAAATTCACCCTAACAATTTTTTGATGTGTAAAATCCAATAATGAAATCCATTTTTCAAAAATAATTTTCTAACTATGGTTAATTTAATTTTTAATTAAAATCAAAATTTACTCAAAAAACAACAATTTTAAAACATTTATTTTCTTATTCCCAGATATAGGTATATCGTACTTCCACTTGAATATTATTTATATACTATCATAGGTAAGGTTACTATTCATTAGGGAATGTCACTATTCATAAGGGTAACATTACAATTCATAAGGGTATTTTACTATTCATCAAAAATTAAGTTGGTCATATTAGACTCCAAATAACTTACTAATCGCAACTCTGTATGTTAGATTTTTGAAATTCAAACCATAGAAGTGACAAACTTATGTTTAAAGGTCACATAGTACTTAGTACGTCATTGTGTTGTGATTTCATGTGATTATATGACATAATTATAAAAAATGAATTTCCATTGATAAAACATTAGGTCGTTAAGTTATTCCCCCCTTATGAAATTTTTCCCTCGAAATTTTATTTTGCATTCTAATACATAAACAAGTGAGGGTACTTTTCCTTCATTGCATCCTCCAGTTCCCATGTTGCCTCTTCGTACTTCTGATTCTGCCAGAGTACTTTGACCAGGTGAGTAGTCTTGTTATGTAGAAATTTATCTCTATGATCCAAGATCTTCGTTGTCTGCTCCTCGTAAGAAAGATCATTCTCTAACTATACCGCCTATAAAGAGAGTATATGTGAAGGATCTGCTATATACTTCCTTAAGAGGGATACATGGAAGAGATCGTGTACTTTTTCCATGGTAGGTGGAAGTGCTAGTCAATGGGTCACAACTCCAACACGATCAAGAATCTTGAAGGGGCTGATGTACTTGGGACTTAGCTTCCCTTTCTTCCCAAACCTCATGACCTTCTTCCATAGAGATATGTGTAGAAATATCGTGTCTCCAAATTTGAACTCAATGTCTCATCAAAAATTGTGTGCATAGATCTTCTATAAAATTTGGGATACCTTGATATGCTATTGAATAGTTTTTACCTTCTCCACCATTTCTTCGACCATTTCAGGTCCTAGCAACTTATGCTCACCGACTTCATCCCAACACGCTGGTGTTCTACACCTTTTCCCATAAAGGGATTTATATGGTGTCATTCGAATGATCGAGTGGAAACTGTTGTTATAGGAGAATTAAACCAGTTGAAGATGTTGGTATTATCCTCCTTTGAAGTCCATAGAACATGATCTCAACATATCTTCCAGTGTTTGGATATTTTTCTCAGATTAGCCTTCATTTTGAGGATGATAGGTCAGACTGAAGTTCAATTCAGTGCTTAGAGCATGTTGGAGAATTTTTCAGAACTTTGAGTTGAATCTTGGATCTCTATCGGATGCAATAGATAGTGGTACTACATACAGCCTTACCACTTCTTTGATTTAAATCCATTCAATTTGACCCAATGAGAATTCCTCTTGAATTATGATAAAGTGAGTTGTCTTCGTAAGATGATCCATAATGACCCATATATCATTGTTTCCTATGGATGTCCTTGGAAGTCTAGTGAAAAAGTCCATGGTGATGTTCTCCCACTTCCATGTTGGTATGGGTAGTTGTTGTATCATCCCCTTAGACTTTTTCCTCTTATCCTTCACTTACTGACATACTAGTCACTTTAATGTATATTCAGAAATCTCCTTTTTCATATTGTCCCACCAAAAGTTTTATCAGAGATCTCGATACATATTTGTGCTCCCTGGATGGATAGAAAAGGTTGAGCTATGTGCATCATTCAGAAGATCCTTCTTTATCTCTAGATCAGATGGTACACATAATCATGACCCAAATCTTACAACTCCTTCCTCATCAATCATAAACTCTGAGGATTTCCTATTTTCAACAGTTTCCACCCTTTTAGAATTTACACATATTTTCTTTGAGCATCCTTTATTTTCTCTATGAGGGATGTTTGAGAAATCATTTGAGAAAGTATTGATTATGTTACTCCCTTAATGATTCACATGTCCATCCTCTACAAATATAATAAGATCATATCCTTTTCAATTCGCATCATTGATAAAGATATAGGATCCTTTCTACTTAGATCATCTGCCACCTTGTTTGCCTTACCGAGATAGTAGTGGATTGAGAAGTCATAATTCTTGATGAGCTCTATCCATATTCATTAGAACATATTAATATATTTCTATGTGAATATATATTTTAGGCTCTTGTGATTAGTATATATCTCACACTTCTCCCCATAGAGATAATGCCGCCATATTTTCAATGCAAAGATCATAGTTGCCAACTCTAGATCATGCATAGGATAGTTTTGCTCATGTATTTTCAGCTGTCTTGAGGTGTAGACTATCACTTTATCATTTTTAATCATCACACAACATAATCCATTCTTTGAAGCATCATTGTACACCACAAAGAGTTCTCTAATTGTTGGGAGTGTGAGTACCGACGCAGTGATAATCTTCTTTTTCAACTCCTTAAAATAGTCTTCACATTCCTAAGTCCATACAAACTTTACTCCCTTACATGTCAGCTTGGTCATTGGGTTTTACAATCATGAAAAGTTCTTCACAAATCATCGATAAAATCTGGCTAGACCCGGAAAGCTGCAGATCTCCATTACAGATGTTGGTTTGGGCCACTCTTTAATCGCCTTTGTCTTAGAAGGGTCCACATATATCCCTTTGTTGGTGATAACATGCCCCAAAAATGATACTTCCTCCATCCAAAATCCACATTTACTGAACTTTGAATATATTTTCTCCCTTCTCAAAGTCTTTAACACAGTATTCAAATGTTCCTCATGTTCCTCCTTACTCTTAGAGTATATCAGAATATCGTCAATAAAGACTACCAAAAATTTGTTGAGGTAATCTATAAAGAATCTATTCATTAAATCTATGAAAATTGTTGGATCATTAGTGAGTCTTAATTGAATCACTACGAACTCATAGTTTCCATACCTCGTTCGAATGGAAGTCTTGGGAATATCTTCCTTCCTCGCCTTTAATTGGTTATATCCCAAAAGAAGGTCCACCTTAGAGAAATAACTAGCCCCATGAAGCTGATTGAACAAGTCATCTATCTATGGTAGAGAATACTTTTTTTATTGTGATTTTATTGATCTCACAATAATCAATGTCAAGGAATATTAAACCATCCTTATTCTTTATGAATAAGACTGGTGTACCCCATGGTGAAGGACTCAGGCATATAAAACCCTTTTCCAAATTCTCTTATAACTGTTTCTTCAGCTCTTCCAGCTCTACGATGGACATTCTATAAGGTTTCTTTGATATAGTCAGAGATCCAGGAATAAGTTCAGTTGAGAAATCAATCTCTCAATCAAGAGGAAGACTGGGAAACTCTTCAGGGAATACATCACTGTAATCACACGTGATGGGAATGTCTTCAAGCATGATTCTCTCCTTTGTCCCAATCATTTAAGTTAGACATGCTTGCTCATAAGGAATTAATATCCACACTTAATACAATGATTCTAAAGGAGATTCATCTTCCTCCTTTACTTTTAAAGAATCATAGGATGCTTCAGGATGTGAAGAGTGATCTCCCTTTCCCAACAGTTGATGTTGTATTTGTATAAAGATATTCAATCCATGCCCAAGATAGCATCGAACTCTACTAAAGGAAGTATGATGAGATTTTTTGGGAGGTTCAGTCCACAAATGTTAATCAGGGAGGAGTTATAAACCATGGACGAAATAATTGCCTCATTCTATGTTCTCACATATAACTTATCCTCTAAATTTTGAGTTTGTGTTTGAATAGTTCTACTAAACTTGGAAGATATAAAAGAATGTGTAGAACCAGAATCAAATAGTACGTTCGCTATTCTTGAATGAATAACTAGCGTACATGTCACCATATCATTGTTTGGATCCACCTTAGCAGTAGTGATAGTATAATCCCTTCCTTGTTTCCTTGGAGGTTGTTGTTAATTTCCTCAAACAACCCTTAGCTTAGGTCAATTTTTTGCATAATTCCCATATTCCTTGCAGTTATAACACTGCACCACTAGATGAGTGTTTATTTGAACCTTCCTTTCTTCTCCCACATTAGTGGGATTCTTCATATCCCTTCGGTAGTTCTTGGCTAGATGTCCCATTATTTCGCATTTAAAGCAATTCTTGGTTCCCTTTAGACAGTTCCTAAGATTCTTCTTCCCACAACTTTTACAAGTGGGATATTCGGGCTTCTTCCCATCATTGGATTTGTTTTTTGAACCACCCATGTTGTTCTCCATTTTCTGCTTCTTGTCATCGGGACCACAAGACCATTGAGAGTCTCCAATCTCCATTTCTACCTTGAGGGAACAATAGAAAATCTCCTCATAAATGTCGAAGTCTTGGATCTCCAACACCTTCCGTAGACTCAGCTTTAGCCCGCTAAAGAAGTGATCTACCTTGATTTCAGTGTTAATGGAAAAGCCAGAGGCATACCTTGAAATCCTTGTAAAGTTTGCTTCATATTCCCCAATGGACTCATCTTCCTTCTACTTGAGACCAAGTAACTCTCTTTCCATCTTGATATAGAGGTTTATAGGAAAATATTTATTGAAAAAAATCCTCTTGAATTTCTCCCAATCTATGGAATCTATTTCCTCATGGGACTTCGTATTCTTGATCAGTGTCCACCACTAATCAGCTTCCCCATCAAAACGATAGACCACCAGTACGACTTTCTCTTCTTATGAGCACTCGAGTATAGATAATATCTTTTCAATGGAGTTAATCCACTATTCCGTGACAAGGGGATCATAAGATCCACAAAACATGGGAGGTCTTTGCTACATGAAGGATTCTACAGCAACTTGTTCTTTCCTTGGAGGAGGAGGGAATTCCACATGATTCAAGTTATTATTCATAACTTGATCCAGCTGAACAAGTACTTTCATGAAGTTTTGAGCACCTTTTCCCATCATATCAGTCATATTATTAGGGAAATCTTCACATTTCCTATCACATTGGTTGTTGGAACGTGTTCTTCTATTTCCCACCATTAACTAAGAAAAATAATGTACAATTAAAGGGATTGAATACTTAGTTATTGAACATAAAAAAGGAAACTTTTGAACATAAAAGGATAAACTTGTAAAGGAGAATTATATCCTAACTTGTGATTCCTTAGGTTTAAATCTAAGTTATCCTCTAACTTTTTCTTAACTTATATTCTTATGGGATTTTTTGTATTCCCTTAATAATGGTTTGTACTAAGATCGTGAATTTACCAAAGCATATCCTCCAGGAGTGTCAAACCAAGAGTGAAGAAATGCCTATTGTCATGTACCAGGATACCCCAGGTCAGGCCCAAAACTCCTTGCTGGAGTTTTCACTCCTAGGTATATTTGTGCCGGATCCACCTCTACCTGTTTGTATCCAGATAGGGATGTATTTTCTTGATAAACCACTTACTCTATACTTACCAAAATTTAGGGATGTTCTCTTATACTTAGTCTCATCCTTAAGGTTCTTACTAAGGTGCTCTATTCCTAATCCCCAAAAATAACTAGACCATCCGTTGATACCAACTATAGAGACCCTATCCTTTTACACATAACATTACATGATTTTAATCATAATTATACATTAGAGTACAAGCCAAGGATCGTCAAGTCTAGTGTCTTTGAAGACTAGGCACATAAACCTAAAAACATGGGACTAAAATAACTTTATTTAATCTTCAAATTGAGCTCTTAACTTATATTTTGCTCAAACATATGCATAGGGTACCCTGGGTAACACATGAAAAAAGGGATGAGCTAAATATACTAGTAAGGGAATAACCATAAGAACAGTGCAGTAGCACAAGGTACAGAAGGCATGACATGATGATATAAAAAAGGCATGTAACATATGGAACCTTAACATATAAACATGGAATCATATAAACATGGAGTCATAGAAATGTGGCAGCAACATAAAACATGACTTTAGTATAAGTCAAGGCTAATCGCCAAGATCGTTTCACATGGTAGCACAAGCCAAGGCTAACCACCAAGACCATCGTACATAACATCTCATGAAACTTAACTTTACTCGATGCATTGGAGTGCTATCTGGGTGCACCAATCTTAACTTTTCATGAATATGTTTACCATATAAATGTTCATACATAATCAATCTTACATAAACATAAGGGTTACCCATGGAAAGAATTGGGTACAATAATCATGTCATTAAGCATAACAAATGCGCATATCATAAAAGTGTCCATGAATAAAGGAACTAAAATATACATGAAAATTCATAAGTTAAAATAATAATGTATAATGGTAAGTTATTTCAAGTATAATTGACAACATGTAAGAAAATTATTTAAGAAATTTTAGCATTAAAACATTTTTTGTGCGGTTTTAAGAAAATACTATAGAGCCTTTAAAATAGAAAAGTAAACAATCATTTATATAAAACCAAAATTTAACCAAGATTATTTTCATAAAAAAAGAATTATTTCATAAATTCAATGGTGGATTAAAACATAATATAGATCACACTTGAAATTGGATAAGAATTTGGGAATTTCCCTCAAAATTGGTTTGCTTATCGGGAGGTATTGAGGAGGGAATCACTTTAAAACATGTATATCCCTGAAAGAGAATGATTAATGGAACTTTATTCATGAGTTTGAAACATTAACATTCCATTTATAAGATTAAAATAATAAGAATAGATAACCTCATTTAGGTAAAAAGAAAGATAATGAAACCCGAAGGAATAAAGGAGGTTCGGGTTGAATCCCTTACGAAATATCGGCATGGTGTCGTGTGTACTTAAGAGGGATTAATGAGATAGAAAGGGTTTTCTAATAATTTAAACAAAATGAAGAAAGTATGGGGGAGATGTGTAATCATACCTCATTGTTAGTAATTACATATAAAAGGGATTTTACCACTTGAATCATCCTTCATTGAGAGCCTCTTAAGGGAAGAGGATTTGGTCTTTTTAAGAGACTAAGGGTTGTTGGACATGGGGGAGGATCTTGAGGAGAGATTTGGGTAGAATATAGGCAAGGTACAAGGCTTGATATTAGTAAAGAGAAGAGGTAAGGAGGGGTGGTATTTATAGTGGAGGATAGGAGATTTTTCATAATATTTAATTCCTTAGTTTATTAATTTCCCTCAAGACCAGAAATCGTGATGATTCCATGACCAAAAATAGTAATAAGTTCATGTGAGTTTGATATTTGGGTTCTTACATCTCTTATGATGTTAGGAATAGTGGATTTACATTATAATGTATTTATATGGTAAATTAATGTATTTTACTATTCACAAAATTTCAAGTATTTCAGAAAAATCCTAAAAATTCACCCTAAATTTTTTTCAACATGTAGAATCCAAAAAAGAAATCTATTTTTCAAAAATAATTTTCTAAATATGATTAATTTAATTTTTAATTAAAATCACAATTTACTCGAAAAACAACAATTTTAAAACATTTATTTTCTTATTCCCAAATATAGGTATATCATACTTCCACTTGAATCTTATTTATATACTATCATGGGTAAGGTTACTATTCATTAGGGTATGTCACTATTCATAAGAGTAATATTACTATTCATAAGGGTATGTTACTATTCACGAAAAAATAATTTGGTCATATTTGACTTCAAATAACTTACTGATCGTAACTGTGTATGTTAGATTTTTGAAATTCAAATCACAAAAGTGGCAAAGTTATGTTTAAAGTTTACATAGTACTTTGTAGTTCATTGTGTTGTGATTTCATGTGATTATATGACATAATTATAATAAATTAATTTACATTGATAAAACATTGGGTCATTACAAGTTTAATTATATATATATTTGTTTTAATTTCATTTATATATTTTTTATTCTCTCTCTCTCACTCAATTTTCATTTTTTCTCAACAAGAATCTCACACTTATTTCTCGAATCAACCCTAGCTTGATCTTTTTTAAGCCATTGTGTAATTATTCAATATGGATTAACTAAATTATTTCTTCGATTAATCATTTAATAAATGATTAAATCATTAATATTCCTCATTTAAATAATTAAAATCTTTCATAACTATAGAAATCATTTAAATAAAAGGATAGAATATTTAATTTCATTAAATAATTGAATATTATCTCGCCTAGAATTGGAAGGTTTGACAGAACACATACCTCAATAGGTGATCGCGCTTTCATTGTGTGCCAAATTAATTATTATTTTTTACAATATTTCTTGCAGTAAAATGATAACCCTGGGTCATCTCCCAAAAAAACAATCATCAAATAAGAAAAAATTGAAATATTTTGGAAAATGAAAGGAAGGAGTGAGTGGGGTGGTTATAACTTTCCATAGGGAAAAAAATATTTTTTAAGCCTACAAATAGTACATATTGTGATGATTCTACCTTCTTGGTTATTGCATAATATTCAATTAATATTTAATTTAATTTCATTAGTCTTGACATTATTTATCATGTTCATCTCAAATTGTTCATTTATTATGATATAATATGAATTTTCTACAACTCAAAGGCACTTCCACTACACCCAAAACATTAAAACATAAAGTTGTATCCATCAATTCTTCCTCGGTCTTGAACTCATGTATATTTATAAAAAATTTAAAATATATATTTGGTATCATATACCCTTTAAAATAAAATAAATTATTTATATAACATTAATACCTAACATAAACTCTATACAAAGTTTCATCCACCCTTTAAGTATTGTAGGAAATTTTGTCTCTAATGTTCATACTTTCCAAAATGAAAACATTTCCTCTCATCCTGACACCTCTTATAAGTTTCAATGACCTAGGTTGACTATTATACCCTCATGAAACCTTGTGTACTATCAACATAACACCAGATCCTAGACCTCCCATGTCACTTAACTATCCTCAATATATTAAAGAGATAGAGTAATGTTTTATTAAATTTTTTCATATTGTAATTCATAATAATTTATCATAACCTTCCCAAAAATGATTACAATATGAATTTTTTATCCAAATGTATCCTTAAAAAGAGAACCCATCCTATCAAATTCATTTAAATTCCCAATAATATTGAGCACATGAGTATAGATTAGAGTTACTTGGATCATTTTTTATTTAAACATTTTCTTTTAAACCTCATACCTCTCATGTCAATATTGTTCTTGATAAATCCTTTTTAGGTTATCTATTATCATGAACACATCCATGTTATCATATTTCTTTTAAAAATTAGACTCCATGAATACAATAAAGTAAGTTAGTACATCAATTAAATCCTTTGTATGCTTTAAGTAAGTATTAATATCCACTTATTAAATAGCTTCACCAGCTGATTATTTGGGAAGGGGTTACTCTAAAACATAAAACTTTTCTTATTTATTAAGAACTATTATTAATTTTATGTACCTGTAACATCTTGGGACTCCTCATTGGCTTGAGTCCAGGTGGAATTTCTACATGGCCTTAGGTGACATACCCAAGATTCCAAAGGCTGGAAATAAATGCCAAGGGCTTCAATACAATTGGGGGACAACTTTCCCTTTGAAAATAAAAAAATACACAATCAAGAATACCATAACCAAAAACACTATATGATTTATGATAAAAAATCAATACAACTCAAAGTAATACCAACTAATATCAAAACCAAACTATACCAATGTGCCAAAATGGAATACTACCAACATCAAGTTACAAAGCGGAAGACAAAACCACAAAGCTCAAGGACTCCAAATAAATAACTCCACAAATCCCAATATACACCAAGATCCAAATCCATAATATATCCCAAAGCATAATGATTCATCACTAAAGAAAGGATATACTTTTCCCTTACCTATGTCTCAATAAACAATATCTACAAATGCACCAAAGTGCCCAAGCATAGGGTGAGTAATGAAACTTAATAGGTTTTCCCCAAATAAATTCCCTACTCACACACACTAGGATATAACTTATTACCAAATTTATATAAAACACATTAAAACGTTTTTAATAGTTTATATCAAATCCAAGAAGTTTCTCAACAAAAAAACTTTCATGGAAAACAACCAAACAAGTCCTTCAAACCATTTCACAAATCAATTTGGCATAACCCATTCCAATCCACACAACCACACATGCATGCCCAGGTAACATTTCTATACTCATGATAAATCTCTCATTGATCTACCAATTCATCACAAGGTAACCATATACCAGTGCCCTAATGGAACATGCCCCTTCCACAGGGTCGTGTCAATGTAAATGAACACACACCAACCAATTATGCCAAAACCATGCCAAAAAAATTGTGCCAAACCATTTCAATAAAACAATATTTTTATTGAAAAACTTTCCACAAAACCTTTTCCATAAATCAAACCAAACAACCATTTTTAAAATCATCATTTTAAAATCATTTAACAAAGCACCTTTCACAACAACCAATTTTCACAAATCCATAAACCATTACTAAAGAGGGATTCACCATACTTTTCACAACAGTTTCGCAATAAATTCAAGAAATTCAAACAATTTTAAACTAATACTTAAAGTTATAATGATAGGATTTTTTATTGAATCCACCTACCTCAGAAACTATGGTGAAAATGAAAAACGATGCAAATTCTTCAACAAAACTGGGTTAAAACTCCAAAAATCCACCTTAGATCTTGTTCCCTAACATCAAAATAGCCATATCTCATCATTATTGGCATCAAAAATCATAGATCTATCCCAAATGGACAATATATATGAATTAAAGATAGGGAAGAAGAATATATCTAATAAAAAATCACCAATAATGGAGACTTACCAAGAAATTTTTCCTTAAACCCACCAAGATTTGATAATGGATCACTCTATGATTGAAGGAAAGAGTCTCCACATCCTTTGGGAGGATATAAAACCAATTTAGGGTCTAAATAATGGAAAATGGGGGGTTAAGGGGATTAACCGAGTGAGTTACACAATTTTCAGGTCTCACTTTTATCCATGCATGGTTAACTCACATGGTTAGGCAAACCATGCATTAATTGTGCACAAGCCTCTACCTTAAGAAGCAACTCACACAGTTGTCCCACACGGTTAAACAAATTGTGCACCAACCATGAAAAATATTTCTACCCCAAAAGCATAGTTTATCCTATGTGGTTACACAGTTTGGCCAAACTATGCTCCTACCCAGTAGCCTATGTTTCACTTTGCACGGTTTCCTGGAGGTATTTCATGGTTTCTAATATTCGTTCTCAAATTGTGAACCTTCATAAAAGCCCAAAAAATATTCCAAAAGTCCTATAAACCCTCCAAAACTACACCCAAACACTTTACATACATAAAATACATAAATAAAGGGTTAATTACTTGAAACTATGGGTGATACATTCTCCCCACCATTGGTATTTCCATCCCCAGAAAGTAGAAAACCACCATTGTCCTGAAAGAGTTCAGGCCATTACTCAACCATTTCTTTCTCCCATTCCCAAATTTCTTTCTGAATCTGACCATGTTTCCACAAAACCCGCACTAGAATGATTATTTTACCATGCAAGACTTTCTCTTCCCTATCCATAATCCACACTAGCACATGAACCAATGAATCATCCGGATCTAGGTCAACGTGATCTCATCAAATCACATGGCTAGGATCAAGATGATACTTTTTAAACTGGGATACATGAAACACATTAGGTTTTCCCCAAATGAATTTACTACTCATTCCACTAGGATATAACATGTTATCACATTTATAAAAAACAATTGTATAAAATGCCTTAAAACATTTTTAACAGTTTGTATCAAATCCAAGAAAAATCTCAACAAAATATTTTTCATGGAAAACAACCAAACAATCCCTTCAACCCATTTCACAAATGAATTTGGCATAACCCATTCTAATCCATGCATCCACACATGCATTACCAGGTGACAGTTCCATACTCATGAGTGGTCTCTCATCAATCTACCAAGTCATCACAAGGTAACCATATACTAGTTCCCTAATGGCACACACCCCTTCTACAAGGTCACATCGATGAAAATGAACACACACTAACCAATTATGCCAAAACCATGACAAACCAATTGTGACAAACCATTTCAATAAAACAATATTTTTATTGAAAACTTTTCCACAAAACCTTTTTCCATAAATCAAACCAAACAAACATTTTTAAAATCATCATTTTAAAATCATTCAACAATGCACCTTTCACAAAAACCAAATTTTAAAAATCCACAAACCGTCACTAAAGAGGGTTTATACCATAATTTGAACAATAATTTCACAATAAATTTAAGAAATTAAAACAATTTTAAACTAAGCCTTCAAGTTCTAATAAGAGTAGTTGAGAGTAAATCCACCAACCTCAGAAATTATTTCGGAAATGAAGAACAGCGCAAATTCTTCAAAAAACCGGGTTAAAACTCTAAAAACTAGCCTTAGATTTTGTTCTATAGCACCAAAACATCCATATCTCATCATTATAATCATAAAAAATCATATATCTATCCCAAATGGACTAGATCTATGAATCTGAGATAAGGGAGAATAATAAATCTAAGAAAACCCACCAAGAACGGAAACTTACCAAGTAATCTGACCTTCAACCCACCAATATTTGCCAACGGATTGATCTCGGGTCAAAGGAAAGAGTCACCACAACCTTTGTGAGGAGATAAAACCGAGTTAGGGTTGACCTAGGAAGAAAACAAGGGGTTAAGGGGCTAAACTGAGTGATATCCACAATTTTCAGATCTCACTTTTAGTCATGCATGGTTAGCTCGCATGGTTAGAAAAATTGTGTGCTAAGCATGCATAGGCCTCTGCCTCAAGAAGCACCTCTCATGGTTAGACCGAATGGTTAGACAAACCATTCACCAACCATGAAAAATCCCTCAGCCCCAAAAGCACGGTTTCTCTTAGGTGGTTGCATGGTTTGGCCAAACTGTGTGCCTACCTAGTAGCCATTGTTTCACTTTGCATAGTTTCTTATAGGTGTTTCATGATTTCTAATAACCATGCTAAAACTATAAACCTCTATAAAAGTCCCAAAAACATTCCAAAATTACTCCAAACCCTCCCAAACTTCAACCAAACACCTTACATACATCAAATACATAAATAAAGGGTTGCTTACTTGAAACTGGGGGGTGCTACAGTATAGGTCTAAGAAGTTTCTTCCCTTAAGATTATTATTTTATAAAATTCATAAAAAAAATTAAAGTTAATGATGATGTAATTTTATCTACAATGGAATCTTTTATCATATGAGTATCATTTTTTAAAATCATTTAATAAATACTTTTATTAAATGTGCTCCCACTAAAATGATAACCCATTTTAATTTTCATATTTTCTATTAGTGGGTCAATATCCATATTTCATTAAATATTTGAGTCTAATTTTTCTTTCCTCTCATCAACTAGTATTTTAGGTAGGCAATCATTTCAATCATATCATATATGACTCTTTGATAGTTGAATGGAAAACTCTTTACCCAAACCCATCATATGAATTTATCTTATGTTTATTCCTCTCATATCCTAAATTTTAGATTTTTATGGATAAGTGTAACCCAAATATCAAACCAGATGTTGGAACCTCATCTTATTATATTTAATCATGTTCAACTTACCTTACACAAGGTAATCCATGGTCACTCAGCTTTGGCATGAACCCACCTGTTTGGATAGTTGAGATTTTAACAGGTGTTTTCTTTGGAAGGAATCTAACATTTATCATTTTAAGGGGTTTTTAATGTCTCTCCATCTTATCCTGTGTATTCACTTCATGTGTGCATGCTTATTATGATTTATTTAGTATATATTATACTTTCAAAAAAAATGTTCCAAACATATTTATGTATAATGATTTATAAAACTAATGATTTGTGTTACTTGTCCAAAATAAAAGCTTATTATATTTACACATATCCAAATGCATATAATGCATAAGGTACATGAAACTCTTTCATGTAAAGTTTTAGAATCATACAAACCAAAATCCCCAAAATAACAAGTATGATGTAACAGGTAGTCATCCCTTACTTTTCATGACATATTTTAACCTCCCAAATCAGTAAGATGTATGACCCAAATAGATTAATACTTAAGAGAGACCTTAATTCTAATATAGTCCTGAAACCTAATATGCATAAATCATAACCAACCTATACTATCAAGTTCATATCACACAAATTAATCATATTCTTGGTTAAATGTAACTAAATATTATGTTTTACCTAGAATATAACTCCTTATATACATGTGACATTTATAAGAAGTAGTTTAAATAATTTAAACTAAAGCAAACTTGTATTCATAATATAAACACTTTATATTTTTGAATTAAATAAAGCGGGGAATAAACTAAATAAATAAAAATCATAGATTTATAAATGGGATAAATATTTATAAACATTATATAAATAAATAATTCTAAACATTTTGTAATTATACAAGCTTCTTGGACATTTAATAAATAGATAAACATGAACATTTTATATTTATTTTAGTATGAAGTCTTTTATATTATCATTTTACATAGTATTTAATTTGAATTCCTTTATATTTTAAATAAATTATATTTATAAAAATATAAACATTTTTCATTCCATATGAATATTTCATATTCTATGTAAGCATTTTTAATAATCTAAATTTCAAGTATAATATTTTCTTTGAACCTTAATCAAACCCACCATAAACATTTCATAAATTTAATATAAACTCTTATATTGTTCCTTATTTCATAATTTAACAACACTTTATAAATTAAATTATAATTTTAATATATACATTTTATACTAAAATTATAATTTCATATTGTGTAAAATAGGCATTTTAATATTATCATTTGATATTAATGATGTTTATTTATTAAATGTTTCATAAACATTTAATAATTAATTATAAATATTTTATAATTAATAAATAATTTACAAACATTTTATAAATTTAAAAAATATTTCAAAATAACATTTTCTATAATTTATAAGCACTTTTAAAATTATATATTCATTTTATAAATAAATAAATCAAAAATCAAAAAAAATGATTATGTCGTAATTTACGATATGAAAAATATCATAAGGAGCAACATGTGAATGATGAATCATCAATTATGATTGAACATGATTCATGCCTTATTTATGATATAATGCTCTGTTTTGGCTATCATGGAAAAGTGTATAATTTGATATCATACTCAATGATATCCTTATGTTGTACATTACGACTCACCAAAAACTAACAGATTATAACTATATTTTTTATTCTGATATGTAAAGTCATAAAAAACAATTCAATCATAATTTATGATATTACATATCATAGCATGGGATGTGATGATCAACAACAATCCATAACTCGAATTGATCCATATCATATCGTCAATTATGATATAGCATATCGTACATTATGACATGTCTATTCTTTATTAAAAAACATAATTTTAAAATTAAATTATAATGAATCAATTATGATACCATTTTTGGGTTTCTAAGGTGATGGATATCACTTATCCAAGGTGGAGGAAACAAATAAAAGAATCAAAACACTCAAGATCATCCATACGTTTGAAATGAAAATTCATAAAGTGTAAATGAAGAACATATCATTCTTGTGTTGAAGATAAGCTCCATATTTTTCCTTCAATTTGGTTGATAAATATCACTAATAAGAAACCAAATTAATCATTCCTCTAAAGTATCCATGAGTTTCACAAATATCTCAACACTTGGAAAGGATTTCCTTCAAACCATGGCCAGCTAAAACCTTGATTAAAGGCAAGAAGGAAAGAGAGATTAAACCATGATTTTTAGTCCAGAATATTGATCATACACGTTCACATTACCATCACTATGGTATTGGTCATATATATAAGCCATGAGGGCACTCCCCATAGGATCCATTATTAAGTTGAATGTTTCAACTTTATAATATAAATTAAATGTTTCTCAAATGTTCAATTAATAGTAAACGTTACAAGCACTTTGTAACTCATTTAGTGTTTATCTTTTAATTATTTGATACTTTAAAATATTATTTTGAAACTAATTTTAACCATTGAAGATACCATTATTATGAAAGATTGAATCTCCATGCAAATCAAACATTACGATTGTAGGTTTCGTGATATACAACATACAATATTGTGTTACGATATCTACATATTGTACTATATGATATGTCAACCAAGTATAAGATATGATTTTTTTCATACCATATGAATTGAATGAAATGTACTTTACAATTCATGTTTTTAGTGCATATCTCTATTAGGGTGGTTGTAAATAAGAGAGAGAAAAGAAGAAGAAGTGGGAGAGGTTAGGGGGCTATAACCCATGCATGAAAATTGGGAGGGGGAAGTTATCTCTATTTATTTTTATAAACTATAATTTGATTTAAATTCATAAAATAAAATTTTTATGGAGACTCTATCCTTTTAAACATAACATTACATGATTTTAAGCATAATTATACATCATAGTACAAGCTAAGGATAGTCAAGTCTAGTGTCTTTGAAGACTAGGCACATGAAACTAAAAACATGGGACTAAAAAAAACTTCTTTATTTAATCTTCAAATTGAGATCCTAACTTCCATTGTGCTCAAACATCTACATAGGGTACCCTAGGAACCACATGAACAAAGGGATGAGCTAAATAGCCCAGTAAGGGAATAACCATAAGAACGTAGAATTAGCACAAGGAACAGAAGGCATGACATGATGATATAAAAAGGCATGTAACATATGGAACCTTAATATATAAACATGGAATCATATAAACATGGAGTCATAGAAATGTGGAATCAATATAAAACATGACTTTAGTATGAGTCAAGGCTAACTGCCAAGATAGTTTCACATAGTAGCACCAGCCAAGGCTAACCGCCAAGACCCTCACACATAACATCTCATGAGACTTAACTTTACCCAATGCATTGGAGTGCTATCTGGAAGCACCCATATTAACTTTTCCGGAATATTTTTTCTACATAAATAATCATACATAATCAATCTTACATAAATATAAGGGTTACCCATGGAAAGAATCAGGTACCATAATCATGTCATTAAGCATAAAAATGGGCATATCATAAAAGTGTCCATGAAGAAAGGAAATAAAATATACATGGACATTCATAAGGGAAAATAATCATATATCATGGTAAGTTATTTCAAGTATAATTTACAACATGTAAGAAAAGTATTTAATAAATTTTAGCATTAAAACATTTTTTGTGCGGTTTTAAGAAAAATATTATAGAGCCTTTAAAATAGAAGAGGAAACATCATTTATATAAAAATAGAAGTGAACCAAGAGGGTTTTAATAAAAAAATACTGATTTTATAAAGACAATTGTGGATTAAAACAGAAGATAGATTGCACTTGAAATTGGGTAATAATTTAGGAAGTTCCCTCAAAACTAGTTTTCTTATCAGGAGGTATTGAGGAGGGAATCACTTAAAAACTTGTATATCCTCGAAAGAGAATGATGAATGTAAATTGATAAAAGAGTTCAAAAAATTCACATATAATTTATAATACGAACATAATAATAATAGATAACCTCATTTATGTAAAAATAAAGATAATGAAACCTAAAGGAATAAAGGAGGTTTTGGGTTGAATCCCTTACGGAATATCAGCATTATATCGTGTGTACTTAAGAGGTCTTAATGAGAGAGAAAGGGGTTTCTCATAATTCAAAAATCATGAATACAGTATTGGAGAGATGTTTAATCATTCCCCATCACTAGGAAATACACATAAAAGTGCATAACATAGAGGACAATCTTGAATAAAAGTGAAATAGAGAGGATCTCTTACCTTAAGCCTGATGGTGTTCTCCACTTGTTATTAATGAAATGAATAAACAAATTAGGTTTATTAATTAATATGTCTATAAACTCTTATATATTTAATTTATTTATTATAGCCTTTTTAATTTCATTAATAGCCTTTTTAATGGGTTAATTGGTTCAATTTCATTGTTCGGGTTCGTTCGTTTTCTTGATTTTTACGATCGGTTTACTTATGTTCATGAACGGAGAATCATGTAAAAAGAGAATGTTTGTCCAGAATTGAAGTTATATGTTGTTATTGAACATCCATAATATTACATGGTTATAAAATTCATTTTTTTTATTTGGATTTAAGGTGAATCATTGTATAATACATTAATTATAAACACTTGAATTAGTTTTAGCGATTTTTCTCAAAATTAACTTGTTTTGTATTATTATTTTACATCATGAGTGCATAAGGATTACAGAACATTAAATAAGATAAAATAAAAATATTATAGTCTAGTTCAACCATAAAAAAATTTTCATGACCATAATTAAATTGCGTAATAGAAATTGATAACTCGTCGCCCTTGAATGTACAAAATTAACACATCTCAAAGGGTGTTTTCATTTCTTTCAAATAAAAGGTGGGGAAAGGATAGATGATAATGAATTATCCCATTAGCCTTAAAAAATCCAGTATATTTATGTTACTATATTTTTCATACCATTTGGATGAGTAGAGGTTAGGAAAGAAAAGAGAACAAAGGAACTTAAAAATGAAAGAAAAGAAAAGAGAAATTTTACCTCTTGAATCAACCTTCATTGGGAGCCTCTTAAGGGAAGAGGATTTGGTCTTTTGAAGAGAATAAGGGATGTTGGAAGTGGGGGAGGAGCTTGAGGATATATTTGGGTAGAATATAGTCAAGGCACAAGGCTTGAGAGGAGTGAATATAAGAGGTAAATAGGGGTGGTATTTATAGTGGAGGAGAGGAGGGTTTTCATAATATTTAATTCCTTAGTTTATTATTTTCCCTCAAGACCAGAAATAGTGATGATTCCATGACCAAAAATAGTAATAAGTACATGTGAGTTTTATATTTGGGTTCTTACATCACTTATGATGTCATGAATAGTGGATTTACATTATAATGTGTTTATACTGTAAATTAATGTATTTTACTATTCACAAAAAAATCAAGTATTTTCGAAAAATCCAAAAAATTCACCCTAACCATTTTTCGACGTGTAGAATCCAAAAATGAAATCCATTTTTCAAAAAAAAAATCTAAATATGATTAATTTATTTTTTAATTAAAATCACAATTTACTCTAAAAACAACAATTTTAAAACATTTATTTTCTTATTCCCAAATGTAGGTATATCATAATTATGCTTGAATATTATTTATATACTATCATAGGTAAGGTTACTATTCATTAGGGCATGTCACTATTCATAAGTGTAACATTACTATTCATAAGGGTATTCTACTATTCACCAAAAATTAAGTTGGTCATATTAGACTCCAAATAACTTACTGATTGCAACTGTGTATGTTAGATTTTTTAAATTCAAATCATAGAAGTGACAAAATTATGTTTAAAGGTCGCATAGTACTTAGTAGGTCATTGTGTTGTTATTTCATGTGATTATATGACATAATTATAGGAAATGAATTTCCATTGATAAAACATTGGGTCATTACATTATTCCCCCCTTATGAAATTTCACCCTCGAAATTTCATTTCATTCTAAGACATAAACAAGTGTGGGTACTTTTCCTTCATTGTCTCCTCTAGTTCCCATGTTTCCTCTTCATACTTATGGTTCTTCCACAGTACTTTGACCAGGTGAGTAGTCTTGTTACGTAGAACTTTATCTCTACGATCCAAGATCTTCACTGGCTGCTCCTCATAAGAAAGATCATTCTCTAACTGTACCGCCTCTGAAGAGATTACATGTGAAGGATCTGATATGTACTTCCTTAAGAGGGATAAAGGGAAGAGATCGTGTACTTTGTCCATGGTAGGTGGAAGTGCTAGTCAATGGGCCACATCTCCAACACGATCAAGAATATTGAAAGGCCTGATGTACATGGGACTTAGCTTCCCTTTCTTCCCAAACCTCGTGACCTTCTTCCATGGAGATATTCATAGAAATACCATGTATCCAACTTTGAACTCAAGGTCTCATCAAAAATTGTATGCATAACACATCTGTCGAATTTGGGCTACCTTGATATGCTATTGAATAGTTTTCACCTTCTCCACTATTTATTCGACCATTTCAAGTCCTAGAAGCTTACAATCACTAACTTCATCCCTTCACGATGGTGTTCTACATCTTTTCCCATAAAGGGCTTTATATAGTTCCATTTGGATGCTCGAGTGGAAATTGTTGTTATAGGAGAATTCAACCAGTGGAAGATGTTGGTCTCATCCTCCTTTGAAGTCCATAGAACATGCTCTCAACATATCTTCTAGTGTCTGAATAGTTCACTCAGATTGGTCATCAGTTTGAGGATGATAGTTCGTACTGAAGTTCAGTTCAGTGTTTAGATCATGTTGGAGAATTTTCCAAAACTTCGAGTTGAATCTTGGATCTCTATCAGATACAATAGATAGTGGTACTCCATACAGCCTTACCACTTCTTTGATGTAAATCCGTGAAAGTTGACCCAATTAGAATTCCTCTCTAATTGTGATAAAGTGAGTTGTCTTCATAAAACGATCCACAATGACCCTTATAGCATTGTTTCCTATAGATATCCTTGGAAGTCTGGTGACAAAGTCCATAGTGATGTTCTCCCACTTCTATGTTGTTATGGGTAGTTGTTGCATCATCCCCTTAGACTTTTTCCTCTCAACCTTCACTTGCTGACATACTAGTCACTTTTATGTATATTCAGCAATCTCCCTTTTCATATTGTCCCACCAAAAGTTTTCTCAGAGATCTCGATACATCTTTGTGCTCCCTGGGTGGATAGAGAAGGTTGAGTTATGTGCATCATTTAGAAGATCCTTCTTTATCTCTAGATTGTATGGTACACATAATCGTGACTCAAATATTACAACTCCTTCCTCATTAATCATAAACTTAGAGGATTTCCCATTTTTAACAACTTCCACCCTTTTTAGAATTTCCACATCTTTTCTTTGAGCATCCTTTATTTTCTCCATGAGGGATGGTTGAGCAATACATTGTGAAAGGATTGATGATGTTCCTCCCTTAATGATTCTCATGTCCATCCTCTGCAAATCTAAGAATATCAGATCCTTTTCAATTCTCATCATTGATAAAGATTCAGGATCCTTTCTACTTAGAGCATCTGCCACCTTGTTTGCCTTATTGGGATGGTAGTGGATTGAGCAGTCATAATCCTCGATGAGCTATATACATATTCATTGGCACATATTAAGATCTTTCTATTTGAATATATATTTGAGGCTCTTGTGATCAGTATATATCTCACACTTATCCCCATAGAGATAATGTCGCCATATTTTCAATGCAAAAATCAAAGTTTCCAACTCCAGATCATGCATGGGATAGTTTTGCTCATGGATTTTCAGATTCCTTGAGGTGTAGGATATCACTTTATCATTTTTAATCATAACACAACCCAATCCTTTCTTTGAAGCATCATTTTACACCATAAAGAGTTCTCCACTTTTTGGGAGTGTGAGTATTGGCGCAGTGATAAGCTTCTTTTTTAACTCCTTAAAATAGTCTTCACATTCCTAAGTCTATACAAACTTTACTCCATTCCATGTCATCTTGTTCATTAGGTTTGAAAATCATGAAAAATTCTTCACAAATCATCGATAATACCCAGCTAGACCCAGAAAGCTGTGGATCTCCATTACATATGTTGGTCTGGGCCACTCTTCAATCGCCTTTGTCTTGGAAGGGTCCACAGATATCCCTTTGCTAGTGATAACATTCCCCAAAAATGATACTTCCTCCATCCAAAACTCACATTTACTTTACTTTGCATATAGTTTCTCCCTTCGCAAAGTCTTTAACATGGTATTCAAATGCTCCTCATGTTCCTCCTTGCACTTGGAGTATATCAGAATATCATCAATAAAGACTACCACAAATTTATTGAGGTAATATCTAAAGACTCTATTCATTAAATCCATGAAAATTGATGGATCATTAGTGAGTTCGAAGGGCGTCACTATGAACTCATAGTTTCCATACCTTGTTCGAAAGGTGGTCTTGGGAATATCTTCCTTCCTCACCTTTAATTAGTGATATCCTGACTGAAGGTCCACCTTAGAGAAATAACTGGCCCCACGAAGCTGATCAAACAAGTCATTTATTTGTGGTAGGGGATACTTGTTCTTTATTGTGATTTTATTGATCTCATGATAATCAATGTAGAGGTGGATTGAACCATCCTTCTTCTTGATGAAGAGGACTGGTGCACCCCATGGTGAAGCACTCAGGTGTATAAAACCCTGCTCCAGATTCTCCTGTAACTGCTTCTTCAGTTATTCCATCTCTATAGTGGACATTCTATAAGATGTCTTTGATATAGTTATAGATCCAGGAATAAGTTCAATTGAAAACTCAACCTCTCGATCAAGAGGAATACTAGGAAACTCTTCAGGGAATACATCAGTGTAATCCCTCATGATGGGCATGTCTTCAAGCATGATTCTATCCTTTGTCCCAATCATTTGAGCTAGACATGCTTGCTCATAAGGAATTAATATCCACACTTAATAAAATGATTATAAAGGAGATTCATCTTCCTCCTTAAACTTGTTAAGAATCGGAGGATTCTTCGGGATGTGAAGAGTGATCTCTCTTTCCCGACAGTTGATGTTGGCTTCGAACTTCGCTAAAGTATGATGAGATTTTCTGGGAGGTTCGGTCCACAAATGTTAACCGGGGAGGAGTTATAAACCATGGATGCAATAATTTCCCCATTCATTGTTTTCAAAGATAACTTATCCTCTAAATTTTGAGGTGGTGTTTGAATAGTTATACTAAACTTGCAAGATATAAAAGAATGTGTAGAACCAGAATCAAATAGTATGTTTGCTATTCTTGAATGACTAACTAGCGTACATGTCACCATGTTGTTGTTTGGATCCACCTTAGTAGTAGTGATAGCATAAGCCCTTCCTTTTTTCCTTGGAGGTTGTTGTTGATTTCCTCCAACAACCCTTGGCTTAGGGAAATTGTTTGCATAATGCCCATGTTCCTTGCAGTTGTAACATTGCACCACTAGATGAGTGTTGATTTTAACCTTCCTTTATTCTTCCACATTAGCAGGATTATTCATATCCCTTCGGTAGTTCTTGGCCAGATGTCACATTCTTCTGTATTTGAAGTAATTCTTAGTTACCTTTAGACAGTTCCCAAGATGCTTCTTCCCACAAATTTTACAAGTGGGATATTTGGGCTTCTTTCCATCATTGGATTTGTTTGTTGAACCACTCATGTTGTTCTCTATTTTCTTCTTGTTGTCACTGGGACCATGAGACCATTGAGAGTCTCCAATCTCCATTTCAACCTTAAGGGCACAATGGAAAATCTCCCCCTAACTGTTGAAGTCTTGGATCTCCAACAGCTTCCGTAGACTCAGCTTTAGCCCACTAAAGAAGTGATCTACCTTACTTTCAATGTTCATGACAATGTCGGAGGCGTACCTTGCAAGCCTTGTAAAGTTTGCTTCATACGCCCCAATGGACTCATCTTCCTTCTGCTTGAGACCAAGAAACTCTCTTTCCATCTTGAGACAGAGGGTTAGAGGAAAATATTTATTGAAAAACATCCTCTTGAATTTCTCCCAATCCATGGAATTGATTCCCTCCTGGGGATTTGTATTCTTGATCAGTTTCCACCACTGATCAGCTTTCCCATCAAAACGATAGACCGCCAGTACAAATTTCTCTTCTTCTGAGCACTAGAGGATGGAGAATATCTTTTCAATGGAGTTAATCCACTATTTCACTAGAAGGGGGTCAAAAGATCCACTAAACATGGGAGGTCTTTGTTGCATGAAGTATTCTATGGAAACTTGCTCTTTCCTTGGAGGAGGATGGCGTTCCACATGATTCAAATTATTATTCATAACTTGAGTCAGCTGAGTAAGTACTGTCATGAAGTTTTGAGCACCCATTCCCATCATATCAGGTATATCATTATGGAAATATTCACATTGCCTATCACATTGGTTGTTGGAACGTGTTCTTCTATTTCCCGCCATTAACTAAGAAAAAGAACGTACAATTAAAGGGCTTGAATACATAGTTATTGAACATAAAAAGGGAAACTTTTGAACATAAAAGGATAAAGTCGTAAAAGGTTCCCCCTCATCCCTTGAAAGGGGGGTTATCAAAAATCAATAAAAATAAAGGCCTCCGGGCCATTCGGGCATTTCCTAACTTGTGAGTGCTCAAACATATGCATAGGGTACCCTGGGGAACACATGAACAAAGGGATGAGCTAAATATCCTAGTAAAGGAATAACCATAAGAACAGTGCAGTAGCATAAGGAACAGAAGGCATGACATTATGATATAAAAAGGCATGTAACATATGGAACCTTAACATATAAACATGGAATCATATAAACATGGAGTCAGAGAAATGTGGAAGCAACATAAAACATGACTTTAGTATGAGTTAAGGCTAATCGCCAAGATCGTTTCACATAGCAGCACAAGCCAAGGCTAACCGCCAAGATCATCACACATAATATCTCATGAGACTTAACTTTACTCAATGCATTGAAGTGTTATCTAGGCGCACTCATCTTAAATTTTAATGAATATGTTTAACACATAAAGGGTGATACATAATCAATCTTACATGAACATAAGGGTTACCCATGGAAGGAATCAGGTATCATAATCATGTCATTAAGCATAACAAATGAGCATATCATAAAAGTGTCCATGAAGAAAGGTAATAAAATATACATGGAAATTCATAAGGGAAAATAAGCATGTATAATGGTAAGTTATGTCAAGTAGAATTGACAACATGTAAGAAAAGTATTTAAGAAATTTTAGCATTAAAACATTTTTTGTGCGATTTTAAGGAAAACACTATAGAGCCTTTAAAATAGAAAAGTGAACAATCATTTATATAAAACCAAAAGTGAACCAAGAGGATTTTCATAAAAAAAGACTGATTTTATAAAGACAATGGGAGATTAAAACAGAAGATAAGAGTGCACTTGAAATTGGATAAGAATTTTGGAAGTTCTCTCAAAACTGGTTTGCTTATCGGAAGGTATTGAGGAGGGAATCACTTAAAAACATGTATATCCCTGAAAGAGAATGGTGAATGGAACTTGATACATGAATTTGAAACATTCACATAGCATTTAGAAGATTAACATAAGAAGAATAGATAACCTCATTTAGGTAAAAATAAAGATAATGAAACCCGAAGGAATAAAGGAGGTTCGGGTTGAATCTCTTACGTAATATCAGCATGGTGTCGTGTGTACTTAAGAGGGATTAATGAGAGAGAAATGGGTTTCTCATCATTTAAACATCATGAAGACAGTATGGGGGAGGTGTGTAATCATACCTCATCACTAGGAATTACATATAAAAGGGCATAACATAGAGGACAATCTTGAATAAAAGTGAAATAGAGAGTATCTTTTATCTTAAGTTCGATGGTGTTCTCCACTTGTTATTAATGACCTGAATAAAAAAAATAGGTTTATTAGTTAATAAGCCTATAACCTCTTCTATATGTAATTGATTTGGTATACCCTTTTTAAGTTCATTCATGGCCTTTTTAATGGGTTAAGTGGTTCAATTTCATTGTTCAGGTCCGTTCGTTTTCTTGGTTTTTACGATCGGTTTACTTATGTTCATGAACGGAGAATCATGTGAAAATAGAATGTTTGTCCAGAATTGAAGTTATATGTTGTTAGTGAACATCTATAAGATTACATGGTTATAAAATTCATTTGGTTATTTGGAGTGAAGGTGAATCATTATATAAGACATTAATGATAAATGCTTGAATTAATTTTAGCGATTTTGCTCACAATTAACTTGTTTTGGATTATTATTTTACATCATGAGTGCATAAGGATTACAGAACATTAAATAAGATAAAATACACATATAATAGTCTGGTTCAACCATAAAAATGGTTTCATGACCAGAATTGAAGAGAGTAATAGAAATTGATAACTCGTCGTCCTTAAATGTGCTAAATTAACGCATCTCAAATAGTGTTTTCATTTCTTTCAAATAAAAGGTGGGGAAAGGAGATATGATAATGAATTATCCCATTAGCATAAAAACATTCCAGTATATGTATGTTACTGGATTTTTCATACCATTTGGATGAGTAGAGGTTAGGAAAGAAAAGAGAACAAAGGAACTTAAAAATGAAAGAAAAGAAAAAAGGAATTTTACCTCTTGAATCAACCTTCATTGAGAGCCTCTTAAGGGAAGAAGATTTGATCTTTTGAAGAGACTAGGGGTTGTTGGACGTGGGGGGAGCTTGAGGAGAGATTTGGGTAGAATATAGGCATGGCGCAAGCCTTGAGAGGAGTAAAGAGAAGAGGTAAGGAGATGTGGTATATATAGTGGAGGAGATGAGGGTTTTCATAATATTTAATTCCTTAGTTTATTATTTTCCTTCAAGACCATCAATAGTGATGATTTCATAACCAAAAATAGTAATAAGTGCATGTGAGTTCGAGATTTGGGTGCTTACATCGCTTATGATGTCAGGAATAGTGGATTTACATTGTAATGTATTTATATGGTAAATTAATGTATTTTACGATTCACAAAAAGTTTAAAGTATTTCAGAAAAATCCTAAAAATTCACCCTATTCATTTTTCGACGTGTAGAATCCAAAAATGAAATCCATTTTTCAAAAATAATTTTCCAAATATGATTAATTTAATTTTTAATTAAAATCACAATTTACTCAAAAAACAACAATTTTAAAACATTTATTTTCTTATTCCCAGATATAGGTATATCGTGCATCCGCTTGAATCTTATTTATATATTATCATAGGTAAGGTTACTATTCATTAGGGTATGTCACTATTCATAAGAGTAATATTACTATTTATAAGGGTATATTACTATTCACTAAAAAAATAAGTTGGACATATTAGACTCCAAATAACTTACTGATCGCAACTGTGTATGTTAGATCTTTAAAATTCAAATCACAAAAGTGACAAACTTATGTTTAAAGGTCACATAGTACTTAGTAGTTCATTGTGTTGTGATTTCATGTGATTATATGACATAATTATAAGAAAGGGATTTTCATTGATAAAACATTCAGTCGTTACAAGTTTAATTATATATATATATATTTGTTTTAATTTCATTTATATATTTTTTATTCTCACTCAATTTTCATTTTTTTCTCAACTAGAATCTCACACTTATTTCTCGAATCAGCCCTAGCTTGACCTTTTTTAAGCCATTGCGTAATTATTCAATATGGATTAACTAAATTATTTCTTCGATTAATCGTTTAATCAATGATTAAATCATTAATCTTCCTCATTTAAATAATTAAAATCTTTAACTATAGAAATCATTTAAATAAAAGGATATAATGTTTAATTTTATTAAATAATTGAATATTATCTCACCTAGAATTGGAAGGTTTGACGGAACACGTACCTCAATAGGTGATCGCGCTATCATTGTGTGCCAAATTAATAATTATTTTTTATAAGAATTTTTGCAGTAAAATGATAACCCTAGGTCATCTCCTAAAAAAACAATCACCAAATAAGAACAAATTGAAATATTTTGGAAAATGAAAGGAAAGAGTGAGTGGGGTGGTTATAACTTTCCACCGGAAAAAAATGAAATAAGAAACAAAAGAATTAAAGTGATAAAAGATCAACTCTCAGGATTTCCCTTGGTGATCTTCTTTCATCACTTTCAAGGTAGATCTTTATTTTTTCATGCCTGCATATATATTGAGATATATTTTAAATATACCAAAAAATATTTTTTTAATTCACATAGATTTTGCCCTCTTAATTGCATGATTTAAGCCTGCAAATGGTGGATTTGGGATTTATAATATTTAGAAAAGTTGTATTCCAAGAAACATACTTTATACCTAAAAAAATCATCACAATTCTATCAATGTAAAACATGGAATGCACTTTTCCCATTTCTCTATGGTCAAACAAAATTACCATATTTTATCCATAATAGACTGAACAACCAGTATTACAAGAATGACAAAGGTCATTTCATTTCATCCCACAAGCCACTTTCACCACCTTCAAAAACATAAACAAATAAATGAATAAATAAATAAGAGGAAATTGTCATCCTCTTCCTAACCTCATTCTTCGCAACTTGTTGCGATAAAAACGAAAACTTTAGTCAAGTGGGTGCTGCTTCGGCATCATCACCAGCCGTTGTTGACATGCTCGGCTTTTCGGTCAGAGCAGTCCCCAACATTGGAACGCTGTACTTCTTAAATAAACGCTCCTTGTTTTCTCTCCACCAGTCTTCTGCTTGCTGCTCATTAAACCTTCTTTTGCTGCTCAGGCAAAGTAGATAAAAAGAAACATAATGATCAATTTTTTAACATTCTCGAGAATGAAAATGCATAAAATCTCAACATACCTGAATCTAACTCGCTTGAACATCTTAACTCCATTCTGGAGTGGAATGAATGTGACATAAACACCAGGCTCAAACTGTTCAGTTAGTAGTTTCTCTTCTTCACTCTTTGATGTTAGGGTTTCATGCAACGAGCTCCGTGAAGGATCAGAAATGGTCACTCTACTTTCACCATTATTTGGCATATCAGAAACTTCCACACCATTCAAGTGTTCTTCCATTTTGTGATCCAAATTTGCGGCCAGCGTCAACCAGAAGTCAGATCCCTGGGTTTCATTTGTGTTCAGATACGTCTCCACCCGAGCATGCATGGCTTTAAAGTTTTCACTCTCGAGGACCTCAGGAGGTAACTTCTCTGAAATATCCTTCAACTGCATAGCATGAAAGCCGAGCTAATTAGTGCAATTAACTTTTTTCTTCAATCGAAGGGAATGGAAAGGAAGCCCCATTTCCATCCTTAAAAATGTTTGGCTGCATTTCAGGAGGGAAATAAAAGTGCATATTTACCTTGTATGAAGGAAGTTCTTTTCATGGAGGAAAGAGATAGAAAAGTGGGTTAAATATTATTTATTCATTTTTTATTATTTATTTTCAGTATTGTGAATTAAAAACTATATTTCTTAATATTATTATTTTTTAACATAAACCCCATCCCCAATACAAGTCACGTTGTTCAAAGAAACTAGGTAAAACTGTCGTCCTCACGGTGGAAGCACAACCAGTGGAAGTCAAATCCCCAACTGTAAAGACTGAGCACCCAACTCTTTACACTGAACCACTCTGGAGGGGAAAAGGTGATGCCTCACCGGGACCAGTAAACACACACACCCTCAGAGTGACTAGAGAGGACATCCCATGTGTTATTAAAAGTAGGGATGTGAACCTAAAAAGACCTTTAAACAAATCATTTAAGATGATCTTGTTCTAAAGGGTTTCAATGAAAATAGTCTTCAATATAGCTAATTGGCGACGTTTGATCCATGTAGCCGATCCCATTTAATTGGGTTTAAGTTTTTTGTTGTTGTACATTTCTTCCCATTTCAAACCAAACATTTTTTCCACTTCCATGCCCTTTAGCTTTCATCAAGCAAACAAGACCTCATTTCCATGCAATCCAAGAAAACGAAGAATGTGCACTAAAAATACCTGTGTTAAAACAATCTTGACAGCATCTTTGGCAGCTGAACTTCTAGAAGATTCTTGTGTTGCCAATAAAGCAGCTTCTTGGGTCCTTCTCTGTAATCTATGGAGCTCAGCATCCTGAGAGTCGCACTTCTGCTTCAATGTTCCAATCTGTATTTAATATGTAAGAAAAAGCTAAATTACCATTTAAGCAACCATATATTACAAAAGGAGCTATAGCCATAATTCATACAAAGGTAGCAAAAACTGGACCAGTCATTAAACCATCGTTGAACTGTGATCAAAACAAACATAATTTATGTAAATTGAAATTTAAAAAAAACAGCTATTTCAAATCATTCATATTTATCAATGTAATATCATTTTATCCATAAAATATTATCCGTGTATAATAAAAATAAATAATCTCAACAATGTATCGATATAGTATAATCTTTATCCTAAACCACAATTAATTTATAAGTTGATGATATTATAATACTACCACCAGACTACTTTCATGGTCCAAAATATAAGAAAAAATAGTACATTTAATTACATTTTCCCACAAATGACCGTCATTAATTATGAAAGAGAATAAGGTGTAAATGTTGAATCGAGGATATTTTTAGAGTACATTATAATTTGTGACGGATTCAATATGTCCAACCAATTTTAACCACTTTTCTTGATTCTTATTTGTGGACTGGAGGTAGTAATACTTAATTATACAAATATAATTGATTTAATATATCAACTAATTCATCCAATTCATAAGAGAAAATTAAAAGGTGTGCCCTTTTTATAAAAAAAAATTAAAAAATAAATGACCAACTTGAACCAATGAACCACCGGCTTTACCAATTTTGACTCATTTAAGACCGGTTTGACCACTTCCTGACCAGTTTGCTCACCCACCGGTTTTCTGATTCTACCAAACCGGTCCTCAGACCAGTTCACTGGTTTCCCGGTAGAACCAGCTGGTCTGGACCAGTTTTTAATACACTGATTCAAAACACAAGTTGTCATGCAAAGGTAGAGGTGAAATACCTGGCCCTGCAGTTTTGTGACTTCTTGGTTTAAAAGTTCATTTGTCTTCTTCAGACTATCGATGACACTCCTTGAAAATACAGTAGTAGACCGTGGAGGGCTAGGACGCCTCGAATATGGTGAAACGGGTCTCGTGCTTACTGAAGGCTGTGGGGACGGCGGAGGTGGTGGCATTGTTTCTGTTGCCGGCTTTAAAGCATTTTGAAGGGCACTCAGTGTGCTTGGGAACGCAATATCCTTCAGCTGCAAAAGCGAAGGAACCTGAGGAGCTCGCCTTCGAGAAAAAGAATCAGATCTCACTCCAGGCATCACTGGCTTGGTTACATTGTACTTGATCGAGTGCTCCGGGGCGGGAGAGAGAAGCAGCTTCGAAGACCTTGCCTCGCCTCTATCAAACCGTTCCTTGAAGTCCACGGAATGGCGAGGTCCGACACTTTTCTTATTAAAAATGGAGGCCGCGCTGGCCTCGGATGCTTTAAGCTTCGCATAGCAAGAATCACACACGCGATGCGGCTTGCCTGGTGTGGGAGCCAATGCGGCTCTCAGTGCCTTCTTCGAGCTACAAGCATGGCAATGCACCAGTCCGCAATTATAACAGTTGTGCCTCTTCCGGGTGAAGCCAAATGCCTGACGACAACCCGAACAAACTGATTGGTCCACTCCGGACACCCACTTGTGGATGCATATACTCGCAGTGGAACTCGCGCCGCATGAAATGTTTTTCACATGCTTATCTTTCAGTGACTCGACCAGAGTCGGACAAACACGATCCTCAGTGTCACCATGTCCCAGTCTTCCATTAGCGCCCCTGCCCCAAGTGAACACTTCGCTTCGCGAAGTGAGGACAGCAATGTGATTTGCCCCGCAAGATACTTCTTCAACGTATTCACCGACCAGTCTCTCCTGCACCAAACACGGCAGGGCTCCATCAGACTGACAATTGCCCAGTTGCCCATATTCAGAACTGCCCATCGTAAATACATGACCTGATGTGGTGAGAGCAACGGTCAAGTTATTCCCACATGCAATCTGTTTAAATTTGTAATCAGTAAGTGCAGAGACACAGGTTGGAAGCAGATAGGCTTCCTTGTTTCCATGGCCTAACCGGTTCTTGCTCCCATCCCCCCAAGTGAACAATTTTCTAGGTAATGCCTTTGTACCAGAATGGTTCGCTGCTTCCACAATAGCGGCAGTGTGCCATACTCCACATGCAACTTTAATCGTCATCGATCCGCTCAAGAACTGAACCTCTCTTGGAAATGCAACACTCTCTCTATCCCCATGGCCTAAAACTCCAAATGCTCCATCACCAAACGTAAACAGCTTCCCATTTAAAGTTGTCAATGCTGAGTGCCATGAGCCACATGCGACGGATAAGACTTGCAATCCTTCCAAAGGACCCGAAACTCTCTTTGGCACCCTGTGGCTAACATCAGTGCCATGGCCAAGGATTCGAGCATTGTACGAACCATCGCCCCAGGAAAATAGGTCACCCAATGAGGACACAGCGCACGTGTGGTACTCACCACATGCAACCGAATCCACGTTAGTGACTGCCAGATATTCAACAAGACGGGGGCAGCTGAGGTCTTTATCGGTTCCATGACCGAGGCGCCCCCCGACCTCCTCTCCCCATGTGAAAACTTCACCTTGTCGTGTGACAAGGGCAAAATGTCGAGCCCCACACGCGATTTGGTGAACATCAAGCACTATGCTCGACTCTAAGGGCTTTGGGATCAGCACATCAGTTTTTACAGGGACCGCAATGCCAGATCCATCAGATGCACCCCCATCAGACCAAACCTCTCCCCATACATAAACATCGCCCAAGGACTCTATGTCATCCGGTCCAGAACCTTGGCTTGAAGTGCTGGGAGTGCTTGAAACACTAAGCCTGAAACCATCCCCGGTACTAGTTCTTAATTGCATATTCGCAGACGCCACATCCGAGCTCACAAAAGAATCACGACAACTTGAATCAACAGATGTCCTACCATACACAGAGCTTCTAGTAAAATCTAGGGCTGCACCAAAAGCACGGCCATTCGAAGCCAAATCAACACTGTCATTTATCTGAAATTGAAATATACCAAGAATTGGATTAGCAGATTTAGATGGTTTTGCAGCAATCACCGCAGAGACAGATTTCAAATAAATCTTCTTACTTCAAACAACTTACATCAGATATGTCACTCTTGGTGCGTCTATTACGACGACCAGTGGAAATTAAATCCTGGAGTCCAGCAAACCAAACCTCTGCCTCGAATTTATCTTTGCAAATCTAAATAAATTTAACCATTATCAGTTGGTCATAAGACTATAATTTATGATAAGCCAAAGGAAGCAAATCACTAACCAGATCAAGGGATCTTTCTCCGCTGTTATATATGAGGGAAAATGATAAATAATCTTTTTCAGGGCGCCGAAACCTCCGAAACACAGGCTGCAAATATAACAAACAAAATATGACTTGTTGTTCCCTGAAGAAGAGAAAAGAGATATTGAAAAATAAATGAATGGCTAGCAATCGGAAAAAAGACTCACAGTTCTTTGTCCAGGGATAATCTTTAACACAGAAGAAATTTTCAAATTCCTTTCTTCTCCATGTGAGTACCAAATTAGTGTTGTTGCATCCTGTGAATAAGCATTTTTTGTTATGCCAAAAATTTTACCACCAATCACAATGTTAAACAATCTAACATCAATACTCCTTTTGGTATGATGGAAGTGGAAGAAAGTAACGAAAAGTGGAACTTGAGAAATGATTTTGTTGGTAACACGAAATCCATTCCCCCCGTGAAATCCATTTCCATCAGAAGAGTGAAAGTGACTTCCATTCCATGGAGGATGGAAAGGGGAGACTTCCATGAACATTACCCTCATTCCCCTCCTCCCTCTTCATTACCCCCTCCCCCAACAAAAGGGGCAATTTGTGCATTTCTTTTCCTTGTTTTTAATTTTGAAATTTTCAAGCATACCAAAAATATTTGTAAATATCACTTTTACTTTTCCGTTTTTACTTCATTTTCCACTTCCCTTGAAAAGGCTTCAAAGATACCAAATGGTGCATGAATGCATGTATCAAATGTGAAAATAGATACATTGACCTTTGGTCATGATTTTATTGATTTACCTCTGTATATGAATGTTTACATACCAATGCGTTGAATTGGAGTCTATTTTCTAAAAATTCTCAAGCACAAGGAATCATACTAGTTGCGATATGATTTATATATGATACATTCATGTAAGACCTTTCCATCAAAAACTTAACTCTGCTAAAGTGGGCATTGTAGGGTGATAACGGGTCGCTGATTAGGAAAAATATGAATGAGATGACGGTTCTTAATTTTGCTAACACATAAAACTAGATGTGCATTTTATACCATACTTCTAAATAAAAATTATTCAGAAGTTTGATAGGATAACTCACAAGCAATAAATTTAAACACACACAAACACAAGTAATGAGAGCATATGCAAATTTCGGTGGCATTTATGCATAAGGCATCTTGATTCTAAAGAAGACAAACATTGTTGATAGACTTAAAACATATAAATGACATTGTTAAATGAGAACAGGTCTGATTGAATGTAGAAAGAGGAGCATGTGAATTTTAAAAACTTGCAAGTCGTTAAAATCATACCGGAGAAATCCTGAAAGGGCAAAGCCTAGGCCTTCCTTTTCGGCTATATTTGATTAATTGAGTGCCCTTTTTCAAAGCAATGAGTGCCTTCAAAGAAACAACAATATTATTGATTGAACTGGGAATAAAATTAGAACTGGGAGTAATCTTGAATATACAGGTTTGGTTCAAAATCATTAAATTATTTTGAAACAATTCATGTGTCGATGACCACTTAACATAAATTTATGGACAATAACAAACTTACTTGCTCAACATCACGCTCAGAATTCCCATAACTAACTAGATCTGCCATTCCATCTGAAACAATTCTGATGAAATTCCCGTAGAAGCTCCTGCGTCTCAACTAACCACATCGGGTGTGACGACTTCTGCGCCCCTGTCTTCATAGATATATGCCAATTAGACCTTGGCCAATCATCAAAATCTCCTTGCTCCACCAAACTTCCCAGCTATAGAAGTATGACGTCAAATAAAACCACACAAATCAATCAATTGAACTTTCTTCAATTTTTAAAAAAAGGTCAACAGCTTCAAATTGCAGTAAATTAGGGAGAAATCGTCCCAAAGTCCAGTAAACTACAAGATTTCCTGCGGACCTATGATGAGAGAGAGGGAGAGAAAATGAACATGGTGGGGGAGAGAGAGAGGGAGAGAAATGGAATAAACAATGTTAAGAAAACGAAAGGATGGAAAGGAATGAAACCAATTTCGGCATGCTCCTTTTATCGTTATTCAGCTTAATGAAAATCAGACACATGGCTTCTCATATGATGGTGGGAATGTGTGAAACATTCTGGGGCATCAAAACAATATGCTACAAAAAGTTAGTCTTCTGATCGATCAATATAAAAATACATCATTTTCATAGCCCTTTGTGCAATGGAGAGACTAAGGCTTCTGATATATATTAATGTGTTCCAAAAATTATCTCAACAGTCCACTTTAAAAAGTACATCACAAACTTAAACAGTTGAATTTGTCAAAATGCCCTTACAGCAAATTTTCTGCATCAATTCTCTATCCATGTTTTTTTACAAATATATTTTTAAAAACTTGTAAAGACATGGATAGGAAACATGCATACAGAATTTACTGCAAGGGAGTACAGATAAATGTATTATTTCAAACTGAGGTGTGACTTTTAAAAATGGATGGATGTGATAAATTTTGAGATACATGACTTCATCTCAGCATTCATGGTATCTCCATGGCGTAAAGGGCCACAAGGACAGTATGAATCAAAGCAATTTGTTCCCCACCCTTGCCCGGTCATGCAAATCTCAATAGCCCCTTCTATCTTCTCCTTTTACAAGTCTTAAACAAGCATAAGCTAATTTGTGCAAACAATACACTTTGGTCTAAGGTGTACAGATTTGCATTTGGCAATGAAATTAACAACAGCCCATAAACAAGAAAAGTTGTCAATTATTGCATATTAGAAAGTCCGTCTGAAATCAACCTCAACGATGTTGTGTCACCCTGAAGGTTGAAACACGCTTACTCTAACAATACAAGGTGAATCCATTTTATCAAATAAGGATATAATCGAAGAACATCAAATGAAGGGCAAGTGGGCAACAAGTTGTGCCGCCAAACCTTTCTGAATAGAAAAACTGATTCTCCTAAACACATATTCTACGTTTCCTGGAGCCATAACATTGTTATCCATAGCTTTCTCAACCCTCATGAGGAGATCAACAGCATCTGGTGCTAAAAAACCAAAGGTGTCAAAAGCAAAAGGGATGAAAGCGTGTTGATTAACAATGCAAGCTTGCTCGTGCTTCTGAACCTTTGCCGAATACCAAAAGCCTGACCCGCAGTAAATTGTCAAGAAATGTGAAGACTCTTTCATGTTTCAATTCCCAATGCCCCCACAAATCTCAGAAAGCGGTGGAACCGGTTGACCAGCTGGGTCCCACTGTAAAGGTGGGGTGGGGCCACTTGTGTGGTAAGTTGAACGAAATAAGTGTGATCTAATATCAGTTGTTTATGTTGATTGCAATTGTAATCCTTTCTTCTTCCTTGAAATGAAAGAAAGTATCAGTGTTCTCTCGTGAATGCAAAACTAAAGTCCGAACCATGTAAAACTTCTTGTTGTTGTTCCTTGTTTGCTTTGGTTTTTCGCTTGTGTGTTTGTTTTCAGAAGTTGTGTCGACTTTATGTGTGAGGGTGTCGATCTGGTGCGATGATTTGGGTGCGGTTTTGTTGGAGTTGATGGTCTAAAACCAACTACTTTGTACTTCATGATAAACTTGTATTCATGGATTTGAATATTAATAAATATCTTATCACATCTTGATTGTTCTTCTGCGTGACAATGCATTTGATAATGTCCTAAGGATAACTGTTGCACTAAAGGGTCATAGCGGATCTCTGCTATAATGAGAACCCGGAAGTGTCATAACAATATTTTTGAATATATGTTCTATGGCCGAATGATGTTATTTAAGAGACACAAATAATACAGGTCATTAGGGGTGAGCACTCATAAAACTTTGAGGCACTTTCTCATGTTGTGCGCCTTTTGTAATATCCAGAAAGATATTATGAGAATGAGACATGCCGGTAGGAAATCCACATTTCATAGTGTCATTGGATGTTTATATCTGCGGACGTGTATATTGGTCTTTAGACTTTAAGATTATTATTAATGGGTATTACAACTCGCACACTTAGATGTATTGACGAAAACTGTGATGACACACTGTTCGCAGCGAGGTAGGATATATTGGGTGTGTCACGAGTAATACTGCATTAATAAGATAATGCGAGAAAGAATTTGTCCCTTTTGTTCCATAACGGAAATTGATATCTCAGCCTCTTTGATGGAATTGATATAACCTAAATAAATCTATGGCCATGGTGAGGAATTGGCAAGTTCAATTCCAGGAGGTCAAAAAGAGTAGTCGAGCGCATGGGTTGATGACACTAGCATTCAACCCGCTTGATTCGAGATATCGAGACAAAGGGATTACATTACACGGCAAACGTTCGTATGAAAAGACACGTCATTGCGGCGTTAACTTTTTCTCTATAGGTGTCTTAACGTGTTGCTAGACGCTAACCTTGAACTTTAGGCAGGCTCCGCCTAATGTCACTAAGAAAGAGGCCTAGAGAGTCACACACTAAGTGTATCCAAGTATCTTAATTAAATATTCATTTAACAAGTTGAATAAAGATTATTCCCGGTTGTGATTTAATAATTATTCAAATATGTCGAATCACATTTATTTCGACACTAGTTATTCGAGAAAATATAGTGGGCGAAATAATATATTTATTAGCAAATAATGCAGTGATATTTATTGAAGAAATAAATAGTCATTATTCAAGATCTAATAAATGTGGAGAAAATAAAGAAAATGGAAAAACAAAAGTACACGCCGTGTATGTTAATATACACACCGTGTAATTTTTTCTAGAAATTTGTGAGATAATATTATTTATTTAATTAAATAATATTAGGTGTAATTCGCTGGACGCATGTCAAGTGATAATAATAGTCAAATGTTATTATTAGACATGGGGTCTTACTAAGAATTAAATGAAATGAATAAATGTCTTTGGGTAATTAATTCATTTTATTATTCTAAACAATATAAATCTCAATTACATTATTCTCATTAGATCTAGTCATTCTCTGTGGTTGTGCACAACGGATCTGGAGAAAGCTCTCAAGCCAAAAGAGAATTCTTTTCCTCCAAGAACGCTCTCAAGTTACAGGAGAGATACTCCTCCATCAGATCAAGGAGAGCGCTTTGGAATCGGCTCTCAAGACGATCGAAGGTGAACATCGCATCGCAAACGAAAACTCTTTCGCGCTAGCACTCGGAGATCCCTTCGGTGACGTCCAGAGATACGTGGAGCACATGTGGATCACCGCTAGAGGAAGCTTACACTTGGCTTCTGCGACGCAACGACGGATCACATTGGATCGTGACCGGAAGCATCAACAGAGAGAGAATTCCATCAAGGTAATTCTTGTCTTTTAATTAAATTAATTATAACCAACATATGATGATCCTCTCTATGGTTCTGGAACTTCCCTCTTTCCTTTTCATTCTTCGTTCTATTTCGAAAATCCAGCGTTTTATCATCGCGACGGATCTCAGATTGATCGTTGTTGACGGTAAAATTAAAGTTGGGTACACCCATCCACGTGCTTCCGCTGCGCCCGGAACCTACAAGTTGTATCAAAGAGGTAATATCGTTGATTATAATTATTTAGTCTTTCGTTGATGATTTACGCATTTAATAATTTAGTTGTTTCAAATCAAGTTAATCGTTCTGTAAATCTGAATCTCGAGATATGTTTCTCCTCTTTCGTTTCTCGTTCACCTTATATAAACGATCTTTTCTTTTAATTTTGATTAAAATAAAAATAAGGAATCTCATCCGGAGGTATCAAAGGTTCCTGGTCATACAACACGAGAACACACGACGTGTATTCTGCCTCACACGCTGTGTAGTCAAGGTTCAATGCATCGGGACTGGTCCGCCAAACCAAGTCATGTGTTGAAGTTTATCAGAGTCTTTATGACTCCGTGTGTTGACCAGGAACAGGTGGCACACGGTTTCCAGATTACATCCCACGTGGCCCACTGGACACGACGTGTAGTCCCTTCGGGTTAGGGTTGGACCGTGTACCCCGTACACAGGTTGCCCGACTAGAGACCGTGTAACACGGATGCTACACGGCGTGTAGCCCACTGGAGACGTCGTGTACTCTGAAGAATTCCGAAGTACATCTACACGCCGACACCCTGGGCGTGTACTTCAAATGGACAGTGAACGATAGTACACGTCGTATAGTAGGAACTACACACCGTGTACTCATCCAAATTACACAGATTTATTAAAATTTATTATTATATTATACAAACCTTTGAGACGTGTACCATGGTGCGGGCATAAAGCTGGGGCACAACACGTGATAGGTGTTTTATACATATGTGTTTAATTTAACATCTGCATAATGTTCATTTCTACTTATTGGGTAGTTATGAACGGGAATTCACCGGGTTGTCTCCAAGGTACAAGTTATGTACAAAGATAATTTTAAATGAATTTATTTGTTTAAAATTATGATGGATGAGAATCTCAAGGAAATTCATAAAAGGGTTTAAGATAAAAGAATTGATTAATTAAAGATAATAATTAATTGATTCGAGCGTGATTTATCTTAAACAAGAACGATTAAAGAATTGAATGCTAGTTTTATTTATGCGTAAATATCGTTGCATGTATGGATGATCATGAGCTAGATCAAGACCTTTGTATGTGGATGGTTTCTTTTAATTTATTTATTTAAATTAAAATTGTTGGTCTGCGAGCCTTCTCCTTATTAATATGTAGGGTTTGTGTGCTCAAGGTTTCTTTTATGTAAAAACCCTGTTTTACCCCTCACCTGCATGTGGGATAAAAGCATATGTAATGGATGGAGCTCCCAAGCTAGTGGAGGCGGTTCAAGTTAGGAGCCAAGGCGAAACCAATCTAAGAAAATACAAAGGTGGACAGGTGGAAAGCTGTAAACACGAACCCAAAAGGTTCAAGGTGTTTCTCCCCTAGTGCTTGGGTTAGTTTATCAACCGCTAGATAAACTAACCAAATAGAACGAGCTCATGATCATGTCATTTATTTTATTTCTGTCAGTTGCATGGTTTATTTGTTGTGGGTGTGTTGTCACGATCACACAATTGATGAATTAAACAAACATGCAAGATGGAACTAAAATAAGACCGGCTTATGCGTAAATATTATCTTAGACATGGTTAATCACTTAAGTATATCCCACTTAATATTAACAAGCATGTAAGAAAGATAATAAAATGGAAATTTACGTATAAGAATAAATTCCCTCAAGGAAATATTAAGTTGGTATAACCTTCCATAATCTTGATTAGAATCGAATCATACTTCAAAGTGTTTGACCAACCCTAGTTAGGGTGGTTCAATTATCGGAGAATTCTAATTCGAAGTTTTGGGTTGACTTGACTTGGTTCACATTAAGGGTTGACTGTCATAGCAGGACTTGGTGTGACTAAGAGGCAAAGGTTAAGAAAATCCAAAATAAAATGATTTCAGAATTGGTGAGTCCACTCAGCAGATCAAGGAGCTGCGAGTTAATGCAGTTGGCATTTGGAATGTCAACCTAAAACCTTTCAAGTTGCTTGACCAACCCTAGTTGGGGTAATGCAAAGGGCAATATGGATCATTGCCACTAGAATATTCAGGCAACAGAATATTCCGATGTCAATGGTGAGGGCTATTGGATTTCGATAAAATAATGAGAGACTAATAAGTATTAATTTATTTATTTGTCTCAATTTTATCATGATAAAGTACTAAATCTTTTCTCATCTTAATTTGTAGAAACGGAAAGAAAAATGACTTCAAACATATCATTGCGAACCATACTCGAGAAGGAAAACCTTCTCACCGACACCAATTTCCAGGAGTGGCAGAGGCATTTACGCGTCATCCTTCCCCACGAGAGGAAATTGTATGTGCGGGAGGAGCATGTTCCGGTTGCGCCTGAAAACAAGGCCAGTGATGAGGAAATATCTCTCTATATGAAACATTTGGATGATGTCACAGATGTCTAATGTTTCATGTTATCGATTATGTCTAATGAGCTCTTGAAGCAACATGAAAACATGGACGCATATAGCATGATGTCTCACCTTAAGGATCTCTATCAAGAGAAGGCGAGACTGAGAGTCTGCGCCAGCTGGGCCACATGTAGTCAACCTTATTGACTACATTGAATGTTTGGACATCTTAGGGATTAAATTCCCGGATGAGGTGCGTACAGATCTCATCCTATCATCACTGCCCAAGACCTTCTCTAGCTTTATTGTCAACTACAACATGAACAACAATGAGAAGAGTATCGGAACTTCTGACTTTGATTCGCCAGGTAGATAAGGACATGGGGCGTGACAAACCCGGAGTCTTTGTGGTGAATAAGAAGAGGAAGGACAAAGCAAAGGGGCCAAGGATTTATAAACGGTCTAAAGGTGCGTTTGTTATCGAGTGTAATCTTTCCATTTCTACACATTGGGTATTAGATACAGCATGTGGGGCTCACGTCTGTATTCAAATGCAGGAACCAAGTAGATTTAGAAAGATTTCCAGAGGAGAGGTGGATCTTTGAGCTGTCAATAGCGTGAGGCTGGGTGCGTTGGTCATTGGCGATTACCATCTCTCATTGCCAACTGGGATGATTTTGGTTTTACATAACTGTTATTATGTACCTAGTGTTACCAAAAACATAATTTATGTATCATGTTTAGATATGAATGGATTTATTTTCAAGTTTGGAAATAAGGGTTGTTTCTTTTATAAGAACAACGTATGTTATGGTATGGTGCATTTAAATAACGGTTTGTATGTATTAAATTACGAAAATCAAGTGTTGGCAATCGATAACGAAACAAACTCACATGACTCATATAACACCCAATTGTGACATCACCGTCTCGATCATGTAAACGAGAAGCGCTTGACAAAGCTTTGCCAAGATGGTTATTTAGACTCTACTGAACTAAAACCACTTGATAGATGTCACGCTTGGTACACACGGATGTGTGTGGACCATTTCTAATAGAAGCTAGAGGTGGATATTATTACTTTATTACTTTTACTGATGATTTGAGTAGATATGGCTATATCTACTTAATGAGGTATAAGTCAGAGTCCTTGGAGAAATTTAAGAAATTCAAGAATGAAGTAGAGAGTCAGCTTGGTAAAAAGATGAAGAAGCTTCGATCGGATCGAGGTAGAGAATATCTAAACCAAGAGTTCATCGACCTTTTACGGTATATGGGATTCTATCTCAACTCACTCCTTATACACCACAGTGGAATGGTGTTAGTGAAAGGAGGAACCGCACCTTGTTGGACATGGTGAGGTCGATAATGAGTCATGCAGATCTTTCATTATCCTTTTGAGGATATGCATTACAAACTGCAGCATACACATTAAACCGAGTACCAACTAAGGCGGAAAATGGAATTCCCTCCGAGTTAAGGAATGAAAAGAAACCTATTTTGCCGCACACAAGTGTATGGGGATGCGAGACGTTTGTTAAGGCCTTCTCAGGCAACAAACTAGCACCCCGAGGCACGAGGTGTATTTTTATAGGATATCCCAAGGAAACGAAAGGATATTACCTATATAACCCTTCAAACAAGAAAGTGATTTTCACCAGACAAGCAGACTTTCTTGAGAGGGAGCACATCCTCAAAAATGATAGTGGGAGAAAGATTGACTTCAACGAAGTTGATGCTCAAGATACACAGTTGGTACAAGAACAAGTTCCACAGGTCCCCATGGAAGAGGTTCCAGAAACACAAGTACTGCGTAGAAGCTCAAGAGAGGTGAGGGAACCAGAGAGATTTGGTTTCCTAGTCACCGAGGATGGTGAATCATTATTGTTGGACAAAGATGAACCTCTCTCCTACAAGGAAGCAATAGAGAGCTCAGAAGCTGCAAGATGGTTAGAAGCTATGAATTCTGAGATGGATTTCATGTATCAGAACCAAGTCTAAGTTATGGTCGATGAGCCAGTTGATGTAAAGCCTGTTGGAGGCAAATGGGTGTTCAAAAGAAAGTTGGACATTGAAGGTCAAATTAGCACCTATAAAGCTAGTGGCTAAAGGATTCAAACAACGTCAAGGAATTGACTACGATGAAACCTTCTCGCCAGTTGCCATGTTTAAATCCATAAGAATCATACTTGTCATAGCAGTTTACCATGACTATGAGATTTGACAGATGGATGTCAAAACAGCATTCCTTAACGGGAATCTTCAGAAAGATGTCTATATGACACAACCAGAAGGGTTTGTGACACCAGGTGAAGCCAAACGGGTATGCAAGTTGCAGAAATCCATTTATGGATTAAAGCAAGCATCCGGGGAACATTTGATTGATGAAGTCATAAAGGAATTTGGTTTCGTTAAGAACGAATGTGAATCATGTGTTTATAAGCGGTTTAATGGGAATGTGGTCGTTATCTTAGTAGTATATGTTGACGACATATTACTTATTGGAAACGATGTACCAGTCTTACAGACGGTTAAGGACTGGTTGAACAAGTGTTTCTCCATGAAGGACTTAGGTGAAGCAGCATACATTCTAGGGATCAAGATCATTCGTGATAGATCCAAGAGGCTGCTTGGACTACGTCAGGGTACATACATTGATCAGATACTAAAGAGATTTAGTATGGAACAATCCAAGAGGGGATTGGTTCTGATGTCACGTGGCCTACATCTTTCTAAGAGTATGTGTCCTCAGACACAACAGGGGAAAGATAGGATGACTAAGATCTTGTATGCTTCGGCTATAAGATCCATCATGTATGTCATGTTATATACCAGGCTTGATGTTGCCTATGCACTGAGCATGGTAGGCAGATATCAAGCAAATCCAGGAGAACAACATTGGACTATTGTTAAGACTATCCTTAAGTATCTGAGAAGAACTAAGGATATGTTCTTGATGTATGGAGGAGACGAGAAGCTTGTCATCAGAGGGTTTGTTGATGCTGGTTTACAGACAGATCAGAACGATCTGAAGTCACAATCAGGATATGTTTTCTGTCTCAACGGAGGAGTAGTGAGCTGGAAGAGTTCAAAGCAGCTAGTTGTCGCCGATTCTACAGTGGAGTCCGAATATATAGCAGCCTCTAATGCAGCCAAGGAAGCCGTCTAGATTCGAAACTATGTCCAGGAGCTTGATTGGTGACTAGCAATAGAGACCCTACCACATTGTATTGTGATAATACTGCAACGGTGGCTCTTGCAAAAGAATCAAGGTCACATCAACGGACAAAGCACATTCTCCGAAAGTATCACCTCTTGAGGGATTTCTATCAAAGGGGTGAAGTTGCAGTGAACAGAGTGTCCACGAAAGAGAACGTGGCGAACCCCATGACTAAAGGCTTATCTCAGCAGAAGCATGAATATCATGTGAGAGCTAACAGGTTAAAAGTTATTAGCAATTGACTCTAGTCCATGTAGGAGTTTGTTGGAGTTGGTGGCCTAAAACCAACAACTTTGTACTTTATGAAAAACTTGTATTCATGGATTTGAATATTAATAAATACTTTATCACATCTTGATTGTTCTTCTGCATGACAATGCATGTGATAATGTCCTAAGGATAGTTGTTGCACTAAAGGGTCATAACGGATCTCTGCTATGATGAGAACCCGAAAGTGTCATAACACTATTCTTGAATATATGTTTTATAGCCGGATGATGTTATTTGAGGGGACACAAATAAAACAGGCCATTAGGGGTAGGACTCATAAAACTTTGAGGCACCTTTTCATGGTGTGCGCCCTTGGCAATATTCAGGAGGATATTATGAGAATGAGACCCGCGAATAGGAAATTCACATTTCATAGTGTCATTGGATGTACCTATCTGCGGACGTGTTATTAATAGGTATTACAACTCGCGCACTTAGATGTATTGACGAAAACTGTGACGATCCACTGTTCGCAGCGAGGTAAGATATGTTGGGTGCGCCACGAGTAATACTGCATTAATAGATAATGCGAGAAAGAATTTGTCTCTTCTATTCCATAACGGAAGTTGATATCTCAGACCCTTTGATGGAATTGATATAGTCTAAATAAATCCATGGCCGTGGTGAGGAATGGGCAAGTTCAATTCCAGGAGATCAATGAAAGAGTAATTGAGCACATAGGTTGATGACATTAGCATGCAACCCGCTTGATTCGAAATATCAAGACAAAGGGATTACATTACACGATAAGCGTTCGTATGAGGTGACACGTCATTGCGGCGTTAACTTCTTTCTTTATGGGTGTCTTGGCATGTTACTAGATATTAACCTTGGACTTTAGGCAGGCTCCGCCTAATGCCGCTGAGAAAGAGGCCTAGAAGGTCACACACTAAGTGTATCCAAGTATCTCAGTTAAATATTCATTTAACAAGTTGAATAAAGATTATTCCAAGTTGTGGTTTAATAATTATTCAAAGATGTTCGATCGCATTTATTTCAACACTAGTTATTCGAGAGAATATATTGTGGGTGAAATAAAATATTTATTAGTGAATAATGCAGTGATATTTATTTAAGTAATAAATAGTCATTATTCAAGGGTCTAATAAATGTGGAGGAAATACAGAAAATGGAAAAACAAAAGTACACGCCGTGTATATTAATATACACGTCATGTAGTTTTTTCTGAGAATTTGTGAGAAATAATATTATTTATTTAATTAAATAATATTAGGTGTAATTCGATGGGCGCATAAGTGATAATAATAGTCAAATGTTATTATTAGACATGGGGACTTACTAAGAATTAAATGAAATGAATGAATGTCTTTGGATAATTAATTCATTTTATTATTCTAAGTAATATAAATCTCAATTACATTATTCTCATTAGATCTAGTCATTCTTTGTGGTTGTGCACAACGGATCTTGAGAAAGCTCTCAAGCCAAGAAAGAATTTCTTTCCTCCAAGAATGCTCTCAAGTTACAAGAGATCCTCCTCCACCGGATCAAGGAGAGGGCTTTGGAAGCGGCTCTCAAGACGATCGAAGACGGACATCGCAAGCGAATGCTCTTCCGCGCTAACACCCGGAGATCCCTTCGACGGCATCCAAAGATACGTGGAGCACGTGTGTGGGTCACCGTTAGAGGAAGCCTACACTTGGTTTCTGCGACGTAACGACGAATCACATTGGATCGTGACCAGAAGCATCAACGAATAGAGAATTCCATCAAGGTAATTCTTGTCTTTTAATTAAATTAATTATAACCAACATATGATGATTCTCTCTATGGTTCCGGGACTTCCCTCTTTCCTTTTCGTTCTTCATTCTATTTTGAAAATTCGGCGTTTTATCATCGTGACGGATCTCGAATTGATCGTTGTTAACGGTAAAATTAAAGTTGGGTGCATCCATCCACGTGCTTCCGTTGCGCCCAAAACCTACAGATTTGTCTTCTAAGTAACGGTACATTGGTTTCGCGGGATTCTTCCAATTACGGAAGTTCTAAAGCTTTGTTACGCGCTTGAAGCTTCCGATGGTTTGCTTCTAGTGATCGGTAGTTCCAAATCCCAACAAGTGGTATTAGAGTTGTGGTTCAGCAAGGCTTTGAACACTCAGCAGCAACTCTTCAGGTAATGTTCTTGTCTCTACGCCTTTTCGTTTTAGTGGGAGTCAACTGTTTCGGAAGGTATAGCATCGAAAGAATGCAAGGTCCAAATAAACAAATTTGATGCGATGGACTTCGGCCTCTGGAGGATAAAGATAGAGGATTACCTGTTTCAGAAGGACCTCGAGATTCCGTTGAAAGGAGTCAATGCGGTGTCGATGAAAAAGACGGAGTAGAAAAGGCTTGATGGGAAGGTCCTTGAAATGATATGGATGTCACTAGCACGAAATGTTGTCTATAACATTCGGGAGGTAAAGACCACAGTGGAGCTGATTAAGGCCCTAGCGGATATGTATGAGAAGTCAACGGCAATGAACAAAGCGTTCATGATGTGAAGGTCATTCGACATGAGAATGTTGGAAGGAAGACCTGCGCTTAATCATGATGTGTGGGTTTTGTTGTTGTTGTCATCGCTTCCGAAATCATGGGACATGATGGTGGCTGTCATAAGCAATTCTTGCAGAAAGGCTGACCTGGTGTCTGAGGACATTCGTGATCTCATTCTGAATGAAGAGCTTATAGACGGAAGGAAGTCCCGCACTCACTGTGAAAGGTAAAGAACATTTCGTTCAACAGAAAGGTCGAAAGAAATTGAAAAAATAGATTAAGGGAAGAAGTCAAGGTAAATCGGCTAGGCCTAGACCCGTATGTTGGCATTACGGGAAGGAGGGAGACCTGAAGAAATATTGCAAGGATCGCAGGGTGAATTCAAGAAGGGGAGCTTCTGATAGAGACCTGCCCCCCATCATTGAATACACTAATAGTGGGGCGTACAGCCTGGGTAGTGAGCTGGTGGGCCCAGCATGGAAGACTATGAGTGGGGCGTACAACCTGGAAAAGGTTGGACAGCTGGGAGTGGTTGGATGGACAGCTGGGAGGGGTTTGTTAGGGGCCTCACGTGGGACATTAAATGGAGAAGAGTGTGGCTGTTAATATGCTTGGAATCTTGTGGGAATATTCCAGGGAGGGGGCCCACAGTTGTTAGAGAGGCTATTATAAGGAGAGCTGGATTGAGTGATACGGGGGGATAATTTTCTGTTTGATAAGTGTGGCCTTTGGGCTTGGGCGGGAGGATCCTTTGATCCCTCGAGTCTCTCTCTTTCCCTCTCTAATTCATCTTCTTCCTAGCATTTGTATTTCTGTTTACTTTTTTCTGCTAATACAAAGAAGTTTGTCCTCTTTTAAAACTGTTGGATCTTAGGTTTTATCAATTGGTCCGACCTGCCGCTCGAGACGCCAGTTCCTTTCTTCTAGTTTTTCTTTTATGGAGACACGCCAACTCAGTCGTTTGGATGGCGTCGAACAGAGGATGGGCCGTTTGGAATTATCTTTGCAAGAACTTCTGGACAAACAGCAGCAAGCAGAGGCTGATCACCAGAAAGAGCTGGAACAGGAGCTGCAAGAACAAGTGAAGTTCCGTACAATGTTCCGAGCATTCATAGAAGGCGCACGATTGAGAGGGGACAACGTCTGGGAGGTGCGGGAGCAGCAGGCAGCCTGGAAAACTGATACAGCTTGCGCTGCAACATCTACACAAGCGCCAATTATGTCTGCCGAAGGTATGGAAATGCCTGTGTTTGATGGAAACGATCCACAGGGCTGGATCATGGGTATAGACCTACACTTCCAAATTCAGGGGATTTCAGAAACATCTAAGGTTTCTTATGTCCATGTATGTATGGAAGGGGTCGCGAAACACTGGTTCAATATTTTGTTGGAATTCCATACGACTTTATCTTGGTCGATATTCAAGAAGGAACTCATGGACCGATTTGGTGAATCAGCGGATCAGACTCCATATGTGGCGATGACAGATATAGAAACAAAATTCCAGGATGCATCTACTGCATCAACACTGATTACGGAAGGGCGAGATGCGAGTTTGGTTGGAGACGATGTCGAGGAGGCGCACGGGCGGCCTGTGAATTGGGCATCGAGCATGTTTAGTCTGGATGTGCTTGTGGCGACGGATACTACTGTCATTGACCACGACAAGCAAATTTCTAGACTTGAAGTAGGGAGGCTGAAACAGTTGACAGTGATAGCATCGCACCACTCACACCAGTTTTTTCACGTGCATATTGCACCAGTTGAAGACAAGACTGTCTGTTGGAAGAACAAACTGACACGAAAGGGACGTGAGTGGCCGAATCCAGATCGAAAAGTCAACTTCAGCATGGTGAAGACGCAGAGGGATGGTGACAAAAGCAAGCTGACAAAGCACAGAATGATCAGGCAGAATTTCTGGACAAGAACCTACTACGGCCATGTCACCTTAAGGGGATGCAACACGAGGTGGTTCGACTTTCTCAGCAGGCCACGCCACGCTGCTTGAGATACGATCCACATCAGGCGCTCCAAATTAAAAGTAGCAGGGGTCTTAAGCATTGGGCATGCACCACTGATTTATATATGCAGCTTCAACCACTTATTGTAGATCGACAATATGTCTGGGAATTTCATCTACCACACTGGTGGCCACCTGACCTGGGCATAACAAAAGCAGTGCAACCTTTTGAAAAGAAAGGGACGTCAATTAAAGATTTTGGTGGAATCCGGATTGAAGAATTATGTACGGGCAATTTAGCTTTGGATGCACAAGTTACATGGGAAAGAGAATTTAAGGGTGCCTTTAACCCTCTCTGTTTCACTTCTTTCAGTCTTGAGGACAAGACTGAATTTCAAGGTGGGGAGAGTGATAGAGACCTGCCCCCCATCATTGAATACTCTAATAGTGGGGCGTACAGCCTGGGTAGTGAGCTGGTGGGCCCAGCATGGAAGACTATGAGTGGGGCGTACAACCTGGAAAAGGTTGGACAGCTGGGAGTGGTTGGATGGACAGCTGGGAGGGGTTTGTTAGGGGCCTCACGTGGGGCATTAAATGGAGAAAAGTGTGGATGTTAATATGCTTGGAATTTTGTGGGAATATTCCAGGGAGGGGGCCCACAGTTGTTAGAGAGGCTGTTATAAGGAGCTGGATTGAGTGATACGGGGGGATAATTTTATGTTTGAGAAGTGCGGCCTTTGGGCTTGGGCGGGAGGATCCTTTAATCCCTCGAGTCTCTCTCTTTCCCTCTCTAATTCATCTTCTTCCTATCATTTGTATTTTTGTTTACTTTTTTCTGCTAATACAAAGAAGTCTGTCCTCTTTTAAAACTGTTGGATCTTAGGTTTTATCAGCTTCCATAAGTTCTAGTTCCGCAAACACCGCAACTAAAGGTGAGAGCAATTTACTGTTGAGTGTTAATATTTTGTTGGAATCATGGATCATTGATTATGGGGCTTAGTTTCATCCAACAACCGAGAGGGGATGCATGGTGAATTATGCATCTGGAAGGTTTGAGGGGGTCCATCTAACCGATGATGAAGCTCTAAAGATCATGGGGAAGGGCGACATGAAAGTCCAAATGTCAAACAGAAGCATCTTGGAGTTGCAAGGAGTTCGGCCCATGCCAGGTCTATGGAAGAATCTAATTTCCATTGATCGGATGTAGGGATTGGCAAAGGGGTGGGTATCCGCCCGTTAAGGGCCACCCAACCCCGAACCCGATTAGGTCATAGACTACCCGAACCCGCATAAACCCATTTATTTTTTACCCGACCCTGACCCGATTAATTAGACCAATACCTGTGTACTACCTAAACCCAGTTATAATTTTAATTCAATATTTTTTTAACATCACTGTGAAATCGGCATGAAGGGAGGACGGTAGCACACAATGTGTGACAACGGGACGATTGGATGTTGTGACAGTGGCGAGGGGCTAGGGGAGAGTAATCGTTCGGAAGTGAGTCGCTCGATAAGCGGTAGCGGTGGTCAAAGAATGGGGGGCCGATCGAATGGCGATGTTTTAAGGGCGGGCGGTAATCAAACTCGGAGGAAGAGAAGGCGAGGCGGCGATGTTGTTAGGATTGGGGAGGCATGTGCATGCAACACACGACGATGGTAGCACATAGCGCGAGGCGGCGTTTTTTAGGGCAAGGTGGCGTGTTGTCAGGATTGGGGAGTGTGCACTGTGCTCTCAACGATGGGGACGGGAGTGGGTGATGGGGCAAGCAACCGCTTAACGAGGCAGAGCAGACATCCTTGTGCAGAACCCAACACAAAATTTGTAAATGATGGTTTTTTTAAGAATAAAATAAAATTATTCGAGTTTCAGGTAGGAAATGTGAAACTCGAACCCTACCTGAACCCGATTAAGGGATACCTGAACCCGATTTAATCGAATCGGGTAGGGTCGAGTACCCGATAAACTGGTACCCATTGTCATCCATAATCAGCTAGATGAAATAAATTTCAGAACTAGCTTCACAGATAGAGTATGGAAGATTACTTGGGGTTCCATGGTTGTGGCCAGAGGTGTTAAGATGATATGTTGTATCTGGAACAGAGATAATATGGAGCAACAATTGTCGAAATGACAACTTCTGAAAATCCAGAGTTGCGGCATTGCCGTCTTGGGCACCTAAGTGAGAAGAACATGCGAGTTTTAACAACCAAGGGTATACTGAAGCTCGGTCACACGGATTCCAGATCTTGTGAGGCTTGTATACTCAAAAAGCAGAAAAAGGTGTTGCTGGTCATAAACAGAAGGACGCTTAGATCTCAGAAGTTAGAGCCCATGCATACCAATGTTTGGAGGCTTGTACGAGTCTGTTCTCACTATGGGTATTTGAACTTTGTTACATCCATCGATGATTTGACAAAGAAAGTGTGGATTTACTTGAGCACAAATCCGAGGTGTTCGGGGTGTTTATTCGATTGAGGACCCTGGTGGAGAAAGAGACCGGAAATAAGCTTAAGTGTTTAAGGTACGATAATAGTGGAGAATACAACATCAGAGAATTCTGAAGGTTTCGCTGGAGAAAGGTAATCAGATTCGAGAAGACTATTCCCAGAACACCGGAACAAAACGGTGTAGCGGAGCAGATGAACCAAAAGCAGACTGAGAAGGCTCGGAGCATGAGACTACAATTCGAAATGTCCAAGGAGATTTGGGTGAAAACAATCAATTGTGCGGCTTATCTTGTGAACATAAGTCCTTATGCACCGTTAGAGCAAGAGATTCTGGAACTGTTGTGGTCCGGACAACTAGTGAAAGTTTCATACCTGAAAGTTTTCGGAAGTCTCGCCTACATCCATGTTAATGCCAATGATAGGGGCAAACTCGAAAAGAAGTCCCAAGCATGTTTCTTTGTTGGGTATGGTGACGAAAACTTTAGATTTTGACTTTGGGTTGATGACAATTGGAAGATCATCAGAATCTGGAACGTTCACTTCAATGAGGTCTTATGGAAAGACCGGGACTTGGTGAAAGATGGAGTCGAGAACAAAGAATCAATTGACCAAATCCAAAAGTTGATTTGAACTAAAGTTATGGAGGTCAAAAGTTCCAGAAAATTCAAATAAGATGGAAAGTCCGAAAGAATTATCATGGTGGGAAGAAGTATCGGAAAGCTCAGGAACTGCGGAATCTCGAGGCAGAGCTCCAAAAAGTGAAATTCTGAAAACAGTGGTTCCGAAAAGAGAAGATTTGCAGGTTAAGTTGCGGAGGTCGACAAGGATCAGGCAAACAGTTCAGAGGTTCAAAACTAATTTTCATTACTTCTTATGAATAGAGAGCCTAAGAGCCCGGAAGAAACGGCGAATCTTAGCAATACCGAAAAGAAGAAGTTAGCCATGAAAAACAAAATGGATTTATTGCATACAAACCGAACCCCAGAGCTAACGAAATTACCGCAAGGGAAGAAAGCGCTACAGAACAAATGGGTTTTTCGGTTTAAAGAAAAAGTAAACGATAGAAAGAGGTACAAGACCTTGTCAAAGGGCTTCAACAGAAGGAATGAGTTGCCTTCTCTGAAATATCCTCACTCGTTGTCAAACACACAACCACCCGGACGGTGTTGTGTCTGGTTGCTTCTGAAAGTTTGCATCTGCAACACATGGATGTGAAGATGACATTCGTTAGTGGAGATTTGGAAGAGGAAATCTATATGAAGCAGTCACAAGGGTCTGGTGAGTTAGTTGAAAAGAAGCCTTTATGTGGTTTGAAGCAAGAGTCAAGGCAATGGAACCGAAATTTCAATGCCTTTATAGTAGAGAAAGGGTTCGTCAAGGGATTTTCATCATCCTTCTCTTATACATGGATGACATGCTCCTAGTGGTCCGGACATGAAACAAATTCAGGAGGTGAAAGTTGATTTGTTCGAAAAGTTTGAGATCAAAGATCTTGGGGTCTCAGAAGGAATACATCTGGAAGGCCATCGAAAGATTTGAAATGACCGAATGTAAACCTGTGTCAACCCCATTGGCTAGACAATTCAAGTTATCCAAAGAGAAAGCACTGTAAACAGAAGATGAGGCTAAGTAAATGGAAAAAGTTTTGTTTGCATCAGAGGTCGGTAGTTTAATGTACGTCATGGTTTGTACAAGGTCAGACATTACACATGCAATGGGAATTGTCAGTCGGTTTATGGCGAATCCAAGAAAAGACTGTGAAGCGGATTCTCTGATATCTCAAAGGTTCAAAAGATGTAGCCTTGTGTTTTGGAACAGATGGTCCATTACAGGGTTATGTTGATGCGGATTTTTTAAGATATACGAATGCACGAAAGAGTACCGCGGGCTTTTTGTTTACCTTCAGAAGGACAGTCATAAGTTGGATGTTGAGGTTACAATTAGTTGTAACACTATCCACGACAGAAGCAGAGTATGTGGTCACCACGAAAGTAGGGAATGAATTGATCTAGTTGAAGTGTTTGTTGGAGGAACTCAAAAGAAGTCTGGAAAGTGGGTTGTTGTCCTATGACAGTCATAGTGCAATTCATTTGGTTAAGAATCCGGTGTTTCACTCACGGACAAAGAACATTGAGGTGAAGTATCATTTCATCCGAAAGATGCTGGAGGACGAAGTGCTGGAGCTACAGAAGATCGGTGGAAGTTAGAATTCGGTTAACATATTTACCAAGGTCTTAGTCCAGGGAAGTCTAGGGCGGCATTGTGCCACAGTGGGAGTTGAAATGGAGACATTGATCGTTGTTGCGGGAGTTGAAATGAACGAAATTAACCTAAGTGATGGCGGTTGCCTTGAATCCTTGAAAGCAGTCTTCAAGTGGGAGACTGTCGGGAAATGTGAAGACTTTCATGTTTTGATTCTCTGCGTCCGGAATGGGGAACTCTGAAACTTGGGTTTCGAACTTGGAGGAAGTTGCAGCAGTGGAATACCGACAGGAGGCAAGCTGATCTAGAAGGGCATGTTCTGGAACCAACCAAGAGTGCAGGTGGTCATGTCCGGATGGAGTGCGGAAGTTATGGCTCGCATATGAATCACTCTATTAAAGTTATGTAAGGTGTTCCCAAAGGTTTTGCAAAGAGGCTATGTATGAATCATTAGAGGCATGCGTGAAAATGAATTGCATAGTTCACCAGAAGTCGACAGTTGAGGCCAAGATGCCTATCTGAGGCGGACAAGACCAACGATGGTTCTGATGGTTTGCTTGCGATGATCGGTGGTTCCAAATCCCAACATAAATAACCCATTTCCAAACCCAACCAAAGGCGAAACACCTGTAAGTGTTTTCCTCGAGTCCATCAGCCTCAAAGTGGATCTACCCTCAGCAAGGTCTGTCAAGAAGCTAACAGGGGGCTCCTTCTTGGCCGAGACCCCAGCACGCTAAAGAATGTAAAAAAGAATCTCTTACATGATCATGATGGTATATGAATCCGGGATAAGTACTACAATAGATAGCACGCTCGTCAAACTCAGCCAATCGGGTCTTATGGCACACTGGACACATCCCACCTAATATATAAAGTGGTATCATAAGTCGATATTTAAGAATCGATGGATATTCCACCAGAGACCTCAGCTGACCAAGGCCCTCAATGGGTGTTAGTACAAGGAAATCCTACAAGTGGGCAAACTAAAGACAACTAATAACATCTTTTTGACAATTAGACAAACAAAATGTTGGGCGGAGAAAGAAAAGAAGTGATGGCTAGAGAGGGGGTGAATTGCCTTTTAAAAAATAATTAACAAATTAAAATCAAAGTTAAAAGTGCAGCGGAAATAGAAGAGGCAAGACACAAAATTGATAACGGAGTTCGGCCTAAAACCCGACCTACGTCTCCGCTCCCAACTCAACCGTTGAGAGATTTACTACCGCTTGTTTTTCAATGGTTGTAGCAAGAAACCCACTAGCCTTTTTACAGGTGAAGGCTAGCTCACCTATTACAGCTTGCTTTTTAATGGTTTGAGCAAGAAACCCACTAGCCTTTTTACGGGTGAAGGCTAGCTCACCTTTGACTCAAGCCTTTTAAAAGGAAAGGCTTGACTAACCTCTTCACACCTTGAAGGTGGTGTGAAAACCCAAAGAGAGAGGATGAGAGAAAGAGATGGGGTTTGTAGGCACAAACCCAAAATGATGCTCAAAATGAATAAAACAAGAAAAACCGTAATGGGAGAAGCCTTGGGCGCCAAAGGATTGATGAAGTTGATGAAGTGCTCTCCCAAGCTTCTATGGTGGTGCTCCTTGGATGTGGAAGTGGGTTGGAGCAAGTTGAGGTTCCTTGAAGGAATCCGCCGGAGGTTTGCCAAATGATGGAAAATGTTCCCGTGGGCTTCCGTATAGTTCCGACTATGTTCCTTCGGCTTCCGGGGGTTCAAGGTCCTTTATTTATAGAGGGGGAACCCTCATATGGCCGTTGGAGGCCTTTGGAGCCGTTGGAGAGGCTTTCGGAGCCGTTGGAGGCCAAGTGGACAGGCTGGTCAAAAGCCCAACGGCTAGTTTGATTGGCTCCACCGGCTGACCGGTGCTAGGCCACCGGTTGGCCGGTGCTTGCAAAAAGGAAGAGGGCTCGGGCTCAGGCTCCACCGGCTGGCCGGTGCTGAGGCCACCGGTTGGCCGGTGCTGAGGCCACCGGTTGGCCGGTGCTGAGGCAGTGGCTCAGCCTTCTGTCTGGGTTCCACCGGCTGGCCGGTGCTGAGGCCACCGGTTGGCCGGTGGTCTGGACAGAAGGATGCCTTCTGTCCAGGCTCCATCGGCTGGCCGATGGTGAAGCCACCGGGTGGCCGGTGGACTGAATTTCAGTCCACTTTGGCTTTTTGCCTTCTTGGCCTTCTTGGCCCAATTCCTTGGCACCCTGAATTTATGTCTATCATCCAAAAACACTTAAAACAAAATTAGATAAATAAGAGGGTGATTGTGATCATGAAAATTAAACCACGAGGGGTTCGAGAGGTACAACACAAAAGGTTTCCCCTAAATCATTAGTAACTTTACCAAAATAAGCATTCACCAAAACGCGTTGTGGTTTCAGGAGGGGCAGTGCTCTTAGAGGTAAACTCACTGAGATCAAAATCTGGAAGAATTGTTGGAAAAGCCTCACAAGCTATAGATAAATCAGAGCCCGAAGAAGTGATCACACAATTATGCAAAATGTTATGAAATCAAAAAGGATAGAATCAGACGCATAATATACCCCTAAGCCTCTGTTCTTGATAGGTAGAGTAGAATGTCTCCATTGTAAATCACCAAAGCTAGCCTCCTCGCTCACAGTAATAAGGTTAAAGGCTTTGTGAATAAGGTCAAACACTTTCGCAACTTCTTCAGTATCCCTGATAATAGTACCATCATCAAGGTACTGAGCATGTAGCATAAGTTTGCAACATTCCTTGCTGCGTAAAGCAATCGGATAAAGCGGCGAAGAAAAATAAAGGGACCGAGGAGATCCCCTTGCTGGAGCCCAAAAGAGGACCAAAGAGAATCCTCTCCACTATAAAGCCTTGTTGGAGAACTATATAAGAAGTTCACCCAAAGGGATGTGGACGAGTAATGAATATTGGCCTAGCCTAAGAGAAAAGTGTGATCAACCATGTTAAAAGCATTGGTAAAATCCACTAAGAGCGTCAATAATGAGTCATCAAAGAGATAAACTTCCACAAATCGGTTCACTACATGCAAATGCTTCTGCCGCACACGGTGTCCCAACCCTAAACTACAAGTCATTGAGGTACTCCGCGGCTTCTTTACTAATGCCCTGCATGGCAAGTTTAGAGACTAGCCGTCTCCAAATAGTCCCAACAACTATAGGGTGCACCCCTCCATATGGCTTAAACAAAGGGGTAAGTGGCACGCTTGCCACAAACTCAAATAGACTCTGTGGGCATCTACCACTAAGCCATGAATTAACCACAGAAGTGAGAGCAGCCAACAAATCTGAACCTATCAAAGACCCGATACCACAAAGAGCATCCAGTAAATGTTAGGCTTGAAGCCCATCTCTTCCGCATGTGCCCTTGGGGATGGAATTAATTCCAACTAGCACATCATCCATATCAACCACTAGGGGGGGGGGGGCTCAGCCAAGTGAGAGTCTAGGGTAAGAGAATGGGTGTTTCTCAACCAAAGCGAGTTTGGTTTCCTCCGCAAAAGGAGCAAAGCCACTTGAGCTCAGGGCTTTAACGACTGTCAAATGATGCCCATCAGACACTTTCCTGAGACACTGTCTCAACAATAATCGACGTCACTGCCATCAGTAATGGAGGCACCAGGAGAGACTGAAGAAGCAAAAAGATCCCGGAGAAGCTGTTGCACGCCCCCTGGTAGGCCCCATGTAGTGAGAGCCTTCAGAATAAGGCCTTGCTGGGTGGGTTTCCTGTTGCCAGATTTTTTTCCCTTGCGGTTATTAGAACTAAAAACACCACGAGTGCACGAGGGGAGGAAAATGTGCACAAAAAAGAGATACAGAGCTGGGCTCCCCGGCAATCTTCAAAAGGCGGGATTTCAAGGCACCCAAGAAGTCAATCCGACATTGCAAGGGAATGCTCTCGACAGTGCGCGGGGCAATCCCTCAATCCCTCTAAAGAAAAATTGTCCACTGAGGTGGCCTCGGCGACCGGAGGAGCACAGGGTGCGACGGATGAGATAAGGGAAATACCACACTTGTCATGGCAACTCTGGAGAGAGGGGTGCTCTGAGAGAGGGCAATAAAAGAGTAGGGTCTGGCAACCCTGCGTCTAGATGATATTGCTCCAGATGTTTGGACAACTGAGGGGTACCGGGGTCGTCCTGTGTCCGAATTTGGTTGAAGACATCTGCCGAAGACCTGAGAGGCAACAGGATGGAGAGGATCTGGTTCTAGAACTGGAGGCTTAGGAGTTTTGGGAAGATAAGCTTTTTTTTAGTCCTCCCATCGAGAAGAAATAGTCTAAAATTTGAAATCACCTGACGATGCGCTGAAGGGGCCCGGAGGAGGCCACAAGCAAGAATGACCCTCCACCGAGGACCGCAAAGCCGGAATGGAACCCTACGATGCGCCTGGATCTGGAAATAAGTGAGCTCTGGACGATGTTGAGGGCCGAAGGACCGGTAAAATCTTGACGCATCAATGGCGGCTCCCGGTCGAACCCTCGGGCAAGAGGAAGCTGAGATGGTGGAAGAAAAGCTGGACAGCGAAAGGAGAGGGGTCAATGGAGGTGGCGAGAGAAGGGTGAGGGCCGGACTTCTCCTTGTCGTCGGAATCGATGCGACGATTGTTTCAGTTTTTTCTTCTTCTTTTTCAAAATATCATTATAATTTAATTATTATTAGCATAGATGTTATGGAATACAATTACAATGAGATTAAAAAGTGCAAAAAATAATAATAAATGTGTATAAACTTTTAAATTGCAAAATTTTCTGTCAAAAAATATTGTATGTTGTGAAACAGATCGAACGCTAATCGAAACCGTGAAAAATTTTGAAACCAAAAATGTATGATCAATCATTAATGAAGTGCATCGTTGATGAAACATAGAGTCGAATGTTTCTAAGGACGATGACAAACAAAAATATAAAAGAAATAAACAAAACATTAGGATAAAGTATATAGGCTGAAAGTTCACATTTTCAATAATATTGTGACATGTAAATAACACAGTGACATGTGTATAAGTGTTGAGTATAAAGTTTAATTTATACACTTTTTAATCTTAGTTTTGAAAATAACACAACACATCCTTTAAATAATTTATTTTACTAACTTTATACTTCTCAAGTGTTTAGAATGTTGTTGTAGGAAAAATATTTTACCAAGCGTAGAAATCATTTATCATCAGATGAAACTTTCTTAACTGGGCGAACTTGTACTTTTGTACATTGGATGGATATTGTAACGTCCCTAACCCGGGTGCCACTAAACCAATGCCCCGAGTCGGGTCGCCACATGACCTCAGACATGCCTCCTTGTACGCCATAGGCTGCCAACTAGCAGCAATGGTATAACAAATCACAAGGGGATACTATATCCTCTTTATCAAAGTAAGCCACAACAAATAAAATGTGAAATAAAGGAAACAAAAATAAACCATAAACAATAACATGCATTACCAACCATTTCCCAAAGCTAGGTACAACCCCACAACCAAACAGTAAATATGTAATGTCATGTCATATAGTGTCAAGTGTAAGATAAACCCGAAATAATGACAACAAGCATGAAGTCTTCTCGGGTACCTAATGGCACCCTGAGCAGGGTGTGAGTATAACTCAGTAGGTCGCCACCAACGATATCTACAAAAATATTCAGTCCAAACAGATAATGCATGCATGTACTAAATGAAGAATAAAGTAAACATGTGATAAATCGGGTGTCGTTAGGTAACAATATTCATTTCAACCATTTCACTGTTTGTTCCATGTGTTAAACATTTTCATCATTACTCCACGACCTATGTCGGTCAGCTATTATGCATAAGGGAATATGCCAAGTTCCCTATCTCACTAGGGGAACCATTTCATGACCAATTACATCACACTTACCCTGGAGCCTTAGTCCAAGTAGTCTCACTCAATGTGACTGTTAGGGGCATAAAGCCTCAGTCAGACTCCCTAACTTGTGCATTCTAAGGGTGGGGTTTAGAGCCTCAGTCCAACCCGACCTGTGGGTGTAGAATCTCGAGTCAATACCCCACAAACTACCAAGCCATGTGCACATGCTTATTTATGCATATACCACATATATCATATCATAAACCAATCTCAAATTAATACACATAACATTCACAATTCATTGTTTGCTCAAAACATAATTCATCTTCATGCCTTAACCCATTAACACATTCCCATTCACATGTCTTGACTCATTTACATAATCCCATTTCAACCCATTCACAATATTCCAAACACCCCTTTATGCCATGTTATCAATCAAATACAATTAACCATCAATTTCATTTACAATCCATGTTAACCAACTAAGCACAATTCTTATAAATTTCCTTTCATCAACCCATGTTGACATGATAAACATAACAATCATAGGCTTAACCCCTTAAAACTTTCAATTTCATATTTAATAACCCAAACCCAAGTTTATGAATATAGCACACCCCATGAGTAGCCTCCATCCCAGTATAGTCATCATCAATGCATCCCACAGGGATCATGAGGGTTTCAATTCATCATTTAACCAATCAATTTATCATTTGTCACTATGGGCATCAAAAGCACAATAAGAAGAATCAACAACACAAGCACATTTTCATAAACCAACATCATGACTACGAGAGATAACTCGTAGACCACCTACCTTGATTCCGAAGACAAACGCTCACTTAACTCTAGCCTTTGATTCATATTTGAATACCCTTCAAAGCCCCAACCTAAGATCCGCCGGAAAAAGAGAGTTTTAGGTCTTTAGAAGAAGAAAAACAAAAATCCCACAAGCCCTAATCCGAGACCAAGGAAAAAAGATTAGTGTTAGACTCACCAGGCCTTCAATTCGCACCCAACGATGCTCCAAACGACCTAGAAATGAGGGAGATCGATCCTTGGGGAGTCTTGGGTGATTTGGTTCGTCCCTAGGGTTGTAGAAGAAATAATGGAGCAAAAACTCAAGTTAGAACGCTTAAGTCCTAAGAGGGAAAAATGGTAAAATCCCACTTTTTAAGGGGTGCACGGTTTGACTACACGGTTGGCCAAACCATGCACCAACCATACGCCACCCTTTGTCCAAGAGGGGCCCAGGCTGCATGGTTACCTGAGGATCCCACATGGTTTGACAAACCATGCAATGACCATGCAGGATGGCTCTGTCCAAGCCCACATGGTTTTCCTCCCCACTTGCATGGTTTCTTCAAACCATGCACCCTTCCCTCGGGCAAGCATGGTTAGGGCGCACAATTACTACTAACCATGCGAAAATCGTGCAACATGCACTGGATGACCCTGTTCTCCATTCTTTTGTGTCCCGAACCCACGAAACACCCCTGAGCCTCCTCATACACCCGGTAAACATTTTATTTACCATCTTAAAGGTATTTAAACCAAAACTTAAACAAGAACATACCTCACCAGAAGTCCGAGATCTTACAACCTCCCCACCTTATAATGGCTCGTCCTCGAGCAGATCTCCCAAGCATCACTGGATTTTTGAGGTAAAGAGATCGGGCCACTGGGATCGCATGTCTGTATACCTCTCCCAAGTATCTTCCTTAACTTTACCATGTTGCCATAACACTCAAACCAACAACATAGTTTTGACCTGCAAGACTTTCTCACTATGATTCATAATATGATCTGAATGCTCCTCAAAGGACACATCAACCTAAAGCTTTATATCAACCACATAAGCCTTATAAGGAAGATAAGAAAAAATTTCCCAAATAATGACATTGGGAAATGTATCAAATAACAACATACCGTCATGGAAGAACCAATCAGAACTCCATCGACCCGAACCTTTCTGCAACTCACGGACCAAATAACTTGGTGCCATCTTACCCTATTTTCAAAGCCTTAATGGCGACCCAAGCTTAGAATCACTCAGAGAAAAACACACAGTTTCTAACCACATATCCTAACCTACGTCGGTCCACAACTTGAGGCCCAATAGCCTCATTCCATATCCGAACATCCAAAACACAACCAAACACTCAGGGCACTCAACCAGTCAAAATCTGATCCAACACTCGTTATCAAATCCAAAACACCATAATGGTACTTACTTGATTCCATCCAACCTAAAACACTGATCACGTCATCAACCAACCAATCGCCTGCTATGGTGCTCCCCACCATACACTTCAGCTCACCACCACCATCTTCTGGTGGTTGGCACCTCCACTGTTGAAAAAAACCACCAGAACCTCAACTCAACTTTCACAACATACCTGATGCATTTCCCAACTCATTGCACCCAAATATCCATGAGAACTCCTCCTGTCCTTGGCATCTAGCCTTGCCATCAAAACCACCCAGAATGGACATACCCACACCATCCATTTGTGGACTAAGAACAACTTGACCTCTCTCAAGTTCGACTTCATTTCCAAAACATAATTTCCATTAAGAACATCAAACTGGAGGTGGATCATAACTTACCACATTTGTTCCTTATACTAGATCATGTTGGACCACCCCTAAACGACTTCTCCCAAAACACCATCTTCCACTATTAACACGCTACCCCCTTCACCTACCCATGGAACCTTTTCACTTAAGGCATACCACTAATAACTAACGCACCTACTAGAGTCGTTCCCTGACTTTTGATAAAATTACACCATCAAGACATCCACTACTCTCCAAGCCATCATCTTACCCCACTATATTGATCAAAGTTCCCAACACAAGCACCTCTCCCGCTCATACATTGACTAAGAATAACTCAGTTCTACCCCAAAACCCATTTCCACTTTCAAAACGAACTTATCATTCTAAAACATCCACCAAAGGTTGTTTACAACCCACCAAATTCATTCCTTTTTGTAGCCGAGCCGAGCCATCCCTGACCGACTCATCTAGGAAACACCCAACTTCGCTATCAGCACATCACTACTTAACATAACCAACTTGCCTTTTACCCCTAAAGACATTCCAAGGTCACCCATACCCAACTACTTGAGTCTATTCATGATTTTTGATGAAGTTATAAAACCAACCCTCTATTGTCAGTCCCATCAATGATTTTAACACCGACATCTCATATTCTTCCTAGAACCACCCTGAGCCCAAAGCCAATGCTTGGCTTAACCAAACACCACATCCAAGGCCCACTTGGACCTTCCTGAGGAACCCAAACATGCACCCCACAGATTTCTCATTGGCATCCTGACTCTACTACATCCACTCCATGGTTTTCTCCACACCTTCACAACTGACACACCACTTCTCGCCTTAGGAGTGTCGTTGTCACTGTTCTCCTCAAGAAATTCCAACCACCACAAATCATGCTTAAATCACAAGATGAATCCCCAAAACATGGACATGGCCTTCTAGCTTCTACCATAACAATAAAATAAACATCAACCACTCCCCATTATTGGTTTTTGAGAATGGAACCCATGAAATTCGTTGACCTTTGGTTTATCCCAAGGACCTCACCCGTAAACAGTCGATGGTGTACTTCCCAATATTCAACTCCACATACATCGCTCCATGAGTGTAACCTCCAAGAAGACCCACATCCAACCAAAAGGTACATACAGGTAGCTAGGCGTAAATCCATAACTCTCTCAACATACTTGGGATGATGTCAATATATTGGGCATGATCATTACTAGCTACAAGTATGCTAAGAAGTTGTCGATGAATACTGCCACAATTATACATCACCGATATCACCTCCCACTACTAAGACACCTTGACCTGTTGAAAGTCTCGAGCTTCCCTTCCTTCCAACACCTCATCAACACCCGACCATCGCAACTCAAGTGGGGTTGCCAACCGAACTCACCACCACTTCTCGACTCTTTACCAAGCAATCATAAACCAACGTTTCCCATGGAAAAAATACCACCACATCTCTTGAGTTCTTCCAATATAACCTTGGTAACCCACAATAGAAACACATTGATCCAAAATCAACTAGTCTCTTGCATCACCAGTGCTCCCCCACTTTGATTCCATAGAAAACAACATGCACTTACATCTGATCCACCCGTGTACATATCCCCACAACATTGTGTATCTCAATCGTGTGCCCAACACCCAATCCTCATCGGAACCCTCGAGGTCACACACTTCTATGCAACCACCCACTGATCTTAAATCAAGATCCCATGAAACGTACATCACCAGAGCTATGCCCAAATTCCCACTCACACAACTAACTGTGCCTCTTGGTCCGTTAGCCTCATCGAACTTGAGGCACTCTCAATATTCCATTCCAACTACCCAACCTTTCGCATGAACAAGCCCAACCACATGGAAACCCCTCATCCTATGTGTCACTCCTATACCAAAACGTTCATCCATGCTTTGATCACCTTGTCTTGTACACCTAGATTCAATTTGATCCCTTCGTCAAACATTTTTAATGCCACCGTGTCAGGAACTATCACCATCTCACCCTTCGAAACCATCCTTACAACCAACCACAAGCATGCAAGTGCTTCTCTAAAAAAGAAACCAAGGAAAACCATACCATCTACTGAAACTCGATGGTACTCATTGTGCATCGATTCCATCACTAAAGCATCTCTCATGCTTCATATCCCAAGGCACCTGTAATGTTGGGCTAACCTCCCTCAAGGTCACCATCAATTATCTTCCAAGACTATCCACTCATAGTCACGACTTGAGTTGTTTCTCCAAAACCATCGACTTTCCCACATATCCCTCTAGGACATACTCGCACTAAGAAACACTCTACGTGTGCCACTATCTAAATCCAAAACATCCACCTATGCCTTACACACCCAAGAGCACTCACAACACGGTCGACCCCTCTCATAGGTCACCATCAAAGGTCTAATGATACCAACTCCCCAAGCTAGGGATAGGGGTAAAAAGTCACTAGGATCTCCCTCTAGGCTAAATACATCAATATTCCAACAAGTCGCCACTTGCAACTGGCACTCCTGCCCCCATTTCAAAACACATTGCGTCCAACACACTGAAGGAAGCATTTACTCTAGGTTCCAAGCCCATAACAACACAACTAACAACACTATAAACCAAGACATCCATTCCAAAACCCCAACACAACCCACACAATCACAACTCACAAAGGTTACCACATCTGTTCCATTAGACAATACCTCTCAACCTCAAGGCCATATCCTAACCAAGGGTACAACGAGGAGCACCCCTCTATCCAATACATTGAAACTCATCAAAGTCTCCAAACCAAGGCACTTACACTGCCCAAACCAACCATACACAAGGTATGATCACAACACTAGGGATACATGTTTCCAATGTCCCTTTATTTTCCATCCTACTGCATGATCGACACTTAGGTTCACCCTCTACAACAAACGTCGGAGGGTGTTGAAACTGAAACTCTCTAGTCAGGTCAAACATACTTGGTGCAAACTTCCCTAGATTCTACTCCATAAACTGTATAAAATAAGGAAAGTTATCATGGAATTACTCTTCTTCTCTAGTACCCCCAACCAATGGGGTTTCCTGCTTCGCTACTGAAGGAGCATTTTTAGTGATTTCCTCATGTCTCCCAACTAGAACACATCGTCGTGGTGACATCTCTCTATAATGATAAACACACGTCCCAAACACATAACATAAAGCTCCCAAAGATTATGAAAAATAGGGTTCTATACTAGCCATAAACAACCCATTTTGTATACATTATACCAATGGATGTAGTCACATATCTATCACTACCCTAAACTATCCCTACCAAGGGCTAAGGTCAACATGGGGTAAACCAACTTACACAACCACAAGTCTTTCCATTAAACATCCTTTTTAACCCTTTTCAATTTCATAATGCAAATCTTTCTCTTTTAGGCACATTTCCATATTTATAACTTATTACAACCAAAATTTTAACCCATTTATAACTTTTCATTAGGAACTATTCTTTAACCATTGTTTTACATTATTTCCATTCACCCATTTGCATCGTCCTTATTAGACACCATTTCTTTTGAAATTTAAAGGAAAAGAAATGCATTCTATCCTTCATGACCCACACATCCTCCCTATGTGTGCCTACCATGATACATGCCACCTATATATCTGGGTGCCTAAAATGATGCATGGATGCACAAACTCGTACCATTCCATCCACAAGAAAAATATCACAAAATATTCACACCACAAAACAAGTGAATCACCCAATGGTGAAATATCATCCAATCACAACAACACACATCAAGACACTATCTCACCTTGGGTACTTGGGTCCCCCCCCACCCCGTACATGGGTTAACTACTCCCATGCACGAGCTCATTTACAATGCCCGACATGTCTTAGTATCCTATCTACCATACCCAAATAGTAAGACAATATAAAAGAAAACCTCATATGATACCACTTTGTAACATCCCCAACCCCGGTGGCACTAAATCGGTGCCCCGAGTCGGGTTTCCACATGAACTCAGGCGCACCTCCCCGTATGCTAGAAGTTTCCAACTAGCAGCGATGGTCTAAAAAATCATATGGGGAGAATATACCCTATTTATCAGAGTAAGACATAGAAGATAAAATGTAAAATAAAGGGAAAAAAATAGACTATAAACAATAACATGGATTACCAACAATTTCCCAAAACTGGGTACAAGCCCACAACCAAACAATAAATATGTCATGTCATGTCATATAGTGCCAAGTATAAGAGAAACCCAAAATAAATAAAACAAATGAAATGCCCAAAATGGGTCCTAACTCTAAGTTTGGATCCCTCCACCATGCATATCCCATGCCTAAATCAACCATCTAGTACATGGTCTTTGCCCTTGTCCTGATTTGCAAGCATGAAGTCTTCTCGAGTACCTAATGGTGGCCCGAGTAGGGTGTGAGTATAACTTAGTAGGCCACCACCAATGGTGTCTACAAAAATATACAGTCTAAACAGATAGTGTATGCATGTACTAAATAAAGAATAAATTAAACATGAGATAAATCAGGTGTTGCTAGGTAATAATATTCATTTCAACCATTTAATTATTTGTTCCACAGGTTAGGAATTTTCATCATTACTCAACGACCTATGCTGGTCAAATATTATGCTTAAGGGAATATGTCAAGTTCCCCATCTCACTAGGGAAACCACTTCACAATCAATTACATCATACTTACCTTGGAGCCTCAGTCCAAGTAGTCTCATCTAATGAAACCATTAAGGGTATAGAGCCTCAGTCCGAATACCTAACCCATGCATTCTAGGGGTGGGGTTTAGAGCCTCAGTCCAACTCGACCCGTGGGTGTAGAACCTCAAGTCAATACCTCACAAACCACCAAGCCATGCACACGTGCTTCTTTATACATATACCACATATATCATATCACAAACCAATATAAAATTAATACACATAACATTCACAATTAATTGTTTGCTCAAAACATAATTCATCTTCATGCCTTAACCCATTAACGCATTCCCATTCACATGTATTGACTCATTTACATAATCCCATTTCAATCCGTTCACAATATTCCAAACAACCCCTTATGCAATGTTATCAATTAAACACAATTAACCATCAATTTAATTTACAATCCATGTTAACCAACTAAGAAAAATTCTCATAAATTTCCTTTCATCAACCCATGTTGACATGATAAACATAACAATCATAGGAGTAACCCCTTAAACCTTCCAATTTCATATTTAATAACCCAAACCCAAGTTTATGAATACGACACACCCCATGGGTGGCCTCTATTCTGGTCTAGTCATCCTCAATGCATCCCATGGGGATCATGAGGGGTTCAATTCATCATTTAACCAATAAATTTATCATTTTTCACTGATCATCAAAAGAATAATAAGAATAACTAGTAGCATAAGCACATTTTCATAAACCAACACCATGACTATGGAAAATAACTTGTAGACTACCCATCTTGATTCTGAAGATAAACGCTTTCTAAAACCTAGCCTTTGATTCATATTTGAACACCTTTAAAATCCCAAACCTAAGATCCACTGGAAAAAAGAGAGTTTTGGGGATGAAGAAGAATAAGAACAATCCCACAAGCCCTAATCTGAAAAAGAGGAGGAAGAAGAGTGTTAAACTCACCTGGGGCTTTGATTCACATGAAACTATACTCCAAACGACCTAGAAATGAGGGAGATTGGTCCTTGGGGAGTCTTGGGAAATTTAGTTCATCCCTAGGGTTGTAGGAGGAAGAATGGAGAAAAAACCCGAGTTAGAACATTTAAGGTCTGAGAGAAAAAAATGGTAAAATCTCACTTTTTAAGGGGAACCCAGTTTGACAACATGATTGGCCAAACCATGCGCCAATAGTGCGCCACCCTCTGTAAAAGACACTAGTAGAAAAATACCCTATACCAACAGTTTGAAACCGTTGGTATAGGCCTCTAAACCGTTGGTATATCCTATACCAACGGTTTGGAGAATCGTGGCCAAGTAAGCCATGGGGATAATTATATACCAACGGTTTTCCCAAAACCATTGGTATAGACCTATACCAACAGTTTTCAAAACCTTTGGTATAAGTAATATGATAAATCTATACCAACGGTTCCATAAAACCATTGGTATATGTATTTCAAAAAAGAAGCATTCAGTTGGTTTTGATCCCAGTACCTGCAATTTATGATTGAATGACCTAACCGCTAACCTAACTTGACTTTTGTGAACATAATTTCATAAATATATATATGTATTATCATAAATATTTTAAATTTTGATTTATTTAATGTTCTCTATAAGAATATTCTATAAAAAATACATGTAATTATACCAAAGGTTCTCAAAACCATTGGTATAGACCTATACCAATGGTTTTGAGAACTGTTGGTATAGATTCTTTGATTTTAGGACCTATACCAATGGTTTTGGACAAATCGTTGGTATAAGTCCCCCCTACACCAACAGTTTGTCGAAAACCGTTGGTATATGTCCAAATTAGTGACCTATACCAACGGTTTTGGCCAAACCGTTCGTATAGGTCCATATAAGTGAACTATACCAACAGTTTGCCCAAAACCGTTAGTATAGATCTTATTTCCAGTAGTGAGAGGGGTTTATGCCACACAGTTACTTGGGGACCCCACATGGTTTGAAAAACTATGCGATAACCGTGCTGGATGGCTCTGTCCAAGCTCACATGGTTTGTCCTTCCCCCTTGCATAGTTTCTTCAAATCGTGCGCCCTTCCCCCAAGAAAGCACATTTAGGGCGCACAATTACTACTAATTGTGTGCCAACTGTGAAACATGAACTAGATGGCCCCGTTCTCCCTTATTTTGGCTCCCAAACCCCTAGAACACCCCAATCCTCATCATACACCCAATAAACATTTTATTTACCATCTTAAAGGTATTTAAACTAGAATTCAAACAAGAACATACCTCACCAAAATTCTGAGATCTTACAGATATAATTCCATTAGACGTAGATTTATAAAGTTCAAATGACAAAGTATAACCAAGTATCACTAGATGAAGTTATAACTAGTCCACTGGACAAACTTCATCACATGGAGGTAGATATTCTCTTTGAAAAAACATCCATAAATTCTATCGAATGAAGAATTCTATTCTGCTGGATGAAAAAAGTTCATTCCATGGGATGAACAAAGTTCATTCCACTAGATGAAATTCTTAAACATTGTAATGGTGAAACCAAGGTTACCATTGGATGAATTAATGTTAAACCTTTTGAAGAGAAGATTGATTTCGTATGAAGTCTTTGCAACCAACTTTGAAAAATATAGAATATGACCATTGGATATTTTCTTATAAATAGAAGATGAATTTGAGGAGGAGAAAGATTTTGTAACTCATGATTTTGAAGATTTTTCATCACTGATTATCTAAAGTTGTTGCGAAGAGTTTGTAACGTCTTGTTACATTGAGAGTTCTTCACTGTAATATTTAGAGAGTTTTATTCTTAAGGAATCTGTGTGAGGATTTATTATAAATTCTTTAAGAATTTATATGATTGTAATATTTGTGTGTCTGATCTTTGTGATTGAGGTCCCTCAAGGTTTTGAGAGATGTAGTTTTGTCCAATCATGCCGATCGAGGGTTCCCAATGATAAAGAAACAAAAATTTTGTCTGATCTAATGATCAAGGACTTCCTTGTGTGGAAAGTTGAGCCAATGATAGAATGATATATTTTGGATATCTTGAGTTTAATTAAAACAACCTTTAAATTCAAGGTTAAAGTGTGGATATTTATTTTATAAAGTTTCTATAAGTTTTCTTAAGAAATTTATAAAGTTTTGTTATATCATGTTTTTACAAGTTACCTATTTCCTATGTGCATGTTTAAGGAAAGTTTCATATATTTTTTATAAGCATTTCCTAAACTCTGATTTTATAAAGTATCGATACAGAAGTTTTTATGATTAATTTATTATATATCAGACATAGATTTTTCTGAATTATCATCTTAAGAGGATAGTGAAGTTGGTTAGTTTTATTTTATAAACTATAATTAACCCCCACATTATAGTCTTTTGTATACCTTTATTATCCTACATTTGGTATTAGAGTGGATTCTATTGTTTTATTTGTAAATACAAATCATTCAAACGACTACATTTTATATCAAAGAAAGTTTATGTTTATTATAAACTGTTACACTAATGTGTATTGTAGAAAAGAGTATTTTGTTACATAAGATGGTAGGTTTGTCCATTGGGACACTTGAGAAGCTGAATCCTAGAAGACCACCAATTTTTGATGGTGCTCACTCTGAATATTGGAGAGATGGAATGAAGAATTTTGTGATCAAAACTAGAGTTGATAAATTTGTGATGCTGGCTATAAATTATGTTATTCCAGACAGAGAAGTTTTTACTTTTACTAAAGATGAAAATTATGAATATCAATTTAACTATAGAGTCAAAAATACTTTTCTATGTTCCATGATAAGGAACATCTATAGCCAAAATTCATCTTGTGAAGCAACTAATAATATTTGGAAAAATATTGAAGTTACACACTTTGAGAAAACCAAAGTTATTAAAATAAAAAGAGTTATGCTAAGAGATATCTACCAAACCTTTGTTTTTTTTACCTGGAGAATCTATTGGTAAAACACATCAAAGATTCAAGACCATTTTGAATAGTTTACAATCTTTGGGAGATAAAGATTTAACTGATGAACATTTGGTTGAAAAAATTATTAATATTATGCTTAGCCAATTGGAATAAAAAAGAATAGCTATTGCTGATACTAGGCATCTTACAAAGCTTAGGTTAGATGATTTGATTGGAAATCTCATTCAGTACGAGGGTAGATTAAAAGGGGATGTTACAAAGATAAGAAAAAGATGAAATAGCATTTGATTATACATCTATAGTTGTGAAGAAAATTAGATCAGTTGAGAAAGTTACTAAATATTAAAAGAATAACAAAGTAAAAGATGATACAGAAAATAGTTCTTCATAACTGGGTGAGAATGAACTTTCTAATCTTGAAAAGAGAACATATAATATAGTCCAAAAGAAAGATTTTTTTATAAATTCAAGAAAAATTATAAATATGGGAATGAGAAGAAATATTCTTCTAAAATGATTTGTTATGGATGAAAGAAGCCTGGTCACATTAGGCTATATTTTCTTATGATGAAAAATATGGATAAGAAAAACAGAAGTTCTAAGAAGTTCTACAAACACAAGAGTAAGAAAATTCAAGTTTTAAATCTATTAGTTAAGTTTTAACTTCTGATGCTTTACAGTTAATGCACATGGATTTATTTAGTTCAACACAAACTAGAAATATTGGTGGAAAATACTATGTATATGTTTTACTTGATAACTACACTAGATATACTTGAGTCTATTTTCTAATGAAAAAATCAGAATCATTTTTTCTAAGAACTTTGTAGCCCATGTTAAAAATGAGAAAATAATACCCTTGATAACTATTCATAATGATCATGGTGGATAATTTGTAAATTCTAAATTTGAAACTTTTTGCAGTAAAAATGGAATAATACATAACATTCAACTCTTAGAATACCTCAATAAAATGGTGTAGTTGAAAGAAGAAATAGAGTTTTTTGGGAGATTACTAGAACCATGTTGAGTGAATACTCAATTTCTAAACATTTTTAGGCTAAAGTAGTTAGTACTACTTGATATACTATAAATCTTGTTTTACTTAATCCTTTTCTTAATAAAAATAATTATTAGTTGAGGATTAGAAGAAATCCAAAAATATCTTACTTTAGAGTTTTTGGATGTAAAGTATTCATTTTGAATACTAAAGATGATTTACACAAATTTACTCCAAAATCTTATGAAGGAATTTTTCTAGGTTATTCTGCAACTAGTAAGGATTATAGAGTTTTTAATAAAAACACAAGTACTATTGAAGAAATATTTCATGTCAAATTTGATGAATCTGGTCCTTTTGTTTTCAAACAACCTGAACCCACATCTTTGGATGTTTTCACAAAAACTGATTTTCAACCCATGTTGGAAAATTCTTCTCATGAGAGAACAACTAATTTTTTTCATGAAGTTATAACTCAAGAATAAATTCAACCTATTGTTAAAGAATTTTTTTTACAAACCCAAGAAATAAAACAATACTTAGGAACTATATTAGTGATAATTTCATTAGTGATGTAGGACAACCTATCAAAACTAGAAGTTTCTTAAGAAATTAATGTAAACATCATGAATTTTTATCTCAATTCGAACCAAAGACTCCTAATGAGGATTTAGGTGATGAAGATTGGGTAAAGGCAATGTAAGATGAATTCAATGAGTTTGAGAGGAATTGAGTTTGGACTTTGGTTAAACATCCTAAGGATTATCCTATAATTGGTGTAAAATGGGGTTTCCATAATAAATGTGATGAAATTGAAGTAATAATTATAAATAAGGATATACTTATTGAAAAGGGTTATAATAAACCATAAGGAATAGACTATGAATAAACTTACACTCTGGTAGCTATATTTGAAGTTATTCATATACTTTTAGCTTATATATAATTCTTAAATTTCACTATTTTTTAAATGGATGTGAAGTGTAATTTCCTTAATGGATATGTTTAGGTGAAATTTTATGTAAAACAATCACCTGGTTTTGAAAAAACAAAATCTTTGGATCACGTTTTTATACTTACTAAGACACTCTATAGACTCAAACAATCCCCAGGAGCCTAGTATGATAGATTAAATTTATTTTTGTTACAATTTTTTAAGGGAGTTGTGGACCCAAAATTTTTTATTAATTTTTTTTTAAAAGATACCATCATTTTTAGAATTTATATCGATGACATTATATTTATCTCAACTCAAAAATCCCTTACTGATTCCTTTGTGAATCTTATGAAATCTAAGTTTGAAATAAACATGAGTGGTTAACTAACTTTCTTCCTTGGTATTTAAATTTCTCAAAAACCAGAAGGATTTTTTTTATATCAAAAAAATTATATAAAAGATATTCTTTTTTTGGATACGACAATACTAAGAGTGTTAATAATCCTATCATAGCCTAAAAAACTATTGATCTTGATGAATATGAAAGACTGGTTGATCAAAAAAAATTAGAGGAATGATTGATAGTTTACTATATCTCACAAATAGTTGACTAGATTTAATGTTTTTTGTATAACTATGTGTGGGATATTAATAAAATATAAAATATTTCCATATTAAAGTTGTAAAATGAATTTTTCATTATCTTAATGAAACTATGTATCTTGGACTATATTATTCTTCTGAAAATGATTTCAAACTATTTTTTAGATGATTATTTTACTGGATGCAAAATGGATAGAAAAAGTACATCTAGAACTTTTCATTTATTAGGAGAGGCTTTAGTTTCATGGTATTTTAAGAAACAATATTTAGTATCACTTTCCACTACTGAAGATGAATATGTGGTAGCTGGAAGTTTTTGTACTCAAGTGTTTTGGATGTAACACACAATCACTAATTTTGACATGAGTTTTAGCAAAAATCCTATTTTGTGTGATAACACAAGTGACATAGATTTAAGTAACAACTCATCACATCACTTATGAGCTAAGAATATATATATAAGACACTATTTACTTTGGGATCACACAAAAAATGAGATATTATTTTAAAATTTATCGGAACACAAAAACAACTTACTTATATTTTTACAAAACCACTCAATTATGATATAGTTTAATATATTAAACAAAATTTTGGAAGGTTCAACATAAAATGATCATTTATCTACTTCGTTTTTAATTATATCCTTATTTAAAAAAACTCCTTGAAAAATGGGAGAACATTTTTTTTACTTTGTTTTAAAAAATTTAGTTTTCATAAAATTTTTAAATGTTTTTCCTTTTGGAAAAAAATTCAAATAAACTTTTCCTTAAAAAATTTTCAGAAAAAACTCCCCTTAAAGAGTTTTCCTAAAAAAAATTCCTTTTCAAATTTTTCTAAAAGGTTTTAGGATAAAAATTTGTTACAAGTTTTTTAGACAAACTTTTGTTACAAATTTTCTCTGGGAAAACGATTGTCTGATTTTCTTCACTCTAAATTTTTATGATTTTTATAATTTTTTTAAAAAAATACAAGAAGTTCATGTTAAAAATTTATTAATAAATTTTATAAATTCTTCTATGAGAGTAAATTTCTTGATCTTTTTACACTTCTATATTTTGATATATTCTTTGTATGTTGTTTATAATCTTCATAAAATTTTTATAAAATTATAGGTTTCATTGGATTTAATCTTTTTATGATAAATATTATATATTTAGTTTTCTAAAAAACTTCAAGAGTTAAAACATTTTTTCAAACTTTTGAGAAATGATATTAACCATCGATCAAAAATATCTAGAGATATTCGGAGAATTATATTCTTCAATTGAGTTAGGTATAGAGAAAAATCTTAAATTTGTTACTTTTTCCTTGTTTGAAAATTTATATAAATTGAATAACTGTTAAGTGGATGAGTTGGTTGGAGTTTCCTTTTAAGGATAAGAAAACTTAGTAACTCATAGAATACCAGACAAGTTAGAAATTTTTGAAAAATCTAAGGTATAAACTTCTTTATTCGCTTCTTATAAAAAGTCAGAAAAGTACATCATCTTTATCTAGATTCTAGAATTGTGGCTATTTTGACGAAAAACTATCTCAATCCAAGGAAAGGATGTAGGGATACGCTCAAGTTATAAGACATATATGTTTTGTATTTTCTTTGTAATATGAGAAAATTTAATCTTGTCAAGTTTGTATTCCTTTTCATAGAGGTCATCTAATGTGGGAATATAAAGTCGAAGATTCTCTTATTTATGAGTTTCATAAATAGTTTTTTGGTAAACTTCATGGAATTACAAAAAAAAGATTAAATATACTATATTGAGGGATAAATCTTATTTTATTAGCGATGAAACAATAAAAAATACGAGACTTGTGTATATTACATCTCTAAATAAGTTCATTGACAAGTTGGATAAAACTGCATCTGAAGTAGAAATAGAGAAGTTAAAAGAAAATGTGTTAGAAAAAAGGAAGTTAGGTGAAGTTTCCCCTTCGTTTTATAAGAATAAAGCTAAGAAAATATATGATGAGGATTTTCTTAGCTTCATGAAAAAGAAAGAAGAAAATAAGCTTGATGGTTCGAGTTTTAGACTAGATAAGGCTGGGGATTTGGATGTCAAAGAATAAACTTATAAGAAGCTGCATGAAGAAGAAAACAAGAAAATAGAACAACAAAAATATAATCAATACAAGATAGATAAAGATTTTTTTAAAAGGAGTTGAACAAGCATATTCAAAATTTATAGTTTCTACTCAATTAATTACTCAGACTATTATACCTTTGTCCATTATGACTTTCTCCATTTCACATTTTTCCGTTGTTCAACCAAAAGGATAATCAACACAAATTTCATAACAACCTTTGTCCATTGAAAAGAATAAAGGGAAAGAAGTTGCAGAATAAAAATCTCATTCTAAAAATGTGGAAGCTATAGTTGGGAAAATTGTTGAAAAGAAAGGGAAAGGTTCAAAGAGGAAATAATATTAAATTACTAAAGAATTTAAAAAGGATTTAGATATTAAGGAAATGTTAGCTGCTTCCTTAACCTCCTTATCAGCTCAATATGATAAATATGCCTCTATAAGTATTTCAAATACAGATAAAACTTCAGAATAAAAAGATCATTTCTCACAAAAAAAGGAATTGGACATAGAGGAATATAAAAAATAAGAAAAAAATAAAGAATTTTAAGTTTTACAAGTTTTTGAAAATCAATCAGATGGAAGAAAATAAGAAGCTTATGACATCCCGTATTTTAATACTATTTAATTCATGATTTATTATATAAAGGTACACATAATACAACCCCAAAAGATTGTGAAGCCTAGTGTCTTTGGGAAATTAGGCACATAGCATTAAAACTTTAAATAGTAATAAAATGAAATTATTGAAAACTTCCTTAACATGCTCCTAAAATTCCACCGTTCTTCTAAAATTGCATGGGATAACCTGATGACGTACATAAGAAAGGGGTGATATATAAAGCTTAATAAGGGAATAAACAAATAATAACATAAGGTAAAGTATTACATTTAATACAAGAGGCATATCAAGGTAACATAAGAGGTTTTGACATCATAATATTGAACAATGAGGCATAATATAACATGATAGCATAAAGGCAACATGGGAATGTGACAACAACATAAAACATGACATCATAAACACAAGTAAAGGCTAACCACCAAGTAAAAATAAAATAGTGTGATTAAGATAACATTCTGAACACCATATATGACATATCATGAGATTAAAACATTACTCAATTCATTAGAGGGATATATAATTTTGGTCCCACCCGTCACTTTCATATAATGTACATGCATAAGTGTGCCACACATATCATACAACATAAGGATGTATTTCATCACTTTTAAACCCAAGATTAAGTAGTGGGGGTTACATAAATGTAAATACCAAATAAAATAAGGATAAGTAAAACTATTTTAATATCCTTTAGTGGAAATGGATATGGGTATTCACTACACAAATGTTTGGCATGAAAAATCACATAATAATTTCAGCAGCATAATAGGTGTACATAAAGGTTTATAGAAGGGGTGAATGAGATAGAAAGGGGAATACAATTACTTGGGAATAACAATTACAATAATATATGTGTGTAAAAACATATCCCAACTTGAAATTTGGAAATCAAAATGCATTACATAAAGAATGTTCTTGAATAAAGAGAAGGAGATGATCCATTACATTGAGAGAGAACTTTTAAAAGCTTGGGAGGAGATTATTAAGAGTTTTTGGGAACCCTGGGAGGACTTTAGAGAGGTAAGGGAAAATTAATTTCATGATAAAAGGGTTTTGAGTGAATAGAAATGGTATTTTTGTGGGTTTATATAGCAAAATAGAGGATAACTCTTTATTAATTTTCAAACTTAGGTTTTGGACTCTATATGATAAAGTAATCCAAACCAAAAACCTTCCCATAGTTTTTCCCATGTTTTCTACCAAAATTAATTGGTTTTAATTATTTTATAAGTTTAATAACTTATATCATTAAAATAATACTCTTAGTGATGTAGAAGTGAGTCATTCTTACAAAGAATTGATTTTAAAACCTTAAAATATAATATAGGTTTTAGAAGATTCATTAAGGGTGTATAAAATTAATAAATTAACTTAAAACAAATTATTTTAAAGGTGAAATATGTATTTTATTTTTTATACCTTTTATGGCATATATTAAATCACTTTTGGGTCATTATGATTTCATAACACGTACCATATATTTATATTGTATTTAAATTTTACTCAAAAAATTGATTGTCTTAAAAAATTATGGAAAATTCATCATTGGATAATTTTGATGGGTTAATTTTAAAAATAATATTTATTTTATCAAAATAATTCTCTAAATATGACAATTTACACTTTTAAATCAAAATACCTATTTATTGAAATTACTCATTTTTTACAATAACATTTTTCTAACCCTTATAACAATTACATTTGACTTCATAAAATTATATTATCATTTATATTTAATAAATATTATTTAATAATAATATTGTATTAAAATATCATTTATTTCAAAAATTCTTAAATTCATCGAAAATAGTGTCTTGATTGAAACTATATATTTCCCAAAAATACACTATGCATTTCATCGTATCATAATCTAATTTTTATCAAACTCATCATTTAATCATTTAAAATGTAATATTAAAAAGGGATAAATATAATCATTGTTTAATTAAAATAAAATATATAAATTCCTATTATGAGGGTCTAGATACATAGCCCTTTATCACACCAGTGAATTCCCTAAGGGTAAGGTGTGTGATGATGATATTTTCTTAGGGTGGTTTGATGCGAATGGTTTAGGCCGTGATCTCAATGAGCTTGAACTTATCCCGTAAATAGTTTTGCTCATTCATTATTTATTGAATATATAATTGAGATTAATCAAGGGGAAATCCCAATGATGTTATCTATCTTAGAAGCTCTGATAAATGGGCTTTATAGGGTATTATCTTACTAGTCCAGGTCATCGATTCTTCCGTCTGTGTCAATTGGACTTTATCATAAAACTTTATATATATTACTAATATGATCATTGTTCAATGAATACATTATCAATGGTTATTATTCTTAATGGTCTTTTAAATTTTATAGGATATAACATTCCAAAATAACCAAAGTATTGCATGTGTTTTTTATAACTTCATGCATTTATTCATTCAAAACGAAAAGGAATTTCATTTATAAAATTTTGGGTCATTACATTATTCCTAACTTAAAAAATGTATCCCTTGAAATTTTCATTTCATACACTAAAATAGACGAGGTTACTTATATTTTATCACCTCTTCTAGTCCCCATGTCACTTCCTTAAACTTTTGGTTCACCATAACACTTTGACCAGGTGAGTTGTTTTGTTTTATAGAAACTTGTCTCTATTATCTAAGACCTCCAACAACTTATACTCATATGAAAGATTATTCTCCAATGGTAACACCTCTGGATTTGTTACATGTGAGGGTTCTAGTATGTACTTCCTCAATAGGGATACATGAAACACATCATGTACTTGAGATAGGTTAGGTGGGAGTGTTATTCGATAGGCCACCGCTCTGGTGTGATCAAGGATCACAAAGGGGCCAATATATCTAGGACTAAGATTTCCCTTATTTACAAACCTCATGACTTTATTCCATGGTGATATATAAAGTAACACTTTATCTTTGACCTCAAACTCTGGATTACATCGACGATTGTGTGCATATATTTTCTGTAAACTTTGTGTGTATTTCATATGATGTTGAATAGTTTTAACCTTTTCTATCATTTTTTAGATAATATCAGTTCCCATCAGCTTACACTCTCCAACTTCATCCCAAAATGTTAGAGTCTGACACCTCTTCCCATAAAGATACTCATAAGGTATTATTTGAATACTAGAATAGAAATTTTTGTTCTATGGGAACTCTAATAGGGGAAGGTGGTGGTCCCAGTATCCTTGGAAATCCATTAAACATGATCTCAACATATCCTCTAGAGTTTGAATGGTCCTTTCAGACTGTCCATCTATATCAAGGTGATAAGCAGTGCTAAATCTCAGTTTTTTTCATCTAATACTCACTGAAGGCTTATCCAAAACATTGAGGTAAACCTCAGATATTGATTAGATACAATATAGAGTAGAACTCCATACAATCTTACCACTTACCTTATATATATCTTGGCGTGTTGGTCAAGAGATAAATCTTCCTTGATAGGAATGAAATGTTACAAATTTGTAAGGCGACTACTACCCAGATGGCATTATTTTTTAGGTTCCCTAGGGAGTCTTATGATGAAATACATGGTTATGTTTTCCTATTTCTATACTATTATGGGAAATAGTCTCATCATACCATTAGACTTATATCATTCCACCTTGACTTGTTGGCATACCATGCATTGAGTTGCAAATTCCATAATTTCCCTTTTCATGTTATCCCACCATAATTTTTGTTTCAAATATCTATACATCTTAGTGCTTCTTGGATGAATAGAGAAGGATGAGCTATTAATATCATCCAGAAGTTCCCTTTTCACCTCTAGTTTTGACGGGACACATGTCTGGGTTCTAAACATTATAACTCCATCTTCAACAAAACTGAACTTTGGAATATTCACTATATTCTTTTTTATCAACTCATCATCTTTCTAGGCCTCCTTGATCCTCTAAATAATGGATGCTTGTGTAGTTATTTTAACAAGATAGGATGAATATACTCTTATTATTTTAATGTATATCCTTTTCATGTCCAAGAAGATTGGGTTCCTTGAAATCCTCACCATGGATAGAGTTATGGGATCCTTTCTACTCAGAGAATCTACCACTTTGTTTGCTTTTCCATGATGATAATGGATTGAAAAACCATAATCATTGATCAGATCTAACCACCTTCGTTGGTTCATATTAAGATCCTTTTATGTGAATATATACTTGAGACTTTTATGATTCATATATATGTCACACTTTTCTTCATAGAGGTAATGTCACCATATCTTCAATGTGAAGGTCACTAATACCAATTATAGATCATACATTGAGTAGTTATACTCATAGATATTTAATTAGCAGGAGGCATAGATTATAACTTTGTCATTTTTCATGAGTATACAACCTGATCCCTTTTTGGATGCATCACTTTAGATAAAAAATACTTCTCCACTGGTGGGTAATATGAGCATAGGTGTAATGATTATCTTCTTCTTAATCTCCTTAAAACTTTATTCATAATCACCAGTACAGAAAAACTTAACTCTCTTCTGAGTAAGATTGGTAAGTGGGATTTATAATCATGAGAATTTTCTCAAAAATCAATGATAGTACCCAACTAATCCAAGGAAACTTAGGATTTATATCATAGATATTGGCATTTCCCATCCTTTAATCACCTCAGTTTTTGAAGGATCTACAAATATCTCTTTACTAGTGATAACATGTCATAATAAAGTTACTTTCTCCAAAAAAACTCACATTTACTATACTTTTCAAATAATTTTTCCTTTTAAGAGGTCTTTAGTACAATATTTAAATTCACCTCATATTCCTCCTTTATTTTGGAGTAGATAAGAATATCATTTATAAAGACTACCACAAATTTATCAAGGTAGATAGCTGGAGCATTATTGAGTCCAAATGGAATCACTATGAACTCGTAGTTCCCATAACTTATACAAAAAGAAGTCTTGAGGATATCCTCATTCTTCACCTTTACTTGATAATATACTGATCAAAGATCCACCTTAGATAAGTGTTGGGCTCCGCGTAGCTGATCAAACAAGTCATAAATCTATGGAAGGTGATACTTATTATTTATTGTGATATTATTGAGCTCATGATAATCAATGTATAGGATCATTAACCCATCATTTTTATCAATTAAGAGTATCACTACACCCCATGGTTAAGCACTTGGGTGTATAAACCTTTTATCCATATTCTACTGTAATTGTTTCTTCAACTCCTCAAGTTCAATAATGTCCATTATGTATGGAGTCTTGGATATTAGAAAATCTATAAGTATGAGCTTAATTGAGAACTAAAAATCACGACTAGGGGGAAGACCAAACAATTATTCAAGAATCACATAAGTGGATTCACTTACAATGGGAATGTCATCAAGGATGATATTTTCTTTTGTATCAATAATTTGAGATAGATACACTTTCTTATAAGGTAATAATATCCATTCTTGAGATGTTGGTACCAAATACGATTTATCCTCCTCCTTGAACCTATATATAATTAGAGGGAAATTCATGACATAGAGGGTAATTTCATTCTCTTAGAAATTTATGTTGGTTCTATATAAGTAAAGTCAATCCATGTATATAATTGTATCAAATTCCACTAAATGTGGTATTACAAGGTTTGATGGGAAATTCATCTCATAAACATGGATAAGGGATGAGTTATATTCTTGGAATGCAATAATTAACACATTCTCCATCTTCACCGATAACTCAACTTCCATGTTTTGAGGTGACCTTTGAATAGTTCTACTAAACTTGCATGATATGAAAGAATTTTTAGAACTAAAATCAAAAGGTACATTAACTATTATTGAATGAATAACTAGCATAATTTTCACCACTTTGTTGTCGGGATCCACCTTAGAAGTTGTGATTACATAAGCTCACCCTTTATCTCTAGGCCTTGGAGGTTGTTTTCATCAGTTTCCATCGACAACCCTTGACCTAGGGAATTGATTCACATAGTTTCCTTGTTACTTTCAATTGAAACATTGTAAACTAGGTTGATATTTGTATAGATAATTCCTTTCTTTCATCACATTGGTGGGTTTCTCCCATAAACAATCACTAGCCATGTGTCATTCCTTCTCACACCTAAAGCATTTCTTGACCATCTTTAGGTAATTTCCGGGATGATACTTCTCACACTTTTGACAAGTGGGATGATGGAATTTTTGAACCCCATAAGATTTTTCCATCACATCACCAGAATTAAAATCCATTATCCACTTCTTGTATCAAGTCCCAAGAGACCCTTTAGATTCTCTAATATTCATTTTGATTTTGAGGGCACATCAAACAATTTTCTTGTAGTTTTTAAAGTCCCACATGGATAAGGATTTTAGTAAATTCATATTTATACCATTATAGAATTGGTCAACTTTATATTTTGGGGAAATGAAAAAGGTAGAGGTTTATCATGTAAGTCTTATGAATTTTGACTCATATGTCCCGATGGATTCATCATCCTTTTACTTGAGGCTAAGGAAATACCTCTCTATTATAAGTCAGTGAGTGTGAGAAAAATATTTGTCAATTTTTTTGGAATTCCTTCCACTCCATCGTGTTGATATCCTCCTTGGGATTTGTATTTTTTACCAATATTCACCATTGATCAGATTCTCCCTCCATATGGTAAATATCCATCATGACCTTCTCTTTCTCAGATCATTAAAAGATGAAGAAGATCTTTTCAGTGGATTTTATCCATTGCTCCATGATTAAGGGGTCAAAAGATCTATCGAAAGTCATAGGACTTTCTTTCATAAAGGTCTCAATTGAAACTTTCTCTTTCTTAGGGGGATTCAAGTGTTCCTCTTGATTCAAGATTCCATTTAAAATTTGATTCAATTGAGAAATTATTGTTATGAAGTTCACGATTCCTTCTCCCATTGGTTTGTGAATTTCATTTGGGTAATCATCACATTGTTCTTTATATTGGTTGTTTACTCAGTTCCTCCCACTCCTAACCATTGACTAAAAATAAAGAGAAAATTAGGGATGATTATTTTTAAACTATTAAACACATAAATGAGAAACCATGAACATGAAAGGGATAAATCATAAATTACATTTATTCTTTAACCTATGAATTTCTAGATTACAATCTAAGTTATCCAGGATCTACTTAATAACATAAAATCTTATGGGAATTTTTTGTTCCCTTAATAATGTTTTGTAAATAGATTATGAATTTAACAAAGAATATCCCCTAATATTTTCAAATCATGTGTGCAACAAGGCCCATTGTTGTGCACTAGGTAATGATCGAGTCCAACTCAATGTTCCCTTTTCGGAGTTATTACCTCTATGTACATCTGTGCTAGAGCCACATCCACTTGTAGAATCCAAACAAGGATTTATTTTCTTGAAAACCACTTAATCTACACTTTACCAAAATTTAGGGATGTTTTACTATGTTTAGTATTATCCTTAAGGCTTTTACTAGAGTTTTATAATCCTAATCCAAAAAATAACTAGGTTTTTCTCTAATATCAACTAAGAAATCGCATATTTTAATACTCTTTAATTCATGATTTATTATATAAAGGTACACATAATACAATCCCAAAATATCTTAAAGCCTAGAGTATTTGGTAAATTGGTTACATAACATAAAAAATTTCAATAATAATATAATTAAATCATCGAAAACGTCTTTAACATGCTCCTAAAATTTCATCATTCTTCTAAAACTGCATGCGATAACCTAAGGATGTACATAAGAAAGGGGTGAGCTATAAAGCCCGATAAGGGAATAAACAAAACATAACATAAGGTAAAGTAGTAAATGTGATCCAAGAGGAATATCATGGTAACATAAGAAGGGTGATAATAATAATATTGAATAATGAGGCGTGATATAACATGATAGTATAAAGGCAACATGGGAATGCGACAACAACATAAAACATGACATCATAAACATAAATAAAGGATAAATGCCAAGAAAAAATAACATACTGTGCTTATTATAACCTCTCGTATTCCATACATGTAATATCATGAGATTAAAACATTACCCAATGAATCAGAGGACTATATAATTCTAGTCCCACCCATCACTTTCATATCATGTACATGCATAAGTGTGCCACATAGATTATACAACATAAGAATGTCTTTCATCAATTTTAACCCCATGATTAAGGAGTTTGGGTTACATAAATATAAATCCCAAATCAATTAAGGATAGGTACAACCAGGTGAATACCCTTGAGTGTAAATGGAGATGATCATTCACTACACAAATGTTTTTGCATGGAAAATCACAAGATAATTTTGGCCGCATAACGGGTATACATAAAGGTTTATAGAAGGGGTAAATGAGGGAGAAAGGGGTATATAATTACTTAAGAATAATAAGTAAAGTAATAGGAATGTGTGAAAACATATCCCAACTTGAATAATTCGAAATTATAAGGCATTACATAAAGAAGGTGCTTGAATAAATAAGAGAAAGAGAGGATCTATTACCTTGAGAGGGCACTTCTAAAAGCTTTATAGGAGATTATTAAGAGCTTTAGGGAACCTTGGGAGGAATATAGAGAGGTAATATCAGAGTAATTTCATGATCCAAGAGTTTTTAGTGAAGATAAATTAGAGTTTTGGTGGGTTTATATAGAAAAATAGATGAGAATTCTTTATTAATTTCCAAACTTAGGTTTTGGACTCTATATGATAAAGTAATCAAAATCACAAAACTTACCATGATTTTTACCCATGGTTTATGCCAAAGTAAAGAGGTTTTAGTTATTTTAAATGTTTAAGAACTGATATCATTAAAATAATACCCTTGGTGATGTGGAAGTAATTTATGTTTACAAATAATTGATTTTAAAACCTTAAAATATAATATAGGTTTTGAAGGATTCATTAAGGGTTTATAAAATTAATCAAATATCCTAAAAAAAAATTATTTTAAAGGGTAAATATTTATGTGGTTTTGGATACCTTTTATGGAATATATTACGTCACTTTTGGGTCATTATTATGTCATAATATATACCATATATTTATACTATATTTATTTTTTACCTGAAAATTCGACTGTCTCAAAAAATTATGAAAAAACACCATTGGATAATTTCAAAATGATGATTTCAAAAATTATATTTATTTTATCAAAATAATTATCTAAATATTATAATTTACACTTTTAAATCAAAATAACCATTTATTGAAAATATTGGTTTTTTACAATAGTAGTTTTCTAACCCTTATAAAAATTACATTTGACTTCGTAAAATTACATTATCATTTATATTTAATAAATATTATTTAATAATAATATTTTATTAAAATATAATTTATTTTAAAAATTCTTAAATTCATCAAAAATAGTTTCATGATTGAAACTATATATTTCCCCAAAAATAAACTTTGTGTTTCATCGTATCAAAATCTAATTTTTATCAAAATAATTATCTAATAATTTAAAATATAATATCAAAAGGGGATAAATATAATAATTGTTTAATTAAAATAAAATATGAAAATTCATACTATTATATTCTAGATACATATCCCTTTATTACACCAGTGAATTCCCTAAGCGTAAGGTGCGTGATGGTGAGATTTTCCTGGGGTGGCTCGGCATACATGGTTAGGGTCATGATCTTGATGAGCTTGGACTTATCCTATAAACGGTTTCATTCATGCTTTAATTTTTGAATATAAGTTTGGTATTGATCAAGGGTAATTCCTAGTGATGGTATCTCCCTCTAATGCTCTAATAAATGAGCTTCATAGGGTATGATCCTACTGGTTGATGCCATCGCTTCCCCTGTCCATGTCAATTAGACTTTATCATAACCCTTTATATATAGTACTAATATTATCATTGCTCAATGAATATATTATCAATGATTTTTATGCTTAATGTTATTTTAAATCCGACAGGATATAACATTCAAAAATAACCAAAGTAGTGCATGTTTTTTTATAACTTCATGCATTTATTCGTTCAAAAAGAAATAGAATTTCTTTTATAAAAGTTCAAGTCATTACAAAGTTGGAACTTATAGACCTTTGGATTTGTCTATTACAGAAGTTTCTTCCAATTCAACTCATTCTTCTCCCAACACAATTCCTCAAATAATAGAAATGATATCTAATTATTTCAATGAAGTTATAAAGAATATTAAAGTTTTTCATCACTAATTTCCTTACATTCAAGTGAGTTGTAAGTACATACAAGGAAAGATTGACTTTTTGAAAAATTTAAATTCATTGAAATACCTAGATGAAACTATGATTCATAATGAATTATATTTCAAATAATTAAAGGGAAAATCTAAAATGGAATCAAGCAATTTGAAACAAGTTTTTAGATGGATCAAATATACAGAAGCAGGAATAAAGTTTTATGATGTCTAAATTGATGGGATAAGAAAATCAACAAAATCATTTTTCAAAGATTACAAGGGATATCAATTAGAAATTAAATGAAATAAAAAGAGATATTGACAATATTAAGTCTCTTTAAATTACTCAAAATGATGAAATCTTAGAATAAGGAAAGAATATTCAAGTTATATAAGAATATGTGTCAAGGTTGAAGCAAGAGAATAAGAAGATAAAAGCTATAGAAGAAGATGTGTTGAATCTGAAGCAAGATAATAGAAAGATAGTACTTCTTGAAGAGGAAGTGGGATGTATGAAATCATTTTTTGATGAATCTTAGAAGTATCAGGAAGGTGTAAAGAAGCTGAAATTCATTATGATTTTTTTCAAAGAAAGACCATTATTTTCTACTAAACTCTGGATTTTTTTGTAATAATGTAGACTTACATTTTTTGATGTATACATTTCTATGAATATTATTCCACATAATTTTGGATAGATTTTTCTCTAATTTATTTGAATGAATGTATTGGATACATATTGTGGATGAATGTTTGTTTTCATATAAATTGTTTTATTGTTTTTTCCTTAACATTTTAGGTACACTTTCTACCTTTCCCACGAATCTTTTTGAAAACCAAAAAGGGAGAGAAAAGTGAGAAAAAATAACTTTCAAACACAACATTGAGATAAAATTTGTTCAATAAAGGTGATAAATGGAGAAATAGGTAAAAAGGTAAAGTTCATAAATGTGTAATTTAGGGGGATTAAGTATTTTCAAAGTTATTTAAACTTTATTTTTTCTCTTTGGAAGTTGTGTTTTTTTATTTTCTAAAAATTGAGAGATTTTTGAGTTGAAAGTTTACTTTCTACACTTTCTAACCTTAATTTTAAAAATCACAACATACTTCCTTAAATACTTTATTTTATTAACTTATACTTTCCAAGTGTTTATAATGTTTTTTGTAGGAAAAATATTTTACCGGATGTAGAAATAATTTATCATCAGATGGAACTTACTTAACCTAAAGAACCTATAATTTTTTACATAATATGGATACAATTATATTAGATATATAGTTATAAATTCCAATTGAAAAATTATAACCAAGTCTCACTGGATGATGTTTTACCTAGTCCACCAGAAAAACTTCATCAAATGGAGGAAAAAATTATCTTAAGATATATATCCATAAATTCTATCAGACAAATAATTATATTATAGAAAATGAACAAAATTAATTCTATAAGAATAACAAAGTTCATTATACCAAATGGAATTATTAAGAATTACAATGGTGCTACAAAGGTGACCATTAGATGAAGTAATGCTGAACCTTTTGAAGAGAAAATTGAGTTTGTATAAATTCATTACAACCAACTCTGAAGAATGTGGAATATGATTGTTGGATATTTTCTTATAAATATAACCCACATTCAAGGAGGAGTAAGCTTTTGAAACTCAATATTTTGAAGCTTTTTCATCATTAACTATCTAAAGTTATTGTGAAGAGTTTATGATATCTTATTACATTGAGAGTGATTTATTGTAATATTTATAGAGTTTTCTTCTTAAATAATATATGTGAGGATTTATTGAAAATACCTTAAGAATATCTATGATTGTAATAATTGTGTTTCCGATCTTTGTGATTAAGGGATCTCAAGGTTTTAAGAGATAAATTTTTGTCCGATCTTGCTGATTGAGGGTTCCCTCATATAGGGAAATCGAAGCTATGTCTGATTTGATGATTGAGGACTTCCTTATGTGGAAGGAAGACCCAAAGATAGGGTAATATATCATGGATATATTTAGTTTTATTAAAACTCCATTTACACTAAACGTTAAAGTGTGGATATTTCTTTTATAAAGTTTCTATAAGTTTTCTTAAGAACATTATAAAGTTTTGTTATATCTTGTCTTTAAAATCTACCTTTTTTGTGCCTATTTAAGGAAAGTTTCATACATTAGTTATAAAGATTCCCTAAACTTTTATTTTATAAAGTATGAGTACAAAATTTTCTCCAATTACTTTATTTTATATCGAAAAAAGGTTTTTCTGAATTATCATCTTAAGAGGATAGTGAAGTTAGTTAGTTTTATTTTATAAAATAAAATTCAACCCCCTCCTATAGTCTTTTTTATACTCTTACAATACTATAATAGGGTACATGGAGGTTAGAATCAATGGTCCAAAGAAATCACCATCTCTCATGTTATATCCAATGATCAGAATGCCAATGGTTGAAGAAAATGAAGGGTTGAAACTTAGAGCATGGAGTATTAATGATTTAGGAATCATGACATCCACATAATTAATATTTCATAAAAATCTATATTGAATGTCATAATTCCATATAATCTCATAAAATATTCACTTAAAAAAATCTGTGATAAAAACAAGTGAAACTAAAGTAACTTAATTTCCTATCATGCTACCGCATTAAAAACCTTACCATAAAAAACTTGTGGGAAAACATGATGAAGGGAAAGTAAATCATTCCCAACTCCCTATCATAAGACCATGATATAATTTTTAGTAATCACATCCTAATTTTATAAACCATTTTCATAAAAGGTTGTAGTTGGGAATGCCTCTATTAACAAATCTTCAAGATTACCAAAATACATTATTTGTTGAATATCAATCTCACCATTCTTTTGAAGTTCATGAGTGAAAAAGAATTTTGGTGAAATATGTTCTGTCTTATCACCTTTGATGTATTAAATCTTCAATTACTTTATACAAGTAGAATTATCTTTGTATAATGCAATACCCTATGTACGTATAGGTTAGGAAATTTAGGAGTAATTTGATTTTTTATTTAGCAGATGATTCATTTTGAGAACTGGGACTCATAATGAGGTTTTGAGGGTTTGAAAATCCCTAAAGGATGTTTTTGGATGAGTATTAAAGCTCAGTTGGTGATTTAGATGTGCAAGATAAAGTTAGAGAAGAGTTAGGTGGTTAGGGATTTTGAATTTCTATAGCATAAGCCACTAGTTAACCGATGATATGAGTAGTGACCCAACACACTGCCTAGGTCCACAGGCCAGCTGATGAGCCACTGGATTGCCAGTGAGACCAAGTTGCTAACGGGTGGGGTCAGGTGGGTTTTTTAGAAAGGGTAATTTAGTATTTTTGATGTTGGGTCCCTCAGGATTTATCATGAAAGAGAAACCTGGAGAGGTACATTTATCTTGATTTTCCCCTCTCCATCCTCTTTTGTTTTCCCTTCATCCGAGGGTGATTTCAAGTGCATTTTCACAGAATATTCAAGGTATGACCTTTATTTCCTTTTTTTCTTGATCCATCCATCACAAACCTTGATTTTTTAGTGATTTTATTTAGGAAATTAGTGATGATTTCATCGGATCATAGTAAAATTGTTTGATATTGATGAGTCTTTCACTCTGCTTGTGTAAAGGATGTCCTAAGATGATGTCTAAACATCACTTCCCAACATTTCATCAAATTTATGTTATATTGCTGAATTTATTAATTTTTTTATTTAAATTAAATTAAATTGTTCATTCAATCTTTGTCTCATGTTGGTGATTTTTCTCAGGATAGACCCATAGGCACATCGAGAACCTTCTAGGTTCATTTGGTCTAGGTTCTGGTGCGGAAAGTGTACCAAGTGAGTTTTCCAGTGTTATGCCTAATTGGTTTAATTATAAAATTAATTAATATTGATAGAATTAATTAATGGGATGTCATGGCCTAGGTTTTAGGGTGCACCAGAAGTGATTTGCAACCTATGGGTTGAGGTTTAAGCAAGCGATTATGTCTTGGTGAGTGTTTAAGCACTTATGTATAATTTAAGAAAACTTAAATTTAATTATAATTTGTTAGTTAATTTTAAAATTATCTTAAATAAATAAATTAAATGTTTTCCCCTTAGTTAGGGTATCATAATGATGGGTAATGGTCAAGCGGTCCTAGTCAGGTCTCGGTAAGAATAGTTGGGCAGTAAATTAAAGAAGGAAAAGGCTTAGAATGAGGTAGGTGGTACTTATGAATTTCCATTTGGTATGTTAAATTTTACTTATATATTAAATATGGCATGTTATATGTGGTCTCACCACCAATGATGAACGACCTTATTCAATTAAACGGAGCATTTAATAAATATTAAATGAATATTTTATATTTAAAATGAAATGTATAAGAATTATAAAAGTAAGATGTTAGGGACCTTAAAGGGACATTGATTGGTGACTGGAAAACCCAATTGTTAATGGATGTTAATATAATTATAACTATGTACCTTGTGAAATGTGAACCCTATAACAACCAAGACTTTTTAGGTACCTTACACCTTACTTTCAACCCATTTTATGTATTTTTGAGTTATTTTGTGCTTGGGTGGAGACTCAGGTATCTCATGATTGGTTTTGGAGGGTTTTATAGGCCTTTAAGAGGATTCATGGATAGTGAACGATTATAGATAACCATGTGACATTCCCTAGAAAACTATGTGACTTGGGACAGAGGTGAAAATAATAGTTAGCACATGGTTTGCCAAACTGTGCAACCAAACTGTATAGGAGCCCAAAATAGGTAGAGAGACTCACACAATTGGTGCATGATTTAGTAAACTATGTGACCAAAGCATGTGAATAGTTTTTGTTGGTCAAAGTAGAGTACTCAATAGGGGGTGAATTGAGTATATATAAAAAATCTTGTTTGAAAGGTTTTCTTAAAAAGGTTCCCCAATAAAAATAAATACAGACCAGTTAATCAAAGTAATACGGTTATGAAAGTTTTACTATTTAAATAAATTCTTAGAAGATTGATTAATTCTCAGTAATCTTAATATCAGTTATTAATATTACTTTTTAAGCTATTATAATAAGGCAAGATAATTATAACTTCTTTCCAAGAGTAACTATCAAAGTAAATTTAGTGATTTATGAATTATACAGTAAAACAAAGAAAACTAAATTAAACAGAACCGCATATATAAAACAAGTGGTTCAGTCTCAAGCCAAGACCTAATCCACTCTACTTAGTGATCACCTTCCACCAAGCAGTTTATATTAATAAACTTGATCCACACCTTGGATCGGGGTAAACAACAATGCACAGTATTGTCCAGGTCACACGACCTCTTCCACAGTTCTTCATGGGTATAAACTACTAGGTCACATAGGGACCTCTTCCACACTTATCTGTGAGAGTAAACAAGTGTAAAAGGATGTGAGAGGAAGGATATCTTGTATCCTATAGTTTAATGTAGGAGACAATGTGTGTTTTTATATAGACACACACACACTGCTCGAAAACTAAAAACAATACACAACAGAGAAAAGATGATGAGATAAGGTTATAAGTGCTCTGAGTGTTATTCTATGAAACTCTGGAATTCTAGGATGAAGAATATGTAATAATCAAGCACTCTTGTGAGAAATAGAGTATCGTAAGTCTGGTGCTTTGGTTTCTAGTTATATCTGGATCGTCTTCTTCGTGGAGTTTGTATTTCGAAGATATTATTATCTCTGATATATGGTATTCCAGATTTTGGATTAGTGAACGCTTCGTGTGTTCTTTAGATGTATCTTGTTGCATGTGTCGGTCCTTTTCGCAAGAATGCTCGCACTTCTTCTACTCTATCATGTATAAGTTTTTAGGCCACACTTGTCTTCTTATTCTTGGAGTGCATGTCTTGGAGCCAACATGATGCATGTATTCTATACCTTGTACCTCGTACTGTTAGGTGACATGTCTACAAAGAAATATTAATTATTTCAGTGCATTTAAAAGGACTCAAATATGACCGTTAGAAATTAAATTGAAAATGAAAAAAAGATTAAAGAACGGTGTCACAGTCTGTCTGGAAATGGTGTCACGTGAAAATGGTGTCACCATGAAACAATGTCTTCTTCTTTGCCTTTGAGTGGTGAGAAATTCATAATGGCATAGTTGTATAGAGATAAGGAACTGATTAGCACATATGCAGTGTTAGGATCATGGTGTCTGGTCCTTTGCCAAACTTCGAACGGTGTTTGGGTCACGGTGTATGGTCACAGTGTTTGGGTCACGATGTTTGGTCACGGTGTTTGGGTCATGGTGTTAGGTCATGGTGTCTGGGTCTTGGTGTCTGGGTCATGGTGTCTGGTCAGAGTGTCTGGGTCCTTTTCTAGAAAACCAAAACTGGTGGCAGACTCACGGTTTCTCAGACTTAGCTAAGTATTTGTATATAGACTTAAGCATTAATATTCAAAGAATGAATTAGACTTAATAATTCATGAAATAAATCATTATAGACCAAAGTTAAATATAGTTTACAATAATCAAACATGATTTATAGAAATTAAGATCTTGAGAAAATTTATGTAAAGCATAAATAAATCAACCATCTTTACACATGACTTGAAATAGATTAAACAGAATGTATAGGATTTGTGATCATTAAAACATTATTAAAACATGAGGATTCCAACAATCTCCCCCTTTTTGATGATCACAAATCATATGAGTGAGATATATATTCTCAGTGTGTTGTGTGTCCCTTAGTGTATGGGTCTCTTCTCCTTTTGGTATTATCAAAAAAAGTACAAAAGTAAATAAGAGAATAGTTAATAAGAGTTCATAGTGCATTAGATGGAGAAAGACATGTCATTACAAATAGTAGGAAACAAAAATACAAAAATAAACCTATTAAAAGATAGTGTTCACTGTTCTTCAACACTGACCGTCTTCTCTTTGTCCTTGGAAGCAGCATCAGGAGAAGCCACAGGAGCAGAGGTAGAAGTGGAAGTGGGAAGAGAACCAACTGACAGAGACAAAAGATGGAGTCCTTCAAAAACAGAAGGGTCCAAGGTAGGTTTGGTGGAAGACTGAGGTAATTATTGGTCTAGGATAACAGGTCTGATTTGACTCAGATCCTGATAAACAGACATAGAGGTAGAGGAAAAGGTAGTGAATGTGGAAGGAGGCAAACCATGCCGCAAGGGTGCAGCTGCAGGAGCCATAATAGTAGTTCTATACACATGAAGATAAGGCCTCAATAACTTGATGAAGTCAGCAATAATCTCACCACCATACCGCATTGATTTCTCAAAGTCATATTTGTTCTCTATAAACTTGTCTAACAAAGGAGTGAAATCTTTCATCTTTTGAACTTGAGTTTTGAAAGCATGATTGACAGGAGGGATTTTCATATTCTCTACAAGGTACTTGAAATGGTTTGTCATATCATGCTTCAAGAAAATACTATTGAAGTAGAAATCCACCTTCTTAGTAATTTCTTCTTGAGTATCATTTTAAATCTTGGAATGAATTCTTACCAAATCAAGAACTCTGTCACTATTTTTGACAATCACTAATAGAGACTCTTTGTCAAATCCACTGAGCACTGATTGAAGTTCTTCCTTAAAAACCATTCTAAGCAGATAATTGTCAAAGGAAGGTTGAGATGACTATCCAGAGGTACTAGAAGCTATAATAGCTAAAGTAAGGGACTTTAGTTGATTCAGAACTTTCTAGAGACAACCCTTATACTCATCAGTCAATTTGTTGAGACTAATAACAAGATCACGCATTTCATGAACTATTTTCTTGTTTCTTTTAGCCACCTTGTCAGATAAGGAAGTTAGGTTAGGTTGAAGTAGAGAGACAACTTCTAGTGGAATCTGACCTCTAACATCCTCAACAGGATGAGCAACATGATCTGGTCTTGATTTCAACACTCTTTGCATATCTTCAACTATAGATCTGAGAGACTTCATTTCATCACTCAATTGTTTGTTCTCAATTATGACCTCTTGAATTTCATGAAGCATTTTTGGATAAATTTTCCATATGATCTTTTCTAACAACAGGGAGACATCTCTTTCACTCAATTTTTTCATAGGAGAAGGTTCAGTGTTCATGAGATTTTCAACTCTAGCCAATAAGGTAGCTCTAAAGGCTTTCAAATCATCCTTACTTACTAAGGTAGAAGGTTATTTTAAAGGTTCAAGAATAGGTGCTAAGACAGGCTCAGGTTCCTTTGTAGAGATAACTTCAAGAGCAGAGACTGGTTTCAATTGAAACACAGTGGATAGATCAATACCTTTAATTGAGGCTTCTTGGGAATCAACCACATAAAAATATCTAGGGAATTTATACCATGTATCCATAGTGCTTTGATCAACTGGATTAGAAACTTCAACACTTTCTAGATTAGGGTGTTTCTCCCCCTCAACAATTACATCTCTCACAGGACTAAGAGATTTAATTCTTTGATTTAATTCCAAAATTTCATCCCCAGTATCCTCACCCATTTCTTTTCTAACCAACTAAAAGTCTTGCTTCATTATTTCCTCAACAGATGGGATAATCTCAGGAACAACTTGTTCCTCTAGGTGTTCCTTAGAAGTCGATTCTTTCTCAAGAGAAATTTATTCTTCTAAATTCTCTTCCAAAACATCCTTTTCCCTTACAATAACAAAAAGTTATTCTTTAGAAGCATGTTCTTCTTCTAAATCAACAATTTCTTTAGGAATAGGTACTTCCTTCTCAATTATGACATGAGGAACAAGTCCACCGTCTTCCTTATCTAGGAAAATTTTCCTTGTAGGTGAAACAACCTATTCTTCTTCTTCCTCAATAGGATAGTCAGAAATATCATCTGGTTCCAAACCAGGATCAGAAATGTCCTTAGGTCTTGAAGAATGCTCAACTGGGTTGAACTTTTCATAAACCCTATCATTACCTTCCACCCATGCTTTTATCCACAGATTCCAACTGATTTTCATTCTTTTGACTGTATCCTTTGAGATAAAAAATTCATAGTCCTTAATGAATTTTTCATCCGGTCCAACCAACCCTTTAGCATGAAGCATATCAGAGATTAACCTTGAGTAAAACAAGGAGTTTGACTTTGAGGTTGTCTTTATCAACTCACACATATGAAGTATAACATATTTTCATAGGTTAATATTGTGTACATTCTTTATAATATGTATCAAAAATACATCTTGATACTTGAGTGTAGAAAAGTATCCTTTTCTTAGACTAATCATATTCTTAACAAACTTAAACAAAAGTCTAGTTTCACCATCTAGCTCAGCAGCAATAACTCTTCTCTTTGTTTTATTGTTAGTCAAGCTCCACAAGGCTTCTTCTAAAATAAAGATATCACTGGGAGGAGGAGGACCTCTCTGTTAGTCCTCAAAAATTCCCTCATGAGGTATCCTTAGGCAATCATCCCATAACCTCTAAGAAAAAGTACATCTTTGACCATTGATTAAGCTTCTCATAACAAAGACATCTTCTGTATCAAATGAGAATTGAACGAACTGATAAAACTGAGCAACTAGATTTGGATACATCGGCCTAGTCTCCTTTATGAACCAATCCAGCCATCCCTATTCTTTTAGTACTTTCAATACTAAAGACTTACTTGACAAAAAACACTTGGGGTAGATTTCCTTTTATGGCACCACTATTTTGTCAACAAGGTTCGGATTCAAAGGACCCCGGGGCGCTATCTTCGGTGCTATTTTCATCTTCTTCTTTGATCTTCACTCATCAGGAGTTGATGAGGATGATCATTTAATTCTGGGAATTCAACAAAGGTTCGAGAGAGATAGAGAGATCTAAAGTATTGAAGTAGGGCTTATGGTTTGAGAGAAGAGAGCTTGGGTGAAGAAAAGAGTGAAACTTCTTTCATTTTTATCATTTAGGGATATCGAGCATCGAAAATTCAAAAGCATGAGAAAGTAAAATAATAAAACAATCAAGTATAGTAATACAAGTTATAATATGTAAATAAAACAATAAAGTGTCTTTATGGTGAGACTGGAATAGACTTTCATGGTGAGACCACAATGAGTTTTCATGGTGAGACCGTAACGAGTTTTCACAGTGAGACTGTAATGAGTTTTCACAGTATCATCTCTATTATGTGGATTCAAAGTGGTGTGACCATATTGTTTGAAATAGTATGTGCCATACCTTAAATGATAGATAGTAACTATGAGACTGTAAACATGAAAGAACAACTTTTAAGACAGTAAACTATAGAACTGTAAGAGTTAAACGGTAATCTTAAGACAGTGACTTGTGAAACCGTAAACTGTGAAATAATAAGTTGTGAAACAGTACACTTACTACTTAAGATTTATCATTCCCAATTCACGTATGATGTAATCTATTCTTTCAGAATTTAATGGTTTGGTGAATATATCAGCAAGATGATATTTAGTTTCAATGAATTCCAAAGTGATATCACCCTTTTGATAATGGTCTCTCAAAAAGTGATGTCTTACATCAATATGTTTTATCCTAGAGTGTGAAACATGATTTTTTGAGATGTTAATATCACTTGTATTATTACAATTTATAGGTACATACCTGAATTGATAACCATAATATAGTAATGTGTGTTTCATCCATAAAATTTGCACACAACAACTACCAGCAGCTATGTACTCAACATCGGTAGTAAATAATGCAACAAAGTTTTGTTTCTTACTACACCATGATACTAGTGACTTGCCTAAAAAGTGACATGTTCCAGAGGTGATTTTTTTATCTAACTTACAACCACTGAAATCAGCATTAGAATAACTAACTAACTCAAATGATTGTCCTCTAGGATAGAATATTCCGATATTGGGTGTATGCTTAAGGTATTTGAAAATCCTTTTAACAGCATTTAAATGAGATTCCTTAGGGTTTGTGTCACGACCCGTCCCTGTGGGTCTCGAGCCGCAAATCCCCAAGACCGCCTCCAATAGGCCAGGGTCTGGTGACTAGCACCGAGTAGGCATGCTACTAACATGGGAGGCATTTCCTAAAAACCTGTACACACGCACACACATTTCAAAGCCCACAAAGATGAAAAGTAAAAACTACTAAAAAGGAAAAATGCATGCATACACTAAAAACCCAACCAACAGAGTACGAAAGGAAGGTAAAGTACAGTAATGTAAAACCCTAGGCCAAAAGTACAAGCCCACAAAAAGAGAGTCCGTAACAAAGTCCAACCTATAAAGGAAGGTGCTGGGACTACAATCTGTAGCCATAGGAACACACCTCAGCCTGTCTGATCTTACTGAGTATCGTCCGGTCTTGGTCTGCCTAGAATCCTGTCAAAGGCTCGCTCATCTGCACAAGACACGACATGTGCGGGCAAATCCCATGCAGGGGTGAGTATAACAATACCCAGTAGGACAACCCAAAACCACAAGGAATACAACAAGGGAAATACCAAAAAAGAAAGATACAATCATATCTACACAACATATGTCTACATAACATATAACAAGAAAAATCCAGATATACTCATACACAAACGACCATTGCGAAACCACCACTAAGATCCATCTCGAAGATTCCACTAAGCATGAAACCGGGAGAACACACTCCTAGGTCCGAAGAGAGAGATATGAAGTACTCATTCTGGGAGAACACACTCCACAAGTACTTTGAGAACATGATGCTCAGATGAGGATCACCACCAAGTCATGGGGTGATTCTGAAAACTCAGTCTGAGCTAATCCGCTAAGCAGAGGATCGACACCCGGGTGAAGTTGGTCACGTCGATACCAAGAACTCTACCTAGGGTTCTAGGAATGAATAGAGGATCCGGCTCTAAGTCTCACAGAGGGGATTCCAACAACTCTATTTAGGAATTCCTGCTGAAGGGATCATACTCCTGTATGTAGGAAATGATATTGAGAACCTTCAGGAGAAAGACCAAGGGGACGAACCCTAAGGAAACTAGCCCCAGTCACAGAAGGCAACTGACTCAAGCCATGTAAGATTGGTTACATGGCATGTAGTATGGTTACACTCCATGTTCCTTGACCCCGGGTACTGACCATGTAAACGGACCGTGTCATCCGTTCAAGCTGTGTAAAACTCAACTACACGGCGTGTAGAAGAATCACACGCCGTGTTCCTTGACTCCGGGTACTGCCCGTGTAAACAGCCTGTGTCATCTGTCTCATCGTATAAAAAGTAACTACATGGAGTGTAGTAGTATTACACACCATGTTCGAGCACCCGGGGCTCACTCCGTGTACGCTGGCCATGTGCCCGTACACGGTCTCCGTCCATGTCGCCTGCCCGTGTACCAGTACATGGGTTATCCCGTGTATCTGGTCGGGTCTGGTCGGGGAGGGGTATACACGCCATGTCCCTGGATGTGTACCCAACCCATGTCCATGTACTCCCGAAGTACACGCCAGGTGGTCCACCGATGAACACACGCCGTGTAGCCCATACTACATGCCGTGTAGTCGGGATTTTTCCAGAAACACCGTCTTCCTCCTTGCGCCACGGCTGATCCTACGGATTCATGGTTTCTCTTCCATTTATCCCGATACTCCAAGGGTTGGTTCATTTCATCATACAAACATCGAAACAGGTGTTTTCGGTCCTTAAATCGGATCATAAACCTCGAATGATCCATCCGAAGAAAAATGACCAAAAACACATATCTCTCGATCCGCTCCGAATCGTCCTCTGAAACCGTCATCGCACCTCCGTGGCATCGCTTCGAGGTTGGATCTAAAATCTTGGATCATTGCACCAATAAACTAATGCACACCGATCGATTTCCTTCAAGAATGCGTAGAACGCAACGAAGAACGCGCGAGAGAAAAATACAAAGAATTGAACAAGAGGGATAAACCTCGATCATTGTTCGTGACGATCTAGGTTCATCATCGTTAGATCAAAACCACAATAATCAACAGGTTATAAATCTCGAGTATTTGATTTCCCAATGAAACCCCAAATCACACACGCCCGCAAAACGATCGATCCGTGGGCTAATCAGTTCGCAGATTAGTCGGCGTTCATCATAGGAAACAAGAACGGGGAAAGGAAAATCAAAAGAAAACATTCTACCTGGATCCATGGAATTCGTTGGTGAATATCCGGTCGTCGCGTCATCGTCGCCGGTGAAAATCGTCAAGAACGTCGTCGCTGCATTGGGAGGTTTTCTCCAGAGCCTCCAGAGCCGCCAAGGGTTTCAGGGTTATGAGGTTTGTAACCCTAGACCCCTGCGAAAGCCTTTATTAAAAAGGATAAAGGATATCTGTTACAATAGATTTAAAAAATATTTCGCTGCAGAATAAACTATTTTTATTAAATATTTTATTACTGTTACGTCCAAAAACTAGATTTCACCACCGACCTGCGTTGGCCAATGTTAGGCCTTGCCTAAGGTAAAATCGTTGTTCTGAACGCAATGGTGCCCTTAGATTTCTGATCCGAGCACCCGTTCGAGAGTTATTCCACTTTTTTAGGAAAACTGCACGTGCACGTAATTTAATTTTTAAATTAAATTCCAACATTTGTTCCGGGCTCACCGGGCCTTGGAACTGTACGCCGTCTCGAATACTGGTCTCGAAATGATTCCCACATAATATTAAATTAAAAAATGGTAAAAACCTGAGATATTACATCACACCCACCTTAGGGATTTTACGTCCCCAAAAATCCAAAACAAAGGCTACTCAAAAAGATGTGGGTACTGCACATGAATCTGAGCCTCCCGCTCCCACGTGCTCTCCTGGAGATTCTCGTGCTGCCAACAGACACGCACCTAGGGAATAACTCACCCATGAAGGACCTTCTCCTGTCGATCCTCGATCTCTACTGGGTACTCAGCAAAGTTCTCTCCATCATCGATGTCCAGCTCGCCCCAGTTGATGACGTGCCATGGATCACGCACGTACCTCCGTAGCTGCGACACATGGAAGACGTTGTGTACCCGGTCTATCCAAGGAGGTAGAGTCAAGCGATATGTCACCTCGCCAACTCTACTCAGAATCTGGAAAGGGCTGATGAACCTCATAGATAGCTTGCCTCCTCGGCCAAACCTCCGCAATCCTCGTCGAGGTGAGACCCGAAGGAACACATGGTCTCTCTCCTCAAACTCCAAGGGTCTCTACCTCCTGTCAGTATAATACTTTTGCTGACTCTGTGCAGTCTTAATCTGCTCCTGGATGGCCTGCACCTTCTCTGTAGTATCTCTCACCATCTCTGGGCCCATGAGTGCCGACTCTCATGGGTCAGTCCAGCAAAGTGGTGACCTGCAAGGTCACCCGTAAAGAGCCTCGAATGGTGTCATACCAATAGTGGAATGATAACTGTTGTTATAAGAAAATTCCACCAGTGGTAGGTGATCCTCCCAGCTACGACCGAAGTCAAGTATGCAAGCTCAAATAATATCCTCTAGAACCTGGATGTTTCGCTCTGTCTGACCATTAGTCTGGGGATGAAACATTGTGCTTAAGTGTAATTGATTCCCAAAAGCTTCCTACAATCCCTTCCACAACCAGGATGTGAAACGAGCATCATGATCTGACACGATCATGGATGGCACTTCATGAAGTCGGACTATCTCTTGCACGTAGAGGCATCCCAAGCTCTCTACTGAACTCTGCTCCCGTATGGCTAGGAAGTGGGCCAACTTGGTGAGTCGATCAACGATCACCCAGATGGCATTGTGTCCCCTGGACGTACATGGTAGACCCGTCATGAAGTCCATGGAGATACCGTCCCACTTCCACTCTGGCACCTCAAGGGGCTGAGTCAAACCTGCTGGCACCTAGTGTTCAGCCTTTACTTGCTGACAAGTACGGCACCAAGAAACCAACTTTGCCACACTCTTCTTCATTTCTGACCACCAGAACTGACGTTGGAGGTCCTGATACATCTTTTCCACGCCTGGATGCACCACCAAAGGGGATGTATGGAAATCCCTCAGAACCTCCTCTCGCAATGTCACTGGCACTACCGGGCGCCCTCTGAAAAGGAAAACGTGCTCCCCACCTGTTGAATATCCATCGACAGCATCACCCGCGGATATCTGAGCACATAGATTCTCACAACTAGCATCCTCGAGCTATGCTTCCCTGACTCGCTGCAAGAGTGGAGGGGTAACAACCATCGACTGAAGGTAAGATCCCTCATCTCTATCCACGAAGGATAATTGTAAGGAGGCCAACTGTGTAAAGACCCATAAATTTTAAGTATTTTTTTTTCTTAAATTCCTTGAAATTTTACGAGTACGCAGTTTTTGACGGCACCTGATTCCGAGGCCCGGGGTGCCCGGAATAATTTTCTAAAGTTCTGTTAAGCTTAAATTAACACGCATAAGTAGTTTTCCTGAAAAAAGTGAAATAAATCTTAAACGGTTACTCGGATCATAAATCTGAGGGCACTGTTGTGCTCAGAATGGTGGTTTTACCCTAGGCGTGACTTAAGTTTAATCGGCGCAGGCCTCCTGTGAGAAAACCCGAAAATGGCATAACTATAAATAAAATAATTAAATAAAGTTATTTTATTTTTCAAATGCTTATAACTCACAAACGATAACTCGGATTAAAAATCTGAGACCACCGTTGAACTCGTGAGGGTATTCTTTCTTTAAGCAGATACTAACTTTGGCCGGCGCGGGCCACCTGAGAAAGTTAGTTTTTGGCCGTAAATAAAATATTTAAGTGGCAGTTATTTTTTTGTAAAATTCACAACTTCTAAACGGTAACTTGAATTGAAAATTCAAGAGTACCGTTGATTTCTTTGGAGCGTATTTCTCCAAGGAAGATCCTAACCTTGACCGCAGTGGTTCGAGGGTGCCTGATAATAAATTTCAAAACTTTTTTTTGGGTACGTTCAGTAAACGTATGAGCGGCGTTTTATAACTTTTGAACTGGTGCTCAGAATCAAATTCTGAGGGCACCGTTGAACTCGCAGTGCCGATATTCTCTTAAGAATACTTTCACCTCAATGGCGGATGATTGGGTATGAAAGTTAGTTTTGGGGGTTTTACGTGGGTTAATAAAATAAAATAAGTGAATAATTTATTTTATTTTGTTAAACACTTGCAGTGCAGATAAAGTGGTTTGAAGCTTCACTTGGGAGTTGGTGGTGGAACCGCCACACCCTAACCTCCCATTTAATGGGGAGGGAGAGGAAACCTCTCAAACCCCCCATCAATTAATTTTATATGTCCACGTAAAATTAATTGCACTCAATTAATTTTATGGGTCGACATAAAATTAATTGGTGTTAGTTAATTTTATGTGTCGATGTAAAATTAATTTCTCTCAATTAATTTTATGAGTTGATGTAAAATTAATTGTTGTCAGTTAATTTTATGGTTCGATGTAAAAATTAATTGCTGTGAGTTAATTTTAAGTGTCGACGTGAAATTAATTGCTGTCAATTAATTTTATGTGTCAACATAAAATTAATTCGTGTCATGTGTTTTGACGCAGGCTATGTGGGGGAAACTTCTTGGCATCCTCCACTCTTAAGTTGTGCCAACGCACCTCTTAAATTGCGCCAACGCAATTTAATTCACCCGACCCCCTTTTTAAATTAAGTAACTGCATCGTTGGAATTTAGGAAGGTTCCAAATAAATGAACCGTCATAAATTCCACGATGGTTACATACCTATCCCCCTCTCCTATATATAGAGAGCTTGGGATAAGGTTTTGGGACGACTTCAACAAGCGACGAAGTGCTGGTAAAGTATTGTGACACCCAACACTTGGGGAAATCGTATCCCCTCTAACGAAGAACGCTGACCTCCGACGAAGGATGACAAATAAACGCTGATTCCTCGGAGATCGACGACATGACGCCATGTACCGCGATGCCGACGATCCTCCTTCCGCGACACCGTGTACCGCGATGCTGAAGATCTTCCTTCCGTGACATCGTCTTCCGCGACGTCCCTTTCCCGCGACAAACCTTCGTTCGACGACACCTTGAGGTAGGGGTTAATTGTTTTACTAGTGAATTATTTCTTTGCCATTCATCGACTTCTATTTGGGCCGCCTGTTATCGTAATAACGGGAGGAGGTTGGACCGCACGAACATGGATGACCCTTCTCCCCCTTTGATAATTTTGTTTGTTGCGGTTCGAAAGAAGGCGGCGCGGTGCAACGGCACCGCGCGAAAACATGGGAAAAAGTGGCGAAGATGCGCGGCGCCATCACGTCGCGCCGTTGAGGCCAAACGAACCCGCGACCGGAGTCGGGCCACAATGAAGGGGCGCGGCGCCATCGCGCCGCGCCGTAGAACCACGAAGACGCCGCGGCCAGAGTGGGGCCGCGGTGGAGGGGCGCGACATCGTCGCGCCGCACCGGTCGGAAAGGGCCGCTGCTCGAAGCCGCGGTGGTGCAAGGCGGGGCGGCCGGAACCGCCGGACGCCGGCACCTCGGAGGTACGGGACCCTGGTGGTCCCGCGGCAGCAGCACCGGTCGGACCAGGCTGGCCGGCTTCCATGAAACCGGGGGTCGTAACCCCCGGCTGGCCGAAGGAGCGGCCCCCCACGTGGGGGCTGCGGGTTCCCAATCAGGGGGGCAGCGCGCCCCCTGTTCTGCACTGCTTGGCGTGGCCGAGCTGGCCATGCGGGCCGTGTGAGCGCGCCAGGCCGGGCCGGGCCGCGCCGGCCGGACCGGGCCGACCCAGGGGGGTTGGGCCGGGTCGGACCGGGCCCAGACCCCCCATTTTCAGACCATTTTCGGTATTTTGCCCATATCTTGGGCTACGGACCTCCGATCAATGCTCCATCTGTTATGATGCGATACTTGGATCAAGACGGTCGTTTAAGTATATTACACTCAAGGTTTCGGAGAACTTTGGGTATGACCGGGTTGGTTCGAACATGAAACCAACCGGGCCCTCGGAGCGGAAACACTCATAACTTGAGCTCCGGACGTCCGATTGACGTGTCGTCGACTTTGCTGGTTTCCTCTTAGTGAAACAGATCTTTTGGCTTACTCCTCTTGAGGTTTCGATGCAGTTGGAGTGCAGTCAGGTTGGTTTTGACTTAAAAACCAACCGGGCCCCTGGGACAAAAAGGCCAATAACTCTCGGACCGAACGTCCGATTGACGCGCCGTCGGTCGCGTTGTGTTCCTTTTGACGAGACAGAACTTTGGGATACATCAACTCCGGACTACGTGTCAGTTGATGTATTGACCTCTTGGCTCGTTGAGTGGACCCTCCCGGAACGAGCGTGCTGTGTGCGGAAACCCTAGAGCTGGCTGCGTCTGCGACGATGAGGACTACCGTACGGGAATCCTCCGTGGGTTCAGTGGTGACGACTACGACACTTTCAATCATTATGAAACCCTGGAGCTGGCTGAGACTTGACAACTGCTGAACGATCGACTCGGTGTGTTTTGGATAGCCCAGTGGGGAGCGCTTGGTTGTAGCGACAGACCCACAGCGGAGGAGCTCTTGGTTGTAGCGGCAGACCTGCAGTACTCAACAGAAGGAGTACCTCTGGAGGCTATGAGGGGGAGTGCTTGGTTGTAGCGGAAGACCCACGGTGGAGGAGCGCTTGGTTGTAGCGGCAGACCCTGGGTACTCAACAGAAGAAGTGCCTCTGGAGGCTATGAGGGGGAGCGCTTGGTTGTAGTGGCAGACCCATGGTGGGAAGCGCTTGGTTGTAGCAGCAGGCCCACAGTACTAGACAGGTGGAGTACTACAATAGTCCAAGGTTAATGGGAAGCGCTTGGTTGTAGCGGCAGGCCCACTGTACTCGATGGAGGAGGAGTTTCCCAGCAGCTATGGTTTCGACATCATGATTAAATTCTGGTTTTAGCTGAGTCTTGACTTTCAATCATTATCTTCGATATGAGTGAATTGCTTTCCTATGTGGATTGGGTTGTGTTATTCTGGGTGGATTGGTTGTGTTATCCTGTGTGGACGTGATCGAACTTGGGCTTGGATGTTGGTGCCGAACTGGAATTGATGGCTTAGGTATATGTATGGGAATATATGTAAGTAGTGTTGGATGTTACTTCGTGATTATATCTTTCCTTGTGGATTATCCTTTGTAGATTTTGGGAGACCTTCGGGGGTCTCAGGGTCCCTACTGAGTAGCGTATACTAACCCCTGCACGGTCTATGCCCGCACTACGTTGTGTTGGTTGCAGATGACGGACATTACTGATCGAGGTTGAGGCTTGTAGAGATGGATGGTTCCCGGAGGAGGAACCCATGACGAGTCGGTGCCCAGAGGTAGATATCACGACGAGTCGGTACCTGGAGGTGGACCACTGGACGGGACGCATACAGGGCGGACGGCAGGACCCGAGGAGCTGAGGAGGATATTTGTACCCACCCTTCGGGTGTGATTTCCAGTGGACGGCTCAGCTTTGCTGCTTTACTTTTCAGTTGTTGTACTTCCTTTCCAGTTGTACTTTACTTTCAGTTTGGGTTTGTATTCTGGCCCACTTACTTTTCCGCACTTACTTGTACTCAGTTTACTTAGTGTTTACTTCTGCTGGCTTACTCTGTGGCGTTGTTTACTTTCTAAAGGCAATGCCTTCCCCTTTTTGTTGGGATTTACACCTTTGGTGCTGGTCGCCAGCCCCTGGCCTATGGAAGGCGGGCTTGGGGTAGTCACGACACGGGCCCCGAGGACGGGTCGTGACAAATTGGTATCAGAGGAGTTCGGTTCTACTGCAAAACTCAGGACTCTGATCTTTATTCTTTGTGAAGCAATAGTGTTAAGGGTATTGAGTGTGGTTATCAGTCCAGGGAGTCCAGTGTTGGTGCGGCGGCTGACGTATCCGTACACCAGGACCCTGACTTCTGATTTCCGACTCAATACACGAAAACATTGATTGCATGTGTGTTTCAAAGGTTTTATTTGTGATTACTTTGTGTCAGCTCACCAGGTTCTGTTTTGACCGCGACACACCTGTTTCTTTTCAGGATGACCCCACGATGGCAGCCAGTGAGGCTTCCGAGTTTTGTACGTACTGACAGCCCGCCGAGCGACGAGGCCTCAGTACAGGGACCTCTTCCAGTTGAGGCACTAGCGGAGGCACCAGCGGTACTACCACCCATTGGGCCACCGATGCCTCCGGCCCCAGCAGTAGGTGATGCATGCCGCTTGAGCACGCTGCATAAGTTCCAGTGCCAGAAGCCACCCAGGTTCCAGGGAGAGACGGACCCACAGGCGGCTGAGGATTGGCTGGAGGCTGTAGTTCTAGTTTTCAGGCTAGTGGGGACACCAGCTGATCTCATGGTGATCCTTGCAGCGAGCCTCCTGCACGCGGCAACAGGCATATGGTGGAGCTTGATGCTCCAGGTGCACGATGAGGCATCTCTTATTTGGACGGACTTTGAGAGCCTCTTCTGCTCAGAGTTCGTCCCAGCCACCCTCTGTGCGGTGCGCATCTAGGAGCTACTACAGCTACGGCAGGGCAGCATGACGGTAGCCCAGTACTCGGTGAGGTTTACCGATCTCTCGCGCTATTCCACGGACATGGTACGAGACCCATTATTTAGGGCCCGAACCTTTGATCAGGGGCTCAGGCGAGAGATCAGAGCTTCAGTTGTTTCTCACAGCATCTTGACGCAAACAGGGGTGTTGGAGCAAGCCCTCTTAGTGGAGAGTTTTCTTGCTGAGCAGTCTCCAGCAGCAGGACCCACTACTAGCCGACATGCGGTAGAGTCTTCTGCAGCGGGCGGTAGACAGATGACGCAGAGGTCCAAGAGGACTAGACCTATAGGTGGTCGACCACATAACACAAGATCGTTTGTGCGAGGCACCCGGGGTGGAGAACGACTTACCATGAGCGGACAATGTTACTCCTGCGGCGGGGTTGGTCACATGGCTCGTGACTGTCCGACCCGCCATATAGATGATCAGTAGATAAATGAAGGACCACCCAGGCAGAGGTAGAGGTTCGACCATGGTGGTCCACAGGGAGTAGGCGGGCGAGTCAGAGGAGCTGGCTGAGCAGCGGGTGGTGGACGACGCTTTGAGGCCCTACCACCACCACCACTAGGGAGACCACCCCGACCGTAGGGAATGGGTGGACAGGGGAGATCTCAGCTTCAAGCAGCTGAGGCCTATGATCATGGAGCTCCGGGAGCATATGGACATGAGCGGGACTAGCTCCATACGTGGAGACTTATGTTCATGTTGCTTCTAGATTTGTTGATGTTGTTTTTTGTGGTTGTTGTGTGTCTTTGTACTTGAGTTGCAGTAATAAAAGACACATGTCCTTGTGATGTTTGCTTTCCTTCCCTTATGTGTGGTTGATACTGAGAGGTTCTAGTTAAAACTGTTGACTTGACCCTCACTATTGAGATACCTACTGGAGGAGACCCAGTTACCACACACTGATGTCGACAGTGTGACTCAACCCTTGGAGGCGAGAGTAACGGTTGGATCTCTTGGTAGTAGCTTCGAGGCCTTACGACGTCATCCTTGGTATGGATTAGTATCATCCATGTCAGGATTGATTGTATTAGGCAAAGAACGTGGTTTATCCAGAGGATGAGACAAGATTAATCTTTTTTGGAAAAGGGGAAATCTAAGCAGCTCTTGTAAGACCAGAGATGGTACAGGCTATGATGGAGAAGGTGCAGATCATCCATGAGCGGATGGAGACTGCACAGTGTAGACAGAAGTCCTATGCTGATAAGAGACGAAGACCACTAGAGTTCGAGGATGGCGACCACGTTTTCTTACGGGTCTCACCTCGACGTGGACTACGGAGATTTGTCCGGGGTGGAAAATTATCTTCGCACTTCATCTGGCCCTTCCACCTCAATTTCAACAGGTGCTTGGCGTCTTTCCACGTATCTCAGCTGAGGAGGTACGTGGACGACCCGACCCACGTCATCGATCACGGGGAGCTGGACATCGACGACGGGGCAACCTTCACGGAGGTTCCGGTGGAGATCGAGGATCGGCAGGAGCAGGTCCTTTGTGGACGGTCGATTCCTCTAGTGCGCATTCTTTGGAAGCACGAGAACCTCCAGGAGAGCACTTAGGAGTGTGAGGCTCCGATGCATGCTCGGTACCTCATTTAGTTTCCCTAGTTTGTGTTGTAGCTTTACGGGGACGTAAAGCCCTAAGGTGGGAGTAATGTAAAGACCTGTAAATTTTAAGGAATTTTTTTTTTCTTAAATTCCTTGGAATTTTACGAGTACGCAGTTTCTGACGGCACCTGATTCCGAGGCCCGGGGTGCCCGGAATAATTTTCTGAAGTTCTTTTAAGTTTAAATTAACATGCATAAGCAGTTTTCCTGAAAAAGTGGAATAACTCTTAAACGGTTACTCGGATCATAAATCTGAGGGCACCGTTGTGCTCAGAATGGCGGGTTTACCCTAGGCGTGACTTAAGTTTAGTCGGCGCAGGCCTCCTGTGAGAAAACCCGAAAATGACATAACCGTAAATAAAATAATTTAATAAAGTTATTTTATTTTTCAAATGCTTATAACTCACAAACAGTAACTCGGATTAAAAATCCAAGACCACCGTTGAACTCGTGAGGGTATTATTTCTTTAAGCAGATACTAACTTTGGCCGGTGAGGGCCACCTGAGAAAGTTAGTTTTTGGCCGTAAATAAAATATTTAAGTGACAATTATTTTTTTGTAAAATTCATAACTTCTAAATGGTAACTCGAATTGAAAATCTGAGATTACTGTTGAGTTCTTTGGAGAGCATAACCTTGACCGCAGTGGGTCGAGGGTGCCTGGTAATAATTTTCCGAACTTTTTTTTGGGTACGTCCAGTAAATGTACGAGCGGTGTTTTATAACTTTTGAACCGGTGCTCAGAATCAAATTCTGAGGGCACCGTTGAACTCACAGTGCCGATATTCGCTTAAGAAGACTTTCACCTCAATGGCGGATAATCGGGTATAAAAGTTAGTTTTTGGGGTTTTACGTGGGTTAATAAAATAAAATAAGTGAATAATTTATTTTATTTTGTTAAACACTTGCAGTGCGGATAAAGTGGTTTGAAGCTCCACTTGGGAGTTGGTGGTGGAACCGCCACACCCTAACCTCCCATTTAATGGGGAGGGAGAGTAAACCTCTCAAACCCCCATCAATTAATTTTATATGTCGACGTAAAATTAATTGCACTCAATTAATTTTATGGGTCGACGTAAAATTAATTGTTGTCAGTTAATTTTATGTGTCGACGTAAAATTAATTGCTCTCAATTAATTTTGTGAGTTGACGTAAAATTAATTGTTGTCAGTTAATTTTATGGTTTGACATAAAAATTAATTTCTGTGAGTAAATTTTAAGTGTCGACATGAAATTAATTGCTGTCAATTAATTTTATGTGTCAACATAAAATTAATTCATGTCATGTGTTTTGACGCAGGCTATGTGGGGGAAACTTCTTGGCATCCTCTACTCTTAATTTGTGCCAACACACCTCTTAAATTGCGCCAATGCAATTTAATTCGCCTGACCCTCTTTTTAAATTAAGTAACTGCATCATTGGAATTTAGGAAGGTTCCAAATAAATGAACCGTCATAAATTCCACGATGGCTACATACCTCTCCCCCTCTCCTATATATAAAGAGCTTGGGAGAAGGTTTTGGGATGGCTTCACCAAGCGACTAAGCGCTGGTAAAGTATTGTGACGCCCAACACTTGGGGAAATCGTATCCTCTCCAATGAAGAACGCCGACCTCCGACGAAGGACGATGAATAAACGCTGATTCCTCGGAGATCGACGACACGACGCCGTGTACCGCGACGCCGAAGATCCTCCTTCCGCGACGCCGTGTACCGCGACGCCGACGATCTTCCTTCCGCGACGTCGTCTTCCGCGACGTCCCTTTCCCGCGACGAACCTTCGTTCGACAACACCTTGAGGTAGGGGTTAATTGTTTTACCAGTGAATTATTTCTTTGCCGTTCATCGACTTCTATTTGGGCCGCCTGTTATCGTAATAACGAGAGGAGGTCGGACCACACGAACACGATCGACCCTCCTCCCCCTTTGATAATTTTGTTTGTTGCGGTTCGAAAGAAGGTGGCACGGTGCAACGACACCACGCAGAAACATGGGAAAAAGTGGCGAAGATGCGCGGCGTCGTCACGCCGCGCCGTTGAGGCCAAACGAACCCGCGACTGGAGTCGGGCCGCAGCGAAGGGCGCGGCGCCGTCGCGCGGCGCCGGAGAACCACGAAGACGCCGCGGCCGGAGCGGGACCGCGGCGGAGGGGCGCGGCGGCGGCGCGCCGCGCCAGTCGGAAAGGGCCGCGGCTCGAAGCCGCAGCGGTGCAAGGCAGGGCGGCCGGAACCGCCGGTCTCCGGCACCTCGGAGGGGCGGGACCCCGGCGGTCCCACGGCAGCAGCACCGGCCGGCCGGACCGGGCCGAACCGCTTCCACGAAACTGGGGGTCGTAACCCCCGGCTGGCCGAAGGAGCGGCCCCCCATGTGGGGGCCGTGGGTTCCCAATCAGGGGGGCAGCGCGCCCCCCTGTTTTGCACAGCTCGGTGTGGCCGAGGTGGGCACGCGGGCCGTGTGAGTGCGCCAGGCCGGGCCGGGCCGCGTCAGCCGGGTTGGGCCACGCCCACCGGGCCGAACCCAGACCCGGTTCGGGTCGACCCAGTTCGGGCTGACCCAGGGGGGTTGGGCCGGGTCGGACCGGGCCCAGACCCCCATTTTCAGACCATTTCCGGTCTTTTGCCCATATCTTGGGCTACGGACCTCCGATCGATGCTCCGTCTGTTATGATGCGATCCTTGGATCGAGACGGTCGTTTTGGTATATTACACTCAAGGTTTCGGAGAACTTTGGGTATGGACGGGTTGGTTCGAACATGAAACCAACCGGGCCCTCGGAGCGGAAACGCTCATAACTTGAGCTCCGGACGTCCGATTGACGTGTCGCCGACTTTGATGGTTTCCTATTAGTGAGACAGATCTTTTGGATTACTCCGCTCGAGGTTTGGATGTAGTTGGAGTGTGGTCGGGTTGGTTTTGACTTAAAAACCAACCGGGCCCCTGGGACGAAAAGGTCAATAACTCTCGGACCGGACGTCCAATTGACGCACCGTCGGTCGCGTTCTGTTCCTTTTGACGAGACAGAACTTTGGGACACATCAACTCCAGACTACGTGTCAGTTGATGCATTGACCTCTTGGCTCGTGGAGTGGACCCTCCCCGAATGAGCATGCTGTGTGCGGAAACCCTAGAGCTGGCTGCGTCTGCGACGAGGATGAATACCGTACGGGAATCCTCCGTGGGTTCAGTGGTGATGACTATGGCACTTTCAATCATTATGAAACCATAGAGCTGGCTGACACTTGACGACTACTGACCGATTGACTCGGTGTGTTTCGGATAGCCCAGTGGGGAGTTCTTGGTTGTAGTGGCAGACCAATGGCGGAGGAGCACTTGGTTGTAGCGGCAGACCCGGGGTACTCAACAGAAGGAGTACCTCTGTAGGCTATGAGGGGGAGCGCTTGGTTGTAGCGGCAGACCCACGGTGGAGGAGCGCTTGGTTGTAGTGGTAGACCTGCGGTACTCAACAGAAGGAGTACCACTGGAGGCTATGAGGGGGAGCGCTTGGTTGTAGAGATAGACCCATGGTGGGAAGTGCTTGGTTGTAGCAGCAGGCCCATAGTACTCGACAGGTGGAGTACTACAGCAGTCCAAGGTTAATGGGAAACGCTTGGTTGTAGCGGCAGGCCCACTGTACTCGATGGAGGAGGAGTTTCCCAGTAGCTATGGTTTCGACATCATGATTAAATCCTGGTTTGAGCTGAGTCTTGACTTTCAATCATTATCTTCGATATGATTGAATTTCTTTCCTATGTGGACTGGGTTGTGTTATCCTGGGTGGATTGGTTGTGTTATCCTGTGTGGACGTGATCGAACTTGGGCTCAGATGTTGGAGCCGAACTGGAATTGATGACTTAGGTATATGTATGGGCATATACCTAAGTAGTGTTGGATGTTACTTCATGATTGTATCTTTCCTTGTGGATTATCCTTTGTAGATTCTGGGAGACCTTCAGGGGTATCGGGGTCCCTACTGAGTAGCGTATACTCACCCCTGCATGGGCTATACCCGCACTACGTTGTGTTGGTTGCAGACGACGGACATCACTGATCGAGGTTGAGGCTTGTAGAGATGGACGGTTCCCGGAGGAGGAAACCACGACGAGTCGGTGCCCGGAGGTGGATATCACGGCGAGTCGGTACCTGGAGGTGGACCACTGGACGGGACACATACAGGGCAGACGACAGAACCCGAGGAGCTGAGGAGGCTATCTGTACCCACCCTTCAGGTGGGATTTCCAGTGGATGGCTCAGCGTTGCTGCTTTACTTTTCATTTGTTGTACTTCCTTTCCAGTTGTACTTTACTTTCATTTTGGGTTTGCATTCTGGCCCACTTACTTTTCCGCACTTACTTGTACTCAGTTTACTTAGTGTTTACTTCTGCTGGCTTACTCTGTGGGGTTGTTTACTTTCTAAAGGCAATGCCTTCCCCTTTTTGTCGGGATTTACACCTTTGGTGATGGTCTCCAGCCCCTGGCCTATGGAAGGTGGGATTGGGGTAGTCACGACACGGGCCCCGAGGATGGGTCGTGACAAACTGCCTCGTTGCCTCATCCAACAACTGGGAACTAGATTTCCTGCTGATAGCATCTGCCACAACATTCCCCTTCCCAAGTGTGTAAACGATCTCAAAGTCATAATCCTGGAGGAACTCAAGCCATCTTCTTTGTCTCAAATTCTGGTCCTTCTGAGAAAAGATATATCTGAGACTTTTGTGATCAGAGTAGACGGTAAACCGCTCGCCCATCAGGTAGTGCCGCCACATCTTCAATGTGAAGACCACCGCTTCCAACTCAAGATCATGGGTCATATAGTTCTGCTCGTGTGGCCTCAACTGACGTAAGCCATAGGCAATCACCGCTTGCCTCTGCATCAGGACACAACCAAGCCCAGTTCTTGATGTTTCGTAAAACACTACGTACTCCACACCCTCCTCTAGTAATATCAAGATCGGGGTGCTCGTCAGACTCTATCTCAACTGATGGAAAGCCTGCTGGCATATCTCGGTCCACATGAAAGGCTGCCCCTTTTAGGTCAAAGCTTTCATGGGTGCTGAAATCCTTGAAAAATCAAATATGAATCTCCGATAGTAGCCTGCCAACCCAAGGAAACTCCACACCTCCGTCACACTCTGGGGTGGCTCCCATGATAGTACTGCCTCCACCTTGGCTAGGTCCACTGCTACACCATCTGCTGAGATAATATGTCCTAGAAAGTGGACCTCCTGTATCCAGAACTGACACTTCGAGAGTTTCCCATACAACTGGTGCTCTCAAAGTGTGTCCAGAACCATCCTTAGGTGTCTCGTGTGCTCCTCCTCGGACGCAGAGTACACAAGGATATCATCGATGAAGACCACTACGAACCGATCTAGATAGGGTTGAAAGATCCGGTTCATGAGTCCCATGAACACTTCCGGGGCGTTCGTCATGCCGAAGGGCATCACCAAGTACTCATAGTGACTGTAGTGACATCTGAAAGCCGTCTTTGGTACATCCTCATCTTGTACTCACAAATGATGATAGCCTGATCGTAGATCAACCTTCGAGAACCATCATGCCCCTCTCAACTGGTTGAAGAGGTCATCGATCCTCGGTAGTTGATACCGGTTCTTCATGGTCACCTGATTCAAGAATCGGTAATCCACACATAGCCTCAAGCTCCCGTATGCCTTCTTGGAAAATAGCACTGGGGCCGCCCAGGGTGAAACGCTGGGCCTTACAAAGCCCTTCTTCTGCAAGTCTTCCAACTGCACCCTCAGTTCACGAAGCTCTACAAGAGCCATCCGATATGCTGATGCCGATATCGGTGTCGTCCCTGGTTGCAACTCAATGTAGAAATCTATCTCCCGATGGGGAGGTAGTCCGCGGACATCCTCCAGAAAGACGTCCTCGTACTCAGCCACTACTACTGGAAACTGGAAACTCGTAACATCTGATGCGCCAAGGGCTAGGATAGCCAACTGATAGGATATCAGTTGAACCTTCCTACGCACGAGTCCATCCTGCGCTGCCTGGGTCTCTCTTTCACCGACAAAAGAGAACCTCGTTCCATCACTGCGGACACACCGCACCCTTCGCCTAAAACAGTCGATCTAGGAATGAACTGTGGATAACCAATACATACCAAGAATGACATCATAAGGCCTTGACACTACCAACAAGAGGTTCCAACCGAAACTATCACCTCCAAGGGTCAGGTCACAATGTCTGCAAAGGTGTGTGATCCCTGAATCTTCTCCAGTCGATGTTTCTAAGCGTAAGGGTCAAGTCAGCGACTCAAATGGAATCTCAAGGCCTCGAACAAGATAAGAAGCCATAAAGGAATGACTAGAACCCATGTCTATCAGTATGGAAACCAAAGTATAAAAGACACAGATTGTACCTCTAATCATTCAGGGAGTACCTGGGTCATACACCTCTGCCGCCTACAGCTGTCCCTGCCTCTGTCCACTAGCTCCCTGAGCCTGGGGTGGACCTCCTGGGGGTGGTGATAAAGGGTCAAAACGCCGATCACCTCCAGCTACTCTCCCAACTCCTCTACCACATCCGCCGCCCCGCGGATCTGTCTGCTCCACACATTGTCTCTGCCTTGGTGGTCTATCCACTGCTTCCATGTCAGTAGTACGGCGAGTCGGACAATCTCGAGCGATATGTCCCCTGCCATCACATGAGTAGCATCACCTCTCTCGAGGCTGGCTGGATGTGCCCTGCGAACCCTGTATGACAGATCCCATGTCCTGGGATATCCTCTGAAAATGTTTCCCACGCCTGGGTCCCTGGCATCGGCTCCCTGCTGCCGAGGTCTCTGCTCCAACTCGCCCACTACTAACAACTACCAGTTGTCCCTGCTCTTCCAAGAAGCTCTCGACCACCAAAGCCCGCTCAATAACCCCAACATAAGTAGGAATTCTCATAGGGATGATACTAGCTCAGATATATCTACGCAATCCCCGCTCAAAAGTCCGAGCTCTGAAGTACTGATCTCTGACCATATCCATCGAGTACCACGAGAGGTTGGTAAACCTCGATGAATAGTCAGCCACCATCATGGTTCCCTACTGGAGCTGAAGAAGCTCCTGTATACGTACTTCTCTCAGGGTAACTGGTGAAAACTCCTCTCTAAAGAGATGCTCAAACTCCAACCATGAAAGAGTTTCCTTGTCGTGAGTCTGAATAACCAAACTCCACCATCGCCCTGCCGAGCCCTGCAGGAGGCTCGCTGCCAAGATCACCATATGGTTTGCTGGTGTCCTGACCAAATGGAAGACTCTATCCACTACCTCAAGCCAGTCCTCTGCTGCCTAAGGGTCAGTCTCACCTCGAAACCTGAGGGGTCTCTGTCTCTGAAACTCGTGGAGTGTGCTCAGCCTGCACTCCTCCTCCACTGGTACAGCAGGCACCAAACACTCCTCCACAGGTGGCGGGATAACTGGCACACCACCCGATGGTAAAACTGGGGGATCTGGTCCCTGTATCGAAGCCTCATCACTGAGGGGGTCATCCTCATGATCGAGCTGCTGGATCCTAGTGGGTGCACGTTGCGGAGGCATCCTGTAATGAAACAAGATGTACCTCAATCAGTGAGTATATCTGGATAGCTGACTCAAGAAGGAAATGGAAATCCACAAACCATTCCTATATGATGCATGTACCATTATTTTCCCTTGCAACCAATGTTTTCATGTTCCGAGTTGAAAAGTAGGTTATCAGAGTCCTGGTGTATGGATACGTCGGCCGCCCGCACCAACACTGGGGTCCTTTGGCCTAAAAGCTGAACTCAAAACACTTAACACTATTTCCCCAAACTGACTCACAGAATCTCGATCCTACGGTAGAACCGACCACCTCTAATACCACTCTGTCACGACCCATCCCAATGGGGCCCGAGCCGCAACTCCCCAGGCCCACCTCCAATAGTCCAGGGGTTGGTGACTAGCACCGAGTAGGCATGCTACTAACATGGGAGGAATTTCCTAAAAACCTGTACACACGCACACACATTTCCAAGCCCAAAAAGCTGAAAAGTAAAAACTACTAAAAAGGAAAAATGCATGCATACACTAAAAACCCAAACAAAAGAGTACGACATGAAGGTAAAGTACAGTAATGTAAAACCCTGGGCCAAAAGTACAATCCCAACAAAAGAGAGTCCATAACAAAGTCTAACCTATAAAGGAAGGTGCTGGGACTGCAATCTGTAGCCATAGGAACACACCTCGACCTGTCTGATCTCACTGAGTACCGTTCGGTCCTGGTCCACCTAGAATCCTATCAAAGGCTCGCTCATCTGCACAAGACACGACACGTGCGGGCAAATCCCATGCAGGGGTGAGTATAACAATACCCAATAGGACACTTTGAAACCACAATGAATAAAACAAGGGAAATACCACAAAATAAAGAAACATTTAGCTCTACACAACATATGTCTATAGAATATATAATAAGAAAAATACAGATATACTCATACAAAAATGACCATTGCAAAAACACCACTAAGATCCAGCTCGAAGATTCCACTAAGCATGAAACCGGGAGAACACACTCCTAGGTCCGAAGAGAGAGATACAAAGTACTCGTTCTGGGATAACACACTCCACGAGTACTTTGAGAACATGATGCTCAGATGAGGATCACCAAAAAGTCATGGGGTGATTCCGATAACTCAGTCTGAGCTAATCCGCTAAGCAGAGGATCAGCGCCCGGGTGAAGTTGGTCACGTCGATACCAAGAACTATACCTAGGGTTCCAGGAATGAATAGAGGATCCGAATCTATGTATCATAGAGGGGATTCCAATAAATCTATTCAGGAAGTACTTCTGAAGGGATCATACTTATGTATGTAGGCAATGATACCGGGAACCTTCAGCAGAAAGACCAAGGGGACGAACCCTAAGGAAACTAGCCCCATTCACAGAAGGAAACTGACTCAAGACATGTAATATTGGTTACACAATGTGTATTATGGTTACACGCCGTGTTCCTTGACCCCGAGTACTGCCCGTGTAAACGGCCTGTGTCATCCGTTCAAGCTGTGTAAAACTCAACTACACGACGTGTAGAAGAATCACACGTCGTGTTCCTTGACTTTGGGTACTGCCCGTGTAAACGGCCCATGTCATCCGGATCATCGTATAAAAAGTAACTACATGACGTGTAGTAGTATTACACGTCGTGTCTGAGCACCTGGGGCTCGCTCCGTGTATGCTGGCCATGTGCCCGTACACGGTCTCCATCCGTGTCGCCTTCCCATGTACCAGCACACGGGTTATCCCGTGTATCTGGCCGGGTCTGGTCGGGGAGGGGTATACACACCGTGTCCCTAGCCATGTACCCAACCCGTGTCCGTGTACTCCCGAAGTACATGCCAGGTGGTCCGCCGATGAACACACGCCGTGTAGCCCATACTACACACCGTGTAGTCGGGATTTTTCCAAAAACGCCGTCTTCCTCCTCGCGCTGCGGCTGATCCTCCGAATCCATGGTTTCTCGTCCGTTCATCCCGATACTCTATATGTTGGTTCGTTTCATCATACAAACACCGAAACGGGTGTTTTCGTTCCTTAAATCGGATCATAAACCTCGAACGATCCATCCAAAGAAAAATTCCTGAAAACTCATATCTCTCAATCCACTCCGAATCGTCCGCCGAAACCGTCGTCGCACCTCTGTGGCATCGCTTCGGGGTTGGATCTAAAATCTCGGATCATTGCACCAACAAACGAATGTGCAACAATCGATTTTCTTCAAGAACACGAAGAACACAATGAAGAACGCGCGGGAGAAAAATACAAAGAATCGAACAAGAGGGATGTACCTCCATCATTGTTCATGACGATCCAGGTTCATCGCTGTTAGATTAAAACCCCAACAATCAACATGTTATAATTATCTAGTATTTGATTTCCCGATGAAACCCCAAATCACCCCCGCCCGCAAAACGATCGATCTGCGGGCTAATCGGTTTGCAGATTTGTCTGCGTTTGTCATAGGAAACAAGAACGGGGAAATGAAAATCAAAATAAAACATCCTACCTAGATCCACGACATTCGTTGGTGAAGATCCAATCGCCGCGTCGTCGTCGCTGGTGAAAATCGTCAAGAACGTCGTCGCCGCGTTGGGAGGTTTTCTCTAGAGCCTCCAAAGCCGCCAAGGGTTTCAGGGTTATGAGGTTTGTAACCCTGGACCCCTGCGCAAGACTTTATTAAAAAGGATAAAGGATATCTATTTAAATAGATTTAAAAAATATTTCGTTGCAGAATAAAATATTTTTATTAAATATTTTATTTCTGTTACGTCCAAAAACTATATTTCACCACCGACCTACTCTGACCGATGTTAGGCCTCGCCTAAGGTAAAATCGCTATTCTGAACGAAACGGTGCCCTCATATTTATGATCTGATCACCCATTCGGGAGTTATTTTACTTTTTCAGGAAAACTTCACGTGCTCATAATTTAATTTTTAAATTAAATTCCAATATTTGTTCTGGGCTCACCAAGCCTTGGGACTGTACGCTGTCTCGAAGACTGGTCTCGAAATGATTCCCACATAATATTAAATTAAAACATGGTAAAAATTTGAGACATTACAGTTTGCTTGAAAATAAGCACACACACATACACTAAACATAATATTAGGTCGTCTAGTAGTTAAGTAGAGTAATCTTCCAATCATTCCTCTTTAAGTGGTTTGATTAACATATTTTCCATCTTCATCAAGATCCAACTTACAAGTAGTACTCATTGGAGTGTCACTACTTTTAGTGCTATCCAAGCCAAATATTTTTAGAAGATCTATAGTATATTTTATTTGATTTAAAATAATACCATCATTATTTTGAAATATTTGAAATCCAAGAAAGAATTTTAGTTCACACATTAAACTCATTTCTAGTTCATTTTGCATTATTTTAAAAAATTCAATACATAAAGAATTTTTTGAAGATTCAAAGAAAATATAATATACATAAATTTTAACTACTAAAATTTCAATAGAAATTCATTTTATAAAAAGGGTAAGATCATCTATTCCTTTCATAAAACCTTTTAAAATAAGAAAAATACTTAATCTATCATAGAAAGCTCTTGGATCTTGTTTTAAACTATATAAAGCTTTTGATAATTTAAAAACATGATTTGGAAAATAAGGATTTGTAAAACCAGGGTGTTTCTCAACAAAGACATCCTCATCTATATACCCATTTAGGAATGCACTTTTAATATCCATTTGATATAGTTTGAAAGCCAAATGTGCAGCATAATCAAGCAGAATTCTGATGGCTTCAAGTCTAGATACTGGTGCAAATGTTTCCTCATAGTCAATTCCTTTTTCTTGACTATAGCCTTGTGAAACCAATCTTGCCTTATTTCTAACTATGTTACCAGATTCATCTACTTTATTTCTAAACACCCACTTAGTGACTATGGTAAATGTGTCTTTAGGTCTGTCAACAAGTTTCCAAACTTTGTTCCTTTCAAACTGACTAAGTTCTTCTTGCATAGCCATCACCCAAAATTCATCATTGATAGCATCATTAATGTATTTAGGTTCAAGTTGTGACAAGAAGACTTTATGTTTAGCATAATTTCTAATAGAATCTCTAGTTTGAGTTCCTTTATCTAAATCTCCTACAACTGTATCTAAAGTGTAGTTCTTAAGAGTTCTAATAGCTTTAGAAAAAGAAGTACTAGTGACTTCAGGTTCTTCAAAAGGTTTGGGTTCATTATGACTTGAATCTGAATAATTTATAGAATTGGAAGTTTTCAAAGATTCCTTTATAGGATAGTTTGAGGATTTTTAATTAATGTCCAAATTTGACACATCACCCCCAGGTTCTCTAGAGATGTTTTAGGCTCATGTGGATCTGTTTCATCAAATTTGACATGGACAGACTCCTCCACACATTTAGTTCTTCTGTTAAACACTCTATAGGCTTTACTAGAGATTTAATTTCCTAGAAATATTTCTTCATCACTCTTGGATGAAAATTTGTCAAGATTGTCCTTAGTATTAAGGATATAGACTTTGCAACCAAAAAATTTGAAGTTGCTTACTTTGGGTTTTCTATTGTTCCATAACTCATATGGAGTTCTTTTAAGAACAAGTCTAATCAAAACTCTATTAATAATATAGCATGCTGTATTTACAACTTCAACCCAAAAATAAATAGGTAAGTCATATTCACTAAGAATGGTTCTTACAATCTCTTGCAAGGTTATATTTCTTCTTTTTACAACTCCATTTTGTTGGGGTATTATAGGGAAAAATAAATTATGACTATATCCATTTTGTGAAAAAAAGGATTCAAACTCTTGATTTTCAAACTCACGACCATGCTCACTTCTTAAGGATTTAATTCTAAGTCCACTAATATTTTCTGTAGTTTTAGCATATTTGATGAAATGAGAGCAAGCTTCACTTTTGTGATCCAAAAATAAAGTCCAAGTATATCTAGAAAAGTCATCTACAAGAACATAAAAATAGTGCTTCCCATTTAAACTAGAAACTCTAGATGATCCAAACAAATCTATGTGAACCAATTCGAGAGGTTGAGAAGTTGACACTTATTTATTTAGTTTGAAGGAAATTTTGTGTTACTTTCCCTTTTGATAAGGATTACACACTTTATCATTTGAAAACTCAAGTTTGGGTAGATCTTTGATTAAGATTTTTATAGTTAGCTTTCTAAGGGAGTGAATATTACAGTGTCCTAGTCTCCTATGCCAAAGCCAGGACTCTTTGTGAAATACACTTAAACATGAATCATTTTGAGAAACTAAATACTCTAAGTTAAAAGAGTATACATTTTCATTTATTAATGCAGAAAACACCAATTCATTTTTAGAATTAAAAATATTACAAGAATCATTTTCAAATTTAACATGAAATCCATCATCACATAGTTGTGAAATACTAAGCAGGTTATATTTCAATCCATCAAAAAAAAGTACTTTGGAAATTAAAACTGAGTTAGAGTTACCAATTTGGCCAAATCCAATGATTTTTTCCTTTGGCATTGTTACCAAATGTGACATATCCACCATCATTTTTTATTAAGTTCTTGAAGCATGAATAGTCTCCTATCATGTGTCTTGAACACCCACTATCCAGGTACCATAAGATTTTATAGGATCTCTTTAAGCAATTTTCCTACAAAATAGTCAAATAAAAATAGACTTTGGTACCCATATTTTTTTGGGTCTAGTAATATTAGTGAAAAGTTCTTTAGGAACCCACATCTATCTCATAAGTTTTCTATAAGCATTATGTAAAGTACTTGAAAAATAAACTCTATTTGGTCCAGAAAATCTTGAAATAGTAGAGAGTGTATCATAACTTGAACTAGTAGGATGTTTTCCAGAACTAGGAGTAAAGATGTATGTCCTAGATTTAGAAACAAAATTGGTTCTTCCAAAGTTTCTTTTACCAGGTTGATAGCCAATACCAGTAGTATATTTAGGATCAATCTGTTTTCCTAGAATTTGTACCAAAGTATCTTTACCATTAGTAAAACTTTCAAGGTCCTTTTTCAATTGTTCATTATATAGCTTTAGTGTATTGTTTTCTTTGAGTAATTGAATATTTTTCTCCCTTTCTATAGTGATTTCAGATTTAACACTTGAGGTAAGAGCATACTATTTCTTTAAAGACATGTATTTATCTTTTATTTCATTACATGTCTCTTCAAGCATATTACATTACTCAAACATTTCTTATTTAGACATATTTTTAGAATCACTTTCATTTATAGAATAATAGGAATTGTGTACAGGAGATTCCAGTGTTACCTCAGATGTGTTTTTCATAAAACACATATTGGATTTGTTAGTATGTTCATCATGTGAAGATTCTGAGCACTTGAACTGTCCTTAGAAGCACTCCATGTTGCTTTCATTGCCTTTTTATACTTTCTATCTTTGTCCTCATATTTCTTTTTGTACTTGAGCTTGGTACAATCAGCCTTTACATGTCCCTTTCGCTTATATTCATATCATACTATCTCATCATACTTTTCACTTCTTTTCCAATCTTTCTTTCAGCTTCCCTTTTAATCATATCTTCATTTGAAATTAAGATTTCTGAAAAAATTATTCTTTTTGTAAAATATCTTAAAACTTTTGGATAAGTGATCCATCTCCTCATCACTGTTAGGTGATGATTTTTCACTACTGGAAATTTCTATAGAGACTTCCAATTTCCCATTATCTTTGTGTTTGGAGGTGGTGGTCTTAAATGCAACAAATTTTCGTTTGGGTTCATCCTCCTCTTCCTTATTGACTTTCAACTCCTCTTCATACATCATTAGTTTCCCAATGAGTTATTTTACATGTAACTTTCTGATGTCGTATGACTCTCTAATAGAGACAGAGTTTTCTCTCCATATATTAGGTAGGCATATGAGAATCCTCATGATCTATTCTTTAGCAGTGACTTCTCTTCCAAGAGAAATCATTGTGTTGAAAATTTCGTTGAACCTGAGATACATGTCAGAAATAGGCTCATTAGGTTTCATTTTAATGTTATCATATTTAATAGTATAAGTATTAAGTCTCATTTCTTTCACACTAGAATTTCCTTCATGTGAAACAGACAAAGTATCCCAAATTTCATGGGCAGTTTTACATGCAGAAATTCTGTTAAATTCCTCATCTCCTAAAGAGAAATATAAAACATTCATGACTTTGTAGTTGGTATTGTAGGTAGTCTTGGTTGGTTCATCCCAAGTGATTCTATCAGTAGTAGGAATCTTATACTCATCTATAATTGAAGACCAAATTTCAAAACCCATACTTTCTAAATGCATTTTCATTTTAATTTTTCATTGGGCATAATTGGTCCCATTAAAGAATGGTGGTATGTTTGTGGAAACACCTTCTAGTCTATTATCCATAATAAATAAATATTTTTAAAGAGATAGAAATTTAGAATTAACAAAAATTTACAGATCTTTAAAGTGAAACTAAAATCATAGTTTAATAGGTTCAAAAATAGAGTCTTAACAGGAATAACAAACTCCTTTGATACCAAATGTTGGTTGGAGTAGAGTACTCAAGAGGGGGGTGAATTGAGTATCTATAAAAATTTATGTTTGAAAGGTTTTCTTAAAAAGGTTCCCCAATAAAAATAAATACATTCCAGTTAATCAAAGTAATACTATTATAAAAGTTTGACTATTTAAATAACTTCTCATAAGATTGATTAATTCTCAGTAATCTTAATATCAGTTATTAATATTACTTTTTAAGCTATTATAATAATGTAAAATAATTATAACTTCTTTCCAAGATTAAATATCAAAGTAAATCTAGTTATTTATGAATTATACAGTAAAACAAAGAAAAATAAATTAAACAACACATCAGATATAAAACAATTGGTTCAGTCTCAAGCTGAGACCTAATCCACTACACTTTGTGATCACCTGCCACCAAGAAATTTATATTAATAAACTTGATCTACACCCTGGATCGGGGTAAACAACAATGCACAGGACTGTCCAGGTCACACAACCTCTTCTATAGTTCTTCATGGGTATAAACTACCAGGTCACACAAGGACCTATTCCACACTTATCTGTGGGAATAAACAAGTGTAAAAAGATATGATAGGAAGGATATCTTGTATCCCTCAGTTTAGTGCAGGAGACAGTGTGTGTTTTAATACAGACACACACACACACTGCTCGAAATCTAAAAACAATAAACAACAGAGAAAAGATGATGAGATAAGGTTAGAAGTGCTCTGAGTGTTATTCTATGCAACTCTGGACTTCTAGGATGAAGCAGATGTAAGAATCGGGTCCTCTTGTGAGAAACAGAGTATTGCAAGTCTGGTGCTCTGGTTTTTAGTTAGATCTGGCACGTATTCTTTGTGGAGTTTGTATTTTGAAGACATTATTGTATCTGATATATGGTATTCTATCTTTTGGATTCATGAATGATTGTGTGTTCTTCAGATGTATCTTGTTGCATGTGTCAGTCCTTTTTGCAATAATTCTCACACTTCTGCTACTCTATCACGTATATGTTTTTGGGCCACACTTGTATTCTTATTCTTGGAGTGCATGTGTTGGAGCTGACAGGATGCATGTATTCTACACCTCGTACCTCATACTATTAGGTGAAATATCCACAAAGAAATATTAATTATGTCAGTGCATTTAAAAGGACTCAAATATGACCATTAGAAATTAAATTGAAAACGAAAAAACAGATTAAATAACGGTGTCACAGTCTGTCTGGAAACGGTGTCACTTGGAAACAGTGTCACCACGAAACGGTGTCTTCTTCTTTGCCTTTGAGCGATGAGATAGTCATGATGGCATAGTTGTATAGAGATCATAAACCGGTTAGCATAGATGTGGGGTTAGGGTCATGGTGTTTGGTCCTTTTCCAAACTTCGAATGGTGTGTGGTCACAGTGTATCAATCACAGTGTCTGGTCACGGTGTCTGGTCACGATGTCTAGGTCACAGTGTCTGGTCATGGTGTCTGGGTCATGGTGTCTGGTCACGATGTCTGGTCATGGTGTCTGGGTCATGGTGTCAACCATCTTTTCACATGACTTGAAATATATTAAACATGATGTATATGATTTGTGATCATTAAAACACAATTAAAGCATGAGGAGTCCAACAATTTTAATTAATTAGAAAATTGGGTTTTACACCTGAAACCTCTCTAAAAATCCTTATCCTACCTCTTATGCCTAGGTCCCTCAAACCTAGGGACTCAGGTATTGGTTCTTGGCATTTTCTCTCATTTTTTACTCCAAATTCGGTGGATCTAGAGGCATTGACTCATGTGGATTCAAGGTAATAGGTTATTATTGTTAGGTTTTGTATGAATTTAATAACACTTATTAGACACATAAGAAGCCATAAGAAACCCTTGTCCAATGATCTTTATGAAAGATAATATGAAACCTATATAATAATTGAAATTAATAAATACTATAAATCTATGTGTACCTTACACCAAATAATCTACTACATCATCTCTGAAATCCATCACATGGGTTTGAGAGAGATCACCAAAGTGGAAAACAAAATCATCCTACCTCCGTAGGTATCCATGGGTCAATGAATCACATGTTATACATGAAGAATTATCCTTTCTCCCATAATGTTCTAGAATCTCGTTATTCAAAGGAAGAATAAGAAGAGAGTTATGGATTTCTGGGAGTTTCAACCAAGCATCATATGTACACACCCACCCACCATCGTGTGGTAGTAAGCTTTATAAATACCTCAAAGACACTCCTTAACAGTGCAAGATTAATTCACGTATTAAAACAAATGTATAAATGCCATGGTTGGTTCATACATCTTATGCATTTAACCCATTTACATTTAATATAAATATGAAATTATTTCATTTAATGATAAATTACATGGGTGAAACACAAAATGACAATTTTTTTATCATTTTACTACAATCGCATATTGCATAAAATAATATACCCTTATGTTCATGTAAATCCTATTTTTCATAAAATATATATATATATATATATATCATATATATATATAAGGATTTAGGGCATATCCTCATCAATCTCCCACTTACACTAAAGCCTAATAAAATTTTTATTGTTTCACCTTATATTGTATTGTATATAACAACTTGTTAAACTATATCCAACAATAACTTTTGGATATTTTCCAAATAACTTTTGGAAATCTATCATTAAATCCACCTTATATCACTTAATATACAATACCTTGTGAACACCCATCCAAAACACTTTTTTATTAACTCTAAAATGATTTTAGAGCATCTCTGTGAGTCAAACTCAATTCCCATTCAGTCAACCACAAATTGTGACCCCACGAGCCTTTATAGAATTGACAATAAATATTAATCTTTAGATCCATATATGCAAGAAAATAGTGGCCTCTAAAAAATCATCAATACTACTCAATATATAAAGGGATCTGGAATGATCACCATCAAACACATGTATCTCTATGCATGTGTCCACCAGTATGCATCATACACAAACATGAATTCTCATATTTTACCTTTGTTTAAGACATTTATAAACCATGGGACATGAATCATGTCAATCCCATATAGAAAACTCATATATTCTAGATTCTAAAAGTATAAACTAAATTGATTAATGAATACATCACATTTCATTAATCATTATAGATAAGCACATCACATGTCATTTATATGAATATATATATAATATCTAACTACAACCACACACTCCCATAGTCTATCTCATTTGAGGTACCTAATGTCATACTCATCACACAAGAGGAAAATCCCATCTTGGTTAAGCTACAACCAATGACATGATAAAAAACATACCCAACCACCCTCATATTAGCTAAGTAAATATGTAGACTTGCATAAGTAAGGTATCAAAGTATGAAGGTTCTCATAATATGTATCTCACCAACCTTAGGTAATGAGGACTCAAATATTATACATACACCCCTAGTATACCAAATAAATCTGTTTGAAACTCCATGGAGTATACTTAGTGGGTCATCTAGAGCACACAAAGAATCATATTCTTTGTATTATGCCTCATGAGCATATTGTGTATATCTATATAATAATCCTACTCACACTAACCATAATATCTTATCACAACCTATAATACTCCATGAAGAACATCAGTTAGAGATAAACTCAAAGTCATACTTTAAGTGGAAAATTATCATTGCAATTCAAGAAATGTATATCTATATATACATTTATGTGGCCAACATGAAAGAATGATAAAATAAAGGTTGAATTTAATATGATACATTATAATATTCTTAATTTATTCAAGAATATTTAACAAAACTAACACAATCATTGGTTTATCATATCATATATGATAAAATTATAGACCAGCCTTATGTTTGCTACACTTTTTGGGTTTTGTTAACACATTGAATCAAATGTAATCCACATAATATCTCTATGTGATCATATAATAAAACCCTCCCACTAAACTATTTAGTGAGAAACATCTATGAAGTAATCCGATTTGAATAATGGTGAGACTTAGGAATCATATTCCTAACTGTTCAACTTCTTGAACATATTCAAACTTCTCATCTTTACAACATCAAATGTTATGATGTCAACTTTTTTTTGTCTAATTATAACTATTTCTAAGTTCATCATCATCATATTTAGAACCCTATTACATCAAACCTTTTCCTTGAAATAATTTAAATACTTACATTATTGTTAACCAATCCTCCTAAACTCTTTTAGGATAAAGTGAAAACCACATTGTTATGGTAACTATTGTAACTCTTTACGTTTCTATTTACCACCATACCCTAAAATCTTTTAAGATATAAATTTTAATCCAAATTTCATTTTTACTAGTATAATACTTCAAGAAATAATGTATTTCATTTTTCAAGATAACTAAATGTAACTCTTTACATTTTTCTTTATCACCGCATATCCTAAATTATTTTAGGATATTGAGTAAAAAACACATTATCTTAAACTTATATAATAATGATATCTACTTTCTAAGTGGTAAATAAATTTAACACTTTATATTTTTCTTTATTGTAACATATCCTAAACATTTTAAGATATTAAGTGGAAAACACTTTAACTTAAGATTGGTGTTATCCTTTATTTGTTAATTTTGAACTTCTCTAAGTCCAAACATACTCCCATTATCCTCTTATACACTATATTCTTTTTCAAAATATCTTTATAGTATACACAAACCCTTTTTTGTTAAGAAATAACATTTAGTTCTTTCCAATAGAAATAATAAACAAATAAAAAATATAATATATAACATTCTATGTGTTTGGAACTTTTTTATTTGAAAATAATAATTTATTAAAATATACATCTGATCTACCTTTTAAAATTAATTTCAATAGCATTCATACCTAACATGGAAATTTCACAAAGTTTCACAAATTATTTGAGGTATATATTGGATAATACAATCATATTGAATTATTACTCTTCCTTAAAGCAAGTTATAGAATTAAACAAATAAAAAACCATGAGTATTAAAAACACCCATCTCATTGAATTTAAATATCTATATTGTTTAAATTCTCTTCTAAAGAGCTTAATGAAATTAAATAAACATCTTATGATGAGTTTATCCAATCTCAAATCATCCAAGTTATCAATATAGTAACTCCTTTTATCCATAACTTGTTGAACACCTTTAATATTTGGTTAATGAGGAAGGAACTATCTTGAAACATAGGATTTTTCTTAAGAAATTTTCTCAAAACACACATGTTTCTTAAGTTACCAGTCTTAATAGCTATTTATGTTAAGTTTCTCCTTTTCAAGGATTAATTATAAAGTTTAGATTTATGATGATGATAATGATATTATCTAAAATAGAAGATTTTATCATATGAGTATCATGTATTATTAAACATTCAATAAGGAATTTAATAAAATTGGCTCCCACTAAAATGAAACTCCTTTTTAAGAAACACACCATATCTATTAGTAGGAAAAAATCCATATTTCACTAAGAAATGAGCCCACTTTGGCATTTTTATCACCACTTAGTTATTTAGGTAAGGCATAATCCCAAGCATATCATATATGAATCTTGGATAATTGAGTGAAAAACCCTTTGTCCAATCCATCATATGGATAAAATCAACTTTATTCCTCTATTAATCTAATCTTATCAGGGTCTTCTAGCTAGTGTAAACCAAAAAAAATTCCAAAAACATGCTAAAAAGGAAAATCCAGGGAAACCCAACTTTGGAATAACCTACCTAAGGATGTTTCAATATCACATATCCTTTATTTACTTACATAAGATAATCTAGGGGTACCCAAATTTCTCTTGACCTACTAGGTTGAATGATCTAGGCCTTGATGAGTTCCACTTTGGAAGTAATCTCACACTTAGTATTTGAAGGGGATTTTATCTCACTATCTTATCTCATGTTATTCTCTTTTATGTATGTATGCTTCTAGTAATTTAGTTTGGAATATTATTCCCTCCACAAAACCAATATGTTCAAACCATAATGATGTGTAACCCTTTACACAAACCACAAGTTTGTGTCACTCACCAAAAATTAGAAGTCAAACATATTTATACATATCTAGATGCATCATATGAATAAATTACATGAACACTTCATGTAAAGGTATAGAGTTATATGAGATTGAAAATATTCACATGAGTAATCCTAGAGCGAAAAATAGTTTATAAGTTACATAAAAAATTCATGTAAAGATGTAGAGTTACATTAGATTGATAATCTCTAAATGATTAAGCATAGAGTGACAAATAGTCAACCCCATTCACCATCCTAGACAAGGCATAATCCACCAGGTAGGTAGGTAGTCCAAACCCAAGGCCCTCTACTTGGGGATACTGTACTGAATATATAATTCAATCCATAATAACTTTAACACCTAATATGAATAGACCACATTCAAAAACTAAAATCAATCTCATAACTTCAATTACAAATTGAGGCCATGGTAGATGAAAAACTAAATTCATTACAGATTCAATCCTAGAATGTAATGCAAGGTTCTATCCTAGAAGAAATTTATAATTTTAAACTAAAGCATACACAATATTCACATTTAATAAACAATTTAATAAGCATGAATATAAAAGGTAATAACCTTTTAAATATAAGAATAATTCAAATATTTAAACATGGGATAAATATTTATGAACAATTCATAAATAAAAGCAAATTATAAATACTTTATAATTTCATTTTTAACATTATGAACATTATATAATTAGGAATATAAACATTTTATATTCATTCCAATACGAACACTTTCATATTAATCATTATATGGAATTTCCATTTTAAATGTATGATATTATATGAATTATAAACTATTTATAATTCAATTTCTATTATGTAAATTTTTTACATAATCTAAATATCATATACTTAATTATTATTTAAAACTTGAAATTATCAATCATAAAAACACTCTTGATGTGGCATAAATAATATCCAAATATGGATCCTTTTAAATTTTGAACAATTTAATAATAATTAATTATGAATAGTTCATAATTTAAATATAAACATTTTATATTTTTGCCTTATTTCATAATTTATAACCCTTTATAAATTATCACCTATGATATCTAAATAAACACTTTTATTTCTTGATCATAAGTTATGCTATATAATTTGTTAAAAGGTATTTCAAAAATTAACATTTAACATTTGGGAATAAAATGTTTCATAAACATTTAATTATTTATAAACAATCTATAATAAATAAATTAATTAAACTTTTATAAATTAAAATCCCAAAATACCTTTTATAATTATTTATTTACATTTTATAAATCGTTAAATCCATTTAAGTATTTAAAAACATTTTTTCAAATCTTTTTTTATTTACCCTTACATAAAAACTCGTTCATGTGTAAAGGTAAGCTCTCTCTAACCTTACAAAATCACTCTATATAAGGGTAATCTGATTCTAGATCCCTTGCATAAAGATAACCGATTGGTTACTTTTACATATCCATGTTTTCTTTAAGGGTAAGCCTAGACGACCCTTACAAAGTGCTAATTGCATAAGGGTACGAAGGAAACAACCCTTACACAGCACCTTGCATATAGGCAATACCTTAACACATTCCATTTGCATAAAGGTAATCTTCAAATTTATTATTATGAATAAAATTAATTTCAATAACCTTTACACAATGTATCTGGTGCCTATACATGTAAGGGTAAATCACCCGGTTACTATTACAGATTCCTTTTAAAAACACAACTAACTTTACATAGCCCTTAATTTGCATAAAGGTAAGTTGAAAGGAACCTTACATAGACCAATCCATGTAAGAGTAAGGTTATTAAACCCTTATATAGACCCTATATGTAAGTTAAATACCTTATTTACTCTTATTCATCTCAACCATATAAGTGTAAGTCCATCATTACCTTTATATAGCCCCAAAATATAAGGGCAAACCCTTTTTCATATTTTTGAAAACCTGAAAAGTGAGGATCTATTTTTTCATTTTCTTCTTAATTTCACATAGTATTTCATAAAACTTAATAATAGATTTGATATGATAAAATTGTAAGGTTTCTTATGAATCTAATAACACTTATTAGACACAGTAAAATCCATAAAAAACCCTTATCAGAGGATCTTCATGCAAGATAATATGAAACCTTCATAATAATTGAAATGAATAAATACTATAAATCTATATGTAACTTACACTGAATAATCCAATGCATAATCTTTGAAGTCTATCACATGGTTTTGATAGATATCACTAAAGTATAAAATAAAAACATCCCACCTTTATAGGTATCCATAGGTTAAAGGAATCACATGTTGTACATGTTGGAGTTGGTGCCCTAGAACCGACTTTCTTAGTACTTGATTACATGTTTTATTATCAATGAAGTTTTCTTATCACAACATGATTGTTCCTATATATTAATTTTGCATGTGATAATTTCTTAAGAATATATGTTGCACTAAAAGATCATAGTAGTTCCCCGCTATGATGAAAACCTAGAGGTGAAATTATATCATTCTTGAATAAAATTATATGGATGGATGATATTTTATAATGAGACACAAATGATACAAGTTATCAGGGGTAAAAGACTCATAATACATTGATACACCTTCTCATGGTGTTCACCCTTGGTAATATCCAAGATAAAAGGTTATGAGAATAGAACCGTCAATAGAAAATCCACATTTTTATATGTCATTGGATGTTCCTATCAGTGGACATGTGTATTGATCCTTAGACTTTAATATTATCATTAATGGATATCCTAAATAATGTAATTTAATGTATTAATGAAAACTATGATGACATATGCTCGTGGCGAGGTGGGATGCATTGGGTAATTCACGAGTGATATTGTGTTAATGGATAATATAAGAAAGGATTCGTCTCTTCTGTCCTATAATAGAAGTTGATATCTTAGGACCTTTAATGGGAATAGAACTGCTATATAAATCTATGGCCATAGTGATCGGTGGGTGGGTTAATTTCTAGAAAGTTAGATAAAGATACATAAAGAATATAGGTTGATGACACCAGCATGCAACTTGATTATTTTGAGATATCATGATAAAGAGATTATATTACACGGTGAGCATTAGTTGGAGGTTGGATGTCGCTGTGTCATTACTTTATTTTTCTATGAGAGCCTTGGTGTATTTATATATTACAACCTTGAACTTTTTTTAGTTATACCTAATGCTACTAAGAAAGAGATCTATAGGGACACACACTAAGTTTATCTGCAATCTCAATTAAATTCAAGGGATGAATTTAACAAGTTAGAATAAATAATATTTATTTGGGTTTGATTGATCGCCATAATTTAATCACAAGTTATTCAAAAGAATAAGTGAGTTAAATAATAATAATAATATTTTTTACAGGGTTTGGAAAATATAATATTATTATATTATATTTATAGATGAATAATGAAGTGATATTTATTTATTAAATAAATATTCATTATTCATGGATCGTTAAATTTCGATGAGGTAAAATGGACCAAGCTTAATGGTTTGGTTGGAAATGGTATAAATGACATTTATTACATTCTTAAAGTGTTACACATGTCAAGAAATTAATAATAATAATATTACCATTGGAAATGAGGTCAACTAATAATTTTTGAGTAGGTAAAGGATTTTTATGCAATTTTCCAGCCCTAAACCTTCCATAATAAATATCTAGTTATAACACATTCCATATTAACTTTTGGTGTTAAAAACGGAGAGAGAGAGAGAGAGATATAGAGATATATAATGCTCTATCTCTCTCTCTATCCCCCTGTCAATCCTTTGAGATAACATCAAGAGTTATTCCTCTTTTGAGAATAATATTGTTGTGGTATACCATGAATAATGCAAGTGATGAGGATTGACTGTGCTAGCACCCGATGATTCTACAATGATGTTCAAAAATTGTGGTGCATGTGTGGATCAACTCTAGAGGAATTATTCACTTGTATCCTGCAACACAAAGATGGTATGATGATATCTTGTTAATTGGATCATTGATTAAGATAGAATTACAAGTTTAGATAATTCTATATCTGATCATAAATTAATTATAAATTACACGTGAAGATCCCCCTCTTCTGGTTCTAGAATTTTAATCTAGTTAAGTAATCTACGTTTTTCATTGGACATGATGTTTTAATTATGTGTGATAATTATTACACGTAAATTAAGATTAAAATACGAGTTTTTCATACCATCAAAGGATGCTTCCGCTATGCCTGAAACCTATAGTGGTATCAAAGGGGTCACATGTTTAATTTGTAATTATTTATTATTAATTGATTGGTTGCATGTGTTTGGGTTTTATTTCACTTATAATGATTCATTTTAATATCTTAAAATCATCTTCACTTACTTTCTTTGTTCTCAGTAACATAACCAGTAATTGGTTAAGATTAAAAAATGAAGAAATATATGAAGAATACCATCTGGAGGTGCCAAAGTCTATTCTTAGACAAAAATAGAGTACATGGAATTTACTTCTTGTATACATGCCATATCTGTTAGTTTTCACAACCGTATGTCACAATAAATTTAGATAGATCTGAAAAAATTGGATCAACATGTAGATCCGGACAGACTGAACCATAGCTTGATGAACTACATGTCGTGTAACCACTTTACACAATGTGTAGTACCAAGTTTATTACAAGTGAGAACATGGGGTATCCAAATGTTCTAGGTATTAAATACATTACATGAGGACTAACGATCCATGAAATTCCAAGGAAACATTTTGTGTATCCTGAGTACACACCATGTACCTCAAACTTGTCCGTGGTAGGTAAAACGCCCAGTCCCAAGGCGTATTGTAACATCTCAAGATTTTAAAAGAGGAACATCATGTTTGATAGTGTGTATGACATAAAACACCAAGACTAGAAGAGAGTATAATTCCCTAAGACTTTACAATATATTAATTTTTAAATAAATTCAATATCTTCCATAGATTGTGATGCATGCAACACCGGGTTTAAACAAAATGTGATACTCTAATAAAATATTATTATTTAAACATGACCATTATAACCTAGGTGTTAAGTTAGAAGGTATGAATAGTTATAAATAAATTATGAAAATTATATGGTCTACACATTTATAAAATAAATTCAACGGCTATCGATTGATTTTAAATACAATAATTACCATTTAAAAGAGAAAGAAATGTTTTTTTGAAAAATCGTATTTTCCTGAAACACAAATTTATCGTGCTTTGCAAACATAATTTAAAATTAACTTTTAAAATTTTTATAAAATTTATTTGAAAAAATAAAATTCATTTTTTGAAATCCAAATTTAAAAATTATATTTGGGTGCTTTTTGGAGATTTTTTTTGAAAAGATTACTTTTTTGACGAATAGTGAAAAATACTGATTTTTATTGAAAACTACCTTTTCATTTAAATTATTTACAAAGTTAAATTATATTTTAAATTGGTTTTAAAGTAAAATTAGTAAAATTATATTTTAATTTATCTAATTTAGGTCATTTTAATTAATTTCATATTTAATTTTGATATTAAAACATTCTATACTTATGAGAATTTTCTCTTTGGAAAACCGCTCTTTCATCGCGTCTACGGTTTAATTTTAAATTGAATTATAAAAATTATATGATTTGAATTTGAAAAAATGGATTCAATATTTGTAATAAGAATAATTTATATTATATAATAATTTTGAATTAATTTTTGACTACAATTAATAGTGAAAATACACTACTGAAAATTTTAGATTTACCAACGGTTTAAAATCGTTGGTAAAGGCTGGACAACCATTGGTATAAACTATACCAATGATTGTCCAAAATATTGGGTCTTGAGCCATAGGGATAGACATATCCCAACAGTTCTATGAGAACCATTGTGATATGTCTGAAAAAATCAGTATATACCAACGGTTTTAGTAAACCGTTGGTACAAATGTTTGCCAACAGTTTTAGTAAACCGTTGGTACAAATGTTTGCCAAAAGTTTTAAACCGTGAGTAATAGCATGAAGTATCTCTATACCAACATTTATGTAAACCGTTGGTATATACTTTTACCAATGGTTTTCCATAAACAGTTGGTAAATCTCAAGTAAAATTATCTATGCTAATGGTTTACAAACCGTTGGCATATACTTATACAACAGTTTACATAAAACCATTGGTATAAGTTATGGTTTTACACATATTCCAATGGTTGTGAACCATTGGCACATCTTTTTTATACCCGCAGCAGCAAGCCGGCTTGCTGGCCTCCCCCTATGCAGCTGCATCAATTCCACCAGCATGCCTGCAAAATTCATACACAACAGAATATCTGCATAATATATACACATACAACAAGTAACACAATACACTATTAACAAGTATACCTGCATAATACATACAAAATTCTATATGAATTCATACAAAATTCTATATGAATTCATCCAACACATAATTCAAACATAAATCTGAATACCTCCAATTCTGTATTTAATTACCCTCTACACACATACTGAATTAACACATAATTCATAAGGTAATTACAACAAGTATACACATACAACAAGTATACCCATACACCATTAAAAAATAATTCATAAGTTAATTAAATACATAAATAATTCAATTAAAAATTCAGGGGGTTGGGGGGGGGGCTGTTCAGGGGTTTGGGGTGGCTGTCTAAGGGGGTAGGGGTGTCCGGGGGGATGGGGGTGTCCGGGGGGGGGGGGGGGCTGTCCAGGGGGGTGGGTGGGTGGGGGGGGGCTATCAAGGGTGGTGGGGGTAGGGGCTGTCAAGGGTGGTGGGGGTGGGGGGGTCAAGGGTGGTGGGTGGGTGGGTGGGGGGCTGTCTGGGGGTGTTTAGGGGGGTGGTGTTCGAGGGGGGGGGGGGGTGTTGTCCATGGGGGTGTCTAGGGGGTGGGGTGGTGTCCAGGGGGTTGGGGGGGAGAATTTCCAGGGGGTGGGGGGGGGGGGGTGGGGTGTGGTGGGGGTGTCCAGGGGGTGGTTTGGTGTCCAGGGGGTGGGGTGGTGTCCACAGGGGTGGGGGGCTATCCAGGGGGGTGGGGGGATGTCTGAGGGGGGGGGGGGGTCCATGAGGGTGGCGAGGCTGTCTAGGGGGTCAGTCGGGGGTGTCCAACGGGGTGGGTGGGGCTGTCCACGGGGGTGGGGGGATATCCAGGGGGTAGGGTAGGGGGTGTCCATGGGGGTGGGGGGGGGGGGGGTGTCCAAGGGGGTACGAGGTGTCCAGGGGGTGGGTGGGTTGTCCACGGGGGGTAGGGGTGTTCAGGGGGGGGGGGTGGGATATCCATGGGGGTGGGGGGCTGTCCATAGGGGGAGGGGCTATCCAGGGGGTGGGCGGGGTTGTCCAAGGGGGTGGGCGGGGTTGTCCAAGGGGGTGGGCGGGGCTGTCCAAGGGGGTGGGCGGGGCTGTCCACGGGGGTGGGCGGGACTGTCTAGGGGGGTATGGGGTGTCCAGGGGGGGTGGGAGGGGCTGTCCAGGGGGGGTACGTGGTGTCCAGGGGGTGGGGGGTTGTCCACAGGGGGAGGGGCTATCTAGGGGGTGGGCGGGCTGTCCACGGGGGTGGAGGGGCTGTCCAGGGGGGTACGGGGTGTCCAGGGGGGATGTGGGGGGGGGATGTCCAGGGTGGTGGTGGTGGGGGGGGGGGGTTGTCCATCAGGGTAGGGGGGGTGTCAAGGGTGGTGGGGGGGGGGGATATCTATGGAGGTGTCCAGGGGTGGGGGGAGGGCTGTCCATGGGGGTGTCCAGGGGAGTGGGGTGGTGTCTGGGGGGGGGGTGTCTAGGGGGTGGGGTGGTGTCCAGAGTGGGGTGGTGTCCAGGGGGGTGGGGTGGTGTCCAGGGGGTTGGGGGGATTTCTAGGGGGTGGGGGTGTCCGTTGAGAAAGGCTCTCTTTACCAATGGTTTTGATAAACCATTGGTATACCTTAGAGAAAATAATTATTTCCCAATGGTTTTGGATAACCATTGGGAAATCTTAGGTATATTTACACATTGCCAACGGTTTGAACAAACCATTGGAAAATGTTGCCTTCTTTTACACTATAGCAATGGTTTGAAGAAACCATTGGTATATTACCATTGTAAAAACACCATATTCCATTAGTGATAGTAAAAATCAATTATTTTGGTTAAGATAAAAATGGGTTTACCGAGGGAGGGGGGGCTGTCCAGGGGGGCTGTCAAGGGTGGTGGGGGGTGTCTATGGAGGTGTCCAGGAGGGGGGGGGGGTGGTGTTTGGGGGGGGGGGTTGTCCATGGGGGTGTCCAGGGGGTGGGGTGGTGTCCAAGGGGTTGGGGGGGGGGGCTTTCCAGGGGGTGGGGTGGGGGTAGTGTGGTGGGGGTGTCTAGGGGGTGGGGTGGGGGTGTCTAGGGGGTGGGGTGGGTTTTGTCTAGGGGGTGGGGTGGTGTCCAGGGGGGTGGGGGTGGGGGGTCCAGGGGTTGGGTGGGCTGTCCAAGGGGGGTGGGGTGGTGTCCATGGGGGTGGGTGGCTATCCAGGGGGGTGGGGGGTTGTCCAGGGGGGTGGGGTGGGGGGTTCATAGGGGTGGCAGGGCTGTCCAGGGGGTCGAGGGTGTCTAGGGGGGTGGGATGGGGTGTCCACGGGGGTGGGGGGGGGGGGGGGGGCTATCCAGGGGGTAGGGGGTGTCCACGGGGGTGGGCGGGGCTGTCCAAGGGGTACAAGGTGTCCAGGGGGGTGGGATGGTTGTCCACGAGGGGTAGGGGTGTCCAGGGGGGGTGGGCGGGATGTCCACGGGGGTGGGGGGATATCCACGGGGGGAGGGCTGTCTAGGGGGTGGGTGGGGCTGTCCAGGGGGTGGGTGGGGCTGTCTAGGGGGTGGGAGAGACTGTCCACGGGGGTGGGTGAGGTTGTCTAGGGGGGTATGGGGTGTTCAGGGGGGTGGGCGGGCTATCCACGGGGGTGGAGGGGCTGTCCAAGGGGGGTATGGGGTGTCCATGGGGGATGTGGAGGGGGGGGGGGGGTTGTCCATGGTGGTGGGGTGGGGTGGGAGTGCTATCCATGGGGGTGTCCATGGGGGGTTGTCCAGGGTGGTGGTGGGGGGGTGGTTGTCCATCAGAGTGGTGGGGGGGGGGTGTCAAGGGTGTTGGTGGTGGGGGGATATCCATGGGGGTGTCCAGGGGTGGTGGGGTGGTGTCCGGGGGTGTGGGGGGGGTGTCCATGGGGGTGTCCATAGGGTGGGGTGGTGTCCGGGGGGGGGGGTGTACAGGGGGGTGGGGTGGTGTTTGGGGTGGGGTGGTGTCCAGGGGGTTGGTGGGTATTTCTAGGGGGTGGGGGTTTCCATTGGGAAAGGCTCTCTTTACCAACGGTTTTGATAAACTGTTGGTATAACTTAGAGAAAATAATTATTTCCCAATGGTTTTGGCAAACCGTTGGGAAATCTTAGGTATATTTACACATTACGAACGGTTTGAACAAACCGTTGGATAATGTTGCCTTCTTTTATGCTATAACAAGGGTTTGAAGAAACCATTGGTATATTACCATTGGGAAAACACCATATTCTATTAGTGATAGTAAAAATCAATTATTGTGGTTAAGATAGAAATGGGTTTACTGAGGTAGGGAGTTAAACAAAAAAGATAAGTGTTAAAAATGACCTAAAAATTGTCCAAAACCCATTTATTGGACATATTTAGACCCAATAATCTCTAAGGTTTTATAATGATTCATTTTTAAGTCTTTTAGCATGATAAAAATGTAGGTATCACTTTATCTTTTTAAAAATTACATGTGTGTCCTCTCCCCCACTTATAAAAGGCCACCCACTTTCCTCCAATTTTCACATTTAAAAAACCATTTGTTTCAGAAAATAATTACCCAAATACCTTACTTAATTACCAAACCACATCCTAGAGGAATTATTTTGATTATAAATCCCTCATAAGAAGTACTTAGGTATAAACCTATAGAGGCTCTATGAAGAAGAGGTAAAATTTTTAAACATGCGTATTTATTTTATTTCTTCTTAAAACTACTTCAAACCTTATTAAAATATGATAATATAATAACATATTATATAATATATTATGAGATTTTATTATCTTAATGGAATAACCCATATCCATCTCCACTTCTATCAAATGGGAAACAAAACTTTTGATCGTGTGTACGACATACTACCGTCTTATGAACTGTTGTAATTCATTTTCCATCACCACCATTAAAGGATAGATATAATGATGTATTTAAACTATTTATATGATATTTATGAAATTATTTTACTCATATAATTATGATATTTCATATAACTTCTTACTTTTTATTCCACGGGGGATACAATAACGTCGCTCGTGTTTACGGCGGACTACTGCCTCGCGAAGTGGTGTGATTCGTTTTTTGCTTACGCTTTACATGAAAGGAAGTAAGTTTAAAGTTAATTAATATATGTGATATTTATGATATAAAAATAATTATTTAAAAATAATATCACATATAACTTCCTACCTTCCAATCTGTTGGAAAACAAAAATGTTGCTCGTGCGCACGTTGTGGACTACCGCCTCCACGCAGCGATGTGAAATGTTTTTCATTTTATTTTTACATGGACGACAATAAGGATTTATTTGATTAATATAAATGATATATATGAAATAATAATTATTATATAAAGAATATTTAATATTTATTTTCCTTTTGTTCCATTCGTCGAGAAAAATGGAAATAACGTTCATACGTACATACGACCTACTATCTCCATGAATGATGTAATCTATTTTCTATCTCTAACACCAATAGAATCTATAAACACATATATAATTAAAATATATTAAATTTATATTATTTTTAACATTATATAAATGATTTAACCAAGATAAAATTAAAAGGACCAAAATTACCAAACTATAATTATTTATGTTTTTCTTCTATGTCCATATCTTCACTTCCCACCAATGTTCTCATACTTGGAAACCTAGTTATGTGTTATTCTAGATGAACTTTATAATTACATTTATATATTATCACAAGGATGTTTTATCAACAATTTTTATGATTTGGGTTTCCAATAAGGGTATTTTTAAATTTCAAAACCATAATTTATGATATCAATATTAAATTGTAAAGACACAATTTATTTAAAAGGGGGTATAATGTAACACCCTGAGATTTTAAAAGGGAAACATCATGTTCGATAACATGTATGGCATAAAAAAATAATATTAGAATAGAATATAACACCTAACTACTTTATGATATATTTAGTTTTTAAATAAATTCAATATCTTAGATATCTTGCGATGCATGAAACATCGGGTTTAAATGAAATGTAATACTTTATTAAAATATTATTATTTAAACATGTTCATTATTACCCAGCCATTAAGTTGGAAGGTATGAATAGTAATAATTAAATTATTAAAATTATATGGTTTTCACATATATAAAATAAATTTAATGGTTACCTATTGATTATAAATAAAATAAGAACCACTTAAAAGAGAAATAAATGTTTTCTAAAAAACTGTTTTTTTTCTGAAAGGTGAATTAGTCGTGTTTTGCACACTTAATTTAAAATTAATTTTTACCACTTTTAGAAAATTTACTTGAAAAAATAAATTTCATTTTTTAAATTCATATGTGAAAATTATTTTTGGATGAATTTTTGGTAATTTTCTAAAAAGTTTAATTTTTTTTGATGAATAGTGAAAAATACTAATTTTTATTAAAAACTGGATTTTCGTTTAAATTATTTTAAAAAGTTAAATTATATTTTAAATTGGTTTTAAAGTATAATTAGTTAAATTATATTATAATTTAACTAATTCAGGTAATTGGAATCAGTTTCATATTTAATTTTGATATTAAAACATTCTATACTTATGAAAAGTTTCTCTTTGGAAAACCGATCTTCCGTCGCGTCTCTAGTTTAATTTTAAATTGAATTATGAAAATTCCATGAGATAAATTAGGAAAAATTGATTCCATATTTATAATTATCATAATTAATATTATTTAATAAGTTAAAATTAATTCTTGACCATAATTAATATTGAAAATAATAAAAATTAATTACTGTGGTTAAGGTAAAAGGGGGTTTACTAGAGGGTTAAAATAAGAAAATAAGGGTTAAAAATGATATAAAACTTGTAAAATCCCCATTTTATGGATATATTTAGACCCTATAATATCTAAGGTTTGATAATGACCCATTTTGGAGGCTTGATAAATGAGAAAAACATGGTTATCACTTTATCTTTTTAAAAATTTCATGTGTGTCCACTCACCCACTTATAAAAGGCCACCCCCTCTACTCCCCTTTTCACACTTTCAAAACCATTTAGTTCCAAAAATACCTAACCAAATACATTAATTACTTCTCTACCCACATCCTATAGTAATTATTTTTATTATTAATTCCTTCTAATTCATTAGGTATAAATCTAAAGAGACTCTCTAAAGAAGAGGTAAAATTATTAAACATGTGTATTTATTTTATTTCTTCTTCCACCTCCTTAAAAAATTATTCAAATATAATAATATAATAAAAAATATAAAAAATATAAAAAATATATAATTATATTTTTTTATTTTAATTTCATAACCCATATTCATCTTCAATTCCAACAAATGGGAAACAAAATCGTCGATCATCTGTACGATGAACTACCACCTTGCGAACCAATGTAATTTATTTTTAATCAACACCTTAAAATGATGGATATAATTATGTATTTAATATATTTATATAATATTTATGAAATTATTATACATTTTCAATTATTATATCACATATATCTTCTTACTCTCTTTCCATGATGGATACGATAACGTCACTCATGTGTACGATGAACTACCGCCTCACGAAGCGATGTGATTCGTTTTTCACTTATGATTTACATGAAAGATAGTAAGTTTAAAGTTAATGAATATATGTGATATTTATGATCTAATAATACTTATGGAAATATAATATATCATTTAACTTCTTACCTTCCAATCCGTTGGAAAATAATAAAGTTTCTCGTGCGCACGTGTGGACTACGACCTCCACACAATGATGTGAAATGTTTTTCATTTTATTTTTACATGGATGGTAATAAATATGAATTTGATTAATATAAATGATATATATGGAATTATAATTATTCTTAAAATATTAATTAATATTTATTTTTCTTTTGTTCCATCTGTCAATAAAAATAGAAACATCATTCATTCGTACGTACAGTCTACCGTCTCCGTGAACTGTGTAATCCATTTTCTATCTCTAAATTTAATAGATTAGTATAAATACATATATAATGAATTTATATGATATTTATATAATTTTTAAAATTATTTATATTATTTAACAATGATAAAATTAAAAGGAACAAAATTATTGAACTAAAATACATGTGAAAAACGCAGCAATTATCACCCAAAACCCTGATTTTAACAAAGAATTATAAAAAAATGGGTCATAAAAGATTATAATTAAATAATATATGGTATGATATATATGATTATAGTTATTTCATATATTTATAATAAACCTATATTTATTATATAGTAGTTTTGGACACATACAGAGGAAGTAAAACCTAAGTTAAATGTTTCTCGTATCACTTTTACTTCCATGAGACATATGCCATATTCACTACTTATTTATTTTGTGTAGTGTATATAATTATCATTTGAAATGTTATATAATTAATATATTTACCTTAATGTTTAAATTTTCATTTTATGTTATTTATTTTACGGGGCTTATGATTCAGAAGTTACCAAAGTGGTAATGGTTTATTTCACAATCTCATCATTATTCAGGATTGTTTTTGTGTAAGTCTCCCTTGGGGGAATTATTTGATATTTATATCTTAAAATAAATCTATTTTATTATCCTCTAGTTATTCATGAACTTTTTCAAGTAATAGTACCATTTTACTACTCTTTAGTACTTAAAATGATTGAGAAAATATTTTTAAGAAAATATGACTTTATTTCTCTCTTCGATCAAAAATCCCTTTTCATCAGAATCCAAGTTTTATAAAAATGCTTTAAAATATGTTTTTAAACTTTTAAAAATGATTTATTAAATAAATTTTTACCTATTTTTAATTTTTATAATTTTTTTAAAAGAATATTCACGTCATTTTTAAAATAAGGCATGTTTGGATTTTATCAAAAATGTGACAAGAATATTTATTTTAACATGTACGACATGAACAAAATTTTACACCGTCATGACCAATAAATGTTTTAAAGATTATTTTAAAATTTTTCAGTGGTTATTTTCAAATAAAAGTATTTTCAAAATGTTTTGTAAACCTTTCTAAAAGCTGATTTTTAAAGTACAAAGGATATTTTTTCTCAAGAATATTTTTAATGACATCTTTATGGTATTTATATTCATCGACAACATCAAAAATTTATTGTACTTATGATCCAATGGGGATATGTTGTATTGATACTATCCTTATAATTTCTCTAGATGGTTCATGATCATTTTGACTTGGGATGTACAATTGTATTACCATTCACCATTTTACTCTCAATGGTTTATGATTATATTTATTTGATTGGGGTAAGTATTAACATTTAACATATTAGTTTTTCAATATGAGTGTTTATAATGATTATGTTTCACCCCTTTCATATGAGGAATGCATTAGACTTTGTAAGTGATGGGTGGGGATCAATTATAGATATTCCCTCGATGCATCGATAGGACTCATGAGACAAATCAGTTGGGCAATTTAGATAGGTTTCTACCCATAGATTTAAACTATCTTATGCCAATTTAATAAAGTAACCACCAGTTCTGGGATACTAAGGTTTGGGTATTTACACATATTCTATGGACACGGGAATAGGACACACTATTGGAAAATAAGCCTATACCAATAGTTTAGAATCATTAGTATTGGTCCCAAAACTATTGGTATATGTTATACCAATGGTTTGGGGGGATGTTGGCTTGTCTAACATTGGTATAGAACTACACCAATGGTTTTGGGAAAATGTTGGTATAGGTAATTTAAAAAAAAACCTTGGATGGTTTTGAACCCCAAACCTCCTATTTATATTTAAATGGCCTAACCACTAACCTAAAATGTTTTTTTGAAACATAATATGATAAATATGTATATATATATTTATAAGTAAATTAATTCTTGATGTATTCAATGTTATTTGATAAAATAACTAGTTAAAAATCAAAATACCTATACCAATGGTTTTCCAAATTTTGGTATAGGTATTTTGAATTTTGGGTCCTATACCAACAATTTTGGAAAAACCTTTGATATATGGTCATTAAATAGAGGCTATACCAATGGTTTTAGCCAAACTATTGGTATAGACATCACCTATACCAATGGTTTTGGCAAAATTGTTGGTATATGGTCATTGTATTGAAGTTATACCAATGGGTTTTCCAAAACCATTGGTATAGGGTCATTTTATGCTACCAATACCAATGGTTTGGCCAAAACCATTGGTATAGGTACAGTTTATAGAAGCAACAATACATGATGAGTACTATTGTACACACCTTATAGTCATTTGTAGATAGTGTGCCTAGCTTTTCATGGAGAAAAATTAAATATATAATCAAACCTATTCAAATGTGTTTTTTTTCATTTATTTGACAAGTACATGCCATTTCATTTGATTGATAATTATATATTAAATCAATTATTTGTTAAAATTTTGGATAAACACACAAAGATACCTCAAAGTACACTTGTGTACTTCATTATTTTTAAATGAAATTAATTTTGTTTAAAATTATATATGATGGTGAGTTAAGGATTCCTGTATAGAATTAAGATAAATTTAATTACTTGTATTAATTCCCAGCACATTATCTTAATTATAGAACAGATCAAAGTAATTGATAACAAGATTACAAATTTATGCACGTTGCTTGATGTGTGGATGATCATAAGATTAGACTAACCCTTTATATGTGATTGGTTTCTTTTAATTTATTTTGACTAAATTAAAATTATGGCATGTATGTCATCCTACCCCTTATTATGTAAGGGCCTACATTCCCATTGTTTTTAAGTAAAACCCCTTTATCCAATCCATTGGATCCCCTTACCTGCACGTGAGTAAAAGCTTATGAAAAAAAATCTCCTAGTTGAGCGGAGGTGGTCTCTGTCATGGTGTAACACCCCAAGAATCTGTGTTTCATATAATGGTAAATTTTATATTTTATGTTACCCATTAATCGAAAAAACTGGTTTCTTATGGAAAAGTAATAATAAAATTTTAATTTATTATGAAATAGAGTAAACACACAAATTAATGAAAGGCTCTTTATTCAAATGGGAACACCATAGTAATTAAAATACACTGAGATCAAATGGGAAATTAAGCTAACCAAATATACCAATTAAAAACCCTATTAATATTACAGGAAGACCACTCAAAACAATGAGAACCCCGAGAAGATAATAGGGGTCCTTAGCATTCGGAATAACGGTCATGAGAACGGCCAAAGCCACCGCAACCACACTAAGCACTAAAGGGATGACTTAAACCATCTTCTCCTTCATCTTCTTCAATCACCTTAAGTTTAAGACACAGGGAGGCATAGTTTTATAGGGAACCAATCCAACCGTTACCTCAAGTAGCCGTTGGAAACTCAACAGCTATAATTATAGCCGATGGAGTCTTTGAATTTCATAACTGTTGGGTTTTAAATTAATGAGGTTTATCTTTTTATAAAACTTGGTTTTTATAATGCTTTCATAATTTTGTGGCATTTCAAATGTTTTAATATGTTTAAATGTTTTAAATTATGTCTTTAAATAAAATTATACTTTTATAATGAAACTTAGTCTTTACAAAATCATTATGGTCATCTAGTTCAAAACATAGTAATTTAAATACCATTTAGATATTTTAAAGGTTATGATTCCTAAAGAGAGTATTTTATAAATTATCGAACCAACATAACTTTGTTGTTATAATTTAAAATTAATAAGTATATTTTCTTAAACCCTTTTAAAGTTTAGTATTTTAATTATGAAACATTTGTCTTTTAAAAGAGTTTGTGTATCAATTAGTGAAGTATTTTATAGTAATTGGATTTTAGATTTTAAAAGTTATAAGTTCTTAGTAATTATATTAGTTTATTCAATATTAATGTTTCACACATTAAAAATACCTACTATTGAAGCTTACATTTTTATTTATATATATATATATATTGTTATTTCAATTTATTTAAATAAACTTTTAATAAAAATTTGGGGAGCTGGCCAACCGAGGACAGCCCTTAGGGCCGAGCCCTTAAGGCCAAAATTTCCCCCATGGGTACTGGGTGATTTACATGCTCAGTGCATAGTACGTAGTATGTCTACCCGAGCATAGCCTGGGCTAGGTCGCGCGTGGGCCCGTGTATAAGGCCCGGGGTGCGTGTTGGGAAAGGGTGGGCCAAAGGCCCGCAGGGGCCCATGCATAAGGCCCCTTGTCATGTGTGCTTGTGTCATCAGAGTGAAGTAGAGTCATTATTGCTTATAAGCCGAACCCGGTTTTTGTTTCTTTTTGATGTGGGATGACGGAAATTCGGTATCGCGCGATCCGAGCCGTCCATCGCATCTCGCATTAGATCTCGGACGTTCACGCGATCGTAGCCGCGTGAATGCCCCATGCTCCCCCATAGCCGTCGATCTCCTAGGAGATCAAATCCTGACCACCCATACTTTTTGAAATGATCGATCGACTCCCGATCTTCCCTCAGTCGTCCGATCCAGCTTCGGGTGATCCAGGCCATCCGCCCCATCTCATCTTCCTTCCGCGTCGTCTCCTTCCTCCACAAGCCGAACTAGTGGCTGTCTCCTTCGCCACCGCTCCCTTTTCACTACACCTGATGCCCGTGACCCCCCTAAAAACTTCCATTGGCCTCACCTTTCCACGGGACTACTCCCCTTAAGAATCTCAAGTTTTATCCTCACACAAGCTCCTCCTTGGGTAGGGTTATATAAAATGTATATATATTATTTTATCGCTTTATTTTCTCCAACTCGAAGCTTTGGCTTCACCTTCGGTAGTCAAGTAGAGGGACCCTCTGGGGGCGTGAACCGAGGCATTCTATGCATCTTGGTTCTTTTAAAATACCTCCTCCATGTACATGAACCCCACGAGTTCATTCTCTTTTTCCTCCCCACCTCTCCTTCGAGTTCCCAGGACCTCCAGCAAGCTTCTGCCATGCCGAAACCCTCCTCCTCAGTCTAGGTAAGGGGATATCCACTTTCCTTTTGATGGAAAACCTGATATACACTCTCAGTGTATATTCAGTTATATAATTTGTATGTATAAATATATATATATGTATTCAGTATGAGCATCGATTCTCCTCCTCTTTTGAAACTGGGTGTATGGATTTAGTGTGGTAATTCCTAAATGACATGAGGGTCATGATTCTTTTGGGTTTCTATTTTATAACCCATATGAAAAAAATCTGTATATATAAATAATTTTAAATCGTGTATATATTGAAGTATACACCTTAAAACCCTTCATGTTTAAGGGCTTCCAGGGAGGTTGTTCATGGTTTGTAAACTCAAGTAGTTTATGTATGTTTAGTTTTGAACGGATTCTATCAGATATCTTATACACATATATATTTTTGGGTGTTTAAGAATAGATTTATGTATATAAGTACCACATCCAAAACTAATTTTAAGATTTCCATTGGATTCAGTATTTGATAATAAGAATCATAAAAAAGCTATTTTTGAATCTACTCTTAACATACATATTCTTATTGTAAACCTTGTGTATATATATATATAAGAATATATTCTTAAATATAATTACGTGTTAAATAAAAATCAAACATGATTTATAAGAGATGAATACCCATCCTTAGATAATATTTTGGATGCGAACTAGGTCTTTGGTTTATGTGTAATCATATTATGGCATGAAACCATAGTTTTTAGGTAGTTATGTATTTATAGTTATATATATATATATATATTAAATTATCAAATGGTTTTAGTTTTCAATTATGTAAATGATAAGTGGTTAGAAATTTTTATAACTCAAGGAATTATAATGAACCTTGATTATTTTGTGCAAAACCCATATATAAACTTTGTGTATATATGGGCATGTAAATATGTATTTATAAGTTTAATTTCCAAAAACCTTTTTTCAAGTATACATATTAGGACTTAGTTGATGTTTTGACACCTAAGGTTTTGGTGTTTATTTTTTTTCCAAGCCTATATGTGTTTTTCTCACGAGTGTACACCAATGAACTTGCTTAATTTAAGAAGTTATTCTAACAAGTACCCTTGACGTATTTCATGTTTTAAAAGTATGTGCTTCAGCCTGATTTAAATTTATATTATAGGACTAAGAATTTATGGGTTTATTTTATCATGTAGTAACCATTTATTATTTGATGTTAAACCTGCTGTAGTGTTTATTAGTGGTTGATCTGGTTATGGTTTAATTGCAAGTTCACAGACATGTATATCAAAATAATTAATGTCAAGCATTTTCTTTAAGTGTTTCATTTTCATGTGTTGGAATTTTAAAGAGTTATCATTTAACACCTCTTGTGGCAAACCCTACCATTTGATGTACTTTAGTAATTATCCTGTGTACATAGAATGTTTACCAATCCATGTCTGCTTTTGATTAATTATTCCATATTTTCAATGTTATCTGTCATGTTATTTATTTGTAGACCAATTGTAAAATGGTTTCCTTGTCCATATTATTGATCATCATGCATGCATATGACATACCATGATAATGAACTAAGAACTAAATTACCCAAAGTGGTATGGGACACCTTGGGTAATGAGAAATAAAATTAAATATTAAAAGTGGTATGAGACACCTTGAATACTAGACCATATTGACATATGAGGAATGTATTGGACTGCTGGGTTAGGGACCAGTTAAAAGAAATCCCTCCAGGCTGAGGACTGGTTAAAGTAAGCCCTCCCGATTGGGGACTGGTTAAAGTAAGCCCTCTGGGTTGGAGACTGGTAAAAGTAAGATCCTCGATGCATTGATAGTTCTCGAGACAGTCAGATTGGGTTATTAACCTTAGGTCAAGGCACAAGGCCTTAACACAAAGACCATGAGTCCTTCAATATACATTTTCTCATTATGTTTTAGTATATGACTAACCAAGTGATTATTTCGACTAGAGGAATATCCTTGGTTATAAAACCATTACCTATGTGTATGAGATTAAAGTGCACAGGGAATATGATGAGACAGTGATGATGCATGATCAGTTTACCTTTCCATAATTTCAATGAAAATATTAGAATTATATTTATCATGTTATATTGTGCATTTTTATAAGTTGCAGTGAAATTGTTTATGCGCAACTATGATAATGTTCATGCTCAGTAGTACTTGCATACCTTGCATGCTATGCCTACTTTACTTGTTAGAATTTATGAATTTTTATACAAGCATGCTTACTTTGTTCATCTAGTGGCACTCATCTAAATGTTCAATTACTTATGTATGAAGTGCTTTAACGATATTATATCAACCTCTGAAATGTCTTGTTGTTTTATTTAAAGGAATTATTTTAAGTAAGAGAAAGTATTTCTGGAAGTAGTTTTCAAAATTTGTATTAAGTATTTTTTTTCAAACCCATTACTGAGTATTTTAATGCTCACCCTATGTTTTAAATGAAAAATTTTCACGTATCAGTCATGTCTTCAATGAAGTTTCAGAATGCAGCTGGTTTTCCCAGAACCTAAACCTCACGATCCTCTGTAGCATGGGACATGATGTGATATATGTGAATTAATTGTAATGTAATGTAATAATTTTTGGTACATCATGTCTCATGGGCACCGGCTCCGGGAATTCAGGGGGGCCAGGTCCTTACAGTTGGTATCAGAGGATAGGTTCAGGCAATTCTGGAAAACCAGGTAATAAAAATATATAGCTATGACTAAACATTACTAAGTGGTTTTGTTATAACTTTCAGATGGCAGATGAAAATGTTCCTACCAATCTACTATCACTCCCCAGGGAAGCCCTAGAGACCATTATGTCTATAGCTAATCGAGAGAACTTTCTTAACTATGCTCATATCCGCATGACGTGAAAACACCTGTATGATGTGTCGAACTCACCTCGGGTGCTTCAGCTACACTGAGGATTAGGATTTGATTAACTTCTTATAATGATGACCCAATTTCCCTCCTATGTACATCGGGGAAGATACCATGAGGGAATTTTCTTAGTTTTCATGGCAGGTGAGGATGTTGGCTTTATGGTCCTCGACACTTTTCAAGAAGCTGCTGCTGCCGGAGACATCTGAGCGGCCTATCTTTGTCAGATTTTGAACTACGGCTTCTGGGGCGAGTTGTTGGACTTCAGGATGTTAGAAGATGAGTCCACCCGACTGTATTGTAGGAAACACGTGTATTTATATGTCTCTCAACTTCATACCCCTCATGCCACACTCAGGAGACGTCACCAGTGTCCCCATGAGTGTAACCCTGAATGCTCAGCTGTGTTTGGTTTGAGGAGATAGGGAGTTTTGCTGCTCTGTGTGGAGTTCATATAGTAGACCGTTAGGGGAACTTAGGCACTGATGTTTAATAATAAACTTATGTTTTATTGAAATGTTATCTTTTCCATTCCTGTATTTACTTTATCTGAACTTTAAAAGGGAATTCTAATGAGTATATTTTTATATGGCTAGACAAACAAATATCTCATCCCTACCCGATGAAATTTTGGAGGATATCTTAATCAGGAAGTGCACTATGGACTATCCTTCTTTCCTATATCTGCGAGGATCATGTCAACACATGTTTGATTTGTCTAACAGCCATGAAATCCTTCGTTACTGTCAAGGGATTGACCATGTCTTCCACCTCATCACCATTACCCAACTCCACTATTATAGGCGAAGGGGGAGATACTTCGAGGGTCTGTTTCAATGTTTCACTATGGCACAAAAATTTTCTTGCAAAGCATGTTTCCTAGTGGCTTCCCAAGATGGGAACCTCAGAGAAAACTTTATGTTATAGATTCTAAACCTCAGTCTATTTAATCGCATTATTCCAATGGAATATCTTGAGTGTGATATAGTCCGGTAGAGCACTAGAGATTATGTCCATTCGGACATCCCCGAATTTATTACCGCTCAAGCCTCCCTATGGAAGCCTGTGTGTAAAATGCATGAGTATGAGTTCAAAACATACAGCTCGAGGTGTATCTGGGCCAGTGAAGCAGAGGAACAAAGTACGAACCTAGGTATTCCACTAACTGATCCAAATCTCCCGTTTTGGTGATGATAACGTCTGGATAATTCTTTTCCAGTTTTTGAATAGAATTGCAAGGACACAATTCTTTGTAGGGGGAATAATGTAACACCCCAAGAATATGTGTTTCATATAATGGTAAATTTTATATTTTATGTTACCCATTAATCTGACAAAATGGTTTCTTATGGAAAAGTAATAATAAAATTTTAATTTATTATGAAATAGAGTAAACACACAAATGAACGAAAGGTTCTTTATTCAAATGGGAACACCATAGTAATTAAAATACACTGAGATAAAATGGGAAATTAAGCTAACCAAAGATACCAATTAAAAAGCTTATTAATATTACAGGAAGACCACTCAAAACAACGAGAACCCCGATAAGATAATAGGGGTCCTTAGCATTCGGCATAACGAGCATGAGAACGACCAAAGCCACCACAGCCACACTAAGGACTAAAGGAATGACTTGAACCATCTTCAACTTATTCTTATTCAATCACCTTAAGTTTAAGACACCCAGAGGCACAGTTTTATAGGGCACCAATCTGACCGTTACCTCAAGTAGTCATTGGAAACTCAACGACTATAATTATAGATGATGGAGTCTTTAAATTTCGTAACTGTTGTGTTTTAAATTAATGAGGTTTATCTTTTTATAAAACTTGTTTTTTATAATGGTTTCATAATTTTGTGGTATTTAAAATGTTTTAATATGTTTAAATGTTTTAAATCATGTCTTTAAATAAAAGTATACTTTTATAATGAAACTTAGTCTTTAAAAAATCATTATGGTCATCTTGTTCAAAACTTTGTAATTTAAATACCTTTTAGATATTTTAAAGGTTATGATTCTTAAAGGGGGTATTTTATAAATTATCGAACCAAAATACCTTTGTGGTTATAGTTTAAAATTAATAAGTATATTTTATTAAACCCTTTTAAAGTTTAGTATTTTAATTATGAAACATTTTTCTTTTAAAAGAGTTTGTGAATCAATTAGTGAAGTATTTTATAGTAATTGGATTTTAGATTTTAAAAATTATAAGTTCTTAGTAATTATATTAGTTTATTCAATATTAATGTTTCACACATTAAAAATAAATACTCTTGAAGATTAAATTTTTATTTATATATATATACTTTTATTTCAATTTATTTAAATAAACTTTTAATAAAAATTTTGGGAGATGGCCAACCGAGGGCAGCCCTTAGGGCTGAGCCCTCGAGGCCAAACCAGCCCCCGTGGGTACTGAGTGATTTTCATGCTCGGTTCATAGTACCTAGTATGTCTTCCTGAGCATATCCTGATCTAGGTCGCGCGCAGGACCATGTATAAGGCCCGCGGTGTGTGTTGGGTAAGGGTGGGCCAAAGGCCCGCACGGGCCCGTGTATAAGGCCCCTTGTTGTGTGTGCTTGTGTCATCAGAGTGAAGCAGAGGTGTTCTGGATTATAAGACGCACCCGGTTTTCGTTTTGTTTCGATGTGGGATGGTGGAAATTCGGTATCGCATGATCCGAGTCGTCCATCGTATCTCACATCAAATCTCGGCCATTCGCACGATTGTAGCCGGGCAAACGCCCCGCACTCCCCCGTAGTTGTCGATCTCCCAGGAGAACGAATCCTGACCTCCCATCCTCTTTAAAATTATTGATCAACTCCCACTCGTCCCTAAACCGTCCGATCAATCTTCGGGTGATCCAGGTCGTCCGCCCCATCTCATCTTCCTTCCGCGTCGTCGCCTTCCTCCGCAAGCCGAACCAGCGGCTGTCTCCATCACCAACGATCCCTCTCCACTACACCCGATGCCCATGACCCCCCTAAAAACAAAATTTGGCCTCAACTTTCCACGGGCATACTCCCCTTAAGAATCTCAAGTTTTATCCTCACCCAAGCTCCTCCTCGGCTAGGGTTATATAAAATGTATATATATTATTTTATCGCTTTATTTTCTCCAACTCGAAGCTTTGTATTCGCCTTCTGTAGTAAATCAGAGGGATCCTATGGGGGGCATTAACTGAGGCATGCTATGCATCTTAGTTCTTTTAAAATACCTCCTCCATGCGCATGAACCCCACGGGTTCATTCTCTTTTTCCTCCCCACCTCTCCTTCAAGTTCCCAGGACCTCTAGCAAGCTTCTGCGAGGCCGAAATCCTCCTCCCCAGTCTAGGTAAGGAGATATCCACTTTCCTTTTGATGGAAAACCTGATATACACTCTCAGTGTATAGTTGGTTTTATAATATGTATGTATAAATATATATATGTATTCAGTATGAGCATCGATTCTCCTCCTATTTTGAAACTGGGTGTATGGATTTAGTGTGGTAATTCCTAAATGACATGAGGGTCGTGATTCTTTTGGGTTTCTATTTTATAACCCGTATGAAAAAAACATGTATATATAAATAATTTTAAATCATGTATATATTTATGTATACACCTTAAAACCCTTCATGTTTAAGGTCTTCCAGGGAGGTTGTTCATGGTTTGTAAACTCAAGTAGTTTATGTATGTTTAGTTTTGAAAGGCTTCTATCACATATCTTATACACATATATATTTTTGTGTGTTTAAGCATAGATCTATGTATAAAAGTACCCCATCCAAAACTACATTTAATATTTCCATAGGATTCAGTATTTGATAATAATAATTATAGAAAATCTATTTTTGAATTTACTCTTAACATACATATTCTTATTCTAAACCTTGTGTATATATATAAGACTATATTCTTAAATATAATTATGTGTTCAATACAAATCAAACATGATTTATAAGAGACGAATACTCATCCTTAGATGATATTTTGGATGCGAACTAGGTCTTTGGTTTAAGTATAATCATATTATAGTATGAAACCATAGTTTTTAGGCAGTTATGTATTTATAGTTACACACATATATATATATATATATTAAATTCTCAAATGGTTGTAGTTTTCAATTATGTAAATGATAAGTGGTTAGAAATTTTCATAACTCAAGGAATTATAACGAACCTTGATTATTTTGTGAAAAACCCATATATACACTTTGTGTATATATGGGCATGTAAATATGTATTTATAAGTTTAATTTCCAAAACCCTGTTTTCAAGTATACATATTAGGACTTAGTTGATGTTTCGACGCCTAAGGTTTTGGTGTTTATTTTTTTCCAAGCCTATATGTGTTTTTCTCACGAGTGTACACCAATGAACTTTCTTAATTTAATAAGTTATTCTAATAAGTACCCTCAACATATTTCATGTTTTAAAAGTATGTGCTTCAGCCTGATTTAAATTTATATTAAAGGACTAAGAATTTATGGGTTTATGTTATCATGTAGTAACCATTTATTATTTGATGTTAAACCTGCTGCAGTGTTTATTAGTGGTTTGTCTGGTTAGGGTTTAATTTCAAGTTCAATTACATGTATATCACAATAATTAATCTCAAGCATTTTCTTTAAGTGTTTCATTTTTATGTGTTGTAATTTTAAAGAGTTATCATTTAACACCTCTTGTGGAAAACCCTACCATTTGATATACTTTAGTAATTATCCTGTGTACATAGAATTTTTACTAAACCATGACTAATTTTGATTAATTATTCCATATTTGCAATGTTATCGATCATTTCATTTATTTGTAGACCAATTGTAAAATGGTTTCCTTGTCCATATTATTGATCATGATGCATGCATATGACATACCCTGATAATGAACTAAGAACTAAATTACCCAAAGTGGTATGGGAGACCTTGGGTAATGAGAAATAAAATTAAATATTAAAAGTGGTATGGGACACCTTGAATATTAGACCATATTGACATATGAGGAATGTATTAGACTTCCGGGTTAGGGACCGGTTAAAATAAATCCCTCCAGGTTGAGGAATGGTTAAAGTAATCCCTCCAGGTTGGGGACAGGTTAAAGTAAACCCTCCAGGTTGGAGACTAGTAAAAGTAAGCTCCTCAATGCATCAATAGTTCTCAAGATAGTCATATTGGGTTATTACCCTTAGTTCAAGGCATAAGGCCTTGACACAGAGACCATGAGTCCTTCAGTATACATTTTCTCATTATGTTTTAGTATATGACCAACCAAGTGATTATTTCGACTAGAGGAATATCCTTGGCTACAGAACCATTACCTATGTGTATGAGATTAAAGTGCACATGACATATGATGAGATAGTGATGATGCATGATCATTTTAGCTTTCCATAATTTTAATGCAAATATTATCATTAAATTTATCATGTTATATTGTGCATTTTTTATAAGTTGTAGTGAAATTGTTTATGCGCAACTCTGATAATGTTTATGCTCAGTATTAATTGCATACCTTTCATGCTATGCCTACTTTACTTGATAGAATTTATGCATTTTTATACAAGAATTCTTACTTTGTTCATCTAGTGGCACTCAGCTAAATGTTCAATTACTTATGTATGAAGTGCTTGAACGGTGTTATATCAACCTTTGAAATCTCTTGTTGTTTTCTTTAAAGGAATTATTTTAAGTAAGAGAAAGTATTTCTGAAATTAGTTTTCAAAATTTGTATTTAGTATTTTTTTTCAAACCCCTTACTGAGTGTTTTAATGCTCACCCTACGTTTTAAATGAAAAATTTTCAGGTATCAGTCATGTCTTCAATGAAGTTTCAGAATGCAGCTGGTTTTCCCAGAACCTAAACCTCATGATCCTCTATAGCATGGGACATGATGTGATATATATGAATTAATTGTAATGTAATGTATTAATTTTTGGTACATCATGTCTCATAGGCACGGCTCCGGACATTCCGGGGGGCTGGGTCCTTACAGTTGGTATCAGTGGATAGGTTCAGAAAATTCTGGAAAACCAGGTAATAAAAATATATAGCTATGACTAAACCTTACTAAGTGGTTTTGTTATAACTTTCAGATGGCAGATGAAAATGTTCCTACCCATCTACTATCACTCCTCGGGGAATCCCTAAAGACCATTGTGTCAATAGCTAGTTGAGAAAATTTTCTTAACTATGCTCATATCCGCATGACGTGCAAACACTTATATGATGTGTCGAACTCACCTCGGGTGCTTCAGCTACACTGGGGATTAGGATTTGATTCCATTCTTATGATGATGACCCAATTTCCCTCCTATGTACGTCGGGGAAGATACCATGAGGGACTTTTCCGAGTGTTCACGGCATGTGAGGATGTTGGATTTATGGTCCTCAACACTTTTCAAGAAGCTACTGCTACCGGATACCTTCGAGCGGCCTATCTTTGTCAGATTTTGAACTACGGCTTCTGGGGCCAGTTGTTGGAATTCATGATGTTAAAAGATGAGTCCACCCGACTGTCTTATAGGAAACAAGTGTATTTAGATGCCTCTAAACTTCATACCACTCATTCCACACTCAGGAGATGTCACCAGTGTCCCCATGAGTTTAACCCTGAATGCTCAGCCTGTGTTTAGTTTGAGGAGATAGAGAGTTTTGCTGCTCTATGTGGAGTTCATATATTAGATCATTAGGGGAACTTAGGCACTAATGTTTAATAATAAACTTATGTTTTATTGAAATGTTATCTTTTCCATTCCTGTATTTACTTTATCTGAACTTTCAATGTGAATTCTCATGAGTATATTTTCAGATGACCGGAAAAAAAAATATCTCATCCCTACCCGATGAAATTTTGGAGGATATCTTAATCAGGACATGTATTGTGGACTATCCTTATGTCCTCTATCTATGAGGATCATGTCAATGCATGTTTGATTTGTCTAACAGCCATGAAATCCTTCGTTACTATCAAGGGATTGACCATGTCTTCCACCTCATCACCATTACCCAACTCTCCTATTATAGGAGAATGGGGAGATACTTCGAGGGTCTGTTTTGATGTTTCACTATGGCACATAATTTTTCTTCCAGAGCATGTTTCCTAGTGGCTTCCCTAGATTGGAACCTCAGAGCAGCCTCTATGTTATAGATTCTAAACCTTAGTCTATTTAATCTCCTCATTCCAATGGAATATCTTGAGCATGATATAGTCCGATAGAGCACCAGAGATTATGCCCATTCGGACATCCCCAAATTTATTACCGCTCGAGGCTCCCTATGGAAGCCTGTGTGTAGAATGCATGAGTAGGATTTCAAAACATACAATTCGAGGTGTATCTGGGCCAATGAAGTAGAGGAACTGAGTACCAACTTGGGTATTCCACTTACTGAGCCGAATATCCTATTTTGGTGATGATAACGTCTGGATAATTCTTTTTTAGTTTTTGAATAGAATTGTGAGGACACAATTATTTGTAGGGGGAATAATGTAACACCCCAAGAATCTGTGTTTCATATAATGGTAAATTTTATATTTTATGTTACCCATTAATCGAACAAACTAGTTTCTTATGGAAGAGTAATAATAAAATTTTAATTTATTATGAAATAGAGTAAACACACAAATGAACAAAAGGTTATTTATTCAAATGGGAACACCATAATAATTACAATACACTGAGATAAAATGGGAAATTAAGATAACCAAAGATACCAATTAAAAACCCTATTAAGATTATAGGAATACCACTCAAAACAACGAGAACCCTAAGAAAATAATAGGGGTCCTTAGCATTCGGCATAACGAGCATGAGAACGACCAAAGCCACCACAGCTGCACTAAGCACTAAATGGATGACTTGAACCATCTTCACCTTCTTCTTCTTCTTCAATCACCTTAAGTTTAAGACACCCACAGGCATAATTTTATAGGGCACCAATCCGACCGTTACCTCAAGTAGTCCTTGGAAACTCAACGGCTATAATTATAGCCGATGGAGTCATTAAATTTCACAACTGTTGGGTTTTAAATTAAAGAGGTTTATCTTTTTATAAAACTTGGTTTTTATAATGCTTTCATAATTTTTTGGTATTTAAAATGTTTTAATATGTTTAAATGTTTTAAATTATGTCTTTAAATAAAAGTATACTTTTATAATGAAACCTAGTCTTTAAAAAATCATTATGGTCATCTAGTTTAAAACTTAGTAATTTAAATACCTTTTAGATATTTTAAAGGTTATGATTCCTAAAGAGGGTATTTTATAAATTATCGAACCAACATACCTTTTTTGTTATAGTTTAAAATTAATAATTATATTTTCTTAAACCCTTTTAAATTTTATTATTTTAATTATGAAACATTTGTCTTTTAAAAGATTTTGTGTATCAATTAGTGAATTATTTTATAGTAATTGGATTTTAGATTTTAAAAGTTATAAGTTCTTAGTAATTGTATTAGTTTATTCAATATTAATGTTTCACACATTAAAAATACATACTATTGAAGATTAAATTTTTATTTATATATATACTTTTATTTCAATTTATTTAAATAAAATTTTAATAAAAATTTGGGGAGCTGGCCAACCGAGGGCAGCCCTTAGGGCCGAGCCCTCTAGGCCAAACCAGCCCCCGTGGGTACTAGGTGCTTTGCATGCTCGGTTCATAGTACCTAGTATGTCGGCCCGAGCATATCCTGGGCTAGGTCACGCGCGAGCATGTTTATAAGGCCCACGGTGCATGTTGGGTAAGGGCGGGCTAAAGGCCCACAGGGGCCTGTGTATAAGGCCCCTTGTCGTGTGTGCTTGTGTCATCAGAGTGAAGCAGAGGCATTCTGGATTATAAGCCACACCTGGTATTCATTTCGTTTCGATGTGGGATGGCGGAAATTTGGTATCGCGTGATTCGAGCCATCCATCGCATCTCGTATCAGATCTTGGGCGTTTGCACGATCGTAGCAGCGCGAACGCCCTGCGCTCCCCCGTAGCTATCGATCTCCCAGGAGATCGAATCCTAACCACCCATCCTCTTTAAAATTATTGATTGACTCTCTCTCTTCCCTCATCCTTCCGATCCAGCTTCGGGTGATCCAGGCCGTCCGCCCCATCTCATCTTTCTTCCGTGTCGTCTCCTTCCTCCACAAGCTGAACCAGCGGCTGTCTCCATCGCCACCGCTGCCTCTCCACTACACCCACTGCCCATGACCCCCCTAAAAACTTCCTTTAGCCTAACCTTTCCACGGGCCTACTCCCCTTAAGAATCTCAAGTTTTATCCTCACCCAAGCTCCTCCTCGGGTAGGGTTATATAAAATATATATATATATATATATATATATATATATATTATTTTATCGCTTTATTTTCTCCAACTTGAAGCTTTGGCTTCGCCTTTGGTAGTCAAGCAGAGGGACCCTCTGGGGGGCATGAACCGAGGCAAGCTATGCATCTTGGTTCTTTTAAAATACCTCCTCCATGTGCATGAACCCCACGTGTTCATTCTCTTTTTCCTCCCCACCTCTCCTTCGAGATCCCAGGACATCCAGCAAGCTTCTGCCAGGCCGAAACCCTCCTCCTCAGTCTATATAAGGGGATATCCACTTTCCTTTTGATGGAAAACCTGATATACACTCTCAGTGTATAGTCAGTTATATAATATGTATGTATAAATATATATATGTATTCAGTATGAGCATCGATTCTCCTTCTCTTTTGAAACTGGGTGTATGGATTTAGTGTGGTAATTCCTAAATGACATGAGGGTCGTGATTCTTTTGGGTTTCTATTTTATAACCCGTATAAAAAAAATCTGTATATATAAATAATTTTAAATCGTGTATATATTTATGTATACACTTAAAACCCATCATGTTTAAGGGCTTCCAGGGAGGTTGTTCATGGTTTGTAAACTCAATTAGTTTATGTATGTTTAGTTTTGAAAGGATTCTATCAGAGATCTTATACACATATATATTTTTGGCTATTTAAGCATAGATGTATGTATATAAGTACCACATCCAAAACTACATTTAATATTTCCATAGGATTCAGTATTTGATAATAACAATTATATAAAATATATTTTTGAATATACTCTTAACATACATATTCTTATTGTAAACCTTATGTATATATATAAGACTATATTCTTAAATATAATTATGTGTTCAATACAAATCAAACACGATTTATAAGAGATGAATACCCATCCTTAGATGATATTTTTGATGCGAACTAGGTCTTTGGTTTAAGTGTAATCATATTATGGTATGAAATCATAGTTTTAGGTAGATATGTATTTATAGTTACATATATATATATATATATATATTAAATTATCAAATGGTTGTAGTTTTTAATTATGTAAATGATAAGTGGTTATAAATTTTCATAACTCAAGGAATTATAATGAACCTTGATTATTTTGTGCAAAACCCATATATACACTTTGTGTATATATGGGCATGTAAATATGTATTTATATGTTTAATTCCAAAACCCTGTTTTCAAGTATACATATTAGGACTTAGTTGATGTTTTGACACCTAAGGTTTTAGTGTTCATTTTTTTTCCAAGCCTATATGTGTTTTTCTCACGAGTGTACACCAATGAACTTGCTTAATTTAAGAATTTATTCTAACAAGTACCCTCGACGTATTTCATGTTTTAAAATTATGTGCTTCAGCCTGATTTAAATTTAGATTAAAGGACTAAGAATTTATGGTTTTATGTTATCATGTAGTAACCATTTATTATTTGATGTTAAAACTGCTGTAGTGTTTATTAGTGGTTGATCTAGTTATGGTTTAATTGCAAGTTCAAAGACATGTATATCACAATAATTAATCTCAAGCATTTTCTTTAAGTGTTTCATTTTCATGTGTTGGAATTTTAAAGAGTTATCATTTAACACCTCTTGTGGAAAACCCTACCATTTGATGTACTTTAGTAATTATCCTGTGTACATAGAATGTTTACTAAACCATGTCTGCTTTTGATTAATTATTCCATATTTTCAATGTTATCTGTCATTTCATTTATTTGTAGACCAATTGTAAAATGGTTTCCTTGTCCATATTATTGATCATCATGCATTCATATGACATACCATGATAATGAACTAAGAACTAAATTACCCAAAGTGGTATGAGGCAACTTGGGTAATGAGAAATAAAATTAAATATTAAAAGTGGTATGGGAAACCTTGAATATTAGACCATATTGACATATGAGGAATGTATTGGACTGCCAGGTTAGGGACCGGTTAAAAGAAATCCCTCCAGGTTGAGGACTGGTTAAAGTAAGCCCTCCAGGTTGTGGACTGGTTTAAGTAAGCCCTCCAAGTTGGAGACTGGTAAAAGTAAGCTCCTCGATGCATCATTAGTTCTCGAGACAGTCATATTGGGTTATTACCCTTAGGTCAAGGCACAAGGCCTTGACACAGAGACCATGATTCCTTCAGTATACATTTTCTCATTATTTTTTAGTATATGACCAACCAAGTGATTATTTCGACTAGAGAAATATCCTTGGTTATAGAACCATTACCAATGTGTATGAGGTTAAAGTGCACATGGAATATGATGAGATGGTGATGATGCATGATCAATTTACCTTTCCATAATTTTAATGCAAATATTAGCATTATATTTATCATGTTATATTGTGCATTTTTTATATGTTGTAGTGAAATTGTTTATGCGCAACTCTGATAATGTTCATGCTCAGTAGTAATTGCATACCTTGCATGGTATGCCTACTTTACTTGATATAATTTATGTATTTTTATACAAGAATGCTTACTTTGTTCATCTAGTGGCACTCAGCTAAATGTTCAATTACTTATGTATGAAGTGCTTTAACGGTATTATATCAACCTTTGAAATGTCATGTTGTTTTCTTTAAAGGAATTATTTTAAGTAAGAGAAAGTATTTCTGAAAGTAGTTTTCAAAAGTTGTATTAAGTATTTTTTTTCAAACCCCTTACTGGGTGTTTTAATTCACACCCTAGGTTTTAAATTAAAATTTTTCAGGTATCAGTCATGTCTTCAATGAAGTTTCAGAATGCAGCTGGTTTTCCCAAAACCTAAACCTCACGATCCTCTGTAGCATGGGACATGATGTGATATATGTGAATTAATTGTAATGTAATGTAATAATTTTTGGTACATCATGCCTCATAGTCACCGGATCTGGACATTCAGGGGGGCTGGGTCCTTACAGTTGGTATCATAGGATAGGTTCAGACAATTCTGGAAAACCAGGTAATAAAAATATATAGCTATGACTAAAACTTACTAAGTGGTTTTGTTATAACTTTCAGATGGAAGATGAAAATGTGCCTACCAATCTACTATCACTCCTCGGGGAATCCCTAGAGACCATTGTTTCTATTTCTAGTCGAGAGAATTTTCTTAACTATGCTCATATCTACTTGATGTGAAAATACCTTTATGATGTGTCGAACCCACCTCGGGTGTTTCAGCTACACTGGGGATTAAGATTTGATTACCTTCTTATGATGATGACCCAATTTCCCTGCTATGTACGTCAGGGAAGATACCATGAGGTAATTTTCCGAGTGTTCACGGTAGGTGAGGACGTTGGATTTATGGTCCTCGACCCTTTTCAAGAAGCTACTGCTACCGGAGACCTCCGAGCAGCCTATGTTTTTCAGATTTTGAACTACGGCTTCTGGGGCCAGTTGTTGGACTTTGGGATGTTAGAAGATGAGTCCACCTGACTGTCTTCTAGGAAACAAGTGTATTTAGATGTCTCTCAACTTCATACCCTTCATGCCACACTTAGGAGACGTCACCAGTGTCCCCATGAGTTTAACCCTCAATGCTCATCCTGTGTTTGGTTTGAGGAGATAGAGAGTTTTGCTGCTCTGTGTGGAGTTCATATAGTAGATCGTTAGGAGAACTTAGGCACTGATGTTTAATAATAAACTTATGTTTTATTGAAATTTTATCTTTTCCATTCCTGTATTTACTTTATCTGAACTTTCAAAGTGAATTCTCACGAGTATAATTTCAGATGGCGGGACAAACAAATATCTCATCCCTACCCGATAAAATTTTGGAGGATATCTTAATCAGGACATGCACTGTGGACTATGCTTCTTTCCTCTATCTGTGAGGATCATGTCAACGCATGTTTGATTTGTCTAACAGCCATGAAATACATCATTCCTATCAAGGGATTGACCATGTATTCCACCTCATCACCATTACCCAACTGCCCTATTATAGGCGAAGGGGGAGATACTTCGAGGGTCTGTTTCGATGTTTCACTCTAGCACAAAATTTTTCTTCCAGAGTATGTTTCCTAGTGGCTGCCCAAGATGGGAACCTCAGAGCAACCTTTATGTTATAGATTATAAACCTCAGTCTATTTAATCGCATCATTCCAATGGAATATCTTGAGCGTGATATAGTCTGGCAGAGCACCAGAGATTATGTCCATTCGGACATCCCCAAATTTATTACCGCTCGAGCCTCCCTATGGAAGCCTGTGTGTAGAATGCATGAGTAGGAGTTCAAAACATACAGCTCGAGGTGTATCTGGGCCAGTGAAGCATAGGAACTGAGTACCAACCTGGGTATTCCACTGACTGAGCCGAATCTCCCGTTTTGGTGATGATAACATCTGTATAATTATTTTCCAGTTTTTGAATAGAATTACGAGGACGCAATTATTTGTAGGGGGAATAATGTAACACCCCAAGAATTTGTGTTTCATATAATGGTAAATTTTATATTTTATGTTACCCATTAATCGAACAAACTAGTTTCTTATGGAAAAGTAATAATAAAATTTTAATTTATTATGAAATAGAGTAAACACACAAATGAACAAAAGGTTCTTTATTCAAATGGGAACACCATAGTAATTAAAATACACTGAGATCAAATGGGAAATTAATATAACCAAAGATACCAATTAAAAACCCTATTAAGATTACATGAAGACCACTCAAAACGACGAGAACCCTGAGAAGATAATAGGGGTCCTTAACATTCGGCATAACGAGCCTGAGAACGACCAAAGCCACCGCAGCCACACTAAGCACTAAAGGGATGACTTGAACCATCTTCAGCTTCTTCTTCTTGAATCACCTTAAGTTTAAGACACCCGGAGTAACAGTTTTATAGGTCACAAATCCGAGCGTTACCTCAAGTAGTTGTTTGAAACTCAACGGCTATAATTATAGCCGATGGAGTCTTTAAATTTCATAACTGTTGGGTTTTAAATTAATGAGGTTTATCTTTTTATAAAACTTGGTTTTTATAATGATTTCATAATTTTGTGGTATTTAAAATGTTTTAATATGTTTAAATGTTTTAAATTATGTCTTTAAATAAAGGTATACTTTTCTAATGAAACTTAGTCTTTACAAAATCATCACGGTCATCAAGTTCAAAACATAGTAATTTAAATACCTTTTAGATATTTTAAAGGTTATGATTCCAAAAGAGGGTATTTTATAAATTATCGAACCAACATACCTTTGTTGTTATAGTTTAAAATTAATAAGTATATTTTCTTAAACCCTTTTAAAGTTTAGTATTTTAATTATGAAACATTTGTCTTTTAAAAGAGTTTATGTATCAATTAGTGAAGTATTTTATAGTAATTGGATTTTAGATTTTAAAAGTTATAAGTTCTTAATAATTCTATTAGTTTATTCAATATTAATGTTTCACACATTAAAAATACCTACTCTTGAATATTAAATTTTTATATATATATATATATATACTTTTATTTCAATTTATTTAAATAAACTTTTAATAAAAATTTGGGGAGTTGTCCAACTGAGGGCAGCCCTTAGGGCTGAGCCCTCAAGGCCAAACCAGCCCCCGTGGGTATTGGGTTCTTTTCATGCTTGGTGCATAGTTCCTAGTATGTCGACCCGAGCATATCCTGGGCTAGGTCACGCACGGTCCCGTGTATAAGGCCCGCAGTGCGTGTTGGGTTAGGGTGGGCCAAAGGCCCGCAGGGGCCCGTGTGTAAGGCCCATTGTCATGTGTACTTGTGTCATTGGAGTGAAGTAGAGGAGTTCTGAATTATAAGCCTTATCGGGTTTTCATTTCTTTTAGACGTGGGATGGAGTAAATTCGGTATCGCGCGATCCGAGCCTTCCATCACATCAGATCTCAGCCGTTCGCGTGATCATAGCTGTCTGAACGCCCCGTGCTTTCCCATAGCTGTCGATCTCCCTGGCGATCTAATCCTGATTGCCCATATGATTTAAAATTATTGATCGACTCCCGCTCTTCCCTCAGCCGTCCGATCCAGCTTCGGGTGATCCAGGCCGTCCGCCCCATCTCATATTCCTTCCGCGTCGTCTCCTTCCTCCGCAAGCCGAACCAATGGCTGTATCCATCGCCACCGCTCCCTCTCCACTACAACTGACACCCATGACCCCCCTAAAAACTTCCTTTGGCCTCACCTTTCCACGGGCCTACTCCCCTTAAGAATCACAAGTTTTATCCTCACCCAATCTCCTCCTCGGATAGGGTTATATAAAATGTATATATATTATTTTATCGCTTTATTTTCTCCAAATCGAAGCTTTGGCTTCACCATCAGTAGTCAAGTAGAGGGACCCTATGGGGGGCATGAACCAAGTCATTCTATGAATCTTGGTTCTTTTAAAATACCTCCTCCATGCGCATGAACCCCACAGGTTCATTCTCTTTTTCCTCCCCACCTCTCCTTCGAGTTCCGAGGACCTCCAGCAAGCTTCTGCCAAGCCGAAACCCTCCTCCTCAGTCTAGGTAAGGGGATATACACTTTCCTTTTGATGGAAAACCTGATATACACTCTCAGTGTATAGTCGGTTATATAATATGTATGTATAAATATATATATGTATTCAGTATGAGCATCGATTCTCCTCCTCTTTTGAAACCGGGTGTATGGATTTAGTGTGGTAATTCCTAAATGACATCAGGGTCGTGATTCTTTTGGGTTTCTATTTTATAACCCGTATGAAACAAATCTTTATATATAAATAATTTTAAATCGTGTATATATTTATGTTTACACCTTAATACCCTTCATGTTTAAGGGATTCCAGGGAGGTTGTTCATGGTTTGTAAACTCAAGTAGTTTATGTGTGTTTAGTTTTGAAAGGATTCTATCATATATCTTATACACATATATATTTTTGGGTGTTTAATCTTAGATGTATGTATATAAGTACCCCATCCAAAACTACTTTTAATATTTCCATAGGATTCAGTATTTAATAATAAGAATTATATAAAAGCTATTTTTGAATCTACTCTTAACATACATATTCGTATTGTAAACCTTGTGTATATATATATAAGACTATATTCTTAAATATAATTATGTGTTCAATACAAATCAAAAATTATTTATAAGAGATTAATACCCATCCTTAGATGATATTTTGGATGCGAACTAGGTCTTTGGTTTATGTGTAATCATATTATGGTATGAAACCATAGTTTTAGGTAGTTATGTATTTATAGTTACACACACACATATATATATATATTAAATTCTTAAATGGTTGTAGTTTTCAATTATGTAAATGATAATTGGTTAGAAATTTTCATAACTCAAGGAATTATAATGAACCTTGATTATTTTGTGCAACACCCATATATAAACTTTGTGTATATATGGGCATGTAAATATGTATTTATAAGTTTAATTTCCAAAACCTTGTTTTCAAGTATACATATTAGGACTTAGTTGATGTTTTGACACCCAAGGTTTTAGTGTTTATTTTTTTCCAAGCCTATATGTGTTTTTATCACGAGTGTACACTAATGAACTTGCTTAATTTAAGAAGTTATTCTAACAAGTACCCTCGACATATTTCTTGTTTTAAAAGTATGTGCTTCAGCCTGATTTAAATTTGTATTAAATGACTAAAAATTTATGGGTTTGTGTAATAATGTAGTAACCATTTATTATTTGATGTTAAACATGATGTAGTGTTTATTAGTGGTTTATCTGGTTATGGTTTAATTGCAAGTTCAAAGACATGTATATCACAATAATTAATGTCAAGAATTTTCTTTATGTGTTTCATTTTTATGTGTTGGAATTTTAAAGAGTTATCATTTAACACCTCTTGCAGAAAACCCTACCATTTTATGTACTTTAGTAATTATCCTGTGTACATAGAATTTTTACTAAACCATGCTTCTTTTGATTAATTATTCCATATTTTCAATGTTATCTGTCATGTAATTTATTTGTAGACGAATTGTAAAATGGTTTCCTTGTCCATATTATTGATCATCATGCATGCATATAACATACCATGATAATGAACTAAGAACTAAATTACCCAAAGTGGTATGGGATACCTTGGGTAATGAGAAATAAAATTAAATATTAAAAGTGGTATGGGACACCTTGAATATTAGACCATATTGACATATGAGGAATGTATTGGACTGCCAGGTTAGGGCCCGGTTAAAAGAAATCCCCCCAGGTTGGGGACTGGTTAAAGTATCCCTCCAGGTTGGGGATTGGTTAAAGTAAGCCCTTCGGGTTGGAGACTAGTAAAAGTAAGATCCTCGATGCATCGATAGTTCTTGAGACAGTCAGATTGGGTTATTACCCTTAGGTCAAGGCATAAGTCCTTGATATAGAGACCATGAGTCCTTCAGTATACATTTTCTCATTATGTTTTAGTATATGAGCAACCAAGTGATTATTTCGACTAGAGGAATATCCTTGGTTAGAGAACCATTACCTATGTGTATGAGATTAAAGTGCACATGGTATATGATGAGATAGTGATGATGCATGATCAGTTTACCTTTCCATAATTTTAATGAAAATATTAACATTACATTTATCATGTTATATTGTGAATTTTTATAAGTTTTAGTGAAATTGTTTATGAGCAACTCTGATAATGTTCATGCTCAGTAGTACTTGCATACCTTTCATGCTATGACTACTTTAATTGTTATAATTTATGAATTTTTATACAATAATTCTTACTTTGTTCATCTAGTGGCACTCGGCTAAATATTCAATTACTTATGTATGACGTGCTTTAACGGTATTTTATCAACCTTTGAAATGTCTTGTTATTTTCTTTAAAGGAATTATTTTAAGTAAGAGAAATTATTTCTAAAAGTAGTTTTCAAAATTTGTATTAAGTATTTTTTTTCAAACCCCTTACTGAGTATTTCAATGCTCACCCTACGTTTTAAATGAAAAATTTTCAGGTATCAGTCATGTCTTCAATGAAGTTTCAGAATGCAGCTGGTTTTCCCAGAACCTGAACCTCATGATCCTCTGTAGCATGGGACATGATGTGATATATGTGAATAAATTGTAATGTAATGTAATAATTTTTGGTACATCATGTCTCATGGGAACCGGCTCCATGCATTCGGGGGGGGGGGGGGGGTCCTTACAGAAGGTGTCATGGTGAAACCAATAAAGTTAATACATAGGAGCAAAGATGGAATTATATAACATGAACCAAACTACGATTCAAGGTGTGTTTTCCCCTAGGGTAGAGGGTTATTTTATCATCTTCTAGATAAACTAACCATTATAGAATCTCATGATCACGACACTTACATTTTTTTTTCAGTTTCATGGTTAATTATTTATGTTTGTGAATGATGTATGATGTGACATTTAATTATTTGGTTTTTCCACATCCTTTTTAATGTACTTTCTATGATTCTAAAAATTAAATTAGTCTTTTAATGGTTAATTGTAATTTTTTTGTTATTTTATAGTGTAATTCATAATTATTGATAATTATGCTAGTTTTTTTATATTTAAATCACCCTTTATTAATTATTTGAATTACTCATTTATTTTATTTATAATTTTATTTTTAAATTCTGATTCTTGTGTTTTTGGTTAATACATGCGTATTATTCTTTAAATATTTATTTCATTTGTTTTCATTATCAATATGTTAATTGATTAATAGATATTTAATTTTTAATCTTGTATTTTAAATAACTTAATAATTGTAATTGTAATTTACCATTTAATAGTCTGTTTTATTTTTTATTTCTTTGTTTTTATTAATTAATTAATCATTCATTTATTTTAAGTTTTTTAATTTAAATTTTTAATATTTGGTTTTTTCTTTTTCTAACATTTTATAATTTTATATTAATAATGTGTATTTAATTTTAAAAAATCATAATTAGTTTTTAATCCTTTGATTTAAGTGATTTAATGTTCAGATTTTTTTTACGTTTCATTTTTCATGTGAGGCCGATTTTTTTGATGTAAATTTGGAAGATACAAGTGATCACAGGCATATTTTGAGGTACCACAACTGAAAATTGGTTAAGTAAAATGATTCGACTATGCAGTTTTCATTCGATTGTTTTCCTAAATTGAGGTTGCTATGGGAGTTTCGAAAATTGAAAAAGGGAAAAATGAATCTACTGAATGACATATTTTCCATCTAACCAAGCCTTATTGAGTATATCTACCACATGATGCCCATACCTTTAGCCATTGGATAGAGGATTGATAGTATGGTAAATTGATCGACATTGTGTGTTAAACATGGATCGAACGTATGTTGAAGTGCTTCAATCACAATAATTCTAGCCTTTAGACCGATCTTGAAGATGGCCATCCGAGTTCAAATTAGTCTTGAGCTCAATTTAGGGTTGTCGAAGAAACCATTGTACCTTTAAATTGTTGATTTGAACCAAATTAAAATGAGTCTATGCCGCCATCTAAATTCGAGATTGAACGACGAGTGAGTGTGAATACTACTAAACTCAGAAAAACATAATTTACAAGGTAGACACTGAGATGCATCAAAACTGAGGATTTAACATGGAAGAAATATGAGCTCAAACCAAAAGAACATTCATGTAGAAGATCTGGTGAAGAAGAAAATGTGACCTACACTTGTGAGATGACTGAAGCAGAAGGTGTTGAGTCGGATGATCTTGAGCATCACCTATAAAACACCTATAATCCTAAAGGATTTTGGGAATGACCCAAAGCCTCCATTGACTAAGCTCAAATATTAAAATTGAGAACACCCAAAATTGAATCTGAAACATGAAAACTTAGATCCAAACCTATTTTTCATTGATCCATATCTGATCCAAGCAAAAGGAAATCAAAACAAATTTCATGGAAGAATACGAACCATATTTCCAATGCACCGAATGGAGAACACCCGAAGCTAACCAAGACTAAAAAACCATTAAAGAAGGCCCATGATCCTCCCAATCACGAACTAGGTAAATTTGGCGCTGCCTCTTGCTGAAGTCGACGAACCACACCACGTTGAAGACAAATCAGAAAAGTCAATCTTGGTTGTTTATGAGTTTGGGTTCCATCCAGGATCAAATATGTTTATGACCAAGAATTTCTAATTTGTATGAATATAAGATGAATATGATGTAATTACTCAATTTATAACCCCATCACTAATAATAAAACATGAAGAAGATGAGTCGAGTCGTCCAATTCATTCTGCATTGAGGATTATTGGAGAAGTTGTCTGAGCTGGTCCAAAGAAGGAAGAGTTGATCCACTAATTTAAGATAATCTGAGCTCAAATCGATACTGAAGATTTACAAAGAAATTATTAATTCTAGATCCTATCCACTTTTATCCAAAGAAACATCCATTTTCGATTCACTAATTAAAACTTTTGAATATTAACTAAGCTCTGATCAAATTGAACTTGATCACATATATATATTGAAGACATTGGTTGGATTGGGGATTATGATATCCTGATTTGTAGTCTAGAAATGGTTCTCCCTACTTTTAGGGGATGGTGTGACAGTGTTGCACCTCCCGAGTCATGGTGTTAGGAAACAAGTCTGAACCGTTGATCCCGAGGATTAATTTTCAAAGCTAGGAATTCTTGGTTGATCATGAGTCTGATACTGAGATAGAAGTAATTTTATCAGTTGGAATTAGCATGTGACTACATTAAAGTCAGGTGTTGGACATAGGCAGTGAATTCATGAATAATTAATCAAGATAGAAATGTGTATAGATGCATTTTTAACTGACCGTATGTGGGTCTATCACAGTTTTTAGAAGGGGGTTTCTTAAATCACACATGAGTGAAAAAAATCTGTAACTAGAAACACATGTTCGGTGATTTGGTGAAGACAAAGTTGATTCAGTGTAAGAAAACTGTGACCAACCCGAAAAAGAAGGAAAATAAATTCTTAGATGATGCAGGGTCTAGACACTTTGGGGGGAACATAATTTTCGAATGAAAAAGAGGATCATTTATTTGGAGAATTTTTAGAGATTTCTAGAGCGAGAATGATGACATGATAACCATATAGTTGAAAGGATACTGGTTTCAATAGAGAAGATCCTAAATAAAGACAATTCTATTATCCTTTCTTTTCTTCTTTTCCAATTGTTTGTAATAAAATTTCTTGAAATTGTGAAACTGAAAATGTTTTTTAGCTAATTTCTATTTTGGTACAAGATTTACTAGTTAACTTTTTTACTTATTTATGAATAAATATTTCTTACTAGATTGTTATTCTCTCTAATCAATTTTCTTACTTAGAGAATTAATGATTTTTTTTGAATTAATTCATTTTGAAACTACTTTGACATTTTCAATCACCTGACAAGAGATATATTGAAAGAGTGTCACAACATGATTAATTAAAGAAATTTATTTTATTGAAAATTGATTTAATCATTTTTTTTAATGATTAATTATATAGTTGATAAACTGGAGAATTATATTAGTCACTGGTTAACCTATCGAAAAATATAGTTAATTTCTTAAAATCTCAGTTCCAGTGAATTTATTATGCATGAGTGAAGGAATATATATTCAACTAGTCAATTGAGTTCCCTAACTTTATAATTGTTGAACCTTATTTTCTATGATCAGTTTACTCTTGTTTCAAACCCGTTCATCTTCCTAAACTGATTTCTATCTTCATCACTCATGTTGCATGTTCTTACTGATATCACTAATATTTTTTAGTGTTGTTTTATATATTTACTACTTAGTTTTTTGTATCTTCATTAGTCATTGTGTGCACAAATTTCCTTCTTTGTGGATTCAAAACCATACACACTAGCTTTATTGGCTTTAAATATGGGAAAAAATAAATAATTTTCCTAGTTTCAATGATGACTTGGTCAAATTTTGGCATCGTTTCCAAGGAATACATGAGAGACCAAGGGATTTTTTTTTAAAAATTCAAGAAAACACTAAAAAAATTCAAATATTATAAACTTTAAAAAAAATTCTAATTTTTTTTAGAAAAAAAACCTTTAAAAACAACCAAAAATTCTGAAAACTAAAACTAACTATGAACATTTCTTGAATATGTGTGTTGATGCAAACTAGATCAAGGGTAGAATAAATATATCCTATTATCTATGAGATTAAAATTAACCGCATAACTATGAAAAATAAAAACATGTTATAAATTGAAGGAAATATAGAAAATCTAAATAATAATCAAAATGAAAATCTAAATCTGTAACCACCTCGGAATTAATTGGATTAGAGAGGGGTCTTTAATGAGTTTCAGGTGCCAAATGTCTCTAGTAATCCATCTTGTATTAGGAACTCCCCAAAGGAGTGAAACTACGAGATTAAGAAATATCATATTTCCATGCTTCCATCATACATTGGACTTCCTAATGAAGACTCTTTGGAATTTATTAGGGACTTTTATTGTGTGGTGTAACAAATTACATTAAGAGTACTAAGTGAAGAAGAGTTAAAAATTAAAGATTTCCCTTTCTGTCTAAAGGGAAATGCTAGGACTTTATTTCAACATTTGGATGAGGAAATTTTTGATACTTGAGATTAAATACTTAATGATTTTATGATGAAATTTTATCAAAGGATAATGAAAACTAAAATTAGGCATAAGATCACTAGATTCATGAAAGATGAGGGAGAGCTGTTTCATGAGGTGTGGGATAGGTTTTAAGGGACTTATTAGACAATGTACAAATCACCAGTATACTCCACAGTTCTTTATGGACACCTTTTACAATAGCCTAACCCATACCATCAAACCCTAGTTGATCAATCTTCTGAAAGGGTTTTTAGAAAAAAAAAACTACTAAAGAATTGAAGAAAATATCTAACATGCTTGCATAGAACTCTCAACATAAGTGTTATAAAAGAAGAAAATTAGTTAAAAAAGAGAATAACAATGTTCCACAAGATTAAGTCAATACTTTTGGGTATTATAATGAGAATAATAAAAAATCTCTTAGGGGGAAATGCCACCACTGTGGCATGTATAGTCATTCCAACTCTAGCTACCCTAACTTTGATATGTCTTCTCGACAACCTGAAAATTCCAATTTTTATGGTTATGTACCTAGGTTGTAGCTAAGGGATGATCCATTTTATAATAATTATAATTAAGGTTATAAAAATAATCCTAACATTTCATTGAAAGAGAAGGGGGGCTTTGTCACGACCCGTCCCAGTGGGGCCCGAGCAGCAACTCCCCAAGCCCGCCTCCAATAGGCCAGGGGCTGGTGACTAGCACCGAGTAGGCATGCTACTAACATGGGAGGCATTTCTTATAAAACTGTACACATGCACACACATCTCTAATCCCTCAAAGATGAAAAGTAAAAACTACAAAAAGAAAAGATGCATGCATACAATAAAACCCAACCACATAGTACGACAGGGAAGTAAAGTACAGTAAAGTAAAACCCTGGGCCAAAAGTACAATCCCACCAGAAAGGAAGTCTGCAACAAAGTCCAACCTATAGAAAAAGGTACTGAGACTACAACCCGTCGCTGAAGGAACACACCTCAGCCTGTCTGATCTCACTGAACACCGTCCGGTCCTGGTCCTCCTAGAATCCTGTCAAAGGCTCGCTCATCTGCACAAGACATGACATGTGCGGGCAAAGCCCGTGCAGGGGTGAGTATAACAATACCAAGTAGGACACCCCGAAAACCACAAAGGAAATACAACAAAGGAAAATACCACAAAGAAAGGTACATTCAGCTCTACACAGTATATGTCTACGGAACATATAACAAGAATATCCAAATATACTCATACAAAAACGACCATCATGAAAACCGCCACTAGGATCTAGCTCGAAGATTCCACTAAGCATATCATCGGGAGAACACACTCCTAGGTTTGAAGAGAGAGACACGAAGTACTCGTTCCGGGAGAACACACTCCACAAGTACCTTGGGAACAAGATGCTCAGATGAGGATCACAGCCAAGTCATGGGGTGATTCATACAAATCAGTCTGAGCTAATCCGCTAAGCAGAGGATCGACGCCTGGGTAAAGTTGGTCACGTCGATACCAAGAACTATACCTAGGGTTCCAGGAATGAATAGAGGATCCAGATCTAAGTCTCACAGAGGGGATTCCAAAAACTCTATTCAGGGAGGTCTGCTGAAGGGATCATACCCCAGTATAAAGGAGTTGATGCTAGAACCTTCAGGGGATTACCAAGGGTATGAACCCTAAGAACTAGTCCAAGTCATAGAAGGCAAGTGGCTCAAGCCATGAATAAAACGTTACACGATGTGTATTATGGTTACACGCCGTGTTCCTTGACCCTGGGTACTACCCGTGTGAATGGCCCATGTCCTTCGTTCAAGCCGTGCAAAACCAAACTACATGGCATGTAGAAAAGGTACACGCCGTGTTCCTTGACCCCAGGTGCTTCCAATGTAACCGGCCCGTGTCACTCGGCTTGTCAAAAGCAACTACACGGCGTGTAGAAGAAAACACAGGCCATGTTCGAGTGCTTGAGCTCACTCCGTGTACACTGGACATGTGCCCGTACATGGTCTCTGCCCGTGTTCGTGTTGCCTGCCCGTGTACCAGTACATGGGGTACCCCGTGTATCTGGTCGGGTCTGGCCGGGGAGGGGTATACATGGTGTGTCTGTGGCCATGTATCCTTCTCATGTCCGTGTACTCCCGGAGTACACGTCGGGTAACCCTACCGATGAACACACGCCATGTATCCCATACTACACGGTGTGTAGTCGGTAAATTTCTAGAACCGTGTCTTCGTCTACGCGCCTCGACTGATCTTCCGGATCTCGATTCTATCATCCATTCACCGCGAAACTCCAGATACCGGGTCGCCTCGTCTCTGTGAAGCCGAATCTGTGGGTTTCTGGTCTTCAATCGACTCCAAAATTCGATTCTGGCCATCCGAGAAGAAATCATCTGAAGAACGATTTCTTTCGATCCACTTCAATCCATCCACTGAAACCATCGTCGCACCTCCTCAAGACCGCCGTGGTGTTGATCCTTCAATTTGGGATCGTTTCATCGCAGAACAGATGTGCAACGATCCGTTGTTCATCACCCCGCGAAGAATGCGAAGAACGCTCACGAAGAATGTGAGAATTTGGGGAAGAACACACAAAAAATCAAGAGGGACGAACCTTGATCGATGTTCGTGTCGATCTTGGTTCATCACCGTTATAAGGTTGAACGAAACCAAACAAAATTCAAGAATAAATTCCCCATAAATCCCCGCAAAATTCCATCATGCAAGAACGATCGATCCATGGGCTAATATGTTCGTGGATTGGTCCGCGTTTGTCGTGGAAATCAAAAACAGGGAAGAATTAAAATTACAACAACACCCTACCTGGCTTCGCTGCGTTTTCTGGCGAAGATCAGCTCGCCGTGTCATTGTCGCCATCAAAATTCATTAAGAACGTCATCGCCGCCGCGTTGGGGGTTTCCTCCAGATCCGCCAAGGGTTTTCAGAGTTATGGGGTTTGTAACCCTGGACCCTGGCGCAAGCCTCTATTTAAAGAGGTTAAAATAAAAAAAAATATTTAAAAGATCTTTCTACAGAAATAAAATATTTTTATTAAATATTTTATTACCATTGCGTCCAGAAACTAGATTTCACCACCGACCCGCGCTGGCTAAAGTTAGGCCTCGCCTAAGGTAAAATCACTGTTCTGAACACAACGGTGCCCTCATATTTCTGATCCGAGCACCCGTTCTAGAGTTATCCACTTTTTCAGGAAAACCGCACGCGCGTTTAATTTAATTATTAAATTAAATTCAAACATTTATTCCGGGCTCACTGGACCTTGGAACTGCACGCCGTCTCAGAGCCTGGTCTTGAAATAATTCCAATATAATATTAAAATAATACATGGAAAAATCTGGGACATTACATCACACCCACCTTAGGGATTTTACGTCCCCGAAAAGCCAAAACAAGGGCTACTCAAAAAGATGTGGGTACTGCACGCGAATCTGAGCCTCCTACTCCCACGTGCTCTCCTGGAGATTCTCATGCTGCCACCGGACACACACCAAGGGAATAACTCGTCCACGAAAGATATTCTCCTGCCGATCCTCGATCTCCACTAGGTACTCAGCAAAGGTCGCTCCATCGTCGATGTCCAGCTCGCCCCAGTCGATGATGTGTGATGGATCATGCACGTACCTCCATAGCTGCAACACATGGAAGACGTTGTGTACCCGGTCCATCTGAGGAGGTAGATCCAAGCGATACGCCACCTTGCCAACTCTACTCAAAATCTGAAAAGGGCCAACGAACCTCGGAGATAGCTTGCCGCCCCGGCCAAATCTCCGCAATCCCCATCGAGGTGAGACCCGAAGGAACACATGGTCTCCTTCCTAGAACTACAAGGGCCTCCGTATCCAGTCGGCATAAGACTTTTTCCGACTCTGTGCAGTTTTCATATGCTCTTGGATGACCTGCACCTTCTCTGTAGTAGCTCTCACCATCTCGGGGCCCATGAGTGCTGAATCTCCCAGGTTAGTCCAACAAAGTGGCAACCTGCAAGGTCGCCAGTATAGAGCCTCGAATGGTACCATACCAATAGTGGAATGATAACTGTTGTTATAAGAAAATTCCACCAATGGTAGGTGATCCTCCCAGCTACGAACGAAGTCAAGTATGAAAGCTCGTAGCATATCCTCCAGGACCTGGATGGTCCGCTCTGTCAGACCATCAGTCTGGGGATGAAACGCTGTGCTTAAGCGTAACTGAGTCCCAAAAGCTTCCTGCAATCCCTTCCACAACCGGGATGTGAAACAAGCATCACGATCTGAGACAATCTTGGATGGTACTCCATGAAGCCAAACTATCTCCTGCACGTAGAGGCATCCCAAGCTCTCTACCGAACTCTTCTCCCGTATGGCTAGAAAGTGGGCCGACTTGGTGAGTCGATCAATGATCACCCAGATGGCATCGTGTCCCCTAGACGTGCATGGTAAACCTGTCACGAAGTCCAATCGATATCCCATCCCACTTCCACTCTGGCACCTCAAGGGGCTGAGTCAAACCTGCTGGCACCTGGTGCTCAGCCTTTACTTACTGACAAGTAAGGCACCGAGAAACAAACTCTACCACACTCTTTTTCATCCCTGGCCACCAGAACTGACGTTAGAGGTCCTAGTACATCTTTTCCATGCCTGGATGCACCGCCAAAGGGGATGTATGGAACTCCCTAAGAACCTCCTCCCGCAACGTCACTGGTATTACCGTGCACCCTCTGAAAAGGACAACGTGCTCCCCTCCTTCTGAATATCCATCAGCAGCATCACCTGCGGATATCTGAGCACGTAGAGTCCCACAGCTAGCATTTGTACGCTGTTCTTCCCTGACTCGCTATAAGAGTGGAGGGGTAACAACCATCGACTGAAGGTAAAATCCCTCATCTCCATCCATGAAGGACAACTGCAAATAGGCCAACTGCCTTGTCACCTCATCCAGCAACTACAAACTGGATTTCCTACTGAGAGCATATGCCACCACATTCCCCATCCCAGGAGTATAAACGATCTCAAAGTCGTAATCCTGGAGGAACTCAAGCCATCACCTCTATCTGGAATTCAGATCCTTCTGAGAAAAGATATATCTGAGACTCTTGTGATCAGAGTATATGGTAAACCGCTCGCCCATCAGGTAGTGCCGCCACATCTTCAATGCGAAGACTACCGCTGCCAACTCGAGATCATGGGTCACGTAGTTCTGCTCGTGTGGCCTCAACTAACATGATCCATAGGAAATCACCACTTGTCTCTGCATCAGGACACAACCAAGACCACTTCCTGATGCATCACAGAACACTATGTACTCGACACCCTCCTCCGGTAATCTCAAGATTGGGGCACTCGTCAGACTCTGTCTCAACTGCTGGAAAGCCTGCTGGCATTTCTCGGTCCATACGAAAGGCTGTCCCTTTCGGGTCAAAGCTGTCATGGGTGCTGCAATCCTGGAGAAATCATGGATGAATCTCCGATAGTATCCCGCCAACCCAAGGAAACTCCGCACCTCCGTCACGCTCCGGGGTGGCTCCCATGCTAGCACTGCCTCCACATTTGCTGGGTCCACTACTACACCATCCGCTGAGATAACATGCCCCAGAAAGTGGACCTCCTATAACCAGAACTGACACTTTGAGAGTTTCCCATACAACAGGTGCTCTCGGAGTGTGTCCAGAACCATCCTTAGGTGTATCGCGTGCTCCTCCTCAGACGCAGAGTACACAAGGATATCATCGATGAAGACCACTACGAACCGATCTAGATAGGGCTGAAAGATCTGGTTCATGAGTCCCATGAACACTTCCGAGACATTCGTCACGCCGAAGGGCATCACCAAGTACTCATAGTGACTATAGTGACATCTAAAAGCCATCTTCGGTACATCCTCATCTTTTACTCGCAACTGATGATATCCTGATCGTAGATCAACCTTCGAGAACCATCGTGCCCCTCTCAACTGGTTGAAGAGGTCATCGATCCTCGGTAGTGGATACCGGTTCTTCACGGTCACCTGATTTAAGCACCGGTAATCCACACATAGCCTCAAGCTCCCGTCCACCTTCTTGGAAAACAACACTGGGGCCGCCTAGGGTGAAATGCTGGGTCTCACAAAGCCCTTCTTCTGCAGGTCGTCCAGCTGCACCCTCAGCTCATGAAGCTCTGCAGGATCCATCTGATAAGCTGATGCTGATATTGGGGTCGTCCTGGGTTGCAACTCAATGCAAAAATCTATCTCTCAACGGGGAGGTAGCCCGGGGACATCCTCTGGAAAGACGTCCTCGTACTCAGCCACCACTGCTGGAAATTGGAAACTCGTAACATCTGCTGCGCCAAAGGCTAGGCTAGCCAGCTGGTGTGAAATCGGTTCTGCCCTCCTATGCATGATTCTATCCTACACTGCCTGGGTCTCTCTTTCACCGACAAAAGAGAACCTCGTTCCATCACTGCGGACACACCGCACCCTTCTCCTAAAACAATCAATCTGGGCATGAACTGTGGATAACCAATCCATGCCAAGAATTACATCGTAAGGCCTCGACGCTACCACCAATAGGTTCCAACTGAAACTCTCGCCTCCAAGGGTCAGGTCACACTGCCTACAAAGGTGTGTGATCTCTGAATCTTCTCCAGTCGGTGTTTCTAAGCGTAAGGTTCGAGTCAACGACTCAACTGGAATCTCAAGGTCTCGAACAAGATAAGCAACCAGAAAGGAATGACTAGCACCTGTGTCTATCAAAATGGAATCCAAGGTATAAAAGACATAGATAGTACCTCTAATCATTATGGGAGTACCTGGGTCATAAGCCTCTGCCGCCTGCAACTGTCCCTACCTCTGTCCACCAGCTCCTTGAGCCTGGGGTGGACCTCCTGGGGGTGGTGGTGGTAAAGGGTCAAATTACCGACCACCTCCAGCTGCTCTCCCAACTCCTCTGCCATGTCCTCCACCTCACGGATCTGCCTGCTCCACACGTTTCCCCTGCCTTGGTGGTCCATCCACTGCTCCCGTGTCAGTAGCACAGTGGGTCAGACAATCTCGAGCGAGATGTCCCCTGCCATCACATGAGTAACATCGCCTCTCTCGAGGCTGGCTGGAAGCACCCTGTGAACCATGAACGGCTGATCCCCTGTCTTGGGATCTCCTCTGGAAATGTCTCCCACGCCTGGGTCCCTGACGTCGACTCCCTGCCGCTGAGGTCTCTGCTCCAGCTCGCCCACTACTGACAACTGTCGGCTATCCCTGCTCCTCCAGGAAGTTCTCGACCACCAAAGCCCACTCGAGAACCCCAACATAAGTAGGAATGCTCATAGGGATGATGCTAGCTCAGATATCTCTGCGCAAGCCCCTCTCAAAAGTCTGAGCTCTGAAGTACTGATCTCTGACTATATCCATTGAGTACCATGAGAGGTCGGTAAATCTCGATGAATAGTCAGCCACCGTCATGGTTCCCTGCTGGAGCTGAAGAAGCTCCTGTATACGTACTGCTCTCAGGGTAACTGGTGAAAAATCCTCTCTGAAGAGAAGCTCAAACTCCAACCATGAAAGAGTCACCTCGTCGTGAGTCTGGATGACCAAAATCCACCATCGCCCTGCCGAGCCCTGTAGAAGGCTCGCTGCCCGAATCACCATATGGTCTGCTGGTGTCCTGAGTAAACGGAAGACTCTGGTCACTGCCTCAAGCCAGTCCTCTACTGCCTGATGGTCAGGCTCGCCTCGAAGCCTGAGGGGTCTCTGTCTCTGAAACTCGTGGAGTGCGCTCAGCCTGCGCTCCTCCTCCACTGGTACAGCAGGCTCTAAACACTGTTCCACAGGGGTTGGGATAACTAGCACGCCACCTGGTGGTAGAACTGGTGGATCTGGTACCTGTATCGAAGCTTCATCATTGAGAGGGTCATCCACGTGATCGATCTGCTGGATCCTAGCGGGTGCGCGTCGCGGAGGCATCCTGTTTAAGAAACAAGATGTATCATAGTCAGTGAGTATATCTGGAGAGCTGACTCAAGAAGGACATGGAAACCACAACCCATTCCTATATGATGCATGTACCATTATTTTCCCCCATGAAACTAGTGTTTTCATGTTTCGAGTTGAAAATAAAGTTATCAGAGTCCTGGTGTATGGATACATCGGTCGCCGCACCAACACTGGGGTCCCTGGCCTAAGAGCCGAACTCGAAACACTTAACACTGTTGCCCCAAACCAACTCAAAGACTCTCAGTCCTAAGGTAGAACCGACCACCTTTGATACCACTCTGTCATGACCCATCCCAGTGGGGCCCGAGTCGCAACTCCCCAAGGGGGCCTCCAATAGGCCAGGGGCTGGTGACTAGCACTGAGTAGGCATGCTATTAACATGGGAGGAATTGCCTATAAACATGTACACACGAACACACATCTCCAAGCCCGCAAAGCTGAAAAGTAAAAACTACGAAAAGAAAAGATGCATGCATACACTAAAACCCAACCACAGAGTACAACAGGGAAGTAAAGTATAGTAAAGTAAAACCCTGGGCCAAAAGTACAAGCCCACCAAAAAGGAAGTCTGCAACAAAGTCCAACCTGTAGAAAAAGGTACTGAGACTGCAACTCGTCGCCGAAGGAACACACCTCGGCCTGTATGATCTCACTGAACATCGTCCGGTCCTGGTCCGCCTAGAATCCTGTCAAAGGCTTGCTCATCTGTACAAGACACGACACATGCGGGCAAAGCCCGTGCAGGGGTGAGTATAACAATACCCAGTAGGACACCCCGAAAACCACAAAGGAAATACAACAAAGGAAAATACCACAAACAAAGGTACAATCATCTCTACACAGTATATGTCTACGGAACATATAACAAGAATATCCAGATATACTCATACACAAACGACCATCGCAAAAACCACCACTAGGATCCAGCTCGAAGATTCCACTAAGCATATCATCGGGAGAACACACTCCTAGGTCTGAAGAGAGAGACACGAAGTACTTGTTCCAGGAGAACACACTCCACAAGTACCTTGGGAACAAGATGCTCAGATGAGGATCACAGCCAAGTCATGGGGTGATTCCGACAACTCAGTCTGAGCTAATCTGCTAAGTAGAGGATCAGCGCTTGGGTAAAGTTGGTCACGTCGATACCAAGAACTCTACCTAGGGTTCTAGGAATGAATAGAGGATTCGACTCTATGTCTCACAGAGGGGATTCCAATAAATCTATTCAGGGAGGTCTGCTGAAGGGATCATACCCCAGTATAAAGGAGTTGATGGAAGAACCTTCCGGGGATTACCAAGGGTACGAACCCTAAGAACTAGTCCAAGTCACAGAAGGAAAGTGACTCAAGCCATGAAGAAAACGTTACACAGCGTGTAGTATGGTTACACACTGTGTTCCTTGACCCCGGGTACTGCCCGTGTGAACGGCCCGTGTCCTTCGTTCAAGCCGTGCAAAACAGAACTACACGGCGTGTAGAAAAGGTACACGCCGTGTTCCTTGACCCCGGGTGCTGCCCGTGTAACCGGCCCATGTCACTCGGCTTGTCGAAAGCAACTACACGACGTGTATAAGAAAACACATGCCGTGTTCGAGCGCCTGAGCTCACTCCGTGTACGCTGGCCATGTGCCCGTACACAGTCTCTGCCCGTGTCCGTGTCTCCTGCCCGTGTACCAGTACATGGGGTACCCCGTGTATCTGGCCAGGGAGGGGTATACATGGCGTGTCCATGGCCTTGTATCCTTCCCGTGTCCATGTACTCCCGGAGTACACACCGGGTAACCCTACCGACGAACACATGCCATGTAGCCCATACTACACGGCGTGTAGTCGGGAAATTTCCAGAACCGCGTCTTCCTCTACGCGCCTCGACCGATCTTCCGGATCTCAATTCTATTGTCTATTTGCCGCGAAACTCCAGATACTGGGTCACCTCATCTCCGTGAAGCCGAATCCATGGGTTTCAGGTCTTCAATCGACTCCAAAATCCGATTATGGCCATCCGAGCAGAAATCGTCCGAAGAACAATTTCTTCCGATTTGCTTCAATCCGTCTGCCGAAACCGTCATCGCACCTCCTCAAGACCGCCATGGTGTTGATCCTTCAATTTGGGATCGTTGAGTCGTAGAACGGATGCACAACGATCCGTTGTTCATCACCCCGCAAAGAACGCGAAGAACGCTCACGAAGAACGCGAGAATTTGGGGAAGAACACACAACAAATCGAGAGGGACTAACCTCGATCGATGTTCGTGTCGATCTTGGTTCATCACCGTTAGAAGGTTGAACGAAACCAAAAAAAATTCAAGAATCAATTCCCCAAAAATCCCCGCAAAATCCCATCCCGCAAGAACGATCGATCCGCGGGCTAATCTGTTCGTGGATTAGTCCGCGTTCATCATGGAAATCAAAAATAGAAAAGAATTAAAATCACAACAACATCCTACCTGGATTCGCTGCATTTTCTGGTGAAGATCCGCTCGCCGCGTCATCGTCGCTGTCGAAATCCGTTAAGAACGTCACTGCCACCGCGTTGGGGGTTTCCTCCAGAGCCGCCGAGGGTTTTCAGAGTTATGGGGTTTGTAACCCTGGACCCTGGCACAAGCCTCTATTTAAAGAGGATAAAAGAAAAAAAAAATTTAAAATATCTCGCTACAGAAATAAAATATTTTTATTAAATATTTTATTACCGTTGCGTGCAAAAACTAGATTTCACCACCGACCTGCGCCGGCCGAAGTTAGGCCTCGCCTAAGGTAAAATCGCTGTTTTGAATGCAACGGTGCCCTCAGATTTTTGATTCGAGCACCCATTCGGAAGTTATCCACTTTTTCAGGAAAACCACATGCGCGCGTAATTTAATTATTAAATTAAATTCAAACATTTGTTCCGGGATCACTAGACCTCATAATTGCACGCCGTCTCAGAGTCTGGTCTTAAAATAATTCCCATATAATATTAAAATAATACATGGAAAAATCTGGGACATTACAAGTTTCATATTGTACCCTCGGTTTCTAACAACAACCTAGGAATCCATACTAAAACCAACCAAGCGAAGATCCTTATAATTCTCAAAGAAACTTTAAGGAAAAAATGTATTCTAATATAGAATAATTTTTTAATAGGATGGATTCTCAAGATAAAAATTTCAAGACTCAATTTAATAAACAAAAATCTCAATATGATTCTAATAAAATTTAGTCTGATGTTAGGATGTAAAATTTAGAAACTCAAATGGGCCAACTTGCTTGGGGAATGAATCAAAGAGAAAAAGGGAAATTACCAAGTACTATTGAAGTTAATACTATAGATAATATCATGTATTTCACTACTAGGAGTGGTCTTAAGACTAACCAAGAATCCCATGGGGATCCTAAACTTGTTGAAACTAACATTCTAGAAGAAAATAATAACCAAAACAATGAAATCACTAAAACTAGAAATCCGGATAACCCCACTGAAATATCTGTAAAACATATTATACTACCTATTGAGTGAGATTATAAAGAGATAAAAATTATGAAAAATAAAGGGAACATAAATATTGAGAAAGAATATGAATGGATGCCTATAATTTTAATGAATTTGGCTCCACACATTCCTTTTCTAGAGAGGATTAAGAAGAATAATCATGAACCCAAGATTCTTAAATTTATTGAGTTATTTAAAAAGTTTCACATTAATATATCATTCCTATAATATTTAGTTCAAGTTCTTTCATATATGAAAATTCTTAAAAAATTTGTTTCAAACAAGAAAATCCTAGATGATTTTTCCACTTACAATTTAACTGAGGAGTGTAGTGTTGTAGTTCAGAATAGTATACCTCCCAATCTTAAATATCATGGTAGTTTTTTGATTCCATGTACCTTTGGAAGTAGTGGATAGGTCAACTGCCTTTGTGACCTTGGATCTAGTATTAACCTTATCCCTTACCCATTGTTCAAGCAGTTGGGATTGGGAGATCTCTTTCCCACCACTGTTATCTTGCAATTGGTAGACTTCTCCATCACCCTCCCTATAAAAAGAGTTAATTATTTGATATTAGGGGCTGGTAAACTTTTTTTATCTCTTTATTTTATTATACTTGATATGGAGTGTGATAAAGAAGTATCTATCATTATTGGTAGGCCATTCTTTACCACTATAGGAGCTGTAAAAGATTTTTATAAAGGAAAATTGATTTTCAATCTGGGAGAAAAAAGTGAAGAGTTTAATGTTTTTGAAAATTAAAAAGTTTCACCATAATCTAGAAATTGTTATAGTGATAAGATGCAATAATCTGAAGAACCTTTTGATGATGAAGAAGAAGAATTTTTGAGGATAATTGAAGAAATAAATACTAACACTACACATGTTTATACTTTCATGGGAATTTTTTCTAGTAAATAGGTACATCCAAGTTATTCTTATGAGGGTGAGTATTTGGAAAATAATGATCAATTTTCTATAGAAAAAAATTTAAAACCAAAACTGGAAACATATTCAAAGTATTTGTCTAATCTGGACAACAGTGAGGTTGCGACTTTCTTTAGATCTCAATCATTTTTTAGAAACCATATAGAGGACATTGGACCTCCTAGAACCAAGTGACTTATAATTAAGAATCACCCACTTTAGAGATGGATCCTCTTCATTATCATCTCAAATACTATTTTCTAGGTGAAATTCCTACAATTCCTCTCATTATGTTAGTTGAGTTAGTAGTGAGACATGAAGAGAGTTTGTTATATATTATAAGGAATTTCAAGTTATTAATTAGATGGTATATAGATGATATTAAGGGAATAAGTCCATCTTATTTCATGTATAAAATACCAATGGAGTCTGATCACAATCCTAGAGTTTAGGGTCAAAGAAGATTAAATCCAAAAATGAAAGAGTTAGTTATAAAGGAAGTAATTAAGCTGCTTGATGCTTGAATAATTTTTCCTATTTCTATTAGTCCATTGGTTAGTCTTGTACAGGTTGTCTATAAGAAGGGAGGTTTCACAGTTGTAACTAATGATAAAATTAAATATATTCAAGCTAGGAAATCTACCAAGTGAAGAGTTTATATTGATCAAAGAAATATTAACTCTGAAATTATGAAAGATCATTTTACATTTCCATTTCTATATTAAATGATTTAGAGGTTGGATAAAAAATATTTTTTCTATTTTGTAAAGACCCGAAATTTCCATATAATTTTTTAAAATTATTTGGGATTTTTTCGAGCCTTCAAAAATTGAAGACATGTGATTTTGAGGCCTGAAGAGCCCAAAACTGAATTTTGAACTTTTTTATGGTATGTTCAGTAAATGTGCAAGAAATGATTTATATCTTTTGAACTGGTGCTCAGATAAAAAATATGAGGGCACTGTTGAATTCGCAGTACTGAGATTTCCTTGGGAGAAACTTAACTTCGACCTGAAAGGGTCAGACAAAAAAGTTAATTTTTGGACTTAAAAAAAAAATAACTCCATGAGTTATTTTATTCCCTTCTCACCATTGAGTGGCGGATGGCTGGACTGTGGTGTAATGTCAGGATTGAATGAGAGACATTTAACGACATGACCATTGGGTTGCGTAACCACGATGTTCGCTGAATTAATGGAATATTAATTGCGATTCATTAATGAACCACATTAATAAAACACAATGTGGGTGGTTCCTTTTACTCTATTTAAACAACCCTATGGCATGGGTTTTGGGGATTGATGTGAGGAAGTTTTGACAAAATGCCGGTGGAAACCTACTCCAAAGAAGAACGGGGAATGAATGAACGTTGACGAACATCTTCAAATGTGGACCCTTCTTCTTCATCCACAACATCTTCCAACGAGTTCAAGGTAGGGGTTGGTCTTGATTTATTTCTAAGAGTTTTATGAATTCATCTTCTCATGATGATTATTATTTCACCCACATGTTATAATGTTAATGCGGAGGGAACGGGCCAATCCGAACATGGCACAAACCCTCCGCTGAACTTGTTCTTGATGCGTTCTTCATGGGAGAATGGTCAAATTATTTGCAACGTGGAACCGAGGGCCACACAATGAAGGTGGAGTCTTGGGAGGCCCGTAGGCACAGTCAAAAAAGAAAACGGACCTCCGAAGCTTCACCGGAGGCCCACGGAAGCTCTGCCGGCGCGATGGTGCTGGCAACCGAAGGAGGTGGTGGTTGGATCTCACCAACCATGAGGAGGTGGCGGCTTCCAAAGGTGCCACAATAAAAAAAGGGGGTGTCTGGCCATCACCGACCATGTTGAAGTGGGCGGCGTTCCACAACAGCGCGCCGTAGAGGAGGGTCGCGGCTCCGAGCCACGACGGAGGGCGGACCTGCTCCTGCGGGTCCCCCTGTTGGCCGATCCACACAAACCAATTAGGTGGAGCAGTGCCAATTAGCATCACTAATGGTATAACCTGAACAGACTTAGTCTGTTTGGGAGGGGAGAAGACCCCTACGCCCGACTGGAGGGCCGCGCCCAGCCAGTAGACCTGGCTGGTCCAGCGGCCCAGTGAGCCGCACCCAGCTGGGTGGCCCGAGCTGAGCCCGTAGTTAACGGGCCGAGCCTAGTCAGTTCAGGCTGATCCCAGTTGGTTTGGGCTAGGCCCAGCAGGCCGGTTCAGGTCAGACCGACCGGGTTAGGCCGGACCCAAACCCCTTTTAGCCCAGTTTCTCTTAAAGGGGCTTATATTCTAAACCAGATGTCCATTTGAAAAAACATCTGCGGTGTTGGAACCCTTAGGATGAGACAGTCCTTTTGTGATACTTCACTTGGGTTTTGGAGAAAGTTGGAGTATGAACGGGTTGGATTATACTTGAATCCAATCAGGCCCTTGGCACTAAAATGACTATAACTTACAGACCGGGTGTCCGATTGATGCGCCATCTGTTGAGTTGGAACCCTTATGACATGGTAGTTCTTTGGGTTACTTCTTCGTGGGACTTCATGGTAGTTGAAATATGGATGATGTCTTTTGGAGAAGATCCTCTATAAATAAAGCGTGCTTAGTGAAGGAATCCTATGGATGGATGTCAAGTAATATACGACCCTTTGTGGATCGGCATCAGAACGACCCTGTGTGGATCAGCAGTAGCGTGACCCGACATAGACCCACGTTAGAGAGGCACATATTGGATTAGATAATTATGACCCTATGTGGATCAGTGACTTACAACCCTGTGTGGATCGACAACTTACGACCCTGTGTGGATTGACGACTTACGACCCTGTGTGGATCAACAGTACTACGACCCAATGAGGACCAGCCTTAGAGCAGATCGTTGTGGATCAATGACTTACGACCCTGTGTGGATCGACGAATTACGACCCTATGTGGATCTGTGAATTACGACTCTATGTGGATCGGTGACAGAGAAACTTCTTTGTGGTTCAATAGTGGAAATTCTCAATGGAATAAGATGAATTAGCTTTACGACTAATCATCATTTTTCATATTCTTTAAGTTATATACCTAGTTTGAGATGAGTCTTTCACCTTGTGCTTTGTGATTGAGATCATGCTTTGTGGTTTTTACTTTGTGTAATTCTGGGAGACCTTCGGGGTTTTTGGGGTCCCCACTGGGTATTTTTATACTCACCCCTGCACAGGCTTTGCCCGTAACTTGTTGTGTCTTGTGTAGATGACAGAAAACTTTGACCAAGATTTGGGAGATAGGACTGGGCGGTGCACAGTGGTGACCTATTGACGTGGAGAGCCGCAGTGAGGAGTTGTACCTACCCTTCAGGTAGGATCCTTGGTGGATGACCTCTGGATCTATTTTTCCTTTTTGGTGTATTTTTTTAGTTGGGTTTGTATTCTGTCCCATTCTGCTTCAGTTCACACTTTTACTTTCAGCAGTTATACTATGTGGTTTGTTCTTGTTGTGTACCTGGTCTGTGTGTTTTCAGGTTTAAAGGCAATGCCTTTCCATTTTAGGGATATGCCTTTCCGATGCTAGTTTCCAACCCCTAGCCTATGGAAGGCAGGCTTGGGGTAGTCACAGGACAAGCCCCAGGGGATGGGTTATGACATATTTCCTATATGGCTATTCTAGTTACAACTAGATTCCCACATCCCTAGAAGACCAATAAAAAACCACCTTCACATGTCCATTTGGAACATTTACCTATAGGCGAATTCCCTTTGTCTTGTGTGGTTAACCTTAAACATTTCAAATGTGTATGATGGTTATATTTTTTTAATATGATAGAGATAATTATTGAAGCGTTTATGGAAAAATTTTCTATAGTTGGTTATAATTTTGAAGGCTGTTTGGAAAATCTACAAACTGTTTTATAGAGGTGTGAGGATCTAAACATAGTATTAAAATGGGAGAAGTGCCAATTCATGGTTAATGAAGGAATTTTCTTACCCATAAATTTTATAAGATAGGTATAGAAGTATAAAATTCTGATATTGAAGTGGTTAAAAATACTTCACCTCATAAAAATGTAAAAGTAATTAGAATTTTCTTAGGACATGTTGGTTTTTACTGAAGATTGATCAAAGTTTTTTCTAAAATCGTTCGGTTATTTTTCTTGCTATTAGTCAAGGATATAATTTTTTTGTTTTATGTAAAGTTCCAAGAATCATTTAATTTGTTAAATTAAAATCTTACATCTTCACCGATAATTACTTCCCTTGACTGTAAATTTTTATTTGAGGTTATGTGTAATGCCAATGATTGGGAAACAAGGGAAGTTTTAGTGAAAAGAAAAGAAGACAGGTTACATATGATTTACTATGATAAAAAATTACTTGATGATACCCAGAAGAAATATTATATTACTAATAAATAGTTTACTACTGTCATATTTTCCTTAGATAGGTTTAGGAAATATCACATAGGTTCAAAAGTCACAATTTTCACTGATCATTCTGATATTAAATATCTCTTTTCTAAGAATAAATCTAAACTGAGGCTTATGAGGTGGACTTTTCTATTGAATGAGTTTGATTTTGACATAAAAAGATAATAAAGGTTCTGAAAATGTGGTAGATTACCACTTGTCTAGGGTACCCACAACCATAATTCAAACTAATGAACCAACATAGATCAATACATCTTTCACATATGAACAATTTTTTACTGACAATCTTATTGGTTCATAGATTTTCCCAACTTCTTAGTTTTAGGTTTCATGCCAAAATAATTTTCACAAAATCAATTAAATAAGTTCATTTCTAAGCTTAATTACTACTTTTGGGATGATCCCTAGCTTTTTCAGTGGTGTTCTAATGGGATACTCACGAGGTGTGTTTTTGAGGAGGAAATGTTTCATATTTTATAAAGTTGTCACTCTTCACCATGGGGTAGACTCCATGAGGGAGAGGGGACTACCCATAAGCACCTCCAATTAGGTTTTTACTGGACTATATTGTTTAAGGATGTAATAAGTCTTATTACAGGCTATGATAAATGTCAAAGGTTGGGGAATGTGGGTAGGAAGCAAGAGTTACCACATAAGGGGATTCTAGAAGTTGAAATATTTGATTTTTTGGGAATAGATTTCATAGTACCATTCCCATTTTAATATGGGAATGATTATATACTTATTACTGTAGACTATGCCTCTAAGTGGGTTGAGGTAGTGACAGTCCCAAACAATCTTGATAGTGGAGTTGTTAATTTCATCAGTATGAATATTTTCTCAAGATTTGGTGTGTTGAAAGTCTTCATTACAAATAATGGTACATAATTTAATAACTTTACATTTAAATCATTAATGGAAAAGTATGGTTGTATTCTTAAAAATGGTACCACTTATCACCCATATTCAAGTGGGAAGTCGATGATCTCAAATAGATAATTGAAATAAATTATAGAAAAAACTGTGAGTATTTTAAGAAAATATTGGTCTTTAAATATGAATAAGGTATTATGGGATTACTAAACCGCTCATAAAACTCCCATATGGATGTATAATTATAGAATTATCTTTGGTAAGACATTTCATTTTCCTGTAGAGTTGTATAAGAAATCATATTAGGTAGTGAAATCCCTAAATTATATGATTTCAAGTCTTTTGGATAGATAAGGTTATTAGAGTTAAGTTTTCTCAAAGAAATTTAAAGAGAGTATTATGAAAATTATAGAATTTAAAATAAAAGAACAAAATATTTTCATGAATCTATTATTAAAAATATACACTTTAAGGTTGGATATAGGGTATTAATTTTTAATTCTATATTGAAACTTTTCTCGGGGAAATTTAAAAATAAATGGTTTGGACCCTTTCTTATTCTGAGAGTGCTTATGGATGGGGCATTTGCGATAGTTGGAGAGAATAATAGACCATTCTTGATTAATGGTCATAAGGTTAAAAACTCTTTTTAGGGGTGTCCAAAGGGCTTGGTTTCCATCTCTGTTGTTGAAAGTTGAATACCCACTGAGTCTAACTGAGGACTTTAAACTCAATGCTTCATGGGAGTCAACACATGGTCCCTTTTGTTTTTATTTTTTTTTCTATCTTAATAAAAATAATTCTATACTATTTTATTGTTTCCCAATTGTCTTCTTAACTCATTGGAATTTTTATTTTTTCCCAAGTATCATAAGTTTTTGAAAATGTCTATATGGTAGATCATTGGATTGTGAGGAGGCATGGAGCTATATGGATAAAACTCCAACTATTCTTAAAATTCAAGAGGATATACAAGCTTGATCATAATTGATTCACTTCCATAAACTTTTTTTATGTTTATTTACTTTATTAAACTCTAAATTTATGAATCTTATGTTGATATTTTCATCCTGTAGGTGTTGTAACCTTCTATCTAGGACACTTAACTCAAGGCATAGAAGGAGAGTGCATTTGAATGAACTTAAATTAATAATGCTTCTATTACTAGGGGAGTTTTTGTTCTTTTCATGTACATAAATTCTAATTATTCATCACTTAATATTTCATGAAATTAAGTGAAGGGGAAAACTCATTAGATGTTTTAAAATTCCATTAAAGTTAGATTAACCTAAATTTCTTGGTGTTATGCTTCCCTTGCTGTGTTAATTTGGAATTTTTTATGAAGAAATTGAAATACTACATAGCACCTAAATTTTTTTCTTAAATTTCTTAGGAAAATTTCTATTATGGTGAAAGATACACTTTATTGCTGAAACAATTGTTAAAAATTATATACTCTTGTGTTTTTTTGAAAATATGTTTGTTGTGCCATTTAAGGTTAAAGCAAGTGCTACTTAAAATTTATTTTGAGAAATGTTTTGAAAATTTTGGTAAATATTTTTTATTGAACTGAATTGTGAACCTTTAATATGTCATCAAGCTTCTAAATTGGAAAAAAATTAATTAAAAAGTATAATTGATTTATTTTACCTTTTAATTCAACTTTGAGGACAAATTTGAGTTTTAAGTGCAGGGGAGAGGGTCTTCTATAATGAGTTAAAATATGATTAAATGTAAACCCATCAAGGAACCCTTAAAATTTGTGAGTTTTTCAAGATTAAACTTTATTATTTGGTGGATTTAAATTTTTATGAAGTTTGAGATTTAAATTTCCACCTTGGAGAGGTTAAATTTTTCTGCTTTCCCATGGATTTTATCTATTTCAACAAATTCTTGCTCTCTTCAAAATGTTTATTTTTGATCATATTTTGGGATTAGGATTTACAATAATCATTTATTTTAAATATTTTAACTTAGTTTTAAACTTTTTAGATATGGATTTAAATGATACATGAAATGAAAATCCTAATCTAGTTTGATCTCCTTTTCTTCGTTATTTTATGCCCTTATTATTTATGATGTTGTATGAGTTATATATACTGCTTGTATTTATTGAACTTGATCATAAAAATAGAGTTTTTAATTATTATGCCTTATATTCATGTGTGTTTGTTGTCCTGGAGGTAAATAGAAGTTTGAAAGTCTTATTTAAATGCAAAGTGATGATTGTTTAAAAGTTTTAAAATTTTCAATCTCAATAATTTTTTTAAAACCAAAACCAAATTGTGATCAAACCTCATGTTTTGAGAAGAGAAAAACTCTTTTACTACTTGAGAAAGTCCATGGGTAAGAGTTCTTTTAAAAAATGATTCTTTGTGTTAAATCACCTTTCCAATCTTTAAAATATTTTTCTTTAACTGAATTTGTAAAATTGATTTCTTAAGGACAAGAAATGTTTAAGTGTGAGGGAATTTGACATGGAATTTAATTATTTAATTTTTAAACATCCTTTTTAGTGTATTTTTTATGATTCTAATCTTAAATTAGTCTTTTAATGGTTAATTTTAATTTTTTTTGTTATTTTATAAAGAAATTCATAATTATTGATAATTATTCTAGTTTTTTTTGTTTTTAAGTTTAAATCATATGTTTTTAATTCTTTGAATTACCCATTTATTTCATTTCTAATTTTATTTTTAAATTTTAATTCTTGTGTTTTTGGTTAATTCCTGTGTACTATGTTTTAAGTATTTATTTATTTTGTTTTCATTGTCAATATATTAATTGATTAATAAATATTCAATTTTTAATCGTGTATTTTAAATAACTAAATTAATTTTAATTTTAATTTACCATTTAATAGTTTGTATTTTTTTTATTTCATTACTTTAATTAATTAATCAATTATCCATTTATTTTAATATTTTTAATTTAAAATTTTAATCTTTTGTTTTATCATTTTTTACATTTTATTATTTTGGATTAATGATGTATGTTTAATTTTAAAAAATCACAATTAGTTTTTAATCTTTTAATTTAAATGATTTAATGTTTATTTTTTAAAAATTAATTTGTTTAAGTTTTATTTTTCGTGTGCATTCGATTTTTCTGATATAAATTTGGAAAAGGCAAGTAACCGCAAGCCTATTTCGAGCTACTGCAACTAAAAATTGGTTAAGTAAAATGATTTGGCTGTGCAACTTCCATTTGATTGTATGCCTAAATTGAGGCTGTCGTGAGGTTTGGAAATTTGAAAATGGAAAAATGCATCTACCACAAGACATATTTTCCATTTCAGCAAGCCTTATTGAGGAGATCTACCACATGGTAACCATCCCTTTGGCCTTTTGGACAAAGGATCAACTGTATGGGAAATCGATCGACCATGAATATTAAACATGGATTGACTGTACGTTGAAGTACTTAGACCTCAAGAAGGCCTAAATTCTAACAAATATTAAAGATTGAGTATGAATCCATCTTGGCCTCTATTTATGTTTGTAGGAGAAACCATTGCACCTTGAAATTACTGATTTGAACAAAATGAAAATGGGTCAGTGCTTCCATTTAAATTCAGGATCAGACAACAAGAGAGTGTGATTCCTATTGAACTCGAAAAAACCTGATTTACAAGGAAGACACTAAGCTACGTTGAAAATAAGGATCTAGCATCGAAGAAATCTAATCTCAAACTGATAGAACATCAATGAAGATAATTCGGTGAAGAAAATGACGAAACCGAGACATGTGATCCAACCAAACCAGAAGCCTCTGAGTCAGATGAGCTTGAGAAGAACCTATGAAATACCTATAATCTAGAAGGATTTAGGGAATGAATCAAGTCCACCATCTACTAAGATGAGTTAATCAAATGAAGAACACCCAAAATCAAATCCAAAACTCGATAATCGAGATCCAAACCTAATTTTCATTGATCCTAATCTAAGAAAAGAAAAAGGAAACTGAACCAAGATTCATAGAAGAAGATGAAATGAGTTTCTAACGCACCAAATAGAGAACACCCAAAGATGAATGAGAATAAAGAACCATTGAATAAGATCCATGATCTGCCCGAGCAAAAACCAGGTGAAGCCAATGTCACCTCTTTCCAAAGTTGGTGAACCACATCATGTTTAAAGATGAATTGGAAAAGAAAAGCTTGATTGTTTGTGAGTTTGGGTTCCATACAAGCTCAGATATTCTTCTGACAAAGAATTTTTGAGTCATACGAATCTGAGATGAATATAATGTAATTACTTGATTTAGAACTCTAACACCATTGCTGAAACACAATGAAGATGAGTTGAGTCATCAAAGTTGATCTGCATCGAGGCTTACTGTAGAAGTCGTCTGAGATGGTCCAAATAAGGAAGAGTCGATCCACTAATTTAAGATAATCTAAGCTCAAACCAGTGTCAAATATTTACAAATAAAGGATTAATTCTATATCTAAGACACTATCTCATAAAGAAACACCCATTCTCGATGCACTGATTGAAACTGTTTAAATATTAATTGAGCTCTGATTGAACCGAGCTTGGCCAAATTTACAGATCGAATACCTGAGATAGATTGGGGATTTTGAAATACCAATTTTCTATCAAGAAATGGTTCACCCCACTACAAAAAAAACTGGTATTTAACGACATTTTTTTAGCAATGTTTTTCAGGAAACATTGCTAATTTAACCACGTTTTTAAGGAAATGTCACTAAATTAGCGAGGTTTTTAAGAAAATGACGTTAAATTAGCCAAGTTTTTAGGGAAACATTTCTAAATTAGCCACATTTTTATGGAAATGTTGCTAAATTAGCCATATTTTTATGGAAACATCACTAATTTAGCCACATTTTAAGGAAATTGTCTCTAATTTAGCCACATTTTTAAGGAAATGTCTCAAATTTAGCCACATTTTTATAGAAACATCTATATATATATAGATATATATTTATATAGATCATTTTCCCGCATCGATGTAAAGATACATACATACATACATACATACATACATACATACCTACATACATACATACATACATACATACATACATACATACATACATACATACATACATACATACATACATACATACATACATACATACATACATACATACATACATACATACATACATACGTACGTACGTACGTACATACATACATACATACATACATACATACATACATACATACATACATACATACATACATACATACATACATACATACATACATACATACATACATACATACATACATACATACATACAGACATACATACATACATACATATACACACACATACAGACATACATACACACACACACACATACATACATACATACATACGTACGTACGTACGTACATACATACGTACATACCTACCTACATACGTACATACGTACGTACATACATACATACATACATACCTACATACATACATACATACCTACCTACACACATACATACATACGTACATACCTACATACATACATACATACCTACATACATACATACATACATACATACATACATACATACATACATACATACATACATACATACATACATACATACATACATACCTACATACATACATACATACATACATACATACATACATACATAGGAATTTTGGGATCCTTGGGTCGATCCTCCAATAGTTAAGTTCATCCCACTTGGGTATGGTAGGCTTAGGGTGGTGGAAAGATTGTGAAACGTAGACTTTTCCACTCTTGACCTGAGGTGGAAACCAGCTTACATCCACTGAACAAAAGTGCCTAAATTAGCTTCTAGATGGCCTAATTAGAGTGGTTTATAGAAAAATAAAATAAATATTCTGATGTCCCCTAACCACATGTAAAGTTTCATCCCAAAAGAGTTTATGTTTTACGAGATATGTGTAAAATGGTGGTATGTTCTTCTAGGCCGCGGAATTTGGCCCAGAATTTTATCTCCAACTTGGGACGTCAGTAACTCCATTCAAAAATACAAATTAGATTTGACCACTATTTAATGAAATATTCCCCATGATTTCCTCTATATTCATTTAAAGTTTGAGAATTATTGGGCTTGGATCATGGCCGCTACATTCTTGTTATTGTGATGCTGTCTAGTTTACTTTGCTCAAAATGTGTTTCCATGAAAGCCCATTTTGGTGGTCTTCCAATATGAATCTTCAAGTACTCCAAAAGTATGGATTGTTTCCAATGTAATGAGAAACCTAAAAATTAAAATATAAAAATAAAATCAAGACCATTTTGTATTTTAGGAGGTGTTCAAAAATGTACCATGTAATAGTGTATTTTAAGAGGGAATTACAATCATAATATGAATTAATGTTCAAAGTGTAAAATGATCTAAAATAGCATTTATGAATAATAAAGCACATGAATATTATATATATTAACAATGAATATTATCCTAATTCAGTGGCTAATCACACCCCCAACTTGAGTTTTTCTAGTCCCAAGCAAAATATATCTCAAACATATGAAATTCGAATTCCCTTTTCCAAAAACATTTTAATACACAATGAGCACCAAAAAACCATTATACCAAACAATCATGAAACCCATAAAAATATTTTAATATAAGATATTTTTATAAGTATATCCCAATACCAAGCCCATTCCTTTGTTCAAATTCATTTCCATATTTCATCCAATATCAATTAAGCATGAGGATGTGTTGTGTATCACAATAGACATGGGGGTTCATCTTTATTCAAGGGGGAAATGATGAAAGCACTAGGTGGAATCACATTTCAATATTAAGACGTGTATTCAATTTTTTTTGTAATGTTGCCATGGTAATTTAAATTGCACTCAAAAGAGTCAACCCATGTAGCAAGATTTTACCGATGACTCCCAGGCTCAAAGACCTTAGGGCACTAAGTGACACTACTAGAATTTAGAGCTACAGCTACGGAGCTATACCCATGGAAAATAGGAAATGTGGATATATCCTATTTACAACCACGAAAATTTCACTGTCTGTGGAAATTAACCCACCCCACTCCCCAATTTACCATAACCCTCTCGTGCCCCTCCTCCTAACGCCCCTCCTCCTCACGACTCTTCTCCCCGATGTTCTGCGATCCTCCTCATCCGACGGGCCACCCAACCTCCCCACGATCGTCCTCCTATGGCGCGGCCACTCCACTTCCCCACCGTCGCTGCTCTGACGTGGACTCCCCACCTCCTCTGACGACGTGCCTCTGATGCAGCCACCCCACTTCACCACAATTCTACTTCTTGGATGCTGCCCCGACACGGATTCGACGCTACCCCGACCGGCTCAGACGCGGCCACTCCACCTCTCAGGATCCTCCTTCCATGCATCCACCCCCGATTCTTCTCCTCCAACGCAGTGACCCCACCTTCCTGATTTCTCATTCGAACCAAGTCCTACCTTGGCATCCTCCTCCCGTGATTTATCACTGACCCCAATCAGGGGACCCTAGAGAAATCCACCCTTATTCAATTTCTCATGCGAAATCCCTGCCTACTGCACTCCTTTCCTCACCAAGTATTTTCTGATTTTCGGCTCCAACGTGGTATTTAGGTCTCATGTTTTCCCTTCTCTAGATCGGTGGTTCAATTTATTCTAATCTTTGGTTTCATGGAACTAACATCCAAGAGGAATGTTCATCTTTTTAATTAGGCATGTGATCCTAGTTCAGTTGTGACGTGACTTCCGAAGCTGTGAGATGGGTTGCAACTGGGTGGTACAGGAGCATACATCTACTGACTTTGACATAAGTTGAGTAAGAACAAACAATTTATGCATGGAAGTTGTGTATTTTTTAATCAGTGTTAGATGACAGAGGGTAGAGAATCGATGGAAATTTTAGCGAGATTCTCATAGGTGAGGTATCCCATAGGTTCAAATGAAATGGAGGAAGTTCCCTATCAAAAAGGGATCTTTGGAAATATATTGGGTATGGTTATACCAGATCTTGGTTAAGGAAAATCTTTTCCTAGGGTGATTTGATAATGGCTTGGGAGAAGTGGTATATAGATTTAGATTTGGATCTTCTAGGTGTTTCTTGTGGAGCAATTTTAAGTAAATCCATGTGGTGGTGAGTGCACTAATGGATGGTGTGGTAGGTGATAATCTTTTTTTCTAGAAAACTCATCACATTCCAATAATGGAATTATCATGCACTGAGAATGGGTATTGAGTAGTTTTTTGGTTATCTCTTAGGAATGCATGGGTTTTGGATGAATCCAGTCATCATGTTTGGGGATAGACAGGATGTGGGTTTTGGTGCTTGGATTTTGATCAAGTGATGTTGTGACAAGGGTTATCCTATAGTGGAGAGAGTGACATCAGTCATGGGAAATATAAACCCATGAGGGTAGAGTCCTGGTTTTGGGAGACTAATAGGTAGGTATTTCAAATGGAAATTAGGTTCTAACGACCCAATGAGTACCTAAATTGAGTTGGGTTTTCTTGGAGATTAGAGTCCGAACATGGGAGTTTGGGTTGAGTGGAAATAGTAAAGATCCAAGGTTTCTTTAGATTTTAAAATTAATTGGTTCTTATGGAAATCATGACATGGGATTGATCGACTAATGACCCAAATGAGGGAATCACACTATTTTTCGGACTTGGGGTGATTTTGATGATCCAAATGTGTTAAATCATGGTTATGTCAAAGCTGGAGATAGGGCTTGATGGTAGTCTAGTTGGTGGAGTCCCAGACCTAAGAATTTCACCATGTTTCAAGAGTTTAATTCATTGGTCTATAATGATGAACATGATGTGCCTCCTGAAATAGGGGGATTGGGGATTGAATGTTCTGAAAATGTGGTGACGTTTGGAGTCTCTGCATCATCATCAGGATCAGGATGGCTTGTGATGAACCAATATGATTGGGTTAGGAAATGTTAGTTCTTTCAATAGAGTACAATGATAGGTTTATATGGTTGAAATTTTAACCTTAGATTCACACCATGATTTGGAATGAATATCAAAGTGCCAAGTTATAATAATGGAATTGAATTCACTTATTATTTAGTTAAGAAGTATCTAAAGAAGTATGATAATGATCAACAAGCTACTGTAATGTAGACACCCTAATAGAATGGGGTGGTTGAGAGGTAAATTAGAACCGTCAATAATATAACACAAACTATGGTAATCTCTAGTGGTATTACAAGGTATAAAAAAAAGTTTCCTTCTGAACTAAGGTATAAAAGGAAACCAACATTGAAGTATTTATGAGTCTTTGGTAGTAAGTTCTATATTCTTAACATGGAAGGGAATCAAGAAAAGTATAGAAATAACACTATTAAGTTATATTTCATATATATTCCTTAAGAAGAAAGGTTTATAGATTTTTTAATAATATTCTCATTAAAGTTTTTGAAATAAAATATGTAATAATGGATAGGAAAGAAAAAGGAATCTATGACAGGGGAATTGAAGATAATGTAGAGAAAAGCGAATATTTACAAGAGCCTAGAGAGTCTCCTAGGGGCAGTGAGGACTCCATCATAGAATTTTTTGATGAATATGAGAAAGAAAAAGACATAAAGATTCCAATTACACCTAAAAGATTTACTATAACTAAACATATTGATGAAGTGAACATTTTGGGAGACAAATATGCTGTAGTATAAACTAGGAGGATGTATAGAATTAAAAGAAATGACCTCTTATATTTATTTCATTAAAAAAGATTTGATTAAGTATCCAATGATTAAAATTGGATTAAAGATATGAATTAGGATTTAAATTAGACAGAAAACAATGACATGTAGAAATTTGTTCCACAAACAATAGATGAAAATATCATATTCATGAAACAAGTATTCAGAAATATTCTTAATGAAAAGAGAGAAGTTATAAAATTCATAGTCAGAATTTTGTGAAAGGGATATTCATTGATTGGTAGGGTGGTTGTAGATAAAATATTTTTACCAATTGATTGTATTGAGGTTATCAAATTGTTTCTCACCATAGTTATATAGAGAATATCATGGTATATCTAATGTATATAATAAAAAGTATTATTTTCTCATTGGAGTTTTTTTAAGGAAGTTTAAATTGGTTAACTACGTGGATTTAAAATAAATGATGATGATAATAAATTGTGCATTTTTAAGAATGATTTTTGTGGCTTAAAACAAGTACACATAGATTGGAACTCAAGGCTTGAAAATGTTCAATTTTTTTGAGGTTTATGAGAGTAGTTGACTATAATCTCTATATTAATAGGAATTTTTTAAGGGAAAAAATGCCTATTTATTTAAATTATAAAGAAAAAGAATAAAATTTAGAGGAAATACAAGAACACAACACTTAAAAAGACATCAACCCATTTTAGAACATGTATTCATACTATGAAAAGGAAGTCTTCCACCCCTGCTGTGGGAGTTCTGACCTCTCCTCTCGGTCCTGGCTTGTATCCATAGACCTTCACCATCAGCATCATCAAGGTGCTCCACAAAAGCATCAGTCTTTATGGTTTCATATTTATTCACTCTGTCACTTTTATTCCCATCATCATCACTGCTAAGCGAGGAAAGGATTTCAAAAGTGTTATGAGTACCAACATTTCTGTTTGTCCAGGTCCTCGATGCTTGAGGTGGGGCGCTGCTTATAAGAGAGGTAGAAACCTTTGATCTCAATAGTTCATCATTCTTCATAGGTGTATGCGCCTCTCTTGCTGGATGAGGCATTGTAGTTGACTCTGTCACATTGTGTGTTTGTCCAATTGGCTTGGAAACACCTAAAATAGAGATGGGGTCCAGAAGGGAACCCTTTTTTAGAGAAGATTTTTCCTCCTCTAGAGTAGGAGTTAACTCTTTCATCATATCAGAGTCAGGCTGGATTCTCAGCCTCATATTCTTTACACTCTGAGATGGATGAATTTGGGTGGGAATCACCCCTTCCATTGTTCTAGGTATCTTAAACTTCTCCAGTAACTGCTCATCGATGGGCAACTTAGATGCCACACAAGTGGGTTGAACATCCATGCCATGAACTCCTATGGAAGTTCCAGCAAGAGTACTATCAGGGTGAGCGCTGGGCACTAGTTTGGGTCCAAATTCAACAGTAGAGTGATTAACTTCACTTCCCACCATAGGAGGGTTAATGCTCAAACTTGAAACTTGCAGATTTATAGGAACATGCAGTGCCCTATCAGTTGCAAGAAATTTCTTAACTCCACTTCCCACTGTAGGAGCAGGTTTCAGGAGCCAAGGTTTTTTTGAAGTCGTACCTTGTGTTTACTGTAAGTCCATTCAAGGGCTAGCAACATCATCCTTTTTCATAGATTCCTTATACTTGGCAGGGCAGGGGACCTTTGAATTTCCATTGTCAGTAGTCACTTCCTTGTATTCCTTGTTTGTGTTTTTATTCTTAACCTTACTTGAGGTCGCTGTCTCTAACATGTGCTTCACTTTTCTACATTTTGAAGAAAAAGCAGTTTGCTCATGCCTAATTCTTTTATCAGCCTCAGTTTGTACTATAAGATCTATCTCTATTTGACTGTCCACAGATTCTGTCTCATTTTGATCTTGGTTCATGTCTTTAATCATCACATCTTTGAAAGACATTCCCACTTCAGGTGAGTCACTTTCTTCTACTAAATCAACCCAAGTGACATTGGGTCTATCAATCAACTGAAAAGCAGGAGGCTCTGCATCTTTCAGGATGAAATAGGTGGAGTTCAACTTGGGGATTTTACTATGATCCTTGATCAGATGTTCAGTTTGAGACATTGTCTGAACATTTTCAGAGATTAGGAGTCTGTTGGGAGAGCTGTGAGAAATCTCATTTGCAGCTTGTTCTAAAGATTGGACATCAGTCCCTTGGGGAAATTTATTACATTCTATTCTTCTGCAATGATCCTCATCATTCCCCTTCAACATGCATCTAGTACAAAAAATATTGGAATGATAGTTGGACCTTGAGTGTCCAATCATACAACAGAATTCACAATACAAAGGCAACTTTTCATACACAATACGAAGATTGATTTCATCCTGTGGTGTGGATAGAACTACCTTATAAACCATGGTAGAACTTAAATCTACCTCAACTAAAATTCTGAAAAAATGTCCATAGTTAACATTTTCAGTAGCCAAATCCATCCGGATTGGAATGCCTATCGCAGAGGCGATGTCATAAAGAATTTCAAAATGTCACAAAAACCAATTTAAACCATAAATCTTTATCCAAACCAGTGAAAAGGTGTCTTTAAAATCATAGAGACTAAAATTTATCTTCCATTCATGGATCCTAATGGTTCCTGGCTTCAAATTTATGGAACCAAAGCTCCATGCTATACCCTTCAATTCAGCAGAGGGAAACAACAAGTGAAAAAAACCTCTTCCTAAAGAAACACATTTGAAGTCATGAAATCCCCAAATAGTAGCAAGACAAGCAACTAAATCAGAAATTTTCCAAGGTTTTGGACCTTTAGATAAATAGATCTGGGAAATAAAGGAGTTCTTATAGAGATCTAAGCATTCCAAAACTATATTAATAGGAATTGTTATAGACAAATGATGGCGTAGGTTTATACAATTTAAAATATCTGAAATTTGTTTGTTGGATGAGATGATAGGGCTGTGAACTTCACATTCATTAGGTGTTTCTCATTTTTAGGAAGTCCAATAGACAATGCATTTCCTTGGAGTTCAATAAACTAAGTGCAGGGGAGTGATCGAATTAGAAATTTCATAAATTTTTATATGTAATTCATTGTTTTATTCCCTCAAATTCCATTAAAATCCTTATCATTGCTATATTTTCACATTTTTTAATGATTTTATGTGAGTAAAATAAATCTGGATTGATTTGTTGATTTTAGTGATAACATTTTTATGTTTTCATTAATTAAATGTGTTTTCATTAATTAAATGTATTCTCATTTATTTGTGTTCGGTTTATGAGGGTTCTTCTGCTCCTTCCATTGATTTAGGTGCATATACCAATGTGGATGTTGATGATGATGGTGGTCTGAGAGTATGAGATGATGATTTTGGTGTTTCTAAAGGAGATGATGAGGGTCGTGATGGTTTTGATGATACTGATATTGAGGTACATTTTAGATGTAAATTTTATTCTTGGTTTATACAATGAATTCTACCATATAATGATGTTAGTGTTTGGTAGATGTTGTGGTGTATACATGTAGGAAGAACTAAGTTGAGTAGTTTAGAAAATATGGTTTAGTTGATGAGATTAACCAAAATTAGGAGAATGGTTCAAAGGTATGGGGTTTAAATGAATTATATACTTCTATTGAATGAATAGAAACATGAAAATCCAAATTAAACTATGATTTTTTTATTCAAATTAGTGGAATATTCCATGAATAAAGAGATGGATTCTTTGAAGTTAAAAAAAATCAGATATGGTTGAAATTTAAGTGGGTAAAAAAGAACTTGAAAATAAGTGGGTTTACTAAATTAATTAATAGAATGATGTTTATAAATGATAAAAATTATGGATGGTAATAATGTGTTATTAGTAGAATGAAAAAGTTTATTTTTTGGAAATATTCCCACTAAATATAAGCATTATATCATCTAAAAAATTATAAGTATGGTGGAATTGGAAAATATGCTTCTAGATTTGGTGGGAATCAAGACAACTTTGCTTCATGGTGAGTTAAAGGAATAAATCAACATGAAACAACCAATATGAGTACCAGCAATTGGGATCCATTACTTGGTTTGTATATTGTATAAAATCTTGTATAGAATAAAGCAAGTACCGTGATAGTGGAATCAGAAATTTGAATCATTTATCACTGATGAAGGCTTTGATAGTTGCAATAGAGATAATTAATTTTACTGAAATAAATGTGATAATGGTACCTTCATAAATTTCATATTGTATTTCAATTGCATGTTTCTACTTGGACTAGATGATTGAATGATTTAGAAATCTATGGATAATTTTTTGGAGGTTTTGAGATGAAAAATCCCAAGAAATTCATGAAGATATTGTGGAGAAGTACAAAAATAGATAATAAGAATGTATATTTAGTAATAAACCAGAAGGAACATATCAATAGGATAATCAAAAGGTTGGGCATGAATAGATGAGAAACAGTGACTACCCATATTACACTTCAACTTGACCAAGGAATAAGAACTCACAATGGAAGAAGAGTGCCAATACATGGAGAAAGTTCCATAATCCTCAGGTGTTGGAATTTTAATGTATACAATGATATGTACTCAATAATGTATTGTTATTATAGTGGTATTTGTTATCATATTCATGTAAAACCATGTAAAGGGACATTGGGATGTCATTATATAGAAAACCAACCTATTTGTACATGTCTATTACAAAATTTTTAAGATAAATAACATAATAATACATTCAAGGATCTAAATTTTTAGTATCATAGGATAATTAGGTTCATAAAACACTTTTACATAATACAAAAACATTATTTAGGAACTGGGAATGGATGGAGGGGGATGGAGGGGGGGTGCAGGGGGGGCTGTGCAGGCTAGGGGGCTGGGTGGAGGGGGGCAGGGTAGGGGGGTTGGGTGGAGGGGGGTAGGGTGGAGGGGGGCTGGGGGCAGGGTGGAGGGGGGCAGAGGGGGGGGGGGGTGCAGGGGGGGTGTAGGGGGGGCCGAGAAGGCTAGGGGCTGGGTGGAGGGAGGCAGAGGGCAGGGGGAAGGGTGGAGGGGTGCAGGGGGGCAGGGTGGAGGGGGGCAGGGGGCAGGGGACATAAATTGCTGGAACTATCTAGCTGTGGACATGTTAACAATATCCCTTGTTCGGGGTTTAAAACCTAAAAATTCTTTTCCCTTTTCTTTTATTTTATTTCCTTTAGTTATTTTACTATTTAATAACATTTTTCTTGTGCTTTCTGGGCACAAAAAAAGCCGGACAACACCTCATGCACCTATTGAAAGATCGAATCATACCGTTGTTGGAAGCATAAAAAAACATCCAGGTTCGTGTTTCTACTTTGTTTTCAATGTTTTTTATGTTTTCCACCTTCCTCTTTAAATTTTATGCGAGACATTGCCCATTTAATTTGAAGGTTTTTGTAAAATACATTTAATGTGTGAAGGTGCGTATACCCAGTGGGGGAGCAACAACTTTTAGTTAGAAAGCTCCAAAAGCCGAAGTGGACGGTTTGGTTCCACCTTGAGGTAGGATCCCTCTTCTAGCCTATTTAATTCAAGAATGATTTAAATTGAATATAGATTATTTCTTTATTCTGCTTAATTATATTAAATTGAATATCTTGAATAAGTGTTCTTTAATATAATTGTTTCATTTGATAAAGTCATGTTTTTATAATAAAACCCCTCTAACGGAGGTGCGCTATCTGCGAAAACTCACAGTGATAGTTATGTTGATCTAGTTGATTAAATTATTGCTTTTGATTTGTGCTGAATGAGTTTTAAAATAAATGTTAAATATAATTAAATAAATTGTGTGATAAAGTAATGCTATGATTTTATAATAAAACCCCTCCAACAGAGGTGCACTGTCTTCTAAACCAAAGAGTAGTGATAGTTATTTGTATCATGTTTAGATTTGGTTTGAGTCTTTCATATGCCTCTTCCTGATCCCTTCACCCCTGGTTGGATGATGCTGCCTCACAGATGTCGCTGGACCGGGCCAACACGCCGCGGTCACTCCGCGGTCACGCCGCGGTCACACCGCGGTCACACCGCAGTCACGCCGCAGTCACACCGCGGTCACGCCGCGGTCAAGCCGCGGTAATGCCGTGATTTGTCCCTACTTTAGGACGACACCCCACGACGGTTCGCAGTGATAGTATTCCAAGAGTCTTGTGATCAATGTTAAGACTGACTATTTACAATTTCTGCCGGCGGGGCGACGACTGGAATGTTGCCCCACCTCCTCCCGCTCCCTTCGGTCCTGGCCGAATGATGCTGCCCCACAGATGTCGCTGGACTGGGACAACACACTGAGGTCATGCCGCATTCACGCTGTGGTCACACCGTAGTCACGCCGTGGTCACGCCATGATTTGGACCTACTCCAGGACGACAACCCACGACAATTCGCAGTGATAGTATTCCATGAGTCTTGTGATCAATGTTGAGACTGACTAATCACAATTTCTGCCGGCAGGGCGACGACCGAAATGTTTCCCTGCCTCCTCCTACTCCCTTCACTCCTGGCTGGAAGATGCTTCCCCGCAGATGTCGCTGGACCGGCCAACACACCGCGGTGGTGACTAGTGAAAAGGGTTGGTAAAAATTTACATAATATGGTAGGAATGTACCTTTGTAAGGAAATAATGTTCAGGATATAAGATGTATCAACTTACAAAAACTCCAACACACATATAAAAGAATAAAAAATCCATCTCATGTGCATGTTTAATGTAAAACTGCAAGAAATACAAGGAAAACTCCAAAATAAGTACCAAAATAAAACTTAGTTGTGACACATCAATTGTCCCCAACATCTGAGCTAGTAAGGTCCAATATGGTCCACGCAATATCCCTTGAAACCTGAATCCAATTTTATATACATAGGGTGAGAATATAGGTATACTAAATTGGAAAACCAAAGTCACTCATGCAGAAGTGGGAGAAGAATAATAATTCACTTATGACAATAACAACAGAATCATAAAAGCACTTAACAAGGTATACTTTCCACCACAATATCTCCCTACCAAACTCACCAAATAATACAAGTAATTTAAGGTAAAATAGTAAGAACATCAATGTTAGGGTACCAAGAACCACCCCCACTAGTTAACTACTCCTCCCAAGCGGTGAATTTTATCACGCTACCATGCTATTCTACTAGAACCACTGTCACAACCTGCTCACACACAATTCGGCCACATACTAAATCCCACCAAAAAAACACTGGGGTTACAACCAAAACACATCCTTCCCATATAAACATAGTGAATGAAACCACAATCTCATCTTGAAGACACCTAAGATGGTACATCATATCTCATCATGAAGACACCTATGAAGAACAAATCACCAACATACAATTTTGCATCAAAACCAAACAAAAACTACCTGAAAGAGTATGGGGATAAAAAATCCTAGAAGGGGGAGTAGAGAAGATCCAATACCATACATCCATCATCCCACTAGGATTTTGGGATGTCACAACCTCTCCCATAACAATGGGGTGTTCAGAACATAGTGCCCAACACTGGTATGCTATGTATATAAATCACAATGAACTACCTATATATATATACAAAACACTCATCCTGAGTATTGCATTTTCAAATCAACAATCATAAGACACAAAAACTACCCTCACTTCCAACCCTACATTCATGTACCACCATGAATGGAGGTCACTTTCACAAGTCAATAATTGAAGGATGCTTCACTATAAGCCACAACTCAAAACATACCACTAGCTAATTAAATTAACCATTTTTATTCTATAATATAAATTCATTTATTCCATCCCCACCATAAAAAATAAAAAACACTGAAAATGTTTTAAGACAAAGAAACCATCCCAACCACATCCAAATCTAAACAAAAAAGATGGTCCAAGGTAAATGAATCCATTCTAATAATAATTCATAAAAATTGGTCCCTTGAATCTTCAGGATAAAGTCTTACACAAGGTAACACCATAATTATACAAAACCATCTCTCTTAAAACATCCTCATCTTTCCCACTACACCAAAATCACCACAATCAGCAAAACAAAACTTACCCAACTTGAAGTCCCACTGCAAACATCCCAATTTTGAATACATGTTCAACCACTCCCACCATCATTCTTAAAGTTAATTCCGTATTTTCCTTTCTCTAAATAATAAAACCCTCCAACACACCTAATTAATACCAACTCAGCAGCCTCACAACATAATAACCCCAAACCCAGCACAACCATAAACATTAAAAAGACACAACCCAATCCTACAACTAGGCCACCCAATTTTAGTACAACTGCATAAAAAGTTCATCCATTTAAAAATAAATAAATATATCAAAATGAGTGGCCATTAAAACAGCCGAACCACCCCACAATCCCAACCACACTCACACATGAACAACACATACACATGGATGAACAGAACCACACACAACACACATCCCCAGCAATAGGACCATGATTATTCAACAGTCACGCTCTAATTCCACTTTATAAATTAGGGGTTATCACATAGAATGTTTGATCATAGGAATCCATTTAATTTAACAGATATACAGTATATATCATGTTTTTCATGTTCAAAATAGTTCATGAAAAAATTAACAACAAGAATTCATGATTACGATGTGCAAACAAAGACTGCCAATAGCCAAGATTTTCAAAAGTCCTATGCCCAGAACAGTTCAAAACATGGAACAAATTTAATAGTCAAAAACAATGAAACCATTATCATCATCTTTATATCCTCTCATGTATTACATCAATAAATATGGTTTCATCCATTTTCATGAGAATATATCATCACACCAACCCCGCCTGATAAAAAATAAAAGATAGACAAGGGAACCCCTACATGGAACAAACGATGAAAAACAATTCTTCCTTGTGTACAAAATAAGGGGTCTTCCAAGTAGCAGGAAAGAATCCATGGTAGAACCAAACATACTAAAACATCATAGCCACATGACTCCTCAATGGAGATAGGTTTTGGGTGCACCAGGAGAAAAAAAGGGTTTAATAGAAGAGAGGATTTGGACTTTAGAAAGGCTGAATCCTTAATGTAAGGTGAAAAAATTTTCAAAGTCCATTAAAGAATGATCATGACTATGAAGAAATGGATTATGAGTCAAAAGAGATTCAGGTTTTTATGTGATATATACCATTAGAAACACCCCAAAATCTCTCTAAATATGGAATTTAACTCAATTAACATCAAAGGAAACATCAAAGGGGTGAAACTAGAAAAGCTGGGATAAACTAGAAATGACTAATAGATTAGTAAGATGAGTCTGTACAGATTCAATCTCATCTCCATGAATAGTTTAATTTCTTAAATCTTCAAATGATTTTATTAAAGCCTTTAATTCACTGTGAGAACGTGAATTTTATTCTCATATCTTCTTAAAATGATCAAGAAATCCTTTGATTATGTATTCAATGAATCAAAATATTGTACATATTTTTCTTTAGATGATTGACCTCTATCAACAGTGGGATAAGATTGATCTCCAATTTTCTAAATAGAGGTAAAGAATGCAGTCTCAAAAACCACTTTAATATCAGTATGAATAAACATTTCCGTGTCTATGTAATCATTTATGATAGAAATTGATTGGATTTGGACTATCATTTTAGTGTCAAATACTACTAGTTGATCTTGATGATTTCTTTTATCATTGTCTTTAACTTGTTCTTCAGTAAAAGAACTTTGATTATTATTTTTATCATGATTGATAATAAAAGACTTTTTCTATTCTCTGTTCTATGGTTGAGTAATTTCACTATATACTAAAACCACTATGTTTTGTGCAAGAACTGTAGTACCCTAAAATGTAGGTTTGTTCCTCTGACTATGCCATATTACAAGGGCCTAAAACTATGTTTACCCCAAATGTTATTCTATAGATTGAGGTAATATATTTCAGGTTATATATTAGATATGTTGTATCTAATTATTTTTCTCTTTTCTTGAACTTGGAAATCTATTATGGGCATTGAATTATCTTCTTCTTGAATTTGCACTGAAGGTGCAGATCCTAAAATCCCTCACCCCTCCTATGAAATATGACCCAATCTTTGTTGGTATTGTTCACCAAAAGTTAATAGTTTCAGAATCACATAATCCCTACAATAAACCACTCAATTCACCTACAATAAACACCATCAATCAAACCCACCTTCCTGTACCCTTACAAAACCACAAACCATCCACCTACCACCCAACCACAACACCACTCCCCTAAACACCAATAATTGCAGTCATCCCACCCAACACCAAAAAAAACCCAACCCTCCTAGACACTCACACCAGAATAGATACTGAAACCCAAAAGGATGCTGGAAAGAACTCATCCAATAAAGAAAACCTTCCTCTAGGAACAACAACACTAGTCCATACGCAACTCGAACCACCTACTACTTCATGAACCTTGAAGCCAAGGAAACATTCTACAATATCATGGCACCAGACCACCACATTCGACCACTCAAAGACTCAAGAAAACAATATCCTAACATCACCATATGAAAAAGACCAGCCACCAAAGGAACACCCAACTAGTCAACCACAAACTCAACCAGAACCATCCACAACAAATCCCCTACATGTAGCCAAGTAGTAGGAAAACCACAACCCAAAAAGAAACCAATAAACAAAAAACTAGAAATACCCACTTGAATCACCCACACCATGAACCCTATACTCTAAAACTGTACCTAGAATAATAACATGTGACTCTATCCGCACCACACCAGAAGCCCCTCTAGAATCATCCCCACACACTAAAATCAGACATCCTCTGCACATGATCCTTGCACTATAAACATCCCACACCCACCCAACACCATAATAGCAACAAGAACATCGCCTGCATGACCCGCACAAGTTGAGAACTAGCCAAAAAATCCACTCTACATTCCTATCCCTTTCCAATGGATAAATCCAGCACCAAAAACCCACAATGGACCCAAAGGCAACACACCAGTATAGGGTTTCCAGGAGGGGGGGGGGTCTGCTGTCCGGGTGGGGTGGTCCAAGGGGGTTTCCAGGAGGGAGTGGGGGTTTCCAGGAGGGAGGGGGGGTGTCCAGGAGGGGGGGGGGGTGTCCAGTAGGGGTGGTGCAAGGGTTGTCCAGCAGGGGGGGGGGCTGCTGTCTGGGTGGGGTTGTCCTGGGGGGGGGGGTCTGTTTAGGGGGGTGGAGGCTGCTGTCCGGGGGGGGGGGTCTGTCCAGGGGGGTTTCTAGGAGGGAGGGGGGGGGGGGGGTCTGTCCAGGGGGGGTGAGTGGGGTCGGTCCAAGGTGGGAAGGGGGGATGCAGGGGGAGGGGTGCATGGGGGGGGGGCTTTAAGATTTACATACTAACACCTTTGTTTGAAAACTTCATATTCCTTCTCAACAAGCTTGGGAACTTCCAACTCCCTTCTAAGCTGTCCAACTCCTAATTGTCTCATCAATATGATTAGGTACTCTAACTAACTTGCAAGCCATTTATCATCTTCATATTGGCATGAAACAACCTGTCTTCCTCATTTGCAACCGGAGATCTTACACTCATCTCAATACACATGTTGAAAACATTCAAGTACATGTAGCAGGTTTTAGAAATCAGCCTTGAGGTCTCAAATTTCCTCAACTTCTTGTCATTGATTAATTAAATTTCTCCCCCTTAATATCATACTTTATTCAGTTATTAATAGGGATGAGAGAAATGCATGCCTCATCAATGATTTTTTCAAGCACTTTCCAGAAATTCCAGATTTGCATGGAATAAATAAGTCTGGCAGCTTCTCAGGGGTCTTCTCCACTAATCTCCTGGGGGGGGGGGGTTGCAGGGAGGGGTTGGGGTTGTGGGATACTGCAGGAGTTGGGGGGGGGGGTGCAAGGGGGATATCCAGAGGGCATGGGGGTGCAGGGGGGCTGTCCAGGGGGGTGCAAGGGGCTATCCAGGGGGGCATGGGGGTGCAGGGGGGCTGTCCAGGGGGGTGCAAGGGGGCTGTCCAGGGAGGGTGTGCAAGGTGGGGTGGGGGGTGTGCTAGGGGGTCTGCACGTGGGGGGGGGGGCTATAGGGAGGGGGGGGGGGTACTGTAGGAGTGGGGTGCAGGGAGGGGGTGGGGTGGTGGGATACTGTAGGAGTGGGTGGGGGGGGGTGGCAAGGGGGCTGTCTAGGGGGGGTGCAAGGGGGTTGTCCAGGGGGGGCATGTGGGTTCAGGGGGGCTGTCCAGGGGGGTGCAAGGGCTGTCCGGGGGGGGGGGGGTGCAAGGGATGTCCAGGGGGTGAAAGGGCTATCCAGGGGGAGTGCAAGGGGGCTGTCCAGTGGGGGCATGAAAGCTATCCAGGGGAGGGCATGGGGGATGTCTAGGGGGGTGAAAGGGGGATGTCCATGGGGGTATGGGGGCTATCCAGGGGGGGCATGGGGGCTGTCTAGGGGGGTGCAAGGGGGTTGTCCGGGGGGGGGGGGGGCATGGGGGGCTGTCCAGGGGGGCTGTTTAGGGGGGGGGGGCTGTAGTTTTTTTTAAGAAATGTAAAGCCCTATAGACACGGTTTTAAACCGTGGCTATAGACCTATATCCACGGTTTTAAACTGTGGCTAAAACTATATAGCCACGATTTTGAACCGTGGCTATAGGGTTTGTGCGGCTTAATGTTCTACCATGGTTTCAAACCGTGGAAATACCCTATAGCCATGGTTCAAACCGTGGCTATAGGGCTTTATCCACGGTTTAAAATTGTGGCTATAGGTCTTGCCCTATAGCCACGCCATTACCAGCCAGGGTTCTTTGAACTGTGGCTATAACCTATAGCCACGGTTTTGGGACTTATATCCACGGTTTGAAACCGTGGCTATAGCCTACATTTATAGTAGTGTGAAGCCCACATACTCGGGCATCATATCGAGTTAACTCAATAAAAAACAAAGTCAAAATTACCACAAATAGAGATAAAATTACTAACTCCGGGCCAGAAAACTATGGAGTCATGATCCCCAAGTGTCGAAAGCCACGCATTAGGTCATTTCATTGCTCTACGCGCAAATTTATTGTTTTTATTAATTTATTTATTTATTTTATTTTTTTGAATACTAATATTAAAACTAAAATGATCACAAAACATATTATATTTATTTGGATGACCCCATGAACTCAAACTAATACCCCACTATCCAAAGTATGTGCGTTGTGATTATTTTTTTTAATTTGGATGAAAATATAAACAATGAAATATCACATCAGACAACCACACTTTCCAAAATCTATGCTCATGAAATATACATGAACTAAAATAAGAATCAGGGAATGCTAAATTATTTGATATTCAATTTCAAAGTGTGCAATGTGTATTATCATGTTCAAGGTTAAAGTAACTTTTTCATCCATTAAGGAATACCTTTTTTTTTCAAATCATTTTTTTCACACAAAAGCAATTTTTTTTATTTCATCTCTCCCCCAACTTAAAATAACACTATCCCTAGTGTTTGAAGAAAAGAAAATTTATAAGGGGGTAGAGGTAGAAGAGAGGAGTTCTAAAAGAAATTTGAATACATAAACATGGAACAAAGTCACCTGGTTTTTGAATTTGAAGTTCATGACGCTCCTGATTATTCCTTTGATCTCCATGCTACTCATGGACTCCCAGTGGCAGATGGTAGAAAATTGTGGAAGTTATGGATATAGTTGATTTCCTTATAAAACTCTTTGACCTCAATAGCCTCTAATTCTCACTCACAAAATAAATTAGAAACCATGGAAAACCCAAGAGGTTCCCTTAATTAAAAACAGAAAAAGACAAAAAAACATACCTATTTATTTTAGCATACCAAAGACCGATACAAGTATCACATAAAAAAAATAAAACAATAATATATACATATATATAAGTCAAATATAAGTATATATAAAAAAAATATAGAAGAAGGAATCACTATAAGCCGTAGGTCAGTAGAAAGCGTGCACCCCTGTCTCCCTTCAGTCCCGGGTTCGAGTCCCCACGGCTTCGCCGGTTGTGACAGGGTTTTCCTCACAACCTACAAATTGTCCTTTTAATTTTTTTAATTATTATTATGTTTTTTTGTATTTTTATTTTAACCTAAAATCACATAAAAATAAAATTAACTGATGATACATTGTCTTCTTTTTACATTTCTGGTTAAGGTATTACTCAAGGACCACACCATGTGACGTGGATGAATTAGGCACTCTCCTTTCATACCCATCCACAATCATAATAGAAGAACATTTAATCAGTATATTTTTTTTAAATATCAAAATTATTTATTAATCCTATTTGAAAAATAATGACGATTCACAAAGATTGGAAACATGAAAACCATGAGTTGCCTCCCGTGTAGTGCTTTTGTTTAACGTTGTTAGCCCGACATGGATCCTAAATCTATCAATTTTTCCTAGTTCATAGGTTAGCTCAGTTAACTCAACCTCTGTTTCTTGTTTATTGAATGATTCAATGAATGGTTTTAACCTATTACCATTGACCTTGAAAATGTGACCACTTGTGGGATCCTGAATCTCTACTACCCCATGGGGGTACACATGATGCACTATGAAGGGACCTGGCCATCTAGACCTTAACTTTCCTGGGTGTAAATGATGTTTTGAACTATACAAGAGCACGTATTTTCCTATTTCAAAGTGTTTAACTTTGAGATTCCTAGATTGGTAGGCTTGAACTCTAGCTTTATTTATCCTTGAATTTTCATAAGCCTCCATCCTAAGTTCCCCAAGTTCATTAAGATCTAATTTCCTCTTTTTTTCGGCTAAAGAAATGTCTAAATTCATTTTTTTGATTGCCCAAAATGCCTTATTCTCAATTTCAATAGGTAAATGGCATGATTTTCTATAAACCAACCTATATGGTAACATTCCTAGGATAGTTTTGAATGTTGTATGATATGCCCAAAGAGTATCCAAGAGTTTTTTAGACCAATCTTTCCTAGAGGGATTGACAGTTTTTTCAAGAATTTTCTTAATCTCTATTTTCACTAACTTAGCTTGAACATTGGTTTGAGGATGGTATGCAGTGGAAACTTTATGAGAAATCCAATAATTAGACACGAGTGAAGATAATGAACAGTTGCAGAAATGGGTTCCTCGATCATTGACTATAGCCCTAGGAATTCCAAATCGAGAAAATATGTGCTCTTTCAGAAATCATATCACAACATGATGGTCATTGGACTTGGTGTGAATGGCCTCAACCCATTTTGAGACATAATAAACAGCTAAAAGGATGTAGAGGTATCCCATAGAGTTTGGGAAGGTTCCCATGAAATCAATTCCCCAACAATCAAAGATTTCAACAACCAGAATGGGAGTGAGGGGAATTTGATTCCTTTTGGTGATGGATCCTAATTGTTGACACTGAGGACAACTTTTGAAGAATTGGAAGGAATCCTTAGTGAGTTTAGGCTAGTATAAACCACTTTGGAGGACGTTTTTAGTAGTTTTATTTGTGGAAAAGTGGCCTCCACATGCCTCTCCATGAATTTTTTTTGAATGGACTATTGCTCAGACTCAAGAACACATCTCCTAATGATTTTATTAGAACAAAACTTGAAGAGGTAAGGATCATCAAACACATAGTGTTTGACATCAGAAATGAATTTCTTATTATCTTGGGTCCCAAGGAATTTTGGAATGTAACCCATAACCAAATGGTTTTCTATGTCAACATACAATGGGAAATCACTCACAGAATAGAGGTGCTCACCAGAAAATGAATCAGACATAGAAAGTTGATGTGAGTTGTCTTTGAATTCCATCATACAGAGGTGATCAACTACAACATTTTCAACACCCTTTTTATCTTTGATGGTTAAATCTAACTCTTGAAGAATAAGTACCCACCTAATCAATCTATCCTTGGCATCTTGTTTTTGGAAAAGGTATTTTAGGGATGAATGGTCGGTGAAGACAATGATGGGTGATCCTAAGAGATAAGACCTAAATTTCTCTAAGGTAAAGAAAAAAACAATCAACTCTTTCTCAGTGGTGGTGTAGTTGATTTGTGCATTATTTAAAGATTTTATTGCATAATAAATAACACATGGAGATTTATCACACAGTTGTCCTAAGGCTGCTCCTACAACAAATTCACTCGCATCACACATGAGCTCAAAAGGAAGTTTTCAATTTGGATATTTCATGATAGGTGGAGAGATAAGAGCTGACTTGAGTGTAAATAATTATTCATCACAACTTTCTATCCACAAAAATGGAGCATCTTTCACCAATAGAGCACAAAGTTGTCGAGAAATAGAGTTTAAATTCCTAATGAACCTTATATAGAAACCATCATGTCCTAAGAAATACCTCAATTACTTAATATTTTTAGGATAGGGAAGGTGAAAAATGATGTCAACCTTAGATTTATCAACTTCAATCCCTCTACCAAATACCAGATGGCCTAGAACATGTCCATCCTTTACCATGAAATGTCATTTTTCCCAATTTAGGATGAGATTCTTATCCTCTCATCTTGAAAAAACCCTTTCAACATTCAGAAGGAATCCCTAAAAAGTATCCCCAAAGATGGAGAAGCCATCCATGAAGACCTCTAAACAATCCCCCACCATATTCGATAAGATTCCCATCATGCACCGATGGAAGGTACCAGGGGCATTACATAACCCAAAGGGCATGCGCTTGAAGGAAAAAGTGATAAATAGACAAGTGAAGGTTGTTTTTCCTTGATCCCCTAAGGATAACTTGATTTGATTATACCTTGAGAATCCATCTAGGAAGTAATAGAATTGATGACCCGCCACTTTCTTGAGGACTTGATCAATAAAGGGAAAGGAGAAATGGTCTTCTTGGTATAATAGTTGAGCTTCCTATAGTCAATATGGACTCTCCATCCACTACTAACCCTTGTGGGGAGAAGGTCACCATCCTCATTGGTGGTCATAATAATTATAGCTTTCTTTGGGACAACTTGAATTGGGCTTACCCACTCACTCTCATCTATGAGGTAGATGATACCCAATTTTAATAACTTAATAAGTTCTTTCCTTACCAAATCCATAATATTTGGATTGAGTCTCCAGTGAGGTTGATGACATGGTTTGGATTCAGATTCAAGAACAATCCTATGAGTTCTAATGAGTGGGCTAATCCCAGGAATATTAGAAATGGTCCATCCAATTGCTTTCTTAGAACATCCAGAAGAATCATCTCTTGATTAGATTCAAGAGAAGAATAAATGAAAATAGTAAAGGCTTGATTGTACCCTAATAACACATACTTGAGTGATGAAGGTAGGACCATAAATTCTATATCATATTGGTTATCACTTTCCAAGAAAGGATGGGACTTTGTATTGAACTCAGTTTCTTTTTTCATATTTCTTGACAGAATTGGTTCCTTGTGAATAGAATTTTCATCCACTAAATTGGACAGATCAGTCTCAAGAATGGGTATAGAATCAATGTGATTGATTTCACCAATGGTATCATTGATTGGTGATTCTAGAAAATAATTAATATAGATATATGAAAGATATTCAAGCCAAGGAGACAAATTTCTCTCATTTGAACAAAGAAAATCAATCTCTTCTTGACTTAAACATCCTTTAGTAATTCCTTGATGTTACTAGAGTTCACTATCAACACTAATAATCCAATTAACCTCATGGATCTCTTCATTATCCCCAATTTGAGAGTTTTCATTGTAGATGTTCAAGTCTAGACTCATGTTTCCAAAGGTGATGGTCATGTTCCCATTTTGGACTCCGATAACAGAGTTGATTATTGCAAGGAAGGGATGACCAAGGATGATTGGAGTTTGATCCCTAAGACCTAAGATTGAGTGATTTTCAAGGACAATGAAGTTATCTGGGTAAATGAAATTTTCAAAATTTACCAAAACATCCTTTAAGATCCCCTTAGGAACTCGAACACTATGATCAGCAAGTTGAAGAGTGACAGATGTGGGTTGGAGTTCTTTGAGCCCTAACTGATAATACATGGCATAAGGAATGAGGTTCACAATGGATCCCATATCACAAAGGGCTTTGACAACTTTGTTCTCTCCTTTCTCAACATTGATGTATGGACATCCTGGGTCTTTCAACTTTGGAGAAATGGTCCCTTGAATGGTGGTACTCACATTAGCAGCTAAAATGACTTGGGTTTTATGTGAAAATTTCCTTTTAAAAGTGCAAAAGTCCTTAAGGTACTTTGAGTAGGTAGGAATGGTTTGGATTTAATCTATAAGGGGGATGTTCAACTTAACCTAAGAGAATATTTCCCTCAAAGTTTCATTCAGTTCTGGTTTAGATTTTCCTCACATGCATTGAGGGAAGGGAGCGGGTTGTTTGATTTTTTGGTGTGGTTGTAGTTCCTTCACATTCTAATTGTGTTTTTCATAATCTATGGGTGTTTCTTCATCATTTTCATGCGTTTTTTAAGATTTTAATGGTTTTGGAATGGCTTGTTCAGGTTTCTCAATGGATTTCCCACTTCTTAAAACAATCACTACTTTGAGTTGTTCATGAGAGGTTTGTGTGTAACTGGATTATCCTCTTAAAGTTGAGGATGGTACCACCTGAGTAGGCATGGGTGACTTCCCAGTTTTAATGGTTTGTAGTTTATGTTTAAGGGATGAGACTTTTGAGTTCATTTTCTCTATTTTTTTACACAACTTCTCAAGGATTGGAAGAGGGACATATTGAGTTGGGGATTGTGCTGGTTGGTTTATCCCAGGAGGATACTTTGGTTGTTGGATTGGTTGTTTCATGGGTTGCTAGATGGGTTGTTGGTATTGGATAATAGGGTGTTGTTATTGGACTGGTTGTGGTTAGAACTAATTATTGTTTTGGAAAATTTGTGTAGGGTAGGGGTTTAGTCCTTGTGGTTGGATAACTTGTTGGTTATTTTTTAGCAGAATCCTGGGTGGTCATTATACCTTGGGTTGAATGTGTTTTGGTATTGGGGATTTTGGAAGTTTAGGGAATTGACTTTAGTGGGTGGTCCTCCTAGAATAATATCTTTAATGGAAGTAATGGTTGGGCAGTTGTCAGTCTTGTGGTCATGTTTGTCACAAATTGTGCAAACAAGGTCTATAGTTTGGATTTCATGAATTTTCCTAAGGTTTATCTCTTCAACCTTCCTAGTGAGTGCTGCGAGTTTCACCCTAAGGCTTTCCTATTCTCTAAGTGTATGCATTTTAGTAGTTCTGTATGGATTTTCATAATAAGGTGATGTTCCCCATGTTTGGTTTTGTTAAATAAGGCTTTTTAGATACCCGTAAGCATCATTTGGGGATTTGTTTTTAAAGGTTTAATTACACATCATGTCAATGAATTGTTTGTTTCCCGGGCCCAACCCTTCATAGAAAATTATCAGTTGTTCAGGAATAGAAAAACCATGGTGTGGAACCATGTTTAGGGTGTCTTTGAACCTTTCCCAGGTTTCATAAAATAACTCCCCTTCTTTTTCAAAAAATTTTTGGATGCTCTTTTTAAGTGAAATTATTTTGTGACGGGGGAGTATTTTTTTGTAGAATTCTCTTTGTAATTGGTCCTAGGAGTGGATTGATGTAGGTATCGGATTTTTTTAACCACTTCTTTTCTCGATCTTTTAGTGAGAAAGGAAAGAGCCTCAGCTTAGCTGACTCAAGTTGATGTGGTGGGCACATGGTTTCAACAATGTCATTGAACTCTTTGACATGAAGGTAAGGCATTTCTGAATCCATCCCATGGAAGGTTGGAAGGTGGTTTAAGACATGAGGTTTGAAAATATAGTGGGATTATCCTAGGGAAACATGCCTAATGAAAGAGGTTTCATTGGTCCAGGTAGGTATGAGGTAGTCATTCATGGTTTGATCGACTGCATTCCCCAAATTTGGGGCTGCCTTATTTGGATTTCCATTTTGGTTCCCCCCAGGGTTTATGAGTTGGTTTCTTTGAAGAACTTCCATTGAAATGAGATAGATTTTTGACTCTAGATTATTAGGAAGATTAGGATCTAATGGAAAGAGTTCCTTTAGTATACTTGACTCCCCAACCCCAAGACTATCCACCCTAACTAGATGGTTCGACTGGTCATGAGTGCAGGCGGACATACGCCAAAAGGAAAAAAATGAGAAAGGGAAAAGATAAGAAAATTTGGGTGAGAAATGAAGAAATGTGGGAGAATAGAATGGGTGTTGAGATAAATTACTTGGGTCCCCAAAAATGGTGCCAAAATTTGGTCTCTCCCAAATTTACCAAAGTTTTTAGGGTTAAGTGGTCGCTTGTAGTTTAGCTTGGGTTGTCAAATCCTCAGAGACCTAAGAAGTAACCTACATAAATTCTATGGATTGTTTTTGGCTATGAAGTGGAAAACTTGGGTTGATTTTATATGGTTTTAAGTGAAATCTAAGAGACTTAAGTGAATTCAATTTAAAATAATGAGTTGATCCTTGGTTATCACTTGGGGTGGATTGGATGAAATTCTTTTTTAACAATTTCAATTTCTTATATTTGAGATGGGTTTATTCAAGAAGATCAAACAACTTCATCACTTACTGGTTTAATACCAACACACCATAATACTAATCAAATATACACTTGGAGGATCAAATTCATGAGCACTCCAAGGTAAATGTTTGTATTAGCACTTGAAGTATGTAGCCTTAAAATTCAACAAGGACGAAGAAGTTTTAAAATCATCAAATAAAAATCTCAATTAAAATAAGTGATTAGACATTAATGGGGTGATAAATAACATCCAATACATCCCCTTTATACTCCCTTGTATCAACGTATAAGAGGGTTATCCCTCCATTTATGCTATGGTTTTAATGGAAGTGGGAAGTAGACTCATGAGGGAGGAAATGGAGAAGTAAAAAAGAAAACAATGAAATAACGATCACTCAACCGTTGTGTGATAATTTCACAAGGTTTGATGTGAATAAATTCACACCTTGATCCAAAAGTATCAACATGATATGAATAATAATAGAATAATAGGATAAGAAGAACTTTTATTATCGAACTAATATGAATGAGAACAACTTACATGTGAAAGACAAACTTGAGACAACAAAATTGCAACATAACATTACAATGAAAGAAAGCACCAAAGATCCATAAATCCTCCAATACCAATAACTTAAATAGGAATTTTTGGATCATTGGGTCGAGCATACAATAGTGAAAGTCATCCCACTTGAGTATGGTAGGCTTAGGGTGGTGGAAAGCTTGTGGAACTTAGACTTTTCCACTCTTGACCCGAGGTGGAAGCCAACTTGCATCAACCGAACATAAGCGCCTAAATGAGCTTTTAGATGGCATAATTAGAGTGGGAAATATAATAATAAAATTAATATCAAAATGTCCCCTAACCGTATGTAAAGTTTCAGCCCAAAATAATTTACGGATTACAAGATATGTGTAAATGGTGGGCTGTTTTTCAGGCCGCAGAATTTGGCACATAATTTTATCTCCAACTTGGTCCATTTGTAACTCCATTCAAACATCCAAATTATCTGTGGACACTTTTTAATGAAATTTTCCCCATTATTTCATCTATCTTCAGTTAAATTTTGAGAATCATTGGGCCTGTATCATGGCCTATACAGTCTTGTTATTGGGATGTTGTCTAGTTTATTTTTCCCAAAATGTGTTTCCATGAAATCCCATTTTGGTGGTCTTACAATATGAATCTTCAAGTAATCCAAAAGTATTAATTGTTCCCAATGTAATGAGAAACCTGAAAATTAGAATATAAAAATAAAATCAAGACCATTTTGTATTTTAGGATGTGTTCAAAAATGTACCATGTAATAGTGTATTTTAAGAGGGAATTACAATCATAATGTGAATTAATGTTCAAAGTGTAAAATGCAATAAAATGGCGTTTATGAATAATAAAGAACATTAATATTATATATATTAACAATTAATATTATCCTCATTCAGTGGCTAATCAACTATTGAGTATAGAGAAGGATTAAATGAATTTTTAGAATTTTCCTTTTCTAAAAGAAGCGGAATGGATAAGATAATTTTCCCATGTTTGAAATGAAAGTTTAAAAAATGGGAAATTATAGAAGTTGTATATGATCATTTTATAATTAATCCATTTCCAATTAGTTATACTGTTTGTCTTAAGCATGGAGAGACAAGTTATGCAAACACTATAGTTGAAACACCTTTAACATAACATGTGACTAAAGATATAAATATTGATATCGACCCTATGTTTGATATTATTAATGATGAATTTAGTCATTTTACTGATAATGAACATCATGTGGGTGTAGAGGAGGTTGTGGTTATTCTAAAAATAGGTGATGATTCTAATGAATATCTGGAAATTCTAAAGGACAAACACCAAAGTTTGTATGAAGGGTGTAAAAAATATTCCAAGATTTCTTTCTTGGTTAAATTATATCATATAATTTTTTTGTGCAACATAATTTATAAGGTAATGTATATGATATTGGAATTATTTTCAGATGCTTTTGATCATGCTAATATTCCCTCTTATTTTTATGAATACAAGAAAATAATTTTGAAAATCAGACTTAATTATACTAAAATCTATATATATCCTAATGATTGTATGTTATATTTTAGAGATGATGCAGACAGAGAAACTTGTAAGAAGTTTAATATGTATAGAAGGAAACCAAGGGTTTTTGGAAAGTATAAAAATAAAAAAGGAAGAAATTACCTATGGAAGTTTTGATATATTTTCATTTGAAGTCACAATTGTGAATATGGTTTGTGTTATCTAAAACAATTGAGCAGATATAATTGAATGCATTATAAAGGAATGATGATAGTGTACTAAGACATCTATATGACTTTGAAGCATATAATAACTTTGATAAAATGCATCCTAAATTTTCTTTAGACCATTTAAATGTATGTCTTGGGTTATCTACTGATGTATTTAACCCATTTGGAAATTTAAGTATGAGTTATAACATTTATCCTATTGTAATCATCAACTATAATCTTCCTCCGTAGCTGTGTATGAAAAAAAGATAATTCATGCTTTCGATGATAATTCTTGGTAAATGAGCTCCTGAAAATGATATCGATGTATATATTCAGTCATTAATAGAATAATTGAAAGATTTCTGGGATACATGTGTCAAAATTTTTTGATTCTATTAGTAACAAGGTGTCTAACATGCGTGCAGCTTTGTTGTGGACTATTAGTGATTTTCATAGGCTTGGATTTTTTCTGAATGGAACACACGTACTAGATTAGATTTTACATCTTACAATTTTTACTCAACTACCTTATGAATTCCTCATAGTAAAAATTCATGTTTCATGGGTCATAGTTGATTTTTGAACCCTGAACATAAATTTAGGTGAGCCCAAAAGTGATTTGATGGAATAATATAAAGTATAAATTTACCTATTGCATTAATGGGTACATAAATATTCATCCAAGTTGATAATTTTAATATTATATTTTGGAAACAACCAGTTGTTGAAAGAGGGGTAAAAAACCATAAATAGATAATGATATTAAACATGAAACACGATAATGGTAGAAAGACAATCTATTTTTTCAACATCCATATCGAGTGAAAAAATTATTGCACCATAATTTGTATGTCATGCGTATTGAAAAAAATGTATGTCATAATGTTATATTTACATTTTTGAATGAATATGGTAAATCAAAAGACCACTTAATTGCTTGAAGGGACTTATAGGAAATGTGAATTATGCTTGATATTTGGCCTGATAAATATTATAGATATGTCCCTACCATGTTGACCTTAAAAAATCAAAATAAGGATATTTTTCTCAAGGTATTGAAAAATGTAACAGCTCTAGATGGATATTCAAGTAACATTAGCATATATATTGATGTAAGTTAATGAAAAATTAGAGGGCTAAAAATTCATGACACACACATTTTAATGGAACAACTTTTACCTTTATCTATGAGGAGGACACTACCTAAGCAATTGTATACAACTTTAATTTAATTATTTTCATTCTTCAAGAAAATATGTAATAAGGTGATAAATGTCAATTAACTTGATATTCTTCAAGTTCGATTTGTTCTTTGTTTATGCCATTTGGAAATGTTATTTCCAACTTCATTTTTCATAGTGATGGTTCATTTAATCATACACTTGGTTAATGAAGTTAAATCAAGAGGGCCTATTCAATATCAATGGATGTATCTCATGTAGAGGTAAATAAATAGCCATGTTTCTTCCATATGTTTTGTTTTATTTTGTTTATATATATATATATATATTATTTTGATGCATTGTTTTTTATTAGGTACTTAGGGAGAATAAAATCTTGTGTATGTAATAAGGCTCAACCAGAAGGCTCAATAGTTGAGGGTTACCTTTCTCCATGAGGAGGACACTGCCTAAGAAAGTGTATGCACCTTTAATTTAATTATGTCCGTTCTTCAAGAAAATATGTAATAAGGTGATAAATGTTAATGAAATTTATCTTCTTCAGGATCGATTTGTTATTTGTTTATTCCATTTGGAAATGTTATTTCCACCTTCATTTTTCATAGTGATGGTTCATTTAATCATACACTTGGTTAATAAAGTTAAATCAAGATGGCTCGTTTAATATCAATGTATGTATCCCATGGAGAGGTAAATAAATATCCATGTTGCTTCCATATGTTTTTTCTTTTGTTTATATATATTTTATTTTGATGCATTGTTTGTTATTATATACCTAGGGAGACTAAAATCTTATGTATATAATAAGGCTCAACCAGAAGACTCAACCATAAGGCTCAATATTTAAGGGTTACATGGACTAATAGGATTTAATATTTTTCTCATGGTATTTAAATGGAATTGAGAATGAGTTAAATCATATTGGACATGTCAATGATCTACCTGATGATGGTTCTTATGCTCATATTTCATTTTCTCTGAATGTAAAGTTTTTTGTTGGTTTTAATTATTTTACTCTTTCTCCAAGGGAAAATTTACAAGCACATTATCATGTCTTGAAAAATTATGCAGTTTTAGATTCATTCTTACAGTAAGTAATGTGAGTATGTGACTTTATTACAAATTGGAACAACATATTCACTTTTTATACATAATAGAGGGAATATATAGATATTATGAGAAGAAAATTAAGAAGTCATACACATTATTTTATTGATATAGACAAGAAGGTCCCCAAATAATTTTTTGAATGGTTTTCTCGACATGTAAGGATTTTTATGAATTTTAATGGTTTGTACATTTTTGGTATTACAATTTTTATAAAATATTCTTTACTAATTGGAGATGCATGTGAAGATATTTTAGTTTACCTAAAGTATCTATTTATGGGTCCCATTAATTATGAAAAACAATATATTTCATATGATGTAAATAGATCCAGGTTTCCCACTATGGAATGTGATGAAGACCTTCTTACTCAAAATCATAGAGTGTTTGGTAAATTTGGAACAAGGAGATATGAAATTAGAAGTGATGATCAAATGCAATTCAGAGGCATTCCTTACTATGGAAATATTTTAGATATTATTGAGATAAGATATCATGGAAACTTTGATGTGACCTTATTCAAATTAATGTGGTTGGAGACAACTAATCATAGAGAAATTGTAATCGATGACTTAGGATTTAAATTGGTAAAATTTCAATAGTTAATAGACACTGGGGATGATGATAGTGATGATCTGTACATCCAAGCTTTTGAGGCTCAAATGTTATATTATGTTGAATATGAGTTAGATAAAAATTGGAGCATCCCTATGAATTTAGATCATTGATACCTTTTTGAAATGGGTGATGAGGACAAAGAGAATTTTCATGAATGTAAACCATATCAACAACAAAATTCAGAAAATTTATTTCCTATTAGGGAGGAGAATAAATTGTTAGCCAGTTCTTATATTCACATTGTAATTATAAATTATTGTTTTATTTAAATTGTTTAAAATATTGATTTATAAATTTTGTATTTTCTTTTCAGGAACCATGATGATGAAACGCTACCTTCTCAACATGTATAGTAATTCTGGTCAGGGCACTTTTCCTAAAAATCCACCTGAGGAAAACCACTAATCTCCACATGAGTTTGACCACCTAGAAAAGGATCATGAAAAAAATGAACTTCATACATGCCCTACACAACCTATAATGTATTTTATGAATAAGAGATATAGATTTGTTGAAGTTATTGGTATGGATGAAAAAATTATAATATTTTATTTAGAAAATATAGTCCTTCTTTATGCATTTTTTTGCAGATAAGGATAGCATGAAAAAGACTAAATTTATCACATATAAAGATGCATGTTCACTAAATGAGGAGAAGATTGTACTAGAGTGGATTAATATAGGAAAACCTATCGAGGAGAGTGATTTCTTATTAAATAGGTTCTTAGGTTGTTTGGGTGGATACTTTGAACTATTACCCATATGTCACGAGAGTTGGAAAAAGATAAAACTACATATAAAGATGATTACTACAAAAAATATCATCTAGGTAAAATTATTAATCAAGTTTTCCTCTATGTGTGATTATATTTCAATTATTTAATTTTTTTTAACCCTAACAAATTTCTTTGAAGGATAAGTTTGTAATTGAGACTGATCTTGATAAGAGTTATATTTTGAAATCAATTGGCCAAAAATGGAAAGAGTTTTTGTTTTATTTATGGAATATATTCAATGATGGAACATGTACTAGGGATGAATTGATCAACATGGCACCAAATGATTGTAATCCTGATTAATGAGATATTTTTTTCGATCATCATCTAAGGCTAGAGAGTTTGGTACTACCATGTCTTTATTATGACTATTTTTTTTAAATTAGAAGTTATATTGTTTTTTTCATTATAGAAGATGAAGCTAAAAAAATAAAGAATTTAGAAAGTTAAATTTGCTTCCACATACTAGAGGATCTAAAATCATTGCATAATAGAGGGAATAAATGGTAAGTCTAAATTATTAACAATAACATAGCAATTTTATTATTATTTTATTACTTATATTCTACTTTGAATTTCTATGAAGCAGGGTGTCATCGAAAAGTTAATAGAGGATAAGTGTGGACCATTACTCATAAAAATGGTGATGGAAGCTTTTTAAATGACAATTCTAGAGACATATGTGTCAGTAGTAGATTTTTTTGGTATTTTAATGTTTTTTAGTTATATTATTTCAAAAAGATAAATTTTATTTCTATTTTTAATTATTATAGGAAAAAATTAAAGAATATGAATCTATATCTATTCCACAAGATATTTATAATGATGATTCACTAGGATGGTATTTTGGAGGTGAAGAATGCATGGGATGTGTTTGAGGGATGGTATTGGGTCCCTCACCATCGCAAGTGTTTGGTTTTCCCTCTCATGGATATGGAAGGATGAACTCATCATCTGTATCAAATAGGAATCTTGAGGCTGGAGTTTTTCAATTAAAGACACAAATGGATGTGATGATAAATTTTTTAATGTATAATCACCATGTATATATTCCTTCAGACTTACCCTACTTCATACATCAATATTACAATTTATAAATTAAACATAATGTTTTTTTATTATACAATTTTTAGAATTTTGAAGTACATTATTGTATTTTTTTATTTTGCAGAAAAATGATCAATGGACTAGAAAATTAGTGCCATATATTAATGAGGATGAAAATGATGCACATTCAAATTGATTGGAATTATTATTTATGAACTTAATATTGGTATATGTTCATTTTTTAGTGTTAGTATACAATTTTAGTCGTTATTTTTTATTTTCATTTTTTAGTGTTAGAATACAATTTTAGTCATTATTTTTTATTTTTTATTTTTAGAAGAGTTCCATGATGGGGTTTTTCTACTGATGAAGGACTTGAAAGGGTTCTAATTGGAGTTTATTGATGACTTTTAGCTGTTGTGATATGTTTTTTTACTAAAACATGGGCCATTGTGCGTGGATTTATTAAAAAAATTAAAGGATGACTGTACATTTGTTTTGGAAGATAGATTCTATTTTTTTCAACTTAATTAATTTTAACTTTTAATAAAAAAATGAGTGACGTTTCTTAAAAAACTTCACTAATTTAGCTATGTTTCATAAAAAAAGTCACTAAATTAGTAATGTTTTATGAAAAATGTCACTAAATTAGCGATGTTTCCTGAAGAATATATATATATATATATTTATATATAAATACACACAAACACATATATATAAATAAATATATATACACACACACATATATTTATATATAAAAATACACATATATTTTAAATTTAGCCATGTTCTTAAGAAAACGTGACTATTTTAATGAAATTTTTACCATTGTTTTAAAACATGGCTAATTATATATATGTATACACACACATATATATTTATGCACACACACACACACATATAAACACACACATATATAAGCACACACATATATATAATATAAAATATAAACATATATGTAAAATATAAATATAAATATATATATAATATAAACACACACACACACATATATATAATATTAATTATTTAAACACTAAAATCTATATATATATATATAAATATACCATAATACAATTTTATATTAATAATTGTGATAGTTGAGTTGGTCAGGTATTTGGGTATAATCCTCCAGATTATTGGTCCAGATTCTTGTGGATGGAATTCTTCCTTGGCAGGTATGTGGGGGCATGGAGGGTGTAAGGGAGGGTGTTGAAAGCATGGAAGGAAGGTTGGGTGTGTGTGGGAGGTTTATAAGAAGGGTCAGGTGTGTGTAAAATAATATTATATTTTTTTATTGTAGAAAAAATTAATATATTTCAAAAAAAATCACCAATTTTTTTAGAATTATTAGTAAATGAGGGTGTGTAAAATATATTATATATATTTTTTATTTTTAAAAAAATTATAAATTTCAAAAAAAAATACTGACGTTTTTTAGAAACGTCGATAAATGAGGGTGTGTAAAATATATTATTATTTTTTTTTTTTTAAAAAAAATTATAAATTTCAAAAAAATACCAACATTTCTAAAAAACATTGGTAAATGAGGTGTTTCTAAATAATGATGTTTATTTATGGATTTTTCTAAAACAAATTGGTAAATTATGTTTCTCTAATTTAGCGATGTTTATTTATCGACATTTCTAAAAAAATTCGTTAAATTAGGTGTCTCTAATTTAGCAATGTTTATTTACTAATGTTTCTAAAAAATGATGGTAAATGAGGTGTCTCTAAATAGCGATGTTTGCAAATGTCACTAAATTCACAAAGTTTATAAACTTTTCTAAATTAGTGAAACCTTATTTAGTGATGTTTTTAAGAAATGTTAGTAAATGAATTAGCAATGTTCTAAAACATCAATAATTCAAAAAAAAAACATCACTAATTGGCATTTTTTTAGTGTGACCAAATGATCTTTCTATGATATAACTTGATTATGAGTGTTGTATAACCTGTTGAACTTGTTTTAGGTATCACAATAATTGTTTTTCTTGGAATTGTGTAAATGAACCCTTATAAGGGGTGCGTGGATGTTGAGATAAAGGCCACAAACTTGGGATTCTTTGATGGCATGGTTTGATATCACATACATGTTCATCCGAAATGGAAGTATAACCATAAAAGGGTGGAGTGTATGTAATGTTTTGGAATACCAAAATGGTATAAATACCATGCAAGGGTTATTATGATTCAATTCATCAGGCATGTTTGGTGGATGTACCATCGTGTGAGGAATAACATAGGATGGGGAGTGAGGTGTGCTTTGAGGACGACCGCCTCAAGGTGGGGTGTGAGATATTCCTTAAAGGTGGAACGTGGACATAAAAATGATGTGAATAGGGTGATAAACTGATGCATGGACCATTTGGCATGTTCTAAGACATGTAGTGACTGACACTGGCATCCTTATCAGCATTGTGCCGAAGTAGGTGGAGTTGGGGTTCATGGAAGCTTGGTTAGAACATGATGAATTGACACTTGTGTGGTTGATTTTTCACTTATGTATTACTTTCATGTTGTGGAATACACCCAATGTATATATACACTTATGTTAAAGTTGCATTGATGGTGTCCTACTAGGTTTACACTCACACCTTACTCATACATGTTGATGCGCATGAAAACTTCATGATCAGGGATCCTGGGAAGGGAAAGGGCCCAACAATAAGGAGCTAAGGAGATAATGCATAGTGATAAAGGTAGTACTAGGATAGAATCTAGATAAATACTATAGTGTCTTTATTTATTTTCTTATTTCTTGATTATACACTAGTTAACTTTCCACATTAGGGGACCTTCGTTTATTTTGTTGTGTGAATCTATGATACTTGACATGCCATCTAATATGAAAATTATTATTATTTATTTATACTATGTTATTATATGATGATTATTTATACTTGTATATGATTATTGTGTATGAATATTTATATTGAGGTTATAGTCTCCCCACTACATTTTTTAGACCCTCTCTATTAGTTAGTAACCTCTTGTGTACGGGGAGGCGCACATGAGGTCATGTGGCACTATGACCTGGACCAGGTGATTTGGACCAGGGCATTATAAAGTGGTATCAAATGAGGGTTTCCTTTTTTTTTCTTCTTTAATATGTTTGGGATAAGGTATAAAGGAGTTAGGGTATGTGTAACTTGGGTATGGTATTCACATAAGTTCCTCATTAGCTTTTATGTGATAGAACTATGAGTTACTAGTGATGGGATTGTTATTACAGTTGCGGATTATGATTTTATATTGATCTTTATTATGTTGTTTTGTTACATTTTATTGGATTTGGGTACATTCATGAATCATGACTAGGCATGTAGGATCACATGTAATATATACATGTTACTTGTTATCCATGGTAGTTTATTTAATTAAATGTCATGATTTGTGCATTGTACTTATGTGATATATTCATTCTAAAATTTGGATTATTTAAACTTGAGAATGATTATTGTATATATATATGAATCTGGTTAAAATATAGGTATGGAGGATGAGGCATAAGTATTGGGTAGTGCTAGGAGGGTTATGTCTTATCATCGTGAGCAGCTTCCTAGGATAGGTCTCTTACATAAGTCTCTTATTTTGCCTATAAATTTATTTAGTGGTACCATAAGGGAGATATTATGGACATTATAAGAATTCATTTGGAATTTTAGATAATGTATCCCTAGATATGTTTAATGGGACCGCCTCACAAAGAAAACCAAAACCTCCCCTCTAAGAAGGATGCACATATTCCACCATCGATTGTGCAGGGGGATGCACTTAATAATTCTATCGCACCCACCCCAGTGGTTTAGTAAATAGAACTGTTATAGGTTTAAGTCCTCCAGTTAATTCCAATTCAAGGAAAAGTGGCACATAGGACAATGGTCAATTTTTCTTGGGACTTTCAGCTTCAAAATCCACCATCTTTCCAGGGTATTAGGGTTCCTTGGGATGTTTAGTACTAGATCGACATCATTGTGGTAATATTGAGACTTCGGAAGATTGATGGGCGAAGCTGGGATGTCTTCATGCTTCAGGGACCCACCAAAAGATGGTGGGGTGTCATGAACTAGGTGGGTAGGCGTGAAGGTATTACATGGGTGGCCATTAAGGACCTATTCTTCAAGGAGTTATTTATATATATACTAAAGTTATACTGTGCTCAGGAGTTCATAGAGATACAATGGTGAACACTAATATTAGTTTCTTATTCTGCTCATTTCATGGAGTTGCTCCACTTTTCCCTTCTCTTGGATGGAAATGATCCAAAAAAGGCCAAGAAGTTTGATATTGTCCTTTAATGATGATTGAGGTGTTAGGTTAAGGTATTTTACCTTATAACTAACTTATAAGTTCTTCATAAGGCCCTGAACTTTGAGAAAGGTCTAGAGGAGAACAGAATTGCATGTCTTCTTTAAGATTTTAGTGGAACGATTAGTGGACTTCTCAATGATGTTATGGGTGTATATTCCAATAGTATGAAGAATAATATGAAGGGTTCATTCTAGGGTGGTAGTAGTAAAGTTGAGTAGAGTAGGATTTATTCACCTCCCTCTATGAGAGGTGGTTCCATCAGGTTTCACAACTGCGGGCAGAGGGGGAACCTTAATAAGACTTGTGGGAAACCACCTATAGAGTGTCACTGATATGGTAAGGTGGGTCATATATGTCATTTTTATTTGAGGGATTCATGGATTAGTTCTATGAAACTAGGATATAATGGGGCTGGAGGACCTCATTAGAGGATACAAACACCTCATACTTCAATGACTTAGGTGATCTATGGGCCTCAAGGGAAAGGTCATGGGCCTAATACTATTAGGATGTACACAATTACACTAGTAAAAAAAATAAAATTTACATTGGATGTTTAATATATTTTATCTAAAAACATATGATAAAAACATTATAGTTGGGTTTTTAACATTGGTTTTAAAATAATTGATGTTAAAAACTAAAATTTTAACATCAGTTAGTTAATTTTTTTCTTAAAAACTCATTTTTAACATCAGTTAAAATTTAACCAATGTGAAAGTTAAAATTTTAGATCGTTCCAGCCTGGTGTTCCATTTTTTTTATAGTGTGGCTTTGAAATTTTAAATTTACACCTAAATTTTATGATGTTTCAATATTATTTCCTAATTTCATTTATATGTTTTTACGCTTCATGCATATTAATTTCAGATCAACTCTTTTGATTTTCATCATTGCTCTATCTATTATTCTTTTAGTGATCTCATCATGGCATTTATAATTATTTTTCCATGATTTAATTTGTTTATGATTATTTTTCTCAATTGATACACTTGTTAATGATTCCTTTTCTATAATGAATAATCCTTATTCAGATCATGTTATAATTTCATAGCTTCCATCATAGTCTAAAATGACTTCTAAGTAATAGCTTCAGATGCCTCATGAGTTCTTTTCTCTGAAGAAAATTATATTGATGAAGACTATAAAAATATTGAAAAATAATTCAAAGATTTAAGTTTATTTTTCTAGATTTCATTTGTTTTCTATGATTTTTTACCTTTTATCGACAATTTATTTTCATCATAGGAAGTAATCGGTATTTTTAAAAAAAAATATATATAGTTTTTTATGTAAATTATTATATAACTAGCATAAAATGTCATATTCAACATCGTTTTTTTATAACCAATGTTGAATGTAACTTTTTTACATTAGTTATATAATAAATGATGTAAAATATATTTAAAATAATAATTTTAACATCAGTTATAATATCCAATGTTGAATTTTTTTTATGTTGCTTACAATAACGTCACATAAAAAATCAATATTTAAAATATAAAAAAAATTAATGTAGAAAACCTATTTTTGTACTAGTGTAGACAAGAATCCTATAGATGGTGGAGAGGGATGTTCTGCCATTAAAGGTATGATCTTGGTTACATTTATTCTATCTTCTTCTTTGATTGATATAAGAACTTCCCATTCATTCATATCAGATCAAGTTGTTACTAGACTTGACTTTCCAGTTAAGTTATCTTCTAAGTTGTTATCTCTTAACACAACCTTGGGGAAGAGAGTGGATTCTCTCCAGAGATGTCTATAATTTCTTATGGCAGTTTCTAACTATGAACATCTATGGGATTTCATGATTCTCAAGATAACTAGTTTCGATGTGATTTTTGGCATGAATTGATTAACTAGTTACCAAGTGCATATCGACTGCTATAGGAGACGAGTATCCTTTACTACACCTAAGGGAAAGAAGTTTGTTTTTAACTGATGAATGGGATGTTGGAGAAAGCATAGAGAGTCTAGAACTGAGTTAGTTTGGATATATTTTGATGCAATTAATAGGAATGGTTATTATGGTAGATTAGGAAATAACACCCTCCTCTTATTCTCCTGTAGTGGACCTTTATCAGGATGTCTATAAGATCTTGTTTTTTGAATAGGTTAATAAATTCTGAAGGAATTTTAATTTTCATTTGGTGAAAGGATTGAATCTTAAAATGAGAAATAGAATGTGATTATAATAGTTGGAACACTTTAAAGTATTGTTTTTAGATAGGTTTTAAGGCTTGAGAGGTGTCTTGGGAGTCCAGATGAGTTTCATGGGAATCGGTATTTGAAAGATCAATTTTTGGGAAGATAAAGGAGGCACATGGTTAGCACATAGTTAGTGATAACCGTGCACCCAAACCATGTGGCCTTGTAGGAGTGTCACACAGTTTGACAAACCATTCACCTTAGGTCGCACAGTCATGAAAAACCCTATAGTATATTGTAGAGGTGAAGAATAAGGGATGCACATAGTTTTTCTAATCATGCACCTAGCCACATGAGGGGGTGAGGCTTTTGGACAATGGCACTGCATGGGATGTGCGTAGTTTCTTAAACCATGAACTTATCATTGTGAGGCCATGTGACTTTGGATAGTGGGTGCACACGGTTGGTACACAATTAGTTAAACCGTGATTCTAAACCACATGCCCCTTTAAAAAGTGTGAAATTACCATTTTTACATCCTAGACTTTAATCTTCAAACCCCCTTTATCCTTACCCCCCCTTTTTCATAGCAAAAGGCTGTGGGAGATCCCTTCTCCCTCTACTATAAGTCTTTTTGATATCTCCTTCATACAATGTCTAATTTGAGCGTCGTTGGTTGCATTAGAACACCCCCGATTAGTCTCTCAACCCTCTTGCATATTTTCTATATTTTCCTTATCGTATTGGATGTTATTTCCATGTGAGATCATATTCTATTTTTGAGTGTGTTTTTCTATTTCTTTTATTTCTCTCATTTTATCTTGAACTAAAGTACAATAATGGATGAATGAAGCTTCCTAAGCTTGAGGTAGGTGGTCTAAATGTTTTTCCCTTAAATCATGGTCATATATAAAATGCATATTTTTTATGCATGCCAGATTTTTTTACATCACTCCTATAATGTGTATCTCTTTAATTTAATCATCTACACCATGACTTGGTCTCTTTATAGGACCTATTGACATTGTTTTAGGTTGATACATCAGCTTGAACCACCTTTTAGGCATGTCGTGTTATATTCCCTTGATGAACAATGCATGTAATGAACCAAAACACCACTTAATGTGTTTATCCTAACTCTTAAAATGGGAAGTGATTAATTTGGATTAAATGAAATGTTAAATGGAAAGGAATTACACATGTCCTATATCCAGTTTATTAAATGAAATACTTGAATATTTTTCACTCATAAGTGAAATGATAAATAAAATGAAATGAATTTATTAGGTGGGTTGGATAAATCCCCTTAGTCCTTGAATATTGTACTTTATGTTTGAATATTATGATGGACCTACTTAAGTGGATCAATCTAATTGTATTATAGAATGTATTTTCACATGGACCACTTTATCATTTGTAATTGAATTGAAAAATGGAATGATCATGATGAATCGTATTTTGGCATGGATATTTTCTCATGGATTATGTCTACTTACTAAATGTAAAGAAATATGTATTTTTCTATTATATTATGTTAGAGTATTAAATAAAATACTTGGATATTACTGGTGGGCCTTGGTTAGGGATGTTTTACATGACGCTTCACACCCTCTTGGTTCAGATGATAGACATGATACTCCTCATTATTTATTAGGATGTTAGACATGGCGCGCCATTGTTGAGTTATAATTTCTACTTCTTAATTTTCCATTCATTTAGTTTTGTAAATCACAAAAAATTTCTTAAAACATGTTTAATAAATTTTTATATCCCAAGAATTTTAGTATGTTTTTGTATAAAAAATTATCTTTTACCATACATAGAAAAAGTTTTAATGAATTAAGAATATAAACTTACTATTATTCATTACGATCATCAAATTGGGAATGTGTCTCATAAACCAGACTTACCTTTAATTATAACAGAATTTATATTTTTTTTCTTGTATATCATACTAAAAAAATTCATGATTATATAACTGATTATGGTACTGATCATCATATTGCTTCTCATAAGGATTATGATATTGAAAATTGATAAGGAAGTCTATAAAACTAACCTAAGTTTATAACCAGAATACATAGAATTGTTTCTATCATAAGGAATATATTTAACACTATAACGGTGTTAATCAATAAAACTTTGAGAATTAAGTTACAAATTATCTTTCAAGTGCCAACTTTTTGAGGCAATTTCAACAAAATTGGAAATACAAGAGTTGGATAATTGGATATAAACATCGAGTCATTTGAATATTTTGGAGTAGATTTCATTAACAACTCAAGTTGTCTAAAGATTTATTAGAGTTAACTACTTGTTCTTACTATTTTTAATTATTTAAAGAGTTGTAGTAGTTATAAGAAATACTTTACAGGTTTGTTTCCTTACAAACATTTTCTTTTGTAAATCACATCTGATCATTTTTACGATTGATGGATTCTGGGGATAGGAAGACAATGAATCTGATCTATCAAATCAATGGATTTCATGGATAGTAAGATAGATGCTGATCATCATATCAAGGGATTCTTGGGATAAGAAGACAATGCTATTCTGATAATCATATCAAGGGATTTCCTGGTAAGGAAAAGATACTTTACTATGTTATAAATCAGTGGATACCTTTAGTCAAGGTTATTGACTACCTCACTCTTAAGGTTAAAATAGGTAAATTTTCAATATTGATTGTAAGTCATTCTTACTATTACAGAGCTATTATATTTCTTATTTTTTCAAGTTTCTATTTCATTGTTCATGTTATATAAAGTTAGTAATCATACTTAAATTTCTATATAATTGATTTTATCGGTGTTATTATGATTAAGATAAAAAATAATACTTTGATATTAATCAGATACATTTTGATTATGATCTTTTACTATAATATAATCAAACCGTATTTGGTTTTGATTTTGTGACTCTGATAATTGGACTGAGTCTGAGTCAGATAACCTTACTTTAAGAGGTTTGTGTGTTAATTAGTTTAAATATTTTTAACTAATTTTTTAAAATATAATTCAACCCCACCCTCTTATAAGTATTTCCATATAAGATAATTCTTAAAATACTATTTCCTCATCATTTATTGGGAATTATTGGATATGATGCTTCATGATACCTTGGTTAAGATTTTGGACACAACGTTCCACATTGTTAATTGGGATCATCGTACATGGAATCCTATATCCCTAGTTTGAATGCTTGGGATGATTCAACCTATTTATAATGTGAGACCCCTTTCTTTATATGGTTTAGACTTATTACCCTAAGATTAACTAGATCACATAATCAGACTCGGTTGATATTACTAGAATGTAATGACAAGGGTTCACCCTTTGGTTTACACTCAGACCCTTAGAGCTTGATTACCTTATTATTATGAGTTGGCCCAACCTCCTATAGTTAGGAATGCCTTATATTCACCTTGGGTCCTGTATTATTATCATACTTTTATGAACTTGACTATGAACCTTGGTTCCTTTACCAATTAATGAATATTTGTTCAGAGACATACAACTTAGGCCAAAGTAGGTATAGTCAGTCAGACATCCCTGAGGAACCTGAGTCTGACTTTTTTATATTTATTCATTTCATTACACTACCATATTATTATAACTACACACTGATTCATTTTATATTCGTGGACCGTATTGCATTATAAATTGTTGGTGGAAGCCTATTGAGTTTTACTCACACCATGTTCAGGACACTATTTGGTACCTAAAAAAATCACTTGGATGAAAGTTAGGACCCTAGATTGTGCCTCTTTACTGTTACTCTTTATGGACTAGGACTTGACATAGATTTAGGGGCCAATCATGTACTCAAGCTACCTACATGATTTGGTTATTTTGGTTATTTATTCTTTTCTTAGTCTAACCTTATTCTATGTGTTACCTGTTGTATGTTGTCTGCCTTGTATTTATGAATTATCCTGTTCATGCACAGTTGATTTCATTAACACTTTTTGGGTAATATGTTATTATTATCTATTAGGTATTTATTTATATTCTTATTTTTATTTCATTTATTTTTTTCTTACATAGTTTATTACTGATATAGAGGGTATAGTCTCCCCATTGAACCACCTTTATACCCTCGCTACTAGTATAAAGACTCTTGTGTTTGGGGAGGTGCACTTGAGGCCTTGTATCCAACTGTTTTGGTTACTGTTTATAGAGTGAACTAGGTCGAGATGTGATAATGTCTTTAAAAAATATTTCTCAAGACTCCCTCTTAATAAAGGGATTGACTTTGAGAAAAAACTTGTGTTATAATCACAACCTATATTGATTCCTCCATATCATATGGAGATGGAGGAGTTAAAGGAACTTAATGTACAAGTCAAGGATTTGGTGGTGAATGGTTTTATCAGACTGAGAACATCTCCTTGGGAGTGATCGTAAAGAAGGATGACATTAATCTTTAGTTATATGTAGAATACATGAAGTTGAACCAAGTGATCATGAAGAATAGATACTCATTATCGATGATCAATGACTTTTGTGATCAGTTGTGGGGATCATGATGGTTCTTTCAGATTGAGCTATGATTAGGCTACCACAAACTTCAATTCAAAGAGGAATACATTCTTGCAAAAATGTATATAAGTAGATATAATTTTTATGAGTATATTTTCATGCCTTTTGGGTTGAAAAATGAACCAATGGTGTTCATGGATCTCATGAACATGATATTTCATCCATATCTCAACTCATTCACTACGGTGCTTGTTGATGACATCCTTATATACTCACAGACCTCAGAGATGCATGCTAGACACATGGAGTTTGTGTTGAGAACAATTCAAGCACATATAATCTATGTAAATACCTCAAAGTGTCACTTCTATATCTAGGAGGTACGATTTCTTGGGCATGTGATCTTAGAGGTGGGAATTTTCATAGACCTAGAGAAAGTAGAGGCTGTGATGTCTTGGATACGACCTAAAAATATGTTTGAGGTCAGGATTTTCCTTTGATTGGTGGGATAATACCAACAATTCATTAAGGAATTATCCTAGTTGGAAACACTTATAACCAGACTTACTAAGAAATAAGTGATGTTTAAATGGATTTAACAATGTGAAGAGGCCTTCTTGGAGATGAATAGAAAATTGATGACAAATTTGATCTTAAAATTGACAAAACCTAGGATTGAATATGTAGTTTACTACAATGCCTCGGGAGTTGGGTTGGGAGTCATGATGATGTAGAGAGATCAAGTAGTAGCTTATGGGTCTTGATATATATGACCCCATGAGAAGAACTACCCAACACATGACTTGGAGTTTTCAGTTATGGTCCGTGGTTTGAAGTGTTGGCACCATTATCTCTTTGATGAAAGATTTTTCTTATACATGAATCACAATATCTTGTATTATATATTATACCAGTGAGAATTGAATCTCTGACATAGGTTTTAGGTGGATTATCTATAGACGTTTGACATTGAGATAAATTATTCTCCCAGGAAAGGGAATTTTATTGTAGATGCTCTCAGTAGAAAAATGCAAGAGCTTGGAGGGAGATATTTATAGGGTGAATGAAAATTGATATACTTATTGGATGAATAGTTGGTGTATGTATATAAGGACTGAGGGGTGATGAAATGTTCTCCCTTGGTTATCACATCGAAATGGGTGGACTAGGTAAAGACCAAACAAGAGTTAGATCCTAAATTCTTAGTGATATGGGAATGATTGATTGGAAGTGACCCAATTCTAGGATCGTCAATGGATAGTATTGACATAATCTTTATGCATGGGAGATTTGTGGTTCCTGATTCCATGAGGTAATATTTGATGATAGACTCCCATGTCTCTTGGTAGGCAGTGCACCCTTTTTCAATAGATATGTATCAGAATATCCGATGACACTTCTATTGGTTGGTAATAAGGAGAGTTATCTTGGACTTAATCTTTCATTATCTAACCTATCAACGGATTAATGCGGAGCATCAACGATGGGAGGTTTACCTTAGCCACTTCCAATGCATGTATGAAAGTGGGACGAGGTGATAATTAACTTCATGATGAGGTTTCCCAGGACCTTCAGAAGTTGATATGCTATTTGGGTAATAGTTTATCAGCTGAAGAAAGTATCTCATTTCTTACTGATCCGAGAGACTCACTCTATAGATGAGTTGGGAAAGCTTTATATCCGAGAGATTATATGACTACATAGAGTGACTTATAGTATCTTATTGAATAGGGACGTTTGTTTTACCTTGTGGTTTTGGAAAGAATTATATAAGTATTTGGATACCCATTTTAAGCTGAGTACAATGTATCATAAAAAAATGATGGATAGTTAGAGAGGATGATCCAAATCTTGGAGGATATGCTTCGAGCATGCATCCTATACTTCAATAGAGAATGGGATGATCATTCAGCCATAGTGGAGTTCACATAAAATCATAGTTTATAGGATTTTATCTGGATGACACCTTTTGAGGATCTTTATGGTCAATCGTATCTCTCACCGCTGTGTTTTCATGTGGTGGGTGAGGCAACCATTGTTGGGATGAGTATGAAACATGATACCTCCAAGAGGGTGCAGTTGATTTAGAAGAATTTAACTATTCTCAGAGTAGAAAATAATCATATGATGACCAGAGGAGATGACATTTGAAGTTTGTTGTGGGTGACCAGGTTTTCTTGTGGTTGTCACCTTATTTGAGGCACCATCATTTATGGATAAAGGGAAAATGACACATCAGTTTGTGGGACCGTATCATATTACAAAGTAAATTAGAGTATTGGATTACTGACTATACCTTTCTCTATGATATCTAGGTATTAATGATGTGTTTTATGTGTCTCAAATTTAGAGGTATGAGAATAATCTTGTACATGTCATCAACAATGAGGATATTGAATCGGAACCAGATGCATTTTTTGTGGAGAGATCAGTACAAACTATGGACCAGAGCACGAAGGTTTTGAGAGGGAAGATGGTACCACTTTTTTGAGTTCTGTAGTAGCATGTATGAATCCAAGATGATTTTTGGGAGTGATAATATGATGTACAATCTTAATAGCCTATGTTTTTTGAGAAATAACTATAGATATACTTCTCAATGATATGAAGTCTATAGAGGGGTGGGGGGATTGTAATGGCCCAAACTTTTTAGGCAACTTACACCTTACTTTCAGGCCTTCTTTAAGTTTTTTTGAGTTATGATTTTATTAGGTGAAGACTTGGGTGTCTTGTGGTTGGTTTTGGATAGTTTTAGAGGACTTTAAGGGGGTTCATGGTTGGCACACAATTAGAGCTAACCATGAAACATTCCCTATAAAACTATGAAACTCGGAATAGAGGAAAAAATTATAGTCAACACATGGTTTACTAAACCATGTGAAAAACCATACAGGTTCCTAGAAGAGGTAGAGATCCTCTTACAGTTGGTGAATGGTTTAGTAAATTGTGCAACCAAACCATGCATGAAGTTTTAATTAATCAAAAAACTGAGCTTTAAACTTGAAACCCCTCCAAAAATCCTTATTCTTCATCCAATGCTATGGTAACTTGAATCTAAGGACTCTAGTGGTGGTTCTTGGCATTTTCCCTCCCTCCATACTCTAAATCTGGTGGATCTAGAGGCATTGAATCATGTGGATTCAAGTTTAGAGGTTGTTATTCCTCCATTATTCATATTTTTCTAAGATCTATTCTTTTTCTCTTGATACAAATCATAGATCCAAGTTATATTGGTAGGATATATAGATTCTATAGTGATATAATGGATAATTATTGGTTCTTTAATGGTTAGGAATTGTATCTAGAGAATTGGTGTATCTTCCTTGAGAAAATTTAGAATTATTATTGATAAAAAATATCATTTGATAAGTTTAATTAATTCTAAGCCTATGTAATCAATTATTTCTCGAATATTTCTCTAGTATCCCTTAAGTGATGAATTAGGATTGGTTATATAGATACTTAGAAAATAGGATTGATTTAGGTGATGAATCTTGGTGTATTTTTCCATTTATAATCAACAAGATTAAGGTAGGAAGATAATTACCATATGGGGACCTTGTATATGGTTTTTGGAATGATGTGATAGTGTGTGATTGTGTGTATTGAGACACATGCTTGATTTTTATTTCTTGTAGTGTACATCTTTGGCCTTGTGAGAACCATGCTTGATATAACCAAATTATCTTACTATGATATGATTTTCTTGTGGGTATTTCATAGATTGTGGAACTTATTTTAGGTATTAAGATAATTGGGTTGCTCAGAATTGGATAAATGACCCCTTAGATGAGAAGCATGGGTGTTGAGACAAAGGAAATGTACTTGGGATTTCTTGATGGTATTTTCTAATATCATGGACATGTTCAGCTGATGTGGAATTAGAACCATGTAGGGACGAAGTGTCTAAAATGTGTTGTAATATTGACATGGGAGAAATACACTGTGGGTGAGATTGTGATCCAATTATTTGGGCATGTCAGGTGGTCATACCATCATGTGAGGAAAGAAGACCACCTTAGGGTAGGGCATGAAGTGTTTCTTAAAGACGACCAACTTAGGGTGGGGTGTGAGGTGTTCCTTAAAGAAGACCACCTTAGGGTGGGGCATGAGGTGTTCCTTAAAGGGAATATTCAAGCATAAAAATTATGGGTATAGGGTGATAAATTGACACATGAACCATGTGGAATGTTCTAATACATATAGTGAAAGACACTAGCATCCTTACCAGTACTATTTTGAAGTAGGTGAGGTCAGGGTTCATGGTAGCTTGGTTAGTGCATGATGAACTGACACTTGTGTGGTTGAGTGTTCACTTATGCATTACTTTCTTATTTGTGGAATACACCCTATGAATATATTCAGTTATATTAAGGACACATTAATGGTTTCCTACTAGGTTTGTACTCACAACTTTCATAAGCATCTTGATGTGTGTTCAGACTTAATGACCAGGGATCCAAAGAATAGAAAGACCCTAGTGACAGGGAGGTGAGGAGAGAATTCATAGAGATAGAGGCATCATTGAGATAGACTCAAAATAGACATTGTAATGTCTTTATTTATTTTCCCATTTCTTGCTTATACACTAGTTGATCTGCCACATTAAGGGTACTTGGTTAATTTTATTGTGTGACTCTGTGATACTTGGATTTCCATATAATATAGTATTTATTATTATTTATTTCTATTGTGTTATTCAAGGATGTATATTTATAATCGTCGATGATTATGCTGCATGAATATTGATACTGAGGGTATAGTCTCCCCACTACATCATTAAAACCCTCACTGCTAGTTGGAAACCTCCTGTATATGGGGAGGCGCACAGGAGGTCATGTGGCACTATGACCTGGACTGGGTGATTCAGGTTGGGGTGTTACAAATCCCATGATAGGTGTTTAATAAATAATTATATGAATGTATTGGACATTATAGGTTTTGATAGAACCCTTGATAAGGGATGAGTTATGAATTGGGATAATTGTCTTCAATCAACCTTATGGAATTGTGAGATGCCTTAGAGCCTTGGGTATAGATGAGACGTGTATGATATTAATGAACATAGAGGACCTAGATAGGAGCCTTAGAATATTACCTAGGTTGGGAGTGATGGTAGACTAGTTAGGGTCTACCCTCGGTGTCACCTTAGACCAAAGGATTGGACTGAGTGGGACTTGGAAGGTCAACCTTGAGTATATGATATGGCTTAGACCTAGGGCCAACCCTTATGAGATGATCATCATGGGAAGGTCTAGGAGGATCATACCTCCCTCCAATGGAATAGATATAAGTTGATGTGTAGATATTCATACATAGTCAGGGAATGCCTTGGAATATGTCCTTAGATCTATGATGTCCCTTTTTGGGTCCCCATATATATTTATATACATGGTTGGTGGACACCTCATACTTTTTCCTTGGGTCTATGATTTCCTGTTTAGGTACCCATATATAAATATTAATATCTATAGTTGTGAGATGCCTTGGGAATAATTATTTTATTTAGGGTACACATTATTCATAGATGTTCATTTATGGATTCAGGATACCTTGGACTATACTTGGGTATGGGATGTGAATCATGTATAGATATTGATAGTTGACTTGGATTGCCTTGGAAATGATCCTTTGGATCGTGGGTGGGGTACATGAACCCCCCCACCCTACAGAGTTTGGGCTGTTGCGGGCTTTATCCCCAGAGTCATGAGGATATTGTTTGGGGATTCCATAGATTTGAAGCTCAAATTATACTATTTTGATTAGCATGATCATGTGATGGGACCAAATACATCTAGAATTGGTTGAAGTAGGTAGGATAGATCTTGAGTGTCGCGTTAGACTCTAAGGATCAATGACTGTATTTATTTATGTTTATGCAGTTATTTATTTATTCTACTGAGAATGAAACCTACACATATTACTATATTTACTGGTTATGTATGAGACCACGTTGGTGGTTCCCTAATGCATTATGTACTCACACCTTGCTCGGATGACCATTGCACTTGGGTACCCAATCCATCATAGACCGGACCAGGTCGGCTCGACCCGTCACCTGATCCATTCTGCAACAAGGCCTCAAGTGAACCTCCTCAAACCAAAGGCTGATGATTAGAGATAAGGGACTAAAATGATACATTAGAAAGATTATGACCTCATATCAGATTGCAATAGAAGTATAAATAAACCAAGAAACATACACATCCATGAATATAAGAGTTTACATAAATAAATAAATAACTAGAATAAACTATAATAAATGGAATACATCATATAGACTCAAGTACCAAGCATAGAGTTATTGGTCACCCATTTGGATAACCACATATAGAATAAAATAAAGGATAATAAATACACAAGGCTCTACTTCTACTTTGAGATGAACCACATATCTGATCTCCATGACTTTTGAACATCTCCAGCATAAACCTCAAGCTCCACATGACTAGTCTCATTCAACTATGAAACACTGGGCCTCCTCCTGTTCCACTATATCCAATGATCAAACTGAAATCAAACATAATGTCTTCATGTACAAAAAGGTGCATATATAGGGGGTGAGAAAAAAATCTCAGTAGGCCACCTCCAATGGTAGTCTTAATATATGTTTTCATAACATGTGCTTGAAAAACCTGATATAACCAACCTAGCTTAATGATAATATTAGCATAAAATATAAAAAAAAATAGAAAATAAAATATAAGGGATGAATAAAAGGAAAAAAACAAACCATAGGTTCTAGTCAGACACCTGAGGTAAATCTACCCTTACTCTGCCCCCAGCTAGAGGGATTATGAAATGTGGCTCACATAACCACACCATCAATCATGTCCGCCTAATAAATAAGGAGATTAAAATTCCAATGTAAGTAAGGGAATAAAATGTAGACCCTAGGATATCATCCTAGGAATCTAAAATATTGAAGAGCATCTACTAAGCTCTGGGAATACAATGGTATGATATGAACTAGCGGTAGGGACCCCCTATCGACCTCGATAGGATACTACCATGTCCCATAAGTCCTTCAGAACAAATTGGGCGATAAAAAACCTAAAAAAACATATCCAGGATACCTAAATAGGCCCCAAACCTTAAAGAACTAGGACTCAAGAGCACAAAATCCCCCATGATCTACTAACCCTAACCATGGTGAAAAGATAAACTAGGGTGACTACACTCATCTAGATTTTCCAATATCTCCCAAGAACTACTTCGCAACAACCAACCAATAGAGGAGAGAAACCAATTCAGTCTCATAGATAATTCCTAGCATATTAATATACCAAAGGTCTATTATCTCATCTAGTCCTAAACATGAACAACCTCAAGCCTCCAAGCCCATAAGTTCAAGCACCAGGTTTAGTTAACACCCACGCTCACCAACTAGAGCTGCTAAGACAAACATCAACCAACTCACAAGCTAAAAAGCATGGTCCCTAAAACCCCATATCAGGAAGGGAACCCTATAAGGGGATCCTCCAGAAAAACCAAAACTTGGAACAAGTCTTCCAAAAGAAACCACAATCGGTCCCACAACTCACACCCCAAATATCATAATGCCCAAAAGGGAGACCTCAACTAGAACCTCTTCTAGAAGGGAAACCTCAACCAACACCATACCCAAAAGGGAAACCTTAAGACACACCATGATTATAAGGGAAACCTTAAAACAAACCCCTCAGACCCATCTCAAGTCTACTCAACGGTACCTAGGTATACTCAATATCCCACAATGTCGTCCCAACCCGAACGCTCCTAATAAACCACACCATGAGTAATAAACTATAAAATCTCATACAAGAAGGCACTTGATCCCACCTTTTAGAATGTATCCAAAGAACCTCAAACTAACCCACCTTCCATTCTCAAACATGGTGATCAATAATCACACACCCTCACCTGGGCCTCACAACCCAACCCTTAGGAGGATCCTAGAACAAAAACCTCAAAGGAATCACCAAAAAACTCTCTTGGTCCAAAAAAACTATCCAAACATCCTCTAAATACCGAAAGGATTCCAAAATTTCAATTTACATGAAAAAAATTCTTAGAATGGACTACTCACATTTTCAATTATGACCCTAGTACAAAAATACACCTAAAATCTCCTTTTTGAAAAAATTTTATAGTGTGTACATCTGAGTACACAACATGTACCCTCAAAGCTGTACCTGGCCATGTACTTATACATGACCAGAGTAGACATGGGGTCTGGCTGTGTACTAGTACATGATCGAGGAATACATGGGATTTGACCATGTACTAATACATGGAAATGTACCTCTCACATGGGACATCTACCCGAGTACATGGATACATGGACATGTCCCACTACATGGAATGTACCTAGAGTACATGGCTTGTACTTCCCAAAACATTGTATGCCTATGTACTAAACCACATGTCTAGGTACATGGACAAGTACTACTATATGATGTGTACTTAAAGTATAGAACATGTACTTATAAAAACTTCAACTTCCCCAAACAAGAAGAACACATGATGCATGTTCTTGAAACTACAAGTTGTGTGATCAGGATTTATTGAATGGAAATCCATGAAAACCTTCTAAAACCCCCTATTTTTCCTTGAAACTCACCAGATCACCCCTCTAGGGGTTCCCAACAACCCAAAAACAAGATTAAAACTTAAATACAACTAATATAGAAGGATTTAAAGTGAAAAAATTTAAAAAGGACCTACCTCTGGGAAAAAATATTTTAATCTTCGATCTAGGATCCACGGAAACCAGCCACCGAGCCTCGATCTACCTCCACAGTGGCTTCCTGACACAATATCCTCTCTCCCTCTCCCTCTTCTCTCTATCTACTCTATCTCTCCCTATCTTGGATGATGACCCCAAAGGGGAAGGTCCCTTTGACATACATGGAATACAATAGGGAAAAGGAGAAAAAAAGAGGAAAATGAAAAAAGAAATAAAAGGAAAAGAAAATGAAAAAAGAAAAAAGAGAAGAGAAGGGGGCCCGACCCAGCCTCGATGATCAGAATTAGGTTATGTGTGACCTAGGAGAAACCCCACATAATAGACTCAATAGTGAAGTTGGAATTCCAATTTAAAACTCCAAACAGAATACATTACTAAATAAATTCACATGAATAAATAATATTAAATTAATTAAATATTAAATATTCCTAAAAAATTTGAATGTCTCATAATTAAACCAAACTCCTATCCTAGGGTAAAAATACCATTCTGGGACCAGTGGAGTGGTCATAAAAATTATCCGAGATATCCTCATAATATAAATTACCATTTTAACTCTCAAAACCCATATGAGAGTAAAAATTCAAATTTCCACTATTTTCTCAAACCATCATGGTGCGGTTCATGACAAGGTTAGCCTTAACTATTCATAGGTTTAGGTTGAGGAAAGGATTGGTATTGGATCATTTAGTAAGATATATTTTTTGAGACTAGAGACTAGTATGAGGTGAGCCTCAGGGATGTAGTAAAGCCTCAATATATTTTATTTCTTTATTTTATCTTGTATATATGATCAGACTAGTGGGAAATTAGTTGATTTATTTTTTGGTATGATTACACCCATTTACCATTAATGTTTTCTATTTATTTATTTTGTGTACTCAATTGATTATTATTATCGTGGATGATATTTTGTTTATTTATGATGTTATTTCTACTTTGATAAGAGGATATAGTCTCCCCAATATCACATTATAGAACCTTGATAAGATGAATTTATATATACATATTGGACACATTTTTCTAAGGCTTATTCATGTTTTATTTGATAATGCACTAGGTTTTGGTTTGTTTTTGTAAGAATTTGGAATTTTGGACTCAAAGAAAGAAATGTTAAAAATTGGAAAAAATAGGTTATACATGTTGTGTACAATATACATGGCATTTAGTCCTCATTCACAGTATGCCTTTAGATCCAAAAATCAACCTGTGAATACTTTACATGATGTGAATCTCATACATGATATTTACATACAATATACATCATGTAGATTCCAAAATCAAAATCACACTAAAAGTGAATCACATACATGGTCTGCAAGGTTTACATGATGTGAGATGTTCGAGATCCCACTCAGTCAAAGATACAAGATGATTTTTCGAAGGAGGATTTGGATCTAAAATACACAATGTGAAGCCTACTTACATGATGTGAAGATGTTGGGACAAAGCCACTTAAGTCCAGTACATGATGTAAAGGCTTTACACATTATGTACTTTTCGAGCCTATTTATTTTCTAGCACCTCCACCACACACATAAGTTTAGATACTTAAATTTTATTTTGTTTTTATTTTTCTATTTTCATTTGTTTCTTGTCCAAAGTTAGTTTTAGTTCTTTCCTTTCATTTTTTATAGAATCCTTTTTATTTGTTAACCATTCTTCATTTTTTCTTTATCCATTGTGATTCTGTTCCTGTTTCGACGCTTGTTTTCAATACTGATCATCATTATTCATCAAAGCTTGATATTTATTTATTGTTTCTTAATTATGAGTAAGTGTTTGATTAGATTGAAATTGTTTTTGTTTTTTAATCTTGATTCTTGGTTGTTTTAATTGTGGATTGACTATTTTGAATCTTTTCATGATTATAATTAGCATGTTTCATATTCCTTTACTTTTGATCAATACTGTCATGCACGACTAATCCAATTAGGGTTAGGGGTTGAGAGTAGGGGTGATTATGAGCCTAATGAATCCCTAAATTTAACCTTAGTAACCCTATGACTAGTAATTAGGTTAAAAAATTATTCATCATATTATTTTGCATGGCCTTGCCCATGGGAGGTGAAATTGAATGAACTTGACGTAATTGGAGGTGAGAAGGATATAACCATTAGCCTATGACACTTTATGTATAGAAGCTAAGTGCAATGAATCTAATTTGTTAGTTATACCTGGACCAAGGTATAGTTGTAGCATAGGTAGATCTAATTAGTTTGACCAAAACCAATGGGTGGCCCTTGCACCACTTCATAGCCTAAGTCATAGGACCATTCCAAGCTATATTTAGGATTATATTCTGCCAAGAGCCCTGAAATTGACCTTTATCCCTTATTAGTTATCTTATTTAAATCTAAACTACCTAGTTTTATAAAAATTGAATCTTGAAGAGTGAATATGAGGAATCCTTTCAAAGGGTTTTGTATGAATGGTTGCTTTCTTACTAGTGATCCCTATGGGTTTGAACTCGCATTGCTGCTTTACTAAGCCCTAGTAGTAAGTGTAGTTTGGAAACATAAATTTCTAACCTAATTAATTCATGCATATATTAAATGACTCATATGAGCACATAAAATTTTGGCACCATTGTTAGGGATTACTATCTCCTAGGAACAGTAGACTTAGAATTGAACCTTGGATTACCTTAACCTCCCCCTTTATTCTCTTTTTCATTAACCTTTTATTTTTTTACCATTTTATTTTTATGGACTAAAACCCACATCCGGTTCTTCTCAACTAGTGCATACATCAGGGGCCTTTGACTCATTCAAAGAGCCTTTACAGTTAAAAACTACTTCTTTTTTATCCTAAGATCGATAAATCAATTGTTACATACTGATGTTATGTAATGATTGAGCATAATGATCTTTCTCCACTTCACCCACATAACACTCAATATACACTACCTAAAAATTAGGGCGAGCGACCAGCGCTGTTGGAGCACACCATTATGGATTACATCTTGTCATCCATAAGTGATGATGTTCCCAACATTGTTCACCCACTAATTCAGGAACATACTTTCAAAATCAAGTCTAGAATCATTCACATGATCTAGAACATGAGGAAATTCAGTGGGATTTAAAAATAAGACACCCATGAACACATTTCAAATTTCTTAGAGGTTTATGTTACCTTTCACAACACAAGCATGTCATCTGATGCAATCAGAATCCATGTATTCCCATTATCCTTATGAAACCAAGCCAAGGATTGGATAAAAAATCAAGCTCCCAAGTCTATCATGACTTGGGATGATCTATCCAAGAAATTCCTTGAAAAATATTTCCCACCCATCTAAATTTGGAAGTTAATAAATAAAATTTATAAATTCAACTAGGTAGATAGAGAATCAGCATGGGAAGACTAGGATATATTCAAGGAGATAACTTTAAAGTTTTTACATCATGGACTAAATGTGTATATTCAATTGCAAAAATTCTACTAGGGAATCCATCTTACTACTCATACTATTATTGATGTCACTGCTAAAGGCGGGCTCATGGTAAAGACACCTAAATTCAATTGAGCCATTCTGGACAAAGTTTCACACAATCACATTTTGTGACAGAGTGATCGAGGACCGCCTCAGCATGGAATCCACAAAGTGGAGGGGAGAACCCTCCTCTCAGCCCAAGTGGAGGGTCTTACAAAGAATCTCAAGTCATTTCAGCTATCTGTTTCACCACCACCCCCTCTTTCTCCCATGATTCAATCCTAAGAAATGTGTGCACCCATACCAAGACTGCAGGGAAGGTATAACGTAACCCCAATTCCAAGACTATAATTATTTTAGTTACAATAAAAAAATCAGCAGTACCAAAAACCCTAACAATATCAACAACAATACTACCAACAAAGATTGATTTAGCAGCTGAAACAACAAACCAACCAAGGCCATATTTAGTAGATAAGTGGTCAAGTACCACAAGAAAATTAGGGATCATCTGGGTACCCATCTCAAGTTCCATCTCCTCAACCACAAAAAAAAATACCTCAGTAAACCTTTCCCCATAGATCCCAATAGCAATTCTAACCAGCTCCACATAGACCACCATATTAAGGCTCACATATGTGATATAATATTGAAAATTTTATCTATAAATTTTTTCAAATAGAAGATCAGAGGATTACTAACACTGAGAAGGAGATGTAAAACCAAATAGCTACCTTGCACAATATTGACCACCAAATGGGTCAAATCTCAAAGACCTTATCAGACCAATTACTGGGTACATTACCTGATAACATTGAGACACACCTAACAGAAGAGGAAAAGGAAGTGATTCTTAAAAGTGGGAAAGTGATGGATTTTCTGAAACCATAAAAATTAGAGGAAAATAAGCTGGAGGATCCTAAGAAATGGGTGACAATCATCAGTAAGGATGAAAATTATAACAAAAAGGAATCTAGTAAAGAAACAAGTCTAGAATCAGAATCTACTGAAAAAGCTCCAATAAAAGAGAAACCTAAAATGAAATAAGTATATAGAAAACCACCAGTGTAAAAACCCCTATTCCATTCCCAAAAATAATTAGGTAATGAAATATTTAAGGGAAATATAATAAGTTTTTAGTGATGTTTAAATAATTACACATCAACATCCCTTTCACTGAAGCAATCGATCAAATGCTTGCCTATGGGAAATTATTGAAAGAATTTATTTATAACAAAAAGAAGATGAAAAAATTAGGTGTTATTTATTTAAATGATGAATACTCTACTTTCATTCAGCATTAGATTCCCCCTAATATGAGAGACCCTGACACCTTTTCAATTCCATGCACTATTGGGGGATGTAACTTTAGAAGAGAATTATGTGATATAGGTGTGAGAATCAATGTTATGCTGATGAGAATATTTAAAATGATAGGGCTTGAGGAATTAAAAACAACAAGAGTGTCACTTCAATTGGATGCCCAATCAGTCAATTATCCTTGAGGAATTATAAAGGATGTCTTAGTTAAAGTTGGAAAGTTTATTTTTTTATTATTTTTATAATTTTAGACATGGAATAATAAGGAGACGTTCCAATTATTCTAGGATGAACATTTTTATCCACTAGTAAGGCATTAATAGATGTAAATAAAGGGAAACTGATATTCAGAGTTAGAGATGAGTGAGTTGTGTTTGACCTAGAAAAGGCTTGTAAGAAAGGTGATTATTCATTTGAATATCAATCCATCTTTATTACTGATAAGAGAGATGAGTTTATGACCATTAAGGATGAAAAACAGATTATGTCCCCTGATAAAGATGAAGGAAGTGATCATGAGAATGAAAACTAATTTGAACTATTGATAAGGGACACTATTACACCATTTAGAACCTTGGTTATCAATCCACCAACATTGGAAGTAAACCCTCTACCAAGAACACTCAAGTAATCATTCCTAGAGACTGCGACAACAATGCCAACCATTATTAGCTTAGATCTGACCCAAAAACAAGAGGAAAATTTGGTTGAAGTTTTAAAAAGGCACAAAAACTCAATTTCATGGGGAGTGGTTGACCATAAGGAGATCAACCCCACAATTTTCAACTATAAAATTTTGTTGGAAGAAGGTGATAAACCCAAACATCAACCCCATTGGAGACTCACCCCACTAATTAAGGTGGTGGTTAAGAAAGAAGTGCTGAAACTTATAATTTCTAGAATAATATTTTCAATATCTGATAGTGAATGAGTGATTCAGTTATAAGTTGTTCCAAAGAAGGGTGGCCTAATTGTTGTGAAAAATAATGAAGATGATCAGATCTCTACTCAAACCATCACAGGATGGAAAGTATGCATCGATTATAGGAACATCAATATGAAAACCTGAAAAGATCATTTTATACTACCCTTCATGGATCAAATGATGGAAATACTATCATAACATGGATTCTATTATTTCTTTTACGAATATTCATGATACATTCAAATTGTAGTTGATCCAGATGACTACTCCAAAACTACACTCACTTGTCCCTTTAGAACATTCACTTATCAATGTATGTCATTTGGTATGTGTAACACACCAACTTTTCAATGGTGCATGACATATATATTCCATGATATGGTGGAGGAATTCCTGGAGATCTTCATGGATGATTTTTCAGTTTATGGAAGATCATTCAAGGTGTGTCTGAGTAACTTGGATCTAGTCTTGCAACACTATGAAGAAAAATTTCTAGTATTAAACTGGAAAAAATATCACTTCATGGTCCAAGGAAGCATAGTTCTTAGACATAAAATCTCAAAACAAGGCATGTAAGTGGATCTAATAAAAATAAAAGTGATAAAAGACATAACTAATCCTACAAAAGTGAAAGGGATAATGAGCTTTTTAGGCCACTCAGGATTCTACCACCACTTTGTTAAAGAATTTGTGAAATTATCCCTCCCCTTGACACACTTATTGTTGAAATACACTATTTTTGAGTTCACCAAAGTGTTTCAAAAAGAATTCCATACCCTAAAGAATAGTATGGTGGATGCTTCTTTTATAATTTTACCTAATTGGGATAAGGAATTTGTGTTTATGTGCGATGAAAGTGACTTTACTATTGGTGTTGTTTTAGGAAAGGAAGTCAAAAATATATTTTTTCCCATTTAACATGTCATCCACACAATGAATGATGATTAGGTAAATTACATGGCTACTAAAAAGAAACTTATGGCAGTCATCTATGCATTGAAAAGTTTTTCTCATACCTTGTACTGTCTAAAATAGTGGTCTACATTGATCATGAAGAACTTAAATATCTACTAAATAAAAGGATGTAAAACCACATTTGATATGGTGGATCCTTCTACTATAAGAGTTTGAAATCATAATCAAGTACACAAAAGTAATTGATAATGTTATTGCTAATAATTTATCTATAAATCCACTGCCTAGTATTAAGGGTGATGATAATCTTGACATTGAGGATGCCTTTCTCAATGAAACCCTTTTCATGATAAATACCCAAGCCCGATCATGGTTTTCAGATATTGAAAATTATCTCTCCATGGGATTAATTTACACTGACCTTACCTATCAGTAGGGGAATATATTTTTATCCAAAACCTTACATTACTACTGGGATGATCTACTGATTTTTAAGTGTTGTACTGATGGATTAATGTGGCATTGCATCCCAGAAGACAAAATACAAAGCATTCTCGACATGTGTCATATGTCACCAATAGGATGGAATCATGGAACCGAATGTACTACATATAAAATCCTTTAAAGAGGGATATTCTAGACCACACTTCATCAATATGAAAGAAACTTTAGTCAAACCTGTGATCGGTGCCAGCAAACAAGTACTATAGGGAGAATAAATGAAATTCCCCAAAATAACATCCTAGAATTCAAACTCTTCGACATATAGGGGATTGATCTCATGGGACCATTACATAATTATCATGGTAAGTTTTACATCATATTCGATGTTGAATACATCTCAAAATGGGTTGAAGCCAAATCCACTACTCATAACACGAAAAAAGTGGTAATGAAATTTATAAAGAAAAATATATTTTCCAGATTCATATTTCCCCAATTATTCATTAGTGATCAGGGAACTCACTTCACCAATAATTTTGTGAAAGTATTGCTTGAAAAATGTGGAATTTAGTATAACACTGGTAATCCCTACCACCCATAAAAAAGTGATAAATTTGAAGTGTAAAATAGATAAATTAAACAAATTATAGAGAAAATGATAAATAATAGTAGAAAGGATTGGTGTATCAAATTGGATGAATCACTATGGGCATATTGCATAGCCTATAAAATTTCCATTTAGATTACTCTATTCCGGTTGGTGTATAGAAATTCGTGCCATCTACCAGTGGAATTAGAGCACCGATCTTATTGGGAAATAAAAAATTGAACATGGATGCTCAAAAAGTAAAAGAGGTTATAATTATTCATATAGATGATCTATAATAAATTGGGAATTATTCTTATGAGAATTACATAATTTATAAAGAAAATACAAAGAAGTTTCATGACCAAAGAATCACACATAGAATCTTCACATTGTGGGATAAAGTTTTGTTATTCAATTATATATTAAAATTATTACCTGTAAATCTGAAATCCCGATGGATGAGTCCTTACCAAGTCATTAAGATTTTACCTTATGGAGATATTGAGATTCATAAAGGAATAGAACCACCATTCATGGTTAATGGGAAAAGTTTAAAAATTTACCTAGATCCATTCTAAGAAGGGTGCTTCATCACTCTAAAATTAACCTAAATAAAAAAGTGTCTATCTCTTAACGTTAAATGAAGCAATTTATGGGAGGCAACCCATATTTTTTTTGTTTCATTTATTTCAGTCATGTTCTTAGGATCATTTTTTCATTTTTCTTGCATTTTTGTTCATAGGTCATCTCCAACTACACTGTACTCACCTTCTTGAATTTATCTAAACTTATTTTCCTTACTATCAACTATGTGCACTACCATTTTTCTTCTTCCATCTTTCTTAAACCCTGTTGACTAATGTTTTATCTAGTGCATGTATTTTGTTTCTAATAATTTATGTAGGTATCCCAATTTCAAATCACCATACAACAAGTTTCCCCATGGTATGACATTCACTAAAAGGAGATTTTGATTCCCTAATTTCAATTTCAAATTTTCATTTCATTTTTTTCTATGCATCACTTTATACCTCTCTCATAACGATTCACACAATAGTTCAGACACTGTCTCATTTTAAGTGTGGTTGAGTCTAAATTGATCATTATTGTCAATACACTTATATTATTTCTTATTTTCACTTATCTAGGATACATTTTCATTGAAATCATGATTTAAACTTGAAATATCATCACACCCATTTAAATAAAATACAGATTTAGGTTGGAGATTGTGGAAACCCTTTTTTAATCCTGTTTAAAAATTTTAGCATGATTGCTGATTTTAGTAATTTAATTCTAATTTTATATTCTTAAAATATCTTTTTATTGACTTATTACTGGATACTATTCCTTGAGTTATTTCCAGTTATTTTATACTCCCATTCCCAAGAGGATTCTTGACTTACACTATCATATTATTTTCTGAAGATATTTTTTAAGAGATACCTCAAAAATGTAAACCTATAATAACTTTCATTGAGATCTTATTGAGGCTATGATTGAAAAAATATAATTTTAAAATGATTGAGGAAATCTTTTTGAGCCACTTTTTTTTTGATACCTACCTATATATCTTTCCTTCTTTAGCCTATAGTATCCATGAATAACCTTGTTAGGATGGAGCCATTTTAAGCTTATTATCTCTTCCTACCCTGCTCTTGGTACGATGCATATATGATTATCCTTTGAACAAATGTGAGGGAATTTTCACTACTAATGGACACAAGATGTTATCATTGGGGAGATTTATGGTGGAACTTTCACCAAACTAATATGATGCGGTCTATGATTGATTTTGTAATTTTCTTTTCTTACCCAATTCCTTTGAAAAAAGAAATATAGAAAGAAAAATATTTTGGGTTGTGTATTAGGAAGGTAAAAAATCACCATTACCAGACCGATGAACCCTATTATGGATTATATGTGGTTAAGATATGGATGTGAGACTGGCCTGGACATGATTTTTTAAAAATAAATAAAAATAAAAATAAAGGAACATGGTACATTCTTTATACCTACCTGATATACTCATGAACACACTTTGAGATGCTAAGAACATACACATTTTTTTAGGAGGAGTTACTTTATTTCACTGTTCATGACTTTCATGCATTATACTTTAGATATTACCCTCCTTTTGATATTTTTTTATTTTATACCCACCTACCTTCAGACTCAGAGACATTTAAACCCTATTGATGAAGCCCTCATTATTGATTTTGTATTTTTATTTATGAATTGGATATGTTATAACCAATGTAAGCCTATTATTGGGTTCATGTATTAATGGTATGGCCATAACTCTAGTTATATTTTACCGTGATTGATGTAAGAAAATTTATTGTGAGGTAAATTGAAAAATGGGTATAGTATTTAAGGAATAGTTATGAAATTATAATTAAAGGAATAAAGAATCTAGATAAAGAATTAAACTATGAGGCATGGTGGATTTTCTCTATAGGATTGATTCTAGTGGACTTAATTTTTCTACTTACACTTAGTTTTATTTTCCTGGTTGTAATGCATGTCTCTTATTTTAAAAATTATTTCTTTTGGAATCCCTATTGAGATGCTTTTTTCTTGAGGAAAAGAAATTGTTCAAGTGTGGAGTAATTTGATAAGTTGAATTTATATATACATATTGGACACATTTTTCTAAGGCTTATTCAAGTTTTATTCAATAAGTCACTGGGTTTTTGTTTTTTTGCAGGAATTTAGAATTTTGGACTCAAAGGAAGAAATGATGAAAAGTGGAAAAATAGGTTTTACACATCGTGTACAACATAAATGACATGTAGTACTCATTCACATAATGACTAAAGATACAAATACCAACCCATTAAGTCTTTACATGATGTGAAGCTCATACATGATATGTACATACCATACACGTTGTGTATATTTCAAAATGAGAATCCCGCTAAAAGTGAATCACATACATGATGTACATAGTTTACATGACGTGAAATGTTTGAGATCATAATCAGTTAAATATATGGGAAGATATTTTTGAGGAGATTATGGATCTCAAATATATGATGTGCATCCTGCTTACATGACATGCATATGTCAGGACAAAGCCACTTAAATCCAGTACATGATATGAAGGCTATACATGTCATGTACTTTTTGAGCCGATTTATTTTCCATCATCTCTTATGCACTCAAATGTTTTGAGAAGTACATTTTATTTCATTTTTCTTTCTCTATTTTCATTTATTTCTCATCCAAATTCAATTTTAATTCATTCCTTTAACTATTTTTTTGAATCCTTTTGAGTTATTAACTGTTATTTATCCATCCTTTGTCTGTATAATTATGTTTTAATTTCGACATATGTTTTCGATACTGATCATTGTTATTCATAAATGTTTTCTATTTATTTGTTTGTTATTCATTATAATTAAGTTTTTGATTGGATTTACATTTTATTATTATTTAATATTGATTCTTGCTTGCTTAATTGTGGATTTCCAATTTATGAATCATTTCATGTTTATGCTTAACATGTTTCATATTCCTTTGATTTTGATAAATATTGTCATGCATGACTAATCATATTAGGGTTAGGGGTCAAGAGTAGGGATTTCTATAAGCCTAATGAATCCATGAATTTAACTTGGGTAACCCTACAGTTATTAATTAGGTTGAAAATAATTGTTCATCACATTCTCTTGCACAACCTTATCCATGGAGTTGATTAGGATATAACCATTAGCTTATGATGTTTTCTACATAGAATCTAAGAATAAAAAATCTAGGTTTTTAGCTATACCAAGACCAAGGGATAGTTTAATCATAGGTATATCCAATTGGTTTGACCAAAACCCATCGGTGACCCTTGCACCACTTTGCAGCCTAAGTTGTAGGACCATTCCAATCTAGATTTAGGATTATCTTATTCCAAGAGCCCTAAAATTTACCTTGATCACTTATTATTTATCCAATTTAAATCCAAACTAACTAGTTTTATAAAAACCCAATTTTGAAGAGTGAACACGCGGAATATTTTCAAAGGGTTTTGTTGGAATGGTTGTTTTCTTACCAGTGATCCCTATGGGTTCGACTCTACACTATAACTTTACTATACCATAGTAGTAAGTGTAGTTTGGGAACATATATTTATAATATGATAAAAAACTACATGTATTAAATGACGCATGCGGGCACATCAACCCTCACTGCTAGTTGTCATCCTTTGGTGTACGGGGAGGTGCGCCCGAGGTCATGTGCTGATGTAATTCAGTTATTGTAGAGTGAACTAGGGTGGGGACATTACAAAGTGGAATCAAAGCATTATTTTTCTTATCTTTATATTTGGGGATTTGGTAGACATGTGATATAAGAATATGTTAGAGATTTTGATGAATATTAGATAGGTTTATCACAAACATATTTTCTAGTAATAATATCATGTTATTTAGGGATTGATATTTTTTTCTTGGTATTCAATGTTATGGTAGTATGATTTCACCTCAAGTGAGGCACTTCAGTTTCTATGTTTATGATTTATTATGGATTTTTGATCTTATATCATAGTGTAAAGTGGTGTCTCTTGCATCATTATTGGAATTTAGGATTCATATGACATATGCTTGCTTGTGTGTGTTGATTTTACTGATGATAGAGTACAACTATTTAAGGTGTCAACAATGACTTACATGGAGTTTTTCCATATAACTTCATGGTGTAATTATATTTGGATGGGCCATTTTATATTTAGTTATTATGATAGGTCATGTAGATTTTATAGAGGTATATTCCTCAATGGTTATGATGAAAATGCTCAGTGCACAGGAGGTGTAGGGACCCCTAGTTTCTATATAGATTCTGGTGGAATTCTACTTAACTGGGATCGATATTTATAGATTCTTCTGATGCTAATCATGGTCAAGCAATGACATTATATATACACTATACCTTTATGAGATCATGATTCTAAAGGGGGTATTCCCATATGAAAATTCTCAGTGATAATTAGTCTTGAGAGTAGGCTATTCACTTGAAAAGTGATCCGTGATAAATTTATAATATAAAAGGTCTTAGAGTTGGTGGTTTGGTCATGAGTTTTCATGTAATGTTTGAGATTATAACATTAAAGTTTTACCTGAGAGTTATGACATGCATAATAGGTAACCTATGGGTTAGGTGGGTGACACTAGTTCCTTGAGATAGGGATCGATACATGGGTGAGTTGGATGTTATAATTGGGTAGTAGGATGTTTTTCCTTACTATTATTGAGACATGACATGAAAAGGTAACCCAAGAGAGGGGTTAGCCTAGAAATTTGAGCACCTTAGAGATGGGAAGCACAAGTAAGTGCTTCAGGTTATGGGAATGATGCATTTGGGTGCTACCAGTTATATCTTATAAGCATGTAAATTCTTAGAAAATTTTGTGATGACTAGGACTTTGAGTACTGGTGCATTTGAAATAAAAGAAATAATTTTAGGGTAGGATTGGTAGGATGTCTAGACCTATTTATTCTAGATGTTTATTGGGATCATGATAAGATCATGAGTAGATTCTGATTATTTTTGAAATGACGCTCAAATCATCAGGTGATCATGCGGTAGAACATGACATAGGTGAAAATTCCCAACTTTGAAGAGGAGTGACAATGGTGATTATAACATGATGATATTAGCATGCTTGTGGATTAAGGTTAGTGGTTTAGTCATGTGCACATAGGTATGAGGACATGATACTCATGGTAGAAAGTTGGGTTCTATAAATGGCTAATATGGGAGTGTAAATCATTGATTACGGTTGAGGCTAAGTTGGCCAGTGAATGAGAATTAGTGTGTAGAAGGGTGCACTGATTATGTAAATCACTGCCAAATTATGGTTTTTTAGGTCCATGTGAAGGCTTAGGATGGGTATATTCAACATGATACTTGTCGGCATTATGTCATGGGAACTAAAATTTTACAGCCTGTAGTAGTTCACGCTAGGAAACAGGGTTCAAAACGTGAATGGTTTCCGTGAGGGGAATAAGAGGTATTGCCTCTATGGTGTATGATGACACCATGAATTTAATGGTGTTAGAAGATGATAGTGTATAAGTGTGACTCGAGTGGAATGGTGAACTTGTAGGGTGTGAACCTCATCATGAATGAGTTTTCAATAGATGCTTATGATGAAAATCTTATGAGTCAGGAATTGGTAGTAAATGATATTTCTTATTAGTGCTCGAGTATAAGTAGGATCACCATGTCCGGTAATTATGTGTGGTTATATATGGATTATGGTATATAGAGATCATTTTTTGGTTGGGTAGAGTAATGATAAAGTCAAACCTATGGTGGGTAGCATTGTATTGGTCGGGGAGGCACGACCGCCATACAAGTAGGGTCATGGATGCAATGAGACCAGTCGGTGGATGATTGATATGAAATTAAGATGTTGGTGTGACAATGGATCTGATTTCATCTATATTACTCATTTAATGCTAGATGTGAACTCAAATGGAATTCTATATGGGGTCCAAACATCATTATTGAGCTCAGGATAGATTTTAAGTGATCCAAATATGATTCAGATTACTAATGTGCAGTGGTTCTCGCAGCAAGTCACAATAGTGGAATTGATTGGTTGAGGATTCAACCATTTAAATTTCACCATAAGTAGGGTTTTACTTCATTGGTCATGTTGTTATGATCATAGGATTCCTTATATATTTAAATCATCATGAATGGGTGATTTGATATCATGTTAGTGGGTGAAACTAGATGTTTTCAAGAAAGGAAATCCATAGGAGGACCCATTGGTGTTTTCATAAGGAATCATATGTGGTGAGGTGGAAACCATGTTCAGTACATCATATCAAGTACAATAGTTCTGGTTCAAGGATTTCCAAGGGATTTTTCAAGAAAAAATATGATATATATAAGGTCTACACTTAGACGATGGCAGCTCATCAACTTCATTGGGAATTGAGATGAAGAGAAATACCCTCTTTCAACTAGTTTTTTGGGTGTAATTGGGTGTGTTGAATTGTGATCCACATTGAGTGGGTCAGTGGACCACTAATGATTCTTTTAGGTAGGTGATTCTAGTGATGGGGAGCACTATGGATTAGAACTGGACATTGTGAGTTGAAATTTATGGTGGGTATCACTATGAGCTTGATGATGAATTAGATGGAGGATACCATGGTGTCTCAAGAGAAATGGGTGTGAGTGAGCACTATCTCATGTTGGAGTTGTTTCCCTTGAACCAAATTTTGTGTACCTTATGATTACCTATATTCATAGTCTTGAATATTAATAAACTAATTATCACACAATGATTTTTCTTCTATGTGACATAGTTTGTGATAATGTCCTAAAAGTAGTTGTCATGCTGAAAGGTCATAGTAGTTCCCCACTATTATGAGAACCCATAATTTCAATGACATTGTTCTTAAATATATATGTTCTATAGATGGATGAAATCATTTGAGGTGAAAAAATGAAATAGGCTACCATGGATGGAGACTCACAGGACTTTGAGGCACTTTCTTATGGTGTAAAAACTTATAATTTCTAGTGTAGGAGATTATGAGAATGTGTCCCACTAGTAGGAAATCCATATTCATATGTGTCATTGGATGTTTCTATTTGAAAACGTGTTTATTAGTACTTATACTTTAATATTATTATTAATGGATATTATGAGTCATGTACTTTGATGTATTGATTAAAACCATGATGACATATTTTCATAGAAAAGTAAGATATGTTGGGTGCATCACGAGTAATGATTCATTAATGAATAATATAAGAAAGGATTTGTGACTTATATTTTTAATAAAAGTTGGTATCTCAAGCCCTTTTATAAAAATGATAAATCCTAAATAAATCCATGGTCATGGTGTTTTGTGGGAAAGTTCAATTTTGGGAAAATTCAAAGAAAGAGACATCGAGAACATAGATTGATGGAACCAACATAAAACCTTCTTGATTATAGATATCATGATAAAAGGATTATATTACATAGTAAGTGTCCTTATAAGGTTTTATGTCATTACAATGTTAACTTGTTTCTCTATGGGTGCCTTGTCATCTTTCTAGACGTTAACCTTGTACTTTGGGCTTCTTCACCTAATGCCACTGAGAAAGATGCCCAGAGGGTCACACACTAAGTGTATCCAGAACCTCAGTTAAATAATAATATTATTTATAATTTAACATATTGAATAAATATTATTACCGTATTTGGTTTAATAATTATTCATGTTTTCTTGATCGCATATATCTTGTCACCAGTTATTCGAGATAATATTTTGTGAGTAGAATATTTAATAAATATTTATTTAATATTTAGTGAATATAATATTTATTTATTTATTAGTGAATAATGTAGTGATATTTATTTATTAAATAAATATTCATTAATCAAGTCCCAATAAATATTGTGGAGGAATAGTGGACCAAGTTTAATGGTTTTCTAATAAATAATACATATTAAATATTATTTTAATAAATAATATTAAATTTATTCGCTAGTTTTGTGCATGTCAAGAAATAATAATAATAATATTATTATTATTATAGATGTGGGGTTCTATAGGGATTAAGTAAATAATAAAAACTCATGTTCAATTATTATTTTTTAACCCAAACACTATTTAAACCTAATTATATTATCTCTTAAGTGTTTCCATTTTTTTTGGTTGTTCACTACAACATATGGGGGAAAAATCAAAGCCCTAGAGTGCTCTCTCTCCAAGAAAACTCTCAAGAATGGAGAGCGATCATCCTCTATCACCGCTCTTGATTCTAGAGAGATTGAATAGAATCCTTCTTGAAGCGATTCTTGGGGATATCAAAGACAAACAAAGCAAGCATTAGGATCTACCACACTAGCACCCAACGATTCCTATAGCAATGTTCAGAGGTTCATAGAGCACGTTTAGATCACCACTACAGAGAATATAATCTTGGTTCCTACAACACAACGACTGTATGATATAGAGATGTTATTAGATTCATAAAAAAAATAAATAATTCATCACAAGGTAATTCTTTAATTGTTTAAATTAATTATAAATCATTTTTGTGATGATCCTGTGTTTTAGTTTTTATGTTCTCACCTCAATTAATATTTGACTCAATTATGTTGGTCGTGAAATTTATCATCGATGTACATCTTAGATTAATACTTGATTATTATAAAAAGTTGAGTTAGGCATGCCTCATATGGTACTTCCACTATGCCTAGAACCTAAAAGTGGTATCAGAGTGGTCACATAGTTATTTATAATTATTTAATTATTGTTGATTGATTTACACATTTATTATTAGTTTTCAGTTTAAGTTCAATTCCTCTTTAATATAAATTATGATATCTATTTATATTCCTCTTTTTTATCATAGATATAATCAAAATTTATTAATTTTATGAACAAATAACATTTGAAGAACTCATCCTAAGGGGAAGAGGATTCTAGATAGATAGTGTAAGAGTACACCCCATGTATTCCATTGGTACATATTGTGTACCCATGTTTAATTTACCAAGTTAATTCACGAATTAATTAGAAATTAATTCAATATATGTGAATTAATTACATGTGGTGTGTATTTAAATACACCACATGTTGACTGAGCTAACTTGGTACATGGTTTGTCAGACTATATGATACGTAACATCGTATACAATGTATAGTCCATTAGTCAAATATGGGACATGTATTTTCTTACACGACCAACATGATTGGTGACCATGTAATCTGGAGACCACATGATGTATATCCCATGTACACATTATGTACTCTATTTTTATAGCATGATTACTCACCGAGTCCCTATGCATATGTCACAGATAGATAGTGAGAACTATACACAACGTGTAGCTGGATTTTACACTTTGTGTATATTAATAATTTACACATAATTCAAAAAAATTATTATACTGCTTAAACCTTATCCACATGTGTTACATGTGTCATTTAGTTGACTATGTGCATGCCATGTGATGATTTTTATATATATTAAATTTCTAATAAATTTTCATGTAATGTTCGAAACAACATATTTTGTATAAGTCATAATACAATCATTGCTCTATGTGCATTGAAACATAACACGCTACGTAAATAACATGTGTTCCATGTCATTTATTTGACTGTGTACATTCCATAAAATTACATGATAATTGATGTATTCCACATGATGCATGAGTAAACAGTACATGAATATGATACACGTTGGGTAGTTAGGATGGGTACTCACTATGTTTCCTCCAAGGTATATGTTTTTTACATAGTTATTTTTAAATAAATTTATTTAATTTATTTAAAATTATGATAGATGATAATATCAAGAAAGTTTATATGAGAATTAAGATAAAATAATTTATCGATTAAATAAGATAATTAATTTATTTATGTATTATTTATCTTAAATTGGAATGATTATAATTGAATGAAAATTTTATTAAATGTGTAATTTGTTGCATGTATGTGGATAATCATGAGTATAGAATTGATCTTTGTATGCGATTGGTTTCATTTTAATTTATTACTAAATTAAATTGATGACTTGCACGTCATCCCTCCTCACATTATGTAAGGGATTGTGTGCCCATAATTTCCTTTTATATAAACCCCTTAACCAATATTTTGGTTCTCCTCACCTACGTGTGCATAAAAGCTTATGTAATGGATGAATATCCCAAGTGATTGGAGTTGGTTCAAGTTTGGATTCGAGTAAAAACCAATCCAAGAGGCACATAGTTGGACAAGTGGAAAGCTAAAACACGAACCAAGTCATGGTTTAAGGTGTTTTTCCCTAGGTCAATGGTTAGTTTATCATCCATTAGATAATCTAACCATCAGTAAAATATCATGATCATACCACTCTATTATTTTATTTCTTTCAAGATACACATTTCATTTCATTATGGATGTTTTTCATGATCACATGAATTAATGAATTAACAATCATGCAAGATAGAACAAAAATTAATTGGATTATGCATAAAATTTATCTAAGATATGGTTAATCACTTAAGTTAATCCACATCATATTAAAAAAATATAATAAATATAAAATGGGAAATTTTCACATAAATATAAAAATCCCTAAATTATATATATTAAGTTGGTATAGTCTTCAACTAATTAAATTAAAATTGAACCATAGCTCAAAGTGTTTGACAGACCCAAGTCAGGGTGATTTCAATTATCAGGGAATTCTTAATTGATTTTTTGGGTCGAATTAACTTAGTTTACATCAAGGATCGAATGACCAAGAATGAATTGGTGTAACTAAGAGAAAAATGTTAAGGAAACCAATTTTAGGATTTCATGATTGGGGAGTCCACTTAACAGATCAAGGAAATGTGAGTTAATACATTTAGAAGTTTTATGCCTATAAAAAACCCTTCAAATAACTTATCGATCCCAATTATGGGTTATGAGAATGGGAATATGGGTCCTTTCCACTAGAATGTATAAGAAACAGGATGTTCCAAATCCAATGGTGAGGGATATTAGGTTTTGATAAAATAATGAGAGATTAATAAATATAATATTTATTATCTATTTTATCAAATAATGTACTAAAATTCATCTCTTATTAATTATATAAATTATAGTAAATATTACTTCAAACATATCACTGTGATCCATAATTTGGAAGGATAAATTTCTCACTGACACTACTTTCCAATAATTGAAAAAGAACATGCATGTTATCTTGCGCCATTAAAGGAAATTATATATGCTAAAAACCATATTCTTGAAGCACTTGGTCAAGAGGATAGTGAGTAAGTATTGTACCTATATGAGAAACATTTAGATCATGCCATAGATGTCCAATGATTCATGTTATCATCCATGACGAATGAGATTCTAAAGAAACATGATAACATGGATGTGTATAGCATGATGTCTCAACTTTGTGATCTTTATTAAGAAAAGGAAAGACAAGAGAGATATGAGATCCCCAATGTATTGTTTATATGAAAGCTTGGAGAGTTGGTGCTAGTTGGGCCTCATGTAGTCAAGTTTATTGGTTACATATAATGATTATATATATTGGGCATTAAATTCCCAGATGATTTGCATACATATATCATATTTTTCTCACTACCCAAGTCCTTATTTAGTTTTATTGTTAATTATAACATGATAAATAATTAGAAGAGTCTTTAGGAACTTATTACTCTCATTATCTAAGTTGATAAGGACATGGTTTATGACAAAATCATGGTCCTTATGGTGAAAAAGAAAAGGAAAATAAAGGAAAATGGGACCAAGGCTCATAACAAGTCTAAATCTCCCAAAAATCATTATTCCAAGAAGAAGAAGATCCAAAGGCTGGTGAAGGAAAATGAAGTAGTATGTTTTGCATATGGTAAGAAATACCAATGGAATATGAACTACATCTAAATGAAAGGGGAAGCTAAATGTGTGTTCATTATTAAGTGTAATATTTCTATATCTACACATTGGGTATTAGATATAACTTGTGGTTATCACATATGTATCCAAATACAGGAACCAAGTAAAATTTGGAATATTTCTTGAGAATATGTGGATTTTTAAGATGAAAATGGTGTGAGGCTGCCTGATCTATCCATTAGAGACTACCACCTTCTATTTCCAACATGAATGATCTTGGTTTTAAGATATTGTTATTATGTACCGACTATTACAAAATAATAATAATTTATATATATTTTATAGATACAAATGGTTTTATATCAAAGTTTAGAAATAAAAACTATTTATTTTATAAAGAAAACATATGTTATGGTATGAAACATTTAAATAATTATGTTTATGCATTATATTAATAAAACCAAGTATTGAAATTTGATAACAAACCATGTTCACACAACTCATATAACACCCAGTTATGGCATCACTATCTTGGTTATGTAAATGAGAAGTGTATAATAAAGATATATCAAGATGATTATTTATAATCTTTTGAGTTAAAAACACTTGAAATATGTCATGCTTATTTATAAGGAAAAATTAACAAACCTCCATTTGGTGGATAGTGTGAAAAGGCCAAAATTATTCTAGGATTGGTACACACTAATGTGTGTAGACAGTTTACAATAGAATCTAGAGGCGAGTATTCTTACTTAATAAAATTTACTTATGACTTAAGTAGATATGGATATATCTACTTGATGAGGTATAAGTTTGAGTCCTTTGATAAATTTTAAGAATTCAAGAATAAAGTAGAGAATCAACTTGGAAAAAAGATAAAGAAGTTTCGATCTGACTGAGGTGGTTAATATCTTAACTAAGAATTTATTTAATTTCTATTAGAGTTTGGGATTATTTCTCAACTCACTCCACATTACACACCATAGTAGAATAGTGTTGGTGAAAGGAGGAATAATACCTACTAGACATGGTTAGGTTAGTGATGAGTCATACAAATATTTTACTATACTTTTTGGGGATATGCATTACAAATGACGACATACACACTAAAATGAGTACCGATTAAAGTGGAAAATAGAATTATATTCAATTTATACAGTGTAACAAAACATATTTTGTCACATAAAAATGTATGGGGTTGTGAGGCATTTGTTAAGGTCATATCAAACAATAAACTATTACCATGGGGTAAAAAATGTATCTTTATAGTGCATCTTAATGAAATAAGGGAATACTGCCTATACAACCCCTTAGACAATAAAGTGACTATTTCTAGAAAAGATGTCTTTATTGAGAGGGATCACATCCCTGGGAAGGATTGTGGGGGTAATATTGACTTCAATGAAGTTGATGCTCAAGATGCACAATAGTTGGTATTGGAATAAATTATATATGTCTCTATGGAAGAAATTGTTCCCAAAACACAAGTACTGTGGGAGCACTAGAAAGGTAAGATATCCAAAGAGATATTTTTTTCTAGTTATAGAAGATGGTGACTAATTATTGGTTGAAAATAATTAACCACTCTCTGAAAAAGAGGTGGTAGAGATTTCAGAAGCTACAAGATGGAAAGAATCCATGAATTCTAAAATGGATTCCATGTGTCAGAACCAAGTTTAGGTTCTGTTCAATCCTTCTATTGATGTAAGGCATGTTGGGTGAAAATGGGTAATCAAGAGAAAACTATACATGGAATGTAAATTAAGTACCTATAAATAAAGGCTAGTGGCTAAAGGGTTTAAAAATTGTAAAGGCATTGACTATGATGATTTTTTATCTAATTTACATATTTAAATCCATAAAAATTCTACTTTCTATGTTGGATTACCATGATTATAAAATTTAGAATACAAACATCAAAACAACTTTCCTTAATTAGAACCTCATGAAGATGTATATATAACACAACCAAAAGGGTTTTTGAGTCTAGGTAATGCCAAAAAATATGAAAGTTATAGAGATCCATTTATATATTGAAGCAATCATCTAGGTCACAGAGAATTCGGTTCAATAACGCTATAAAAGAATTTTATTTTCATTAATAATGAATGTGAGACATGTGTTTACAAGAAATTTAGTGATATTTCAGTCACTATCCTAGTATTATATGTTGATGAAATATTACTTATTGGAAATTACATACCAGTCTTACAATTTTTTAAGTAATGGTTAAAAAAATGATTCTCTATGAAGGACTTGGGTGAAGCAACATACATTCTAGGGATTAAGATCATTCATGATAGATCTAAGAGGCTTCTTGTACTAAGTCAAGGTACTTACATTGACCAGAGACTAAAGATATTTAGTATGGAATAATCCAAGATGGGATTGGTTTTAGTGTCATATGGTATACATATTTCTAAGAAAATATGTCCTCAAACATAATAGGAGAAAGAGAGAATGAGTAATATCTCATATGCTTCAATGATATGATCAATAATTTATCTCATGTTATGTACTTGACTTGATGTTGCCTACCCATTTATCAAGGTAGGAAGATATCAAGATGATCTAGGTGAACCAACTATTAAGTTCGTCCTTAATTATCTAAGAAGAAATAAGGATATGTTCCTAGTGTATGGAGGAGACGAGGAGATAATCATCATGGGTTATACATATGCTAATTTTCAAACAAATCAGAATAATATAAATTCATGGTTAAGATATGTCTTCAGTCTCAATGAAGGAGCTATGAACTGAAATAGTTCAAAGCATCCAATTGTTATTGATTTTATAGTGGAGTCTGAGTATATAGTGTCTTATGATACAAACAAAGTATCTATTTAGATATGAAACTTAATCTAGGATCTTAATGTGGTACCTATCAGTAAATAATCCATCACATTATATTATGATAACATTGCACTGTCATGTCTTGAAAAAGATCTAAAGTCACACCAATAGAAAAATAATATACTCCAAAAGTATCACCTTACGAGGGATTTTTCTTAGAGGGGTGAGGTTGCAGTAAGAAAAGTTTCTATGGAAGAAAACATAGAAGAACCCTTGACTAAAGATTTATCTCAGTAGAAGCATGAGTATCATGTGAGATCTAGTGGAATGAAGGTTGTCAGTAGTTGACACTAGTGAAAGTTGGAGTTTTTTGGAGTTGGTTCCCTAGAACCAACTTCTATGTACATTATGTTTAGTGACTCTAGTTTTTATGGATTTTTATTTTGAATATTTCTATGTATATATATGGATTTATCCTCAGAGTCAATGTAGTGTTTGGGTGTCTCAGGACCCCAAAATTAACATATTAAAAATGTTAATATATTTTAATGAAAGTGTTCACATCATTTCAGTTTAAATGGTTTTACCATTTTTCAAGACCTTATATGGGAAATATAAGACCACAGTTGATTCTGGAATGTGGGGTTTACCCTGGGTGTGGCCTAATATTGGTCAGTGTCAGACTTTCTGAGGGAGGTGGTCGTTGGCGGGTGCATTTAATTTTAATAATTTATTTATTTATTTATTTTATTTTAAATGACCTAAATCTAATCTTCTATGAATATACCATTATATAAAATCACCAAGGTTAAATGCATAAAAATATGTGGATTTGAGAGGATGATTATAAATTCTTTATTAGTAGACTAGAAATGGGTTATAAACAATGATCATATCATGGTGGATCGAGAGGCAGCAAGCACAACATATCTTTTCATCACTAGAGAACACATTCTTCACCAATGATTAATCCTAAATCAAGGTAGGTCTCATGATTTTTGGATTTTTTCGCTTTACAATTTCATAATCATAGATTAATAATTATATTCTTATTGATCTATGATATTTGTTATTTACATGAGCCCCACTAAAATTTGGTATTATTGATTTGATAAAATCTTTATTTCACTTGATATCACCCATGGAAATCTTGTTTATATGATCATTGAACAAGAAAGTTTGGCCAATGATGGATTCACCTTGTTTATGTGTATTTATCCCCATCGTTCTTCATACTCTTTGTCGTTGACCCATGGGGTAGCGATTTGACATTGTCAGGGTGAGTTTGAGTGTGATCGAACCCCCATATTCATGAAAGATTCACAAAAAATACAAAATATGTTGTTTTTTGTGAATGGATCAAGATTTGTAGCAGGACATGAGTGATGAATTTGTGAATCTGGAATTTGGGGTAATAATGGGAAACAATGTGAGGTGCTATGAGATTCATGAAAATGACTATATTTTGATTTATGCCCACTGGAGTCCTAGAATTGATGGCTTGAGATGACCCCCATCGATTTCATGTGGTCAAATAGTGATATTTTCAGTGGAGAAGGCGGATCTGGGATCCATGTGGAGGAACACAATATTTTTCATAATTTATGACTACACACTTTATACTTCAGAGGAACACATGTCATGTAGTCTGGGTCTTTGCAGCGGCTATGGTTTTAGTCGAGTTAAGGATCACATGTTGTGTGGCTGGTCCCACACATTGTTTGACCCTACCCGAGCATCCAAGTCATGTGAAGAAATAAAAATGCCTAGGAACCCATGTGGACCCATGTGGGAGTACATTCCATGTACTCCAGGATTACATATGCTCATGCACAACCAGGTATACACCCAAGTACATGGGAATAACTCGAAGTACACAAGCATGGCCAAAAGCACACGGGTATGACCCAGGTGGCTGAGACAAATTGTGTACCGCCTGTACATGCCATGTATTATAACATGGATTCCCAAGACCTATCTAGGGGGGAACATGAACAAGAGATGAGGTGAGGACATATTCCATTGGGCCCCTTATATACATCATATACTTCTCCTAGTAACTTCCACTATGTGTATATTCTTCATTTGGACCCAAATTTTTCCCATTAATATCCTATCATGATAATTTTTCCACATAGAGAATGATGGTAGCCTTATTAGTGGATTTTAAAATACGACATGTGGTTTTGAGAGCATGACACTTTTTTATGTGATACAAGACCAATAATAATGATCGTTCATGATCATCAGAGAGAGCTCAGGGTTAAAAGCCCCCTATCACACCATGGTATGAGTCCCCCATACTCTTTTCACTGGTTGAGTGGTACCCCCTTGACGTACTAGGGTGTGGGTACTCTACTGTAAATTATACCCCATCGACTATGTAGTGCAGTGGAAAGTTTCGGTTCCTCCATCTAATGAGTGTTACCCCCTATGGCACTAGGGCATTGGTCCTCTACCTACCTACTAAGCATCACCCCATGACGCACCAAGGAATGAATCCTCTATATGCCAAGTGGTACCCCCTAACTTATTAGGTTGTGGGTCCCCTATATACTAAGTATAACCCCCTGTTACACTAGAGCGAGGTCTTATATTGGAGATTTTACCCCCTTGAGTTGTAGAGTAGTGGCGAGGTGTGGTTACTCCACATGGATTTCTTAGACAAACAAGTGAGATGATAGGTATTAGAAATGGACCTTTAGAGCTATAAGAAGACTCATCATCCTTGATCAGGATGTGGATATGGATATCCCCTTTCTCTATCAACTGGGTTTCTTATGAGTATATATATATATATATATATTGAGTTTTGTTTCCCTCTTACTTTGAGTTGATCTGAATTCTATTGTATCTTTTTATTTCTCCCTTTATGGTTTTTGGGGTGTCCTAATAGGTATGTATATACTCAAACTGTATGATTTTTTTCTACACATGACATATCTTATGTAGAAGATAGGTAGTTTAGTGGTGACATCGGTGGAGTATAGTGATACTTGGGTGTATAATCCACATACAGTGGTCAAGCTTGGAGATCATAAGTTAGGCTCTCTCGGCTTTCCTTTATTCTAGTTATTGTTAGGTTGAGACTTCATTTTTGGTTGGTCATGTATTTTTCCCCTTTACACCTTGGTTTTATTCTATCATACTCAAATTTTTTCCATAGTGGTTATTGAATTCATTATTTTTCATTACATGTTACAACCTTTTTATTATTCCTCTACACTTTTGTATGGAAATGGTTGGGTGCGTGTGTACATGTACATTATTAAAAGGCCTCCCATTTCAGTTATGCCTTCTGATCACTTGTCACCATCCCCTCTCCTATTATAGGTGGGCTTGGGGTTTTCACGCCCAACCTTCCACTAGCCAGGTGGGCCCTAGTGGTTTGGGTCGTGATAGATTGGTATCAGAGTAGTTCATTCCTTGGGTTGGTGTTTGGAGTTATCCCCTTGTGAATATTGGCTGGAAATTAGGTCAATGATTTCAGTGTGTTATAAGTGCAGATTTCAGGCTAGGGAACCCAATGTTGGTGTGGAGACCGACGTATCTATACACCAAGACTCTGACCACCTTATTGTCAACTTGACATAATGAGATATTGGATGCAGGTAACCTTGGTACATGCATCATATAGGATTGAGTACTTTGAATATCCTTATTGAGTTCACTCCCTCTCTCTCTCTCTCTATATATATATTCTCATCTAACTGTGATATGTCATGATCAATTTCAAGATGGATTCATGTATAAAATCGGTCAGGTTACCAATATAAGATAATGAGGACAATTTGTTGAGTGATTATTCCTCGATTTAGGGGTCATCTCATGAGGTGTTTCCACCAAGTGGGTAGGGAGTATCATCCCCACATATTGAGTAGTAGTTATTTATATAAGGGTAGGATGATGATGTGCAAAAGATTATCATACTTCATAAGTTCCAGTTCCATATACTACTGAGGTTCTATAAAAAGTCAAATCCCTAGGTAGTGGAGGATTGGCTAGAGTCAGTGATCCAAGTCTTTAGGATTATGCAGACCCTGACTGATTAGATTGTTGTGTTGGTAGCTATTATTTGACATGGAGCATCTAAGAACTGGTAGAGTCTAGTCACATATACCCATGAGTAGATGATTCTCTAATAGACCGATTTATAATATTTATTTCATGAGGAGTATCACCTATCTTGCTTACACTCAGTTTGGATCTAGGAGATTCTTGAGTTATAGCATGGTATTATAATGGTTGTTGAGTATTCCATGAGGTTCAATGACCTCATTAATTACTCCCTCAATATGTTAAATGGTGGTTTATTTAGGCATGGAAGTTTGAGAAAGGTCTTTGTAGAGACATTCGTGTCAGCATAGTCTCCTTATGAATACCTACTTATATTGGAGTACTAGAGATATATCTGATTATAGAGAGCTTCTTGGCAGAGGGACATCAATCAATTAGGTCTGGTGGTGTCCATTATGGTTCTGAGTCATCTATTGTAGATATAAGACACCATTTATCAATTTCTCGACATTAGAGACAACCCCACAGTGGGACTCATGCACACAGATCTGTGATGCAAGATTCGTGTAGAGGATCTAGTCATCCAGAAGAGGGGTGGTTTCATGTATTTGATGGGTGAGGCACTACTAGAAAAATGATCTATAGCTACATATCTATAGCCACAATTTAATTGGTATGTGGCTATAGGTTAAGATATAGCCACGTTTAATTGAAATATGTGGCTTTAAAATAGATATACCCATGGAAGATCGTCCCCCGTGACAACATGATTCACTCAATTTTTATCCTTGCTTGGGATTTTACTCTCCCACTCGCTCTCCCAATCCCTCCCTCAAGACCCTTCTCCACCGATATTCCCTTGAAACCCTTCTCCTCCGATCCTTGCCTGACCAATTTCTCCCTCGCTCGATCCTCACCAGATCAATTTCTCCCTAGGCCGACCAATTTCTCCCTCAGATGAACAATTTCTCCCTCATCTGATCCTCACCTAACCAATTTCTCCCTCATCTGTCCTCACTGGCTTCTCCTTCACGATTCCACCATCCCTCACCAGATTCCATTCATGTCCTCCATTCATGGTTTATCCATTCATGGTTCCTCCATTTGTGGTTCCTCCATTCACGGTTCCCCCATTCACGTCCTTCATTCATTGCTTCTAAATCCCTCGACCAATTTGACGTCATGTAAGTTTTCATATATCTTCACAGTAATTATTATATTTTTCTATATATATATTAAATTACATAGAATTTTTTTCCACATTTCCCTTTTTTATTTAAGTGTGCTTACAAACCTATATAGATTATATGATATAAATTTAACTAGAGAGTTTTCACCCATTGGTGATGAGTCCTTCATATTTCAAATTATATTTTCTCAAATTCATCCTTAATAGACTAATATTTGTCACATTATATTGACATTAAAATATCTATTTATTACTCCCATTTCATTCTTTGTGATTAGCTGTTTTTTTTGCATTCATTTCCTTATGCTCAAGGACCGTTAGCCTTGTAATCACCGGTGGCCCAACAATCAATGATTGAGGTTCTATTTGATTTTTTTATAAAATGCACAAGAAATTCGGAAATGATAACATGTATGATTTATTATTTTTAATTTAGACATGGGAATGTTTGTTTTTCCTTATATATATATATCATTTATTCTGAATCTTTTTTGAATATGTTATGTATTATGTTATGAATTTGTTATATATTATGTTCTTTCTAAAAAATTTAACATTATAAGTCTTGTTATGAAATTTTATTTAAATTTAAACTATTATAATCTATTTTTAGATGGATTCTAAACATAAATTTATGTTATTATTGATTCATATGGTACAACTATTCTGAATCTGATTTACATTGTTGAGTTTTGTATTTTTTTGATAAATGCTCTGAACAAGTTAAAAGATATTTTTAGTTTGGACATCACTTTCAATCATGCATTAAAAAATTTCCAAAATATATTTTTAATCCAAACAGTTCTCTAGTTGTCTATATTTCAGTTCTTCATGTTTCTGCTCACATTTTTTTTCAATAGGTGTTATGTATTAGCATTGTTGATTTCAGTTTTAGTTTCACATTCTAGATTTGAAAAAGTTGGTTTCACTAGTGCTCTATAATGATTTCATTAGTTATATTGATCATCCAGTGAAACATTCATATGCAAAGTTTTCTATAGGATTTAGCTAGATAATGAATCAATTCATTCAGTATTCACCTAGAAGTTGTAACACTTTACAAATTTAGTACTGGTTGTGTTGAATGATGAACCATTTTCAAACATGGTATATTTTATTCCAAGTGACTACCATTGATATTACATCAAGATATTAAGAGTCATATTTCATTGGCAAATAGTTTTTCATATGTCTAATCCAATTTTCATTTTAATTATAACAAACATGACTTTTTAGTTTAATCATGCTTGTTGGTGTAGCTGATTCAGTCTAGGATATTTAAAAGAAGGAAAATGGAAACAACACATGCTGAGTATATTTATAGATTCTAAATATAAGTAGTGTGTTTCACTTCTTCAAGAAACCAAGCAGTGTGCAACTTCATGCAGAACCAAATTCTGTTCATTTTTCAGGCCGATATTTTTAGGAGTTTAAAAGTTCTATGTGATAAGATTTTGTTTTGTTCTTTTATATTTTCAAGTTAGGTTTCTCATGTTCATGTTTACTTTATCACTTAATGTAGTTGGTTTATACATTATGTTAGGCTTGTGATCTAGTGTTGCAATCAAATGTCAACAGGTGGGGTTGGGGGTTATCCTTGTATGGGTACATGTGTGTGAATAACGGCCAAGGGGAAGTGTTTTCTTCTATTCTTTATTAATTGTTAGGTATGGTGGAAGTAGTAGGAGGGTTTTCATTGGTTGGGGTATTAATTTAGGGAGAAACCTATGGGAGAGGGGATCATGATCGCATTTGGTTTCAACACAGCTTGGAAGCTATTGGAGAGTCAGTCCTTAAGAGGATACGACTTTGGCCTCAGGAGAGGGGTATTCTCTAGGAGAATTCCTTATTTTCTTTATCTAATTATTCTTCCTCTTTCTCAATTTTAATCCTATATCATCTCTTATAGAACAATCCAAATACTACTTTGTAACTTTTTCTCTTCTAGTATAATTCTTCCTGTGAACTACTGTTAGGATGGTTACCTAACATTTGGAAACTTTGGTGGGGAACGCCCATTGGGGAATACAACTGTGTGTGTTGTAAGGATGATCAGATTTGTTCAATCATCTAAAGGAGATCAAAAATCATTTTCCAGGGTGCTACGAAAGTTTGGTACTAGTTAAACAAGGAGAAAGAGACAATTAAGGAAGACGATCTTGGTTTTATGTTCAAGAAGATGCTATCATCTATGCATGACAGTCTGGATAGTAGGTTTCTAGGAGAAATGGGAATCCAATGTGTAGCACATGAATTGATTTGATGATCAAGGGATCACGTGACACTCTATTTCCACCAAATCCAATTTTAGTGGTATTCATGAATTCCAAATTTACATACATCACACCCTGTTGTTTAATAACACTCCTCCATACTAGTTTGTCACCAACTCAGTGTCACACCTGATTCCACCTAACTATTTTCATCAGAAATCATAGTCTCACTAATGGGACTATAACATAAGTCATCACACTATCATTCATGTTGAGATGCTATCTATGAGCACCAATATGTGACAGACCCAATGGGCTGGTGCAGGGGGGCCAGGGAGGGGGACTGGTGCAGGTGGGATGGGGGGTAGTAGGGGGCTTGTGGGTGGTGTAGCTGGGGGATGGGGTTAGGGGATGGTGTAGGTGGACTGGGGGGGGACTAGTGTAGGTGGGCTGGGGGGTCGCAGGGGGGCTGGTGCAGCTGGGATGGGGGTAGCAGGGGCTGGGGGGGGGGGGGGGGCTGGTGCATGGGGCTGGGGGGGGGGGGGGTCTGGTTTAGGTGGGATCGGGGTAGCAAGGGGATGGGGGGGCTGGTGCATCTTGGGGGCTCGAGGATGGGGGTGGGGGATGGTGCAGGTGGGATGGGGGGGGGGGTAGTAGGGGTGTTGGTGTAGTTGGGGGATGGTGCAAGGGGGATTGGGGGGGGGGGGGGTCTGGGGGCAACAGGGGGCTAGGGGATGGTGCTGGGGGGGGATGGTGCAAGTGGGATGAGGGGGGGGGGGACTGGCGCAGGTGGGCTGGGGGGTAGTAGGTGCTGGGGGGATGTTGCAGGGGGGGTTGGGGAGGGGGGACTGGTGCAACTTGGGGGGGGGGACTGGTGCAGGTGGGTTAGGGGGTATCAGGGGGGATAGTGCAGTTGGGGGATGGTGCATAGGGGCTTAGGGGGGGTTCTGAGGGCAGTAGGGGGCTGAGGGCTAGTGATGGGGGGGGGGGGTAGTGCAGGTGGGCTAGGGGAAACAGGGGGCTAGGAGGGATAGTGCAACTTGGGATGGGGGCTGGTGCAGGTGGGATGGGGGGAGGGACTGATGCAGGTGGGATGGGGGGTAGCAGGGGGGATGGTGCAGCTGGGCTGGGGGTAACAGTGAGTAGCAGGGGGCTGGGGGGGGGGGGGCTAGTTCAGGGGGCTGGGGAGGGTGGGGGGGGGGACTGGTGCAACTTGGGGGTGGGGGGGACTGGTGCAGGTGGTCTGGGGGGGGGGGTAGCAGGGGGGATGGTGCTGCTGGGGGATGGTGCATGGGGGCTTGGGGGGGGGGGGTTCCGGGGGGCAACAATAGGGCTGGGGGCTAGTGCTGGGGGGGGTGCAGGTGGGTTGGGGGTAGCAGGGGCTGGGGGGTCTGGTGCAGCTAGGGGTTAGGGGTGGGGGCTGGTGTAGGTGGGATGGGGGGGACTAGTGCAGGTGGGCTGGGGGGTAGCAGGGGGCTGGTGCAGTTGGGATGGCGGTAGCAGGGGGCTGGGGGGCTGGTGTAGGGGGGTTGGGGAGGGGGGGGACTGGTGCAGGTGGGTTGGGGGTAGTAAGGGGCTGGGGGGGGGGCTGGTGTAGCTTGGGGGCTGAGGGATGGGGGTGGGGGCTAGTGCAGGTGGCTTGGGGGGTAGTAGGGGGATGGTGCAGCTGGGGGATGGTGCAGGGGGCTTGGGGGGGGGGTATGGGGGGGAAACATGGGGCTGGGGGATAGTGCTTTGGGGGGGGGGCTAGTGTAGGAGGGGCTGGGGGGTGGTGTAGGGTGGCTGGGGTGGGGGGGGGGGGGCTGGGGAAGGTGGGGGGGGAGGGGCTGGTGGGAGGGGAGGCTGGTGTTTTGAAGGTCAAGCTTATAGAAGTGTTGGTCATATTCCACAGGAGGACTGGTAACTCAATTCCATCCCACACTTGCTTTGTTTTTCCCTCAATCCTTGGTTTTGAATACATGATGCTGTATGATAATCCTAATAAAGTTGTTGATGCCTTGAATTTTTTTGTGAGTTTTATGTGGTAAGTGATTTCCAATTCATTTTTAATATTCTTCCGGTTACAATTTTTTCCCAGAAGTTAGTATAAGTTTGCTGTTATTTTTTTTCATGACCTTGCTTAAGGATGCGCTAAGTTTTCTGTGATTTTGTTTCATGGCATTACTGAAGGATGTGTAGTACATGTATGTTTTTTGTAAGAAAATATGCATGTTTTAGTGAAACACTTTCACTATTTTATGGGAATGTTTAGAGTGTACATGTGTGAGACTGCCTTCAATTTGCGCATATTGTTAGAAGAGAGCGATGAAGCATTTTTAGGTTCTTCCATCAAAATCCCTTCCCCATTTCTAATGAAATCCATATTTCTTTACATAGATTCTTCCACTGTAGCATGTCCTTTAATAGTAATAGATGGTAAAATATCTCTAGCAATATGAGATTATAATAGATTCCAAGAATACCTCTTATTGTTTTCCTTGGATAACTTCAAACATGTCTATTCTGTCAAAGCCTTATCTTATGACTTGTCTAAACTGAAATAAGGCTTTCAATTATCCCTTTCTTCTTTATTATTTTTAATTTCATTAGGTTTTTCTCTTCAATAAACACTGTGTGAATCAATTAAATTCTAGAACTCATCACTTGAGGTAACTCATAGATGCCATGATTTTTTATTTTGATCTAAATTTTATCCAACCTTATTCTTATCTTATGAATTGTCTAAATTATGGTGTTCATTTATTAATTTCTTCACTATTTTCTATTTTTTATTTCTCGGTCACTATTTTCTATTTTTTGTGGTGATCTTTGTTATCCTTAAAGGCCATCCCAACTGGCTGATCAAGATGTGACTTTTTCCATGTCAACTGTAACATTGGTTATTTCAGGATCTAGTTATACTGGACCTTTCATGAATATTTCCAATACCTTTGGATGAGAAAATGTGAATAAGTGGCATGACACATGGGAGAAGCTATATGTGTATTGGATCTTTCCATTCACAGGAGCAATACTTGTAGGCTAGCTCTTCTGTATGATCTTTCCCCCTACCACACCGAAGAAGAAAACGATCTGAGCTTCTGCTAGCCAAGGTATGTACTAGCGCTTTCTTTACCTTTTCCTGTTATTATATAAAGACCCTAAATCTCTGTTTGGTGGATGTTTTCCTGATTACAACTTTATTAACTCTACATCTTATTCTCTTTATCTGATCTTTATTGTATGACTGACTGTATCCAATGACCTTGTCTAGTCATTTTTCTTCAGCTCAAACAACTGTTTTAAATATATAATGTAAAAAAGGGAAAGGAAATTGTAAATAATCAAGGGAAAAAGAAAGTTATTATTGAGAAAATAGAGAATCATCAACCTATTTTTAAGGATTATACCCCTCTCATCCACTTACCACAAAGGTTTAAAAAGAAAAATATTATAATAGACTACCTAAAATTCATTGATATGTTTAAAACCTCAAGTATGAGTGTTCTCTTTGGAGTATTATTAAAAAATTTCTTCCTATGTCAAATTTCATAATATTTTTTTAGCTAATAAAAGGGACTTGGAAGAATTTTTCACCATAGATTTAATTGAGGAATGTGGTGATGTATTATAAAAAAAGTTAGTTCCAAAACATAAAGTCCTTGGATGATTTATTATATAATTTAGAATATGATAAGGTTATGAGAATAATTTCTTGTTTGACTTGGGTGATATTTTCAACCCTATTTATTTCTCTTTATTTCAAAAACCAGGCATGGGGGGGGGGGGGGGCTGAAATACACTTCCTTTTCACTACAGAAAGTAGATAGTTCAATCATTCATTGCATTTAATGGGTGGATGGCCTATTATCTATTGTAGGGAAGCATATCTGACCCAATGATTTCTTAGTTATTAATATGGAGTGATAAAAGAAGGTAACTATCATTTGGGGTAGGCCATTCCTAGAGACATGTGGGATTCATATTTATGTTTCAAAGGGAAAATAGACCTTTCATACTAGGGATAAACAAAAATAATTTAATGTGTCTAAGGAATCAACACTAGAGGTAATTTGTAAGTTGATTTATTTAATGGAGGAGGTTCTTAGGTCTGAGATTAGGAAGTATACCCATGACCCATTTAGAGAAATAATTCATGAAATAGTGCATGAACACTTTAGGGTTAACATTGTTGAATTTAAATCCACTAAGGAACTTGAATGGATAGGGAGGCTTGAGAGAAGCATTAGGGTGTAGGGGGACGTGGGGGGGAGGGTTGTAGGTGGAAGTGGGGGTGAAGGGGAAGTGGGGGGGGGGGGGTGTAGTAGGGTTGAAGGGTGGGGGGTAGTGGGGATGCGGGGGCAGTGGGGGTGATGGGTGGGGGGGGGGGGGTGTAGGGGGGGTGTAGGGGGGAGCGGGGGGAAGTGTTGGTGGGGTGGTGAAGGGGGAAGTTGGGGTGAAGGGGGGGCATAAGGGTGAAGGGTGGGGGTGGTGGGGGTGAAGGGGGGTGGGGGGAAATGGGTGTGAAGAGGGGCAATAAGGGTGAAGGGTGGGGAGTAGTGGGGGGGGGGGGGTAGTGGGGGTGGGGGGTGCCGAGCATTTTCTAAAAATTACAAAACAATGAGGAGTTAGAGCTATCATTCAATGAAATTAAATATATTTTTTATAGTTTATGTTAGTTTGGTTAGGGACCCATCGATTATTTTATATTGGGTTTTATTTAGGTCAGGATCAATTGGGTCAATTAAATTTTGTTTTAATTTTTATATTGTTTTCAATTTGGTTCTATTCATATCAGTTTAGTTTATCTTGGTTTAGGGAAATTCTATTATTTTATTCAGTTCAGTTGATTTTAGTTCTGTTTGGATTTGTTCTCCTAAATTCATTTTGACTTAGATAATTATAGTTTGTTTGGTTATGTTATAGTTTTAATAGATTATTTTCTTGATATAATGGTTTGGTTCAATTCAGTTTTTTGGGTTTGTTTTGGTTTAGTTCATTTGATTTAGGTTGGGCATGTTTTGGTTTTTTTAGTTTAGGTTGCTTTTTTTAGGTTCCCGCCATTATGGGTTTATGTTACTTCAATTTGGTTCGATATAGATCTAATTTGTTTTTATGGTTTGGTTCAGTTCGACTAATTTTTGTTAATTTGGGATTGTTTAGGTTTGTGTCATTTTTGATTAGTAAGGTTTGGTTCAATCAGTTTGAGTTTGGGAAAGTGTTTTTGTACATTTTTTAATATTTTATTTTGATTGAGGTTTAATTAGTTTATTTGACTTGGTTATTTTTTATTCATTTTACTTTTTCATGATTTATATGAATTTTATTTAAATTATTTTAGTTCTATTTATTTGTTAGTTTAATTTAGGTTTGTTTGAGTAGGGAGGAAGGGGGGCAGTGGTTGAGCAGGGAGGCAGGAGGCAGTGAGCAGGGAGCAGGGCGGAGGCAGGGAGGGTAGGGAGCAGTGGTTGAACTGGGGGTGCAAGAGCTGCATTTTTTTTTTCTGAAACAAGGGAGGCAGCAGGAAGCGGTTGAGTAGGGAGGGTAGGGAGGGCAAGGAGGTAGCGGTTGAGGCAGAGAAGGGAGCAGAAGGCAGCAATTGAGGTAGGGAGGGCAGAAAGCAGGGGTCTGGTCTGAAGAGTTGTATTTTTTTTTCTGAAACAAGGGGATTTATCCACGATTTTTTCTGCAATTTAACATGGCATTAGGCTTGATTTATTTTTTTCTGAATAATCCATGATATAGCCAGGGTTTTGAACCGTGACAATATGTCTATTTCCACGGTTTGAAACCGTGTCTATAGGTCTATTTCCATGGTTTCAAACTGTGGCTATAGGTTTTTCCCTATAGCCATGCCAATAGGAGCCACAAGCAGTGAAATCGTGGATTTTACCTATATCCATGGTTTCAGGCTCTATAGACACGGTTTATAACCATGGCTATAACCTTTTTTTCTATTAGTGAGGTCACATGACATGAGACTGATCGACCCAACATTCTGAGGAGGAAAGACAGACATTGGATGAACTACCATGTTAGAGGAAACATCTTGATCAGGGATCTCCCAGGTGTGGCCAAGGCAGCCCATAGGAAGGTGGTGTTGGTATAGGATAAGGTTGAGCTCTGGATGGAGGAGATATTGATGTATGGTGATGCTATAGGCTATTTTCACCAACACCACTAGTGTCCCATGCTAGGATTATGTAACTGGCGGTCGGGATCATAGGAAACTGCATGTTATGGAGGGATATGACCAGGTTGTGCATGAGGTGATTTGAGGTATGATATGTATATTTTTTACTCTTTACCTACTACTAATAGACATAGGTGTGATTCATTCCTTCATCAGTTTATTCCTTTTATGAGAGATGGAGCTTCCAATTGAGAATTTATCCCTACATCTATGGATAAATTTTCCTACAAAGATAAAATCTTTGATATCTCATATCTATCAGTAGTGCGAGTTAACGCTCAATAGAGGGAGTTTCTCATGGGACCTATTAGTCATCACAATGAAACCTTACTACTTAATCTTGGTTATGGACTGGTTATCCATAGTTTGGGACCACATTGGCTATCATCATAATTGGGTTAGATGCCTACTGAAATATGGGATGAGGTTCTCCTTTTTGGGTGATATAGATCTCATGTTCGAGTGAGTGGGTCTTATAGGTTGGAGGATGTAATCCATCACCAATAAGTTGAAAAGTTTAACCCTTAGAGCAGTAGGTTCTTTAGGTATCTAGATTCCTTTGGTAGTGGAAAACTTTGTGGATGTCTTCCCAAAGATGTCCCGGTACTAACTATAAGGCTAGAGATGGACTTATGCATTGACTTAAACCTCAGGATTGCACTAATATATTTTTTATCATATCATATGGCCCCTACCAAGCTCTAGGATCTAAGGTTACAATTGTAGGACCTTTAAGATAAGGGTTTCAACAAACCCAGTGTGTACCCCTAGGCAGCTTTGGTGTTGTTTGTAAAAAAAGAGGATGTGAGATTAAGGTTATGTGTTGATTACCAACACATGAACTAGGTAATGATAAAGAAAACATACCCCTTACTGAGGATTGATGAACTCTTTGACCAATTGAGAGACACAAGTTGGTTCTCTAAGATTGATCTATAGTTTGACTACCACCAGTTGAGGATTCATGAGGATGATATTCTAAAGATGAATTTATGATGTCGTTATGGACACTATGAGTTCCCAGTGATATATTTCAGTGTGACAAATTCCCCCTATGTTTATAGATCTTATGAATCAGATATTCCATACATACTTGGAATGATTTGTGGTCTTCTTCATTGATGGAATACTCATTTACTTTGTGTTAGATGAGGAGCATGTAAGGAATCTGAGGATAGTCATAGAATTACTATGAGAGAACCAGCTATATGGTAAGCTCTATAAGTGCCAATTTTGAATCTAAAAGGTTCAATTTCTAGGGAATTTCATCTCTGAGCATGATATATCTATAGACCTGGTGAAGATTTATGCAGTTCTTGCTTGGGAGCCACCTAACAGCATGTTAGAAGTGCATAGTTTTCTTATCTTGGCGGGGGTAATACATGAGGTTTATATAAGAATTTCCTAGGATTATAGCCCCTTTGACCACCCTGATGTAGAAAGGGAAACCATTTATCTACATCGATTAGTGTTAGGGAGCCTTCTAGGAGTTGAGGATGAGGCTGACCAATGCTCTTATGTTGAGACTACCATAGGAGGATGCAAAGTACATAGTGCTTTTCAATGGCTCTGGAGCTGGGCATGGTTTCATGTTGATATAGAAGAAGGTAGTGATTGTATATGGGTTGAGGCAGTTGATACCTAATGAACATAATTATATGACCAATTACCTAGAGTTTACAGTAGTAGTCTTCACTCTGAGGATGTGAGTTATTATATTTTGGGTGAATTCTTTATTGTGTACTTAGACCACCAGATCCTCATATATATCTTCACTTAGAGTGATATAAACCTAAGATAGAGGTGTTGGTAAGAGTTACTACAGGACTATGATTTTGAGATATTCTATACTCTTGGGAAGGGAAATGTGGTGGTAGATTCCCTTAATAGGAAGTCTCTTTCTTTCATAGTGGAGGAGGCATATGAGTAGTTGGATTCCTTACAGCCGACCCTGGTGGAGGATATGGGTGCATATTTTCTTTAGTTTATGATGATGAATCCTCTACTTCTTTAGTGTGTGAGAGAGACCCATTTGAGAGATATCAACTGTGAGGTACTACGTTACCAGATATCCTTAGGAGATTCCCCAGAAGGATTTTCTAAAGGAGTGAGCATGTCATCCTTTCTAGGGATAAATGATGGTTCTAGTCACATTGTGTAAGGAGGTGATGAGGTATTTTCACACTTCCCCCTTGGTTGTACATCCCAGTGTGTCAAATATGTAGAATTACTTCAATGATAGTTTTGGTGGGCTAGCATGAGGCAGAGCGTATCCGTGTTCATCTCTCCATGTCTCACATGTTAGTAGGTGAAGGCTGAGTAGCAGGTTTTGGTAGGTTTGACACAATCTCTTGATATCCTAGAGTAAAAATAGGATGAAATATTCATGGACTTTATGAGGGGGATCCCATGGAAAGTGAGAGTTTATTGATGTTATCTGGGTGGTTTTTGACCGACTCACCAAGATGAAAAACTTCCATGCCATCATATGACAGATTTTAGGGGAGAGTCTAGGGTATTTTTACTTGGCTTCATGGGGTATCCTCAAATATTGTCTTTGACCGTGATTCTCATTTCACATCACAATTCTGGAGAGGATTGTAGGAGGATGTTGGGACCTAGTTAAGTATGAGTACACCATTTCACCCACAAACAGATGGGCATACTCAGTGGACTATCTAGTCATTGAAGGATATGTTGAGTGATTATGTGTTATACGTCAACCAGAGCTGGTAGGATCACTTTACATTGGTAGAGTTTACTTGTAATAATAGTTATCACTCTACTATCAGCATAGAACCATTCTAGGCCTCGTACAGGATACCTTGTAGATCATCCTTATTCTAGACTTATATTGGAGAGACATATCTTGTTGGGCCAAAGATAGTGAAGGAGGTGGCATAGAAGGTTCCAGTGATCCGAAAGTTTATGAGGACAACCCATAACAGAAAAAAAATATTATACAGATCAATTTTTTAGGCCCTTAGAGTTCGATTAGGGAGACCAAATTTTCTTGAGTGTCCCCATGAAGAGGATTACAAATATTTGGATGGCGGAGAAAACTATCCTTGAGATTCATTAGGTTTTTTAAGATCCTACTAAGGGTTGGTGAGGTTTCATATCACCTAGCCATGTCCCCACAGTTGGATCGAGAGCATGATGTCTTCCATGTGTCGTAACTGAGGAGATAAGTGCACGAACATACAAATGTTATTGACTGGGGAGAGTTGGACATTGAGGATGGATCCACCTGCTCAGAGTACCCAATGAAGATCAGGGATCGGTGGGATATGATCCTACGAGGATGGACCATTCCCTTGGTTTCTATGTTGTGGCAACATGAGAGCATACAATAGAGCTCCTGGGAGCGAGAGAGTCAGATGCATATTTAGTACCCCCACCTCTTTGTATAGATTAAGTTTTTTGGGGTAAAAAAATGAAGGAAGGTATAATTTAGTGAATTTGGTTTTGATAAAATTTTCCTCCAAATAATTCTATGTATATATCTGGATTTTTTCTCAGATTCAATGTAGTGTTTGGGTGTCTTAGGACCCAAAAATTAGTATATTAAAAATATCAATATATTTTAATGCACGCACATGCATCATTTTAGTTTAAATTATTTTATCATTGTTTAAGAACTTAGATGGGAAATCTGAGACCATAATTGATTCCATAATGCAGGGTTTAACCTAGACACGACCTAAGATTGGTTGGCGTCAGACACTCCGAGGGAGGTGGTCATTGGAGGGTGAATTTATTTAAAATAAATAAATAAATAATTTATTTATTTTAAATAACCTAAATATAATCCTCTATAAATATCCCATTATATCTAATCACTAGGGTGGATTTGAGAAGCGGATTAGGCATTCTTCATTGGTGGATCAAGATTGGGTGACAAACACGATCAGATCATGGTGGATCGAGAGGCAGTGAGCGCAACAGATCTTCTTCATCATCAAAGAAGGCATTATTTACCAACTATTGATCCTAAATCAAGTTAGGGATCATTATTTATGGATTTACTCCCTTTACAATTTTATAAGCATGGATTTATAATTATCTTCTTATTGATCTATGATATTTTTTCTTTGCATAAGCCTCACCACAATTTGGTATTATTGATTTAATAAAATTCTTGTTGCATTTTCTATCTCCCATGGACATCCTGTTTATATAATATTTGATCGATAACACTTGGAAAATGATGAATTCACCTTATTTATGTGCATTTATCCTCACCATTCTTCGCATTCTTTTCCATTGGACTATGGGATCATAGTTCAATATTTTTAGGGTAGGTTCACGCATGATTGAACCCCCCATATTTTTGGTGGATGTGTGAACAATACATGGGATGATGTTTTCTTATATGGATCAAGATTTATGGTGGGAAACAGGTGATGAATTTGTAGATCTAGGATTCAAAGAGGTAATGGGAAGTGATGTGAGGTGCTACGAGCTTTGTTTGAATAGCCAGATTCTAATTTCCATCCACAAAATACCCAAGATTGATGACTAGAAATGAGCCCCAACAATTTCGGGAGGCCAAATAGTGAGTTTTTTTGGTAGAGAAGGTGGATATGGGATCCGTATAGAGGAACGCGAGATTCTTCATAATTCATCACTACACACCATATACCCTGGAGGAACACATGTCATGTACTCTAGGTCCCCACGACGGCTAGGGTTTTAGCTAAGGTATGAATCACATACCGTGTGGTCGAGCCCAAATGTCGCATGACCCTAACCGAGAATCCAATATGTGTAGTCAATTGCACACACCTAAGAACCTGTATGGGAGGACGCATTGTGTAATCCGGGAGTACATGGTCCTGAGAATGACTAAGAATATTCCCAAGTACATGATAATGACCTGAAGTATAAGGGAATGACTAAAAGAACAGAAAAAGAACCTAGGTGGATGAGACATGTTGTATACCACCTGAACATGACATGTATTACGACATGGATTCCCAATCCATGTACATGGGAGAAGACAATGAGCCAATGAGGTGAGGTGACATGTCGTGTGACCCCTTGTACACATAGTGTACTTCTCCTAGTAACTGACACCCTATGTATCTCCTTCTTCCGGACTTGGATTTTGGCCTGTGAGTAGCCTATCTTGAGAAATTTTCCATATAGTATGAAATGGTAACCTTCTTAGAGGATTTTGAAATACGACATGAGGTATTGAGAGTGTTATTTTTCTTCATAAAATGTTGGACTGGTAACAGTGATCATGAAAGATCATTAGAGATTGTTTGAGGTTGGAAACCCCCTATTGCACCAGGGTGTAGTTCCCCATACCCTTTTCATTGGTTGAGTGGTACCACATGATGTACTAGGGAATGGGTCCTCTATTGAATATTGTGCCACCTTGATTGTAAAAAACAATGGAGAGGTGCGGGTCCTCCATCTAATGAGTGGTATTCCCTATAGAACTAGGGAACAAGTCCTCTACTTACCTATAGAGTGTCACCCCCTAACGCACTAGGGAGCGGGTCCTATATATGCCTAGTGTAACCCCTATGACTCACAAGGGCATGGGTTCTCTATCTACTGAGTAGTACCGCCTATCACACTAGGGCATGGGTCATCTATTGGAGATTTTTCCCCTAGGGATATGGAGCAGTGGTGAGGTGTGGATCCTCCACATGGCTTTCACAGATAAACACACAGGTTATTGGGCATCAGAGATGGACCCATGGAGATGCAGTCGAGATCATCATCCTTGGATAGGCTGTAGAGATGGAGATATCCTTTCTCTATCATCTGGGTTTCTTATAATCAAACACACACACAATATATATATATATATATAAGGTTTTGTTTCCCTCTTTCTTTGGGTTGAGCTGACTTCTATTGTATTTATCTATTTCTCTCTTTGTGGTTTTTTGGGGTGTCCTATTGGGTATGTATATACTCACTCATACACGGGCTTTACCCACACATGTCATGTATTTTGTTAATGACATGCAGTTCAGCAGTGAAGTTAGTGGAGTATAGTGATACTCGGGTGCATTGGCCATGTATAGTGGTCAGGCTTGGAGATCAAGATTCAGGATCTCTCAACTTTCCTTTATTCTAGTTATTTTTAGGTTGGGATTTCAATTCTAGTTGGGCATGTATTTTGCCTCTTTACATTTTGATTTTATTATGTTATACTTAGATGTATTCTCTAGAGTTTATTACATACATGATTTTAATATAGATGTCAAAACCTTTTTTATTATTCATATTCACTTTTTCATGGAGATGGTTGGGTGTGTGTGTACAAGTACATTAGGAAAATTCCTCCTATTTCAATTATGTCTTCTTGGTTCTTGTCTCCAACCCCTCAACTATTGGAGGTAGGCTTGGGGTTTTCACACCTGAAACTTAGCCAGCCAGGTAGGCCCTGGTGGGTCATTCATGACATTATGATTACCATTATTTATAGTTTTTAATATTAATAAACGGTTTATCACATCGTAATTTTTCTTCTGTGTGACAAAGTTTTTGATAATATTCTAAGAGTAGTTGTCACATTGAAAGGTCATAACAGTTCCCCTCTATAACGAGAACCAAAAAGTGTCATGATAATGTTCTTAAATATATATGTTCTATAGACAGATAAAATCATTTTAAAGACAAATGATATAGGCTATTAGGGGTGAAGACTTATAGGACATCGAGACACCTTCTCATGGTGTACACCATTGGTAATTTTTAGTGCATCTGATTATAAGAACGAGACCCTCTAGTAGGAAATCCACATTTATATGTGTCATTGGATGTTCCTATTTGTGGACATGTGTATTAGTTCTTGGACTTTAAGAATATTATTAATGGATATTATGAGTCGTGTACTTTAATGTATTGGTGAAAATCATGATGACATATGTTTGCAATAAAGTAGGATATATTGAGTGTGTCACGTGTAATATTTTATTAATGAATAATTCAAGAAATTATTTTTCCCTTATGTTCTTTAATGTAGGTTGATATCTCATACCCTTTTATGGAAATGATTCATCCAAAATAAATCCATGGCCATGGTTCTCTATGGGCAAGTTCAATTCCAGGAAAAGTCAAATAAAGTGACATAAAACACATAGGTTGATGGAACTAACATGAAATTTGGTTGATTAGAGATATTGTGATAAAGTAATTATATTACACAATAAGCATTTGTATGATGTTTTATGTTATTGTGACATTAGATTCTTTATCTGTTGGCATCTTGATGTATTTTTAGATGATAACCTTGGACTTTTAGTTTCTTCACCTAATGACACTAAGAAAGAGGCATAGAGGGTCACACACTAAGAATATCCAAAATCTCAATTAAATATTATTATTTATTATTTAACATTTTAAATAAATAGTATTCCCACACATGGTTTAATAATTAATCATGTTTTCTTAATCACATATATTCTGTCACTAGTTATTCGAGAGAATATTTTGTGAGCAGAATATTTAATAAATATTTATTTTTTATTTAGTGAATAAAAAATTTATTTCTTTATTGGAAAATAATAAAATGATATTTATTTATTAAATAATAGTCATTATTCAAGACTCGATAAATATTTTGTAGAAATGACAAACTGAGTTTAATGGTATGGTAAGAAATAATATATATTAAATATTATTTAAATAAATAATATTTAATTAATTATCTAGTTTTATACATGTTAATAAATAATAATAATAACATTATCATAGATATGGGGTTCCATATGGATTAAATAAATAATAAGGATTCATGTGTAATTATTAATTTCTAACCCTAGCACCATTTAAACCCAATTATATTATTTATTAAGTGTTTCCATTTTATTTGAATGTGCGCAAAAACATATGAATAAATCTCTCAAACACCTAGAGAGCTCCCTATCCAAGAATGATCTCAAGAATGGAGAGTAATCCTCATCCTCTACCACTCTCAATTCTAGAGAGGTCAAAGGCAATCCTTCTTGAAGCGATTCTTAGGGTGATAAAAGGTGAATGAAACAAGTGTTAGGATCTACCATGATAACACTTGAAGATTCTTATGGTGAGATTTAGAGGTTTGTAGAGCATGTGTGGATCACCGTTGTAGGGAATCTACTCTTGATTCCTACAATTAAATGAATATACAATATAGATATGTTAGATTCATCAATGAATAAAGAATTCAATACAAGGTAATTCTCTAATTTATTAAATTAATTATAAATCATTATGTGATGATCCTATGTTTTGATTCTGTATTTCTCAAATAAATTAAACTTTGATTCATTTATATTGGTCACTACATTTATTTTTTATGTATATCTCATATTAATCATCGATTACGTTAAAAATATGAATTGGTCATGCCCCATCCGATGCTTCTGTTGCACCTGTAACCTATATCTCGGTGATGGTAATGAATGGTGGCTTGAGTTTTGGTGATTAAGCACCTTATATTAAAGGTAGTGTAGTGGAAGTCCATTTGGATTTCAGAGATGGAACATGGCATGGTAGTGTTAAATTGATGACCTGGATAGGTCAGAACTTACAATTGGATGACCAATGGGACATCTTAAGGATGTGAAGTGTTGTGGTGGAGATATTTTAATACCCTATATCCATAGAAGTTAGAAAATTTAGGAGGAATTTGATTTTTAAATCTAGTGGATGGTTTACTTTGAGAACCAAGACTCGAAACATGGTTCCAAAGGTTTGGACACCCCTAAAGGATGTTATGGATGAGGATTTAGTCTTGGTTTATTATGTGAATGCTCGAGAGGAATACAAAGAAGATCCAGGCAGTTGGGGATGTTGAATTTAAAAAGTAGAGGCCACTATCTAGTTGATGAACTACCACTAGATAGTCAGTGATCTAGGTAGTGGTTATATGGGATTTTTTAGTATGAGTTGTTTAGTATTTTTGTTGTTGGGTCCCCTTGGGATTTAGCATACAAGGGAAAATCGAGGAGGTCTATTCGGATGACTCCCCCTCCCCTAGTGTTTTTGTTTCCCCTAGACCAGAGGGTGATTTCGAGTGTGTTTCCATAGTGTATTCAAGGTACACTCTTTGTTTCTCTTTTTCTATTAATCCCTATATCATAAAACTTGAATTTTAAGTGATTTAATTTAGGATTTTGGTGACAATTTCCCCAGAGTATGGTGAATCATCCAAGATTAATTGGTTTTTTTTTCAACTTGCGTAAAGGATGTACTGAGATGATGCTTGCACACTACTGCTTAACGTTCTGTTGAAGGTATTTTACATCATTGGATTTATTAAGATTTTTTATTTAAATTTAATTAATTTGGTTATTAAATCTTTATCATGTGTTGGAGATTTTTCCCGGGATAGGGTTAGAGGTGTATTGGGAACCTTCCGGGGGTGTTTGGTCTCATTTCTAGTGTGATAAGAGTATCCAATAAGTTTTCCAATGTTATGACCAATTGGTTTAATTATGAAATTAATTAATTATGATATAATTAATTAATGAGATTTCATGACCTAGGTTAGAGGGTTCACTGTAAGTGGACCACACCCCATGGCTCGAGGTTTGGACAAATAGTTACGACTCGGTGAGTGTTTAGGAACTTATGCCCTATTGAATAAAACATTAATTTAATTATCAATTTCTAATTAATTTTAAATTGAACTTAAATAAATAAAGTGAATGATTTTCCATGGTTTAGGGTCTCGTGACAATGGGAAATGGTCAGGTGGTATTGGTTAGGTATCAACAAGGATGGTCAGTGTAATGTCCTGAAATTTCAATATATATTTTTTAAAAATTTTATGGAATTATTTCGAGACCACACACTTTGACGACACGTGATTCCGAGGCCCAGTGAGCCCGAAACGGGATTCTGAATTTTTTTTAAGATCATTTAAGTAAATGTGAGAGTGGGTTTTTCTAACTTTTAAACAGGTGCTCGGATCAAAGATTTGAGGGAACCGTTGAACTTGGAATGTTGGGATTTGCCTAGAAATGACTTAACTTTAACCGGAAAGGGTCATATGGAAAAGTTATTTTTAAGACTTTTCAGAAAATAATAAAATAACTTAAAATTTTATTTTATTTTCTCACCATTGAGAGGCAGACGATGACGTTGTGGTGCAACGGCAAGGAAAATTAAAGGAATCTTCTTAATGATTTGTTTTGTGAAGGCGTAACCGCTATGATGTTTCATAAATGAAACAGTGTAACGATGCAACTTCGTAGCATAACAAAAATGACGTGACATGTTTCCTTTTTATGGAATAATGCGTTGGAGAATTGAGGGTTAAACGATGGACAATTCTATGATGAACCATCGGTGAGTTTTATCTCCAACAAAGAATGAAGAACGTCGACAGAACATTAACAACTTCGACGCACCTCGAAGAACGGAGCCAGGAAGCAAAAAACGCCTTCGACTTCTTGAACCTTCATAGGCGGACCACTTCAACATCGAACTGCTTCGAGGTAGAGGTTTATTTGTTTTAATTTTACCTCATTATTCATTTTAAACGATGAACACGGATCAACCCACAAACAGGTTGATCAGTGGATAATCCATTCTTGTAGGTGGGTGATGTTTCTTGTGTTTTCTTTTTGGGATTGAATTATTTTTGTTGGAACATCATACCCAAGCCTCCCATGTTTTAAACTTATAATGTGAAGGGTGTGGACCAACATGAACAAGGCCTGACCCCCTCCTCCTTGTGCGTTCTTGGTTGAAGAACGTTCAAAATAGAGGCAAGGCAATTTTGAGGCCTTCGCAGGGAAGGCGACACCCTATGGAGGCTGTGGGAGAAATCAGCGTGAAGAACGGACCACCAGAGAAAACCTGGTGTTCTGCGGGTAGGTGGTGGCATGCCACGATGGCGTGCCGGGAGGAGCACCGGGGCTAGCCCAGGCCGCGGCGAGGGGACAAGGCCGCCGACTATGCCGGTGGTCGGTGGAGGTGGATGCGTCCCCTTGGCTACATTGGTGGAGCGACCCATAGCCTCGGGCTATCGGTCACAGAGGCATGCGATCATTGACCATATGTCCGGCCACATCGCAACCCGGCCACGGTCTCTTGACTGCGGCGGAGTAACGACCCCGCAATGAACCACGAGGCAAGCAGGGAGCCGGACGCAGGTTCCTTTCGCATCCCGGCCAGGCAGAAAACCGGTCTTCCTTCAATGGACTGGACCCACCCTAGAGGGTCGAGCCAGGTCTGAGTCGGGTTGGCGGACCTGGGTCTGGTCAGTGGACCCTGGACCGAGCCCGGACCCAACTGACCCCTTTTTGAAAAAACATCAATATCTTGTAAACCAGATGTCTAATTGACGAGCTATTTATAACATTGTAACCCTTGTGATAAGGAGGATATTTTGGAATAATCTGTATAGGATTTCATGGAGGTTGGAATTTGACAAAAGGCTTGAGGAGTGGTTATCCTGAGATCAAGTGTTCTATGTACGGAAACCCTGCAGTTGACTGAGACCTAAAGAATGCTGACAAGCGACCCTATGTGGATCAGATACTATGGCCCAATGAAAAGTAGCTTTTGTGCGACCTAGTAGGCCCATGGTGGGGAGCAGCTTTTGTGTGAATCGGCAGACCCATGGTACTCGATAGGAGGAGTACCTCAGTATGACCATAGATTAGTGGGAAGTGGCTTCTATGTAACCCTCCATGCCCACGGTGGGGAGCGGCTTCTGTGTGACCCAATATACCCACGATAACAATTAGGGTTGAGTACCACAATAGTCCTAAGGTTAGTGGGAAGCATATTATTTGTGACCTGGTAGGCCCACTGTACTCATAGAGGAGGAGTTCTCTTGTATCCCATGGTGTTCAATGATATGACTATTGGTTCTACTATCCTACTCTAGAATATACGTAGTGTGAGCTGTATTGCTTCGTGATCATGCTTGGTGATCATGATTTTTGGTTTGGTTATGGATTTCTTTGTGTTATTTCCTTTATTGTTTTGGTGTCCCTACTAAGTATTTTTTTACTCTCCCCTGCACGGGCTTCACCCACACGTGTTGTGTCTGGTGCAGACTACCACTGCCTCGACGGAGGACTCAGTGGCCCAGGACCAAGTGGTGCCCAGTGAGACAAGGCAGATGGGATTTACTTCTATGACTTCCAACAGTTACTCTATACTGACCCATCAGGTGGGGTTTTTAGTGGATGGATATCAAGAGTTCCTTTTTTTACTTTCCTATTTTCCAGTTAGTCTTTTGTTGGGTTTTTCTTCTGGACCATTTGAATTTCATTTACTTGTACTTAGTGGTTATTTATAGTGTAATTCTTGTTTACTTTTCCATCTTTAGGACATGGTTGTGTGTGTATGTGTATAGGTATTCAGGAAAATGCCTCCCACTTTCAAGTTGACGCCTTCGACGCTAGTTTCCAACCCATGGCCTTCAGAAGTCGGGCTTGGGGTATGTTACGGCACAAGCCCCGGGGGTTGGGTCGTGAAAAAGTGGTATCAGAGGTGGTCGGTTCTACCTCATAGACTGACAGTCTATTTTTTTTTTGTTTTGGGGAAAAAGTGTTCAATGTTTCGAGTTTGGATTTTAGATTTGGGGAGTCCAGTGTCGGTGCGGCGGCCGACGTATCCATATACCAAGACCCTAAATTCTTCTCTTTGACTCTATACATGAAAACACTGGTTGCATAAGTTTCTCCTTATGGTCTTCTTGAATAAGAGTCAGCTCACTTGGTATAATCTTCTGACCGTGGTACATCTTGATCTATTTTAAGATTCCTCCATGCAGATAACCAACTAGAATTCTGATACATGATTGTGTAGACATCCCACCCAGTGATGATGTGTTGGTTCAGAGACTAGTCCTAGAGATGGCCCCATAGGGTGGTGCACTGGTGTTGCCACCACCCATTGATCATCAGTTACTACCTACATTACCGGTAGAGGACACACGCAAGCTCAGTGCCTTGCATGAGTTTTAGAGACAGAGACTTCCCTGGTTTAGGGGAGAGATATATCCTCAGATCTCTGATGACTGGCTAGAGGTAGTGACATGGGTCTTTCGCTTATTGAGGACACCACTTGAACAGATGGAGATCTTAGCTACAAACCTTCTTCAGGGCTCGATAGGGGGATGGTGGGGCCTGATGATTCAGACTCATGATGAGGTGACCCTATCTTGGGATGACTTTGAGTGTCTTTTCTGGGAGGAGTTTTTCCCTATGACTTTGCACTCTATGAACATTTAGGAGTTTCTTCACTTGCAGCAGGGTAGCATGTCAGTGGATGAGTACTCTGTGAGGTTTACACACATCTCCCACTACTCCACAGACATGGTGCACGGCCCTTTATTTAGGGCCTGTACCTTTGAGTAGGGACTCATATGGGAGATCAAGGAATCCATGGTGTCTCTCATCAACCCCACTCCGGCTAGAGTGTTGGAGAGAGCCATTCTTGTAGAGAGATTCTTTGAGGAGTAGGTGCTGATGACCAGATCCACCAACAAACATTATGTGGAATATTCTTCAGTAGTGAGCAGCAGGTAGTTAACGAGGGGACCCAAGAAGGTCAAGTCTTTCAAGGAATGACCCCAGGACTCGGGGTCGGTAGTACAGGGCTCCCATAGTAGAGGGATTAATAAGGGAACCAAGATGTGCTTCATGTGTAGCGGGCAGGGACACATGGCTCATGATTGCCCGACCCGCCGCACAGACGATCATCAAATGATCGAGTGACCGCCAAGTAAGAGACTTAGGTTCGAGCAAGGAGGTCCGTAGGGTAGAAAAAATGGTAGGAGAGCAGGCCGAGTGTCAGACAGTGGATGATGATTGAAGGTGTTACCACCACCACCCCTAGGTGGTCCACCAAGGGCTCAGGGAGCCGGTAGATAGGGATGAGGACAACTTCAGGAAATAGAGGCCTATGACCACAATGCTCTAGAGATGATTAGAGGTATTATCTGTGTCATCTCCACCTTATATACATTTCTTATAGACATAGGTTCTAGTCAGTCTTTCCTTTCCACAGACCTCATTTGAGGCTTGAAGATTTAGGTGGAGCTGTTGGCTTGATCCTTACATTTAGAGACTCCTATAAGAGGGTATTCGAAAATTAAACATTGGTACCAACAGTGTGATCTTACTCTAGGAGGCGATAAATTTGGATGGGATATCCTAATAGTAGCATCGAGGCCTTATGACTCCATCTTGGGTATGGACTGGTTATCCACATTCTATGCTCAGATAAACTATTTTAGGTGCAAAGTGTGGTGTGCCTGTGAGGATGGGACTAGGTTTTCCTTCACCGGTGAGAAGTGAAACTTTTCAGCATAGGATGTACTTTCTCTGAGGAGGGTGTAACCGATCACTCACCAGTTATCTATCCTCACCCTTGGTTTTGTGGAATAGAGGAGTCCGAGCTTTCCTATATTGGTGGACGAGTATGAGGATGTCTTTCCTAAGGATGTTTTGGGACTACCTCCTGATAGGTAAGTAGACTTATTCATCAACCTATACTCCAGGATGGCACTAATATCCACACCGACATATCGAATGGATCCCATGGAGCTTTTTGAATTGAGAGTACAACTAGAGGACTTGTAGAAGAAGGGGTTCATAAGGCCCATCGTTTCACCATGGGCAACCCCAATGCTATTTTCCAATAAGGCAGATAGGATCTTGAGGATATTCATGGACTTTCATCACCTGAACCAGGTGACCGTGAAGAATAAGTATCCACTTACAAGGATTGATGACCTCTTTGACCAGCTTAAGGGAGTGAGGTGGTTCTCAAAGATCAACCTCACATCAGGCTATCATCAACTTCAGGTACGGAATGAGGACGTATCGAAGACAACCTTTAGATGTCGGTATGACCACTATGAGTTCTTTGTGATGCCATTTGGCATGAACAATGCCCTAGTAGTGTTCATGGGACTCATGAACAAGATATTCTAGCCTTACCTTGATCATTTCACGGTGGTCTTCATTGATGACATCTTAGTGTACTCAGTGTTGGAGGATGATCATGCTACACACCTGTGAATAATCCTGGATACACTCTGAGAGCATCAACTTTATGGTAAGCTCTAAAATTGCTAGTTTTGGATTCGAGAGGTCCACATTCTGGGACATGTCATCTCAGAGGATGGAGTTGTAGTGGATCCAGTGAAGATAGAGGTAGCGCTTTCTTGTGATCCACCCAGGAGCATGACTAAGGTGCATAGTTTTTTAGGGTTGGCTGGATACTACTGAAGGTTCATGCCTGAATTTTCTAGAGTAGCATCAGATTTATCAGCCTTGACATGGAAGAGACAACCCTTATTGTGGATGAAGAAGCACTATAAGAGTTTCCAAGAGTTGAGGTAGAAACTAACGAGTGCCCCAATCTTGAGACTACCAGAAGAGGGTGTTGGGTATGTAGTTTTCTATGATGATTTAGAGACTAGATTGGGTTGTTTCCTAATGCAGGAGTAAGCAGTGATCACATAAAAATCATGGCAGTTGAGGAAGCATGAGAAAAACTATTCGACACATGACCCAGAGTTAGCAGCTGTGGTCTTTGCCTTGAATATGGGGAAACACTACTTGATGGGTGAACGATTTACTGTATACTTCAACCACAAGAGTCTAAGATATATCTTATCAAGAAGGAAATAAACTTGAGACAGTGGCGATGGATTGAGTTCCTCCAGGACTATGAATTTGAGATAGTCTATACTCCTGGGAAGGGGAACGTGGTGACAAACATGCTCAGTAAGAGGTCCAGTTTACAACTGCTGAGTGAGGTGACAGAGCAGCTAGGCTTGATGCAAATATCCTTCGTGGATGGTGATGGAGTAGCATACCTTCAGTTAATGACTGTAACTCCACATCTCTTATAGAAAGTTAGGGAGGTACAACTTTTGGATGCTAACTGCAAGGATTGATGTGCTCAGTTATCCTCAGGACAAGCTCCAGATGGATTTTTGATAGGTGGGGAGCATGTCATCATTTTCAGAGGACACACCGTAGTACCAATAACGTTATGGGGGGAGGTATTGAGGGAGTTCCATACATCCCCTTTGGTGGTACATCCTAGTGTGGTGAAGATGTACTAGGACCTCTGACGTCAGTACTAGTGGCCAAGGTTGAAGAAAGTGGTGGCAGAGTTTGTTTCACGATGCCTCACTTGTCAGCAAGTGAAGGCTGAGCATCAGGTCCCAATAGGATTAGCACAACCACTTGAGGTACCAGAGTGGAAATGGGATGGTATCTCGATGGACTTTGTGATAATATTCCTATGCAAATCCATGATCCATGATTCTATCTAGGTGATTGTTGACCAACTCACCAAGTCAGCTCACTTCCTACCCACCTGGGAGCAGGGATCGGTAGAGGGATTGGGATGCCTCTACATCTAGGAGATAGTGCGTCTTCACGGGGTTCCTTCGATGATCGTCTCAAACTGTGATGCATGATTTATATCTTGGTTGTGGAAGGGATTACTAGAGGCATTTGGGACTCTGCTGCGCTTGAGCACAACTTTTCATCCCCAGATGGGTGGTCAGACAGAGCGAACCATACAGACCTTGGATGAAATGATTCATGCCTACGTCCTTGATTTTGGTCGTAGTTGGGAGGACCACCTACCACTGGTGGAGTTTTCATACAACAACAACTATCACTCCAATATTGGAATGGCATAGTTTGAGGCCTTTTATGGATGGCCATGCAGATCACCTCCATGCTGAACAGACACAGGAGAGTTAACACTCATGGGTCCAAAGTTGGTATGGGATACCACTGAGAATGGGAAGATCATCCAGGAGCAGATGATTACTGAACAGAGTAAGCAAAATTCATATGTTGATAGGAGGTGGAGACCCTTGGAGTTTGAGGAGGGAGACTATGTTTTCCTTCGGGTATCACCCTGACGAGGATTGCAGAGATTTGGCTGGGGCAACAAGTTATCTCTGAGGTTCATCAGACCTTTTCAGATCCTAAGCAATGTTGGAGAGGTGGCATACCGCCTAGATCTTACCCCATAGATGAACTGGGTGCATGATTTTTTTCAAGTGTCGTAGCTGAGGAGGTATGTGCATGATCCATCACACATCCTCGACTGGGGTGAGCTGGATATTGGCGATGGGGCGACGTTTTCGGAGTTCCTGATAGAGATATAGGATCGACAGAAGTAGGTCCTTTGTGGATGGTCGATTCCTCTAGTGCACGTTCGGTGGCAGCATGAGAATCTTCAGGAGAGCACATTAGAGCGGGAGGATTAGATTCATGATCAGTACCCCCATCTATTTGATTAGCCCTTATTTTGGTTTTTGGGGACATAAAGACCTAAGGTGGATAGAATGTATTGTACATGAATTTCCATATTTTTTTTAAATTTTATGGAATTATTTTGAGACCACAAACTTTGATGACATCTGATTCTGAGGCCCGGTGAGCCCAGAATAGAATTTTGAACTTTTTTTAAGATCATTTAAGTAAACGTGTGGGCAATTTTTATAACTTTTAAACCAATGCTCGGATCAAATATCCGAGGGAACTGTTGAACACAGAACGCTAGGATTCACCTAGAAAGGAATTAACTTTGACTGAAAAGGGCCGGACAAAAAAGTTATTTTTCTTACTTTTCAGAAAACAATAAAATAACTTAAAAAGTTATTTTATTTTATTTTCTCACCATTGAGCAGTGGATGACGATGCTGCGATGTGGCAATGAGGAACATTAATGAAAGTTCTTTAATGAATCATTTTTTAAAAGCATAACCGCTATGCTGTTTCATAAATGAAACAGCATAATGATGCAACATCACAACATAACAGAAATTCTGTGACATGTTTCCTTTTTATAGAATAACGTGTTGGAGAATTGAGGGTTAAATGGTGGAAAATTATCTAACAAACTACCGGTGATTTTTCTCTCCAATGAAGAATGAAAAATGCTGGAGGAACATTAAAAACTTCTACGCACCTCAAATAACGGAGATGAGAAGCAATGAATACCTTCGACTTCTTAAACCTTCATGGGAGGACTGCTTCAATGTAGAACTACTTTGAGGTAGGGATTTATTTGTTTTATATTTTCCCCATTCTTCATTTTAAACGATGAACGCGGATCAACCCACGAATAGGTTGATCTGAATATCATCCATTCTTTCGGGAGGGTGATATTTCTTGTGTTTTCTTTCTCGGATTAAATTATTGTTGATGTAACATCATACCCAAGCCTCACATGTTTTAAACTTCTAATGCAGAGGATGCGGGCCGACATGAACAAGGCCTAACCCCCCTCCAACTTGTGTGTTCTTGGTTGATGAACATTTAAAATGGTTGAAAGGAAATCTCAAGGCCTACGTAGGGAAGGTGACACCCCACGAAGGCCATGGGCACAAGTGGCATGAAGAACGGACCACCAGAGTAGACCCAGTGGCCTGCAGAATACTCTGCTGGTGCATTGACACTGGCGGTGGTGACCACTGGTGGGTGGCAACGAGGCGACAAGGTCACCGGATATGACGAAGATCGGTGGAGGCATACATGGCTCGTAGCCGCGTCGGTGGAGCGCCCCACAACCAAATTGGTGGAGAGGCCTACAACTGCGTTCCATAGGTATCGAAGGCATGCAGTCTTTGACCGCATGTGGAAATATGGGATGACCAGATTGTCTAGCCGTGTCACAGTTAGGCTGCAGTCACTTGACCGCGGTGGATAAATGACCCCACGGTTAACCACAAGGAGAGTAGGGGGCTGGATGCAGCTTCCCGCCGCGTCCCGACTAGGAAGATAGGGCAGGGCACATGCTGGACCCTCCCCAATAGGCCGAACCTGCCCCAATGGGCCAGACCATCCCCAACGGGCCAGACCCACCCCAACGGGCCGAACCCACCCCAATGGGCCAAACCCATGGCCCAACCAACCAAACCCAGGCTAGGCTGGGTCTGGGTCGGGTCGCTCCGATCGGGTCAGACTGGGCCCAAACCCAACCAGACCCTTTTTGAAAAAACATTAATATCTTGCAAACCGGGTGTCCGATTGATGATCTATTTGTAGTGTTGGAACCCTCGTGATGAGGAATATCTTTTGGAATTTTCTATAGAGGATTTTATGGAGGTTTTAATTTTATGATTGACTTGATAAGCAGTTCTCCAGAGATCAAGTGTTCAAAGTATGGAAACCCGGTGGTTTGATGAGACTTAAAGACTACTGACGAGAGACCCTGTGTAGATCAGATATTATGGACCAGTGGGAAGCGACTTCTGTGTGATCTAGCAGGCCCATGGTAGTGAGTAACTTCTGTGTGACCTAGCAGACCCACAATACTCGATAGGATGAGTACCTCTGTATGGCCATAGATTAGTGGGAAGCGACTTCTGTGTGACCCGACATGCCCACAGTGGGGAGAGGATTCTGTGTGACCCATCTTACCCATAATACTCATTAGGGATGAGTACCACAATAGTCTTAATGTTAGTGGGAAGCGACTTCTATGTAACCCAGCATGCCCACTGTACTCATAGAGGAGGAGTTCTCCAGCAACCCATGGTGTTCGACGATGTGACTAATGGTTCTACTATCTTACTCTAGAATATACCTAGTGTGTGCTATCTTGCTTTGTGATCATGCTTGGTAATCATGATTTTTGGTTTGGTTGTGGATTGCTTTGTGTTCTTTCCTTTATTGTTTTGGGGTCCCTACTGATTATTTTATTACTCACCCCTGCACGGGCTTCACCCGCACGTGTTGTGTCTGCTACATACGATCATCGCCTCGACGTAGGACTCGGTGGCCCAGGACCTGGTGGTACCCAGTGAGACCAGGTAGACAAGACATACTTCTACGACTTCCAGTAGCTACTCTGTATTGACCCATTAGGCAGGGTTTTTAGCAGATGTATATCCATATTTCCTTTTGTAATTTCCTGTTTTCCAGTTATTCTTTTGTTGGGTTTGTATTCTGGCCCATTTTACTTTCAGTTGTACTTGTACTCAATGATTATTTAAAGTGGAATGCTTGTTTACTTTTCCAACTTTTGGACGTGGTTGTGTGTGTGTGTAGGTATTCAGGAAAATGCCTCCCACTTGTAGGTTAATGTATTCGGCGCTAGTCGCCAACCCCTAGCCTTCGGGAGGTGGGCTTGGGGTATGTCACAACATGGGCCTAGAGGGATGAGTCATGACAATCAGGTAGTAAATTAAAGAAGGAAAATGTTTCAAATGAGGTAGATGGTCCCTATGCATAACCCTATGGTATGTAAATTTTTATTTATGCATTCAATATGACACGATGTGTGGAATCACCACTAGTGATGAATAATCTTATTCAATTGAACGAACTGTTTAATAAATATTAAATGAATTGTTTATATTTAAACTAAAATGTCTATGAATGACATGAGTAAGATGTCAAGGAACCTGACGAGCCCTTGAGCACTAACTGAAAATCCTAACCATTGATGAACAAGAATTTAATTATAATCATGTATCTTATCATATATGAATCTCCTAAGAGGTGAATAATAAATAATCATGTGAACATAGCAGACTTGATAATTTCCCATAGACCCCTTGAGTAGGGATGAGTTATGAATTGGGATAATTGGCCACAATCAGCCTTATGGAATTGCAATATGCCTTAGAGCCTTTGGGCTAAATGAGTTGAGCATGATATGAATGAACATAGAGGACCTAGATATGTGCCTTAGAATTTTCCTTGGGTTGGGAGTAATGAAAGACTAGTTAGGGATAGCCTTGGATGTCACCTTAGAACCAAGTATTAGACTGATTTAGACTTAGATGTATAACTATAAAAACCCCAGTTTGAGGTCATTAACCATTATTTTATGTATTTTAAGTATATAAAGTGTTGGGGTTAATTTTGGGAGAGTTTTAAGAACTTTTGGAGTGTTTTGGGGCTTTTATATAGGTGTACGATTGGTGCACGGTTTGGAAAAACTATACAGAAACCATGCACAATAAAAAAACGGATAAAGGGAAGGTGCACGAGTGGCACATGGTTTTAAAAAACCATGTGAAATCCTATGATAAATCGTGTGGTGTTGAGCATATATTAGATAGTGAGTTTTGGAATGGTTGGTGAATTGTTTTAAAACTGTACAAGACAACCATGAGAGGTCTCCATTAAGGTAGAGGAAAGAGTATGGTTAGCACACTGTTTGACTAACTGTGCGACTAAACCACGTGCGGGTAAAAATTTATATCCTTAAATTGTAGATCTAAAAAATTTTCACCTTTAAAGGATTCTATTTTTCCCAAAAATGGCCCTAAATCAGGATTTCTCTCTCTCAAAGTTTGGAGAACCTCTCCCCATCAAATTGGAAGTGATCTGGAGCCATTCCTTGGTGCGTTGAAGCTCGATTCTTGTTGTATGTGATCATTATTGATAGTTTTCTTAGATATACTTCTCCCTTTCTATAGATTTCTTATATTTACCTCCCCTATGGGAATATCTAAGGTTTTGGATTCCAAATATGTTTAGATTTGGCTTGGTTTATGATAGGGGAAGAGATATAATGTGGGTTCATGGAGATTTAACCTGATTTTGTTGGTGTTCTTCATGTCATTCTTCATTTTTCCATAAAACCCAAGGTAGGTGGCTTCACTCTCGACTCATCTATTTATAACTTGAAAGATTAGTTTCAAATTAGCTAAATTTCTTGATATTTATTGTGAAATTATGGTGCAATGCATGTTATAAATCCTATTTTGTGACGATTTATGGTTTTTGGTGAAATTGTGGAATCGTGGTAATTGGTTGTGTAAAGTGCATTGGTTTCTTGATTTTAAAATGTTTATTTTAAAATATGGATTTGATGGATTTTTTTTTGAAATGTCTTGTTGGAAAGGTTTTCAATAAAAAGGATGTTTTATTGAAATGGTTTGAAATAGTTTGGTTGAAATGGTTTCAACATACATGGTTTTTGTGTGAGTTCATGTTTGACATGCCCCTAAATAAGGGACATGTACCAGTGTGGTACTAGGGACGTGACCCTGGATCAGGGGCATGTGTCAGTGGGACACAAGATGATTGGATGAGAGACCGATCATGAGTATGGAACTATCAAATAGGCATGCAAGTGTGGGTGTGTTGTGAACCATGGAATTAGTATGCCAAAAATAGCATGTTAAATGATTTAAATAATTGTTTATGCACTTTCCTTGGAAAACTATTTTGACGTGAACTGGTTGGATTTGACATAAATTTTGAAACTATTTTAAATTTGTTTTATATAAATTGTTTTATATAATATGCTAACATGTTCTATCCTAGTGGTGTGAGTTTGGAATTCATTGGAAAAAACCTACTGAGTTTTAGTACTCACCCCTACTTTGGCACTTTGGTAATTTTGCAGATATCGTCTATTGAGATATAGGTAAAGGTAAATTATCACACATCTTTAGTACTACTTCATGATAATTGGGATTTTTTATGGATTTGGAGCTTGAATAATGTGTAGATTTGAAGTCATGTAGCTTTCTTTGAGTTTTAATAGTTTTCCTTCTGCTTTTAACTTTTATGTTAGTTTGTCTTCCGCTGTGGTACTATTTGGTTAGTTTTGATATAAATTAAATGTTTGAGTTATCTTTATTTTTTTTTATCATGCATCATGTAGTTTTTATGTGGTTATGGTTTGTTGGTTGGTTGTTTATTTTCAAAGGTAAAAACATTCCCCAAATTGTAAATGAAGACCTCGACATTTATTTCTAGTCTTTGGCATCTTGGTGATGTCACTTAAGGCCAAGTAACCTTCCACCACCTTCTCAAGCCAATGAGAAGGGGTGGGATGTTACAAGTGGTATCAATTTTTTTGGGTCCAATTTTTTTTTTGCATAACACCCCAATATTTAATACTTTGTTATCTCTTCAATATAATTCAATAACTTGTGCTACACACAACAACGAGTTTGAGCGCACCACGACTTTCCAAACTAGCCATTCAAAAACCGGTTATGAAGAGTATTAACTGCATTTTGAATTTTATATATATCCTATATAATTTTAACATTCATATTTTGTGTTTCTTAGACATAATACAAGGAAAAATTCAATTTTTCAAATAAAAGAAGTATTTTAAAAAAAATGCAATTTTACCGCATATTTATGGAGAATCCTTTTTAAAACAAATATTTGAAAATTTTATATATTCAATTTAATGAAATTAAATTCTTCTTTAGAATCAAGACATAAAAATTTAGTTTGTATAAATTTTTGGTACTTTTCTGATAACTTTTATATTTTGATGAATAGTGAAAAATACTATGTTTTAATTGAAAACAACTTTTTTTAATTTAAAAAATTTATAGTGATAAATTATGAATTTGAATAGTTTTTAAGTATAATTAGATTATATTTTTATCATTTAATACAATTTAGTTCGTTATAACTAATTTCACATTTAAATTTGACATAAACACATGTTAATATTTTGATAGTTTTTACTTTTTAAAAAACCCGCTTTTTGGTTTTGACAACGGGAATTAATTTTAAATTAGTAAATGAAACTTATATGTTTTTAATTTGGTAAAATAGACTTCATTTTTGAATTCATAATATCAAAATTATCTTAGGGTGAATTTTTGGTATTTTTCTAAAAACTTTGAATTTTTGATGAATAGTGAAAAACACTGCGTTATTATTTAAAATTGACTTTTTATTTAAATAATTATTTATTTTATTTAAATTCATTTTAAGTAAAAATAGATATATAATACCTATATAATTTCAATTTAATTCATTGGAGTGATTTTATAATAAAATTAGACGTATAAAATTTTATTGAACCTTTTAACCTCTTTTACCCACCTTCCATGAGCATTTGAAAATTTCATAAAACTTAATTTTACCACTTCTGTCAGTTTAATTTCAAAAATCCAAGAGACACAGTTGATATAAGTAGGTAAAATTTTGTTCAATAAGATGAAAATAATTTTTGATGAATAGTAACTTTTGACTTTTATTTACCACGGTTAAAAGTAAATAGGGTAATTAAAGGTAAAAATGATATTATAATTACCCTAACACATGTCCTAATTCTATTGGATAAGTGTAATTTGACAAAAAACAACCTTAGAAATAAAATATGATCCTTTAGGTCCACTTGGATTAGATTAGGACATTTATTATTAATTTATTTAAAGAAGAGTTAAAAGTGTTAAATTCAAAGTTTAATAACTAAACCATTTTTAATATAGGGTTCTAAATAAGATAAATTCAACTATAAATATTCATTAGAAAGATAAAAATATTTCCTACATCATGTTATTTTATTTATAATTTTTAGACATTAAATAATTAAATTTATTTATGACATAATGATGATGTAGTAATTACCTTATTAATGAAAGAATCAAATAAACATAATTATAAATATTAAAATAAATATAATTTCAAAGTTTTTATGACATCCACAAATTTTATAGGTGAATATTACATTTTAGGGTTGATTCAATGTATCTTTTTCGAAGTAATCATGTTTTGATGACTGTCACAAAAACCAAATACCAAATGGTGTCACAATTGACATAAATTAATTTTTAAAACAAATACTATATTATTGGTTGATATAATATTCCTGAACTTGAGGTTATCTGGGAATTTTAGAGTAAGTTTATTAACCATATAGTGTAAGAATACAAGAAGACATGGTAAAAGTTAAACTATTTATCTAAGAGTTAAATCTAAAAGATAAGGTTACCATTGTAACCTAAACTTTTCTAAAACCTATTGGTTGAGAGGATTTCGACTCATAACCACCTAAGGTTAAAAATAAATTCATTTAGAGCCATTATAAACCGAATATTACTGTATAATAAATTAACATTTTAATCTTTTCCGAAAGTGACCCTCACCCCTCTTCTGAAAGGGCACTTACCCTTCTCTCAAAATCACACCTCCAAAGCCATTTGGCTCGACCAACCCCTATCCAAATATCCTACAAACTTCCCTAAAATGAACCTAGAGTCCTTACTTTGATCATAAAGGTAACCTAAGGAGCCATTTTGATCAACTCAAAAGGAAATGCCCGAAGAAGAGGTAATAATTTCACCACCATCTTTCAAGTTCCTTTCTTCTTACACTTCCTCTTTCTTTGTTGTTTCCATACCAAAATAATAACTCCAGTACCTCCTACATACTGTGATGTTATTATAAATATTCTACAACCATATTCATTATTCTATCCATCTTATGAATGATAATGTCACCATGCGTGCGTATGTACGGTTTACCGTCTCCACGTCGTGGTGTAATTTTTTATTCAACACTATGTTATTTGGATGGATATAATGATGAGTAATATGTATATAAATAATAAAAATAACATGCTAATGTATCTATAAAATTAATATACCATCCAATTCTACATCTTTTAATCATTAAGGAAATGACATCATCGCTCGTGTGTACATACGGCTTACCGTCTCCACGACACGATGAAATTCATTTCTATATTCATCATTCAACGATGATTATAAAAATATATATTATTAATATGTATGTAATATATGAAATAATAATTCTACTGAATATATATATATATGTATGTACTTACATATATCTTATTCACTTACTTCCATTCAATACAATATGAAAACGGAAACAATGTTTATGCGTACATAAGGCCTACCATCTTCATAAATGGTGTTTTACATTTCATATATCTATATTCTATACATATTAATATTCTAACTATATATGATATATAAATCACGTGTTATATTATAGAAGTATTTAAATCATGATCTAAATTATATGATCAAAAATAACAAGTTAAAATACGTACGATAAAGAAAGCGATTATTACCCAAAATGTTAATTTAACATGGAAATAATTATTAAATGAGTAGTATAAAGTCATAAATGAATCATGTATGATATAATAAATATAAATATGGTTCTGTTATAATTTAATAACACACTATGTTCATTATACATGAGGTTAAACGTACCATCGACCAAAGGAAAGTGCAAGGTAAGAGTTAATTTCGCTATCTATTTATTATCCGAGGTTGTTTTTACGTAAGTATCTACCTAGAAATATTTATTATCCATGTCCATGTTTTATAAAAGATTTTTCAAAGGGATTATTTTTAAGGGAATTTTTACAAAAACATCATTTTAAATGTTTTAAAGCTTTATTCTTCTAAACCTTTCTCATTAATGTCTATGTTTTCAAAATGGTTTTAAGGATTTATTTATATGGACATGATTTTTTAAAATGTTAATTCCTTTCAAAAGTTTCAAAGTGGTATGGGAAAATTTTATTCAAAACTATATTTTAAATGAATTACTTTATATGACTTTTAAATTATTTCATGAAAAAGGGATATTTCTCTCAAATATTTTTACTTACCATTTTCAACTATGTCAACATTCTTTATAGGATATTATTCTTGATCGAGGTTGATTTATTATGATACAAATCTTCCATATTTTATTGAAGGTTTTGTGATATGTTTGACTGTGGATGTGTTATTTTTATACCATCCATGGTTTATGGATAAAGTATTGACATTTTGTATGCTAGTTTTAATACAAATGTTTATGTTATGTTTAAAACTTTTCATATGAGGAATGTATTGGACTTATTAAGTGATGGGAGGAGCCCGCTATGGATCCTCGATGCATCGGTAGGTCTCATGAGACAAACTAGTGTCCTGGCACAAGGCCTTGACAAAATCTTTTTTGTAGTCTTGGCTTGAGGCCTTGACTATGTGGTTATGAAGTCTGGCATTATGCATTCCATCATTATGAAATTGTATATTGATATTACATGTGATTATTCAACTAGTAGAATATCCATGTGAATAAGTAAATGGAATTATTTGGTTTATATTTTCCATATTATGCTTAATTTTAAGTTTAAAATGCTTTTGTTTTAGTCTTATACACTGCCTTAAATGTTTATGCTTATTTATGAAAGTTTCCGCTATATTGTTATCCTTACTGAGCATCCGAGCTCACCCCTTTCTTTGTTTTATTTTTCCCAGGATAAGAAGAAGTATATTATGACTGACATGTAGGGATAGTCTAATGGATATAAATGTAGTCAATGGAGACAATGTTGTTTTTTTTCATTTTATAATGTAATGTAACGTTCATGTATGTAATCTATTTTTCAAGACTTCTAAACTGATCAGTCCTTCGGGACTTGATTCCTTGTAATCATGCCAATGTATTAAAATAATGCACTGAATCTAGGTAACTGTGGTCAGTGCATTATAGTTTGAGATAATTGGTATCATTTTGGTCCTTCTGAATATCTTTCTAGAACAAGTGGTATTTTACTTGGTATTGGGTGTCCATCTTGGAGTTGAATTCATTCCTAGTTATTCCTTGACTTGGGATCATAGAAAGGAGTAGGATTTCTGGGATTTAAAATGTAGATCATAAAAATACGTAGCTAACCTTTTTTTTGTTGAACTTCAAGTTACCAGGGAGTTGGGTACATAAGTGTTTTGGAAACCCTTATAGGATTCGAATATCATTTTCATGGGTTTATACAATGAGATGAGCATAACATGTATTAGATGAATGACTTCCCATTAAGAGTGTATACATAATTTTGAATAATGATTTTTTTTAAAAGTGTCTTTTTTTGAAAATTGTTAAAGTTTTTTTAAATTTTTGATTTTGAAAAAGGCATGAAATGGTGATTTTGAAAATGGATCAGTTTTCAAAACAATGGTGAATGTTTTCAAAAATAGTTGAACTTGGAAAAAGTTTATTTTTGAAAGCAATGTTCTGGTACAATGCTGTAATAGAATTGAAAATTTTTAAGCCTTCAGTTAATAGATAGAGAGACTTATGGCGTTTTTTCTCTACATAGAAATGGCACTTGGTAGGTGTTGTAGAAATAAATCGGAAGAAGCTACGAAAAACATGGTTGCAAATGAGCCCCAGGTGAACCAAAAACTAGTTCAGAGTATCATCCAAGAATTTTAGGCTATGGACATAGGGAACCAGAGTGATGATCCAAGAAAAGTGGATCATTTCGTCTAGTTCTATAAGTAGAATCCACCCATATTTCAGGGTGATTCAAAACTATAAAAAGTGGAGGTGTGGCTAAATAGGATGAATTGTATCTTTGATTTCATAATCACGCTAGAAAATATGAAAGTTAATCTAGTGAAATATATGCTAGAGCATCTTGCACGACAATGGTGGGATTTAGTAGTTCATGATAAATTAGACCAAGGCCTCTCATGAGATGATTTTGAAGAATTATTCAAAAAAAATTATATCCTCACATGTTCAAGATTTAGAGAACAACATACTTCTTCAGCTTGAAGTAGGAAAACCTATATTTTATATATTATGCGGCTAAAATTGAATAATTCAGTGTGCTTTTCACCTGAAGTTGCTGCTAGTTCATCGTTGAAGGCACAAATCTATGAATCAGGGCTGAGATGGGAGATTAACTCGAAGATAGTTGTGCTTTGTATTACAGATTATACATCGATAGTGAATAAAGCTATGGTGGATGAACGAAACATATCGGGATCTATGAGAGGATGAATTATATTGATACCCACATGAAATGGTGGGAACTCTAATGCTTGGAGCAAGTGGTAGAGGGATATCTATTTCCAAGGTGGGAGCATAAACCAAAATCAAATGACTGGACTGGTGAACCTTCCTCAATGACCCAAGAGCAAAGAAGGATTTTTACAATGTGGTTTGCTTGATCACATGAAGCGAGAGTTTACTATACAACCTAGTGCATGCCACAACTACAACCATATGGGGAATCTTTAGTGCTATTGTCACAGTTCTTTGAGGTCAGGTGCTCAAGACACTTCTCAGGTGTTTCAGAAATCATATAATTCAACGGGGTTAGGGAAACATAATCAATATCATCAGTAGAATGGATTTAGAAATGGTGATTCTAGAAATACCATAAATCCTTAGGTAGGGAAATATCAATAGGGAAACAAGGAGTAGACTATTGTGAGAAAGCAATTATATGGAGCTGAACATGTTATGTTGGATGAGCAGTGTGGAACATATTTGGTGAGAGGTATGATTATTTTTAATTCTACCCTTATATAATTTCTATTTGATACTAGTTCATCGTATTCCTTTATTTCTTCTCATACTGTTAATTTCCTGAGTTTAAAATTTGATATGATTCTCTATGTGATAAAACTCCAGACTTCTCTTGGGAAAAGAGAATGTAGAGCCTTTATACGTAGAGCATGTTCTATAACTATTGATGGAGTTGAGATGAAATGGGATTTCCATATGCTGGAGATGAATTTATATGATTTAATTCTAGGCAAGGATTGGTTGAAAACGTTTAAGGATCACATCGACTGTTATAGAAGAACAATTAGTTTCACAACTGAGGATAGCACCAAGCATATCTTTAGAGGATAAATGAATGTAAAGACAGGTGCAATGAGCTTGTTGGAACCAATAGTGGGAAATATCTCTTACCAGTTGGTGGTGTCGACTTTGTCATCAAAGAAAGATATTGAGAATATCAATTTCTCAACAATGGTGGATTAGTTTCCAGATGTGTTTCCCGAAAATTTCTCAGGGTTTCCATTAGTAAGATTAGTGGAGTTTATGATTGAACTTCTCTCAGGGACCAGTCCTATCTAAATTACATCTTATAGTATGGAACCAACAAAATTAAGGTAGTTGAAAGTGCAGTTGGAGGATCTTAAAAGTAAAGGTTTCATTCCGCCGAGCACATATCCGTGGGAAGCACCAGTTTTGTTTGTCAAGAAGGCAGATGGAACTCTTCGACTTTGTGTCAATTATCATAATCTTAAACAAGTTATGATAAAGAATCAATATCCAATCCCACACATTAATGATCCATTCGATCAATTGAGGCAAGCTTAGTGGTTCTATGAGATTGAATTACAATCAAGATATCACCAATTGCGAGTTCAAAAGAAGGATATTTTGATGAAATATTTCAGAAGAAGATATGACCATTATGAATATGTGGTAATTTATTTTGGTCTTATGAATGCACCAACATTATTTATGACATTAATGATTCATATATTTTATATATATCTGGATTCTTTTATTGTTGTGTTTTTGAACAACATATTAGTGTATTCAAGGATAAGGGATGAGTATGAGAAACACTTGGTGATAGTGTTGGGAATCTTAAAGGATCATCAGTTGTATAAAAAACTATAAAAGTGTGATTTTTGGATACAATAGGTACATTCTCTTGGATATTTTCTATTTGAAAAGGTGTTTCTATTGATCAAGAAAAGATAAAGGTCGTTATCTCTTGGAAACCACCAAAGAACATCTTCAAGATACATAACTTCCTCAATCTATCTGGTTATTACCGAAGCTTTGTTCATGACTTATCATAAATAGAGTTTCCTATGAGAACTTTGAAAAATAATAATGTTTCATTCCAATAGGATGAATAATGTCATAAGTCTAAGAGATAAAGGTTCACCATACATCTGCACCAATCTTGATATTTCCAGAATCAAGACAAGGGTACGTGGTGTATTGTGATGCTTCAGGATTAGGGTTGGGATGTGTTCTCATGCAGTGATACCATGTTGTGGCTCATGAATCAAGTTATTTATGAGTACATGAAAAGAATTATGCAACACATGATTTGGAGTTAGCTGTCTTAGTCCATGAAGACATGGCGTTATTACATCTTTGGTGGGGAATTCACTATGTTTATAGATCATAAGAGCTTGAAACATATTTTCTCACAAAAGGATTTGAATCTAATATAAATAAGATGGATAAATTATCTCCAAATTTTTGACTTTGACTTTATGTATACATTGGGTAAAGACAATTCTATGGCAGATACACTAAGCATAAATTCATATACCCAGTTGAAAAAATAAGCTTCAGATGAGTGGAAAATAATATTGTTACTAGACGATATGCATGTGGAATGTAAATAATGTGGTAATGTTGTGGTTTTATTTCTAGTTTCAGTGGTTCCTAATTTGGTAAATATGGTTAAAGAGGAACAGAATTCCGATTTAGAGTGTTTTAAGATGAGTTCAAAACTCAATGGTGGAGAGACCATTGAGGGATGGAAGATGGATGAAAGTTCAGTGCTATGATTTAATAATTATATGATCATACCCATGGATTGATAGGAACAACTCATTTATTCTTACCACCATTAAAGATGGGTTGTTCATCTAGGAATACATAATATGTATAACGCATTAAAAGCATAGTTTCTATGGATCGACATGAAATGGAAAGTGGATATGTTTGTTTTAAGGTTCTTAACTTATCAGTAGGTTAAGGTAGAGCATCAATGAACATAAGGTATGTTGCAGTATTTACCTATCCCTATTTGGATGTAGGAGTATATAACCATGCATTTTTTAATAGGTATCCCAATAATGGTTAAAAAACCTGATGCCATATGGGTGATAGTGGACCAACTCACAAAGTTGGCCCATTTCATCCCTATTTGTGAAACTAAAAAAGTGGAGGATCTTTATAAGATCTATATCTGAGAAGTGGTAAAGAGACATGACATACCTGTTTTGATAACGGAAGATAAAGATCCAAGGTTCATGTCTTGTTTCTGGAAATCCTTGAAAAAAGACCTTGAGACTCAGTTAACCATGAGTATGACATATAATAATCAGAAGAATGACCAATCTTAATGGATGATACAAACACTGGAATAAATGTAGAGGGCTTGTGTAATGGATTTTGGTGGCTCATGGGAAGAGAATATGCCATTAGTAGAGTTCTCATATAACAATAACTATTAGGCCTTGATACATATGGACCCTTTTGAAGAATTGTATGGGAATCCTTGTCGTTATCCACTTTATTAGGTAAAAATAAGAGATAATTCACTACTTGGGATGATCTTTGTCCAAGAAACAATGGAGAAGATTCATTTGATCAAGAAATGGATGGAGACAATGTAGAGTCATTAGAAATAATATGCAGATCATTGTTGGTGGTCATTATCATTCATAGTGAGTGATCATTTGTTCATGAAGATCTCTCTAATCCTTATAAATCATCATTTTGGGAAGCAGGGAAAGTTATCTCCTCAATACATAGGCCCTTTTTGAGATACTAGAATGGGTTGGAGAGGTGGAATATCATTTGGCATTTCCACCATGGTTCAGTGCAATGCATAATGTATTTCATGAACCACAGTTGAAAAAGTATAATCATGATTTTTACCATGTGATCAGAGGTGATCATGTTAACCTAGAGACAAATGATTCATTGGTACATATCTCGGTGCAGATTTTTCACAATCAAGAGAAATTCTTGCATGGAAAAAGCATCAGTCTAGTGAGGGTTTTATGGAGATATGGTCAGATTTAGGAAGAGACTTGGGAACATGAGAAGGAAATGGAAGAGAAATGGTCAGAACTCTTTCAGAGAAACTATGATTTTCTAATTTATGGGGAAGGAAATACAAATGGTGGGGATAATTTAACACCCCCAGTTTGATGTAATTAACCCTTATTTTATGTATTTTAAGTTTATAAAGTGTGTGGGTTAATTTTGGGAGATTTTAAAGGAATTTTGGAGTGTTTTGGGGGTTTTTTAATAGGTTAACGGTTGGTTCACGGTTTGGTAAAACCATGAAATGCCTACATGAAACCATGGACAATAAAATAAGGGATAAAGGGAAGTCACACGAGTGGCATATGGTTTGCCCAAACCATGTGAAAGCCTAGGAGAAGCTATGTTGTATTGAGCATATGTTGGATAGTGAGCTTTGGCATGGTTGGTGCATGGTTTGGAAATCCTGTGAGCCAACCATGAAAGGTCTCTCTTAAGGTAGAGGCAAGATCATTGTTGGCACATGATTTGACTAACCGTGCAACTAAACTGTGCGTAGGTCAAAAATTAGATCCTTAAATTGTGGATCCAACACGTTTTAACCTCTAAAGGCTTCGTTTTTCCCCAAAATAGACCTAACTTGGGTTTCATCTCTCTCAAAGGTTGGAGAAGCTCTCCCCATTGAATTAGAAGATATCCGAAACCATTCTTTAGTGCATTGAAGCTATATTATTGTGGTATGTGATAGTTCTTGATCATTCTTGATAGTTTTCTTAGATCCACTTTTCCCTTTCTCTTAGTTTCTTAGATCTATGCCCCATGTGGGTAGATCTAAGGTTGTGGATGCCAAATATGTTTAGATTTGGATTGGTTTATTATATGGGAATAGATCTAAGGTGGGTTCATGGAGATTTAACCCAGTTTTATTAGTATTCTTCATGTTGTTCTTCGTTTCACCATAAAACCTGAGGTATGTGGCTTCACTCTCGACTCCTCTATTTAGAATTTGAAGGCTTAGTTTCAAATTGGTTTAATTGATTGATTTTGATTGTGAAATTATTGTGAAAATCATGTTATAGATCCTCTTTAGTGATTATTTATGATTTTTGGTGAACTTTTGGAATCATGGTAATTGGTTGTGCAAAGTGATTTGGTTTCTTGATTTTAAAATGTTTATTTAACATTATGGATTTTCTGGATATTTTTGAAATAGATTGTTGGAAAGGTTTTTAATAAAAAAGAAGTTTTATTGAAATGGTTTGAAATGGTTTGGTTGAAATGGTTTTGGAATACATGGTTTTTGTTTGATTTCATGTTCGACGAGCTCCTAAATAAGGGATGTGTACCAGTGGGGTACTAGGAATGTGACCCTGGATCGGGGGAACATGTTAGTGGGAATTAAGGTGATTGGATGAGATACACCTCTCATGAGTATGGAACTATAAAAAAACCATGCATGTGTGGGCGTTTTGTGAACCATGGAATGGGTATGCCAAAAATAGAATGTTAAATGATTTAAATAATTTTTTATTTAATTTCTTTGGAAAACTATTTTGATGTGAACTTCTTGGCTTTGATATAAATTATGAAACTATTTTAAAGGTGTTTTATATAAATTGTTTTATATAATTTTATTGCATGTTCTGTCTTAGTGGTGTGAGTTAGGAAGTCATTGGGGAAAACCCACTGAGTTTCAGTACCCACCCCTGCTTAGGAACTTTAGTGTTTTTTCAAATATCTTATATCGATATACAAGTAAAGGTAATGTATCAAACATCTTTATTACCACTTCATGATACTTTGGATTTTTGGTGGAGTTGGAACTTGTAGCATGTGGAGTTTTGGAGTCACGTGGTTGTCTTTGAGTTTTAATAGTTTTTCTTACACTGTTTACTTTGATATTAGCTTGTCTTCCACCGTGTTACTCTTTGGTTGGTTTTGATATAAATGAAATGTTCAAATTCTCTTTCTTTTTTTATCATGCATCATGTAGTGTTTTATCTGGTTATGGTTTGTTGGTTGGTTGTTTATCTTCAAACGGAAAATCATCCCCCAAATTTTAAATGAATCCCCCGACATTTATTTCCAGCCTTTAGCATCTTGGGGATGTCACTTAAGGCCAAGTAACCTTCTATCGGCTTCTCAATCCAATGAGAAGGGGTGGGATGTTACACTGACCTTGGGTATATGAGATATGTTGGACCTGGGGACAACCCTTATGAGATGCTTATCATGATAAGATTCAAGAGGTACTTACTACCCTATGATGGGACAAATATAAGTTGATGTGCAGATATTCATACATGGTCAGGGGATGCCTTGTACTATGTCATTAGATCTATGATGGGCCTTTTTTTGGTCTCTATATATATATTTATATACACAACTAGGGACACCTTGAACTCTATCCTTAGGTTTGTGATTGCTCGTTCAAGTACCCATATATACATATTGATATATATGGTTTTGAAACTCCTTGGACATAGTCCATGGATCTGGGGTGTACATTATGCATTAATATTCATATATGGCTCTGGGATGCCTTAAACTAGTCCTTGGATATAGGGTGCACATCATGTATAGATATTGAAAGTTGACATGAGTCACCTTGGACATGATCCTTTGGATTGCAGTTAGGGGACGTGACCCCCGCATGATTTGGGATGTCATGGACTTTATCACTTAAGTAATGTGGATATTTTTTATGGTCACCATGGATTTGGAGCTTAGATTATACTATTTGGGTTATTGAGGGTTTTATGCTCAGTCACGAGGATTCTTTTTTGGTGCTGCCATGGATTTGGAGCCCAGGAGATTTGAGTTGGTACAATCACGTGATGTGCTCAGAGACATCCAAAACTGCCCGAAGAAGGTAGGTTTGATCCTGGTCGTCACATTAGACTCAAAGTATCAATAGTTGTATTCATTTATGTTTCTACAGTTTATTTATTTTACTGAGAATGTCACATGTACATATCACAACATTTACCAGTTATGCATGAAGCCATGTTGGTGGTGACTTATTGAGTTATGCACTCACACCTTTCTAGAGTGGCCATTGCACTCAGGTACCCGATCAACCTTCACTATTCATATGTTCAAGTTGGTTAGAGGCCCAAGATTAGACCATTCAACTATATAGGTTAGTTGAAACTAGATATTGGGATGCGTTTAGGCTTAGAGATGTAGCAGAGCCTCGACCAATTTTATTTATTAATTTTATCTTATGCATATATGATCAGTCCAATGGGGCGATCGATTGATCTATTTGTCTGTATGACTACATCTATATATTATTGATGATTTTTTATTTATTTTACATACTATGCTGATTTTTATTATTTTGGATGATATTTGGTTTATTTATGGTGTTATTTCTAATTTGATAAGAGAGTATAGTCTCTTCACTATCACACCTTGGACCTTCACTATTAGTCAGCAGCCTCTGACATATGGGAATACGTACCTGGGCTCATGTGATGACCTGATCAAGTTACTGTAGAGTGAACCAAGGTAGAGACTCTACATATAATATAATGATATTATCATTATTCATATTTAATCCAAAATTATTTCTGTTATGATGAATAACCGATCTCAACCAAACACATTTTGGACAAGCTTCATGAATCACAATCAACTCAGTATAGATAACATATTCATAAGTAAAATTAGTAATTATAACAACTATAAAGTTTTACAGACATTAAATACAGGTGCCAAATATTTTTTTACTAACATATACATCCATTGGTATTAACTATTTTATAACATTTTTTTACTAACTAAATCCTTCGCATTATCATATTTATACCAACAATTTTTTTTACCAATAAATAAATCTATTATTATTAATTAGTACTACCCAAAAATATTTTACCACACAAAAAATGTTATAATAACTTATTCAATAAAAAAATATTCTATCATTAATTAAATACATATTAATTAATTAATTAAAATCAATATATAAATCTTTAATAAAAATATATGAATTAAAATATTATTAATTCAAGAACATTTTTAGATAAAAAACGAAATAAAATAGTTCCATTAGGGTTCTACACCCAAACCACAATGGAAATGATGGAAGAACCAAGTGGGTGTATCAATAATTCTAGGGAGGGTGGTGACTATGAACATATAAATGGGGTCAAGTAAGAGTATATGTGGTTTTTTTTAAAATGGGTTTTTGAATTTTTTTTAAATGGGATAGGGTCCTTGATTTTTTTAAAAAGGGGACCCGAGATGAATGAACCCCATTCACACATATTTTTCTACTGCCAGTGATGCATGAACCTCGTTCACACATCCTTCATGAAGTGGATGAATGATGTGTGAATGAGGTTCATGCATCCTCCCACAGAGTTCTTATAAAAGGATCCCCCTCAAATATCATTCTTCTCCTCTAAAATTTGTTGCGAAGCCCAACATAATTTCTTTCTCAAATAATATTTGATGCTTTTAAGAAGGTAAAATTTATATTTAAAATTTTAATTGTTTAATTATATTTATATAATTTATTTGTATGGTTTATTTATTTAATTTGAGATTTCTAGATTTTTTTATGTGCATGGTTTATTTATTTAATTTGTATTGATGCATGTATGAATGTGTAAATTACTCTATTTTGTATGATTTAATTTTTTTAATGATTTATTGTTTGTTGTATGAATTCATATTGAATGTTTAAAAAATTTAAATATGGTATGTCTAAAATGTAATTTATATTTAGGGAAATAAAATTATTTTAAAAAATTTATATATTTTTAATTTAAAGGGTGATTATAATATATTTATATGTATATAAAATATGTTATTTTTAAAGCAATATTAATTTAAATTATAATATTCTATACACTAGCTATATAATTTATTAAAAATATATTAGTTATATTAAGTATAATATTTAAATTTATTAAAAAATATATAGAAAATTATTTTTATTAATGGTATAAAAATAGTTTTCTATAAATAATAATTTTAAATTATATTAAGTGTAAATAATTATTATTTTAAGTAATAAATTTTAAAATATAATTAATTAAATATTATAAAATTGGAAAATGACTAAACATTTATATATATGTGATTTTATTAAATTTAAAATAACATAATTTTATATTATTTTAATGGTTTTTATGTATGTGTAAATTATATTAATTTTATTTACTACTAATAATAATTTTAATCAATAAATTTAAACAATATTAAGTATAAATAATTATTCTTTCAAGTAATAAAGTATAAAATATATTTACTTATATTTTGGAAAGTAGTAGAATGTAAAGAAACATTATATATATATATATATATATATATATGCAATTTTATAAAATTGAAAATAAAATTAGTGTTTAGTAATGTAATGGTTATTATGTTAGTGTAAATTATATTAGTTTTAATTAAATTTATTAAATTTTGTTATTAAATACACACACACACACACACATACAAATATAAAAGTTATTTTTTTTGGAAAATAGGTGTAGATATTTAATATATATTTAATAGAGTAATAGGTAAAGTTATATAATATATAGAACTTAATTAGTATATCAAAAAAAATGTCATGAGTATTGTGTGATGATTGATCTTTAGATGACTGACTAATGCATAATGGAAATTACTTGTCTTTTTTTTGTGTATGTGGTTATAGAGTTTTTAATAACTAAATTTTTGTTTTCGCCTTGATGACCTGCGAGTCATCTCTCACTAAGTTTGTAAGGAACTACATGTCCTCTTAAAAAAGTTATGTATTTCATACCCCTATACCACCTCACATGCATGTGAGTAAATTTGTAATTAAAAGACAATCAACAAGAGGTGTCCCTGAAGAGGCATCCCTGAAGAGGTATTCGAGAACAGATGTTTGACAAGAGGTGTTCGATAAGAGGAATTTCTATTTGAAATGAGACTGGAGGTTTCTGTAATATTTGATAATAAAGACATTATAATTCCACCCATAGGTTTTGGTTATTTTATTAGATAATGATAAACTAATCCATATTAAGTCTCAAGATCAAGTCATGGTTTTTTATCATAAGTAATTAAAATTCATGGAATATTTGATAAGTGGTATAAAAATTTATAAAGTTATCTTAAATTTTCTTTGGTAGTAATATCAACATCACTATACCGCAATAGTGATAAACCAATATATAGAAATAGTTTTAAGATCAAGTCAATTATTTAATCATAACCAATTTAAGTAAATTAAAATTTTGATGTAGTATATAATATTTTATTAATTATTTTTTCTAGGTAATAATGTATGCAAAAATATATTGCAATAGTGATTTAATTTAATAACATATCGACATATGCAATATCCTAAACATTTATGGCACACTGAGTACCCTCTAGTTGATGATGAGGATTGGATGGATGCATCTTTATTATTTAGACAACAGTGTGCTAATGATTTGATGAAATTGTATGTGGTGATTTGTGATATTGATGCGGAGCAACTGATTACTAAAAAATGATGTTTTGTGAGATCTATAGAAGTTGGTCCTTTACAATAGTCTTATTAATTTCCTCTTTCTCATATGAATCATGTGATAGAACTAAATTATGAAGAATATAACACCCCTAACATTTTATGGCATGTTTCTCTTAAATAATTTCTATTAATTAGATAGCCTATATTTCATGAATCAATGAGTCTCTATGAAATAAAACTTGGTTATTATAGGAGAAATTCATAAACTATCCATTAAACTTAAATTTTACACTTCTATGTTTTGAATTTTAAAAAATAGACATACACGATTGCGATCAGGCAGATATTTGGAGTCTGATAGAATCAAGTTAGTTTTCAGTGAAAAGTAACTTTCCCTTATGAATAGTAACATAACCTTATGAATAGTAACATACACTTATGAATAATAATACAAACCTTATGAATCGTAACCTTACCCATGAAAGTGTAAATAAAATCTAGGCACCTTAAAAATGAAGATGAATATTTTAAGTGTTGGTATTTTTTGATTAAATGATGATTTTAATTAAAAAATTAAATTTCTCATATTTAGAAAATTATTTCTGAAAAATGGATTTCATTTTTGGATTCTATGCATTGAAAAATTATTACGGTGAATTTTTGGGGTTTTTATGAAATACTTGAATTTTTGGTGAATAGTAAAATACGATAAATTATGTTAAATTCTAAATACATGATTGATTGAGTAATGGATGATGTCCTACTGAGGTAATCACACTTGGTTAAAACTAAAATTAACTTATTACTATTTTTTGGTCATGGAATCATTACTATTGCTTGTCTTAGGAAAATAATAAACTAATGATTAAAATATTAAGAAAACCCTCCTCCCCTCCACCATATAAACCACCCCTCACCCCATCTTCCTCTCACACCGATCAAGCTTTGAGCCTTACCTAAGTTCTGCCAAATAAACTTCCCAATCCCCCCCACTTCCAAGACCTACTAGTCTCTCCCAACGGCAAAAAACAATGGCCTTAATAAGATTCTCAAGGAGAAGTACTCAAGAGGTGAACCTCTCTTCCTTTTTCTTTCAACTTCTTTTACAAGTTACATTCTTTTGTTTCTATATCCTCACCTACCCTCATAAAAATTATATGATAATTAAAGTAACTTACATGAATTGTAATTTTATTATTCTAGTGGAATATTTGATCATCATTTATCTTTTCCCCCTCCTCTTATACTAAAAATGAAAACACTGTCCAAGATGTGTTAATTTATCACATTAAAGGATGAAAATTTTTCAATTTCTATTACTATATTCATAACCAGTCATTAAATATTTTTAATGGTTGAACTAGATCATAATATATGTATTTTATCTTATGAAATGTTCTGTAATTATAACATACTCATAATATAAAATAATAATACAAAATAAGTTCATTGTGCACAAAACCACCAAGTTAATCCAAGCATTTATCATTAAATTTTAATGGTATATAACCAAAATCATTATAATATCATTTATATCTCTTTAATGTCACTATTAATATTTATTAAAAATTATGGATGTTTAACCACATTTCAAACGAACTTCCATTCATGAATACAAGTAGACCAATCATGAAAACCAAGGAAGAAAATGCTTCCAAAACAATAAAATTGAACCTCTTAAACCCATAAAAAAGGATATGAATGAGACTAATAAGGTTATAATAAATAAACTAAATGTATAGTAGGTTCTGTAATTATCAAATAATTAATCTAAATTTGATTATTTAGTTCATTAAGATCAATCGAGAACACCTTCAGGCATAAGGTAAGGGGTTTCTCATCTCACTTTTATTTCCATGAGATTTCCTTTGTTCACCAATTATTTATTTTATGTGGTGAATTTTTACTTTCATTTGATATATAATATCACAATTCTATTTATATTCATGGTATTCAATGATTCACTTGATTATTATTAACTCAATTGATTACAATGTTGTAAGGGACTTTGTTTTGGTTTCCATTTAATTGTGATTTACTTGGTATTGTACACCCAATCATTTTTATTTGGTGTACCTACTACCCCTTTGAGATCATTTTTCATTTGAAATTGTAAATATATTATATATACATATTCTGGTTTCATGGATATGATTATTATCTTAATCCATATACCCTTTTAGATATGGTGTTTATTTGGAATGTTGTTTTAACTATGGAAATATTGATGAATTAATATCCTATACTCTATACAGATATTGAAAAGTCATATTGTACTTGTATTAAATATATGTATAAATAATTTTTTGGACTTCAAGTGATAGGTGGGTCCTGCTATAGCCCCTTGATGCATCAATAGGTCTCATGATACACGTTAGTTGGAGACAAACCCTTTGTGTTTGTTTCCAAAACAGAATCAGACGTGTATCTTCCCACAGACTTAAACCGTTTTGATGTTATAGTGGTATCATGTTCAAGATACATTATTTCTAATTAATACGCATTCTCTTTATTCATTTTTATTTATTACTATCTATGAGTTTTTAACTATGACAAAATATATGGATTCAGTTTCATTCTCAGTTTATTAATGGCGTGTGTTTTTCATTTATTCACCATGACATATTGACTATGCCAATTTGATTATGATTCAATTATTATTGATTCATGATTCCTATACTTGTAACCCTTATAGAGCATATGAGCCCACCCCTTTCATTTTTTTACCTTCAACATGTTATTAATATAAGACCATTTATTGAGTTCTCATGGATGCAATTTATTAGTTTTTGTTTTGTAATGTATTTTGTTACCTTTCCCAATGTAATATGAGTTATATGTATGTATCTAGTTTATTTAAGACTACTAAAATAACAATTCCACTAGGATTTCATTACTTGTAATTATTCCAATGTAATAAGTAATGCACTGGCTCTGGGTTACTAGGGTCAGGGCGTTACAAAGAAGATGATCATAATTTAGAAAGAAATGTAGATGACATCCCTTTATATACTGCTGATATAGTGAGTGAAAGTTTATCTGAGGAAGAAGAATCTGATGAGGAATCAGGAGATGATGTGGGTGAGGTAGATGTGGGGAATGAACCTTCTTAGGTTCCTTTAAGAGACATGCTTCCATGGTAGGGTGATGTAGGGAATGAACCTTCTGAGGTTTCTATGAGAGACAAGCATCCAAGACATCTACTAGTTAGCGGTAATAATCCTTCAAAATTGAGTTCCTTAGTTGAAGGAATGTCACATGAAAAACATTTTGATTGGGATGTCATTACACCTAATTCTGAATTCCTTGGCATTATAGAGAATATATCTGCATCAAATGATAATGCTATCTATGTTGGGTAGGAGTTTAAAAGTAAAATTTCCTTGAAAAATGTGATAAAGCAATACCACATAGAGCATCATTTCAGATTTGTGGTTGATGAGTAAAAGAAGAAAAAATATCTCATTAGTTGTGAAAAATATGTGGCAGAATATAAATTTTGATTAAGGGAAATATATGATGAATTTTTTACATATTGGAAGATTACCAAATTAGAAGGCCCAGACACTTATGTGCATCCAAACTTGTCGTAGGACTAATCTTCACTTGATGTAGAGTTTATATCAACTGCTATTGTTGAGATGATATGAACATATCAGGATGTTCCCATTTTTCTTGTTCAGTAAAGAATTCAACAGTTGTATAACTATAAGATATCCTACAGTAAATCTTGGAATGAAAAAAAGAAATCAATTGAAAAAGTGTATGGTGATTGGGATGAATCTTATGAAATGTTTCCACAAACTATGGGATTTTTATCTCTCAATAATCATATTGTTTATCATTTGGACACTATAGACTATGTATCCCCCAATCACCAAGTTGATTGATCAAATGTGAAGTTCAATAGGATTTTTTGGGCATTCAGGCCATTCATCACTGCTTTACCCTATTTTAAACAATTAATTCATGTCGATGGAACTTTCCTTTATGGAAATTATATTGGTTTTTTACTAATTTCTACCACATAGAATGGTAATCGTGCTCCTACACCACTTGCATTTTCTATTATTGAAAAGGATAATTTTGAATTCTGGAGCTAGTTTTTGGCATGTGTATGCATTCATGTCACACTAAACTAGGGTGTGTGTCTAATATCTGATCACCATCAAGTGATTATAGTGTTCATAAATAATGATGGGGTTTCATGGATTGAGATGAATGATTATCATCAATATTTCATTATATATATTGCATGTAATGTGCATAAGAATTTCAGAGATGAGGTAATAAAGAAGGTGATCCTCAAGTTGGGTTTGTTATTCTAAACTTAATTTTTTTAAAGAAAATTTAATATCCTTTTTAATACATTATTCTATTATGATTTTAGGATATGATACCCCCCCAAAGTTTTTATTGGAATATTGAAGAGATTTGAAGTTCTAATGAAGATGTGTATGAATATATGATGTAGATTTCAAAGAAAAAATGGCCATTAGCATATTATGGTGGCAGGAGATATGGATATATGACCACTAATATAGTGGAGTGTATAAATGGGGTCTTTAAGGGTGTGTGAAAACTTTAGATCATTGGGTTGGTTTTGGAGACATTTTATAGATGTGTTCACTACTTTGTTGACTGGTCCCAAAAGGCCTATTAGAGGATGGAAAACGGTATGTGTTTTAGTCAGCATTTCCAAATTGATATTGATCAGATACTGAATGAGGCTTTAAGATGGAGTATTGTATCATTTGATAGGGAAAAGAGGAAATTTCAGGTAAGAGAGTTCTATGACCGAGCTACATGCACCAGTGGTTGAGTGGTTGTGGTGATGTTAGATAACAGGTTCTATGATTGCAGCAACTTTCAGGCATTGAGATATCCATGTACACATGTTATTACAGCTTGTTCTTTGGTAAATATATCATGGGATCCCTATGTTAACCTAGTGTATCACATGAGAATTTTGGTTAACTATTATAGTACAGCTTGGATGCCTGTTGGTGACTTTAATTCTATCCCATTTCCTACTGATCAACCAACTATCATCCCTGATATTTCCAGGTTTTGTAAGTTTTTTTTTCATTTATGTTTTTTTTCAATTTCTGCCATTTTTTAAATTATTGGCTTTATACTAGTAGGTTACATCCCTGAGGAAGACCAAATTCATCTTGAATAAGAAATGAGATGGATTGGCCTCAGTAACAAGGAGGGGGACCATGATGTATTATTTTTCACGCAGAAGGACATACTCATAATTGATGCCCCTAAGTGGAAGGATAGAGTTCCACATCCCATAATCCATGATCGAGTTTGTGTATTTTATCATGAATGTGTATATTTTGTTTCTTATGTGGACGTTTCAGTAATTAATCCTTTTATTTCTGACCTAATCCATTTTTGACATGTTTCAATTTGGTTTGTATCATTTCTGGATTCTATCATAAAGATTTTTTTGATACTATAACTATTTAAAAAATAAACATACAATAATATACCATGCTTCCACATGTTCAATTTGGGGTTTTCATCACTGCTATATTATAAAAAAATAGAATAAATTTAACTTCATTGGAGATCAATAAAATAATAAATTTATAACCTAAACCAACAACACCACCCACTTACATTTTGTACCTTATTTTTTTGTTATAGTTTTTTTATTAAAAGTTTACAATTTTTATTGAATTCACTATAAAAAAGTAATGATGATATCATTTGTGCAGATGGAAGGTTTTCCATTGCTCACATCCCAGGATACTCATGGATCATGGCTTGTTTTAGAGGGACGTCCTGTGACTCCTTTGAGTGTCCATAGATCTCATCATTTCCATCACGTCACACCACCTCCCACTATCATCCTCCATCTTCACCGAATTGTATTCTATGGAATAGATATACGTGACTTCACCTTTTTCGATCATCATCTCATTGCTATGATTGTAGATATATGGAGTCCAGAGTCACATACATTCCATTTTAGAGAGGGGTAGATGACTATTACCTTGCAGGATGTGTCCATTATGTTGGGCCTCCCCATCAACACTGTGGCTCTGATAGGATGATATAGTGCCAATTGGTTCGAGGTTGTTCATTGATTAATGGTCATAGAGGTTCATGATGATGTCAGGTCCATCATCGGTGGTAGATTACACATGCCCTGGTTAGAAGATCACTTTGCACATCAAGTAGAGGATGCTAATGAGATCACTGTGCTGTGATTTTCACGTGCATGTATTTTTAGGATGATCGGTGGAATGATTTTCATTGATCACTCCAATGCTTTTATTTATTTGATGTATTTAACTTTTCTAGAGGATTTGGATCAAGCAAGAGAATATAACTGGGGGTATGCTTGTCTAGGATATACATATAGGGTGCTATGTAGTGCATTTTACATTCATAAGATGCAGATCATAGGATGCATTGTTCTTCTAAAAATGTGGGTATGGGAGAACATACCTCATTTAGATCCACATTCCCATGTGCCATTGCCTACAGATATTATAGGAGAGGATCTATGTGGAAAATGGTATGTTATTCCTTCATTATAATGTCTAACTTAATTATATATCTTTTTATTATAAAATATAACAATAAAAATGTTATCTATAGGTGGCGTCAAGAACATCATCATTCAGATAGCACCAGACATGATGTCCATGCTTACAGAATTATACTGGACAGAGTTCGACCATACAATATAAGTGATTATTATTTATATTTTTAAATATTTATTCTTTACTGTACATTTCTTCATTTATTAATTTATTATTCATTTTTTTCAGATTACATGGATTCCATATACAGATGATATCATACAGAGTCTTCCACTATATTGTATGATGATTCTTTCTACTGGATCATTCATGGTTCCATTGATTCATTTTCATATTGTCAAGTGGCATTAGATCAATAGAGTTATGAGGCAGTTCAGATTCTTTCAGCTTGTTCCTAACCTGCCCAATCAGTTAGCTTCGCTGCATTCTCTAAAGATGTCAGGGAAGAGAGACTTTTATTGGAGGAGATACTAATCCACATATATTGATATATGGGACAAACAAAAGGAGTTCTGATTGTGATGGGTGGGGACAATACATTTTTATTTCTTTGATTAGCTAGATTATGAATTCTAGTACTGTAAGTCCCTAATCATATTTATAACATCACATGGATGGGGCTTTCATGAGTTGGTATACATTTTTACTTCCACTAGTCAATATATTTTTTATTAACATTACCTAATAGGAGAATTTTTTTTCATAGGAAGCTCGTATCAGTCATCTACTTCACATGTCTGATCTAGTAGAGAGAGGCACATTTGATTAGGAATATTTTCATAGTGTTGTGGCATAGTTTCTTCCTTTGATGAATGAGATTTATCATGGAATTTTCTTTGATCCACCACATGATTATAAGGTTGAGGAGATAGCTTAGCCTGATATATATGTACCAGGGGTGACAACCCTGTTGTGGATGCTGTTTTCCACAAGAGGAGGGTGTTCCTCCTGATCATCCAGATGATGTTGTTTCACAAGAAGAGGGTGTTCAACATGATCAGTCAGATGCTCCTCTAGCTTCTAAGTCATAGATCGAGGTAGATATAGACATTGACTGAGCTCAGTTGGATGATTTATTACTCCCTACTATGTAGACATCCGCATCACAATAGCCATCTTCTTCACATGTTGACGAGAGTTCCATCTAGAATCCACTATCCTTAGAGGCATGACAGGGTACAAGTGTGGAGACTGTACATCCACCACCTATCACACATGAGGATGTAGAGGTGGCTTCCAATGATGATATACATGTGTAGCATATGCCAAAGTGGATACATAGACAAACACGTCGTGGATGCATCCAGTATACGCCTAACTATGGGAAATAGGAACATCCATTCCAGATGCATAGATTAGGTTGATATTAGATGTATGATACATGGTGTATGTGCCTTACTATTATGATTTGTATACTTCTGTTATTTTTTTAATAACTACCTTACTATTATCATATTATCTACCAAAATCAATAATTATGCTTTTGATATTCATAATAATACTTAGTATTATTATCTATATATGTATAATAAATAATATTCTTAAATTCATTAATAAATATTAGTAATATTAATTATTTTTAATTCAAAAATACCCTAGATGAAAAGATACATGAACTTGAATAAATATTGAAAAATATTATTGATCTCAATGATTTGAAATTCGAATTAAAATCCTAGAAGATAATGGAATGTGAATATTTGTTAAAAAATGTTGCATGAAGAATAAAATGAATGAATAATAGATATTTCTGAATAGTAGGTGATTATGATTGAAGATCAGAAAAACCACAATATGAGTTGTATGAAATTAGAAGTTCATTTAGCCAATTTTGAGAATATAGATATTCAAACTTTATAAAAGGAATCAATTTCTACTGGTTCACAATCTTCACTGGAATATTTTAAGGTTAAAATACTTCTATCAGGTGATAAAATTATTGAAATTATAAAAAATGTTGATTTGATATTCTTCTAGAATACGAAACAATCCTTAAGAGGGTTAAGATTTCATCATCCACGAAGGATAATAAGGAAATAAAATCACTACAGAAATAATAATGTAATGTTAAGAGATCCCATCTACACCAATTTAAATCAAAACAGATGTTCAGATATGCAATCATGAATACTAGAGGAATTGAAACAAATTCCTTGTGAAAAAATCTCAATCTTACTACTCACATTAAAAATTAAGGAAGATCCACCATATTTCCTTAATCATTATTTATTTTATCTATTATTATGATATAAGGAATTGATGGTGAACTAAGTTCTCAGGGGGAGAACATGGTAAATAGTGAGTGAAATCAATTCTTGATAAAAAAATATGAAGACGTTATCATCCTTGAATAATTCCTCAATTGGTTTTCAAATAAAAATAACCAAAGAGGGTCATCATTGATAAATTTTAAGAATGTGTTTGCATATCCAAGACAAATACATATACAGAAGATATCATCATTGTTTGATCATATTTTTGGTTTCCTTAAGAATAAGTATTGAAAATATGATCATTCTTGGTGAAGTTATATATGTTTTAAAATATAGATAGTCATAAGTTGAAGATGAAATCTAGTGTATTATCTATATTGGAACATATTTAAAACCATTATTGAAGAAATCCACCATTATAAAGACATTTATGAGTGTTTCTCTTGAGGGTGAGGTAAATAAAGAAATATAAAATTACTACCAGAATTAGTATATCAATTAGAATGAAATCTAATTATAGTAGAATGTTTATGAATATCATGTTATTGAAAGAGGTATATTTTTCTAAATCTCTCTTCCTTTGTTAAAAAAAAACAAACTCAATAGAAATTGGTTGTAATTGAATTAATCAATGAAACCACTTGTACTTCTTATTTCACTTGAATGTTTTTTATTTATTTGTTAAATATAGTGAATGAATTTTAGGTTTATTGTTCTAATAAAAGTTTCATATCTCATTTAATATTTTCATCCTGAAATAAAATTGGATTAACCTTGATTATAAGTACATGGATTATCATTTCATGTGGTATCAAGATCAATATTATTAATATTTTTGATTATTTAAAAAAATATGTATTATTATTTATTTATATTTATTCATGTCATATACATATTGATGATTTTTAATTAATATGTATTTATATTTATTGATATTATATACATATTGATGATTTTTTAATTAATATGTATTTATATTTAATTAGAATTTATAATTATTGATGATTTTTTAATTAAAAATTCTGAAGGAAGCATGAACGGGGTTTACGCTTCCATCATATAATTCACACAGGATGCGTGAACCTTGTTCACGCATCCTGGTTAGGAGAGATGCGTGAACACGATTCACGCATCTCGGGACCCTTTTTTAATAATACCCGAAACCATATCATATTTATCAAAAAAAAATTAAAACCCAATAAAAAAATTATCCAGTATATGTAGTGGTCACTAGAAGGAAGATTGATCCACAAAGGTGTTGTTATGAGATCCTTCACTAGAATGGGAAAATTTCATCATCCAAATTCCAAATACTGACATCTAGTTGTGATAATAACCATTTCACTCTAACTTTATATAGACACTATGGAAGTTATTTCTTCTTCATTTTGATTAGTGTCAACTCAAAGTTGAATAGCCATGTCTTCTGGAGGTCTTCCTCCAAAGAATTTTTGTACTCGTCATAGATTTCTTTCATTTTATTTGAGAAATATGAGGGGAGGAAATCCTTGATCCCATGGACTTCTAAGGTATATTCCTATAGTATAGGTACTTGGTCCTCAACTTCATATTTGTGACCAGGCTCCTTGGATCCAAGTGATTCCCCCAATGATCTAGTCTATATCGATTTCATTAGATAAAAATAATCTTTACACCACCAGTTTTTCTTCCCTATAGTCAATGAAAAATATCTTGCATCAACTGTTCCCTTTTCTTTTCCCTATTTCTTAGTAGGAATTGATCTTTAACTTGAAATTCATCTTTATATTCAGATTAATCCCGAGAGGTAGTGTCACTTATTTTTTAAAAATTGCTCGATGAAGTCAAAAACTTTAATTTTGAGTGACTACTAGTGTTTATTATATTTATTTTATTACTTGTACATGATCTTGAATGATTAATAGACTGATAATTTTTCTCATTTTGTAAAATATTTTTCAGTGTGAAGTCAAAAAATTTCATATTTTGGATGGTTGGTGCACACATTATATCACAAGCTAGCAATGTGCATAGTCAATTATTTCCCACCTAAAATGGGTATACAATTTAATGAATAATTAGGGACCTGAATTTTACAATTTTCTTCAAGGATCCAACCCACATGTTCTGATGTATAGGGAGATTCAACTTGGTGAAATTTTATTTTATATGAATTTAATGGGTTTAATGGTTCCTTTGACATAACTTATTGAAAACTACCAGTCACACCTATTTTGTTTCTATAAGTTTTTCCAAATTCAATATTATTTAATTTATTTTCTTACCACTTATTTAAATGGTTTTCTTATAGAATTTAATTGCATATTACAAGAACATATTATTATTTTCTAACTAATTATTTTAAGTGATAAATGATCCAAGTAGTTTTCAGTAAGTGTGTTCAAACAGATCCTAATTGAGGAAACTCAACTTTCTTATTTTTTAATTATTCAATGTAATCACTTGTTATATGTTTCTAATATTAACCATTATTATATATAGGATAGTGTATTTTTCATGGTGGGTAGGTCTATTTAGTTTTTGGATAGTTGAGGGGGAAATATGCATAGGGTTTTCAAGTTCCTGCTCAGTGATTATGAATATGATTGTGGTTTCTAGCAATTAATGGCGTTCTCAAAAGATATTTTCTACAAGATATAAGTTTGTGGAAGTTTTTCAGATGCCATTTGTTTGGAATATCCTTCAAGGAAGATTAAGGATAGGATTATTCATATTCTCAATTGTTTCCTGGGTGAGGAGAAAGTTAATAGGATACATTTTTTCATAGTTGAAGAATTATCCCCCGAAACAAGCATTCCGAAAGGGCTATACTTCTCACACAATAGCTAATTGGGATGTGATTAAGGAAAGATTAAAAATTTTAAAAGTTTTCCTCACAATGAGGCCTGATTTTTCTATTGGTAAAAATCTATAGAACATTGAATATCTAATTCATAGGTTATCAACAATTTAGGTATTCTCGGATTGGAAGTGTATACCTATTTGTAAGGGTTACTTTCATATCTTGTTTCCTTATAAGGAATGGAAGTGTAGAGAATGAGGCCATGGTTCCATTGCTCTCAAACCAGGTATTCTTATGATTCAGAATTGATATTTTCATTACAATCATTTAAATCTTAATAATTATGGAGGTATTCCTTAAAGCCTTATATATATATATATTTCAAGAAAATTATGATTTTAATGCATAGGGTATATTATTATTCAATATGTGATTGCAGAGAAATGATAAATTGTGATCATTTATTTCTTTTGTATATGCTATCTTTCAAGGAACCATTTCATAATGATGTGATATGACATTCATATGACGAATACATTTATTGACCAAATCATTCACTCACAAGTTATGAACACATGATTAAATGATACAACTGATGGTTTTCCTTTTGGATTTATAAACTACTGCCATGTGATGACAATGGTGTGGATATCTGGTAAATGGATCATATATCTTGATGCTCTATTCATGTTCCTCCTTTGTATTAGAGGTACGCGAATTCCATGGAGAAAAAGTGTATCCTACTCGAATGTCGAGTGATTCAGATTAGCTCATGGATACTGATGGAGGTGGGATGATTATTTTTTCCACTAAGTGATATTTATCAAACATATATGAAGATGAAAATGATGAAGTTAATTATTTGGTATAAGTTATTATAGTTTAAAATATTTCTTCATTTAAGTTCTTTCTCAAGTTTCATATTTCTTGCATGGAGATCCTAGAAACAGGGTTTTAAATTTCTCGTATGTTATGATAATTTTTATTAGACTCTATTAAAACCATTTAGGGATATCAGAGTGAACCCAAGATTTAGATTTATGAAATATGTCATTGAAATGAGCATGAATAAAACAATAGAACAATGTTTTCTAGGTTTTACATGAAACTATAAAACCAGGTCTACCCTTATACAACATAGCTAGCTAAAGGTAATGATGGATTTACCCTCACGCGACCGAAATACGTAAGGGTAACCAAGGATTTACCCTTACATCGAGTGGTCTGTGTAAGGGTCATCATTCCTTGACCTTATGCAGTTTGGTCTATGTAAGGGTCAACGTAGTTTACCCTTACATGAAATTCTTATATGTAGGGTAATCAAGTTTTTCCCAAGGTCATATAAAGGAACTGTGAAAATTTACCCTTACTCATAAAGGAAATGATAAGTTTTAATAACTTTCATAAATGTTATTACAAGATACCTTTACATAATGAAGGATTTATTTGATTATATAAGGGTAATCAAGATATTAAAGGATCACATAAGGGTAGCCAGGATTTTTCTCAAACCCACATAAAGGTAATCGACCATTTACTCTTAGATGAAACACGACTGTGTAAAGGTGTACAATAGATTACTATTACTCAAGGGCTTTATAAATGGATTACCCTTATGCAGAATGTCTATGTAAGGGTCGGGGTCTTTCTACCCTTACATAAACTATCCATGTAAGGGTAAAGGAAGTACACCCTTGCAGGATGGGGTACTTATTTAAGGGAAAATAAAATAAATTTTAAAAATTATTTTTAAATTCTAAAATGGTTTTAATGGTTTATAAAATATTTATAAATCATTATAAAAGGTATTTTGGAATATTTTAATTTATAAAAGGCTTATAAATTAATTAATTAATTATTTTTTATAATTAATTAATTAAATGTTTATGATTTTTTTCTCAAATATTATATTTTAATATTTAAATACCATTTAAAAAATTATATGATAGTTCCTATGATATATAAATAAAAGTGTTTATTTAGAAATCATAAAAAATAATTTATAAAAGGTTATAAATTGTGAAATAAGGTCAAAATATAAAAATTTTACATTTAAATTATGAATTGTTGGTAATTAATTATTTTGAATTGTTCAAAATAATAGGGATTTTTTGGATATTATTTAAGACACATAAAAAAGTGTTTTGATGGTTGATATGATCGAGGTTTAAATAGTAATTAGGTATATGATATTTAGATTATGTAAAATGTTTACATAATATAAATTAAATTATAAGTTGTTTACAATTAATATAATATCATATATTTAAAATTTAAATGACATATAATAATTAATATCGAAGAGTTCACATTTTAATAAAATTTTATATTCATAATTATGGAATGTTCATAATGTTAAAGTTGAAATTATAAAAGGATTTATAATTAGTTTTGATTTATTAATTATTCATAAATGTTTATCTAGTGTTTGAGTATTTAAATTGTTCATTTATTTAAGGTTTATTCTATTCTATATTCATGTTTAGTAAATTGTTTAAGAAATATGAATATAGTATATTCTATAGTTTAATTATTAAACTACTTCTTATTGCGGAAATTTCGGGAGTAACGAAGCGTAAAACAATTTGCAGAAGAGTAAAAGAGAAAAACAAAAGAATAAGAATAAGATCTTGGACACAAAGATTTATGTGGTTTGGAAAATGATCATTATGTCAACGGAGAGATAATTTCAATATGATTTAGGGGCACAATTTACAAGGATATTTTAGAGCTTCACGCACATACAAAACCCAAGCCTGAAATGGGATAATAAGGAGGACAAAACACTATTCTACCAAATGCACAAAAAGTTCTATGTGAAATAGTGAAAGGTGTCAAGAAATATTCATCACCATAGTGTTGCGACCACCCAAGTTTAAGATGCTACAGTGGCCGATGGCTGGAAGTATGCATCGCTACAGTACTGTTGACTCCAAAGTCCAACCTGCTACAATAGTTATGCCAGAATTCCACACTACTATAGCGCCCTGTCAGTGTCAGTTGATCATATCTACTACAATGGTTAGAGATTATAAAATTCCCTAAAATTTGGGCCAGGGGGTCTTCGGCCTTCGGAATCCTGGATTAGTGGCGCGTTTACCCCTAAAACCCATAACGAGCTCACTATGGAGCTTGAACCGCATAGTTGAGACTTGGTGCACAATATGAGATAGAAGAATTCGGCCTAATCATCATCCATAATGGATTGGGATACACTAATACAACACTTCTTGGATAGATCCTTGAATTACATACTAGGATTTATTCCATAATGAATTTATTTTTTCATCTACCTTGACCTCTGTTTTAATTGAAATTATTAGCTTGAATTTAGTTGTTGAACATAATTTATACATATTAAGTGTTAAATTTATGATGAATTTGATTGTATATTGAGTAAAGTAACCCCAGGTGGAGGGAATTTGGGCCAGACTACCTACCTACCTAGAGGCTTATGCCTTTTCTAGACTGGTGATTAGGGTTGAATATTGATCACTCTAGGTTTACTCATGTGGATAGCTCTATACCTTTACAAGAAGTGTTCATGTACATTATTCATGTGATTTATCTAAATATGTATAAATATGTTTGAATTATATTTTTGGGTCACTAATACAAATTTTTGGTTCATGTAAAGAGTTACACATCAATATGGTTTGAAAATATTGGTTTGGTGGAGGGAATAAGATTCCAAACTAAAATACTAGAAGCATGAATATATAAAAGGGAATAACATGAGATAAGATAGTGAGATTAAAAATACACTTCAAATACCTAGTGTGATATTCCTTCCAAATAAAAACTTTTCAAGAACTTGATCATCCAACATAGTACTGTAGTGCCATAGTGGGTGCCCCTGGATTATCTTGTGTAAGACAAAAAATATGAGTGACACTGGATCATACTTAAGTAGTTTTGTTCCATAGACATGTGATTTAGGATTTTACTTTGTTAGCATATTCTTGGAATTTTATTTGGGTTACACTAGATGAGAATCCTTAATGTTTATGATACCAGATGAATAGAGTTGAGTTAATCCATAGTTTGGATTAGACAAAGGGTTGTTTGATCATCAATCCAAGAATAATATATGATATGCCCCTCCTAGACCGAAAATGGAGAAAATGAGATAATTCCCCCCTAAGTCCTACCTTTAGTCAGCCTTGGGTTGGCAACTAACATCGAGGGTATAAGAAAGTCAGACATATGGGAAGAATTACCCTCAACAAAAATAAAAATAGGATTAAGAGATAGGATATAAACCAAAAATCAACCCCATAACATAAGAAATGTAAAATAAACAATATCCACACTGTATGTAATGTCATACAAATACAATAGAAGTCTCTAAGTAAAAAATAAAAGGCAATACTTTAGTAGAAACTCAACAATAGCTCCAATACCCAATCTAGTAATGTTTAACTTAGTCCCTAAAATTTTCCTAGAAATGTGAATAATATTTTATATATGCATGATGAGAATATATGTATACTCACTTGGATCATGTCGAAATTTTCTCATGCACATGTCAAAAGATCATACTAATACACTAGTGAGAAAACAACAGAACCAAAAACACATAACATGTCAACTAACTAATACCTTTGTATGGGTACATATCTCTGTGGTCCTTTCTTTTGAAATTTTTGGGCGCTGGAGGTGTTTTGAGGAGGTTATAAGGATTTTTAAGGGTAAATGGGGGGAAAATGGGGATCCATTTTTAAAAATGGAATGGTTACAATGAGGAAGGATTCACTATGCCATAGTTCTAGTGGTTGTGGCATGGTGGATCCAGATGCGACATAGGGGATATCAGGAAGGAAATCAAGGATATTACATTTTTAGGAGTGGCTACACCATTGTGGCATCTCGGACTCGATTCAATTATGAGTAACTGAACTCAGTCAGCCACATGGCCTCAAGTGCGCCTCGCCATATGCTAGAGCCTACCAACTTGTGACATACTGAACCCAAATACCACTAAATGGTGCCTCGAGCTTGTTTGACCACATGGTCTCAAGCAAATCTCCCCGAACATCAGAGGCTGCCAACTAGCAGTGAGGGCCTTGGGTGTGTCTATGGGGAGACTATGCCCTCATTACCATAGTATCACAATGATACAATCAACAGATAAACAACCTAAGTAGTATAAATAACCAATAAGTAATAATCAACTAATAACTAGAAGCTAAATCATATAAAAAAATAGTGAAAATGTATTTCATGTATTTATAAATAAGGAAAAAATGGATACAAGGAAGAAGACTATACATGCTATACAAAATAAAAAAAGTTACAAAGGACAAAATCCTATCTAAACATCCCAAGCTCCATCCTGATCATTTTATACTAGCTCCATCCTAAGTCATGCAAGTAGTCATGCATTCATAAGAGGACGTTTCCCCTTATCTACACCTACAAGCATGTAGTCTAATTGGGTAACATAGATGGTCTAGATAGGGCGTGAGATAAATCTTAGTAGGACACCCCACCAATGATGTCTATAAATATCCAGTCTGTGTATATAACATGAAAATGCATAGATATAATAAATTAATGTAGGAATAATAACTATAAATGGGTCGGATCTAGTTCCTCAAGGAAACTAGGCTAACACTACTTGCTTTGGCCCATTCTAGAATAACTATGAACTAGTATAAAGGGACACAATGCCCAATATCAAATTTATAAGGGATACTATGCCTAATATCACAGTGGAAAAGAGGAAACCATGCCATGTATCATAGTATAGGGATTCCATTCCCAATATCACATTTATGAGGGACTCCATGCCCGATATCATAGTAAGGGATGCCATGCCCATATGGTATCACAAGGGATTTCATGCCCATAAAATATCACAAGGAATTTCATTCTCATATAATATCATAAGGGAATCCATGCCCATTTAGTATAATTATTAAGGGATTTCAAGCCCATTTAGTATAATTTTTAAGGGACTTCATTCCCATTTAGTATAACTATTAAGGGATGTCATGCCCATTTGATATGAAATAGGAGAGATGTCATGCCCATTCATTTATAATATGCATAAGGGTTATCATTCCCATATTTTATAATTAAAGAGGATCTCCACGCCCACACAATCTTATAAATAATATCCATTTTCTTTATTATGATCCAAGACATAATTCATAATTCATTTATATTTAATAATGTCAAGGGCGTAACTGTTGTCCAGTTTAACCAAGTGACATAATCTCACCACTCAATTAAATTAAATTAATTATATGACAAGGGTGTTAGCCATGCTAAAACACAACATTTATCTATAAAACTTTATTGTATCATCATTTATAATTAAAACCACACACTTAAATACGTTCTTTGACTAATTACTCAATTAAACCAATTAGGCATAAGGAGGGCACACCCAAATTGAATGGCTCACTACAAGGCTGAAAATTATTGATATAAAATGGGTTCTAACAAGCCATTAGGTTCTAATAAAGACAACTAATTTAAGATAGATTCAATTTAAGAAAACACATAGTGAAACTAGTGTGCGAAACAACGACACATATTATAAAAAAACACGAGGGATAAATTATAAAACACCTACCTTGTACTCATAAAACTCTCCTTGTCTAGTATCAACCTATACATTGGCTTGAATTAGAAGAAATTTGAATAAAGGATTAACGCCCTGAAAATATGGCATAAGCACCTTCACCTTGATAACTTCTTAGAGAGAAATAAAAATAGATAAAGGTGTAAGATGATTGAAGAGCTTATCAGTGAGGGTCCAATGAGACAAATAGTTCTTTAATAGGGTGTCATATTGAGAAGTTATTTCCTAGACTAGCTTTAGACAGAGGAGATCTCAAAAGGGAGAAAAACCACTACCTACTAGAAATAAGAGCAAAGGAGGGGTGAGGTAAGAATTATAATCAAATAAGGGTAATTTGGTAATTTTTACCAAAGAATAGAGGTTCACGGTTTGGACTCATGGTTGGAAAAACCTTTCTCCAATCATGCATGCATCACTGATTAAGGAGAGTACCTATAAAGTTATGTTACGCAGTTAGAGGAATTGTTCACCAACCGTGCAAAACACATCTACTAAAAACTGTAAAGATTTTTCATGGGTGTGCTGCCCCTGGTGCATGGTTAGAGAAAACTATGCACCCTGCTTCACCCCATTTTCTAGCTCCTCATGGTTAGGAGAGGTTGTACGGGCTGTGTCGCATGGTTTCTACTAAACGTGCGACCTAGTGTTTTTCTCCACCGGTCAGAGTTCGAAGATCCAAACATGTCTCAGACACCCTGAAAACCTTTCTAACCTCAAATGGAATCCATATTAGATTTATAAAAATGTATTGAATAAAATTAAAAGGATACATACCTAATATAAAAACCAGGTTTTTACAATCTTCCTCCCTTAAAGGAACTCTTCCTAGAGTTCACCTTTCAAGGGTGGAAAAACTTCATCTAAGAATAATTCTAACCATTGATCATGTACATAGGCCTCACAATCCCAAGTATAATACTATACCTAGACATGTTTCCATAACAACTATACTAAAGGAATATATATTCCTTAGAGGGTCTTCATTCTCTAGTCAACAATGTGTATAAGATACCCCTAGAAAGAAGCAACAACATCTAGCTCAACATGAAGAAGCTGTGAAATGTGTAAGACATCATGCATGACATGATGAATTTTAGCTAATAAAAACTGATAGGATACCAACCTAACTCTATCTAGAATCTCAAATGACATGAAAAAGTGTGGTGACAACTTCCCTTTCCTTTGTATCCGTCTATGCCCAAGTCTGGGTGATACCTGTAAGAAAACACGATCTCTGATCTCAAACTCCAGAGGTCATCAGTGTCAATAAACTTATTATTTATATCTATATTAAGCATTAGAAATACAATTTATGATCATATAAACCTACTATGAAGTATCTTGAATGAGACGAGGACCCAGTAGCGTTGCCTCTCTTACCTCCAACCAGCACAAGGTTGAATGACATGACCTACCATATAGGGCCTCACAGGGAGCTATCTGAATTGTTTACTAATAACTATTATTGTAGGAGAACTCTAAGAGAGGTATATGATTCTCTAAATAACCTCAAAAATCAAGGATTCATGCTCAGATCATGTCCTTTAAAACCTTTATAGTCCATTCCTAATGACCATCGGTCTGAGGGTGAAAGGCTATGCTTAAAAGCACTTATATACCCATATCCTTATGAAACCCCTACCAGAACCATGATTTGAAGTAAGAATCCCTATATGAAACAATAGTACAAGGGACCACGTGTAGTTAGATAATCTCACGAACATATAATATTACCAACTCATCAAGTGAGAAAGTCTCTTAGATAGGAAGGAAGTGATCTACTTTCATCAGTCGATCCACAACTACCCAAACTGCATTGCTACCTTAAGGTGACCTCAGTAAGCCAATGAAAAAATCCATCACAACATTCTCCCATTTATATTTAGGGATAGGAAATAACTATAACAAGACTATAGGTCGCTGGTTCTCCACCTTCACCTGCTAATAGGTGAAACACCTAGTAATAAAACCTGTTATTTGACATTTCATCTCTGGCCATCAATATTGTCGGTGCATGTAATGATACATCTTGAAGACACCTGAATAAAAACCCAATGATAATCACTTGAATCACACATAATATCCTCTTTAATATCTATAGTAACCCAAATAAGACCATGTATATGCAAGATGTTTTCATCATCGAGGAACCAATCCATTGGTGGGTCCTCTCCAACAATGCTCTTTCATAGGACCAAGCCCTCTGGTTATGAAAACTACCTCATATTCACCTTCTCCAAAAGTGAAGAGATCACTGATAGTGATGTGAGTATTAAATTTCCATGATAGGCTTTCACCTCTATATGTATATTAGAAAATAGAGCCATAAGCTTCCATTCTCTACTGGCATCCTAAATGATCTGCTTTTAAGTCTTCCTGCTCATAGAATTTGCATCAACATTGCCTTTCTCAAGCGTATAATCTAGCTTAAAGATGAAGGAATATAGATATTAAACCCAAATTCAATGCCTAATACTTAAGTCTAACTGTGTAAAAATATATATGAGGCTCTTGTGGTCCGTAAACACCACAAAATGCTCTCCAACAGGTAATGCCTCCAACAACGTAAGGCGTGTACAATAATTTCTAACTCGAGATCATGCGTTGGGTAATTTCACTCATGAGGCCTTAAATAATGTGACCCATACACATTTACTCTCTCCTCCTACATAAAAAATATATTTGTAAGCTGGTTTTACCTATTTTTGTGATAAAAGATAGGTTTACCCGACACATGATCTCTAGTAAATGAATTGAAATGCACCGTTCATGGAGAAGGTAGACCGTATATAGGCATGAATGCTACTTTCATTTATTTTCCACATTAAAAGAATTAAAAATAAATGATATATATGTATATTAAAATTCTAGTATCATATCTATGAAATATATATCACATATTCTTATTAAAACCATTCTTTATACATTCTATGTATAGTGTGAACGAATAACATCGCTTTGAGGAGGTGGTAGTATACACTTCCACAAATGATGTTATCATATTTAAAAAAAATAAAAATCATGAAGGTATGTGTTATATAATAATTATATAATTATTAATAAAATATAAATATTATATATATCATATACCAAAAGGAAATAAACCGTTCATGGAGACGGTAGGCCGTATGTACGCATGAACGCTACTTTCATTTCATTATCGTATTAAAAGAATGAAAAGTACATGATATATATGTATATTAAAATTAAAGTATCATATATATGTCATATATATTGAATATTTTTATTAAAACTATATTTTATATGTTCCATGTGTAGTGTGAACGGATCACATCACTTTGAGGAGGCGGTAGCCCACACATCCACAAACGATGTTATCATATTTAAAAAAAATGGAAAGCATGAAGGTATATGTTATATAACAATTATAGAAGTATTAAGAGAACATAAATATCATAAATATAATATAAAAACAGTGTTTCCATCATAATGATCAACAATGATAGGTGGTAATGGAAAAATGAGCGACATCATTTCACATGGCGATGGTTTTCCATACACGAACAGTAAATTTGTTACCCATTTGATGGAAGTGTGTGTAGGTTTAGGTTGAACCATTAACATAACAACATATAAATATATTTATGATACTTATGTTATTATATAATCATGAAATAATAAGAAATTAAATAGTGTGAAAAGAAATAAAACTAAAGTGATCGTTGAAGAATGTTACCTCTTATTTGGGTAACTCCTTTTAGTTTATATCAAAATCCTTCCTCAGTTTTCTTTCTTCCAAAATTAAGGATTATAGGATTAGGGGAGATAATTTTAGAGATAATTTTGGTAGATTTTTGTCGATCTATAAGGCTCAAAGTGGTGTGTGGAAATGATGGAGGAGGTTCCCTTTTATAATTGAGTTGAGGGTCACTTTTGAAAACTCTAAAACTATTAAATTAATATAAATTAATTTTCAATTAAAAATGGATAAAAAGTGAGTTATTTAGAATATAATATTATTATTAGTCTAAATCCTTTAAAATGATAATCTTTAGACATGTTTAGGTCACATTATTACCCTTGTCCTTTGACTTTAACCCTTAGTTAAACCTTTTTAACCCTTACCGCGACATCATGTAAATTACACTTTGAGGGTTAATATAATTACTATAAAATTACAAAAGACCAATAAATAATTAATTTATGAATTTTTAAGAATTATAAAAATAATTTTTCCAAATTTTATATTTTTATGAATTTGATATCATTTAATAAAATATTATTTATTTTAGAATATCATTAATGTCAATTTTGTCACTATTCATTTCTTAACTTAAAAAAAGACATTCTTAACTATATTATGTACCAAATATTGGAATAATGGTACCAATACATGAATATATAATAAAATATTATATTATAAGAAAAATCATGAGAGTTATTGAGATATGTATCACAAGATTTCATCAAAGGAATCATAATCATTAACAATCTTGAAAAATGATGAGATTGTTTCAATAAACTCTTACTACATGGTAAATTGAGATCAAAATATCCATGTAAGAAAATGAAATTAACATAACTATAAAATATCACTAATATAAGTATATTCCTGATATAACATGTAAAATTGAAGTATATACACCTCGAAAAAGAATTTAGGTGCATAACAAAACATGAGTCTCAAAGAAGGTAAATTGAGACAAAGCTATCTTACCGATTTGGTAACTTTTGGAACTTAAACCCCATGAAATAAAGTTAATAAAATTGATATTTAAATACCAATAAATTTAATTATAATATAAATATAATAAATTAATGGGCATTACATACACCACGAAAAATAAGTGAGTGGTGAATAAGGCATATATCTTAGAGAAATAAAAGTGAGATGAAATTTCCCTTACCCCGTGTCTTAACTCTCATCGTACTTATTAAAACCATCTATATAATAAATATAAATTTATTGTAAATATTTTATAGAACTATATTATTATATCTAAAACCATATATGGTTTTATTATGACCTTATATTACCCTATTGTTAACAATCCTTTGTTAAGGTTTCACTTCGGGTAACACCCGCTTTGTTCTTTACATGTGTCTTAATTTTTTATATCTTTGATCCTTATACTTATATCATGATTCCAGAATGTAAAAAATGATATAAATATCATGAATATTAATTATACTTTTATTGTAATAATCTATAGAATATAGAAGTATGAAATGAAATACACTATTTATGGAGATGGTAAGTTGTACGTATGCATGAATGATATTTCTGTTTTTATTATCATATTGAAAGGAAGAAAGACAATGAAATATATGTATATATGTATATAATATCATTAAATTATCATTATAATTTTATATATACCATATAATCTCACTAAGACCATCCTTAATATATTCCATGTAGTGTGTGAACGAATCACATCACTTTGAGGGGGAAGTAGTCCACACTTCCTCAAACGAAATTATCATATTTACACCAAATGGAAAGTAAAAAAATATGTGTTTTAAAAGTAATAAATAAGATTAAATACATAATAAATATAACACATGAAATATATAAACAGAGTTCCCATCATAATTTCCACCATGAGAGGTAGTAAAGGAAAAATGAACAATCATCATTTAGTGAGGTGGTAGTTCCCCGTACACGTAAACAATATGTTCATTACCAATTAGATGGAGGTGTGTGTAAGTCTAGGTATAAAACATAACATTAAAAAATAATAATATATTGGGGATACTGGTGTTGTTATAAAATCAAGGAATAAATATAGTTTAGGGGTGGAGAAAGAAAATAAAATAAAGGAGCTTGAGAAAAGATGTTACCTCTTAATCGGGTAACTCCTTTTGGTTTGTGCCAAAAGGCTTCCTTGGAAATATTTCTGAAAAAATAAAGGCTTAAAGGGGGAATGGAGGAATTTTTGGAAGTGTATTGGGTATATATTGGCTGATCATAAGTGGTTTTAGAGGTGTGAAGAAGAGGGAGAGCTGGTGGCCTTTTATAGGGATGGGTAAGGACTCAGTTGGTATTTTTGAAAACAAGTTAGGTGTGCCCACGTATTTACCTAAAAGAAGTCATAAAAAACAAAAAAAACTCAATAATTGATGGTTTATGGAAAAATAATGTCCAAAAATTGTATTTGGACAAGTTTATAGGTCTTTTTGTGTCTTAAAGTTACGATTTAGTTCCTTATTAAGCTTAATTTAACCTTAATAGTTGTAATTAATTTTAATCACTTCCACTAATATTTTTGGTCAAAAACTAAGTTTAAATTATTAGAAATTAGAAATTATTCTTATTATAAATATATAATCTATTTTTCCAAATTCCAATCAATGAAGTGGCAGAAATTAATTTAAAATTAATTCTGCTGACGAGATGACACTATGGGTTTTTAAAGTAAAAAAGATCAAAATATTGCTTAGTTTTTATATCCAATTTCAATGTGAAATTGGTTAAAATGACCTAAATTGGATTAATTTATAAAAATATTATCTAATTAAAATTTTAAACCAATTTAAAATAGTAATTAACCTTATAGATAAATTAAATTAAAAATAAATTTTAAATTAAAATCCAGTATTTTTAACTATTAAAAAATGAAACCTTACAGAAAAATACAAAAAAATTATACTAAACCAATTTTTATGTTTTTATTATAAATATAAATTTTATTTTGACATATTAAATATATAATAGTATAAAAAAATTGGATTTAAAATTGGTTCTCCACTAAAATCCAACAAAACTACCTTTATAAAAAAATATAGGTTTTATGCATAAAATTGGGTTTGTTCTAACCTTATGTATATAGAATCTGTTGGATGAATAAAAAAATATTTGATTGAATATATAAAATATATATTAAATTAATATCACTCAATCATTATAATTAATTTAATTTATTAGATTAAAAAATCTTTATGACCATAAAAATAATAATATTTCTCTTTATATTCAATCAGTTTTCATATTCATCTCTAATTAATTAGTAAGCTATGAATTCATATTATTTATGAGTAAGATATATATTTTCATAAATTAGTTTATAATATTCATAACTACTAATTTAATATCTAGGTTATATCTTATTATATTGAATAATAATATTTTAATAATATATTATTGTTCGGTAAACCTCGGTCATGCGTGTTATGCAAGCCATCGAGGAATGTCATTGTTGGAAGTAACACAATCTAAACTCAATGTTCCATGTAGGCCAAGATAAAATTTATGTTGCATGTATTGCACGATAGACTTGGTGTTTCATTTAACATAATCCAAACATAGTGATTTAATATAAAATAAACTATTTTCAATGTTGTGTGAAATTAAAAATATCAAAAGGATTAAATTAATTCAAAAAAAAAAATAATTCAGAAAATATTAGGGTGTTACATTCTACCCCTCTTAAAATGAATTTCCCTTGAAATTTTTCTAGGTAATCAAAGGTTTAATAATTGAAAGTTTCATTCATAGAAACCTACATCATAAAAATAAATACTAAAACTTCCCTTAAAAAGGGAAAGTTGGGACCATAATGGTTACCCAATGTAACATATAACTAAGTTTCCACATAGGAGAACATAGGTTGGGAGTGAATATTGGACATGGAGGAAAAAATAAATATTTATAGAGAGTTATTGAGGTCATAAATCATAAACAAGTGAATTATCAAAGAAAAGTTAAGGGTCTCAAAGTCATAAATCTGTGATGATTTAAAGGCATTCAATTCAACAAAAATTAAGGTATTAGGACAACACATTTTTTTGATCATTATTTTAATGTTGATTAATTATTTTATTGAACATGAATATAAGGAAATTTACTTACTTGATATATTTATATAAACAAAATTTCATTCTTTTGTTTTAATTTTATTTATTTTTAATTCATCCATTATTCATGAAATGGATGCCCATAAATTAAATTTGATTCCTAAATTACTAAAAGACACTTTTAGTAGATCTTATGGCCTATAAAAGAATAAAAAATATAACTATTTATCTCTAAATATTCTTCAAAATCAATATGGTTAATAAATTAATCTATAAACATAAAAAGTAAATCCATTGGTTTATCATTAATATTTATTCAAAAATAATAATTACACATTAACCAAGACATCACGTAGGCCAGTGGTAGGTGTGAAACCATTACCATCCTTCAGTCACAAGTTCAAAACTCGAAGCATTTCTGGACTTGATTGGTTGTCACCCAACATACATTATTTCCTTTTCTAAAAATACACTAATATAATTTACAAAATAAATAATATGGACATCCTTGAAATAAGGTTAATCACTAAATAGCCTTTTAACCAAGGTTTTCAATACAAAATCAGTGCATAAATACTTCCTCCAAAGTTTAACTTAAACTTTTAATGAATGGTTAACATTATAACCCTTATAAAACATGAAAATATAGATCTTTAGAAAGAAATTCATTAAATCAACTTAACATTGATTCCCCTGTATATCACAAAGTAGATCTTGGTTATCATATTCCAAACAGGTGAATACCCTCATCATATATTCTCTTGAAACATGGTAATAACATGAATTACCATAAATACTTTTGTAAAACATCCATGCTTACTTATTCCATAGATTATTGGATATATTCAATAAACCCAAGAAGTTTTAAACTTAATCCATGAAAGCATAAACAACTTATGAACAAGTCCTTAAGTAGTTCAAAAGTAATAAGTACCATCCAATTTACTTATATCCAATAAATCCTTATCCAAACAACATTATCATAACATAAAGAAAATATTAATGGTTATATTCCCATTAATAATATGTTTTCCATGGAAATAAACTTTCAATTAAATCACATTTCTATTCCATCAGAACCATTCAACATATTCTTGTAAATCATTAGAAAAAAATAAACATGAAAATACTTATATATTTAACATTTTATATGACATAATTCTTGAATCCAAATACATAAAAACTTTTATTATTCCACTTCATAATTATACCATTAATAAGGTTACCTCATCCTATTATACAATATCTCTTTCCTTTCACATTTCATCTATAGTTTCATCATCATCCACAATCTAACCATTACACACACCAACTTGCTGGTTCCCTTCAGGAGCTTTTATCTTGGGACATTGAGTTGCATAATGACCATTTAATCCACACTCAAAACACTTAACATTTGATGATGTGTTAGGGAGGAAAATATTCTCATTCATTTCATTAACTGAACTCTTCATTTTCCCCTTGTAGTCACTTTCTTTTTTTTCCTTCTTTTCCATAGTCAAAACATATTCTTATTTCTATAAGACATTCATTTAGATGATTATTTCCACATTCTTGACACAAAGGAAAAAAAATCTTATTTCCTACATGGACTCCATTTCCTGAATTCTTAGTGAACTTATTCTTTCTATTCCTTGGTGAGTCCGAGAGTTGGTTAAGATACATGTTGTTAATCAGGTTCTGTGAAAAGTGATTAGGCATGATCACAACATCTTTCGCTCTAGTGATCATCCCACTTGACTACTCATCAGAAAATCATCCATCACATTCAAAATTAATCTAGTTCCTTCCAGTTCCTTCCATTGACTAAAACCAGAAGCATAGTGTGAGTATTACTTATCAAAGAGTAAAACCACATAGTCAGGAAAATAATTACTTATAGGATGTATAAATCATGAAACCTTAATTAATATATGACACCCTTGGTTCATTCTATATTATTCATATCCAATATATATTTAAATCTTTCATGATGGTTTATAAATATTTTTGTGAATTTCCAAAGCATATCCCCTGGGAGTGTCAAATCAGGTGTGTAGTAAGGCCCATTGTTGGGTACCAGATTACCTTGAGTCAAGACTAGAACATCTTGTTGGAGTCATTACCCTAGTTACATATGTTCCAGATCCACATCCACATGTAGTATCCAGAAATAGATGTATTTATATTAAACCACTCACTCTATCCTTTACCAAAATTACATGACATTTTCTTAAATGTTAAATCATACTTATCCTTTGATATATCCTTAAACATATACTTATAAATATATATGGGGATCTCACTAAATTTTTCTCATCCTAGTTTCCAAATATTAACTAAACATTTTCTCTGATACCAACTATAGAAACCATTTCTTTTCAAACATTAACATTACATAAATTTTGTGGAATACTTAAAAATTTACAAAAATAGACGCCCAACGATCATATTAGTCTAGTGACTTTGGAAACATATAATCATAAAAACTACTATATAAATGAGATAAATTATCTCCCACTAGGTTCTTCTTGACTATAACCCTTCTTAGACGTATCAAACATAATACATATCCTCATAACTTGGGGAAGGAAACATAAAAATGGGTGAGATCAAATGCTCAGTTAGGGTAAAAAAGGGAGATATATAAGCATAATCATGAGCATAAGGGTGTGATAATATGATCATGAAAATATAAGATCATATCCTACATATCAAAGATCATATACATGAATCATGGTATAAAGCTTGGAATTTTATAAGACATGAATCATAAGTAAATAAAAAACATAAGACATGAAAGCATAAAATAAGAATAAAATATGGAATTTTGAAAGATACATAAGAATATAATATTATTTCCATAATAGCCAAGGCATCATTTCCAAGACCATATTAGTAGTATGAGTTCACTCCCCATACCATCTTGGTAGTAATGGTTCACTCTCATGTCCATCTTAGTATCATGAGTTCACTCCTCATACCTTCTTGGTAGTTATGGTTCACTCCTATGGCCATATTAGAAGTCAAGGTTCACTCCTAAGATCATATTAGTCTATCTCATGAGATATAAATCTTTACCTAATTAATTGGAGTGATATATAGGTCCCACCTATATCATAATTAAATCATACACACATGTGCCACAAAATCATACAAAATGATATCTTAACCAATGAAATGAAATGGGTATCATAAAAATGTAAACATATAATATCCTGTAAAAAAATAGGTTTCATAATCATTTCATTAGAATCATAACTCATGAAAGAGAAATAGATTTCATAAACATATAACCCATGAAGGAGAAATATGTTTCATAAAGACCATGACATTAAGAATAACCTATTTAGATAAAGAATATGAATGAAACCTTTAGATAATTTCCTAGAAAAGAATGATTAACATCAATAGACGTCATCTCAGATGGGAAATAATTTTTAAATATCTTTCAAAAATGTTTCTTGAGTAAAATATCCTTTCTTTTTTGAAAAATGATTTTTAATACATAAAACCATTTGAAAAAAATTTTCTTAAAAAATAAATTGAAAAATCATAAAGAAAATTTGAAATCATTTTGAAAACCGTTTTACCTGAAAACTTATAAAATAATATTCAAAACATTTTAAAAACCTTTCTCTTTGAATTTTTTTAAAAACTTGTAAAGAAATCTTGAAAATGTTTTGAAAAACTTTTTACTTGAAAAATTATGAAATAATATTGAAAATGTTTTGAGAACTATTTATCTAAAAATAATTTTAAAAAAACTTTCTTTAAAATAAACCTTTTAAACATGAAAATGAAGCTTCATAGAAATGATAGCAGGTAAATTTTTACATGTTGTATGAGGTAAAAAGAAAATTCCTTTTTCACTGTAAAAATGTTATAAAAATTCCTTGTTCAGAAATAAATAAGTATATTCCTTTGAAAAAATTAGTAAAAGAATAAAATAGAAAAGCTTATTTTAATGATTATATGATAATAGTAGAATATTCTTAGAAACCCTTTTTAGAAAACATGGTTATGATAGAACATAGATTTCTGACCGAAGAGAGGGTAAAGTTGGGCTTTCTTATTAAACACATTATTAACTATATTATATACCAAATAGTGGAATAATGGTACCAATACATGAATATATCATGAAATAATATAGGATAATAAAACTCATGAGCATTCTTGAGAGATGGATCACAATATTTCATTAAAGGAAGCATAATCATTAATAATCTTGAAAAATGATGTGATTGTTTCAATAAACTCTTAATACTTGGTAACTTGGGACCATAGTATCCATGTAAGAAAATGAAATTACATAAAGTATAAAATATCATTAAAATAAGGATATTCATGATATAATATTTAAAATAGAATTATATACACCTTGAAAAATAATTTAGGTTCATAACAAATCATGAGTCTCATAGAAGGAAAATTGAGACAAAACTATCTCACTGATTTGGTAACTTTTGAAACTTAAACCCCATGAAATAATGTTCATAAAATGGATATTTAAATACCCATAAATTTAATTATAATGTACATATAATGAATTCATGGGAAGTATATACACCACACAAAAGAAGTGAGTGGTGAATATGACATGTATCTCACGGAAATAAAAGTGAGATGAAATTTCCCTTACCTTGTGTCTTGACTCTCATCGTACTCATTAAAAACACATGTATAATAAATATAAATTTAATATAATATTTTCAATAAACATATAATTATATCTAATACCATATATGGTTTTATTATAACCTTATATTATCCTCTTGTTAACAATCATATGTTAAGGTTTCACTTCAGGTAATATCCACTTTGTTCTTTGCATGTGTCTTAATTTGTTATATCTTTGATTATTATACTTATATCATGATTTAATAATTTAAAAAATGATATAAATATAATTTATATTCATTATATGTATATTATAATAATCTATATAATATATAAGTAGAAAATTAAATGCACCGTTCATGGAGACGATAAACCGTACGTACACGTGAACGCTGTTTCCATTTTTATTATTGTATTGAAAGAAAGAAAGAAAATAAAATATATGAATATATGAATATAATATCACTAAATTATAATTATAATGTTATATATATCACATAATTTTACTAAACCTATCCTTAATACATTCCATGTAGTGTGTGAACGAATCACATCGCTTTGAGGGGGCGGTAGTCCACACTTCCTCAAATGAAATTATCATATTTACACCAAATGGAAAGTAAAAAATGTATGAGTTATAAAAATAATAAATAATCTTAAATACATAATAAATATATTATATGGAGTTCCCATCATAATTTCCACCATGATAGGTGGTAAATGAAAAATGAACAATCATCGTTTAGTGAGGCGGTAATTCCCCATACACGTAAATAGTATGTTCATTACCAATTAGATGGAGGTGTGTGTAAGTGTAGTTATATAAATTAGAATAAAAAATATTATTATATTTATTATATTGGTGTTATTATAAAATCATGGAATAAATATAGTGGAGGTGGTGGAGAAATAAAATTAAAGAAAGGAGCTTGAGAGAAGGCGTTTCCTCTTAATCAGGTAACTCCTTTTGGTTTGTGCCAAAAATCTTCCTTGGATTAATTTATTCTGAAAGGGAGGATTCAAGTATAAAGGTAGGGATGTTGGGAAGTTTATTTTATATATTTTTCCTGAACATAAGTGGTTTGAGAGGTGTGAATAAGAGGGATAGGTGTTGACCTTTTATAGGAAAGGGAAAGGCCTCACTTGATATTTTTGAAAATAAGTTTGGTGTACCCACGTTTTTACCTAATAAAATTTATTAAAAATAAAAGAAATAAATAATTGAAGGTTAATGGCATAATAATTTCCATAAAATGGGTGTTTTACAAGTTTATATGTCTTTTTGGTCCTTGAAGTTATCATTTAGTCCCTTATTAAGATTAATTTAACCTTAACCGTTGAAATTAATCTTAATCGATTTCTCTTATATTTTTGGTAAAAAATTATGTTTAACTTATTATAAATTAGAAATTATTATTATTATAAATATTTGATCCATTTTTACAAATTATAATCATATAAGTGACAAACATTAATTGAAAATTAATCCTAAAGACGGGATGACACTGCAAGTTTTTAAAGTAAAAATGATCAAAAGTTTGCTATGTTTTTATATACAATATCAATGTGAAGTTGGTTACAGTGACTTACATTGTATTAATTGATAAAATATTATCTAATTAAACTTTTAAATAAATTTAAAATATTATTTAACCATATAAATAAATTATATTAAAAAGTTGTTTTGAATTAAAATCCAATATTTTTAACTATTAAAAAATGAAACCTTATAGAAAAATACCAAAAATGTATCCTAACCTAAGTTTTATGTTTAAATTCCAAATATAAAGTTTATTTTTACATATAAAATCTATAAAAGTTCCAAAAATTGTATTTAAAATGGATTATTCCTTAAAAGGTGGTAAAACTACATTTATAAAAAAATATAGGTTTTTATGCATAAAATTGGGTTTGTTATTATCTTATGTCTATCAAATCTATTTAATGAATATAAAAAATATTTTATTGAATATATAACATATATATTACATTAATATCACTCAATAATTATAATTAATTTAATTTATTAGGGTAAAACATCTTTGTGACCATAAAAGTAACAATATTTCCTTTTATATTCAATTAGTTTTCATATTCATTTCTAATTAATTGGTAACCTATGAATTCATCTTATATTTGTGTAAGACATATATTTTCATAAATTTGTTTATAATATTAATAACTTCTAATTTAATGTCTTGGTTATATCTTATTATATTAAATAATAATATTTTAATAATATATTATTGTTCGGCAAACCTCAATCATGCGTGTTACACAAGCCATTGAGGAAAGTCATTGTTTAATGTAACACAAGATAACCTCAATGTTACTTGTAGGGAAAGATAAAATTTATGTTAAATTTAGTGTATTATTAACTTGGTGTTTCATATAATGTAAGAAAAACATAGTGATTTAATATAAATTAAACTGTTTTCAGTGTTTCCTGAAATAAAAAATATCAAAAGGATTAAATTAATTCAAAAAAATAATTCAAAAAATCTTAGGGTGTTACACAATTGATGTAAGATCAAGTTTGGGATCAATACAAAACAAGGTGTTTCTCCTATCTCGATGTATCCATATAGGATTACACTTTTTGAGCTTTGATATCTGTGAGTACAACTTAATGATTTGCTGTAGTGAGTTTTTTTTGTTCTCCTGAGTGTGTCACCTTGGGGTGCACTGATTTTGTTCATTAAGAAGAATGATGACAGTTTCTGTTTTTGTATTGATTATAATCACTTGAACCAAGTGATAATGAAGAAACTCTGTCCTATTCCATGAATTCTTGATTTATTTGACCAGGTGAAAGGAGAAAGTTGGTTCTTGAATATCGATGTACAGTTTGGATATCATCAGATGTAGGTAAAAGAGAATGTGATGAAGACCGCTTTCTGATGTAGCTATAAGCATTATGTTTTTTTGTGATGTCTTTAGGTGTGAAAAAAACTCCATTCATGTTCATGGGTTTTATGAACACAATGTTATGGGAGTTTATGGATAATTTCATAGCGTTTTTCATCGACGACATCCTTGTATACTCCGTATCTAAGGTGGAGTATGGAGATCATCTACGTGTCATTTTGGAAGTTCTTTTTCATCATCATATGTTTGGAAAGTTTTAAAAATGTGAGTTATAGGCTCATGAATTTTGTTTCTTGGGTCATGTCTTGTCCCAACAGGGTGTAGTTGTGGATCCTTCAAAGATAATGGTGGCCATTTATTGGGTGGCCCCCAAGACAACTGCAAAGGTGAGAAGTTTCCTTGGTCCTACTGGCCATTAGAGGAGGTTTTAAGACAATTTCTATTAGGTTTCAGCTCCTATGAAAACCTTTAATAGAAAGGATCATACATTCTTATGGACTGAATAGTTTTAGATATCTTTTGAGTACCTAAAGGAGAAGCTTCTCAGTGCTTTAGTTCTTCATCGACCAAAAGGAGTTTAGTTTGAGATTTTTTGTGATGCCACGCATCTCATTTTGAGATGTGTTCTAATGAAATAGAGATAAATTGTTTCTTATATGTATCAAAAGTTATCTCCCCATGAGAATAACTATGCCACCCATGATCTCCAGTTAGTGATTATTGTGTTTTCTTTGATGTTTTGGCGAAATTACCTCATTGGTAACCATTTTGTGGTTCCTAATGATAATAAGATCATGAAACATGTCTTCTCCTAGCATGAATTGATCTTGAGATAATGAAATTGGATGAAATTCTTACAGTATTATGATTTCAGGATTTCATATACACCAGGAAAGGGTAATGTTGTAGCTGAAACTTTGAGTGGAAATCTACATAGTGATTTTGTGCATGAATCTAGAGATTACTAGAGAGCACCGAAAGATCTATTAGAGATGAATCTTAATATGGTAGAGTTTTATGATAGATGTTGTATTTTAAAAATGATAGTGTAGTCATATTTAGTGCATCAGGTGGAGGAGTCTCGGTTGGGAGATTCTAAGGTGGTGGTTCGAAGAGACCGAGTTGTTTTTGGAGATGCCCATGATGGTTAGTCTACGGATGAAAAAACCGAGTGTTATTCTGGGGGAATATCTTCATCCTTTTGATTATGTGTGAGATGGTTCTCTTTGAGTTCCATATATCACCTTTAGTAGTACATCCTAGTGTGGAAAAGATGTACCAAGCTTCAAGTGGTTAGTTTTGGTGGCCTCAGTTGAAGTGTACAGTTGCATATTTTTGTGTCTTGATGTTTGGTATGGAAAAAGGTGAAGTCTGAGCACCATGTTACGAATGGGTTGATATTTATTTTAGATTTTACTTAATGGAAGTGGAAGGACATCTAGATTGACATCGTTATTGGTAAAACTCAATCTCAGGGTACTATGATGCTATATGGGTGATAATGGATCTTTTGATAAAATCATCCCACTTTATAGTGATCAGGGAGTTGAGATCAGTGAAGGTTTTATCGAGGTAGTATGTGGAGGAGATGGTGTGACTCCATAGAGTCACAAGGATGATCATATCTAATTGTGATCCTCGTTTTACCTCTAGGGTGTGGAGAGATCTTCAATATTCTTTTGAATATCTGTTGTTCCTTAGCACCACTTTTCATCGATAGGTTGATGGTCAAACAGATCGAACCATATAGACTCTTGAAGACATGTTGTACTCTTATGTCCTGAATTTTGGATGTTCATAGATGATTCACCTGCCTTTTGTCGAGTTTTCTTACAATAATAGTTTCCACTCCACCATTGGTATGACACAATTTAAAGATTTGTACTTTTGAGATTTCTGTTGTCCATTGTGATGGGCTAGGGTCATAGAGGCAATGATTCTTAGGTAAGAACTGGTAAAAAATACGATAGAGATGGTTCAGGTAATATAAGAGAGTATGAAAGCATTTCAAGACCATCATAAATCCTATGACGATCATAGGAGGAGGCCTTTGGAGTTCGACATTGGAAATCATGTGTTCCTAAAGGCGAATCCTCATCGTGGGCTGTGAAGGTTTAGTCATGGGTGTAAGATTTCTCCAGAGATTGTTGGACCTTTTGAGGTGTTAGATTTCATTGGATTCTTGGTGTATCAGACAACACTTACCATATAGATAATCTGGATACATGATGTCTGTAACACCCTGAAATTCTAAAGTAAGAACCTTGAATTCGATAACATGCATGACACACGACAAAAAGAATGTAAGGGAATATAATATCAAGATACTTTATAAAATATTTACTGTTTAAAATAGATTCTTTATATATTTCAATGAATGAAACAAAGAGTTATCCTGTTTTACAAACAAGATCAACCTTACTCGACAACTTGTGTTACACGTAAGAGAAACCTTCCTCGATAGCGTGTGTTATACACAAGATTGAGTTTCACCAAATAAAAATGTATTATTATTATTTAATATAATATGAAAAAACCTAGGAATTATGTTAGTGGATATTAATAGTATTAACTAAATTATGAAAATTTACTTTTTATATAAATATAAAATTAATAAATTGGTTACAAATTATTTAGAAACGAAAATAAGAACCAATTAGATATAAACAAATTATTATATTTATGCTTCCAAAGAAGTTGTGGCTTAATAAAAATAATTAATTAAAATTAGTTACTGATTTTAATTAAATATATATTTTATATATTAAATAAAATATTTTTTATATTTATCTATTAGGTTTTATATGCATAATATTAGAAAAAATCATATTTTACACATAAAAACCTATATTTTTATAAAGACAATTTTATCGCATTTTAAGGATGAACCCATTTTAAATTATAATTTTGACACATTAATTGATTTAATTTGTCAAAATAAACTTCATATTTGATGTAAAAACATAAAAATTAGGTTAGGATAAATTTTTTATATTTTTTCGAAAACATATCATTTTTTAATAAACAGTTAAAAATACTAAATTTTATTTCAAAACTTATTTTTGTTCTATTTTATTTATATGGTTAAATAATATTTTATATTATTTTTAAAGTTTAATTATATAATATTTTTATAAATTAATACAATTTAGGTGATTGGGATCAATTTCAATTTTAAATTGAATGTATAAACTTATCAAATTTTTGGACCTTTTTTACTTTAAAAACCCGCATTGTCATCCCACATGTGAGATGAATTTTAAATTAATTTCTTCCACTTCTATGATTTTAATTTGGAAAAATAAATTAAATATTTTGAATCAGAATTATTTATAATTTCTAATCAGGTTAAATTAGTTTTTGACCAAAAATATTAGTGAAAGTGATTAAAATTAATTACGATTGTAAAGGAAAAATTAAGCTTAATAATGGACTAAACTTTTAACTTAATGTCCCAATTGAGCTAGCCACTTTTCAAACACCCATTTTCTGTACATATCTTATCCACTAAACTTAAATTATTGATTTTTTTTAGTTTTTTATTACTTTTTTTAGGTAAGAGGATATGTACACCTAATTTGTTTCCAAAAATTCCAAGTGAGTCCTTTTCCTTCCCTATAAAAGGCCACTACCTCTTCCACTTCTTAAAACCTCTCAAACCACTTAGGTTTATCCAATTTCTTCCCAATTAGTCTCAAAAAATACCTCCCCTAGACCCATAATCCTACATTTTGACATAAATACTTCCAATAAAGACTTTTGGTATAAACCAAAAGAAGTTACCCGATTAAGAGATAATGTATTCTCTCTAGATTTTTAGTTTAATTTCCATTTTCCACTCCCTATTTTCTTATTATTATATGATTAACTAACAAAAACAGTATCTAAAATATACTATGATGTTTTTGGGTCAATATTTCTACCTACACTTACACACACATCCATCTAATGGATAACGAACATACCGTTTCTGTGTATGGAAAACTACCGACTCACAAAACGGTGATTGTTCATTTTTCCCTTACCACCTATAATGGTGACCATTATGATGAAAAATATGTTTTTAATGTTATATATGATATTTATTATTTATTTATACTTTTTTAATCCTTTTATAACCCATACATTTAATACTTTACATTTTACATTAATACGATAACATCGTTTGAGGAAGTGTGGACTACCGCCCCTCAAAGCGATGTGATTCATTCACACGATACATGGAATGTATAAATTATGGTTATAATTAAAAATAAGAGACATAAAAAACATATATATGATATTAATTAAATAAATAAATTTCTATAAATACATATATAATTTTCTATATTACCCTTTCACACACTTATAAAGTGATAACGTTATTCGTGGACGTGTGGACTACGACCTCATCAACATGATGTGATTCCTTTTTCATAAAAATAATTATATATATAAGTATTTATGATTAAATAATATGGTATTTATTATATAATTATCCTTATGTAAATATATGGTGTTACCTAACTTCTTTCCATAATGATCATTGAAAAATGGGAACGTTACTCATGCGTACGTATGACCTACCGTCTCCATGATTGTAACGTTGATTCATTTTTCATAACCATATTTAATTATTGATTTTAAAAGTATAATTAATGTATAAATATGATAATTATGTCATGTTTATTATTCTTTAGATTTTATATAATTAAACCTTTTAGCATAGTTGACATACTTAAGTTATTTTTTGACACATAAACCGAATTTGGTCAAAACACCCGATGTAAACTTAATTGTTTAAGTAGTTGTATACAACATAGTAAAAAGTGAAATAAAAGTAATTATAAACATGAAATAGGTTCTAAATAAATTTTAAATTTAAAATAATTTTATTATACAAGAAGTTAAATGATGTTCCCCTGAAAAGAAACTGAAGGTAAGGGATTCTCATCTCACTTTTTACATCCGAGAGATAAATGTCATGTTCACCACTTACATATTTTGTGTGGTGTATATACTATATATTTTTATATACTATATCATGAATTAATTTATCTTTATGGTATTTAATACTTTGATTTAATATTATTAAATCAATAAGTTTATGATTTAAAATGATTCGAAGTGGTATGGGACACTTTGGAATGTTTGAAGATTAATTTCCTCAACAATAAATTTAATGATCTTTCAATGGTATTTTCATTTGAGGAAATTATATAATTTTTTTTCAATAAAACCTTTCATTCTTATCTAGTTATTCATGACCATTCTAAAGTATTAGTACCATTTTTCCACTTTTTGGTACTCAAAGTTTCTTAAAAATATTTTTAAGAAAACCTGACTTTGTTTCTCTCTTTAGTCAGAGAACCTACTTTCTTCTAAAAACCATGTTTTATTAAATTGTTATATATATTTTTTATAATGAGTTGGTAAATAAAATTTTACCCTTTTTATTTTACCAATGTTTTCAAATGAATCTTATTGTCTCTTTTCAAACAAGACATTTTTATTACCTTTTTACCATGAAAAATTAATATTCTTTTTATCTTGTATGACATGTACAGATTTACCCGACGTCATTCATTCAAAGTTTAATTTTAATTTTTGAATGGTTATTTTAAAAAAAATGTTTTTAAAATTTATTTTCAAAGATAAGGTTTAAAAAAAGAATATTTTCCTCAAGAATGTTTTTAAAACATCTTTTTATAATATTTTCATTCATTAACAACAACAACCCTTTATTTTACTCCACTTGGGGTATGTTGAATTGATACCATCCTTAACCATCCTAAGGATGGTTTATGGTTATGTTTTCTAAGGATAGTATTCACATTCATTTCCGAGATTTCTTTTGTCCCCTTGAAATATTCAATCTCCTATTCATTGAATTTTTCCTAATTATCCATTTCATTTATCATGAATATCACTATTTCCTAAAATGTATACCATTTTACATATGGTGTATACTTTGAAAAATGTCTGATTATTTGGGTAAAACATGATAAATATATATCTCTTACTCTATACAGATATTTGATAAGGCACATTTTTAAATTGATTATTCAATATATGAATAATTTTTTGGACTCGTATGACACTGGTGGGGCCCAGTTATTGATAGCCCATCGATGCATCAATAGTCTCATAAGATGATTCATTTGGATAACTGCATCATATGGATTTTCACCCTACATTTTGTAAATTGTCTTGTAAAATTTCTTGATGGTAAAATTACCATGTACCTAGGAAACATGGAATCTAATACTAAAATCATTTCCCTCATTTATATTCACTTATTATTCATCCATGAGATTTTTCATTGGCATATCTATGGATGCATTTTATTTTTAGGTTTCAATTATTATTCATACATGAGATTTTACGTTGACATATTAGTGGATGTATTTCATTTTCAGCCTTTAGTTATTATCCATCCAAGAGATTTTTCATTGATATATCTATGGATACATTTCATTTTTAGTTATTTAGATAGAATGTGTCTCAGTTTCTTACCCTACCATATTTATTTTTCCTTATCTAGTTATTTGAATTAAATGTGTTTCCAGTTATTACCTTTCTATATTGTTTACACACTTCCATTCAGTGTATTAATTATATTTCATGTGTGTTCAATTATTTACCTTTCAATATTGACTATTCTCATTGATTCATTATTTATTATGCTTTACTTACCCTTTCTGAGTATTTGAGCTCACCCTTATTATGTTTATTTCCCTAGGTATCCAAGAAGCGTACTATGAATGATATTCATGGATTTACTAAATAGATTAGATTTACCCTCAAATTTATTTGTTTAGAAGAAAAAAAATTATGTTGTAATTAGTGTAGTCATTTATAATTCAAGACTCATTTATGTATATGGTTTACCAGGACTACTAAACTGATTGGTCCTTCAAAGCTTTATTCATTGTAATCATGCCAATTTAATTGATAGTAGACACCGAATCTGGGATTCTAGGTCTGGGTTGCTAAAATTGGTATCAAATGAAGTTTAGTAACACCCTTGAGAACTATATTTAGGAAAACATATATTAGAGAACATAGTTGTTAGAATTTTAAGAAAAGTATGGATAAAAACCATAGAATTTTTCTGAAGTATAGATTATGTGGGTCTTCTTAGAAATATATGCATGTATGGATACTACAAGTGGACATGGTTCTAGAGAAGATATACCTAGGAGTAATAACTCTGATAAGGTGTTTTGGGCCTAACTCGGGGTAACCTGGTACACAAAAACGGGCCTTACTGCGTACTTAGTTTGACACTCTCAAGGGATACGCTTAGGATAATACACTTTTTCTTTACAAAACATTAATAAATATTTGAATATATAATAAAAATTAATTTCCTAGGTTAAACCTAAAGTGTTTTTGATTGAATATAAGGTGTTATTTTTTATAAATCCTACAAATGATACTATGGAAAAACTCTAGACCAAGGAAGGACCTTTTTAGAAATAAATGGATGAAGTATTTATGTATTGAGGTTGTATTGAAAGATTTAGTTAAAAGGATATTTAGTGATTAACCTAATTTCAAGGATGTATGTCATATTTATATTTTGAAGTTATATTTATATGGTTTTAGAAAAGGACAACCTGTAAGACGAGCGACAACCAATAAAATCTGGCAAGGCTGCAAGACTTGAACACAAGACCGAAGGATGATAAGGGTTTCATGGTAGCCACTGACCTACACAATGTCATAGTTAATTTTTCATTGTTTTAGTTAAACAATTTGACAAATAAATGTTAATGATGAACCAATAATATCACTTTTGAGGATTAGACAATAATCTATTAATGATATTGGTTTGGGAAGATATTTATAGACAAACAGTTAGACTTTTCACTCTTTTATAATCCTTAAAATAATTTTAAATTTTCTTTTAGTGCATTAGGAATAAAAAATTCATTATTGGTAACTAATTTCTAGGAGTAAAGGAATGAATTATAATTTGATAGAATAACAACCAAAAGTTAAGATTTTTCATTTGAAATCTAAACCTATCAAGTAAGAATATTTCATTATATTCTTGTTCAGTAAAAGAATTACCCAACTTTTGGAAAATGACTTAAAAATATTTTTTTTTCTTAATACCTTAATTTTTATTGAACTGATGGTCTTCTAAATCATCAAAGATTTATGGATTTGAGGCCTTCAAATTTCCATTGATAATTCACTTGTTTTTTATTAATGGCCTCATTCACTCCGTATAAATATTTATGACTTTCCTATAAGTAAGTATCTCTACTTTCCACTAATGTTCGCTAACTTAGATACCTAGTTACATGGTAGTCCATGTGAGATTTGTACTTCACATTATCTCTTTTCTAGAATATTTTTTACGAACCCTTCTCATGATGTGGGACTTAAACACAGGAAACATCAAAAAATCTATCACCAAGATCAATTTTAAATCATCAGGATGCAATTTAATTAAGTTGGGGAGAATATAACACCCCACAATTCTAAATTAATAACCTTGAATTTGATAGCATGCCTGACATACGACACCAAGCACATAAGAGAATATAATATACATATACTTTATATTATATTTACTATTTAAAATAGATTATTTATATATTACAATGCATGAAACAATGAGTTAGAATGCATTTCATGCAGGAGAAACCATCCTCTATAGCTTGTGTTACACACTAGAGCGATCTTCCTCAATATCGTGCATTATACGCAAGACCGAGTTTCACCAAATAACAATGTATTGTTATTATTTAATATAATATGATAAAACCTAGCTATTATGTTAGTGGTTATGAATAGTATTAACTAACTTATAAAAATTTATGGTTTATATAAATATAAAATTAATACATTGGTTACCAATTAATGAGAAATGAAAATAAGAACCAATTAGATATAAAAAGAAATATTATTATATTTTTGATTCCAAAGGATTTGTATCTTAATAAAAATAATTAATTACAATTAGTCACTTATTTTAATGAAATATATATGTTATATATTCAATAAAATATTTTTAATATTTATACATTAGGTTTTATATTCATAAGATTATAACAAACCCTATTTTACACATAAAAACCTATATTTTTATAAAGGCAATTTTACCACCTTTTAATGAAGAACCCATTTTAAATTTAAATTTTGAAACTTTAATTGGTTTAATATGTAAAAATATACTTCATAATTGAAATAAAACCTAAAAATTAGGTTAGGGTAAATTTTTGATATTTTTCGGAAACACATCATTTTTTAATGAATAGTTAAAAATACTGAATTTTAGTTCAAAACTTTTTTTGTTATATTTTATTTAAAAGGTAAAATTATGTTTTATATTGGTTTAAAAGTTTAATTAGATCAAATTTTTATCAATTAATAAAATTTAGGTGATTGGGATCAATTTCACTTTTAAATTGAACGTAAAAACATATCAAACTTTTGGACATTTTTTACTTTAAAAACCCGCATTGTCGCCCCACATGCAGGATGAATTTTAAATTAATTTATGCCAATTATATGATTGGAATTTGGGAAAATGGATTCCATATTTGTAATCATCATAATTTATAATGTATAATAAGGTAAACTTAGTTTTTGACCAAAAAGAGTAGTGTATGTGATTAAAATTAATTAGAATTATTAAGGCAAAATTAAACTTAATAAAGGACTAAACCTTTAACTTTAGGGCCCTATTGACCTAGAAACTTTTCAAAAACCCATTTTATGGCCATATATCGGCCATGAAGCTTCCATTATTGAGTTTTTTTTGGTTTGGTATGAATTTGTTTAGGTAAGAGCATGTGTACACCTAACTTGTTTCCAAAAATTCTTAGTGAGCCATTTTCTTTCCCTATAAAGGCCACCAACTCTCCCACTTCTTCACACCTCTCAAAACACTTAGGTTTGGACAAGATCTACCTAATTAGTATCCCAAAATACCTAACCTATACCTATAATACTACATTTGGGTATAAATCCTTCAAAGTAATCCTGTTGTTATAAACTGAAAGAAGTTACCCGATTAAGAGGTAATGTCTTCTCTTAAGATTTTTAGTTTCATTTCCATTATACACTCCTTATTCTCTTATTATATTATGATTAAATAACAAAAAAAGTATCATAAGTATACTAGGATGTTTTTGTGTTAATATTTTTACCTACACTTACACACACCTCCCTCTAATGGGTAACAAACATACTGTTTCTGTGTATGGAAAACTACTGCCTCACAAAATGATGATTGTTCATTTTTCCCTCACCACCTATGATAGTGGAAATTATTATGTACACTATATTTTTTAATTTTATATATGATATTTATTATTTATTTATACTTATTTAATCATTTTATAACACATAAATTTAATTCTTTCCATTTTACATTAATACGATAACATCGTTTGAGGAAGTGTGGACTACCGCCCCCTCAAAGCAATGTGATTCATTCGCACGATACATGGAATGTATGAATGTTGGTTATAATTAAAAATATGATACATACGAAACATATATATTGTATTCATTACATAATTATTTTTGGAAATATATATATCATTTTCTTTATTACCCTTTCACACACTTAAAAAGTGATAACGTTTTTCGTGGATGTGTGGACTACCACCTCCTCGACATGATGTGATTCCTTTTTCATCATAAGAATTATAAATATAAGTATTAATGATTAAATAATATGTTATTTATTATATAATTATCATTATAGAAATATATTTTTGTACCTACCTTCTTTCCATAACGATCATTGAAAAATGAGAATGTTACTCATGCGTACATACAACCTATCGTCTTTATGATTGTAACGCTGATTCATTTCTCATAACCATATTTAATGATTAATTTTAAAAGTATAATTAATGTATAAATATTATAATTATTTCATTTTTATTATTTTGGAGATGTTATATAATGAACCCTTTGACCATAGTTGACCAACCAAAGCTATTTTTGACACTTAAATTGAATTTGGTCAAAACACCCGACATAAACTTAATTGTTTAAGTAGTTGTATACAACATAGTAAAAAGTGAAATAGAATTAATGATAAACTTGAAAATTTTTCTCAAGAAAGTATATAATTAACATATGTTTATTATATAGTAAGTTAAAGTATTTTCACCTGAATGGAATCTCAAGGTAAGAGATTATCATCTCACTTTTTATATCCGTGAGATAAATGTCATGTTCACCACTTACATATTTTGTGTGGTGTCTCTACTACACATTTTTATATATTATATCATGAATTGATTTATCTTCATGGTATTTAATACTTTTATTTAATATTATTCCTGTATGATATTTATGATTTAAAATGTTTCAAATTGGTATGATACACTTTGAAATGTTTAAAGATTAATTTCCTCAACAATAAATTTAATGATATTTCAATGGTATTTCTATTAGAGGAAATTATATAACCATTTTCAATAAACCCTTTCATTATTCTCTATTTATTCATGAAAATTATCATGTATTTTTACTATTCTTCCACTCTTTGGTACTCAAAGTGTATTAAAAATGTTTTCAAGAAAACTTGACTTTGTTTCTCTCTTTAGTCAAAGATCCTGTTTTCTTATAAAAACCATGTTTTATTAAAATGTTTAAAAAATGTTTTTAAAATAAATTGGTAAAGATATTTTTACCCTTTTTAATATTTTACCAATGTTTTAAAAGGAATCTTCTTATTGCTTTCTGAATAATACATTTTTCTTACCTTTTTACCGTTCCAAAAGAATGTTCTTTTTACCTTGTATGACATGTACAGATTTACCCGACATCATTCCTTTGAAGATTAATTTGAATTTTTAAAATGTTAATTTTCAAATAAAATGTTTTTAAATTTGATTTTCAAAGATAAGGTTTTTCAAAACAAAAGGATATTTTCCTCAAGAATGTTTTTAAAATATATTTTTATAATATTTTCATTCATTGATGACAAAAACCCTTTATTTTACTCTACTTAGGGTATGTTATATTGATACCATCCTTAATCATCCTAAGGATGGTTTATGAATTATTTGTCTAAGGATAGTATTCACATTCACTTACTTGATTTCTTTTGTCCCCTTGAAATATTCAATCTCTTATTCATTGAATTTGACCTAATTATCCATTTCATTTATCATGGATGTTACTATTGCCTAAACCATATACCATTTTACATACGGTTTATACTTTGAAAATTATTTGATTATTTGGGTAAAATCGATAAATCCATATCTCTTACTTCATACAGATATTTGATAAGGCACATTTTTAAAATTATTATTCGATATATGAGGAATGTTTTGGACCAGTACAACACTGGTGGGTCCTGGTTATTAATAGCCCCTCGATGGATCGATAGTCTCACGGGATGAGTCATTTGGCTAGCCACCTCAAATGGATTTTTACCCTACATTTTTTAAATCATCTTACAAAATATATCCATAGTAAAGGTACCATATACCTAGGAAACATGAATTCCAATACTAAAATAATTTCCCTCATTTATATTTAGTTATTATACATCTATGAGATTTTTTATCAACATATCCATGGATGCATTTCATTTTTAGGTTTCAGTTATTTTTCATCTATGAGATTTTTCATTAACATATATATGGATGTATTTCATTTTTAGGTTTCAGTTATTATCCATCCATGAGAATTTTCATTGAAATATCTATGGATACATTTAATTTTCAGTTATTTATATGGCATGTGTTTCAGTTTATTACCTTACCATATTTATTTTTCCTTATCTAGTTATTTAAATGGCATGTATTTCCAGTTATTACCTTGCCATATTATTTACACACCTTCATTCAGTTTATTGATTATATGGAATGTGTGTTTAATTATTTACCTTTCTATATTGATTATTCTCATTGATTCATTATTTTTCTGATTTACCTACCCTTACTGATCATTTGAGCTCACCCTTATTATGTTTCTTCCCTATGTATCCAAGAAGAATAATATGAATGATATGCATGGATTTACTAAATATATTAGAGTTACCCTAGAAGTTATTTGTTTAGAATAAAAAAAAATTATGTTGTAATTAGTGTAGTTGTTTGTAAAACAAGACTCATTTATGTATTTGGTTTACCAAGACTACTAAACCGATTGGTCCGTTGGAGCTTTATTCTTTGTAATAATTCCAATGTAATTGATATTAGACACCGGCTCTGGGCTTCTAGGGTTGGTTTTCTACAATAAATTTCATGTGTTTCATCTCCACTATTACCTTCATGATGATTATCATGTCATTGATTGGAGAAAGATTGATGTTGAAGACAATTTGACCTTTGAGGATTGGCCTGTGGAGATCCAGGACTACATAGAGAGGGTGTTTCATGGGAATGTTATTCCATTGGTTTGTGTTTTTTTGGAAACACAGTAGTATAAAGGAGATTATTTGGGTAAGTGAGTTACATATACATACTCATTACCGCAAGATATTTGATATTTAGGTCTTATATTATTGTAATTATAGTTTTAGTTGTTGAGAATTTCATGTTTTATGATATGGTTTTATCTTGTTTCTTATTGTGGCCTTACTCTCGTTTGAGAGGTATATACCTCAAGAGATTGTTTAGGAGATGGTGATGTTGTTTCATGGTTTTGTGTTTTTTTCCTCTAAGTGAGGTTCTTGAGCTCCTATGATGGAAATATTCTTGAGAGGTATCTCATGGGGTAGTTATTTGGATGATCCTTTTTATTTATTTACTTTTGGGGTTGGTTTTGAATTATTGAAGAAGATAATGGTTTTAGAGGAATATTATATAAGGGTATGAATACCAGTGACCCTTTACTTTGCAAGTATTGGGTGTTTGAGGTTCTTGAAGGAGGTTCTGAGGAGTTTGGAGGGTAAATGGGCGAAAAAAGTGAGATCCACTTCCAAAAAATGTAATGGATGTGGAATAGAGGGATTCGTTGCACTGTAGTGCTAGTGGATATGATATGATGGATCTAGATGTAGTGTAGGGGAGCTCAGGAATGAAATCATGGATACTGCCTTTTTAGGGGTGGCTACGTTGTGTGTTAGAACCAAGGATTTTTTATAGATTAAAACAAAGTATATTTTGTGTTTGTTGTCAATACACACTAGGGTTGATCATAAAGTTTGAAAGTAAAGTGATCTTATAGAGAAAATGACATGAATTTTGAAGGTGGTGTCATTTCCTAGTGTTTTCCAATTTCTTTGAGCCCAAAACCATGAGGAAGGGACAAGCTTTGTGAAATGTAGATTTCCAAGATTATCTCATAAAAAATATGGTAAAGGCTTGAATTTTGGGAAGAATGCAGTTTCTTGAAGGTATGGAGCATTTTGAAGGTATTTGGTGTTGTGAAAGTTTGAAGGTTTGTGAATTCGTGATGGGGAGATAATAAATCTTTGCTATTACGAGAAGCTTTGCGAATGGGTAAAGTTTCACTGAAGATTCATAAAGATAAGAAACTTCACAAACATAAATTTGGAGGTTTGTGAAAAGGCCACTGGGAGCTTGGATCATCGTGAAATTCAAGGCGACCACCCCTAATTTTAAATCACAAAGAAAAATTTGAGAAAAGGATGAATCACTCTGAATTTGAAAAGGATGGGAGATTCATGAATAAAGAGTTATTTGCGAGATTGATAATCACAAAAAGACTAGTTAAGTCTCAAAAGATGCTAAGGCTTTTAAAGAAAGGTAGTTTTATGATGACTAGGAGTTTCTCAAATACTTAGTGTTCTGTGAAGGCTAAGAGTTTCATGAAGGTTGGGAGCATCGTGAATGTAGGGAGATTTGTGAAAGTTTGTGGGTTCACGAACGATGGTATTTCTTTGAACCATAAAGGGGTTTTCATGAAGGTTGGGATCTTAGTGAATAGTAGTGTTGAACATATGGTTTCAATGAATGGTGATTTAAATTACATCAACTTAGGACTACGGTGTAAGCAGAGTCTTGTGATAGTCAGATACAAAGACTTACATTTCCAATATACTGATGTGACCTTCAAGTCGTTAGGCTGAGTAAGGCTTCACCCATTGCAATGAGCTAGGGAGAGTTGATAAAAGTGTTTTGAGGTAGGCAATGTACTATCCCTAAAATTATTATGAAGGAAGCGTGCTTGACATAGAGTGACTGTGTATGATATTATGTACTCCACAATAACTAGCTAAGTTTAGTGGATTTAGGTATGATTAAAAAACTGTCAGTGTATGCTCCTTGGAGTAGCCCTTAGTAGTGAAACAAGTAAAACTATTGTGTTTTCTATCTTCATATGAATGTTTAATAATTGTACAATTCCATTAGAAAAATTTTACAAGTTCCTACCAAGGTGTAAAAAGATCTATCACTTTAAAAGAAAATTTTGACACCCTGATTCACTCTTCCCCTCTCAGGGTGTTATAGGGTTCTAAAAGTGGTATCAGAGTGTACATGTTTTTTTGGGTGTTAAATATATTCTCTGCTGTTTTCATGGATAATTCAGTAAATGTTAGTAGATTACCAATCTTCAAAGAAAAAAACTTCTAGATTTGGAAGAATATGATGAGATATCATCTACGATCTCTTGGAATGGAATCTCTCTTTACCACAACTCAATACGTTCAAGTAAGTGATACAACAAGCCTTTATATGACTGAAATTGATAAAAAAATGCTTGTTGGAGATGCCAAAGATCAACATTCCCATACTGTATCTCTATCTGATCAAATCTATTTAAAGGTGATGATTTTAACTTCAACCAAGTCTATGTGGGAGAAACTAGAAAATATATACGAAGGTGATAACAAAGTGAAGAGAACTACTAGAATCTTTACCTATACCCATTGTTCAAAATTGTTAGTATAGACCAAAAAACCATGGGTATTGGATATACCCATGGTTTTATGAACCGTGGGTGCTCAAGCTGTCAAGATAGACCTATAACCATGGTTTGGCCAAATTGTGGGTATAGGCCACCTATACCCATGGTTCTTAAACCATTGGTGTAGGTCATTTCAATGGAAATACCTATACCCACAGTTTGAACAAACTCTGGGGTATAAGTCATTAAAAAAATATTCCACTGGGATTTGATCCTAGCACCTTCCACCTATACTCCAACGATTTTACCAATATCCTAAAATATGTTTTTTGTTCTTATATTCAAAAAATATATGTATATATATAAAAATTTATTTACATGAAATTATTTATTATTATTATTATGGAAGAATAATTGGCCAAACTATACCCACGGTTTGGTCAAACTGTGGGTATAGATCCTTATTAAAAAAAATCCTCTACTAGGATTTGATCCTATAACCTTCTATCTACACTCGAACAACTTTAACACAATTCTAAAACACGTTTTTCATTTTTGTATTCAAATATATATATATATATATATATATATTAAATTATTATTATTTATTATTATTATTGAAAAATAATGGGCCAACCTATACCCATGGTTTGGTCAAACCATGGGTATATGTCCTTATTAAAAAAATCTTCTACAGGGATTTGATCCTAGAACCTTAAAACTACACTCCAACAACTTTACCACTATCCTACAACACATTTTTTTGTTTATATATATATATATATATATATATATTTATATTTATTTATTATTATTATTATGGAAAAATAACGTGCCAAATTATACCCACAATTTGGTCAAACCGAGGGTATAGGTTTTCCCGTAGCCTTCTAACAAATGTTTTTCCCTGCACAACCTATTTCCACAATTTACAAAAAATTTGGGTATAAGGGTGACTTATACCCATAGTTTTTGGAGAAACGTGGGTATAGGTCCTTCATATGAATTTTTTAATACCTCGATCCTAGTTAACTAGAGTCGGTGCATTATTACATAACATTGGCATGATCACAAGGGATAAAATCCCAAAAGACCGATCAGTTTAGTAGCCTTGGAAGTTCTAGATACAAACATAAGTTTTACATTACATTATGAAATGAAAAAAACAACAACATTGTGTCTCCTTTTAACACATTAATATCCCTTATACTATCCCTTAAAGTCAGTCATAATATACTTCTTCGCATCCTCAGAAAAATAAAACATAGAAAGGGGTGAGCTCAGGTGCTCAGTAAGGATAACAATATAGCCGAAACTTTCATAAATAAGCATAAACATTTAAGGTGATGTATAAGACTAAAACACAAGAATTTTAAACATAAAATTCATCATAATAAGGAAAAGATAAATCAAATAATTCCATTTACTTATTCACATGGATATTCTACTAGTCGAATAATCACATGTAATATCAATAGCCAATTTCATAATGATGGAATGCATAATGCCAGACATCATAACCACATAGTCAAGGCCTCGTGCCAAGACTACAAATAAGATTTTGTCAAGGCCTTGTGCCAAGACACTAGTTTGTCTCATGAGACATACCGATGCATCACAGAGCTATAACAGGCTCCACCCGTCACTTACTAAGTCCAATGCATTCCTCATATGAAAAGGTTGAAACATAACATAAAATTAATATTAAAACTAGCATAGGAAATGTTAATAATTTAACCATAAAACATGAATGGTATAAAAATAACACATCCACAGTCAAACATATCATAAAACCTTCAATAAAACATAGAAGATTGTATCATAATAAATCAATTTCAAACAAGTGTAAAATCCATCGAATGATGTTGACATAGATGAAATCAAAAATATTTGAGAAAAATATCTATTTCTATTTTGAAATAATTTAAAAGCCATATAATTATAAAATAAAACATTTATTTTTAAAATATTCTTATAATCTTGTAAGGTAAGCTTCAAAGGTGTTATAACGCTAAAAAATAGCAGCACCTGCCATATAAGTTTAAAAAACATTCTTTCCTTAATTTGTCGAAAAGGTCATAAAGTACCTTGTTTTGAAAATGACAGAAAGATTCCTTTAAAAACGTTTTATAAAAAGACAAACAACAGTATAAATTTCTTTAACCTATATTTTAGGAAATATTAATAATGTTTTGAAATACATTTTTAAGAAACACGAATGTGGATGATAATGAAGTCCCAGTAGATACTTATGTATAAACAACATTGGATAATAAAGAGATTATAAAATTAACCCTTACCTTGTACTTTTCCTTGGTTTAGGGTACATTAAACTCATATATAATAGTTAAATCATTGTTATTAAATTATACAAGAACTACATACATAGATATGATATCATATATGATCTTCTAATATTTCTTTGTTAATAATATTTTAGTAGTATCATTGTTTCGAGTGTTAACTGATTCATTTTACTTTATATGTTTTGTTAAATAAGTCATGTTTTTTATGGATAAGATGTATTTGATTCATATCCATAATTATATTAAGTTCTTAAACATTATTTTTAATTATAAAATGAAAATAATTCTTGAATTTTTATGATGGAGAATGAATCTCACCGCGTTCGTGGAGACGGTAATCCGTACGTATGCACGAGTGACAATATCATTATATTAGTGGTGAAATTTTATGTAATTTGATGTTATATCATATATAAAGAATCATTAACATGTTATATTTATTATTTAAATCAATTATACTCATTATTATACCCATCCAAATAATGAAGTGTTGAATAATGAATTACACCACGACATAGAAACGGTAAGCCGTACGTACGCACGTATGATGAATTTTTCATTCATAGGATTGATAGAATAATGAATATGGTTGTACCATATTTATAATAACATCAAATTATTTATAGGGTAATGGGGTTATCATTTTTGTAAGGGAACAACAAATAAAGAGGAAGTAGAAGAAGAAAAGAACTTTGAAAGAGGTGATGAAATTATTACCTCTTCTTCGAGTGCTTCCTTTTGATTTGATAAAAATGGATCATTAGGTTGGATTTATGATCAAATTAACGACTCTAGGTTTAATTGAGGATATTTGGGAGGATATTTGAGTAGGTATTGGCCGAGAAAAATGGATTTGGAGCTGTGAAATTAAGAGAAGGGGAAATACCCTTTTATAAGAGAGGTGAGGGTCACTTTAGGAAAAGATTGAAATATTATTTTATTATACAATAATATATGGTTTATAATGCCTCAAAAAGGATTTATTTAGAGTATGAGGTGGTTATGGGTCTAAAAAAACTCAAAAAATAGGTTTTAGACAGGTTTAGGTTACCATATTAAACTTATCTTTTAGATTTAACTCTTAGTTAAATAGTTTAACTTTTACAATGTCTTCTTGTATTTTTATATTACATGGTTAATAAACTTACTATAAAATGACAAGTGAACCCAAAGTGGTTAATTAATGACATATATATTATTATATAAGTATTTTTTTCCTAACCTTAGATTTTTAGGATTATTATATCAATTAATAATATAGTATTTGTTTTAAAAACTTATTTTTGTCAATTTTGACACTATTTCGTATTTGGTTTTTTGTGAAAGTCATAACAACTTTATCAGTTCAAAAAAATATATTTAATAAACCCTAACATGTCATAGTAACCTAGAAAATTCGTGGAATACATCAAAATTCTCAATTTACAATTATATCAATATTTACAATATCAATTTTTTAATCTTTAAACAATATGGTAATTACTGCATCATTATTGTGTCATAAATAAATTTAATTATTTAACGTCTAAAAATTATAAATAAAATATCATTATGTATATAATATTTTTATCTTTTTAATTAATATTTATAGTCAAATTTATCTTATGTATAGACCTATATTAAAAATGTTTTAGTTATTAAACTTTGAATTTAACACTTTTAACTCTTCTTTAAATAAAATAATAATAAATGTCCTAATATAATAAAAGTGGACCAAAAGGTTCATATTTTATTCCTAAGGTTTATTTTGGTCAAAATAAACTTATACAATATAATTAGGACATGTGTTAGGGTAATTATAATATCATTTTTACCTTTAATTACCCTATATACTTTTAATCGTGGTAAATAAAATTCAAAAGTTTCTATTCACCAAAAATTATTTTCATCCTATTGAACAAAATTTACTTACTGATTTCAACCATATATCTTTTATTTTTGAAATTAAATTCACAGAATTGGTAAAATTACGTTTTATGCAAATTTGCTAATGTGCCTAGAAGGTGGGTAAAAGACGTTAAAAAATTCAATAAAATTTTATACATATAATTTAATTATAAAACGACTCCAATGAATTAAATTAAAATTATATAGGTATTATGTATCTATTTTTACCTAAAATAAATTTAATTAAAATAAATAATTATTTAAATAAAAAATTCTGTTTTAAACAACAACGCAATGTTTTTCACTATTCATCAAAAAATCAAAAGTTTTTATAAAAATACCAAAACATCACCCTAAGCTAATTTTGATACCAAATCCAAAAATGAAGTCCATTTTGAAAAATAAAATTTATAAAATTTCAAAAAGTGCGTATTACTATTCATAACAGCTTGTTTGATTGGTTGTGGTGCGCTAGAACTTGAAGTTGCGTAGAACGCAAACTATTGTATTATTCAAAGATAAGTGTACTGTGAAAGCTTAGGGTATTAAATTTTTTTCCTGTGAAACCTATTCTCATCATTTACAAAAACCATGGGTATATGGGTGACCTATACCCATGGCTTTTGAAGAGGTTTGAGTATAGGTCATTCCCACAAATTTTTTTCCCTGCAAAACCTATTCTTTCAGTTTACAAAAACCATGGGTATAAGGGTGTCATATACCCATGGGTTTTTGGAGAACCATGTGTATAGACTTAATTTCTATTAGTGGAGGGAAAACTCCAAGTTTTTCACAAATAAGTTCGATGATATGAAAATGAATCCTGTTGAAAACGAAAATATATTTTTTAATTGAACTACTAAAGTTATTAGAGAAATTCGAGGTCTTAGTGAAGAAATTAAATATATTGAAATTATGAAGAAAATATTGAGAATGCTTCCACCTCTGTACAATCCAAAAGTGTCATCCCTTGAGGAAAGGGATCTATCTAAAATTTTTCTTAATGATCTGCTAAGAAATCTGCTAGCTTATGAAATGAGAGTCAAACAAAAAAAAACAAAAATTCGTGCAAGAAAATAAAATGATATTCAAATCCATGGAAAATATTTATATTTCCAAAGTTAATTATGATAGAGGTGATTTTTAGGATTAATTTCTTTCTCTTGTTGGTATAAAATTTAAGATATGAAAAAGGAGATTTGAAGGCAAGCTTCCCTTAGATTGCTTTCGGTGTGGTAAAGTAGGACACATTTCTGATCGGTGCCCAAGGAAATTTTATGATGTAGAAAGTGAAGAATAAATCATGTAGAAGACTCAAAAGAGGTTATATAACAAGTGAGACTTCAAATAAAGAAAGAAATTACAGATAAAGAGCTTCGTTTTCAAAGAAGAATAAGATGATAATTAATTTTTGGAGGATATAAAACCAGAGTTTAAATATAAACCCAAAGTGTCCATGATGGATATAGTTGAAAAGGTAGAACCTAAAAAAGGTGAAGATAATCAGTTGAGTGGTGTTGTTGATCTCAAGGTGTAACTTGAGGGTGATTTTTATGAGATTAAAATTCAAATAAATAAAAACAGAAATATGGCAGCTTTGCTAAAAGAGTCATCAGAGTATGTTGATCATCTTGAAGAAATAATTGATCAACTGGAAGGAGAGGTAGAAAAACACTTATCAAATTTTGAAATATTGGAAGAGGTTGTGGAGTTTAAACTTAGTATTGAAGAGTAGACAAAAGTCATCAACGACCTTACATCAAGACTAGAGGAAAATGATAAGATAGTTTAAGGACTTGAAGAACAAGTTGTTACTCCAAGGATTAAACTGGAAACTGAATCAAAATCAAGGGAAACAAATAGGAAATTATAGTTCGGTAGATTCTCAGATGTAGAGATATTTAAAATATCTAAACATAGTTCTAAAGAAGTAGAGAAGACCTTGAATGATCATAGATCCACATGTATGGGAAAAAGTGGAATTAGACATGATACATAAACGTCAAAGGTTGGAAATGAGATGAGCCAAAATAAGGGGAAATAGAAAGTTAAACATATCACAAAGGTTCATGATGTCACAACAAAGAAATATTTAAACCAAATAGAAAAGAGAGATGAAAATAATCCTCAAGTACCCAAAGAGTATCGCCAGCCAAATATCTCTACAAAAGAAGAAGATGAAGGTACTATACATTTAGTGAAAGCCCCAAAGAATGGGATTTTAAAATTTTTCCATCGACGATCGACATGAACTCACCGTCATTGGTGAAGCGTTGCTCTATTACCACCTGAGGACCTTATGTGAGGAATTTTAAGCACAAAATAATAACCATAAATACCTGGTTAGATCCAAATCCATGCTCGACGTCTGCTCATCATCAGCGATCATTGGTCAAAGAATCTGAAGAAAAATTCTTGTAGATCATCCACATGTGCTTCAAGAAACTATGGGAGCACCAATCGTCAAAATTTGGGTACTATCATAGAGATCTGACAACATCTTCGACGCTTTGACGATCACTACATCGCATTGCTTGCGATGCATGAGAGAAATCTCAATCCGAACTCTTGGATCCAAAGACTCTCTCTCTAGAATTCCATAGATATAATAAGAGAGAGAGATAGTGAATAGTCCTTCTCCTGATCTCTCTCTCTACTATACATAGTGAAATAATAAATATCTGGAATAAACTCCTGATACTCGAATATTTATTTCTCATTAAATAAACGATATATTATGACTATTGTACTGAGTCATAAAAACAATTTATATTATTATCACAATATTTTAATATAATAAATATATTATGTGATAATACCTGAGCCATTAACTCGACTCATCATTCTTGCAAATATTAAATGAACCTTGAATATTTTATACTAATATTCGTTCAAATAACATTTTCCATGTTTTTACTTTAAAACTTGTAATTTCATTTAATAAATAAATTCAACTCAAATAATTCTTAACTTGAATAGTATGAATTTATTTATTTCTTTAGTGATTATATCTCTTTGAAAAAAAACTCAAACCCTAGTTGTGGGTCCCACCATGCCCTATATACCTATTCGACTGAATAAGGCAGATTTTTGAAAATGATATTCCATGTGACCCTCTAAACCAGTATCTTTATAGTAGTGAATACTATTTGTAGACCAAGAGTGAGATCTAGCAACCCATCACGACCCCTAAAGAGATAAAGAGAGTCATAGCAATGACAACCAACATACAAACACACACTGTGAAATATAATCTCTTTGTCTTTAAATATCCCATAAAGAAGGACGTATACTCGGGTCATCTACCTTTTATTACTTTATTATCTATTGATCTAATTGGAAAAATTTAATGTTAACTACCATGGACATGGTCTTATGAAGGTACTACCATCCTAATCAACATAGCCCAAGATATATTACTTCCATAACCTCAAAGTGAGAAATCCTTTCTGGACAATTCAAACAATGTCATACCACTAATGATGCACTCAACACAAGCTACCTCACCACGATTTCATTATCATGGTTTTTTCCTTTCATAAAAGGACAAAATCAAATGACACACATTGGTAATTATCTCAATTTAGGAGATCAATACACATATCCATAGATAGGAACACACAATGACACCCAATACATGTGGTGTTCCTATTTGTAGGCCTATCCTCATGATCTCACTACTAGAGATCACCAAGTGAGAAATTCACAAGAAGAATTATCAATGATTATGATCCCCCAACACCTGATATTCAAATATCTACTATTCCTAGTTAGTAATATGTATCTAGACTATATAAAATATGTTTAAGATTAATGTCATAGTATCTTGATGTGATCATTATAGATTGGGAACTACTATAACATTTTGATACAATATTTAATCAATGAACATTACCATTATATAGTGGACGCAGAAATATATACACTATAATGGTAAGAATACATCATGTATATCTAACTATATACGTGAATGGTAATCAAAATTACTATTCAAGTTGGGTTTAGGGCACCCACTATTACAACACTCGCAATTTCACTAGATATAACTTGCTAACAAAACATGTTAGCTCTCACACGATCAAAATCAATTTTCTACTGAGTCATGGATTTTGTTGTTGGGTATACCACATTTCTTCCACGTGGCTATTCTTCTATATGCGACCTCATATCCTTGAGTAAAACCTCTAAAGAGATGGTATCTGTAAGTATATCCATATTTTCCACTATCATAACTTAACATCTTGGCTAGTAAGGATGTCATAATTTACATTATGATAACAATTTAATCAGTAGGTGAAATTATAGGAACTAGAACAAATCATTTCATTTAAATGCTTCTTAGCTACCTTAGAGGCTACAACATACCCGATATTTGTAGGTATGGATACCACTGTCTTATATGATATTGTCTCACTCATCACTTTAGCCTAACTATAATACAAGATCACATGGATCTAAGGAATACTATTTTATCTCTCTTGAAAACTAGCATCCTTTATTCTCCACTTTCTAGGTACATATCTTTTGTACTTTCTGAAGTACAATCAGATAGTTCCGACTACTTCACTTGCAGTTCTCCTAGATATAACTGATATTTTACTATTATAAATCACATCTTAGCAATAATAATTTATGAACATATCATGGAATACATGATTAATCCATCGCCAAATCATATAGAATTCAAACCACTATGTTAATATCCTTCTATGCCCATACATGTCAACCTAGAGAGATAATATTCCATGTGATACTGATAATAATTCTAACTCAAATTGTTCCAACTTGTATTTTTCAATACCATGTCACTATATGTACGATTGACTAGGTCTGAACAACTGTTATATCTACCTTATTAGATCTTATTCCCAAGACCTTAGGTTGGTACATTATGTTAATCAATGAAGAATATACTTTATCCTAGTATTTACTAACTTGAATACCATTAGTTGTTTTCCATATGTTTCCGAACATATTTTACTTGGAAAACAATAGCACTCCCACTAACCACTAGTAGACACATGTAAAATATTCATACCAAATAAATTTTTTATGATCTTGTTTCTTGCTTCAATCCTAAACTAGATTTTAGTAACGTGAAACCTTTATTATAATTCTATGATGTGACCATCCCTTCCTAGTTGCATAGTATAGACACCTTCCATGAATGGTGGTCATGAAAACCAATGATAAATAAAATGATCATATAAAGAAGCTATGAGAAGTAAAATTCTAATTGATATAGGCATACCAACTTAGAAAAACCAATCGAGACTTATTGGTACTGCACTTGTACCATCCATGTAAATTCTCACTTGAATACCCACTGCGGTATTAGAAATTATAAGCCCCTTCGTACTTTGATACATGGAATCCATTATTGAATTTTAATTTGTCTTATCAATCTCAAATAATTTACATATAATACATAGTTGTAGTAATTATTATTCTCAATGAATAATTTATCACCAACCGAGGTGAATAAAAATCCATCACTATTGTTTTATCCTTCCTATACAGTATGTGTCTATGGAACATTCCTATTCCACATGCACTTGTGGAACTAGTTCTTATGCCAATTGTATGTGAATCTTAAGCATCGACTAAATACAATTCAATATGACTCCCACTATCTCAAAATAGATATGAAACCTTTTATAGAAATGTAGTCTATCACTTGAATACTACTTTTCTATCTCAGGGATTTATGTAATATCCAAAACAGCCATTAGGATAATTACAATAGATGCACAATGTGTTTGTTCCCGATGTAAGTTTTTTTATGTCCTAACAAACTATTTTCATCCAAACACATGTCCTTATGACATAATGAATTTTAATCATACTATGAATCATATGATATCCATTTTTCATTATATTTTGCATATGGTTATGGGATATCGCCATTATTTGCAAATCATTTCTTGAAATATAATGTAAGTTTATGCAAGATGCAACATTGATACTCTATACATAATAACTTTGATGTATAAAATGTGAATTTAAGATTTAATCCATGCTATATTTTGTTGATAAATGTCAACATGTAAGACTTCATCATCAATCCTCCTCATTAACATCAATGTCGTGATGTAGATAAGGTAATGTGTGTTTAGGAATTACACCATGCTACATTATATTGAACAAAGATTGCTTGTCCAAAATATTCTTCAGCATGCCAGCCTAAAGAAAGTCATATATTATGACCATGCATATATAATTCTCCACTTTACCATCCCTTAATGAATTAAAGGAATCTAATGAAGTATATTTACCAACATCTTACCCTTCAAATCGTTCACGCTCTCTTTTTGAACTAATTTCCAAAGATTTATGGCGTAATTTTATCTATAAAGGATTCTTTGTCCAAAACAAAGTATATACGCCGATAATACCTAAGGTGTTTCACTTGACTAAATCTAAATACCATACTAGGTATATCTTGGATGACCACTTTAGTTTTTCTTGACAAATATTTTTTTTTCTACAACTAGGTAAATAAGTCTTACATTTATATTCATCACTTATTACTTATGATTCATGTATCACTTTAACTATCACTTGAGTATTGAGCACTATAAACAAAATTCATTCCTAAACCTAGAATAATGTCTCCTTATGTCTAAAATACATGTGAGATAAATTTTTATAGTTATAATAAATAAAAGTTCTACCAGAATCATTGAATTGATAATATAGAAGTTGTGTACTTCTCACCACTAACTAAGGAATCACCATTGCTCAACTTCATGTAGAATACACCTTACTTATAGTAATATTTCTATACTTACTTGGTTACTGTATTTTGATACACATATGTGACTAGCATATTTTATTTAATACCCAAGATGTAATATTGAAACATTAATTTTACATTGATGAATATACCCGAATAAGAAGTGGGTAACTTTCTACATTAATTCAGTTTATTGCAATTAAACTTATATATTTTTATTTCATGATATGAAATACAAATATCTTCCTGTTTATATCTAACCTCATTGCATTGAAGGATGTTGTGAATGTGCTTCTAGAATTACTTTCCATGGAAATTTTCACCATTCCTTTCATTTTGTTTTCTATAAGAATTAAATATTAATCTATCTTTTATATTCTTATTTACTTGGTGAACTTTACCTAAAAAGGAAATGAAGTGTTTACTCAATATTTTTCATTTTTGTAACCTAAAATGACACTTGAGTACATGGGTAAAAATGATAAGAGAAAGGAATCCATTGAAAGATCATGGCATGTCTTTTAACTTACATATATCCAGTATAATCATCACTTTAATTATATCTTGCTTCACTTTATCCTTGAAAAATACTTGGATATAAGGCTACATGTCATATCACCCATGTCTTGATATATTGACTGCAACTAACATCAGACAGTGATGATATCATAATGACATAACAATCATATGCTTTTATATGAGTCTCATATAAGCATTTTAACATTCTCTCAACATGAGGTGGCTTAACAGGTATAGGGACACTAACACCTTGAATTTCTTGTATCATATTATTGTGAAGAAGGACTTGTACTATTATGAGAAATTCATGCTAGTGTGGAAATTTATTTTTTCCATTATATACCATAGTATTTATTATGGTATAACTTTTCATTTTCTATAAAAATAAAATTCTAACAGATTAGTAATTTTATCTTGATTACTATTTTAGGCATTTTGATTAATTAATTAAACCATTAAATGTCTCCAACTATTTTATCAAATTCTAGAAACCCTTTGTACTAGAATAAAAATAATCTGTTTCTTGAGTATTCTAGTGGAAAGGATCCTTGAACCCCCCTTTGATAGTCTAAAAGCTATGACTATACCACTACTCAAAAAATTTAAGGTAGGAATTTGACCGGCCAAACGTATTGACTCGCAATTCCTTGATATGTTGAGTGAAGTCCTAGATTCTAAAATCACAACTTGTTTTACTCAACGCTTGCTTATAAAATGATATTAATTTAGTTATGACCAATATTTACAACCACTTTAGTTAAGTCAACCCAAAACTCTCATAAGAACCCCTCGGTAGTAAGAGGCACCCTCAGCTATGGCTAACCGAGCACCTCGAACACCCAGTTTTTTCCAAATTTGAATGATAGAAGGAGGTTACAACTTAACATTTCTTTGAGGGTTTTTGTTTTTTATGTGACTAAAGGAAATAATTTTTTTTCTAATTAGCACATACTATGTGATCACACTCACAAATAACCATTCAATAAATAGAAAAATATTCATCACGTCACATGTTCATTTTTTCTATGCATGCTTGTTTATTATTCTACGTGATTGCATGTAAACTACACATACAAATAATAATAAACCATGAAAAAATTAAATGTTGACATGATCATGGGAACATACTAATGGTTGATCCATTGAGTGAGTAATGGATCAACCTAGACCCTAGGGGTAATACATTAAGTCACGTCACTTGCGTCTCAAGTTGTAGTGCTCACCCATCCAAAGTGTCTATCTCTTGTATGGTGTATCATCATAGCTTGGCACGAAGTGAGTCACTGCTCATCTTTTCCATTGTACAATAATACTCTCTCGCAGGTGAGAGGGTATTAGGAGTATAAATTACAACTAAGAAAATGGACACGCATACCCTTATACATATAATAACTCTTAGACGACACATATATTGGTCTATGACTCATATTTAGTCAATACACCTTAAACTCATGTATTTAAAATAAATGTAGAAATGAAATTAAACTTGTATTAATTTATTTTTTATGAGGAAATTTTATTGAATTAAAAATTCAATCGAATTTTAATTCAATAATTTTTATTGTTCAGTCCCATTAATAAATTAAATATAAAAACCCAAAATTAAATTAATTAATTAATTTAATTTAGCACCAAAATGAAATTAATTTAATCTGTTATTTAATAAATTTTAACCAAAAATTAATATTTTATTAATTTAATTTAAAACCAAAATTAAATTAATTAATTTTTTATTATTTAATTACCCGGGCCCTGAAAACTCTATGTAGGGCCTATGCGGGTCTAGCTGAATGTGCATAGGCCTATTACGAATTATGCAGACCCCATGCAAGGGTTTTCTATGATCTAGAGATCCATTTCAGGTCAAGCAGACCCACCTTGGTCTATTTAGGGTAGATCTGATCTATGAAGATCAGTAAGAAGAGTACCTCGACCAGTTTAGGTGTGCCACTCCAGCTAGAGGTACATCACTGGAAGATAGAAATGAGGAGGCACATTTCTTCCCAATAGAGCTACGACAGTTTGGGAGTGCCTTTTAAGACATAGAGGCATCGACGAAGAGGGGGGTCACCGACTTTGGTGGATCTGAGCACCGTTTGAGTTGGAGGGGGAGTTTGTTGGGTGCCTTCCCGGTTGGTACACCACGTAATGCCTCCTCAAATGGTTCCCACATAGTTTCTCTATTAATGAGGTGTTTTTAATGTGGGTCAAGAATGCATGAATTAATTCATGCGAAGATGCATTTTTTGACGTGGCAACTCATCTTCACGCTGATTGTTTTGCTATAAAAGGAGGCAGTGAGAAGGATTTTATTGGACATCCACAATATTAAGAGCAAATCCAATTTGGTGATTTCCTTTCATTGATGATAATTTTTCCTTTGAATCAGAGAGTATTACTTTTGAGATCCCTTCCATTTTTTGGGAGTCTCTATCGTGTACCTCTTGATTTTAGTGGATCTCTCTTTGGATTTTATTTCCACTACACGTTTTCTTTTTTCTATTGTTTGTGCATTTTTTACTTTGCCGTCTTTCCCAACATCTGGTATCAGAGGGATTGGTTTAAGCCCTCGGTTGCAGAGTGTGGTGGCAGACATTTGATGGAGCAGTTTTTGAAGGAATCGAAGGACATTATTGAAAGACAATGGCTGTACCATAGGTGTTTCTGGGATATAGAAAGTATAAGGCCCCAGCCTTAAACCTTACTTAATCTTGAGTTATTACAAGATTACACATTGAGGATCTTTTCAGGTTTAGAGTTTTAGAGAATTAGATCATGAAACTTGCATTACATTCCACATTTAAACAAAGTGGTTACATAAAAGACAGTATTCATTCTTCCCATCAACGGAAACATATTGAAAATAAAACATGGATTCTTTCTTGACACATCCTTGACACTATCATCACATCATGTACCTTTACCTTGACCTGTGAAAAACATTTCAAAAACTTGGGATGAGCATAAAAAGCTCAGTAAGGGTTATAAAAATATGGAAAGGAAACATGAGTTCATATATACATAAGAATGAAATCATACTTTACCCATAAAACAAAGGCACCTTAACATACCTCATCAAACCATGAATAAATCATAGAAATCATAAGACATAAAGGTAACTTGAGGAATTCATAACATTATTACGTAGGGAGTAACCCTCTTGGTTACGTTTGGAATACCCATCACATTATATTCCCTAAATCTCTTCGGAGAAACCTTAACGTTTCACTCCTTCATGTTACCCAATGCATTGGAGAGCTATATCGGGCTCACCCGCCCTTAGTTTATCACGGAACCACCCGTTTTCATAACAATTCCCAAGAACCATAACATAAACGTATCACATAAAACATGCATAAAGGAAACATAACATTTCCACATTTCAATCACAATATAACATTTTAGTATATTGAAATAATGAATCCATTCAAAAAGAAACCATTTCCAAAACCATTTAAAACATTTAATAAAGAGATTTTTGAATCAAAGTGTCCCATACCACCTTGAAGATTTTAAAATTTTAAACCATTAATATCCATATAAATAAATCCTTAAAACCATTTTGAAAACATGTATATTAATAAGAACAAATCATTAAAACATTTAAAGCGATATTTTGGTTAAAGGGTTTTTACCAAAATTAGAGACACTTGAATACAATAATTGAGGAATAACATTTAATCAGAACTTTATAATATCATGAGAATAAATGGATTCCTGATATAATATTCCAAAGGACAGTATATACACCATATAATAGTGAATTGGTTCATAACAACAATTAAGTCTCAATAGAGATGTAAAATGTGATGAAATCCCTTATAAAGAATGTATCCTTAAATTAAGGATAAATCAATCTCAAAATTATGTGTGAAAAATATAAATACACCCAATATAATTGTATATTAATTGTAAAACAATAAAAGGTCATTCACACATATTCAAAGGATGACATATTCAATAACTACATGTTGAACCCAAATAAATCGAAATTGGGTTAAAAAGTTCCCTTGGTAAAATTCGACAGCCTAACAGCGTCACTTCAAAAATTCAGAAAATGAGTTGATGAGAGATAAAAAGGGAATCTCATCACTTGGAAATAAAATTTACATCAATCAGGATATATAAGAACATATCCCAACATAATAGTATGTGAATTAAAAGACATAACAAACGAAGTCTTTTAAAATGAGGAGGGTGAAAGGTTCCCTTACCGACTTGGGTAACTTTCGAAAAGTACACCCCATTGAAGAAGTGTCATACAATGAATATGTAAATAACCATAAATGGAATTATATTACAAAAGGAGTGTAATAATGGGCAGTACATAAACCACTCAAAGGAAATTGTGGCAAATGTAGCATAAATCTCACGGGAATAAAAGTGAGATGAAAAATCTCTTACGAAAACTCGGCAGCCTAACGGCGCCACTCAAAACTTCCAAAATGGATTGATGAGAGGAAATAGGGTCTCTCATAATATGAAAATAATAAGTACAGTAGGAGTAATATAAAAGAACATCCCAATCATAAGAAATATGAGCTTAAAAGGAATGACATAAAAGAGTGTACTTAAAAAGAAAGAGAGGTGTATGATCCCTTACCTCGTATCCGACTTGACCCGACCGTTCTTTAATCTCCTGAATAATAAACTTGAGTTAATCTCTACTTTCTTAAGAACCTTTTTCAAGTTCATTATTCATTTTATACCATGTTATGAACATCATGTAATCATTTAAGTTAATAATGTTCATTTTGTCGGTATTTGGTTCTTAAGTCAAAAATAGACTTCTTACACTTACATGTTGTTAATTTGGTCAAAGGTTCATTATATCCAGAATGATATTAATGATTTGGATAACATAATATATCATATATATTCAGAATATACATGTATTTATAATATTACATCACATTTAGAGGTAAGAAATGAAATGCACCGTTCATGGAGACGGTAAGCCGTACGTACGCATGAACGCTACTTCCATTTCTATTTCGTATTTTATGGAATGGAATCATAATGATATAAGAGTATAGTATAATTCCATTATAATAACATATATTATATTATTAACTTTATCCTTTACACATTCCACATATGGTATTAACGAATCAAATCACTTTCAGGGGGCGGTAGTCCGCACTTCCTAAAATGAAGATATCGTGTTTACCCATAATGGAAACAATAATGGTATGCCATAAATGAAAAATACAGAAGCTTAAGAAAATAATAAACATATTATATATCATATATAAAAATAGTGACATCATAATGGCCACCTTTGAAGGTGTTAAATGAGTATTGAACAATCATCGTTTCGGGACGCAGAATTTCGCCATCCACGGAAACCGTATGTTCTTTAACCATTTTATGTAGTTGTGTGAGAGTGTAGCTCGAATAAATCTTATAACAACATCCTAGTATATTTAAGATACTGGTGTTGTTTCAAAAGAAGTAAATAAAAAGAGTTTAGGGGGTTTAAGAATCAAAATAAAACAAATGAACATGAGAGAATGAATTACCTTTAAAAGTGTAACTCCTTTTGATTTGAGCCTAAAGGATTCCTTTGAAAGGATTCTGACCAAAGGGAATCCTCTAGGATGAGTAGAGGGATGTGGAGAGAGTAAATGGGTAGGGGATGGCCGAGAAAAAGTCTTGAGGAGTGTGTTAAATGAGGTAGAGGTGGGGGCCTTTTATAAGAGGAGAGGAGGGGCACTTTTGGAAAGTAAGAAATATTACTTTATTTGAAAATGTGTTTCAGTTTTAAAAGGTCCCACATTGATATAATTCGTGGATAAGGTGATAAGGGTTCAAAATCCACCCATCCAATAAGTTTTGGACATGTTTAGGTCATAGAGTTTACATTATCTTCTCATTTTATTTAAATCGTCAGATAATGATGTCATCACTGCATCATTATGATGTCATAAATAATTTAATTTATTTAATGTCTAAAAATTATAAAAAAATTACTATGATGTAGGAAATATTTTTAGATTTCCAATGACTATTTATAATAAAAAATCTGACTTGTATAACCCCACTTAAAAATTGTTTTAGTAAAACATATCATGTTTGTGTCATTTTTACTTTTACATTAAATAAAAAGTTATTTATGTAATTTCCCAACCAAAGTGGCTCCATGGGGTCCCCAAGTTTACCCATGGCTTTTATTGGTCGGCCATCACACATCCAATGAGGTTAGGACATGTGTCAAGTTCATTTCATATTATTAAAACATTATTTTTACCTTAAACTACGTTAATTACCTCTAATTGCGATTAAAAACTTAATAAGTTACTATTCACCAAAAAATTATTTTTATCCCATTGAACCACATTTTACTTCTTAATGAAAACCATGTATGTCGGATTTTTGAAATTCAAAACACAAAGATGGAAAAATTTCATTTAAACGGAAAAATCAATTTTTATATGTACCACTTAGTGGTGTCACTATTCATCAAAAATTGATGTTTTTCAGAAAAATCCCAAAAATTCACCCTAAGCTATATTTGATATTCCAAATTCAAAAATGAAGTATATTTTACAAAATTCAAAGCATATAAGTCACATTAATTAATTTAATAATTAATTCCCGCTGTCAGAGCAAATATCGTGTTTTTATGAAACAATAAGTATCAAAAGATTGATACTAGTTTAAGTCCGATTTCAAAGTGAAATTGATTCCAACGACCACTATTGGATTTAATGGTAAAAATATATTCTAATTTCACTTTAAAACCAATTAAAAATATAATCTAATCATATTAATAAATTAGATTAAAAAGTGGTTTTGAATTAAAATACAACATTTTGCATTATTCATTAAAAAAATGAACTTTATCAGAAAGATACCAAAAATTTACACAAAGTAAATTTTGATGTCCCAATTCTTAAGAAGAGTTTTATTTGGTCCAAAAGGATGTATAAGAGTGAACAAAACTATATTTAATGACGGTTCTCCATCAAAAGGCGATAAGTGAACCTTTAGTGAAAACTAGGGAATATACGCTAAAAATTGAATTCTTTCCATATTTTATGCCTTTATCTTTTATTGGATAAATGTAAAAATATTTAAAAACATATATAATCATATTTTAGTTATTTATATCCATTCCCGCCAATACAACGACTACATGTTAACTACCATTTAAAATAATATTATTTTATTATTAGAGTGCAACGTAAGATTCCCAAGAAACTCGTTGTTGTGTGTTTGGTACTCCATCGAGCATAGCGTCCCCTTTAAAGTCATATTAATATTTTATCTAAAAATATGGATAAATATGAAAATGTCATATTCTTTATTTACCGGGGGTGTTACAGAAAGTCTGATTGACTAGCAGGAGTCATGAGGCGTGTTCTGTTGTTGATAACAATCAGAGTTCGATTTTGGATTTTTTTGTAGGGGAGGCTGATATTTTTTTTTATCATAAGTGAAAAAAGGTTTTCAATGATCCCCACTTGAGTTGAAGGGGGAGTTTGTTGGGCACCTTCCTAGTTGGCGCACCACGTAATGCCTCCTCAAATAGTGCCCATGCAGTTTCTCTATTAATGAGGTGTTTTTAATGTGGGTCAAGACCATGTGAATTAATTCACATGGAGATGCATTTTTTGACGTGGCGACACATCTTCACGCTGATTGTTTTTCTATAAAAGGAGGAAACGAGAAGGGTTTTATAGGACATACACAATATCAAGAGAAGAGCCAATTTGGTGATTTCCTTTCATTGAAGATCATTTTTTATTTGTATCATAGAGTATTACTTTTGAAATCCCTTCCATTTTTGGGGAGTCTCTATCGTGTACTTCTTCATTTTAGTGGACTCCTATTTCTGGAATAGGTCCCATGGTTTTTCCCTTTTGGGTTTTCCACATAAAATTTCCGGTGTCAACATTTATTATCTGCACACTTAATTTTGTCACTGTGTGTTTGCATTTTTCTATTATTTGCGCGTTTGTTTCTTTTTTGTCTTTCCCAATAGGGCAGACCCACCTTGGTCTATTTAGGGAATATTTGATCTATGAATATCAGTAAGAAGAGTACCTCGACCAGTTCAGGTGCGCCACTCTAGCCAGAGGTACATCATTGGAAGGTAGAAATGAGGAGGCACATTGCTTCCCAATAGAGCTACGACAGTTCAAGAGTGCCTCTGAAGACATAGAGGCAGCGATGAAGAGGGGGATCACCGACTTCGGTGGATCTGGGAGGGCCGTGAGGGTGGATGACCGTGTAGGAAGGGAGGTGGCGGTGTCTAGCTGGGCCAGATCTAGAGGGTGGCGGCTAAAATAGGGATGACCACGGAAAATACCGAAGGTGTAGGAGTGTGTCGCGGTGGCGCTGGTGCTCTAGGATAGCAGATCTGGCCACAATGGCTGGAGTCGGTATTGGTGCAAAAACTAGGAGGAGGACGATCTCAGCCTTGCAGTAACTTTAGGGTATGGGGAGGTGATCAGACAAAAGAGGGCTTCCATGGGGCTCATGGGTAATGGATCTGTGGACCCAATGAATGACCCGACAAGGGAGAAACATACCTAGAGTAAAGTGGTTGGATATCAGAAGAGGGTGAGGGGTTTTCAATGGAATGTGACTGAAAGTTCTGGGTAGTGATGGGACTACTGTGGCGGAGGTCATCCAACAAAGGAGCTCGCTGCTTGAGGTCACTGTGGGTGTATTCACACTGGACGGGGAGAATGATAGGTGGTCGGCAGGCGTTGGAGGTCCAGTTGGATCTTGAATGCATGGGGAGGTCAAGAGAAGGAGGATCTGATGAGAGGGGGGGGGGGGACTGGGAGGGAGGTGACTGCGTGTGTGGGGTTGGATTGGGAGGCTGGTGCACCTGGTTATGCGACAGAGGTGATAGGGAGGGAGCCACCTGAAGAAACTTAACACCCACAAAAGTCTTACATTTTTTTAAAAAAAAGTTTTGTCTTAATGTTGACCCCAAAAACACATGGTTCAGATTTTATAAAATTATTATTTAATAATAATTCCACAAATTTTGAAAAATATTCACCATCCAGATTATACTATTCTGGACACCAGAATTCCGAATAGTGAAAAGGTTTTCCAGAAAAAACCTCCGCCTGCACTGGTTTCGGGCTAACAAAACATATAAATAAATATACTTTTCTATTGAATTCAAAACTTTATATGGCTATAGACTGGCCATCTGATGTCAGATTCAAAATTCGTCTATGGTGTTGGGACCAGAACGATGCCCTTTATTAAATTTAATGAAAATTTAATTTTTTCTTGGCTTAAAATCAGTACTCATAGTTTTGATACCAATTGAAGTTACCAGACACACAAAAGAAACCCAAAAGGATAAGATTTTAAAAAAAATTCACCAATGATCGACATGAGAACGTCATCGTTGGTGGAGCGTTGCCCGATTACCCCCCCTGAGGATCCCATGTGAGGATTTTTAAGCACAAAATAATAACCATAAATACCTGGTTAGATCTGAATTCATGCTCGATGTTTGCTCATCATCGGTGATCACTTCTTGAAGAATACAAAGCCAAATTCCTCTAGATCATCCACATAGGATTCAAGAAACTATGAGATCATCGATCGTCGAATTTAGAGTGCTAGTCCGGATATCCAACGACATCTTTGACACTCCAACGATCACCGCATTGCCTTTATTGTGATGCACGAGAGAAATTTTGATCCAAACTCCAGGATCCAAAGTCTCACTCTCTAGAATCTGGGAGAGAGAAAAATATAGAGACAGAGATATGGTGAATAGTCCCTCTCATAATCTCTCTCTCTTCTATATATAGTGAAACAATAAATATCTGGAAAAATCTCCCCATACCCGAATATTTATTTCACACTAAATAAATGGTATATTATGGATACTATACCAATTCATAAAAACTATTTATATTATTACCAAAATATTGTAATATAATAATTATATTATGTAATAATACTCATTCCATTAACTAGACTCTTATTTCCTATAAATATTAAATGAAACTTGAATATTTTAAACTAATATTTGTTCAAATAATATTTTCCATGTATTTACATTAAAACATGAAAATACATTTAATAAATAAATCCAATGATAATTATTATTAACATGAATAATATGGATTTATTTATTTCTCTGGTGATAGTATCTCCTTGGAAAAAACCCATACCCCATTGGTGGGGCCCACTATGTCCTATATACCTACTCGACTGAATAAGTCAGATTCTTGAAAATGCTATTGTGTGTGACCCTCTTGGCCCTTATATCGAAGGCAGTGAATAATATTTACAGACCAAGAATGAGATATAACAACCCATCATGACACTTAAAGAGATAAGGAAATTCATAGTAACGACAACCAACTTATAAACATGCACTGTGTAATATAATCTCTTTGTCCTTAAATATATTATAAAACCAGATGCACACCTGTGTTATCATCCTTTTATTGCTTTATTATTTATTGATCTAACTGGACATATTTACCCTCAACTACTAGGACCATGGTCTTATAAAGGTACTACCATCCTGATCAACATGAAATGAGATATATTAATTCCTTAACCGAGAAGCGACAAATCCTTTCATGACCATTAAACCAATATCATACCACCAACGACACACCCAACACAAGCTACGTCACCATGCTTTCATTATCATGGTTTTTTCCTTGCATCAAATTAGGTGATCAAATGTCACACATTGGTAATGATCTCAAGTCAGGAGACCAATACATATATTCATATATAGAAGCATCCAATGAAACCCAATACATATAGTGTTCCTATTGGTGGGTCCATCCTCATGATATCACTTCTAGAGATCACCAAATTCAAACTTCAGGAGAATAAGTCTCAATGATTATGATCCCCCAACACCTGATAGTCAAACATCTACCATGCCCAGTCATTAAGGTGTATCTAGACTAGAGGAAATATGTTTAAGATTAATGTCATAGTATCTCTAGGTTCTCATTATAGCCTTGGATCTGCTATAACCTTTTGATACAACATTTAATCTATGGACATTATCTTAAAATAGTGGATGTAGAAATATCTACACTACAATGGTAAGAATACATCATGTATATCTAACTGTATACACAATATGGTAATCAAAATTACTATTCAAGTTACGTCTAGGGAACCCACTATTACAACAGGGGACATATGTAGGAATGGAAGTGATAAGTTATTTCCCTTTATAAAATGTCCATTTTGTATCTTTCTAAGTCATTCCATGTATTACAGTTAAGAAACAAGAATCTATATGAATGGGGAAGTTTCTAGAAGTCAAAAAAGGAGAATGAGACTATATCCTTCATCATATAGAAGAAACTGTTTCTCTAGTTATTGATTTCATTGTTCTAACTATGACCATAAAGCTTTTCATTGCAGATAGAGGAAAGGTGGGAACAATACCTATAAAACCTAGAGACAAGTCAATACCCGTCAAACAAGTAGAGTTACTATTCAAAATTTGTATTCTCATCTAGAATAAGAATATGAGTATGAGGAACCCATGAATTTTGAAAAGATATTGGAAATGACATCTTTTTAATCCACTCAATCAAGTATCTTATGGAAGGAAAAGAAGAAAATAGAGAAAGCCAATATTGAAAAAATAACACTCAAAGATATAAAGAACAGTAACACCTAGATTCATGATAACATATGCTCATACCACATGATAGGAAATGTATATTTGTTGAAGAATGTTAAGAAAAAGTTTGATGGAATAGTGTGATTTGATAACAATGATGCTTTAAGGAAACATCCCAGGTATTTATAGAATAATACATTTTTATATCTATTAATATTTATGAATAAGATATTCATTTTATGTTAAAGGATACTCTTTTTCTATAAGAATACTCAACACGCAATAACGGGTTTCTTCGAAATCATATGTTGCACACAACATTGAGTTATACCAAAAAATAATACAATAATAATATTATTATTTTAAATAGTAGTTAACGCCTAGATGTTGTATTGGTGGGAATGGACATAATTAACAATATTATTATATTACATATTTTTTAAATTTTTTTAAATTTATCCAATGAAACTTGGAGACTTAAAATGAGAATGAATCCATTTTTAAGCATAAAATACTCTAATATTTTTAAAAGGTCGTTTTACCACCTTTTGATGAAGAACCCCTTTTAAAAATAGTTTTTGTCACTTTTATATGTTATATATGATAAAATAAACTTCTTTTTTATAATCAGAACATAAAAATTTACTTTTGGTATTTTTCTGATAAAATTCATTTTTTAATAAATAGTGAAAAATACAGGATTTTAATTCAAAACTGTCTTTTCGTCTAATTTATTTATATAGTTATATTTTAATTTTAATTTGTTTTAAAGTTTAATGATATTATGTATTTATAATTTAATCAAATTATGGTCATTGGAAGTAATTTCACATTTAAATTGGACATAAACACATGCCAATCTTTTGATAGTTTTTACTCCTTAAAAACCTGCTTTTGGGTTTTGACAAGAGGAATTTATTTTAAATTAATTACTACAACTTATGTGTTTTGAATTTGGAAAAATGGATTTCATGTTTGAAATCATAAGGTAAATTTTTTTTAAATAGGCACCTTTTATTTTTGTACATTATGAATAGTAATTTCAGTAATTATTTTTATTTATCATGGTTAAAGGGTAAATCAGGTAAATAAGCGTAAAAAATAATATTATAATGACATAAAACTACCCTAACATGTGTTATAATCCTATTATATGAGATATATCAAACCATGGAAATCCTTGGGGCGATTTTAGGACCCCATGGAGCCACTTGGGCGTGATAATGACCTTTTAAAATATTTATTTTAAAGAAAAGGGAATTATAACATAAACATGTATCTCCTAACTAAAACAATTTTAATTTGGTTTATATAAATGATATATTTGACTATTATAGTCATTATAAATATAAAAATATTTTCAACATCATGGCATTTTCTTTATAATTTTTATACATTAAATAAATAAATTTATTTATGATACAATGATGATGCAATGTTTACCTTATGAATTAAATATTCAAATAAATGATATTATAAATATTAAAATAATTGTAATTTGAAAAATTTTATGCGATCCAAGATTTTTTCAGATGAAATTGAAATGTGAGGGATGAGTTAATACCTTTTTTTGAATGAATCAAGTTGTTATGACTTTAACAAAAATTAATTACTAAATCGTGTGAAAATTGACATAAATGAGTTTTTAAAACAAATACTATTTTATTAAATGATATAATAATCCTAAAAATCTAAAATTCAGCCAAATGAAATATATAATGTTAAAAATTTAATTAATGATTCACTTGTGGTTCTCTTGGTATTTTATAGTAACTATAGTAACCATATATTATGAAAATACAAGAAGACATGGTAAGAGTTATTATTTTTAACTAAGGGTTAAAGCTAAAAGATAAGGTTAATTTTGTGACCTAAAATTTTCATTAAACCTATTTTTTGTGAGTATTTAGACCCATAATCATCTTATATTCTAAATAAATGTGTTTTTTACCATTATAAACCTAAAATCAACTTATAATAAATTAATATTTAAAGACTTTCCTAAAATTCCCCTCACCTCTCCAATAAAAGGGAACTTCTCCTTGTCTTTTAATCACACCAATAAATCCATTTTGCTCAGACAAACCCTGACCACAACTCCTCCAAACTTCCTTCACTTTATCCAAGAGTCTACACTTTGGGAAGAAAACAAACTTAATGAGTCCTTTTGTGCAAATCAAAAGGATACACTCAAAGAAGAGGTAATCATTTTTTCCCTTCTTTCTAAGTTATTTTCTTCTTTTACTTCCTCTTCCTAAGTTGTTACCATACTAAAATAATAACTCCAACATCTAATATATTTTGATACATTTTTATGATTATGGTACAACCATATTATTCCTTTTACATATCCTATGAAAAACAATATCACCATGCGTGCGTACGGATGACTTACCATCTCCACGTCGTGGTGTAAACTATTTTTCATCTATAATTTATTTCGATTGGTATAATTATGAATATAAATGAATTAAATAATAAATATAACATTATATTATTTTTGTAAAATCCATATAAAATCTAATTGAATACCAATTAACCATAAATGGAATGATATCGCCGCTCGTACGTACATACGACTTACCATCTCCACGACGCGATGAGATCAATTCTCCACGTTAACCATTCAAGAATGATTATAAAGTATATATAATAAATAATCATACAATATATAAAATAATAATTCTAATTTATTTATGCATATATATATATATATATGTATGTTATTTACTTTCTTCTATTCAATTTAATAAGGAAACATAAACAATATTCATGTGTATGTACGACCTACCGTCCCCATGAACGGTGTATTCCATTTCATTTATCTATCTATTATATATATTTATATACTGAATATTTATGATATATAAATCATTTTTTACATTCTGGAAGTATGTAAATCATTATCTAAGTAATAATATCAAGAATAAAAAGTCAAAACACGTATGATAAATAAAACAATTATTTCCCAAAACGTTGCTTTAACATGGAATTGATAAATAAATAGGTAATATAAAGTTATAAGTGAATAATATATGATATCCTAAATATTATTATGGTTTTTTTACAATTTAATAATATGTTTAAACCCACTATACATAAGTTTTGGATACATACATAAGAAATCGGACCTAAGGTAAGGGATAATTTTACTATCTCATTATTATCCGAGATTGTTTATACGTAAGTATTTACTATGGTATATTTATCATCCACATACATGTTTCATAAATATATAATATTATTTACATTGTTATACTAATTTTTTTAAATTCAATTTTACCCATTTTTGAATTTTTATTAAAAAGTATGGAAGGAATATTTCTTTCTTTTTCCATACGAGGTATTTTTGACTTTTCCAACAAGAGTATGAGAATAATGTTTTTATTTACTTATATGACATGAATGGATATTTATGTAATTATAACGCCTTATTTCCATGAATATTCCTCTACATGATTTCATGTTTATTTTCAACTAAATTCATTTCTCTTAAAATTGCGTGTCATTTTGAGAAAAGAGTATGTTTTTGAGAAAGAAAGGATATTTTCCTCAGGAATTAAGTTCAAATGTTTATCAAAATTATTTTCCATATAATATGACATAGGGTTATTTTTCTATCCCTATTATTATATTGATTTGATTTTTTTATGATGGAATTATTTTTAGGAAATATATTTATTTTATATTAATTGTGATGGAATGATATTTAAGAAACCCATTTTATTTCATGGGTTATGCTATGATGAATGATTTATGTTTTTGTGGAACATATAATAATCATGTCATTATGAGATGGGTGGGACCTATATATCCCTACAATATATTGGGTAAATAAATTTATCTCTATATATGACAAGTTTTATGATATCTTGGTGAATAACCTTGGTATTTTTTACGATACCTTGGTGAATAACCTTGTTAATTTTTGTGATACCTTGTTGAATAACCTTGGTAATTTTTAAGATACCTTGGTGAATAAACTCGGTAATTTTTATGACACCTTGGGGATGGACCTTGCTGATATGACACCTTGGGGATGGACCTTGGTGATATGAAACCTTGGGGGTGGACCTTAGTGATATGCTTATGAATGTATAAATTAAATGCTGTAGCCACATTTTCAAGTTATGATCCAAGTTATTATTTTTACGATATTCCTCTTTATTATGAATTTATTAAAGTCCTCATGTTCTTATTTATATCTCTCAAGATCACATGTAAACTGTTTCCCTTGTTTTACATTACTGAGCTTTTTATGCTCATCCCATGTTTTTGAAATGTTTTTATAAGGTTTAAGGATGGGTAAGAGAAAGGAATAATTCTATAAGTTTTTTATTAAGAAAATAAATCATGTTATAATTAAAGAGTTTTATTTTGTGAAAAAATTTATAGTTAGTAGAAGAGTCTACTTTGTAAATTTTGAGTTGTTATGTAATATCTATGTCCTAATTATCTAAAAATCTAAACCTAAAAAGATCCTCAATGTGATTGAAAGTCAAATTATTAACTTAACACAAGAATTAAGGCTGGGTCCTTATAGTTCATATCAAATGAAATGTATAAACAACTTTAGGGATTAAGAGTTTTGGATAACCACATGGTAAGTATCCATGTCTATTATTTCAGTTAAATCCTTATTTTATAACTTTTTTAGATCAAGGAATGTTAGTTATAAATGGAAGGAGGATGATCTCAAACAATATTCCTATCTTTATTGATGAATTTCTTTCAATAATTATTACAAAGTCATGTCTGGATGATTGTGAATCTTTTTCTAACATACAATTCACTTGCAAGCTGTTGTTTGAGATATCAAACACCTCCACTATACCTCGATACAATCATGGATTATGAGTTGTATTTAATCAAATACTACTTTCTCAATATTATCATATTTCCATGAAAGGTAAATATTATCAAGGCATTTTAATATATTTTACCTGACCATAAGATTTTGAAGTATATTATTATTTTAAAAAAGGTGCTGAAGAAGGAGACCCTTGCGCCACCTATTTATAGTTTCTTTTAAAATATAGTCTTTCAGAACATACTTATGGTATTTGAAAAGTACCATTGATTGAAAGTTTAAACTCAAAGTCAGTCAATTTTTTTTATAAAAATTAAGTTTTATCAGATGTTTTGAAATTATATGTCATACATGATTATTTTCTGAAACTATTTTTCTATGAACACCCATATGACCCAAGTTGTACAAGGTATATTTGGATAAAAAATAAAATGATTTTGAAGAATCTCTAAATCATTATTTTAATGCACATTCCTTCTATATATGTGAAAAAGATGATGGTGAAACCAGGTGGACACCATGATCAAGGTATGATGTTCTTTCTATTTGGAATATATTTATTTTATCATACATAGGTTAAATAAAAAAATATCAATATATATAAGACTTCATGAATTAATATGTTCCGGTCATTATGAGTTGGGATGAAAATGATAGGTATAAGACAACCATTGAGGTTGAAACATGTTAGAGTTATTTTTTTGTTTTATAAAAAGGGACAACCCACATGATGGGTGAAAACCCATCGTGTATGGAAAGGCCATAAGAATCGAACCCACAACCAAAGGGCTACAAGGGTGCATCACCTACCGATGGCCTACAAGAAGTCCCTAGTTAGTATGTCTTATTATTTTTAGTGAAATGATTTTATGGAACAAGAATAAGTTGATTTTGGGAAATTATGTTTTATCAAATGGATATCCTTAGTATAGGAAAATGATTTGGGGATTATGTGATAAATGTTATTTTGGAAGATATTCACTATGTTGGGAAAGTTATATGATTAAGGTAAATAGAATAGTATGTAGTTTTATTTTAGGATTAAAGGTTTAATTATTTAATTGTGGACTTATGGGAATTAGGAAATGATTAGCCTATCTTGGAGAACATTTGATTAGGTTAATTACTTTGTGGTATGAGACATTAAGAGTGGTTGATGTTATTTAGAGATAAATGATAAAATTTATCTTGGAAGATTATGTGATAAAATACTTCTGAATTTTGGGTTTCAATCATAGTTTGGATTATTTTGAGAAATTTTAAGGACAATTGTTTGTTGAATGGTATTTTTTGAACTTTAAGTATTGTTTGTTTAATTTTTGAGATTGAAGTAGTTTTTCATCATATAAGGTTTATTATTTTTTGGAATTATCATATCATGAACTAACCCGTTTTATTATGTTTAATTTATAAAAACAGGATAAAAAGATAGTTAATATTTGTGGATTTTATGATTCTATAGATGTTAACTTACCTAGAATACTCATTGTTTGGAGAAAAAGATGAGTGTGTGGTGGAAATTCATTAAAGGACGAAACTCTACTTGACAAGTAAGTATGTTGCTTTATATTTTGAGTCACGCTCATAAATAAATTCCTCAAATTTATGAAAAGGAACTTAAAACAAAATTTTTTTCTGTTTACTTTTACTATTGGTAAATCAAAGACCGTTTAACCCATAAATTTTTTTTGGTTATCTAATTGTTAACATCCTCCCGATCGTGTTTTCTATCACTCTCCATCAGAACAGGATGGTTAGTTTTTCTTTTATATCCATGTTTTACTATATGGAATACCAGTATGTGTTATCTCAGGTGACCTTTGTACTTATTTTTCATTCTTTCAAAGTGGTAGTTTTTTTACTATTTTCCGATATGTGATTTTCAATGAAGTTACTGAGCCCAATTTTAAAAATGTGAGGACATAATTTCTAAAAGGGGGGAATGATGTAACATCCCAAGTTTTTATAGAATAAATAATTTTCAAATATATTAATATTTATGAATAAGATATTAATTTTATGTTAAAGGGGACACTTTTTTTTGAAAGTTTACTCAACATGAAACAATGGGTTTCTTCGAAATCTTACGTTTCACACAACATTGAGTTATACTGAAAAATAATACAACAATAATATTATTATTTTAAATGGTAGTTAAATATTAGACATTTTATTAGTGGGAATGAATATAATTAATAATATTATGATTTTACATATTTATTAAATGTTATTACATTTATCCAATGTATTTTGGAGACTTAAAATGAGAATTAATCTATTTTTAAGTACAAAATACTCTAATATTTTTAAAAGGTCGTTTTACCACCTTTTGATGGCTAACCCTTTTTAAAAATAGTTTATCACTTTTATATGCTATATATGATAAAATAAACTTCTTATTTAGAAGCATGACATCAAAATATACTTTTGATTTTTTAATGAATAGTGAAAATTAATGGATTTTAATTCAAAACTGCCTTTTCATCTAATTTATTTATATAGTTAGATTGTATTTTTAATTTTTTTAAAGTTTAATGAGATTATTTTTTATAATTTAATAAAATTATGGTCATTGGAAGTAATTTCACATTTAAATTGGATATAAACACATGTCAATATTTTGATAGTTTTTACCTCTTAAAAACCCGCTTTCTGGTTTTGACAATGAGAATTAATTTTAAATTAATTACTGAAACTTATGTGTTTTGAATTTTAAAAAATGGAATAAATATTTGTAATCATAAGGTCTAAATTTTTTAAATAGTTATCTTTTATTTTTGGACATTATGAATAGTAACTTCAGTAATTATTTTTATTTACCATGGTTAAAGGGTAAATCAGGTAAATAAGGGTAAAAAAATAATATTATAATAACATAAAATTACCCTAAAACAATTAATAATCCTATTTTATTAGATATTAATGACCATGGTAAACCTTGGGTCGATTTTAGGACCCCATGGAGCCACTTGGGAGTGATAATGACTTTTTATAATATTTATTTTAAAGAAAAGGGAAATATAACATAAATATGTATCTCCTAACTAAAACAATTTTAATTTGGTTTATATAAATGATATCTTTGACTATAATAGTCATTATAAATCTAGAACAATTTACTACATAATGGTATTTTATTTAAAATTTTTAGACATTAAATATATAAATTTATTTATGATAAAACGATGATGTAGTGTTTACCTTATGAATGAAATATTCAAATAAATGATATTATAAATATTAAAATAAATTTAATTTAAACATTTTTATGACATAAAAGAATTTTTTGGATGAAATTGACAGGTTATTGATGATTTAATTCATTTTTTCCATATTAATAAAGTTGTTATGACTTTAACAAAAATCAATTACTAAATAGTGTCAGAATTAACATAAATGAGTCTTTAAAAAAAATACTATTTTCTTAAATGATATAAAATTAATAATAATAAAATATTCATAAAATTAACTTATATAATGTTAAAAATGTAATTAATGATCCACTTTTTGTTCTCTTGACATTTTATAGTAACTATAGTAACCAGATATTATGAAAATACAAGAAGACATGGTAAGAGTTATTGTTTTTAACTAAGGGTTAAAGCTAAAAGATAAGGTTAATTGTTTGACCTAAAATTTTCATAAACATATTTATTAAGAGTATTTCAACCAATAATCATCTTATATTATAAATGGATGAGTTTGGGACCATTATAAACTGAAAATAAATTTATAATAAATTAATATTTAAAGAATTTACTAAAGTGACCTTCACCTCTACTATAAAAGGGAACTTCTCCTTATATTTTAATCACACCTATAAAGCCTTTTTGATCGGCCAAAACCTTCCCAAATATCCTCCAAACTTCCCTCAATTCATCCTAGAGTCCACCCATTGGTCATAAAACAAACTCAAGAAGTCATTTTGTGAAAATCAAAAGGAGACACTCGACGAAGAGGTAATCATTTTATCCCTTCTTTCAAAGTTCTTTTTCTTCTTCTACTTACTCTTCCTAAGTTGTTACCATACTAAAATAATAACTACAGAATATAATATATTATGATATTTTGTTATGATTATGGGACAAACATATCCCTCCTCTTACCCATCCTATGAAAAACAATATCACCATGCGTGCATACGTACGACTTACCATCTCCACGCTGTGGTGTAAACTATTTTTCATCTATACCTAATTTATATGGGTATAATTATGAATATAAATGACTTAAATAATATATATAACATAATATTATTTCATTATAATTCATATAAAATCCAATTTCATACCATTTAACCATGAAGAGAATGATATCGTCCCTCATGCATACATACGACTTACTGTCTCCACGACATGATGAGATTCATTCTCCACATTAACCATTCAAGAATGATTATAAAATATATATAATAAATAATAATTAAATATATGACATAATAATTATACTGTATCTATGTGTGTGTATATATATATATATTTCATTTACTTTCTTCTATTCAATTCAATAAGCAAACAGAAACAACGTTCATGCGTATGTACGGTCTACCATCTCCATGAATGGTGTAATCCATTTCATTTATCTATCTATTATATATATTTATATAATGAATATTTATGATATATAAATTATGTTTTACATTATGGAAGTATTTTAATCATGATCTATGTAATAATATCAAGAATAACAAGTCAAAATATGTACGATAAATAAAATGATTATTACACAAAATGTTGCTTTAACATAGAATTGATAAATAAACAGGTAATATAAAGTTATAAGTGAATCATATATGATATAATAAATATTATTATGGTTATGTTACAATTTAATAATATGTTTAAACCCACTATACATGATTTTTGTACACATATGAAAGAAATCAGACCTAAGGTATGGGATAATTTCACAATCTCATTATTATCTAAGATTGTTTATACGTAAGTATTTACTGGGGTATATTTATCATCCACATCCATTTTTCCTAAATATATAATATTATTTCCATTATTCTACTAATTTTTTTAAATTCAATTATACCCATTTAAGAAATTTTATTAAACGGTATGTAAGGAATTTTTCTTTCATTTTCCATATAAGGTACTTTTTGACTTTTCTGGAAAAAGTATGAGAAGAATGTTTTTTTAACTTATATGGTATGAAAATATTTTTATATCTTTGTAATGAATTATTTACATGAAGCTTCCTCTACAATATTTCAAGTTTATTTTCAACTAAATTCTTTTCTTTTAAAATTGCGTGGCCTTTTGAGAAAAGAGAATGTTTTTTAGAAAGAAATGATATTTTCATTAAGAATTAAGTTCAAGTGTTTTTTCAAAATTATTTTCCATTTAATATGATATAGGGTTATGTTTCTATCCATATTATTATATTAATTTTATTGTATTTATTATGGAATTATTTTTATGAAATCTATTTATTTTATATGGATTATGATGGATGATGTTTAAGAAACCCATTTTATATCATGGGTTATGCTATGATGATTGATTTATGTTTTTGTGGAACATGTAAGAATGATGTCCTTATGAGATGGTTGGGGAATATATATCCCTCCAATGCATTGGTTAAATAAATTAAAATCTAGATATGACAAATTTTATGATACCTTGGTGGATAACCTTGGTATTTTTTATGATACCTTGGTGAATAACCTTGTTTATTTTTACAATATGTTGGTAAATAACATTGGTAATTTTTACGATACCTTGGGGAATAACCTTGGTAATTTTTATGACACCTTGGGGATGGACCTTTGTGATATGAAACCTTGGGGATGGACCTTGGTGATATGACACCTTGGGTTTAGACCTTGGTGATATGACACCTTGGGGATAGAACTTAGTGATATTCTTATGAATGTCGAAATTAAATGTTGTAGCCAATTTAATAAGTTATGATCCAAGTTATTATTTTTATAATATTCCACTTTATCATGAATTTATGAAAGTACTCATGTTCTTATTTATATCTCTCAAGATCACACGTAAATTGTTTCCCTTGTTTTCCCTTACATACTTTTTTATGATCATCCCAAGTTTTTGAAATGTTTTCATAGGGTTTAAGGATGGGTAAGAGAAAGGAATAATTCTAGAAGATTTTTATCAAGGAAATAAATCATGTTATAATCAAGTAGTTTTATTTTGTGAAAAAAAATTATAGTGAGTAGAAGAGTCTACTTTGTAAATTTTGAGTTGTTATGTAATAGTTATGGCCTAATTATCTAAAACTATAAACTTGAAAAGATCCTCAATGTGATTGAAATTAAAATTATTGACTTAACTAAAGAAATAAGGCTAGGTCCTTATATTTAAAGATCAATGGAAATTGAAATACAAAATTAGTAAATGATGAGCTAAGGAAAAATGAATCTCTCTATATAGATGGTTTACATTACAATATTCTAAGTGTGATTCAACTCTATGACTCAGAACTGATAGTGACGTTTAATCAGAAGGGGTGAACTATCAAAGGAAAGTCAGGCAATTATCTCATGAAAGGATATAGGACAAATGACAATTTATACCTAGTTGATAGTAAATAAAACATTTGTTACTTAACAATTGAAGAAGATAACAACTTGTGGAATAAAAGATTGGGTCACATTAATCAATAGAGTATGAAATACATATCTAATAATAATATAGTTTTCAAAATTCCAAATCTGAAGCATGATCAAGAAAAAACATGTGATTCATGCTTGCGAGAAAGATGTTCGGGAGTTCATATTGACAGAATAATAAAAGGGAATCAAATCTACTTGATCTCATCCACATAAAAGTTTGTGGTCCAATTAATGTGGCCAACACATATGGAGATATGTACTTAGTTATTTTTATTGATGATTTTAGTATAATGGATTGTGTGATGTTTATATAGGGGAAACAGTAAGTGTTTGATTGCATGAAGAGTTATCATCAAAGATATTAGAACAAAGATTCCCACACAATCAATATTATACGATCTAAAAATGGAGGAGAATACAAATACATTGAATTTGAAAACTACCTAGAAAAATATGGGATAAATAATGATGTGTTTGTAGTGAGAACCCCTCAACAAAATGGGTTTTTTGAATGCAGAAATCAATAGGTGAACAATATGGCTAGAAATATGTTGATTGAGAGTTGTGTTTCTCATCATTATTAAAAAGATTCTATTTAAGTTTTAGTGTATGCTCAAAATTGAACAAGTATTTTTATAGAAGAAACCAAGAAACCATATGTGAAATAGTATGGAAGGAATCCTTCTCTGAAATATTTTCGTATTTTTGGAAGTAAATGTTTCATCTGAAATAAAGAAGGAAATCAAGGCAAGTATGGTGATGCTACAAATGAGGGGAATACTCCTTGGATATTCAATGAAGATTAAATCCTAAAAATTTTACAATAATCATCTTAGAAATATTGTGGAAAAAAATTATGTCAAGATCATTGAGGATAAAACCACAAGTAACTTTAGGGGCTCATATGTTGATATGATTGAAGATGAAGAAGAAAGTGGACATGGGAAAAATTCCAATGCATAAATATTAGAAGAAATGTAAAACATTTATGGATCCTAAAATGATGATGATTCATAAGAATAATTAGAAAATAAAACCATTGCTGAAGAAACTGCATCAGAACCTTATAGTTGAAATAAAAGAGTAGAAATTGTTCAATCCAACATCATTGGGGATTAGGCCACACTTACACAGACATGGATAATGTGGAATGAAGCACATTATATATTCCTATAAATTGTGTAACCAACCTCATTTGAAGAATAATTGAAGGATGAATCATGGATTAAGACCATGAATAAAGAACTGATCAAATTGACAAGAACCAGGCATGAGATCTTTTTAAGAACCAAATATGAGATCTTGAGTTATCCACTAGGACCAACATTTTGTATGAGAGAAAACCAAAAAATCTTTTCACTGTGTTCTAGTTTTACATAAATATAATTTTTTTTGTTAAATATAAATTTTTATGATTATGGATAATAATAAGTTGGAGGGAGAATCCACTAATTAACCTTATTTTAATGGAACTAATTATAATTAATGGAATATTAAGATGAAAATCCATATATACAGCATGGGAATTGATATCTAGACTATAATTGTAGACAAATATGTCATTAGGTCCACTAGATCGAATACCCTGAGAGGGGGGGAGGAGAATCAGGGTATGACATATTAAAACCTTTTCTCATTCATATCTTGTCTCTTTATTAGAAAAAAACTCAATTCTATCTTCCTCCCATAGAAATATACAAACAGATATGAAATCATGCACATGACACAATGATTTTACTTGGTTCACCCTCACTGGGTTATGTCCAAGGAGCATACAGCAACAATGTGCTGATGTATCAAATTCACTAAGGCTCACAGCCAATAATGAGCACAAAGTTTAGGCTAGATCTTCTATGCCCATTCTCATTGCCTTTACAAAGTTTATGTTCTTATCAATACATTTCAAAGGGTCACTCCCTATGCCTCTTTCTCTAGATCACTACCTATTGAAAGGGTCACTGTCTTCCTCTTCCTTCATTCACTGCTCTTGGAAAGGAATCTACTCAAATTTTATGGATGTGTAGGTCAAACAAAATTTATGGAAATATAGGTCCCTTAATTTAATTCCTGCATTCTCAACTATAGGTAGATGCTTTGTTGAAGTTCATTTTTCACCCATAGATGAATTCCATCTTCCTGGGTACTACTAGGTATCAGAAATTCCTTTCACAAACTAGTTTGAAGCTTTTTCATGCTTCCTTGTGAAAATAGAGAACCACCTGTCTCTCCCACATACTTAGTACCAAGTTTGGTCTGCAGATCACCTTCTCTATGTACTGTTGCTACTTCTGTGAACTGCTATCGCATCCATGTACCGCTACCTTCGCTCCGCCTTTGCAGACTAGTCTCCTTCCATGAACTGTTCTCTATTCAAGGACTGTATTTGATTCCACATACCAGATCTCCCCCTCTGTGTACCACTTGTGGAACTCTCACTCTTACGTACCCAAGATTCCTCCTCTGCGTACTGAGAAAACTCCTTCCATGTATCAGTCTTACTCCTCCGCATACCGGACTTCCTTTGTGAGTTAAGAATCCCCGTAAACACCTTTGGAAAAATTAATTCTGTGCGAACCACTTTTGGACTTTTCTGAATTCCCAGACCAAAAATATGTTCTCTAATGATATTTTGTCTCCACAATAATCGGTGGGATTAGTAATTCTCATATAGTCAAAGATATCTGCAAAAACCAGTAATCCATGATTTACCAAATATTCGATTCAGGCTCCACTGTAAACCGATCATTCAGTCACCACGAACTGAAATCCTTTCAGTGAACTGCTACTGCAAACTGCAAGCCACCCGCAAACCATTTTTTATACATGGTCCACATACTGCATTTTCTCCTACGCGGTCAACCTCCTCCACCGACATCAAGCCATCCACATACCACATCACCTTCCACCGCGAACCGTTTTCGGTTTCATGAACCACATCCATGTACAATTCCCACTGCCTAGTATGTGGCTGCGTACTCTTCCCAGACACAGTACACGATCCATGTCCTGGGCTCTTCATTTCTCTTCCTTTTCCAACTTTTTTCTTCATTCTTCAAACAAATTCCTGATTTTGAGGCCCAAAAATTTGGAAAGCACTGGGAAACCGTGCCACCTTAAAAACTTGTATTCAGCAAACACCAAACATACTCACTTGTGGTCATCTAGATTTGTCAACAAAATCAACCACACCAAAAACATACTGAGATGACTCCTTGAGATATTTTTACCCAACAATCTCCCCCTTTGGGTTTGTTGACAACTCTTCTCATAACAATGCTACACATTTTGATACCTCATTAAAACTCCTTCCATCTTCAACCACCATTCACTTCATGCGATTAGAATAGCAATCAAGGATTTACTCAACACATACTATAAGACCACATGAGCCATTATCTACGTGAGAAACAAGAGTATAATGAAAAGTTCATCAATGAATCACTTAATTTCTAACACCAATTTTTGATATCATACTGATTTCTATAAACTGATTGTATCACAAACCTCAACTGTTGTGCTATCTAATCCTTGATCGATCACTTATATCATAATCATATTTAATGCTCCCCCTATCTTATATCTCTTCCAAACAGCTTCAGCTCATCTTCAAATCCCCCTATCTCACTGCTCCACTTAACAGCTTCTCCCCATGTCTTTTCTCCCCCTGAATAGTCACACTCCCCCCCCCCTTTATCAACGAACCCGAAGGACACATCAAGGTTGTCTACAATAGGGTAAAGAACACATATCAACATATTAGGGAAGATACATCATACCTTGGGGAGAGGGATTCCCACATCCACACCTTTTCAAGTGTGTGGATTTGACTGGACTCCTAGAGCCAGTAGATGCCTTTCAAATTCTTCTTTGGGTAAGGCCTTCATAATAATATCTGCAACTTGTGGTTCTATAGGCACATAATCCAACTTCACAAGCCCTTGATCCACCTTTTCCTTGACAAATTTATATTTGATTTCAATGTTCTTTTTCCTTGATTGATGGACATGATTTTTTTAATATTTATAACACTTGAATTATCACAACAAATTCCAATCGGAGATTTCACTTCAATTCCCATATCATCAAGCAGCTGCTTTATCCACGATAGATGTGTATAGGCTTGAGTAGCCGAAATATATTCATCTTCTACGGTGCTTAATGAAATGCAATATTGTTTCTTGATCAACCAAGAAATACACAATCCTCTAAGATAAAAGACACCTCTTGATGTTGATTTCCTATCATCTACTGAACTGACCCAATATGCATATGTATGTAACAACCCAACCCCTCTAGATCGGAGTCAGTGCAATAATAAGTACATTAGCATGGTTATAAGGAATGAAAATTTTGAAGAAAATATTAGTTTAGTAGTCTTGAAGAAACTATATACATAGATGTAACTCAAATTACATTGGAAATGGTTACAAAATATAATACATAATAAAAACTAAAGACTGCATCCATAAGAACTCAATAAATGATATCCTATTCATCACCTGTTGAAAGTAAACAATGAAAGGTGTGAGCTCAAATGCTCATAAAGGGTTAAAAATTACAGAAGAATGAATCAATAATAACCGAATTGTAAACAATTTTACATAATCAAAATGGCATGGTGAATAAATGAAAAACTCAAGCCATTAATAAACTGAGAATGAAACTGCATCCATAGATTTTTTCATAGTGAAAACCTCATGGATAGTAATAATTAATAATGAATAAATAGAATGATTATTAATTAGACATCATGTATCTGGAACATGATAAGATAATACCGTAAAAAATGGTTTAGTTCTGTGGGTAGAAACCAGTCTGATTTTTGGAAACAAACTCGAAGGGTTTGTCGCCAAACTGATTTGTCTCATGAGACCTACCGATGAATCGAGGGGTAGTAGCGGGCCCCAAACACCTCTGTATCCAAATCATTATTTATACATAGATTCAACATAAGATCAATATGACTTTACATTATCCCTATAGGATATAGGATACCAATTCATAAATAATTCCACAGTCAAAACAACATTAAAAATAAATACCATATGTAAGATGGTATATGACTTAGAAAATAATAATATCCATGATATGAGAATATGGAAATTTAAATGGAATATAATTTCAATTGAAAAGTTATCTCAAATGGGCAGTAAGTACACTATAGAAGAAATAGTAGGTGCACAATACTAAGCAAGTCACAACGAAGTGAAAATTGAAACAAAGCTCGCTACCATGTTGTATTCAATTGAGTCGTATGATCAAAAGTTAATAACCACAAAATTAATCACAAAATACCATGAATATAAAGATAATCATTATAATATATATCAAATGGTAGTACAACTACAACACATATAAGAAATAAGAGGCAAACAATGGAAATCCCACAGAATTGAAAGTTAGATGAGAAAATCCCTTACAAACAAGTGTTCTTGTGAGGGATTAATGAGAGTTAAAGGGGTATACCATTATTTATATTTCACAAGATAAGTATGGGGGAGGTGAAAAAACATACCCCATAATTAAAAATAAAATGTCACAACATAGGGTAGATTCTTAAACAAAAGTGAGAGAGAGGATCCCTTGCCTTATGCTCGAAGGTGTTCTTGTTTGTTCTTAACAACCTGAATAATAAAATTTAGCATCATTAATTAATAATTAAAAATAATAATAAACATGCAATTGATATGGTATAACCTTATTAAGTTCATTAATGTCCTTTTTGATGGGTTTAATAGATTCAATTTTATTGTTTTGGAAGCATTTTCTTACTTGGTTTCATGATTTGTTTACTTGTATTCATGAATGGATGTTTGTTTGAAATATTGTTAAACATCTAGAATTTTTAATATAAATTATTAGTGAAATTATAGAGATATAAATGATCTTATAATGATTCTGATTATATACTATGAGGATGACTCATTCGATGAGTTAAAAATAAACGCTTGGATTTGTCTTGGCGGTTTTGTGCACAATAAACTTGTTTTGTATTATTATTCCATATTATGAATGTGTAAGGATTCCAGAACATTAATCAAGATAAAATACATATATTATGACCTTTTTCAACCATTGAAAAGTTTTCATGACCAGTATTGAAGATATTAATTCAAATTGAAAACCCGTCTTCTTTGAGTGTGATAAATTAACACATCTTAGACGATGTTTGCATTTATTGTATAAAAGGAGGGGAAAAAGAGAGATTATGATGAAATATTCCATTATCACAATGAAAAGCTAGTAAATTTAAGGTACTGGGATTATCATGGCATTTTTATTGGCGGAGGTGAGAAGGGAGAACAAAATAATAGAACTTTGCAAAAGAAATTGAAAGAAAAGAGAAGAAAGGTTCACCTCTTGAGTACTCCTCCTTGAGAATCTCCTTAAGGCCTTTGTTTTTGGACTTTTGGTGAGACCAGAAGGTTTTGGACGTGGGGAGAGGGCCTGTGAAGATTATTTGACAGAATTTAGGCAAGGATTTAATCTTGAGTGGTGTGGGAGGTAGAGGGGGTGAGGGGTAGTTTATATAGTGTAGGGAGAGGAGTTTTCTTAATATTATAATCATTAATTTATTATTTCCTCTCAAGATAAGAAATAGTGAGTATTACATGACCAAGAATAGTAATATATTCATGTGATTTTGAGATTTGGTTGCTTACTTCACTCATGATTCTAGGAATAGTTAATTTTAATTATAATGTATTTATACGGTAAATTAATGTATTTTACTATTAAAAAAATTCAAGTATTTCAGAAAAATCCCAAAAATTTACCCTAACCATGTTTTCACATGTAGAATCCAAAAATGAAGTCCAATTTTTAAAAATAATTTTCTAAATATGATTAATTAAATATTTAATTAAATCATTATTTAATAGAAATATATAAACACTTAAAATATTCTTTTTTTAAAGGTGCCAAAATTTATTTATACATTCATGGGTATGGATACCATTCATAAGAGCCATATTACTATTCATAATGGTAAGTTACTATTCATAAGGGTAGGTTACTATTCCTATGGGTAGGTTATTATTCACCGAAAATTAAGTTAATTATATCAAACTCTAAATATCATCCTAAACACAACCCTGTATGTCAGATTTTAAAAATTCGAATCACAGAGCTGGAAAATTTATGTTTAATGGCTAGGTTTTGGCTATCTCTTATAAGTAACCAAGTTCTGTTCCACAAAGGCTTAGTGATTCATGAAATATAAGCTATATAATGAATATATTGTTTTTAAGAGAAACATTCCATAAAATGTTTGGGGTGCTACATTATTCCCTCCTTTTTGAAATTTCGTCCTCGAAATTTTATGTATAAATTCCACAAAAAAGATGTGGGTGGTTCTTCTTTATAACATCCTCAAGTTCCCATGTTTCTTCCTCCATATTCTGGTTCCTCCAAAGAAACTTTACTAGATGAGTTGTCTGATTTCTCAATACCTACTCCCTTGTGTCAAGAATCCCGATAGGCTTTTCACATTATGAAAAATGAGGTTCCATTTCTATTTCTTCATAGGTGAGTACATGCGTTGGGTTTGGCATGTATTTCTTCAACAATGACACATGGAACACATCATGAAATTTGGAGAGACTTGGAGGCATTATTAAATGGTAAGCTACAGCTCTGATTCTTTCCAAAATTTTAAATGGTCCGATATACCTGGGGCTCAATTTCCCTTTCTTACTGAACCTTAAGACACCCTTCCATGAAGATAATTTCAGAAAGACATGATATCCCACTTGGAATTCCAAATTCTTTCTCCGTCTGTCAGCATAATTCTTCTGCCTAATTTAGGATGCTTTAATATGGTATTGTATTGTCTTCACCTTTTTCGTGGTCTCTTCAATAACTTCCAGGACTATAAGTTTCCTCTCACCAACTTCGCCCCAACAAGTTGGAGTTCGACATCTCTTTCCATATAATGCTTCATATAGAGCCATTTGAATACTAGAATGGAAACTATTGTTGTAGGAAAATTACACCAAACACAAGTATTGGTCCCACATACCTTGGAAGTCAAGAGAGCATGATCTCAACATGTCTTCCAGATTTTTAATAGTCCTTTCAAACTGTCTGTCAGTTTGGAGGTGATAAGCAGTACTCATACAAAGATCAGTATTCAAATAATTCTGGATACTTTTCTAGAATTTTGATGTAAACCAGGGATCTTGATCAGACACAATTGATAGAGGTTCACTATGAAGTCTTACAAATTCATTAATATAAAGTCTCTCCAGGCACTCAAGTGGCGAATCCTCCCTATGGAGAAACACTAGGTCAAATAAATCCTTTGTCACTAAACTCCTCTAGTTGTTTCTTTAACTTCACTAACTCCACAGTGGCCATTCTATAGGGGGTATTTGATATAGGTCTTACACTAGGAATTAAGTCAATGGAAAACTCAATTTCCCACTTCAGAGGATGTCCAGGTAAATCCTCTGGAAATACATCAATCTATTCTTGCACTATATGCACATCTTCAATTTGAAGATTTATTTCCTCACCCATAGATATTGGGTTCTCTTCCCCTCTAAGAATTTCTTTCAATAGAGCTATTGGGGGAGGATCTAGATAAGAATCACGTGGCCAGGTCTTTTCTCTAAAAATAAGAGATTCTACACCATTTTAAAAAATTGTAACTCCCTTTTTCTTTCAATAAATATTCACATTACAGTTTGATAGCCAATTCATACCGAGAATTATATCAAATTTAGTCATTGGTATGAGGATAAGGTTAGAAACTAAAGCACGTTTATGTGTCACGAGGGGGACTAGTAGACATGACTTTGTTGCAATGATGAATCCCCTAAGAGTTTTGACTAATAACACCTTTATTAAATCAAATTGGACATGTCTAATTTTCTTGGAAAACTGGGAAGATATAAATGAATGTGATGATCTAGAATCAAATAAAGTGTTGGCTAAGTTTGAGGAAACAATTAAAGTACCTGCCACCACATCATTAGGAACTTCAACTTCTACGGTTGTAATCGCATAATCTCTCCCTTTCTCTCTTGGCTTTTTCTGAGGCATGTTTCCTTGGTGTTTAGGACACTCATTTTCATAGTGTCCCATCTATCTAAAATTGTAGCATTGAACATCATAAAATTTTTTCTTCCCCTTGCATTCATGAGATAGATGACCCTTTTCTCTACACTTATAGCATACTCTCATGAATTTTAAGCATTTACCAAGATGATTCTTTCCAAAGTTCTCACATAATGGGAATTTATTCGTTCCCTTATTATTATTGGCGCTTCACCTTTCCCTTAGTTATCAGAGTACCGATTTTTATCTTTGTTTCCCATGAACAAATTTGATCTAGAAAATTCCTTCTCTGTTTTTGATGGAACTTGATACAATTTCATCATATGATGAAAATGTTTGAGAAGCCAGTGCACTTTGAATACTTGGCTTAAGACCGTCAAAGAAATGATCAAACTTGTCTGTTGAGTCATGTATGTAATCTATGGAATATCTAGATAGCCCTGTGATGGTATCCTCATACCCTGCAACACTATCTTCTTCCCTTTGCATTAAGCTAAGGAATTTCCTCTTCATTTCGTTGCTCACGAGGGAAATATTTTTTGAATAATATTTCCCTAAAATTCCTCCATTCCATATCTTCTATTTCTTCTTCCTCCATGGTATTCTAAATCAAGGACCACCATTGATCAGCATCACCCTTAAGAAAATATAACACCAGTACTAAATTTTCATTTTCATTGCATCTTAATGCCATGAATATCTTTTCAAGGGACTTGATCCATTGCTCAGAAACCACTGTATTAGTAGTCCCGTTGAAAGATGGGGGATTCTGCCACATGAAACAATCCAACAAAGGTGTGGAATTGTTATTTGTTACAACCTGAGTAATTTTTACCAATATGGCCATGATATGATCTACTCCAACATTGACTGTGTTGACTTGCTCAGTGGAGAGATCCCTACCTTGCCCCCGAGTATTGATTCCCCTTCATCCGTTAAATGACATTTCTAAATAATGGCACACACTAGATTAGGGTATGAATAATAATGTATAATCTTAACTTAAAAAAAATACTTATCATAATTTGAGATCTTAAGAATGACTAATCCCATAATCAGAAAAATGGTTTCTTTGAGAAATAATTTACATTTCAGTCCTTTATAATGGATTTTAAGGAAAATATGAATTATCCTAAGCATATCCCCCAAGAGTTATGTAACCAAGAGTGAAGCAAGGCCCGTTGTTGTGTACTATGATACCCTGGGTCAAGCCCGAAACTCCTTGTCAGAGCTTTCACTCCTAGGTACATCTGTGCCAGAGCCACCTCTACCTGCTCGTATCTAGACCGGGATGTATTTTCTATAAAGATTCACATAATCTATTCCTTACCAAAATACCAGGACGTTATTTTACGTTTATCCTCAAATAATACCTTAGGGCTTTGTTCACTACTATACATTTCCTACTCTAGTTTCCAAGTTTTCTACTAAACTTGGATACCAACTGTAACGCCCTGACCCCTCTAGACCAAAGACGGTGCATTACTAAGTACATTGGCATGGTTAGTAAGGAATGAAAATCTAGAAGGAATGATCCGTTTAGTAGTCTTGAAGAAACTAGATACATATATGTAACTCAAATTACATTGGAAAAGGTTACACAATACAATACATAACAAAAAAAAAGACTGCATCCACAAGAACTCAATAAATGATCATCTCTTCATCACCTGTTAAAAGTAAAAAATGAAAGGGGTGAGATAAAATGCTCAATAAGGGTTACAAATAATGGAATCATGAATCAATAATAACCAAATTGTAAAAAAATTGACATAATCAAAATGGCATGGTGAATAAATGAAAAACTCACACCATTAATAAACTGAGAATGGAACTACATCCATAGATTTTTTCATAGTGAAAACCTCAGGGATAATAATAAAAGATAATGAATAAATAGAATTTTTATTAATATGATGTCATGTATCTATAACATGATACCATAATACCATAAAAATGGTTTAGTTCTGTGGGTAGAAACCCTTCTAATTTTTGGAAACAAACTCGAAGGGTTTGCCACCAAACAAATTTGTATCACAAGACCGACCGATGCATAGAGGGGCTGTAGAGGGCCCCACACACCTATGTATACAAAGAATTCTTTATACATATATTCAACACAAGATCAATATGAATTTACATTATCCATATAGAATAGAGGATACAGATTCATAAATAATTCCACAGTAAAAACAACATTCATAATAAATACCGTATGTAAGATGGTATACAGCTTAGAAAATAATAATATCCTTGATATGAGAATATGGAAATTTAAATGGAATATAATTTCAATTGAAAAGTTATCTCAAATGGGCATTAAGTACACTACATAAGAAAATGTAGGTGCACAATACTAAGCAAGTCACAACGAAGTGAAAATTGAAACAAAGCTTGTTACCACGTTGTATTCAATTGAGTCATATGACCAAAAGTTAATAACCACCAAATGAATCATATAATACCATTAATATAAAGAGAATCATGATAATATATATCAAATGGAAGTACAACTATACCACATATAAGAAATAAGAGTCAAACAATGGAAATCCCACAGAATTGAAAGTGAGATGAGAAAACCCCTTACAAACATTTCAGCATGGTAAAGAGTGTTCTTGCGAGGGATTAATGAGAGGTAAAGGGGTATCCCATTATTTATATGTCACAAGGGTAGTATGAGGGAGGTGCAAATACATACCCCATCATTAAAGATAATAGGGCACACCATATGGGATATTCTTAAACAAAAGTGAGAGAGAGGATCCCTTACCTTGTGCTCGAAGGTGTTCTTGTTTGTTCTTAACAACCTGAATAATAAAATTTAGAATAATTAATTAATAATTAAAAAACCTCATAAACATGTAAATGATATGGTATAACATTATTAAGTTCATTAATGTCCTTTTTATGGGTTTAAGAGATTCAATTTTATTGTTTTGGAGCATTTTCTTACTTGGTTTCACGATTTGTTTACTTGTATTCATGAATGGATGTCTGTTTGAAATATGGTTAAACATCCAAATTTTTTAATGTAAATTATTAGTGAAATTAAAGGGATAAAAATTATCTTATAATGATTCTGTTTATATACCATGAAGATGACTCATTTGATGAGTTAAAAATAAACACTTGGATTTGGCTTGGTGGTTTTGTGCACAATAAACTTGTTTTGTATTATTATTCCATATTATGAATGTGTAAGGATTCCAAAACATTAATCAAGATAAAATACATATATTATGACCTGGTTAAATCATTTAAAAGGTTTCATGACCAGTATTGAAGATAGTAATGTAAATTGAAAACCCTTCTTCCTTGAGTGTGATAAATTAACACATCTTGGACGGTGTTTGCATTTATTGTATAAAAGGTGGGGAAAAAGATAGATTATGATGAAATATTCCATTAGTATAATAAAAATCCTGTACATGTAAGGTAAGGGAATTATCATGGAATTTGGATTAGGGGAGGTGAGAAGGGATAACAAAAGAATCAAACTTTGTAAAAGAAATTGAAAGAAAAGAGAAGAAAGCTTCACCTCTTGAGTACTCCTCCTTGAGAATCTCCTTAAAGCCTTTTTTTGGCCTTTTGGTGAGACCAGAAGGTCTTGTACGTGGGGAGAGGTCTTGTGAAGAGTATTTGGTAGAATTTAGGCAAGGATTGAAGCTTGAGTGGTGTGGGAGGAAGAGGGGGTGAGGGGTGGTTTATATAGTGGAGGGTAGAGAAGTTTTCTTAATATTATAACCATTAATTTATTATTTCCTATCAAGACATGAAATAGTGAGTATTCCATGACCAAGAATAGTAATATATGCATGTGAGTTATAGATTTGGGTGATTACATCACTCATGATTCTAGGAATAGTTAATTTAAATTATAATGTATTTATATGGTAAATTAATGTATTTTACTATTCCTAAAATTTTTAAGTATTTCAGAAAAATCCCAAAAATTTACCCCAACCATTTTTGACGTGTAGAATCCAAAAATGAATTCTATTTTTAAAAAATAAATTTCTATATATGATTAATTAAATATTTAATTAAATAATTATTTAATATAAATATATAAACACTTAAAATATTCACCTTTTTTTAAAGGTGCCTAAATTTATCTATACATTCATGGGTATGGATACCATTCATAAGAGTCATATTACTATTCATAAGGGTTGGTTACTATTCATAAGGTTAGGTTACTATTCACCAAAAATTAAGTTAGTTCTATCAAACTCTAAATATCATCCTGAACAAAATTGTGTATGTCAGATTTTTAAAATTCGAATCACAGAGATGGAAAATTTAAGTTTAATGGCTAGGTTTTGGCTATCTCCTATAAGTAACCAAGTTTTGTTCCACAGATGCTCAGTGATTCATGAAATATAAGCTATCTAATGAATACAATTCTTTTAAGAGAAACATAACATAAAATGTTTGGGGTGATACATGTATATCCCAATAACTCTGGCTAAGATTTTTCATATACATTAGACCAAAATCCATTGTGCCCCTGATATATCGAAGATTTAGTTTTTCTGAAATCATGTGGCTCTCTTTGGGATTGTTTTGATACCTCATTGTTTATTATGTAAGAAATAAAATATATGGACTTGTTGTAGTTAGATACAGTAAATTTCCAATGATTTACTTGTATTTTGTGATATTAACTGGCTTTCCTTCATCATCTCGTGACAATTTCAACCAGGTAGCAACCAGAGTCTTTATATCTTTTGAATTATCTATTCCAAACCTTATAAAAATATCCTTTCCATATTTATATTGGTAAATAAAAGTTCCATTCCTTCCTTGCGTCACCTTTAAGCCAAGAAAAAATGTCAGCTCACCAATCATCGACATTTCGAACTCGCTTTTCATGAATTCAGAAAATTTTCTGCATTATGCTATATCTGATCCACCAATGATTATTTCATTGACATAAACCAGCACCATATTCCTTTTACTGTTTCCATTGTTGAAATATAGATTGTAATCAACTCCACCATGATGAAAACTGAGCTTCTTTATAAACTGATCAAGCCTTGAATACCATGCTCTTGGTGCATACTTCAAACCATATAATTCCTTCTTTAGCTGAAAAACCCTGTTCTCATCTTCATGAATGAGAAAAACATCTGGTTTCTCAATGTATACTTCTTCTTCTATAACTCCATTCATAAATGATAACTTGATATCAATATGAAAAACCTTAAACTTTCTTTTCACTACTATGCACAAGAATAATCTGATTTTCTCCAACCTTGCAATAGGTGAAAATGTCTCATCAACATCAATACCCTCTATACGGGAGTACCCTTTGCACACCAGTCTTTCTTTGTTTCAAATAATACCACCATATTCATTAATTTTGTTTCGAAATACCCATTTTGTTCCAATGACATTCTTGTTTGCTGGTCTTGAAATAATTTTCCATGTCTGATTCTTCTCAATTTGGTCAAGCTCTTTATTCATTGCCTGATCCCAATTCTTATCTTCAGCTTCTTCATCAAAGAATTTATGCTCCACTTTTGATAATTATGATGCTTTCTATAGATACTTCATCATTATTGTCTTCAATGGTGCTATCTGATCACCAATTATGTTCTGCCTATCAATTTCAGCTCTTCTTGATGGTCTCTGGGAAGACACTAATTTATTCTTATCATCTAAGTCTTCTTCTGAATCAATATCTGGAGCTGGAGAATATCCTAATATTCTCATATCTTCATCGCTATCCTCCTGAGTCTTGTCATGTATTTGTTGAAGATTTTTTTTATTTTATACTATAGTCAAATCATGACATTCAACTATCATTCCCAACCACTTATTGAAGCATTTATACACTTTTATTTTCTTTGAGTAGGCAAGAAATATCCCATCATCCCCATGGGATTCAAATTTCCTATGTTTCAGCTTATTGAGAATGAAACATTTACTTCCAAATATTAGAAAGTACTTTAATAATGGATTGTTTCTACACCATAACTCATATAGAGTCTTCTCCTCTTTTGGACAAAGTAAAGCTCTATTTGAAGTGTATACTACTGTCATCACTACTTCTTTCCAAAATTTATCTGGAAGGTCTTTCTCAATGAGTATTGTTCTAGCCATGTTGTTGACAATCCGATTTCTTCTCTCAAATACTCTATTATGCTATGGATTTCTTACTGCTGAAACTTGATTCCTTATCCCATGTTTTTCAAGATAATCCTTCACTTGGCTATTTGTGAACTCCGTTCCATTATCTGTTCGAATCATTCAGATTTTTTGATCAAGCATCTTTTCACATTCTTGTTGATATCTTGTAATGAAATTGAACACTTCATATTTGTGAGTGATTATTGAAACCCATGCCATTCTAATATAGTCATTAATTAATAGAACATAAAATCTCATCCCATCAATATCCCTTAGATAAATTATCCCACACACATCAATATTCACCTTCTCAAGCAATCTTGTTGACCTTTTCTCCTTTTTCTTATATGTATTTCGAATGATCTTCCCCTATTGGAAGAAATCACACATATGAGTATGATCACGTGATAATCTAAGGAGATTTTGACCTATATCATATTTTACCAGATCTTCCAAGGAACCTTGGATTATGTAGACAAGACGCTTATGCCATAACTTGTTTTCTTCATCCTTGGACAGAAAGCACATATCTTCTTCTCCACTCACAAGGTAGAGATTCCCTTTTTTACACTTTCCTTACAACAAAAAAACACCATCCTTTTCCTTGATGATACATAATTTCTTGGAAAAACTTATGGAATTCCCTCAGTCACACAATTGACTGACACTAAGAAAGTTGTGACTAAGCCCCTTAAAAACCAAAACATCTTCGCATCTCATGTCTATTCCTACAAACTTAGCATTTCCTGAACCAATAATTTTCAATCCCTCGTCATTACCAAATCTTATGATACCTTCTTTATCATACCTGATTCTGGTCACAGGATCCTTATTTCCTATCATATTGGACGTGCATCCACTATCAATGATCAACATCCCAGTGCGATCTAATGCCTTGAACACAATTTTTGAAACCACTGCCTGCTCTTCCCTTTCCTTCTTGACCTGTGAATTTGACTTCATATCTGACATTGAATGATAATATTGATATTTCTCAGTATATGATGATCCATCATCAACCTATTGGTCTTTAAATCTATTTTTTTTATTTTTATCTCTCTTGATGATACATTTGGATGCTTCTTATGAAAAAAATTCAGATTGCCTCGGCACATTCCTATGCATTGTTTATGTGAAAAATCTTTCCATATGTCCAAGTCCTTTACACCTAAAACAATGACCATCAAATGATGACCGAGAATTTTGAGCTCTGTACCACCACCTATGTTGGTCATGTTTCATTTGGTACCTATTTTCTATCGAACATACATTTTGAGAGTTTCCCATCTTACCACAACAATAACATATTATATGAGGTACATTCTTATGTGGCAATGATGCACCACTAGTTGTGCATTGGGATATTTGAATCTTATGATTCTGCTTCGTACCCAAACTGATCTTCAATCTTGGAGTGGGTTCTTGTGGTCTGACTTGAACTATAACTGGTTTTTGTTTTAGATCAAGCCCCATACCAGCCTTATCATTCATAATTGGTTGTTGCTTATGTTTTGATGAACCACTCTACTCAAATCTCTTCTTATCTGTGCTTTTATGATATTATTTCCTAGAAGTTTCTATTGATCTATAATTATTCATCATAAACTGACGACTTCCTCTTCTAATTGTTCAATATGTTTGATTTGATCTTTTCCAGTTTCAGTCAAAATATAAATTTCTATTTTTGGTTCTTTAATTTTGAGTTTGTACTCAACCACCTTTTCATAGATTTCTATCTTTAAAGACATAAACTTTTCAATATTTTCATTCATCTCAGAATTATATTCTTCCTACTGCTGTATAAAGAGTTTGGAATCATGAACAACTTTTTTAGATTTCTTTATTTTGGCTCTCAAAATATCTACCTCTTCAAGGGCTGATTCTAATTTAGTCTGAAGATCAACCCTTCCTTCAATTTTTTCTTCTTCATTGTCACTTTATTATATTGTTAATGAATTTCTGAAAACTGCCACAAAAGCATCTATTTTATGATCCTTGTAGTCCTCAAACTCTTCTACCTCATATTCATCTAAACATTCATCCTCTTTTGAAAGCAGATTCTTCTTTTTGAAAAAATTTCTCCTAGTACTTATCCTTCTTTTCTCATTATATGAATACTTCTTTTGGGGAATTTTATCATTTTCTTCATTTTCATCATCAAACTTCTTAGGAAACTTTGCTGAAAAATTCCCAATCTTTCCACATTGAAAGCATAAAAATAGAAGTTTACCTTTGAACTTCCCTTTTCCCCTTCGTAGATTGGAGGGGAGAAATGACATGACATCATCCATATTTTCCTCCTCAAGACTATCTTCAATAGATATATTCTTTATGGCCTTGAATTCCACTTCTTTAGACTTCCCCTTTTCCACTGCATCGTTATCATCATTTCTCATTTCATATTCAACAGGGGTACTATATAGGTTATCTAGTGTCAACTCTTTTGGGTCTTTGTCTTCCAATACCGACTTCTACAAGACCCTGCATGTCTTCAACAATAATATTTATCCTATCAAAGAATGCATCAACAGTATCATTGGGATTCATTCTGAGATCATCATACTTATTCCATATAACTTACAGCTTTTCTTCTCATACTTTTGAGTCTCCCATATAAATATTCAACAAATTTTTCCCACATTTCATGTGATGTTTTATAAGACATCACCTTTGTATAAATTTCATTTGATAGGGCTACCCCTAAAGCATTGATCCCTTTAGCATCAACATCCAATTCTCTTCTTTCATCTTCAGATAAAGCACCACTATTAATGTCAGCTGATATTCCATGCATAGCTACTGTGAAGACATCCATCCCTACTGATCAGAAGTAGTGCTGCATTTGATTCTCCCATAGTTGAAAATTATTTCCATAAAAGATCAGAATTCCTTTATGATTGAACACCTCCATTTCTTCTTCTTGAGCAAGAACCGCTGACTTTAAACCTATCCCTATGATACCAATTGTTAGGTCCACTAGGTTGAATACCCTGAGAGTGGGGGTGAATCAGGGTATGAAAGATTAAAGCCTTTTCTCATTAGGATCTTGTTTCTTTGTTAGAAAAACCTCAATTCTCTCTCCCTCCCGTAGTAATATACAAAAAAAATATGAAATCATGCACATGACATAGCGATTTTTACATGGTTCACCCTCACTGGGCTATGCCCAAGGAGAATACAATTGAAATATGCAGATGTATCAAACTCACTAAGGCTCATGGCCAATAATGAGTAAAAAGTTTGGACTAGATCTTAAATGAAAAAGCTCACTAACTTTATAAAGTTTAGGTTCTACTCACTACATTCCCAAGGGTCACTCCCTATGACTCTTTCTCTGGCTCACTGCTGGTGGAAAGGGTCACCGTCTTCCTCTTCCTTCGCTCACTGCTCTTGCAAAGAAATCCACTCACAGTTTATGGGTGTGTAGGTCAAACACAATTTATGGACATGTAGGTCCCTTAATTTTCATGAATTCCTGCATCCTCAACTATAGGTAGATTCTCTTTTGAAGTTCCTTTTCACCCACAGATGAATTCCACCTTCCCAGGTACTGCTAGGTACTAGAAATTCCTTTCGCAAAATGATATGAAGCTTTCTAAAGATTCCTTGTGCTAATCACGAACCACCTGTCTCTCCCGCATACTGAGTACCAGGTTTGGTATGTGTATCACATCATCCACGTACTGCTGCTACTTTTACAAACCTCTATCGCCTCTACGTACCGCTGCGTTTTCTCTACATTTGCGAACTGGCCTCCATCCGCAAACTATTCTCTATTCGTGGACTGTCTTTGCTTCCGTATACCGAAGCATCCCCTCCGCATACCACTTGAGGAAATCTAAATCTCATGTACCATATATTCCTCCTCTATGTATTGAGACAACTCCTTCCATGTACCGGTATTCCTCCTCCATGTACTGGACTTCCTTTACAGGTTAAGAATCCCCACAAACACCTTCGGCAGAATTACTTCTGTGCGAACCACTTTCAGACATTGCCAAATTACTGGACCAAAAATATGTTCTATAATGATATTCAGTCTCCACAATAATTGGGGGGAGTAACAATTATTATATAGGAAAATATATCCACAAAAACTGCTAATCCAAGATTTACCAAATCTTCGATTTAGCCTCCACCGCTAACTGATCCTTCAGCAGTTGTGAACCGCAAGAATTCCAGCAAACTGCCACTGCAAACCACAAACCACCCACGAACAGTTTTTTATACGTGGTCCATGTACTGCCTTTTCTCCTATGCAGTTGACCTCCTATGCCAACATCAATCCATCCGCGTACCACATCACCTTCCACCGTGAACCATTTTCGATTTCACGAACCGCACCCGCGTACCGTTCCCACTACCAGGTACACGATCGCATAATCTTCCTAGACATGGTACACGATCCATATCCTGAGATCCTCATTTCTCTTCCTTTTTCAACATCATTCTCCATTATTCACACAAATTCCTGATTTTGAGGCCCAAAAAGTTTGCAAACACTGGGAAACTGTGCCACCTTAAAAACCTATCTTTGACAAACACCAACCATACTCACTTGCGGTCATCTAGCTTTATCAACAAACACAACCACACCCAAAACATATTGAGAGGATACCTTGAGGGATTTTTAGCCAACATATTAAAAACCCAAAACTTAAATAAAAATATGCAATTATACTATAAAATTTTCTAGTGATTCAAAATTTAAAGCTATGAATGATTTATATTTTTCTTTAGGAGAATATGAATTTAATAAATTATCTTCTTGTTCTACTTCTTTTGAAATTTGGGATACTCATTATATATCTCACAAGGGAACCTCAAATGTCAAAGATATGTGCTTATATAATTATACTAATAAATATTATACATTGAATATGAACCCCATGAATCTATTTTTTATATTTATCTTAGATTTAATGAAATCGTCAACGCCATGCATGCATTTGGAAATACATTTGCTGATAAAGATCAAGTGATGTGAATTTTGAGATTTCTACTTGATAAGTGGGGAGGAACCTCTTTTTCCATAAGAGAATCATGTGACATAAGTAATTTTCTTGTAAAATATCTTATTGTAAAGATTATTATGTATGAGGAAGAATTATAAATAAAAAAATAAGAAGGAGATGAGCCTAAAAATAATTTAGTAGAATTCAAGACTTCTGAATGAAAACTAAAATAGAAAATTAGAAAGGAAAGTTCCAATGATAATGAATCACCCTCAGACAATGAGGAAATGAATCAAATTTCCAGAAAATTCAAGATTTTCTTCAGGAAGAAGAAATTATTCATGCAATAGAATTACATAGGTAAGTATGATAATAAAGAAAATTTAAGTAAAGAAGGGGAAAAGAATTATCCCACCAATGAAGTAATCTTCTATGAGTGAAAAAAAGGACACATTAAGCCTAAATGTCCTAAGATAAAATATAATAAGTATGGAGATAAAGTTAAGTGGTATAAAAAGGCTATTAAAGCCACCTAAAGTAAATTTGAGGATAGTTCAAGTGACTCTGAATTAAGCAGAGAAGATAAAAACAATAAAGATAACATGTAGTTCATAAAAAAACACATCTAAACTAGTAAATATTATTCATAAATCTTCTGAACATATTTAAAATCTTTCTAATAATGAAAAAATAAAAAAAATATGTCTAGTGAGAATTTATTTTAATATTATAATATACTATAAGAAAAATTTAATGAGCTGAAAGATAAATACAAAAAATATGATGAAGTAACATGATTTAACTATTAATTTTAAATCGATTTTTTCTTTCAAAAAAGATATGAATGCTCAATTTTTAAAAGAAAAAAATGAACTTAAGATGTCCAATAAGAAAATTAAGAAGGATATAGAATGATTAAATATTTGTATATAATATCTTACTAGAATGATTAGTAAACAAAACTCTTCTAAATATACCACAGGAATTGGTTACCAACCTGGAAAAATGAATATTCGAAAGAATAAAATCGTTCTTATCTCTAGTTCTTCTTAGTCTTTAAGTAGCTATTATTATTTTAGAACTATAATGTTTTTATTTATAAAAGCTTAAAACCTGTTTATGGGAAACTGGTCAAACTATTTTGGATTCCTAAAGATCTTATCACTAATATTTGTTTACCCAAGAAAATATGGGAACCAAAACCATTTATTATTTAAATGTTTATATAGGAAGCCTACTTGAAGAGTAATAGTAAGAACCAATGGTATCTGAACAAAGGATGTTCTAGAAACATGAAAGATGACTACTCAATCTTTAAAAACCTTATCAAAGTTTATGGTGTATACTAAATTCTTGCTGATGGAGCTGGTCTCTGTTTTTGGGAACTGGCATGAATCCCCCTCACTGAGGTTTCTATAGGTAAATTATCCCTTGGCTGCTGCTCACCTGGACAAAAGTTGGGGTACTTGGGTGCGATGGACTCCCCCTTCATCTGGCTTCAAGTTAAATACTGATGGATCTTATATAGTGGGTAACATGTGTGGTGGTGGTGTTGTCTGCAACCTAGATGAGAGTGTATGAATTGATTTTAAAAATCACTTTGGGGATAGAAATTCTCTCCAAGTGGGGGCCAATGCTATATTCACTGGTCTCAACCTATACAGAGAGAAGAACCTTAATTTATCCCAAGTAGAAACTGATTCAAAAATCATTTGTGAGTCCCTAATGGGCAGAGTCTCATTTTATGGTCAGTTACCTACATTATTAGGAAATGTAAACTTCTTCTCAATAGGAATATTAAGGTCTCCCACACATGGATATAGGGGAACAAAGTCGCTGATCATCTCACCTCCATAGCAATCTCTATTTATAATGTCACCTGCCTTCTCAATTTCACCCACTTCAAGCCTGAAGGGGTTAAATTAATTCGTGGGGATACCCTTTTCCTCTATTATTTTAGACCCCCCTAAACCTTGTTTCCTTTTTATTTTCTTTCTTCTTTTAATAAATATAATGACATTATGATGTCACTTTTGGTGACAATGTCGAAGGAAAAATAATTGGACTTGGTCAAATCGTCAACTCTTGTAAAATTTTGATTTCCAAATTATTATTTTTAGATATATTAAAATATAGTCTTCTTATAATCTCAAAATTATGTGATGATAAATACCATGTTAAATTTGAGAAAAATTCCCAAAAAAATTTATGATTCCAAGAATGTATCAGTTTTCACAACCTTATATAGTGAAAATGTTTATATTATTAATCTAAATTCATTATTTTCTCAAAATATTTCTTATTTAAGTATATTTCACAAAGAATCTTGGCTTTGGAATAGAATACTAGGTCATTATAACCTACACTCACTTTGAAGGAGAAATAAGAAAAGATTAGTCAAGTATATCCCTAAACTATAGTTCCAAAATATAAGGACCTAACATTAAACATTACATAATATTTAGTTTTAAGTTAAGAATTCATTCTCTAACATTTCAGGATCTATTTAGGATTGGAGTTTTAAATAATTAGGTCATAACTCAAACATAAAAAAACTATATATTACAAAGTGGACACTTCTGATCACTATCCATTTACCATAATATAAGACTTTTAAAATAAAATATGTTTTATTTTCATGAAAAATATTCCCAATTTTCAACTTGACTTCTTCCTTTCCATTCCCATCATTAAACCCTGTGAAATTTTTTAAAAAAATGGTGAGATCATAAAAATATTAGTAAGGGACATAAAAATAAATAAAATCACTTTTAAAATGAAAAACATGAAAATAGATTGAAATAATTTTCTTAAAAACATACATTTTTACCCAGAAAAGGAATCATATTTATTTTAAAAATATCATTTATATTACCTTTTTAAAACATATGATTTCCATGAAAACTCATTAGCAAACATAGAAAAGTTTTGCAGGTGCCTTAAGACATTATCTTTATAGAACCATTGTAGAACCCTTACAGAATCCTTATAAATTAGAATAACCATGTGAATGACTTCCAATATAATTTTCCAGAGAACATAATCATTACCCAATGCATTAGAGCATTATATAGGTGCACCAATTGTATAATCTATAACAGGATCACCCAATGTTATCTGGGCGCATCCATTGTATAAGCTATATTAGGCTAACCTGTGAATTATAATGGGGCTTAACCCATTGTATAAATAGTTTCCAAGGACCAGAATATGAATAAATTTTTTTAATCCCACAAATTTTCATCATAAAACCATTGAAAAACTATTTTAAACCCATATGAAAAACTCTTTCAGATATCAAAATACAATTTTATTTTAAAAACACATTTCAATACCAAAATACCAAAAAATAGGGAAATAAGGTTTTTCATTGAATAAAACATGAAATCCTTTAAAGGAATCCAAACTTTAAATAACAGTTATAGTGGATGGAAATGTAATTTTCGTCATATATGTTAAAATAGAACATTCCTTTGGTCTTTTATAAATAAAGTCAAACATTCTATAAAAATATTTCTTTTTGGAAGCCTTTGAAATAAAGTCAAAATAGACATTAAATATCCTTTATAAATATTGTATTTCCATATAAAAAACCATAAAATAATTTAAATAATATGGACATGAAGGAAAAGAGTTGAAAAATAAATCTTTAAAAGATTTTTTTTAAAAGAAAGTCCCTTACCTCGAGTCTGACTTGTCATGCATGTTATTTATCTTTCTTAATAATAAAAATATGTTAATTATTTACTTTATTTATAAACTTTTTCAAGTTTATTATATATTTTATTTCACTTATTACTATGTTATATACAATTAAATTAATTAATTAACTTCATGCCGGGCATTTTTATGATATTCAGATCATATTTCCAAAATGAATTTGGTAGGTTGACTATGATCAAAGAGTTCATTATTCCATAATCTAAAGAATAATAATAATAATTACATAATTATCATTTTTATATATTAATAGTACTTCTAAAACCAATCATGAAGGATGATTATGAAAAATGAACTATGATATAAACATGGATGACCCTAATTTGGCCAAGTTGTATGCCGACCCTATAATTATACATCTGGTCTATCATTAAAATACTAGATGACCCTAATCTATGAATTCAATAGCATTTTATTCTGAAAATGGAAGTGCAAGCAGTCTCGACAGAAGGCTATGGTGCTGGGGCGATGAGTCTCTACGGAGGTCTTACTTGAACATTAATAACATTGGGAGTGGTAATAGGTGGTTTTTCAAAATTAGAGGTAGCGACACATGATGATACTCAGTGAGTTGTGGGGTGGGAGACACTTGGTGACGATATTAGGTAGGTGGTGATGGTGGTAGATGGTTCCACTGTGATGGGCGTGATGACAAGTCGCACATGATGAGGTATGCACATGGGGTATAACATTTGGGTTTGGGCGTTCAGGTCGATTTCATGCCCATTTGTATTTTGATCAATTTAATGGGGTCCATATACCCATAAAAATGAGAGATATTTGTTTGGTTTAATAACAGGGGGGCTTCCTCCTACCTATTAAAAAAATGGAGACAGTAGGCCATACGTACGCATGAGTAACGTTTTCATTTTTCAATGATCATTATGAAAAAAGGTAATTAATATCTTATATTTCCCAAATTATCATCATATTAAAAATATTATATTATTTATTTAAATATATTTATATATATCATTCATGTGACGTGATGATGAAAAAATAATCGCAATGCTTCGTGTAGGTGGTAGTCCACACGTACGCACAAATGACGTTATCATTTTATAGTGAGTGGAAAGGTAAGAAATAAAATTATGTATTATATTTTAATAATGATAAATATGTCATTAATATAATATACAAACATTAATTCCATCATTATAAACATACATAAGAGGTGATGATGGAAAATGAATTACATCAGTTCGCGAGATGGTAGTCCGCCATACACACGAATGGTGGTTTTATTTCCCATTTGATGGAAGAAGAGATGGATTTAGGATATACCATTAATATAATGACATATAATTATACATAATATAACAATATTATTATATCATCATGGTTAAATAATATTTTAATGTGGTGTAAGATGAAACAAAAAACTCTCAGTTAAGAATGATACATCTTCTTTAGACCACCTCTTTAGGATTATACCCAAAGACTTCCTAGATCATATTTTTGATCAAAAAAATTCCTATATTATGTGGGGAGGTAAATAATGAAGATATTTATTTGGGGATTTTCTGAACCAAAAGGCTTTCATGGTGTGAAGATAAGAGGATATAGGGTGACCTTTTATAAGTGGGGGATATGACACACTTTGATTTTTTGAAAAGAAAAATATATAGCCACATTTTAAACATGAAAAAGTATCCTAAATGGATAATTATCAAACATTAGATAATATAAGGTTAAAATATGTCCATAAAAGATATTTTGGATAATTTTTTGGTCATTTTAATATGTATATTTTTAGTTTAACCCCTGGTAAACCCATTTTCACCTTAACCGTGGTAAAATATTTTTATTGTTTTCAATATTCATTATGAAAAAAATTAAGTTGAAATTGTTATATAATATAAATTATTATGATTATAAATATGGAATTTATTTAATAAAATTCAATTTATATAAGTTATATAATTTAATTTAAAATAAAACCCACAAATGTGAAGAAAAAGGGGTTTTTTAAGAAACATAATATTCAAGTATAAGTTGATTTTATATTAACTCTATGACTATTTATCATCATTATATGAATTTAAATTAATATATATATATATATATATATGAAATATACATTTTATTTAAATAATTCATCATTAGGGGTTATTTTAATTAATTAAAATGGACAAACATTATTCATTTTAAAATCATTTTCTGAATAATGCGTTTTTAAAACTAAAAATAAACTTTTACTAAAATCCAGTATAAAGATGACTCAAATATAATTAATTGGATTAAATATAACTAAATAATAATTATTTTACTTGAAATAAAATTCAAATCATAATGGTACTTTTAAATTACTTAATTTTTTGAAAAAAAATGAGAGTTTTACAAAAAATCGGTATTTTTACTATTCATCGAAAAATCAGTATTTTTTAAAAAATTGCAAAATTTTACCCTAACTTAATTTTTATATTTTTGACACTAAAAAACAAATTTTATGGGATAATTAAAGTAATAAATTAATGATTCAAATCAAATATGGTCTAAAATCTCTAAAAAATGTACCCAAGGGTCTGTGTTTGCGAATGTGTAAACCTTCACGGATGGGTAGCACCTTGTGGTGGTTTCTAGGCCGTTATGAAATTTGAGGTAGTAACTTCCGAATAATTTATGTTAATTCATGAAACTCATTTTAACATTTCAACCTTCGTGAAATAGATTAACAAGGTGTTATCTTTCATGAAACCAACTTCTCCACCTCCACATCATCTATAAATACCTCCCTCCATCCAAATTTATTGGGGATGAAACCTTTGGACTTCCAAAAAAGGCTCTAAATTTACAAAACTTTGACCTTCACAATAAAATTACCTTATAGATTCTCAGAGGTAGCCATATTTCATTAAACATCCTCCCATGGGTTCTTGAGAACCCCAAACCATGGTAGAGTTGGCTTTCACAAACGTCAATTCTCTTCACGTTAAAAGAAATAACTTTATGTATCTTGGGGTTTCATGAGATAATTTTCCTTAGAAATCCAACCCCATGAGAACCAAGACTTTACATTGAGGTAGGTCCACCCTTTTTTGTGAAAGATACATCTTCATGATACCTCTTCCCTTCACGAAGCCTTCAACCTTTGTGAACCCCAACCTTAAAAAAACCCATCAACTAGGCCTCTACATGGTTCTCCCATTCAACAAACACCCTTGAGATAAAGTTGAATACCCATAGACCCTGTACCCATCTTAAGTAGGTTCATCTACTCCCAAATCTTTCATGTGACCTATATTATCAACCCTTGTTTCCGACCCCTTTGCTTCAAGAATCACCTAGACCATTACCTTGAATCTTAATTCTAATAATTGGAACCATAATACCTATTAATCTTAAGCATAGACGCCCTAACATCGAGATCCCCATTTTCCACTTCACCATGATAGTGTTTACACCACACACCACCGAGAGGTTTCTATGAAGTAGACACATAAGCCTCGAAGGTGGAATCATTAAGGGAAACCATCCACCCTTTCTGATAGAGAGGTCTTATGCCATATATTTCTCTCCTACATAGAAATAGTCACTATTGGTGCAGTTCTTGAAAACATTTATGTTTTATGATGTAAAGCTATCTAGACCAATGTCCTAGTCATATGACATTAAACTACATGACAATGTACTTAGTACATGATGTAAAACTAAAGCCTTACCCTGTACAGTGAATATAGGATGTCCCTTGTATAACTGACATGAGATGAAACCTCACATACTACACTGTGTGATGAACACATGATTCCCCATATACGATCATCATGAGATGAATCCTCCATCCCTACCATGGGACGATACTCTTACAATGGGTACCCCACATGTGTATGTCCCACACCATCCCAAAACTAAGGATGAAATCGCAACACCATGGATGAAACCCCAACACCAGGGAAAACCATATGCATAATCCCCACACCATCCTAACCGTCGCTCCTTCTATGATGAAATAATCTTTACTGCATGGTTCTAAACTACATGGACTAGTCACATCACACAACCTTGAACCGTTCATAAAACATCATATGTTTTGATCCATGTCTCTTAATAGGGTATGTAGGACACCTCCATGAGGTTTAAATATTAAATATCAATAAATCTGGGATACTTCCACGAGGTTCAATCCCAACACCCCAACATTATCATCAAATCATCATGTCTTCTCCTTGGAAGATGACTACTTCAAAGTGTGATCATCTTCCCCATGAGAACACACTAAAATCCACCCATATTTCTCCAAAATACATTAAACCTATGATCTAACTATCCCCAAAAGATATTAAACCAGTGAACTAAATGTCCCTACAAGATGTTAAACTCATGACCTACTTGTCCCCAAAAAAATTTAAGCCTATGACCCACCTATCTCCACAATACATTAAACCTATGGCCAGATCAAGAATCTTCACCCCATATAATAAACATGGGATACCCAGCGTAAAAATACACTGAATTCTTACACCCTTGGTATCATTTATACCATGGATGACATGAGATGCCTTGGATTATTCACCTATTATTCCTCATACATGATATGCCCTGAAATTCATAATAGGAATAATTTATAGATTCCCAATACTCCCAACATCCATAATTTCTCAAAAATTCCCAACATTATCATTTACTCTAACCATAGTTTGCTTCCCTATCGTGATAAAAGTGGTGTAATTAACTAGTGGTCACTTTGAGATGGCACCGAAAATGAGTTTCATAAACATGACTCAAATATATGAAGGTGACCTAGATTGGGAAATTATATCCAAGGAGAAATACATGTAAGGAGGAATTGAAATCCTATCATTCCATTTTGATCAAGGAGACAACGTCACCAACCACAGTGGTGGAGGTCGCCCACATTTGGAAATTAGGAATACGGGGAAATAAAATGGTTAATCCCCATTGATAATGCATTCCCTGACAGAAAGACTCAAAAAATGGTGAAATAGATGTGAAAATCTTATCATTCAATATTGAGTAGATTATTAATGTTGGGAACCATTAGATTTGAGCATGAATAGATCTAGATATCCAATGTTAGGTCCCTACAAAACAAATGGTTGGCCCGATGTATAACTCTACCTCTACAATAAGGGGAAAGTGAAGGGTGTTGGGCATCCTCAACCTAAGGCATCATCAACTTGGATCCTCTCTCCACCTTTGATATGGATCAGTGACATTGGTATCATTATGAATCACTTTTATGGTGCATTTACTGATAGATGGCTCCATATATCTATATGAATCAAGACACAATGAATGTGAAATGACCCACCACCAACAGAAATGGGAGAAGAGGGGATAATAGTGTGACAATCCCACAACACTACACTCCCACCATGATAATTTCATCTCCCATGACTTTCGGGATCCCTCTCCCCATCTCCCATTCTGATCTTATCTAAAGAAGGGTCATCAACACCCTTTTTCATCAATATTACCAATAAGAGGTTATACCAATTTGGTATATGGCCTGATATGATTTGGAGACCATGGAACCACACTAACACCGTTTCCCGTGAGGTCTAGTATAAGGTAAAGCCCTCCAATCACAATTATGAATTGTTTTAGGAGCCTCTTTCCTGAACAATCTAACTAATTCCTCCCCTAAGTTGATGAAGTAGAGGATATATAAGTCTCCCTCATAATGAACACCACCCAGGAGCCACTTATGGGGGCTCCCACCTGGTCATGCCGATGACGTTAGCCAGCCTCATAGGTCAAAGTGCAGGTCGATCTCACCCCTAATCCTTCAGTATTGGTTCAAAAAACATGGTGTAGATACAAGGGTAAATCTATAAAGCATATATGTTAAGAGGAATATTCCGTAGCTCTAGTGGATCCAACCAATTCTAACATATCTTAACTTTCCCCCACAACCACCTCATGGGCCCCAAACTTCACACACTTTGGATCAAGACCCCAACCGAATCTTAGGTAGGTTGGGCTAACTCTATTAATCATTGTAAACACCATAAATTTCTATGGTCTATCCCATGATGAAGTATTTTACTGTAGAGATCCTCCCCACATTACCACCATCTAACACATAGGTCCTTCCCATGTTGAATATATGCCTTGCTATGAAGATTTTTCTTAGGGAAGGAGGACAAACAACCATAGTGGGGTCATGCCTATGGCATAGGTTGCAATGCATATGGAAGAAACCAAAGAGACTCACAAAAATTTTTACTTAGGGAAATCCCACCCCATCTTAGGTAGAACCATGTAAAATGTTGTTTCAACATTAATCACTTAGAATCCGAGATGATGGATGATTCAGTGAAGGAGACTTCACCTCCATTGTTAGAGATAAGGGGAGAAGCTTGTCAGCTGAGGCTAATGATCCCTGAATCCAAGGTCTAAAAAATCCCCAAATCCCCTCACAGTTAGCTGTAGGTGGAGGATGTTTTAGCCTCCTTCCAAGGACTCAAAATGAATCTATCTCTATCGCAATATTCTTCCCTCATCTAAAAATCCATCTTGGAATGGGAGAGACATTGGGGTTTGGGTTAATGCCCTCAGATGATGGTGAAAACTCCACTGAGATCCATAGCTATGTTTCCTCTCTCTCTCATGAGGAAGTTGTAAACACCCCGTCTTACATGGACTTGATCTTGAAGTTGGCCCTACATCTGAAAGAAATTACAATACTCAGTGAACGGTTGGCCCTTGAGACACACCACCTGCCAGAAAGTCATAAACAGAGCAGGTTTGTGTTAGCGCCCCCACCAATTTTCTGACCAATGCTAGTTAGGGTTTGGGATGATCAAGAATAGGATCATCCAACGAGTAATGAACATGATAATTTTTGGGGAATCCTAGCTACCAACAAGTTATCAGTCACATTTTTTCCACCCATAATTCTATATTTTATCATCCCGGAGTCCCTAACTAAGGACCTAATTAAATTATTCCACTAGAATATTTGGGTGATTCTAAACCAAATTCAGGAACTCCATCTTATTTACTTGAGAAGTGATTAAAATATCAATGACATCCACAAAAAATTCAAGAGGGTTGACATCACATCGATCTTCGTAGCTCAAGAGCCTAAATCGTATGAATACTGCCATATTTTCTAGTAGTCTTGTGTCAATATCCTCACTATTCTTTGTATATTCATGGCAGAGTCATATCAATTTGTGTAGATTAGAGGCTAGGGGTAGTACACTACCCTCTATTATAGCCCTATCCCATGGAAACAGTGGTATTGTTAGTCTTTCCTACCCACTGATGATGAAAGTTATTCTATGAACACTGCCACTTTAAATTTCATCACTATTGACCCTACAGATGACTTGGGAAATTGGACCACAAACACATGACACGATAGGGAGAACCCATCCCAAGGTGTGACATAATACTAGATATATCCCTTGAAAATCATTCACACTCATCATCAAATATTAACATTGAGCCTCAGTAGTCTCCCCAATGAGATATTTTCACCTACCCTTCAATATCCTAAAAAATTCAAGGGAACCATTTTTCCTGTTAGCCCATCTGATATCACATTGAAAATTGAGTTATATGCTAGGTTGAGTGCTTTTCTTTAAGATCTTGAAGGATACAAAAGGCTTATTGCTGTGATCATCTCTCAACAGTATCTGAGTCATGGTAATATCAAGAGAGATCCCATCTCCACTCAAGTTGGGCATCCATTACTCTTTGGGTAAGTGCCTAGTATTGATCTAAGTGACCCTAAAAATTAGATCATATCATAAGTTTATGGATATAAAAAATGACCAATATATGATTCACCAACTCTACCTGATTATCATGTCTATCCACCTATAGATCAAGGATACCAGGTATCCTGGGATGATGATACGACCAGAGCAATGGTGACCATAAATCCTTACCAAGATGATGTGATAGTTTCTACCATTTCCCTACTTGAGTCTCTAGAAATGATATATATGTCAATTCAACATGAAGGAAAGCTACATTTGGCATGGGTAGACCAGATGTGACCCCGCCAGAATTCGGAAATCTGAGCTTCACCCTAGTCAATGGTACATATGAACCGCTACAACAAATGACCCACTTCACCTTGTGGTGTGGCCTAATGTTGGGGACTCAGGAGTAGTAAAAATCCACTAAGCTCTAATGTTTTTTTTCTAAACTCGGAAGGGACTTAAATTCATTTGGAACATCCATCTTCCCCAGGATCCATTTTCAGTTGGGAGGACCTTCGTAAGTAGTTCCTTTACCAATTTAGTTCCACCACGCGTAAGAACAGTATTGCAGACCTCTAAAAGTGAAAAGAGAGGGATGATGAGAGAGTTTCTGACTTCATCTACCAATATAAGGGAATCACATACTCTCTAAATATGTATATTTCATAGGATAAGATTCTAACAATGTGTGTTGAGAATGTAAAAGATGATCTGGTCCCTATCCTCATCTACCTAAATTATTTAAGCAGATTTCAAGAATTTTTTGAAAAAGCTCAGATTCTGGTAGAATCCATGTAATGGACCAAGATATGATCACTCTTATTATCCGTTTAAGCTTCCATAAAAGGGCTTTTGAAATTAGAAAAGACCGCTTCCATGCATGCAGAGGCTCGCAAGGCAGTTCACCTGCATGCCCCTTTACCAAATGAGCCTCACCAAGTGTAGCCTCACCTTGTGTAATCACATTAAGTGCAGCCTCACTCAGCATAGTCTCGTTGGGAGAGAATTTCCCTATCCCCCATCATATATAGTAACCAAGGATTACTTTCACAAAAATAAATATTAAGACTTAATCCTTTAAGGATGAACATGTCCCAAGATATTTCATATGTTCCTTGAAGAAGGGTATTGTGAAATTTCTAAAATTCTAGATACACCAAGAGACCAAACTTACCAAACATTTAAATCACTTAACATACCATAAGATACTTAGATATACCATAAAATAATGATTTTTCTTCAAATATTGACTCCAAGACCAAGTGGACCATGGCTTAGTCAAATTGGGAAACATCCTAGTATAACTAGCACATGTATCCATTAACCAAAATAGTGATGAAAAAGAAAACACTGAGTGGAATCAGGCTCCTAGATTTTGAATAAAAAATTATAATGATTGGTTATCTTGAAATATATTCTCTTGTTCCCTTGGTATCATCTGTGCTCGCTTGGAAAAAATAGAACCTCTTATGATTACCACATCTCCTCCAGCCACTACCTTCATACCTGTATCAGAGTATTACATGTCTTGGAGGAATAGAAAACAACCGTGTAAAGGAAATTAGAGTCCCCACACTGATTCAAAAACCAGTATGCAACCTTGGAGACTTTATTCCTCTTGAGTTGAGACATGCATACAGAATTCATCCGATCCTAAAATATTCCACTGGCGAGGAGCAAGAGTATACCTATTTGAATGTTGTTGAACTGGTAGACATCTATATAATGCTCAGTGATGGGGAGAATCATGAAAACCCCTCAAGAACCTATGGTCGACGTCTTTAAAGGAGAGGAAGCAGACAAAATAGTAGACAACATTTCTTAGCTAGTGTTTTAAACCAGACTATTTATGCTATTAAGATCATACAACAGGTCTCACGTAGGGATTAACAAGAAAAAACCTCCCATGCCACTCCATTAGGTATGAATCTACAGTTAACTTTATTTTTTGACCACATGACTCATTTGTGACTAATACATGATCATCCACATCTAGTTAGGGCCCAACCTCAACAATATAGTTCCCAACCATCAGGTGTTTAGAGCAGTCCAGTTAACCTACAGCAGAGTACATCCAATACTAGAAGGACCCCATCACCTCCACCAATGAATCCTTATATTCTCCCTATCAAAGATCCACCCTTGTAAGGTATAAATATACCACTCACCTGAAAATATGACATGATAAAGAACCATTATAGAATACCAAAAATTATTTCAATCCTTGATGTGATCTGCCTATCAATGGAGATTCATGAGGCCCTTATCAAAGACTTGAAGATCACCCTTCAGTTTTATACTGAGGTAGTCACTGCTAAGGCATATTATGTAGAAAAAGATGAGTAGGAATAAAGTTAATATGTCATTTCATTCTCTAAGAAATATGAGGGTGCTACAATTCATGGGAATATATGTCCATTGTATATCAAAAGATAGTTTAATGGCATAAAAATACACCACTATCTAGTGGATACTGGATCCAAGATCAATCTCATACCAACCCAGACACTCCAAAAACTAGGGCTTATAAAATAAGTCTTGACTCCCTAAAACCTAAAAATTAAAGGGTATGATAAGAGTGAGAATAAGCTGCATAATAAGATTTAGCTGGAGATTCAATTTGGTGGAATGGTATAAAACACTGAATTTATGGCAGTCTCACATGATACAAACTACAATGCCCATCTAGGAAGGCCCTGAATTCATTTTCATTCATTGGTTCCCTCTTTATACCACTAGTGCCTCAAATACTCCCTTGATGGTTGAGTAGGGTTACATCAAGGCAATGCATCCCCCTTAGACTCTTATAAATCCCGTTATCTAGATAATGGATAGTAAAAAAGAGAGGGAAAATATCCCCAAATTTATAGGGTTGAGTGTATCAATCCCCCCAATGATCTAAAAACCATTATAGTAGATCTATATGTAGACTTGAAACATAACTTATACCTCCCAATCAATTAGTTGGAACCCACAACACCAAACCTGGTGAATTGTTTCATAGACTCCAAGATGGAGTGATTTCAGATTACATCATACTCTTACATGGTATATGTACGAACAACACTAAAGGACCTTAATCCTATGGAATACCATGGGATCCACTCCATGTATTCTGATCCATGACATCACAACATGTTTCAAAATTCAAGGTTAACTTAGTGGAATTCAACCTGACATCAGTGATTTGATATCAAAAGTGGGCCTCATAATCAGAAACCATGTAGGATAGTCTCAGTAAATTTTATCACCACAATTTAGATGGAATAAAAACCCCTTTCCAATGATCTTGTATCCACTAGGGAAGACTAGTGTTACCCCTAGGTCCTTCAAACTAGAAGATCCACCTCCTCCCTTCGACCCCCTACATCAAATGAAGAAGGTGATATATATGAAACCCTCCTATATTTAAAGAGGGTGTCTCCACTACTGTTGATGAGTTGAAACAGGTAAAACTTAACACTGGGGAAGATCCATATTTGTACAAATCAGTGCAACTATATTGCTATAGGAACAACATTAGTATGTGTCCTTCTTGAAACAACATTGTGATGTGTTCTCCTAGGGCTATAATGAGATTCCAAACCTTAATCCATAGGTTGTTTTTCATCACCTTAGCTTTCTCGTGGGTCACAACAGTTTCAAAATACCACCTAGAAAGATGAACCCATCCTAGGTTCCGTGGTTGAGGCCGATGTTGAAAATATTATTAAGGTCAACTTCATCATGAAGGTCTAGTACCTTAGGTGGATAACCAACATTATCCTAGCCAGGAAGAAGAATGATCATATCATAGTTTCCATTGACTTCCAGGACTTTAATCACCACTGTATGAAGGATGAATTTACCCTTCCAGTGATATAGCTACAAATCAATGATATATATATTTTCTAGGATATCTCCTACATGGATGGATATTCCAGGTATAATCAGATATGTATGGCCCCTGAGGATGAGGAGTCCACTTCCTTCAGTGCACCCCATGAATCTTTCTACTATAGGGTATGCCTTTTGATTTGAAGGATGCTGGAGTTACTTACTAGTGTTCCACACATTGTATCTTTAAATAACTCTTCAGGATGTTAGTGGAGTGTAATGTGGATGATTCAGTTGTGAAATATCACCAACACCAGGACCATATCAAAGATATTGGGGAAGTGTTCTACTTCCTCTATTCCCACCACATGAAAATGAACCCTTTTAAATGTGCATTAAGGTCTACCTTCAGAAAGTTTCTTAAATTCATCATCAGATATAAACATATAAATATTTATCCTTAGAAAATAAAGGCTATCAACAAAATACATACTCTATGAAAAATCTAAAAGTTGAGAGGCATCTAAGTCCACTTAGCCTATATTCACTTATTTATTGAAAAACTAGATGATAAGTGCAACCCTTATCAAAGTTCACGAAGAAAGGCTCTATTTACTAGTGGGATAAGGAATTACAGACTACCTTTGAGGATATTAAGTAGTATCTTCTATAAACTATAATTATAATTCCAACCATCTTAGGAAAGCTTATGTTCATCTATGTGACCACTCTAGAATGGTACATTGGCACCCTATTATCCTATAAGGAAAATGACGGTAGGGAAAAAATCTTATATTATCATAGCCACATGATCCCCGAAACAGAGAATATGTACTCTACCATTGAGAAGAGTTATATCATACAAGTCTTTGTAGTTAAGAAGTTGGGGAATTAATTATAGCACCACAAGATATAGCTAGTGTATCGTGTTGAACCATTTAAGTACTTCCTCAGCCACCCCATGTTGATTGGGTGACTGGTGTATTGGGTGGTAATCTTATAGCAGTTCAACATTTGGTTTGTTACCCAAAAATATTTTAAGGTCTAGGAATTTATATATTTCATGGATGTGCATCCAACAACCAAAGAGTTTCCATTGGATATTGATTTCCCAGATTAATCCATTATCTCAGTTGATCAGACTATGTCATTTTAGAAGATTCATTTTTATGGTGCCTCTCAGAGTCCAATTAGTAGAAGGATCAATGACCCCAAACTCAATAGGGCATGCTTCAGAATTGTCTTCATCACTCTTGCATAGGTCATCTTTCTATAATCATTCCTATTGTTGTAAGGTTATACCATCAACAAGGTAGAGTATTAGGACCTTATCACCAGTCTCGAGTTAGCCCTTGAGATTGATGTTCACCACTTTCATATTAAGGGAGACCCTAATCTAGTCATCAAATAGATAAACAGTGGCTATATTATCATAAAAAAGAGATTTTTCCCATGATAAAATGTACTTTCCATATATTGGCCCAATTCCATTCCCAACCAAAGGTAACTCATGTTCCTCAGTCATAGAATAGCCAAGATGAGGCTTTGGCTAGCCTGACTGCCTCCCTAGTAGAGCATGATCAAGACGATTTGGTTATTCATATGGCACATTGAAGGGTCACTATCCCCACCACTTCATATGATAAATTTCATGACCCCCTCCACTCAATGTATACCCATTATGGGTCGGCAATGGGAGAATAGAGATAGTGACCCCTGAGTCCCACCTCCAGTAGGCCTCAGGTTGGCAACTAACATTGAGGGTATGGTTAACACAAAGATGGGAGGCATTACCCTCTAAGAGAACACATGCGAAAGAGAGAGATAAGATAGACACCAACCAACTCTTTCTCAAACTAAAATATAAAATAAAACCCATGTACACATATTTAATGTCATGCAATAACTACTACAACTGAAAGGGAAATCTGCAAGTACCACAAGAAAGTAAAATGGTAGTGACCATGAAGCTGAAACAGATTATGCAAAACCCCAAGCTAGTAGAAACCAGCCGGATCACCAACCTTCTCCAACTGACTTTAAAAATAGTTTATATAACATAGGGTGAGTATAATAGTATACTCAGTAGGATCATCCTTGGATCCTCTTGTGAAAAAGTAAAGAAATCATGCTAAAGGTATTATGAGCGTAGACCCATCTATCCTCAAGAGGCTAAACATGAAAATCACGCGTCATACCCCATGAATCTTCTCCTATTTTGGAATGAGGGTAAGTAAGACCACCTATCTCAAGTAGTGGGGAAAGTAAAGTATATAAAAAAACAATAGATTCAACAAGAATCACAACATTCATATCAACATGTAAGTCTAGCTTCAACCTATTCCATCATCCCTGATGTCCTCTCTAACACCCACATTCATAAAGTGATGCATATCACAACTCTAGGCATCAAATGATTCCACAACCATTGGGCCTCCCTACCCACACATACCACAACAACCCTCCTAGATCATCCACCCCAGTCTCACATCTCATTACAATCGATAGGAAACAAAAAACATAGAAACTGAGCTCTCGACTCTAAACAAGGCATTTAGACTTCACACACAATGAGCACTCACAGCTCCAAAGAATAATGCACTTGGACTTTACAAGAAAGCGGGTAACTCATAACCCTATAAGGAATTATATTTTAACACACAACTGATTCTTTATCCCATCTTGAATTAATCGATTCAATTAAACATGCATAACTGCATCAATTTGATTATCAGAAAATCACAACAACAACAAATAGATTCATTAACCATGGCTTCTTATCTTTAGCCAATTAATTTACAATTAATCCTGGATTTAAATTATTTACTAATTTCTATCAAGAACGACATGATAAACAAGCAAAGAATAGATATCACACTATCTAAAAAATCAAGTGTCAATAAAATCACTAATAAATTGATACCAATTCTTTAATTTGGTTTAAATATTTATTATGTCAATTTCATTATGATCTAGTGGGATAAATCATGATAACTCTATGGCTGCATGAAAATAGTATAAAGAATCCACAAATAACCTACCTAAAAAGTTTTTTGATGTTCTTTTCATGAGAATGGACCAACACAATAGATCATGATCACCTCTCCCACATTGACTACATCCACCTGAGGACGTCACGACACAACCACATCAACCAAAACCCAAGAAATATTCATTAGAAATGTGGAGATCAAAAGCCATCACATGGAAAGGAGAAACAAGAGGAAATAGATTGAGGAACCCATAAGAATGGAGGTATACCATACCTTATATTGAAGATGCATCGACACTTCCTAGTTGCACCAAAACAGGGGGTGCACATGCAGCAAGAAATGATCCAAGGGGAAATGATCCAAAAATAGCACAATCACACAACTCCTTAGGAACAAAGGTTTGGGGTGCCTCACACCAAGAGTAAGGAAAAGGAAATGTGGAATGTATCTCACCCTTTTTGAAAATATAAACAAAGTAGAATTTTAGACACATTTTAGATTTTACATTGAAGGTAGATCTAGTCAAGATTACACGTTTTGACCAAGTAAAGAATCTAGAGCCTTAGGAAAATTTAAATAGGAGTTATGGGATTTGAATCAGACTTAAATCCCTTAAAAAATGCATTGAATTAATTTTATGTCAAAGATAACGTCAAAGGGGAGAAACTTTAGGAAGTTGGAAACACTATTCAACTAACTGATAGATGACCTACCTACAGATCACCTACCAACAAATGACCTAACATATTAGAAATACTATTCAAACTACCAATAGATGACCTATAGGTCCTAGAAACACTATTCAACCTACCGATATATGACCTAAAGATCCTAAAAACACTATTAAACCTACCAATATATGACTTATCCTCTTGGAAACAATGTTCAACCTACCGATAAATGACCTACCAGTCCTGGAAACACTGTTAAACCTACCGATAGATGACCTAATGACCTAGAAACACTATTCAACCTCTCAATAAATGACTTACTGATCTTGGAAACACTATTCATCCAACCTATAGATGACCTACCATCCATGAAATACTATTTAACCTACCGACAGATGACCTAACGACCCTAGAAACACTGTTCAACCTACCAATAGATGACCTACCGACCTAGAAACACTATTCAACCTACTGATAGATGACCTACCAGTCCTGGAAACACTGTTCAAACTACTGATAGATGAACTAATGACCTGGAAACACTATTCAACCTACCGATAGATGACCTACTAATAGATCACTCACTGATGAGACTGTTCACAGAATTAGAAATTTTGAAAATTATTAGAAATAAGTCACCTTGACCTCCTAGAACATATCAAACACCACATTTTCACAAAGGAATGGACTAGAGAGGCCTGATCCATTATATCAGATATGTCTCTAAACATTCTCATCCTCGAGAATACAAAAACAATCTAGAGAGGAAATAGAAATGGGGTCTTCGGAACATTCACCCTATGAGATAAATCTCAAGGCTCTCTCCACCACAGGAGCCCAACCGCTTCATAAAAAGAATAACACAAACCCATTTAACAATCGCAACTAGATCCTAAACACTCACCTGGGGGAGATAACTCTCAAAACAGAGCAACCCATAATAAGAAATAAGATAAAGACATCTTATAAATGGAAAGGTTCTACAACCACTAAACGAATAACGTTACAAGAGAAAATCTAAACATCAAATAGATTGGGGTACTAAGCATATATCTGTGACTCAATTTCCCTAGTAATATCCTCCACTCCACCATGTCACAACAAGACACTAACTACGGGGATAACATGCCCACGTAACACCTTCTCCTTGTGGTCCTAGATCTCTACAGGACACTCCTCAAAGGTATCATCATCATCAACATTGATATCACCATAATCGATGATGTGAGAGTCATCATGAAGATAATGATGGAGCTTCAACATGTGAAAAACATAATGTATCCTTCTCATCTATGGGGGAAGTGCTACTTGATATTCCAAAGCTCTAACATGATCCAACACTTTGAAAGGTCTGACAAACCAGGGAGACAACTTACTCCCACGACCCAAACTTCACATCCCATGACAAATATTCAACTTTAAAAATATATGATCTCCAATGTCAAATTTCATAGGTCTCCTCCTATGATTGAAAAAGGATTTATGATGATCCTACACTATCTTTATCCTCTCATGAATCAACTAAACCATATCTATCATGTTCTATACCAGTTCTGGTCCGAGAATTTTTGATTCTCCGACCCCAGTCTAGCACAATGTATAATGGAAAGGTCAGCCATACAAGGCTTAAAAAGGTTCCATACCGATGGTGGAGTGAAAAATATTATTGTAATAGAACTCTAACTAGGGTAAGTTTCTCATCCAAGAACCTCCAAAATCCAGGAAAAAAGAGTGAAATAGGTCTTCAAGAATCTGGATGGCCTGTTCTATATGATTGTCCATCTATGGATGAAAAGAAGTGCTAAGGGATAGCTAAAAACCAAAATCATGATAGAGAACTCTCCACACTCTAGAGTTAGAACATGGATCTTGATCAGAAATGATCATCCTCGGGACTCCATAGAGTCTCAACACCTCCTCCAGATATTGCCTCGACAAAACCTCTACTGAGATTGACTCCTTGATTGCTATAAAGTGGGATGATTTCATCAAATGATACAATACTACCCATATAGTATCATAACCTCCATGAGTTTGAGGTAAACCAGTAACAAAGTCCATCAATATGTCTCTCGATTCTTCTGAGGAATATCTAATGGCTGGAGAAAACCACCGGGAAGACAGTGCTCAACCTTCACCTTCTGGAAGACCAAGAATTGAGACACAAAATCGAAAACTACACGCTTCAACCCAGGACACCAAAATTGAATCCTCAAATCTTGGTACATTTTTTTCATGCTAGGATGTACCTCTAAAGTCGAACTATGAAACTCTATGAGAACCATCTCACATGACGCCAAAGGAATAAAAATCCTCCCATGAAACAACAACCAGTGTTATTCATCCTTAGATCAACCATGAATAGACTTTCCACAAATAACCCAGTCTCTCTAGACCTCCACCTTTGGATCTCACAACTAGGAATCTTCTACCTACTGCACCAAAGATGACTACAATATCATCTAAAAAAGAAAACCTCTTCCCTTAACTTCTCCCATATCCAGATGTGATGCTGAGAGTTCTTACAACACCCTCTAGGAATCACCAGATTCATGCACTACATCACTACGTGACTTACTACTCAACACATCAGCTACAACATTCCCCTTTCTAGCGGTATATGAAATTTCAAATTCATAAACCTGTAATAACTCCATCCACCAACACTGTCGCAAGTTTAAGTCACGCTGGGAGAAAACATACCTCATGCTCTTATGATCGGTGAATACCACAAAATTTTCGCCAATGAGGTAATATATCTATAACTTTAGGGAAAACACCACTACTTCTAATTAGATATCATGGTTTTCCTAGTTATTTTTATGGGGATGTAACTACCGAGACCCATAAGAAATGATTGATCTCAATTACATTAAAGCACAACCTAACCCTAGATGCTAATCATCACCGAAAACCTCAAACTGAAGTCCTTCTGCTGGCAAAAAAAGAACCAGAGCACTGACCAAATTCTACTTTAGATACTTGAAAGCCTCATAAAACTAATCAGTCCACACAAATGCTTGATCCTTCCTAGTCAATACTATTAGAGGAGTCACAACCTAATAGAAATTGGCTACGAACCTAATGCAATAGCCTATGAGACCAATGAAACCTCTCACCACTACCACTATCTTGGAAGATTCCCAAGGCACAACTACTTCTATCATTGATGGATCCATAACTACTCCCTACTGGGATAAAACATGACCCAATAAACATACTTCTCAAGCCCAAAACTCACACTTCGATAACTTCCCAAATATCTGCTGACGATGATGAACTCCCAAAACGACACGTAGATTCTATGCATGCTCCTCCTTGGATGTAGAGTAAAAAAGGACTTCATCGATGAAAACAAACATAAAATTATCCAAGAACTCATGAAACACAACGTTCATCAACCCCATGAATGTAGCTGGATAATTCCTCACATTGAATAACATCACCAAGAACTCTTAATTCCCATGACAACAATAGAAAGCAGTCTTCAGGATATCATCATCATTCACACATATCTGATGATATCTGGATAGAAATTCAATCTTTGAGAACCAACTTTCACCCTTCATTTGGTCAAATAAATCATCAATCCATGTAAGAGGATCACAATTCTTCACTGTCACTTTGTTTAAGTGATGACAATCGACACACAACTACAAACTGCCGTCATCCTTATTGACCAACAAAACTGGTACACCCCACAGTGACATACTCGTCTGAACAAAACCACAATGATACCAAACATTGAGTTGTATACATAGCTCCCTCAACTCAGAAGGCACCATCCTATATGTAGACATCAAGATAGAAGACGTGCCTAGATGTAGATCAATCTTGAACTTGATCTCTTGTCAAAGGGGTTAACACTAAAATATCTTCTAAAAATAAATCATGGTACTCTTCAACGACCCTATGAAACACCAATTATCGAACCTCAGATGAACTCAACATCAACTCATCCATCAAGTATGATAAGGAAGGAACATGCCTCTGACCCATCCGAGGGTCTTCCTCACCAACAAACATAGCTGGATCTCCATTGACATCGAAGAACACCACATTCCTCTAAAAGAAATCCACGATATCCTACAAAGAATACAACCAATCCATGAAAAGGATGAAATAATATGGCTGTATCCATAAAAATATAAAATATCCCTAAGATTAATGTTTCCCCAACACTATCTCATAGTCTATACATACTTCAAACAAGTCATCTCGACCTCCAACTAGTGTAGTCAATTCCAAGGGCACTAGAACCCTCTCTACCTCAAGTCCCAAGTCACAGACAAGGGTAGGTGATATGAAGGAGTGTGTCTCTCCTAAATCAAAAAAGGCATACACCCAAGTATAAAATAAGCAAAGATTACCTATAACGACAACTGGATTTCCTGGAGTTGGCAACACTAATGCATGAAGCTAACCATGACCTATTCCATGGCCTCTCTGACCCTACTGAAGAACACATCCCCGACCATAATCTTCTCTCTAAGGGAAGGGAGCATCTTGGGGATTTCTTCAACTTGCCCCATATTCTCTCTACTGATCCAAATATGGTGCAACATACTGCTACTGGATTGACTGGAACTACCTTAATAGAGGAATCTAGAGTGGAACACCTAGTGCATGCTGACTACTTTGAAAGGTCAGATACTCTCGCTGTTGATGACCTCATCCTCTAGAATAAAAAGAAGTGCATGATCCCTTAACATAGGCGTAAGATCCACTTACCCCATAGAAAGGAGATACTGCGGGCTGGGATATACCCCCGGTCTATTGAAAACCCTTCCACCCTAAAAACCGGGAACCCCAGACCACATATCTATTTTATGAGGAATCCTGATGACTCCCATATCATGATGATCTGGTTCTGGATAATGTTCTCTTGATGACCTTGGCTCTCACAAGCACCTCGAGATATGTCATTAGCATAAACAGGGTAACCTAGCACTGAATCTATGGATGAAAATCCTCCTCAAAAAGCCTTACAATACCTCCTAATATGGAAATAAGTCTGCAAAATATCACAAAAATTCTCTAAAATGGATCAGCACTCTTGCACATTGGAGATTCCCTACCTAAGGGTAAAAATATCCTAAAAACCATCCACCTTCGAGGTCAAAGAGAAAGAAACTTCGCTTTGAACTCCTCTGAAAACTTATCCAAAGATATTGTATACTTTTTGTTATCCCTAAGGAATAAGAACCGCCACTTACTTACTTCTCCACGCATCATCATCACAACTAATGACACCCAATGCTTCTTTCAAGCACAGATCAAATTGAAAGACATCTCAACCTCCTTTAACCAGTATTCTATGACTACATCTGAAAAGAATCCCTTGTAATTATGCAGACTCTAGCGCAGAAACTCTCAGAGTTTCCTCCTCTAAGTGTCATCATCGTCAACCTTTACTCTGCAGTGATCTTCCAGCACAATCTATAGGACATCTTCCACATGAACCTGACGTGGATGTCGACCTGGATCCATACCTACAAAAGGAAAAACAGTTAGAGATCTTAAACCTATAATATGAAAGACTTTAACATTAATTAATTGTTTTCTTTTATTCATTTTAGGTTAATCTATCCCAATATCTACCCATCCAAACATAGGTGCAAAGAATAATGATCCATGATCCTTTTCTAGGTCTCTACCATATAAAATGCATCACCTCATTTAGTAGCCACTGTAAACTTAAAGGTCCATGAATCAGATCATAGAGGGCCCTAAATACCTATGTCTCAGCTAGTCTCCATTGTTTATAACACTTTCTGAACTTGAATTACACCGTTTCCCTACCAACCCATGAAACCTCACCTATTCCTAACTCCAAACTCCATCATATCCCTCAACCAGACCTCTGATATCACTTTATCATGACCCATCCCCTCAAAGTGTACCCCTCCAAGGATGACAATGGGAGAAGATAGATAATGACCCCTGAGTCCTTCCTCAAGTAGGCCCCAGGTTGGTGACTATCCCTGAGGGTATGGTAAACACACAAATGGAAGACATTACCCTCTAAGATAACACATGTGAAAGAGAGATATAAGATAGACACCAACCAACTCCTCCCCAGACAACAATATAAAAGAAAACCCAAGTATACACATGTAATGTCATGAAAGAACTATTAGAATTGAAATGGAAAATTTCAAGTACCAAAAGAAAGTAAAACGACAGTGGCCACAAAGCCCAAACAACTCCTACAAAACCCCAAGCTAGTAGTAACCATCCTGATCTTCAACCTGCTCCAACTTCCCTGAAAAATAGTTTATATAATGTAGGGTGAGTATAACAGTATACTCTGTAGGATCCTCCCCAGAGCCTCTTGTGCAAAAGTAATGAAATCATGCTAAGGCACATTGAACAACAAGTGAAACTAAATTGTCACCTAAATAGGTATACTAAGTTCCCTGACTCACCATGGATACTCTCACCAAGTATCACATATAATTTTATAAAATATAATAAAGAATATTAAGGGTACCTTGCTACCACTTCCCCACTGGTTTTCTTCTTTTCCCCAACGTCGCACATCCTAAGAATCACTCTCCAAAAAGGATCACCCAAATACATCTGGGTGTAGCACCACAATATGCAACTCATGCAACTCACCACCAAAACCACACAACCAAAAGTAACCACGTAGTTATCAAGATCCACCATTTCCCACATAACGTTTATAAAACATTGGGTATTATTCATCAAGCTACTATAACCCATACACCAAGTAAGGATCCTCAATCCATCACAAACTATACATGTTATACCTATAATAGCATATAGGAAACTATATCCAGAATATATGTGTGTGAAATAACCACAATCTATTACAACACTCTACACACATATATAGGGAAAACTAATAGCCGTACATACCAGCAGAAGTAACTACCAAGAGAAGAGAGTGAGGAAAAAGAGGGAAGTCATCCACCCATCCTTCAACCAGGATGTTGGGGAAAATACCCCCCAGGGCTCAGAATCCATGGGGTGTCAATCTCCATATCTGATAAGGTGGGGTAACATATAGAAACACAAGAAGTATGTGCTATAATATATCTCACAACCACACCATGGAAAAAACCTAATGTCAGACTCAACTGTATCTAACATCTCTCAGACTCCTGGTGGCCACTACTAAGACTAGATATCCTATAAGCACACAACTATTTAAAGAGCTACATTAAGTTACTTATCCCTTTTTATCAGTTCCACTTTATGTTAATTAATTCTTTAACCACTAATTAACCATTAAAATTTACTAAATTACATTTTTTCCAATCCAACCAAGATCCATGCCCTCCAAGAATAACCAAACCGAGTTTATAGCTTCTTAAAATTATAAACTCATCATTGCATCCCAGAAAGCTCCAAACCCATGGGTTAAACATTAATTAATTCAATAATTTATTAATAACATATTCAATTTCCATAATTCCAAGAAATATAGAAAATAATTCTAAGCTACCAAACATAAGGATCTCAACACAGTGAGTAGGTGGACTACTTTACGAGTCATTTCCACCTATAGTAGAAGCATAGACCCATCCATCCTCGAGAGTCTAAACATAAAAATCACATGGTATATCTCGTGCATCTTCCCCTATTTGGGAAGGAGGGTAAGAAAGACAAACTGACTCAAGTAATGGGGAAAGTAAATCAAATAAAAAACAATAGATTCAATAAGAATCACAACATTTATATCAACATATATTCCCATCTTCAACCCATTCCATCATCTGAAGTGTCCTACCCAACACCCACATGCATAAACCAATGCATCTCGCCATTCTAGGCGTCAACTGATACCAAAACCACTGGGCCTCCCTGTCCCCACATACCACAACAACCCTCTAGGATCAGATATCCTAGGCTCACATCACATCACAATTAGTAGGAAACAAATAACATAGCAACTGGGCTCTTGGACCAAAACAAGTCATTCAACCTTCACACACAACGAGCACTCACAAATCCAAAGTATAAGGCACTTGGACTTTATAAGAATGAGGGTAACTTAGAACCATATAAGGCATTATATTTTAACAAACAATAGGTTCTTTATTCCATCTTGAATTAACCGATTCAATTAAACATGTGTAATTGCATCCATTTGATTATCATAAAATTATAATAACAACAACTGGATTCATTATCCATGCCTCTTAAAATTTATCAAATTAATTTACAATTAATCTTGGATTTACATTATTTACTAATTTACATCAAGAATGAAATTCTAAACAAGAAAATAATAGATATCACACTATCTATCAAATCAAGAGGCAATAACATCTCTAGGTAATTGATACCAATTCTTTAATCCAGTTTAAATATTTATTATTTAAATTTCATTGTGATCTAGTGGGATAAATCATGATAAATCTATGACTTCATGTAAATAGAATATATAATCCAAAAATCCCCTACCTAAAAAGATTTTCAACATTATTTTCACTAGAATATGCCAAGACAATGGATCAAGATCACCTCTCCCATAATGACTGTAACCACCCGAGGACGTCGCAAGACAACCACATCAAACAACACCCAAGAAAGATCCATTATAAATGTAGAGATCACATTCCATCAGACAACAAGTATAAACAGGAGAAAATAGATCACATAACCCATAAGAATGGAGTTATAACATACCTTATATTGAAGATAGATCTAAACATCCTTATTTCACCAAAACATGGGGTGTGCATATAGGAGGGTAATCTCTAAGGGGAAATGATACAAGGATAGCACAATCACACAACTCATCAGAAACAAAGGTTTGAGGAACCTCACACCAAGAGAAAGGATAAGGAAGAACATGTAAGAATGTATCTCACCCTTTTAAAAATATAAATAGATCAAAAGTTTATAAATAGTTTAGATTTTTCATTAAAAGTGGATCTGGTTGAGATTACATGTTTTGAACAAGTAAAGGCACCCAAACCCTTAGTAAAAATTAAATAGGAGTTATAGGATTTGAATCAACCTTAAATCCAATTAAAAAATTATTTGAATGAATTTTACATCAAAGATAACATCAAAGGGATGAAATTGTAGGAAGATGGAAACACTGTTCAACCTACCAATAGATGACTTACTGACAGATCACCTACCGACAGATGACCTACCATCCTGGAAACATTGTTTAACCTATCGATAGATGACCTACCAGTCTTGGAAATACTATTCAACCTATTGATAGATGACCTACCAATCCTGGAAATATTGTTTAACCTATCGATAGATGACCTATTGTCCTAGAATCACTATTCAACCTACCGATAGTTGACCTACCGGTCCTGGAAATACTTTTCAATCTACTGATAGATGATCTAATGATCTGAAAACACCATTAAACCTATTGATATATGACCTAAAAATCTTGGAAACACTATTTAACCTATCGATAGTTGACCTACCATCCTGAAAACACTATTCAAACTACTGATAGATGACCTACCTGTCCTAGAAACATTGTTCAACCTACTGATAGATGACCTACCGGTCCTGGAAACACTGTTCAACCTACCAATAGATGACCTACCAACCTGGAAACATTGTTCAACCTACTGATACATGACCTACCAGTCCTGGAAATACTTTTCAACCTACTAATAGATGACCTACTGACCTAGAAAAACTGTTCAACCTATCGATAGATGACTTACCGACAGATCACCTATTGACAGATAACTCACCAATGAAACTATTCATAGAATTGGAAACACTATTCATAGAACTAGAGATTCTGAAGTGTGTTATAAATAAGTTACCTTGACCTCCAATAATAGATCAAACATTATATTTTCACAAAGGAATGGACCAGAGAGGTCCAGGCCATTATAATTAAAACCAACAGGTATATCAACTGACCACCAGTACTTCTGCACTAGGGCCCTCAAATCCCCCTACAGTCAAAGAAATGCCTGATTGGATGAATCCCTTCATTGAGTATGTCTCGAAAAAAATTCTCCCTCTAGTAAGAGTCGAGTGTGAGAATATCCACCAATGTGAAACACAATTGACCCTCCAGAATGGCCCCAAACTTGAGAAGACTCTCTATAATCAAGGGTTTGATGAAATTATTCTCTATTGCATACAAGGAATGGAGATAACTTTGTTCAAGCAAGAGGACAATGTCGGATCATATAGATCCCATCTAGAAGGATTGAATCTCTCCCATAAAATTTGGAGTTTGGGTTACTTTTTCCCCGTCATAGTTCATGACTACATTGAGTTCACCAAAAGGTTTCATGCATGCTAAATCCATGACAATTTTGTGAATCAACCACCAGATCTTCTCCACACCACCAATTATTATTGGAACTTCACAATTATGGGACTTAATGTTGTAGGTACCTACCCACCAATGACAACTTGGCAGTACAAGTTCATTCTGAATGCAACAGACTTCTTCTAAAAGTGGTTAGAAGCGGTTCCCCTCAAAGAAGTTAAACCCAGTCCATGATCTTGTTTGTGAGATCTCACACCATTAATTGGTTTGAGGTTCCTCACACCTTTCTCACAGAAAATAAAACTAAATTATGGGTTTCTGATCGGAATAAATTGTATTCTAAATAAAACATAGGGTCTAACCACACTTCCTTCTATGATGAACATGAAAATAGATAGATTGAGGCATTAAAAAAAAACCCTCTCTAACATTCTAAAGAAGATAGTGGGCTCGAAAAAAATGTGCTGACCTAATAAAATATCTAATGATATTTGGGCCTATCATACTACAACTCTAAATTCCACCCATGCCACCCCATATTCCCTGGTATATATAATAGAGATATTTTTAATTATAGAGTTTTAGTTTCCATCCCTCCAAATGGACATTTATGACCAGAATACACAAAAAAGAATAGAAAAAGTCCATCTAGCTGAGTTATAGGCCCTCAAGGATATCATGCTCTAAGAGCTACATATATTTGAGAGTCACCATAACTGGATAGTGAAAGCATTAGATAAGAATTTTTTTCCTTCGATCATTCGTTCAAGGTGACATGATACTAGATCTTAGGATTCCAATGATTCCCAACAAAAAACCACATAATCTGGAACCCAAGTGGGAAGGACCTTACATTATCCATAAGGTATACTTCAATAGCATGTAAACATTAATCATTATGGGTAGAGATCATATCACACCTCCCACTAATGCTAATTTTCTTAAGAATTACTTCATGGGAACTCTTGGGTTGAACACTAATACCTTAAACCAGGAGTTTGAGTCCAAGTATCATGACCTTAAACTATATGTGATTGGTCTGAGATTTATGAACTTATAATACCAGCAACCATAGTTCAATATAAATGACCTTAAACTATAAATACCAACATCCTCAATAGATGATGTTAAACTATATCCTTACCCTATGTAACAAACATAGGATTCCTCATATGAAAAATGTGAGAAGACCAAAACCAATGTGATTAACACATGACTTTAAACTATAGACTTAACCTATGTGACAAACATAGGAGACATCATATGAAAAGTATGAGATGAACAAAACCAACATCCACATCACATGACATTAAAATATAGTTTTACTATATGTGAAAAACATGGGATGCGTCATGTGATAACCATGAGATGAATCCACATCCCCAGACAATGGTGTTAAACTATAGCCTTACACTATGTGAAAAACATGGGATGCTTCATGTGATAATCATGAGATGAATCCACATACTCATTGAATAATGTGAAACTACATGATGCCATGAGACCTTTTTAGAGAGGGTACCACTCACCCAACATTGTTCTCCTACCACACTATGTTCCATAACTATGTGTGGCTTGATTCTCTATCTTTGGGATATATAGTGATTCTTAAACCTCTAGTATTTGGACCCAGCCATAAATTTTCTCTCATAGAGTGAGGTTATCTTCGACATTAAGCCTTTTATGACCTCTTACCCATGGTGATAAAAGCTTTCATGGGCCTCCTGATCCAGTGTAAGCCTCAACAATGTCCCTAGAACCATTAGTGAATCGATATTCCATCATGAACCTACATGAGGAAGAATGGGAATATCAATGCATGAGACCCGAAAACAAAATATTCATGCATGAAATTAAACTGTAACCTTACCCTATGCAATGAACATGGAATTACCTATGTAATAAATATAGTATGCTTTATGTAATAAGACACAATACTATACGCAAAAAGTGTGGGATGGTACCTCTCTCAATTGGGTTTCAAATATATATCATCACCATATGAATATAAACTACATGTCTAATATCCATACCTTAAGAAGTTAAACTATATGGTCTATGTCCTCGTCACATGACAAAAAACTGCATGATGCCCTAGGCCCTCACCTGAGAGGGCACCACCCACCCGACGTTGGTATCCTACCACACTATGTTTCGGAATTATGTATGACCTAATTCCCAGTTCCATGGGATACATAGAGATGCACCAATATTATATCATAGTCCCATCCCCACCACGAACTTATCCAGGGGTATTTACCCTTAGAGTTTGGATGAATCCTTACCCACTAGTATGCTCATACAATACATTTGAGCATGTAGAATAATAGATCATAGAGAATTTAACTTCCAATGGGACATTCCCCACTTCCATTTTCACTTTGTGCTACCTTTGATTTGGATCATCATAATCCTCTAGATCTGAGAAATCCCCCCAATGGAAATGGTTCCTAGTCACAATGGCTAACGTTATATCCTAGGTATAATTATCAAAGGTTCTTCAATGACATTTGGAGTCTCCCATGTTTCAAATATGGTCAAAAATTGATCCCACATATGTTCTCCCCATCCATGAATGATATGGTTGAGAGAAATGTGTTTCGAACATGGCCATCAATTATTTTCTAACCATCAGTTACCCATTTTCTAGCAATCTAATCTTGAAATCCACAAATTATCCACTCTTCTGCATTGCCATATCCTAACAGGTTTCTAACACATATGGTATTATCCTCATATGTTTTTGTACATGATGACCAATAAGTTGACATCATTGGGACCTTCCCAAGCTATCTTCCTCCCACCCTTGATGTCACTCAATTTAAATATAACTTTTCACCACTCCTTTTATCTCACACCAAACATAGATCAAGTGGTATTATGAGTCGTAGAATCTTTACCTAACTATGGTTGAGGTATTCAGGTGTCATAAAATAGAATTTCCCTATTTGGGCTACAAGCATCATGACCATAAACTATGTGAGAATTGTATCAGAGATGTCTCATGTGACACGGGGCCCCAATTGGTCCTCTATTTATGTTAGGTTTATTCTCTTTTTTACCACACAAGAATTTCTGGGAAACAATTACCTTACCTAAGATCGAAGCATTATGACCTTAAACTATTTGGAACCCCTAGCCAATGTATTATGACCTTAAACTATTTGCGACTCATGGTCCAAGCATTATGACCATAAACTATTTTCAACCCTTGGTACAAGCATTATAAACTTAAACTATTTGAAACTCTTATTCCAAGCTATATGACCTTAAACTAACAACCCTGATTTGATGATCATGACCTTAAACTATCTCAGGAAAGAGGCACATACATCTGTCAGGTTGAAAAACTATAGGGGAAACCTGAGAAAAAGACTAACTTCCACATGCTAGGTCACTCTCATGGATTGGAAAAAATGAGGGTGTAAATAAAAAGATACAAAGCCAGTGGGAACCACCATGGGCCCCAAAAAAACATTGATGTGCTCACCAGACCCAATAATTTAGGCAAAAAATAGGTCTAAACCTTAAATCCTTTCCCCATTCACATTAGTTCATATGTCATAGTCAAAATATATTAAATTTTACTGTACACATCCCAACAATATGAAGTTAAACTATGAAACATATTATTTAAATCTATGTAACCTTAAACTACATTAATCATGTACTCACCACATGACATTAAACTACACATTAAACATCTTTTTTGTAATATGTTAAATTGCATGCCCTCTACCTTTTTTGCACGACATAAAAATGGAAAGAATATTAGGCCCTCACCTGAGAAATCTTCCAATTTCGGTGTTGGGAACCTACCAAACCATTATATTTAATTAGTATTTGTATGAAATTCAATATGATGATCCCATTATAAGATGAGTCTTGCCTTTATTCATACTGATTCAACCACCACATGTGCTCAAAACCAGGGTGGCATAATACCAAGAGTATTGAACTCTATTCAAATATTTTATTAGTTTATCTCCATGTATCATGTATTATTGGATATAGACACCCACCATACTCCATGTATAAATGTTCCCCCTTAATGGTAATAGTTTCTAGGATAAAATGGTTCATCCACCATCTTGTAACATTCTCTAGAAAACTTTTTATGACATCTTGATAGGTCCCATGTTTGGAACATGGTCAACAGACTACCCTAATTTGTTTTTTTAACATCATTGACATAATGATAGTGTAATATGAGTTTGAAACATGGTAAGTAGTCATCCTATATTGTACTTTGACTCTTTTTGTTCCAATTCCTAGATGTATTGATTCAATTCCTCCATTTCCCCTTGTTCGGGTAGAATTCAATGCCTCTGGAATTACTCTATTCATTCACCCACACATGTGGAAAAATAAAGTTGGATGTATAGAGAGTCCCAATATCTAACCAAATATTTCCTGGTAAGAATTCCCCCAATTTTCAATGAAACATTCAGACTTTGAGTGTTAAGTACTTATCCGGAACTCTCATATGAGTCATAAATATCATGTTTTTTCTTTTTTCCCACACCAATCATAACTCATGTGGTCTTAGGGATTAATTTTGGATTGTATCGTTAATGTGATTGAGATTCAGTAAAAAAACACACACATTTAAACATGTGTAAAATTAAAGAAAACAACTTAAAAATTATGAGGAGGGTTATTCACATGTTGGAGAATCTCCTCTATTTCAACCAAGGGAAAGCCCCCTAAGTTTTGATCTAAGACAAGGATTTCTCTAACCTGACCAACAATTTTTGGGGATCCTCTAGAGTCTGCTTCCATTCAACCATCCCATCTGATTCCTCCTTGGAAGTAGGGAGAACTTCATCAGTCTAAACTTGCACCCAGTCCTTCTTGGTTAGACACTAATCCTATAAATATGTTTCCCCCATGGACCTATCCTTAGATAGCACCAAATGTGCCCATAATTGGTTAATTGTCTTCGCTGAATAATTGAAGACAACTTTATATTGTTGCACCCACTCCTCCAGGTGATAGAGCTCCCACTCAACTACTTGAAGCACCTTAGTTCCATCATACTTCTCCTCATACCAAGGAATATCAAGTTCCTTCATTTATACCTGTATTCGTTCATTTATAAATTTATAGTACATAGCCTAAAGGTCACAGGAGTCAACACCACTAGTCCCTAGGCTCATGAGCCAATGGAAGAGGGACTCTATTAATCTTTTCAGATTGTCCCATGGAGTGCGAGTGAAAAAGTTACGCACACCCCTATATGATTTTCATAGAACTAATTAGTTCTCCTTAGCCACATCAAAGTTGGATTCTTTAAATTATTTTGGTGGTGTAGACTTCTAAAAATTAACATTTTTATTATAAAGCACACTTTTGTGGAAGAAAGCGAGAAACCATCAAATAAAAACAAGAGCATTATGCCCTACAACATTCTTAAAGACCAACTTCAACATAGTGGAATCATACACCCTATATAACTTCCAAGAAATTTTAGTTACCTTTTTGTTCGGATCACCTTTGATTTTATCTTCAAATTGATAAATCAATTTGTCCCACGTCTGCACGAACTCTTCCACCGTTATCTTTTTGGCATTAAATCCTCTGGTCATGATTAGGTGTTTCTTGGTGATCCAATCTTCCTGCTTGATATTAGTTTCCACTAGAATTAGTTCACCATTAAACCTTTCTGTATCCTCTTTAGAAGCATTAAAATACAAGACCTTATCAAGCATATCTTCCTCAGAGTGCATAAGAAGGTTTCATGGATCCTCTATGGCCTCTGAGACAGTATCCCGCACCATTCTAGTTATGATAACAACCAGTTATCCCTCATCTTCTTCCTTTCCCTCCTAAGGTTCATAAAGAGGGGTAGCACAAACTACTAATACATCTTGGTTCTGAGGCTGATCTTCCTTTGAATCATCTTGCATATTCGGTCCTTGCTCCTCTGGCCTAGGGTCTTCAACCGATCCAGATCCACACACAAAGTTAACCTACTTCTCTTATGATTTTTTAAAAGGCTATACCTTTATTACTTTGTTCCCTCCCTTTTAAACTGATATAGTCTCCATATGATTTGGGAGATATGAGTAATCCTTGCATCATTTAGAATTTCTTCTCTTACGCACAATGCAGCTGCCTAGATCCCTATTTTCTTTCTGTCCCTTATTCCTCCTTGGGTTGTGGATCCCTCTTATGGATCTTTTTTATGAACTATCCTATAAGGGAAGGCTATAACTTACCCCCTCCCCAGACTCCATACCTGAGGATAAGTCATCCCCATTGGACACAGGATCAATAGAGTCTGATCCCAGGACATCACAACAGTTACTAATGTTAATCAAAGGTAGGGTCAGATTCTGATTAGCTCTTCCCCCGCCCTTCATCCACTTCCCCCATTCACCCAGTGCTCCTGGGGAACCTGGTGCTCCCTACATCTGCATGTTTATCCTTATTTTTGTTGTTTCCTCAAGACCCTTTCCTACCTGGGATTCCATTGCACCAGTACCCCCTGACCCTGGAACAACCTCTCCAAGACCTTTAAACCCTTGATCTTCCATCTGCACCCCCACAACTTTAGTCACATACTCCTGAATTTACACTCTTTTCACATCATGAAGAACCAATCTATATTTCCTCACACTACCATTGTAGATCAACTCACTACAGGAAGAAGGTTCAGCCAGGTCCTGCCTCAATATGCCAAATACATGAGAAACCGTCGGGTTGTTCTGATGCACCAAAAGCTTCTTCATAGGTTAGGATAAGCCAAGATCCACCATCGAGGCCACATTTATGATCCTTGGGTTAGTTGTGAGGCACCCCCCTCTGCACCCTTTCCTCCATTGAAATCCAAAACAAAATGCTACTGTTCCAATGCTTCTTCATTAGACACCTCAGGAACCTTGTCACGACCATTGCCCCTCCTCCTCACAGATGTCTGAGACCCCCTATGACAGACGTCAAACGAGTATCCCATGTGCTTACATCTGGGAAAAAATATGTCTAGGATTCATAGACCACCTTCTACTTGCAGTGATACTCCTCACCCATTGTGATCCACACAGATTCGAATGGAGTTTTGGACACATCCATTTCAATGCAAACATGCAGATTAACTAGTTGACATAGAGCATGAGTCCAACTATCAGAGCACATATATATAACAATTATATTTCCTATAATTCTCCTAATAGACGGATTCTAGAATGGTATGGGGATATTGGTGAATATTACCCAAGTATCCATTGTTGGAGTATCACGCTTCATATGAAAATTGAAGGACCACCGGAATAGGTTAAAAATGAATCCGTTGAAGCTGGAAAGAGCATAAGACCAGGCCTTGATGAGGTCCGACTCTGAAGCAAAACAAACCATTATGTTACTGTTATCCAAAAGACCCACCATCACCCTATCTTGCAACTCCCAAGAACTGAAGACATGCCTGTTGAACAAATCAACAGAGGGGCGTCACTATTTAAACCTAGAAATAAAGGTATGCATTAGTAGATTTGAGGACTCTAAGAACTCCGCAATTGATAACGGAAGATTAGGGAACCCATCAAGCAAGTTTGGGATCTTCAGACCAAGTAGAACTTGAGGGAAAGTGGGAATAAAATTAGGATTCGAGAAGGGAGTGAAGGAGATAGACACTTTCTTTGTGGGCGGCGAGGATCCCTCCCTCATCGATGGGGGGGGGGGGATCAGCACAGAGGCTGTCGCCATCATAGAGATGAGAAGACCACCAGGGTTCCTCCCGATCACTCTTCACCGAGCAACTTAGGTGGTTTAGACTCATATTTGGGGAATCCCTTTAACAAATATGCTGTATAGTCATCCAAATTTATCTCCTCATATACGCTAGGCTCCATTTTTATAATAAAATGGCCTTCATTTGACTCTCCACACGTGGCTTCAACCACCAAATCTTTAACCACCTATGGGGTAGTTTGAACCATCATATCCATGAACATATCTGTTGATATCATGATCTAAACCACATCTTTTGAGACCTAGAATCCAATAATAACCTCCTGATACACCTCCATTGTAGGTCTGACCACTACAACCTCCTCGACCATCTCTATTGGTGGAACAATCTGAACCACCTCTTTTGAGGCCTTGGATCCGATAGCCACCTCATATGGGACTTTTATGGTGGGACTAACCACCATATCCTCCTAAACCACTTATATCTAGGTAAAATAGTAAAAAACATTCATTGGGACCACAACATCATTCATCACTGCCTCGACTGCAGGCCCAACTAGCTCAGGCATCACCACCAGTGGCTGGGTCCCCAATACAGATTTCACTACTATGCAGTCACAGGTTTAGTAGGACTCAACTTATGAAAGGTAACAAAAAACAAGAGAAAGGCAGAAAGAGATAAATCTTATAGGATTTTTGAATACTGTCCAACAACTTTGTGAGGTTCATCAGTATCCCCCCATAGGCTCCACCGCAAAAACCAATAATTGGACACCTATTATCATAACATTAGGGGGAGGCCCCACACCCTCCCCTTCAAGGGTTGAGGATTTCTCATCCTCTACTTGAGGTTTATCATGAACCTATCCTTCCTTGGTACTATCTAATTCCTACATAAGTAAAAATTTAATTAAGATTAAAATATTAGAGGTTTAACAATTTTTCAAGGAACACAAAAATAGAAAATTTAACTGATCAATGACGGGATCTCCTTCCTCAGAGGAGAACAAGTAGACATTACTCACCCATGATTCATCCTCTATCGATTATTCACCCCAACTAGACCAATGGCCAATTGAACCATGGGAAGATCTAGAGGAGAAGGCATGCCTAGAAGAACCTTCACATAAATGGTCAGGGGTTACGTGATGCCATGAGAGTGGATAAGGTTTTATAGATCCATAATATAATGAATTGCGTCAGATTAGGGAGCATGGAAGCATGCCCTCACATGGCCCATCTGCGGAAGGTTTATCTCCTCATTATTAGGATTCATCCATATCCCATGGATAGAGGTGAGTTATCTATGGATTACATAACACTTCCATACATTGGGGAAAACATCACTAGGGGTGTGTGGGTGGCACGATCCCTTCTTTTGAACTTGAAATTATTCCATCAGAACCACTCTGGAGGGATCAATTTCCTCCCAAGGTCATTTTCCTGGAAGTTGTGGGAATTATACCTCTATTTCTATTGAACCTGAAGGAGGTTTGACCACTAAACTCCTTGAAACTATTCCAACCTTTCCTCCTCATCATGCACTGCCTACCACAACATTACCTCAACCCCATTGTTGTGGGCCACTTCTTTATCCACCCTGATGGAATGATGCCTCAATATCTCCCTAGGAAATGCACTTTACCCACTAAGAAAATACTAATGGAAGAGCCAGTATGCTGAATTGGCCTATGTAATATCATTCCACCCTCTTCCATCTTCCCATGTGAACATCCATCATATTTTATGGAGGACTGAGGGATGAATTTCGGAATGTACCCCCATGTACAACTTCAAAATTAGTCACCGAAGGCACCATAACTTTTAGGTGAATCAAAATGGGGTTTATATTTTATAGATTTATTTTCAATCCACCCTCACCACCAGTACCTTGCCTCATAAGTCTAGGAGGTGTGATCATTGCTCTATTGTCCCCATGCCATCGTCTACAATTTTCTCCATCAGGAAGGGGAATGAGTGGAAGATGAACATGTTCGATAGCTTAATCCTTGTTAGCATGACAACTGAATCCATATCAAGAGGATAAATTATGATGATGTTGAGTATTGATGGTTGGAAGTTATTGCTTGGTGGGGAAATAGGATTTGGGTACCTATACCCCCCATGTGTGTAGTGACCCAACCATACAAGAAATAGATGGGCCTATACACACAAAAGGAGGTTTTCCTCTGGATGATGTGGTACAACATATTGTAAAATTTCTCCTGCACTAACACCACCAGGTTGATACGCTTCCTTATTTCCATCACTGTTTCCATAACCAATGTTCTCGGTGATACCCCCATGTGAGCATCATAGATCTAAAGCATCCACCCACATATAAGATCCACATTGAAACCCAAAAGTCTGACTATAGGGGTCTTAGTCTTGATGTTGTATCCCTATAGGTCCCATTGGTTCACTTCCATAATTCTATAGTTGAGTGCTCCTTTCCTTATTGGGATGCCTTTAAACATTGGCGTGATATCCCTAACAGCCTACCCATAAGCTCATTATGAAAATATAAAAACCACTGCTTGAAAGGGATGCACTTCATCTCTATTTTTTCCTTGCTCTCCCCTTATACTCAGTGCAACAAAACTCTTACAATAACCAACATCTTGTACCGATCATCCCAAAAATCATCTATGGGGAGGAATTAATCATAAATTTCCCCTTGTATGGGGATTTATACAATCTTATAGAGATCCCAAAGATTGATTACAACCTCCCTATGGTGGAGGTAGAATGTGTTGGTCCTAGGAAACCACCTACTAAACAACTCAGCCATGATATTCGGGTGACAATGAACATGGAACTATGAAGTCCACACTGCATTGTACAATACGACCTTATTTAGATCATCCTCAAACTCATGAAATAATGGAATAACTAGTAATACTAGACTCACTTATCCTTAAAATCTACACCCTGGGAAAGATCCCATTCATCTATCCAGCCTTATGGATGGTCTGCCAAACTTGCCTTGAGAATTGTCTTATATTGAGGGGGGACACCTCATCACCCAATGCTTCCCTAGTTATGTTGTTCAGTGTTTTACACAATGAGCGGGAAATGATCAATGCATGTTCATTCATAATGTGACCCCCAGAAGTTATGTACCACTAGTACAACCCAAACGAACTCCCGAACCAGTAGGTGGGTGCATCCTAGTCAACACTAGGGATGAACCTATCACCCATCTACTCGAATCCATATAACGACAACATATTGAAAAGGGGACACTCATGATATTTATCTATTAGTTATTCACTGAGTTTGTGATAATTTGATGCAATCTATAATTTCTCCCTGATCATAATATTTCTAGATATATCCCCTTCTTGAGTAGAAGTATCTCTGACACCTTTATCAACCATCTTCAAATAACTTAGAATGTTTTTTGAACTATTTCATGAAGGTTGAGTCATGAAATTTGAGTTTGGGAAAGTTGATAAGTTTCATGAAAGTCTACTCATGGAAGTTTGATTGTGGAATATTTTCTCATAGAGGATTCAAAATTTTTGCGAGTGGTAAGGATCGAAATCACAAAACACTCATGAAGGTTTTGAGTTTCACGTAAAGAGAGAAAGGTTCTGTCTTTCGTGAAAAGATCATAGTCCCACTTAGGACCCCTACCCTTATTTAGAGGCATATTTTTAGACCATGTTTCATGAATAAGAAGTGTAAAATTTCAATTTTTGGTGGTTTCCCCTCAAAATCCACCCCCACTCTCACATCAGCTCCCATCCTGAGGGGGGCATTTTTTAATGTGTAGAAACAATTTTTATGGGATATGTTAAAGAATACATGTTTGATTCAAATAAAATCCAGGAAAAAAACAACTAAAAAATTAACCTAAGTGTCTATGTTCACAATGGTCAAAACCTTCACAATTGGGTGGTTCCTCATGAAGGTTTCCAAGCTACCACAAAAGTTGAAGTAGTAATTTCCATGCAACATATGTTCATTCATGAAACTCCTTGTGCAATTTCAACCTTCACAAAATAGATTTGTGAGGCATCATATTTCATGAATCCAACCTCCCCACCTTCATAATTCCTATAAATACCTCCCTCTATTTGACTTTATAGGGGATTGACCTTTGTAATTTTGATAAAGGATTTGAATTCATGAAACTATGAACTTTATGAGAAAAGGAAAAGATAGAGTCTTTTAGGTATCCATATTCCACAAAACAACCTACCATAGATTCTTTATAACCTCAAACCATGGTGGATAATCCTTTTGTGAAGGTCTATGATCTTCATGTTAGAAGAAATCCTCTTGTGGATTTTTGGGTTTCATGAGATAACTATTATTTGCGAAACTAACCCCATGGGAACCAAGACTTTACTTTGAGGTTGGGACGATCTATTTCATGAAAGATACACCTTTAGAAAACCCATGACCATTGTGAAGCCTTCAAATTTCATAAACCCCTAACCCTCACGAAACCCATCCACCAGGTCTCTCCATCGCGCCTCTTTTAAGCAAACACCTTTTCCTGAAATTTGAATGCCCAAAGACCCTGTACCCATCCAAAGATGGTTCATTCACACCCTAATATTTTATGTGATCAGTATTATCAACCATTGTGTCTGGCACCTTTGATTCAAGAACTGATTGAACCATTAACTTGCCTCTTTATCCTAATAATTGGCACTCTAATTCTTTTTTCTCCTAATCATTGATACCCTAACGCTGGGATCCCTGTTTTCCACTTCAACATGGTAGTGTTTATTACATGGAAAACATAGAGTAATATGTGTTGCATACACGTAATCCCTGAAGGTGGAATCATCTGTAAAACCCCAATATTTTATGGTATGTCTCTTTTTAAATTTAAATTCTTCAATAGCTTACGTTACTCATAACACCAAGCTTAAATAAATGATTAAATATTATTATTTAATTGTGATAGTTATAACCTAGCCATTAAAATGATGAGAATAAATGAGAATAATTAAATTATGAAAATATATTTTATACATGAATTCATTGGTCAAAAATTAATTAGAAATAAAAATAAAAACCCTTTGAACATAAAGGATGTGTTTTTATAAAAAATTATTTCTATGAACACAATGACATTTTCTATCGATAAATTAAATTAATCACTATTAGTGAAAGATATTAATAAATTTTTTATGTTACATATTCAATCAAATTCTTTTAAATTCAACCAATAATTTTTATAGACTTAATATAATATTAAATCCAATTTTAAGCATAAAAAGATAAATTTTCTAAAAGGAAATTTTATCGACTTTTAATAGAGCACTTATTTTAAATATAAATTTTGAAACTTTTATAAATTATATTTAAGAAAATAAACTTCATTTTGAAAATCAGAAAGTCAGAATTATCTTTGGGTAAATTTTTGGTACTTTTCAGAAAATATTTATTTTATATTGAATAGTGAAAATACTAATTTTTATAAAATTGTCAATTTTGTTATATTAAAGGTGTATTTATGATTTAAATTTGATATAAATGTAACAGAAATACTATTTATTTATAAATAATCTTATTTATTTCATTTTAATAATCATTATACAATATTTTTGTATAGGTACATTTTGGGCTTAAAATGCATTTTTTAGAAAACACTTTTTAGTTGCACTTTCCCAGTTTAATTTTAAATTAAATTATGAAACTTATATGTTTTTGAATTTTTAGAAATTAATTTCATATTTGGAATAATATATTCCTAATTTATTATATATTATCCTTTATTTTTTGGTCAATATGAATAGTAACTTTGGTAATTTTTATTACCACGGTTAAAGGGTAAATTTAAAACATTTAGGATAAAGATAAAATGATAAGGATTAGAAAATTACCCTAAAAGTTTCCAAAATTTTATAATATGATTTATATTATTCCCTTAACACATAGGGTTAAAATTATAGTTATTTAATGTACAATTTTCTATGAAAATGACTTTGATATTATTTAAATTAATGAAAATAAAAAAATGTCACATTCATATTTTTAATAAACATATTATTTTTAATATGGTGTTATTATTAAGATATCTTAAACTATATATATTATTTTGAAAGCTAAAATATTTATGTATATCATTGTATTTTATTTTTAATTTTCAGTGAATAAATATTTACCTTACACAATTATACAACGATGATGTAATAATTATTTCATTACTAAAACAATCAAATAAATGATTATTTTAAATAAAAATTATATTTATCATATTTAGAAAATTATTTTCATAAAATGGAATCCATTTTTTAAATATAAAAATCTAAAAATGGTTAGGGTGAATTTTTGGAATTTTTCTATAATAGTTGAATTTTTGGTGAATAGTGACATATGGTAATTTACGGTATTTAACATTATAAGCTAAATACATATATTTTTGAGTCATGTATGATGTATGGATGATGTAAGAACCATTATTTAGAACTAACATGAAATTTTTGTTATAATTAGTCACAAGAATCAAGTTTTGATCCAAAATAATAAATTATTGAATAAAATAATAAAAAACACCCCTCTCCTCTCCCTAAAAATATCACCCCTCACCACCCCTTATCCTCAAAAATCAAAAGCCTTGTAGCTTGTATAAATTATGATGAATTACCTTCCCCAGAATATTCCCCATTTCCAAGGGCTATTGGTCTTAAAGAAATACCATTCCCATGTTCTTTAAGGAGGCTCTCAATTCGACGTTATTCAAGAGGTAAAATCCTCATTATTTCTCTTTTAAGTTCTTTTATTTTATTATCCTATCCTCACATCCCATGTACAAAGTTTCATGTTAAATAAAATAAAATATATATAATATAATGTTATTTTTATAATGTATTATCAATAATGAAATCCCTTCTTCACTTCTTTTTTTAAAATGAAAATATCATCAGTGATGTGTCGATTCACCGCCTTCGTGGACGACGGGTTTTCATTTTCCTTTACCGCATTCAAATATGGTCATAAAAACATTATTATGAAAAAAATAAGATTATAATATGTAAATTATAACTTTTTTTTTATATTCTATAACTAATATAAATACATATTATTAAATAATAATACCAAACTAGTTCATGAAGATCGAAAAACCACCAAAATAAACTAAACATTTATCATTAACATTTTATCAAATGAATCATCCCCATAATTGAATAAATAATACATGTGACCATTTAAAATCCTAAAATTATATTAATATCATTTAATTCCACTTCTAATTTTTTTTTCCATTTGAAAGGAACTCCCATAATTATATACAAGGGGACCAACCATAAAACTATGAAACGAACAACCTCGAAACGATGAAATTGAACACTGTAACTCATCAAAATTGTCATAAATGAACTTAAAAAAATTATGGTAAATAAAATATATGTTTAATAGATTATAAATTAAGTAAATAATGAATCTAATTTGATTATCCAATATATTAAGTGCACATTCAGAACGCTTTCATACATAAAGTAAGAGTTTATCTTCTTACTTTTATTTCTATAAAATATGCCTTATTCACCATTTATTTATTTTATGGGATGTATTTATACCACAATTTGATATATAATATCATGAATTTATTTATCTTCAAGTTACTCAATTTTTCATTTGATGACCATCAATTTTATGGGGCATACATTTTGACTATTTACAAAGTTGTAAGGGAATTCTTAACCCAATTTCCATTTTTTAGGTTAAACTTTTACTCCATTGATTATTTCATGGTATGATTATGTTGAAAATGAATTTTTATTATCTTAAGTTTTATTTAAACTTGTTTTATATGGGTTTATATCTGATTTATTCATTTTATTAACTCTCACATCAATGATATTTTATTTGAAAAGGAATTTATTTTAAAAATAATCTTTTAAATGTTTCTTTTTTCCAAACATTAAAAATAAGGTTTTTTAAAACTTATAAAGGCATGAGTGAATTTTACCACTTTAATTATGCCTTAATTATTTAGAAACTTTATTTAAAATATTATAAGTTTATTTTGAAATAGAATGTTTTCTTTCATAATTGCACAACTTTTTAATAATAAATGATTTCAATGTTCAAAAGGGAATTTTCCTCAAGATTTTTTCAGTGAATTATTACAGTATCATTGTCAACATACTTGGTTGAATCATATTATTATTCTAGGTTAAAATATTGTGATACCATTTACCATATTTTTTCAATTTTTTATCATCAATTTAACTAGGGATGTACTATTTTAACACCATTCCACATAATTCTCTAGATTGTTTATGATTATGCTTCTTCATTGAGAAAAGTATTTACATTTTGTATAAAAGTTTAATATTAATGATTATATTGATTATATTATAACCCTTTTATATTAGGAATGAATTGGACTTAATAAGTGTCGGGTGGGCCCCGCTATATCTGCTCGATGCATTGGTAGGTCTCATGAGACAAACTAGACCATGTTTTGGCTAAGACCTTATCTATTTATGTAGACTTATTGGATGAGGCCTTGATGGTATGTTTTAGACATCCTTCATTATGTATTCCCTCATTATGAGATTAGTTATTGAAAATACATGTGCTTATTTGACTAGTCGAATATCCATGGTTAAGTTTCATTCATATGTGATTATTAATATGACATTATTGGATCAAATTTTATTCCCACCATATTATTCTCAAGATTATGTTTTAATTGCATGTGTTTTTAGTTATTCACCTTGGCTTATTGTTTATGTTTATTTATGATAGCTTCTATTGTATTCTTACCCTTACTGAGTATCTGAGATCACTCATTTATTATTTTTTATTATTCCCCTGGTTTCCAAGAAGTTTATTACGATTGATATGCAGGGTTATGCTAATGGGAATAATATTGTTCTTAAATAAAATAATTTTTTTTGTATTTTAAGTCTAAAATGAAATTTGATTATCAAATATGTATATATTTTTCCAAGAATAATAAAATATTTGGTACTTTGTTATTAAATTTCTTATAATCATGAAAATGTAATAAAGTAAGGCACCGACTCCGAGCTACTAGGGTCGGGGTCTTTACATCATCAAGGGAAACTAACCACCTTTTCTAGTAGAGGGGTCTTATGCCACATCTTTCTCTCCTATATATAAATGATCTCCATGGGTGTTGGTCCCAAAAACATCCAAGTTACATGACATAAAACTGCATATCCCAACATACTATTCATACGATGTTAAACTACATGAAAACTTCCTCAACACATGATGTAAAACTACAACCTTACCTTATGTGGTGAACACATGACACACCATGTATGACTAACATGGGATAACACCTCACCTCCTAACTTATGAGATGAATATAGGATTCCCCATGTGCGATCATCATGGGCTAACCCCTCCTTCCCCAACCATGGGATGGGAAACCTACAATGGGAATCCCACATGTGTATTCCACACACCATCCGGCACCACCATGGTACAAAACCCTAACACTAGGGAAACTCATATGCGTAACCCCACACCATCCCCTGTTGTATCTTATTTATTGATGTAGGTGTCCTTACTGCAACATGTTAAAATTCATGGGTTGGTCCTATCCTGATATCTCAATAAACCTAGGATACATCCCTCTGGTTGAATACTGACACCCCAAAATTATCATAAAATCTACATGACATCCCCTTAGAAGATGTAAAATAAAAAGTGTGATCATCTTCCCCATAGGAACACACTAATATCCACCCATCTATCCTCACATGATGTTAAACCTATGACCTACATGTTCCCACAGGATATTAAAACTATAACCTACCTATCCCCACAAGACATTAAACCTATGACCAACCCATCCCCATAAGATATTAAGCCTCTAACCCACACGTATCCATAAGACATTAAACCTTTGAATAGATCCATAATCTTTACCTCAAAAAATAAACATGGGATGCCTGGGAAAAAAAATCATTGGAAGTCTTATTCCCTCGGCATCAACTACCATGTGGATGGCATGGGATTCCTTGGGTTCTGTGCCTAAGATGCCTCACACAAGAGATTCCCTCGAATTCAAAAGAGAGAATTTATAGGTGCCCAAAAAGCCCAATGAACAGAAATTATCAGGCGTGCCCAATATTTCCATCTACTCTAATTGTAGGTTAATACCCTATTGAGATAGAAGTAGCATAATTAACCAGTGTCCACACTAAGATGAAACTGATAATGAGTTTCATGAACATGAATCAAATCTATAAGGGATACACGTACTAGGAAATTATCTCCAAGGAGGAATACATGGAAGGAGGAACTGATATCCCATCACACCATTTCGATCACAGAGCCAACATTACCAACCACGATGGCAGAGGCCTTCTACCTTTGGATAATAGTAATGAGGGGAAATAAAACAACATGTCACCAGCGACGATGTGCACCACTGTGGAAGGAATCAAAAATAGATTTGTTAATTTCAAAAATGAAATTATTTTTTTTAAATTCAAATTCTACAAATTAGAAATTAAACTTTTAAATAAAACCTTAAAATAATTGAGTTTAATAAAAGTATTTAATTTTTAATTTAAAAACTACTTAATATTTTTATAATTAATATAACTATCTAATTCATAAATATTAATAAACACGAAAATGGATTATTCTATTATTACCTGGGTTTTTACATTCTTCCCCCTTTTGGAAATTACACCCTTTAAATTTTATTCAATTATTAAAAAAGTGAGGATATATTTTCCTTATAGAATTTTTAGATCCCCATATTGCTTCTTAAACCATATTCATTTTCCATAAAACCCTAACTTGATGAATTACTTTATTACATAAAAATTTCTCTTTATGTTCAAGATTCCAAATAAGTTATTCCTCATAAAAAAGATTTTATTCCAACTAAACTACTCCATGGATCAAAACATGAGATGAATCTGACATATATTTCCTTATCATTAAAACATGAAATACATTGTGTACCTTGGATAAAATCAGAGGCAAGACCAATCGGTAGAAAATTATTCTAACATTTTCTAGGATTTAATATAGTTAAATTAAATGTGGACTTAATATTCCCTTTTTACCAAAATTTATAACACTTTTCCCTGGGGATACATTTAGAAATACATGATCATATACCTTGAAAGAGAGATCTTTCCTCTGGTTATCCACATAGATTTTCTACCTACTCTGAGCTTTCCTCATATTTTGCTGAATCAACTCCACCTTCTTAGCCATTTGCTCAACCAACATTGGTCCCATAAATTTCCTTTGCCCTATATCATTCCAAAAAGTTGGATCCCGACATCGATTTCTGTATAATTCCTTAAAAGTTTTCATCTATATATTATAATGAAAACTGTTATTATAAGAAAACTGAACCAAAGAAAAATGTTAATCCCAACTTCCCTAGTAACCCATTGAACAAGCATGTAGAATGTATTACAAGGTCTTATTTTTTTACTCAAACTTTCCATCATACTAAGTATTAAAGGCTATATTGAAACTTAATTTAGTTCCCAATAACTTCTTAATTCTTTTAAAAAAATTTGATGTGAACATGAGATCTTGGTTAGATAAAATAGAGAGAGAAATTCCATGTAACCTAACCATTTCCTTGAGATACATTAATAAAAGTTTATCTAAATACATTGCATCTCAAATGAGAAGAAAATGAACAGATTTAGTTATTGGATCAACAATAACTCAAATCACATTATTACCTTGTGATTTCCTTAGTGATATCACCACGACATCCATTGATATATTTTCTCATTTTCACTATGACACTTGTAGAATGAATGAAAATTGGAGAGCTATGAGCTTCACTCAATAATTATCTCTTTATATGGGAATCACAAGACACACATAATCTATTTAAAAATATTAAAACATATTCTTTGTTAATATTAATTTCAGGAAACTTACCGTTCTTTACCAGCTCTAAATTTTTTGTAAAAAATTATTATCCGTCTGAGCTTGCTTAATTATTTTTAAAAAATATGATTATACTAACACGTGAAACAAAATAGAGGAGGCACTTGCATCCATAACCTCTAGGAAAAAATTCATTAAATCATTAACCAAAGGGTAATACTAAAAATGAAACATGGTTAATATAGTACTATTTTTATGACTTATGATATGAACTACTTTATTTTCCTTTCCAGGATGATAATAAATCATGAAATCATAATACTTGATCAGTTCTAGCCATCTTCTTTGTGTCATGTTATATTCCTTATGAGTGAATATATGATTCAAAATTTTATGATCAGTATAAATTTCACACTTTAATCCATATAAATGATAACTCTAAATTTTTGAAGAAAAAACAGAAGCACCAAATTTCAGATCAGGTGTAGGATAATTTGACTCATGATTTTTTAGTTGACATGATGCATAAACAATTACCTGGTCATTATAAATCATTATACAACCAAGTCCCTTCAGTGAAGCATCACTATAGATGAAAAATTCACCACATCTAGAGGAAAAGTCCAAAAGTGAAGCATTCACCAATCTCATCTTTAGTTTCTAAAAAAACAATTACATCATTTTTTCTAGTTGAATTTAACTCTTTTTTGAGTTAAATTTGTTAATGAGATAGACAACCAAACAAAATTTTCCACAAACTGTTGATAATAACCTTCTAAACTAAGAAAACTACCAATCTTTGTGATATTCTTTGGTCTTTTCCATTCTTGTACAACTTTAGTTTTAGCAGGGTTAATTGTTATGCCATATTTAGAAACACTATGTATAATAAAATACATTTATTGCAACTAAAATTCAAACTTACTAAATTTTCCATATAGTTTATTTTTTAAGGTTTTCAAAACAATCCTTTGGTGTATTTAATGATCCTATTAACATTTAGAATATATCAAAATATCAAGAATAAACACAACCACAAAAATATCCATTAAATCATGGAAAACTCAATTCATAAGATCTATAAATAAAGATGGTGCATTGGAAAACCCCAAGGGCATAACTACATTCTCATAATACCTATATCTTGTCTGAAACAAAATATTCAGAATATCTTCTTCCATCAATTTCAACTAATGATACCCTAAACTGAGATCAATATTCGAAAAATATTTCACTTTCTGGAGTTGATAAAAAAATCAATGATATGAGGTAAAAGATACCTGTTTTTAATAGTGATATTATTTATAAATATATAATAAATACAAATATAATTGAATCAAATTTCTTTTTAACAATAAATAACGAGGACTCCCTAGTGAAGTGCTTGGTCGAATGAAACCTTTATCTAAAAACTCATGAAATTTATTTTCCAATTCTAAATGTTCTAATTGAGATATTTGATAAGGGAAATTTTAAATAGGATTAACATCATACACCAAGTTATCAATAAACTCAACCTACCAATTTGGAATAGCACCTGGTAAATCTTCAGGGAAATATCCATGTATTCATTCACTACTAGGACATCATTAATTTGAATAGTTTTTTTATTTTCAACAACATGATCTAGGTAACTTTAGCTACCATATCTAATCAATTTATCAGCTTCTTGGTAAGTTACCTAAGGTATAAAATCATTGAATAAAACATTATTAGCTTTATAATATATCTTATCATGATAAACCAAAATCCAATACTTAATCAAAATAATATAAAACTCTAATATGGGAAGTTCAACAAGATTTATAGGAGTTACCATCTTAATAATAATAATAATAGGAATATTTCTATAAATTTTGGTTGCTTTAATATTTTCACTCAGAGTTTTCACTAAATGTTATATATTCTTTTCATGTGGTGATATTACCATTTTACAAGATAATTTCTCAAAAATTAATAAATGTGAAGACCTAGAGTCAAATAGGGCATTAACATAATTTGAATAAATAAGTAACATACCTATCACCATTTCACTTGATGGTCCAAAATCAATTGTATTAGTGGAAAATGATTTTGACACACCTTTCTATCTTTGATCTTGATGATTTCCATCATATGAAACTAAATTAAGACACATATTAGCATAATTCTCCAACTCATTTCAATTGAAGAAAATTACTATAGACTTTTCATTATTCATCTTCTCATTTTCCTTACAATAATGATCCATATGTCAAAAATTTCCACAACAGTAATACATAACCGATTTTATAATACATTCTCCCAGATTCTTTTTACTACAATTATAACAATATGGGAACTTTATTTTATTATCTCCATATTTCTTTGATGGATGGTTCCCCATTTCCTAACATCCAAACCTTTTCTTACTGTTTTCATCTCTAGGAACAAAAGTATCAGCAAACTCCACATCATCTTTCTTATCATGAAAAAAAACTTTCTCATAGATTTTAAATTCTCAGGAGGCTAAAGATATTCATAAACTGGGTTTCAATCCTAAGTAAAATCTATTAATTTTACTATCAATGTCACAAAAAAATCTGATATATATCTAGACAATGTTGAAAATTTGGATTTATACATAGAAACATAATCTCCATATTTTTGTCTCAATTACAATATTTGTTTCTCCTTCAAAAAAACCTTAGGTAAATATTTATTGGGGAAAATATTCTTAAATTTCTCCTAAACCATGAAATCAATATCATTTTTCTATCAAATATTCTTAACAGAAAACCAACATCGACTAGATTCACCTTCAAAATGATAAACATCAAGGGTTACATTTTAACATTTTGAAAACCCCATGACATGAAATATATTTTATAGATAATTGATCCATCCTTCAGCTACCACTAGTTCTGAAGATCCACTGAATTATATAAGGAGTTGTCTCATAAAATGATCTAATATAGACATGTTTCTTCATGGTAGATTAGGTTTCTCTCTAGCATAGATACCATTACCATTTATATATTGTGTCAACAAATCCATCATAACAATAAAATATTCAGTTTAAATTTAAAAAAATCTAGGTTGCTGATTTGGAAGGTATTTTCCTATTGGTGTATTAATACTACATCTTCCCTATTTCCTATACACAAAACTATTCTGAACAAACATAGTTTAGATGAATAAACATGGTAACATTCAAATGCTATATCATTTCTACTTTACCATCAGGTAAAATAATTTAAGTGTATTCTATTATCATTATCCTAACCCCTAAAATCATCTAGGACTTTCCTTTTATCGAAACTATAAGGACTTGATATTAAAAATTATATAATATTGAGTATTAAGTTGAGATTTAATTCTCTTACATTTGAGTATCTTTTCAGGTTCAAATTTTTAGATATTTAGGTCATAAATTATATATAACAAAACCATATACTAAAAAGTGGGTACTTCTGATAAGTATCCATTTTCCCCATAATATAAGACTTTTAAAATAAAGTATGTTTTATTTTCATAATAAATCTTCATGAACTTCAAATTAACTTCTTCCTTTCCCTTACCCATACTTAAACCTTGTGAAAAACATTATAAAATTTGGTATCAACACAAAAAACTTATTAAGGGACATATGAAGAAAGAAAACTATTAGTCTAGTGAAAAATATGAAAAACCATGAAAATAATTTTCTTAAAAACACACCTTTTTTACTTATAAAGGACATCATATTTATTTTAAAAAGATCATTTATCATAACTTTTAAAAAGAAATGATTTCTATTAAAATTCATTATAAAACATATAAAATTCATATAGGTTCCTTGGGAAGTCATATTTATAGTGTCATGACCCATCCCACAGGGCCCAGACGCGACTAACCCAAGCCCACCTTCCATAGGCTAGGGGTCGGTGACGAGTGCTTGAAGGATTTTCCAAAATAGGGAAGGCATTTCCTTAGAGATCTGTACACACCCAAAAGGGAAACTGAAGTAAACAACCAAAAAAATTAAGGTATAACCATGAGAGTAATGTAAAACCACAAGTACCATTGTAAACTAGAAACAGTGGGACGTAATACAAGCCCTAGAAACTTAAAATAAAGTAAATAGATATCGTATCTACCCTGGAGGTCTACCTGGAGGGTAGTAGCTGTAAGTCTGAAGTCAAAGAAAAGGATATCGACTTCTCCCATTGCACCAAGCTCCACCAAGCTCCACCAAGTACCAAACCTCAAAAGTCTTCCTCAGAGCGTCAGTAGTCTGCACCAGACATACATGTGCAGGAAGAGCCCATGCAGAGGTGAGTATAATAACTCTGTAGGGGACCTTGAGACCCCCGAAGGTCTCTCAGTAATCCACAAAAGAAAACATCATGAGAAATACCACAAATGTAATATCACAAGCATGATCTAAATCATGAAGCACAAAGAAAAAGAGATAGGTCACTCTAATGGTATAAAATCAAGGTTACTGGGATAGGGATGACTAGTCATAAATCCAGATCATCCTATCCATATTAACTCTACTGCTGGCCCGTATAGGTCACTGTATGCTGACCAGTATTGGTTGCTAGATGCTGACCCATATTGGTCGCTGGTGCTGACCCATATTGGTCGTTGGTGCTGACTCATATTAGTCACTGGTGCTGACCCATATTAGTCACTGGTGCTGACACATATTGGTAGCTGGAACAGAGGTATGGATGATTAGTCATACTTCTAGATCATCCCACTCTGGAGTTTCTGATGCTGACCCGTATTGGTCACTTTTCTTGTTCATGCCACAGACAGCCATTGGATTCCCACATGAAGCACGCATGATCTACGGAAGACTCTGCTCCTCAAGCCATCAGTCATATTTAAACTAGTATGAATTCCAGAAAAAAGAACACCCAAGGGACCGCCCCGTCATAGGGGTACCAACATGATAGATGACGCGTCGATTGGACACCCAGTCTGTGAGATATGGGAACTTTTGTAAAAAGGCCCCAGTTGGATTCAAGTCTGATCCAACCCAGGTCACACGTCAAACATTTTCAAAACTAAATAAGAGTATCTCCAAAGTACTGCCTTTTCACAAGGGTCTTTATGCCATATACTACGCATCGATCGGACGCCCGACCTGTTCGTTACACCCCTTTCCGTGAAACGGGGGTGATCACAACTCGGTCCTGCTCGTCTCTGTCGGGCCCAGCAGAATATTTCAAAGGGTACATTTCTCAAAAGGGGTCCCAAAATTACTAATATAATGTCAAACGGACACTTGGTTCATCAGTTACAAGTTTTTCTTTATTCGGGGGCTTGTTGGGACTGGCCCCGATCCGACTTGGTCATGCCAACCCGATGTAACAGGTCCCGAGGTCTACCTGACCCCGCCTAAATCTAGCCCACTGGGTGGGGCTCGGCCCACTAGTCCATGGATCTGGCCCGTTCAGCCCAATCCTCCTGAAGGTGGACCGTTTCTCCAACTGGCCCCGTAGACGTGGGTCCATTTCGTCTGGCTGGTGGGGTGTTTACCCACCACGTGCAATAGTCGGCCAGGTGGATGACCGGTATCCAGGTGACGTGATGTTGCATGGGGCCACTCCTCCCCCTCTTTCCACAGGCCTCTGGCCATGGATGCGGCCTCCAATAGCGCTTGTGGGCACCACCTAACTCCCATGTGGCCGGCTCGGGCTGACCACATTTGGCCACCATAGTGCGTGTTGGCGCGCCACCTTCCCACCACGGTGCGTGATGGCATGCCGCCTTCCCACCACCAATAGCTGGTTGCTTTGGGCCTCCTTTGTCCACCTCCGGCTACCGCCAGCATGACGCACTGGCGGTTCTTTCCACGGGCCACCAGATGTGCTTTAGTGGTCCGTTCTTGGTGCCGTCTACACCTACGAGCCTCTCGGGTCACCGCCACCTCTGCATGACCCCAATATCTGCCTTGCCATCACATTCCCCAACCACGCATGGGAAACAAAGAACAAAAAGATCAATGGAGGGTCTGTGCCTTGTTTGGATTGGACCACGCCCTCCACGTTAGTATTTTAACAAGGGGTATTAGTAGCAATCAGAGAATTTAGAAATAACTCTTGACTGTTAACCCCGCATCAACCTTATGTGTTTAAAGAATGATCAGTGGATCAATCTTTTGGTCGTTTGATCGGCGTTCTTCATATAAATTAAGAACGGGGAAGGAGGAATATTACAATATCAAAAACAAAAACCCCTACCTGGATGAGACGGCCGCTGACGACGATTGATAGACCCTCCTTCGTTGTTGTCATCAGTTCATGATTTATTAGCACTCATCACTGCTAGCTGAATCTGGTGTCGTCCCACAGGTGGATGTTGCTGCCGGACTTCGCCAGAGTTTCCTCACTTGAAGAAGCCGTTACAAAACCGCACCCCGAGATCTATTTAAATATGAGGGGGAAAAGGCCAGTAACATGTTGAGGAATTAATGAGGTTCATTAAATGAATTTATGAACCTCTTTTAATTCACAATGGTGGAGTTACACAATTGATGAGTCAAGCCATTTATTGGCTTCAAAAGTCACTGGTCCCACCACCACTGCTCATCCATTGGAGAAAAATAAAATAAAATAACAATTACATGTTATTTTACTTTTCTTTAAAAAGTAAAAAAACTAACTTTTTCTCCCTAACTACTGCAGTCGAAGTGAAGCTTCCCTTAAGAGAATCCCGGCACTACAGATTTAATGGTTCCCTCATATTTTTAATCTGAGAACCGGTTTAAAAGATAGAAAATTCCACCAGCATGTTTAATGAATGTATCTTAAAAAAAGTTTATAAATTCATTTTGGGCACACTGGGCCTTGGAATCACACGCTGTAAATTTTTACAGACTTGTAATAATTCCAAATAATTAAAAAAAAATATATGGAATTTTTTGGGTCTTTACATTCTTCCCACATTGGGGATTTAGATCCCATAAATCCAAACAAGGATACACAAACAAAGAGGGGTACTGTGAATGAAAATGAGCCTCTTTCTCCCATATACTCTCCTAGAAATGCCAATGCTGCTGTAGAATGTGCACCAGAGGTATCGATTGCTCATGAAGGATCTACTCCTTTCGATCCTCAATCTCCACCGGGAACTCCACAAAAGTCAACCTATCGTCAATCTACAGCTTTCTATGGTCAATGACGCGAGATGGGTAATGCACGTATCTCCTTAGCTGGGATACATGGAAGACTTCATGCAACCTCTCCAACTTCTGTGGCAGTGCTAAGTGGTACACCACTTTTCCAATCCTTCAAAGTATTATGAATGGTCCGATAAAACTCGGTGAGATTTTACTCCTCGTCCAGATCTCTGTATTCCCCGTCGAGGGGATACTTGCAAGAATATGTGGTCCCCATCTTGGAACTCTAGTGGTCTCCGTCACCTTTCAACAGAGGACTTATATCGACTCCGTGCAGTCCTCATCTGCTCTCGGATGACCTGAAACTTCTCAGTGGTTTCCTGTACCATCTCTGGGCCCATGAGTGCTGGCTCTTCTGGATCCATGCAACACAAGGGCGATCTGCATGGTCGTTTGTACAAGGCCTCAAAAGGGGCCATACCAATGGTGGAGTGATAACTATTGTTGTATGTGAACTCCACCATGTGTAGGTGGTCCTCCCAACTGCAACCAAAATCTAGGACACATGCACGAAGCATGCCCTCCATGGTCTGGATGATCCGCTTAGTCTGAACATTTGTCTGCAGGTGAAAATCCATGCTCAAGCAAAGCTAAGTTCCGAAATCCTCATGAAATCCTTTATACAACTGAGATGTGAAGTGTACATCACAGTCTGAGACTATCGTCAAAGGAACCCCATGAAGTTGCACAATATCTTGAACGTAGAGACATCCCAAGCTCTCTATCGAACCCTTCTCTCAAATAGCAATTAAGTGGACCAACTTGGTGAGGTGGTTAATAATCACCCAAATGGTATCGTGCCATCTCGATATACATGGTAATCCTGTCAATAAGTCCATCGATATCCATTCCCACTTCCACTAACGTTATTTTGAGGGGTTGGGCCAAGCCTGCTGGTACCTGGTGCTCGACCTTCACTTGCTGGAAAGTGAGGCATCTAGAAACAAACTCAGCCACAACTTTCTTCATCCTTGTCCACCAGTACTGATGCTGGAGGTCTTGATACATATTCATCATGCTAGGATGTACTTCCAAGGGGGATATATGGAACTCCCTCAACACCTCCTCTCGTAGCACCACTAGTACAACTGTGCGTCCTCTGAAAAGGATAGTGCACTCCCCACCTTCAAAATATCAATCAAGTGCATGGCCTAAGGATATCAAAGCACATGTAGTATCACAACTGATATCTAAAAGTTGTGCCTCCCTTACTTGCTGAAGGAGTGGAGAGGAAACTACCATCGACTAGAGGTAGACTATCTCATCTCTATCCACGTAGGATATCTTAAGCGAGGCAAACTGCTCTGAATCCTCATTCATTAGCTGTGAACTCAATATCTGGCTAAGTGCATCTGCCACTACGTTCCCCTTACTAGGAGTATAGACTGTCTCAAAGTCATAGTCCTGGAGGAACTCTATCCAATGGTGTTGTCTCATATTCAGATCTTTCTATGTGAAGATATATATGAGACTCTTATGGTCTGAGTAAACAATGAATTGCTCACCCATCAAGTAGTGTCTCCACATATTCTGTGCGAAGACTACTGCTGCCAACTCCAAGTCATGAGTCCCATAATTCGACTTATGAGGCCTCAAATGTTGTGAGCCATAAGCAATCACTTCATCACCCCATATTAGGATACAACTGAGTCTGATCCCTGATGCATCACACTAAACCACGTAGTCAGTTCCCTCCTCTAGCAACCTCAGGATGGGAGCACTGGTCAAGCTCTACCTCATCTGTTGAAATCCCTTCTAGAATGTATCTAACCATAGGAAGGGTTTCCCCTTCTTCGTCAAGGAAGTCATAGGTGCTTCTACTCTGGAGAAATCAGGTATGAACCTCTGATAGTAGCCTGCTAATCCATGGAATCTCCGCACCTCAGTAACACTCTTGTGAGGGTCCCAAGAAAGTTCTTCCTCGATCTTCATTGGATCTACTACAACTCTAGCCTCTGAGATGACATGTCCCAAGAAGTGGAGCTTCCGTATCCAGAACTCACACTTCGAGAGCTTCCCATATGACTGGTGCTCCCAGAGTGTGTCCAGAACTATCCTCAAGTGTATAGTGTTCTCTTCCTCATACACTGAGTATGCCAAGATGTCTTTGATGAAGACCACCACGAAACGATCAAGGTATGGCTAGAAGATCCTGTTCATGAGCCCCATGAACACTACTAAAGCGTTGGTCACACCAAAAGGCATCGCCAAGAACTTGTAATAGCCATACCGACATCTAAAGGCTGTCTTCGGTATGGCCTCATCTCGTACCCTGAGATGGTGATAGCCTAATCTTAGGTCTATCTTTGAAAACCAATGAGCTCCCTTCAAATGATCAAATAGATCATCATTCCTCGGCAGATGATACTTTTTCTTCACAGCCACCTAGTTTAGGTGCCAAAAATCCACGCATAGCCTCAAACTTCCATATACCTTCTTGGAAAACAACACCAAGGATGCCCATAGAGAAATACTGGTCCATACGAATCCCTTCCTCTGTAAGTCATCCAACTGTACCCTCAGCTCCCAGAGCTCCACATGGGCCATCTGATATACTGTTGTAGATATCGTTGTTGTTCCTAGGTAGAAGTCAATGCGGAAGTCTACCTATCTATGAGGAGGTAGTCCTGAGACATCTTCAGGAAAGACATCCTCATACTCTTCCACCACCTCTGGAAACTGTGGACTCACCTCATCCACCGTGTCAAAGGTCATGCACGCCAGCTGATATGTAATCGGCTGCACCCTCCAAAGCGCAATTCCATCTCGTGCTGCTCTATTTTCCTTCTCACCAAAAAAGAAAAACTGGCCTCCATCTCTGTGCGTACATCGCATTTTACTTCTCAAACTGTCAATCTATGCATGAACTGCTGATAGCCAGTCCATGCCTAGAATGAACTCGTAGGGCTTCAACTCCACTACTAGAAGATCCCATCTGAAACTCTATCCTCCGAGAGTAATATCACACTGTCAGCACCAGTGTGTGACCGTTGAATCTTCTCATGTAGGAGTATCCAAATGAAAGGTCAAGCTAAAAGCTTAGTCAGAATATTAGTGTCCCGAACTATGTCTGTGGTAAGGAAAGAATTGCTAACACCTGTGTTGATAAGCACTATTTCTAAAGTGGAGAAGATCCATATCATACCTCATATCATCTCAGGGACACCAGGATTGTGATCCTCTACTGCATATAGTTGGGCCTGTCCATGTCCACCTTCTACCTGATCTTGTGGTGGACCACCTGGGGGTGGTGGTGGTAGTACCTGGTGACCCCGACTACCTCCCGCTGCACGTCCTACTCCTCTACCTCATCTGCCACCTGGATGACAGTCATGCTCCTGCCGCTGTCGCTACCTTGGTGGCCCCTCCACCTTCTGTTGATCATCCGTTCGGGGAATCGTACAGTAACGATCTCTGTGACCCCATCCCCCATAGGAAAAATAGTTCATGCCATGTTGGTTGCTCTCTTGGCCTCTCGAGCCTCACACCTCTGACCCTACATCTCAGGGTTTCCCTCCAGAATGTCTAGCCTACTTGGGCTTCTGTGTCATCTGTCTACTGTCAGCTATAGATGACTCTTCTACCAATCATCTGATAGGGGATCTCACTATTGGTGCCTACACGGTAAGGAATATCTCTATCAGTAAATCTCACTCTAGCACCCCATCCTGCAATGGGATGCTGAGAGAAATTGTTGCAGCTCTGATCTCTCATCGGAGCCCCTGGTCAAAGGTTCGAGCCCTGATGTAAGGGCCTCGTACCATGTAGGTGGAGTTTCGGGAGAGGTTAGTAAATCCCACTGAGTACTGATCCATAGTCTGGATACCCTACTGAAGAAGCAGCAGTTTCTGAATACACACAGAGCGTAGTGTCAGTGACACGAACTCCGCCCTAAAATGGATTTCAAAGTCCAGCTAGGTAATAGTCATCTCCTCATGCACCTAGAGCGTCGAGCTCCACCATTATCCTACCAATCCCTGAATAAGGTTAGAAGCTAAGATCACCCTCTTCTCATTATGTTTCTCTAATAAGCAAATGACCTATGAAACCACCTCAAGATAGTCCTCTGATGCCTGGGGGTTTGTATCGCCTCGAAACCTCAGAGGTCTCTATCTCTAGAACTCATGCAACATGCTCTGTCAGCATGCATGATCCACTGGTAGCATCTGATTCTCAACGGGTGGTGGTGCTACTGGTACACCACCCTAAGTTGACATCATTGTGGGTGGTCCCTGTACCGATGCCTCGTCTCTTGGTGGGACACTAACACGATCTCTAACCGAAATCCTGACTAGCTATATCTATGGAGGCATCCTATAAGAAACAAATGTGCCATGATCAATAAGTTATACCTAGTGAGATGACTCAAGAAATATCAATAAAACTTTTCAAAACACTAGCAACCAGTGTTTTCATGTACTAAGTTGGAAAACCGTATTTAGGGTCCTGGTATATGGATATGTCAGCCACTGTACCAACAATAGAATCCCTATACTGAAAACCAAACTCAAGACACATTACAAGATTTCCTCATTAAAAGAAGACTCTTAGTTCTTCTGGTAGAAATGACCACACTTTGAAAACACTTTGTCACGAACCGTCCAACGGGGCCCAGAGGTGACTACCCCAAACCCACCTTCCATAGGCTAGGGGTTGTTGAATAGCACCTGAAGGATTTTCCCAATTAGGGAAGGCATTGACTTAAATATATGTACACACCCAAAAAGGAAAACTGAATTAAACAATCAACAAAAGTAAGGTATAACCACAAGAGTAAAGTACAACCACAAGTACAACTATATACTGGAATCAGTGGGCCATAATACAATTCCTAGAAACTGAAAATAAGGTAAATAGCTATCACATATTCCCTGGAGCTCTGCCTGGAGGGTAGTAGCTATAAGTTTGAAGTCAAATTATAGGATCTCGACAGCTCATATAGCACGAAGCTCCACAAAGTCCCAAAACTCCAAAGTCTACCTCGGAGCATCAGTAGTCTGCACCCAAAACACACGTACGAGCAGAGCTCATGTATGGGTGAGTATAACAACTCAGTAGGGGACCCCGAGACCTCTGAAGGTCTCTTAATAATCCACAAAAGAAAACATCAAGAGAAATACCACAAAGGTAATATCACAAGCATGATATAAATCATAAAGCACAAAGCAAAAGAGGCAGATCACTCTGACGGTATAACTCCAAAGTTACTGGGATATGAATGAATAGTTGTAAAGATAGATCATCCTATCCATAGTAACTCTACTACTGACCTATATAGGTCACTGTATGCTGACCCGTATTTGTCGCTAGATGCTGACCTATATTGGTCGCTGGTGCTGACCCATATTGGTCACTGGCGCTGACCCTTATTGGTCGCTTGTGCTGACTCATATTGGTTTCTTGTGCTGACCCATATTGGTCGCAGGTATAGAGGTAGGGATTATTATTCATACATGTAGAGAATCCCACTATGGAGTTTCTGATGTTGACCCATATTGGTCACTCTTCTTCTTCATGCCATAGCCAACCACTGGATTCCCCCACGAAGCATGCTTGATCTCCGGAAGACTCTGCTCCACAAACCATCAGTCATATTTTAACCATTATTAAGTCCAATAAAAAGAATACCCAAGGTACCGCCCCATCATAGGGGTCCCAATGTGATAGACGACACATCGATCGGATGCCCGATCTGTGAGATATGGGCACTTTTGTAAAAAGGACCCGGTTGGATTCAAGTCTGATCCAACCTAGGTCACACGTCAAACTCCCTCAAAACTCACTTAGAGTATCTCCAAAGGACCTCCTTGTAACAAGGGTCCTTATTCCATATAAAATGCATCGATCAGACGCCTGACCTTTTAGTTACACCCCTTTCCGTGAAAACGAGGGTGATCACAACTCGGTCCAGACCAGCTTGGTCGGGCCTGTTGGAATATGCCAAAGGGACCGATTCCCAATAGGGGTCCCAATTCCACTAACAGCGTGTCAAACAGACACCAGGTTCGTCAGTTACAAGTATTTATTTATTCGGGGGCCGGTTGGGTCTGGGCCCGGTCCGACTTGGTCAGGCCAGCCCGATGCAACGAGTCCTGGGGTCTACCAGACTCTGCCCAGGTCTGACCCATTAAGGGTTGACCCAGTTCATTAGGTCTGGCCCATCAGGGTCGGCTCATCCCATGTCAGCCTGAAGGTGGGCCATTTCTCCAGCTAGCCCTACGGACGCGGGGCTGCTTTGTCTGGCCGATGGGGCATTTTCTCACTGCATGCAATGGTCGACCAGATGGATGACTGGTCTCCAACCGACGCAGTGTGGTGTGGGGTTGCGCTGTCCCCTCCTGCTGCGGCCCACTGGCCGCGGCGCCAGAAGGTGCCATCATTCTCCCACGCGGTCTGCCGCCTCTAGCCACCGCAGCGCGCAACGGCACGCCGCATTCCCACCGCTCGCGGTTGGTTTATGTGGGTCTCCTCCGGCCACTACCGAACGTCGCCGACATGGCATGATGGAAGTTTTTTCCGTGGGCCACCAGACATGGTCTGGTGGTATGTTCTTGGATCCGTATGCGCCTACAAGTCTCTCTAGTCATTTCCACCTCTGTGTGACCCCTATCTCTGCCTTTCTATCACATTTCCCGACCGTGCACGGAAAACAAAAGAACAACAAGACTAGAAGAGGGTTTGTGCCTTATTTGAATTGGCCCATGACCTCTACATTAGAAATTTAACAAGGGGTTTTAGAAACAATAAGAGAATTTAGAAATAACTCCCGACTTGTAACCCCACGCCAACCTCCCATGTTTAAAGAATTATCCGCAGATCTACCCATTGGTCGGTTGATCCGCGTTTTTCATATAAATCAAAAACAAGGAAGGAGGAATATTATAATATCCAAAGCAAAACCCCTACCTAGATGATACATCTGATGGCGATGATCGATGAAACCTCCTTTGTCTTTGTCATTGGTTCGTGATTCAGTGGAACTATTCACCGCTCACTGAATCCGGTCTTGTCCTCTAGGTGGATGCTGCCACAAGACTTTGCCAAAGTTTCCTCGAATGAAGAAGCTATTCCAAAACCCCACCCGAGCTCTATTTAAATACGAGGGAGAAAATGTGAGTAATGAGTTTAGGAATTAATGAGGTTCATTAAATGAATCAATGAACCTATTTTAATTGACAACGGTGGAGTTATGCAGTTGATGAGTTAAGCCATTTATTGGCTTGACAAGTCATCGGTCCCACCACTGCCACTCCTACATTGGAGAAAAATAAAATAAAATAACAATTACATGTTATTTTACTTTTATTTAAAAAGTACAAAAACTAAAATTTTCTCCCATCCTACTGTGGTCAATGTGAAGCTTCCCTTAAGTGAATCCTGGCACTACATATTCAACTTTACCCTCATATTTTTAATCCAAGCACCGGTTTAAAAGATATAAAATTTCACCCATGGGTTTAATGAATGTACCTTAAAAAATGTTCAAAAATTCATTCCGGGCATACCGGGCCTCGAAATCACGCGCTGTAAATTTTCACAGACTGATAATAATCCCAAACAATTTTAAAAAACTTTACATGAAATTTTTGGTAATTTACATATAGATTCATTACAGAACTATTAAAAATTAAAATAACCATAAAGATGACTTCCAATATAATTATCTAAAAAAATTATCATTACCTAATGCATTGGAACACTATCTTGGCACACCCATTGTATAATCGTTAACGAGATCACCCGATTCTATTTGGGAGAACCTATCATATAAGATATATTAGGCTCAATTTTGAGCTATAATAGAGATCAAAGCATCATATAAATAATTTCCAAGGACCATATCATGATTAAAAAATTTTAATCTTTCATCTTTTTATCACAAACCCTTGAAAAACTCTTTTAAACCCGTATACAAAACTCTTTCAGATATCAAAATATTCTTTTCTTTTAAAAACACATTTTAAATACCAAAATACCTAAAAAAAGGGAAATAAGGATTTTATTGGAATAAAACATGAAAAATTGTAAAGAAATCAAAACTTAAAATAATGGTTATGGTGGCAGGAAATGTCATTGTCTCCATATACATTAAAATAGAACATTTCTTTTGTTATTTGTAAAGAAAGTCAACCATTCCATAAAAAGATTCCTTTTTGAAAACTTTTGAAATAAAGACAAAATAGGAATAAAATTTCCTTTATAAATATTTTATATTCATATAAAAACATTCATAAAATAATTTTTAAAATTTAGACATGGAGGAAAAAGCGTTGAAAAATAAATGGCGGAGAGGACACACTTGGAATTTTTGAAAAGAAAAAGTTATACTCATGTTTTACTCATTCCAAAAGGATCCAATATAGGTAATTATCAAACGTTAGATGATATATGTTTGAAATATGTCCCTAAAATATATTTTACACAAGTTTTTAGGTAATTTTAACCCCCATCATTTTAGTTTAACCCATGGTAAACCCATTTTCACCTTAACCACAATAAAATATTTTTACTATTTTCACTATTAATGATGGAATAAAAATAAGTTAAAATTATTATATAATATAAATTATTATTATTAAAAATATTTATACAATTTTTTCAAATTAAATTCACAAAATTAGTATAATTTCATTTAAAATAAATCCCATAGACCCGACCAAAAAGCAGTTTTTTAAGAAACAAAATTTTCAAGTATAAGATGATTTTATATTAACTATATAACTAGTAATAAAAATTATATAAATAAAAATTAATATTTATAGATATATAATCCTTAATTTTAATTTAAATAATTCCTCATTATGGTTTATTTTAATTAATTAAAATGGATAACCATTATGCACTTTAAAACAGTTTTAAGAAAAATGCATTTTTAAACCCAAAAATTATCTTATACTAAAATCTCATATAAATATGATTCAAATGTAATTAATTGAATTAAATATAAATAAATAATACTTATGTTACTTTAAATAAAATTCAAGTTATAATGTGACTTTGAAAATACATAATTTATTGAAAATAAATAAATGTTTTACAAAAATCGGAAATTTTTCACTCTTTAATAAAAAATCAATATTTTGTGAAAAGTCCTAAAATTTTAGTCTAAGTTAATTTTGATATTATTATTTCAGAAATTAAATTATTTTTTAAAAATTCAAATTATATTGAAATTAAACTTTTAAATAAAACCTTATAAAAAAGAGTTTAATAAAAGTATTTCCTTTTTGATTTAAAAATTATTTAATATTTTTATAATGTATATAACTATATAATTCATAAATATTGATAAACATTAAAATGGTTTATTCTATCATGAATAGAGTTTTTACCCAAAAAGACAAATTCTATGACCCATGTCAAAAGGGGAAGCAACATAAAATCTCATTCAAACCAAATAAATAAGTTTCAACTTATCAACCCCTAGAGTTGGTATACATGGATTTGTTTATATCCTCTAGAGTTTCTATCCTAAATGGTAAGAACTATGATTATATACTAGTAGATGTTTTTTCTAAATACACATTAGTATTCCTTATAGCTCACAAAATTGAATCTTGTTCTTATTTTTCCACGTATGAAAAATATTTTGAAAATCTTAGTAGACTTAGAATTAAGTCTTTAAGAAGTAATCATGACCGTGAGATTGAACATTAGGATTTAGAATATCTATTCTCTCTACATGGATATAATCACAACATTTTTGATCCAAGGAATCTATAAGAATATAATTTATTCTAAAGGAGAAACCAAAATCTTCATAAAATTGATTGAGCCATGCTTAACGAGTATGATTTAAATATTTTTTGGGGGAGAGGATGTGAACACAAATTTCTATATTATTAGTATAATTTTAATTAGGACACTCTTAAAGAAAACCCAAATTAGTTATAGAATGGTAGAGAACAAAAATCTAATTAGTTTAGGGTTTTAGGTTGTAAAGTCTTTATACTCATTACAAAGGATAATTTAGAAAAGTTTTCATCCAAAAGTGTTGAAGGAATTTTCCTTGGATATTCAACACCCAATAAATAATACATGGTATTTAATAAAAGGAAAAAGATTGTGGAAGAATATATACATGTAAAATTCAATGATATAGATCCACATGAACCTAATACTCTTATAAAGAACCTTAAGGACAACCTTTTTAACCTGGATATCAATGCCAAATCAAGTGATAATGTTTTGAAACCAATTTTAGAAAAATCACCCAGTTCTGAGGAACTGTTTACCCTAAACCTATAAAAGAAAATTAAGTGTCAAATAATTTAATCCCTAGCGATATTAGGACTCATAATTACCACCCATTATATTCTATCTTAGGAAATCTAGATAAAGGAACTCAGACTAGAGATTCTCTTATAATTTAGGATAAACAAAAAACCTTCTTTTCATTTCTTGAACCTAAGAACATCAACGAATCAATAGATGATGTATTATGGGTAATAAAAATGTAAGAATAATTGAATCATTTTGAAAGAAATAAGTCTAGGAACTAGTTTAAAGACTTATGTACTTCCTAACTATTGGCCCTAAATGGGTGTTTAGTAATAAGGTCAATGAATTTGGTACTATAATTATAAACAAATAAAGTCCAATTTCACAATGATACAGTAAGGAGGAAGATATTGACTATGAGGAAACCTTTTCCCCACTAGATAGACTTAAAACTATTATAATTCTATTTTCCTATGCTGCACATTTGGATTTAAAAATATATCAAATGGATGTCAAAAGTGCATTTCTAAATGGTTATATATAATTTTGGATGTTTTTTTGAACAACCCTTATATTTAAAAACCCTCATTTTCTAAATCATGTATTTAAATTAGAAAAATATTTATATGGTTTAAAAAAATATCCTAGAGCTTGGTATGATAGGCTCAGATCATTTTTAATTTCTAATGTTTTTACTAAAGGAATAGATGACACTACTTTATTTATGAAAATAATTTCAAAATATTTTTTAGTTTCACAAATCTAAGTTGATGATATTATATTTAGATCACCCAAAAACTCTTTGTGTTTTGATTTTTTAAAAATGATGCAAAATAAATTTGAAATTAGTTTGATGTGTGAGTTAAAAATCATCCATGGTTTTCAAAATTTTCAATATAAGAAGGATTTAATTTAAATAAAATCAAGTACACTAAGGATATTTTATAATTTTTTTGTATAGATAGTACTAAAGGTAGTGATAAAACCATGAGTACAAGCTATAAAATGGATCTTGATGAAGCTAGGAAACCAATTGGTCAAACCACTTATAGATGTATTATTGGATGTTCACTATACTTAACTGCTAGCTGACCTGATATTATGTTTAATGTGTGTATGTGTGATAACTTTTAATAAAATTATAAATAATCACATTAACATTATGTGAAAATAATTTTTAAATATCTAAAAAATACAACCAATTTAGGACTATTTTATTCTATAGGATAAGAATTTGATATAGAGAGTTATTTAGATGTATATTTTAGTGGCTGTAAGTAATACAAAAAAATAACCTATGGAACATGTCACTTTTTGGGAAAGTCTCTAGTTTATTGGTGCCATAAAAAACATAACTCTGTTGCATTATCTATTTCTGAAATTTAGTACATAGCTACAAGTAGTTATTGTTCACAAATTATATGGATAAAACAAACATTATTAGACCATGGATATCATTTTCATAACATCCATATAGACTATGATAATATAAGTGCAATAAATATCTCTTATAATCATATATCACATTCAAGGATAAAATATATTGATATAAGATATAACTTTTTGATAGATCATTTTCAAAAAGGCAATTTAACTCTTGAATTCATTATCACTAAACATCAAATTGTTGATATATTTTCAAATACTTTGAATGATGAGAGAATCAATTATATCAGACATGAATTAATTATAATAAAATATGTCTAATTATTTCTATTTAATTTTAACCATTATAGTTATTTAAATTTTTATTTTAAATGCTTAATTCTTGTTTAGTAATCTTTTTCTTAAATATTACTGTGAAATTTATTTCACAAGGTTAGTTAAGAAACCATGAGTTTTTTGTTTACATGGTCAGTATACCTACCATGAACAACTGGTTATACAACCACTATACCTAATATGTAAATCCAACTCATACGGTCACTATACCTACTGTGGAATCTCAATCACATAGTCAATATATTTATTATGTGATGATACTTGTACGGTTAGTAAACCTACTTTTCCATCTAATATATCATGATCACATGGTTATATACCTTCAATTTCTATTTTTTACATAGAATTTTTAGTAAAGTCATTTTGGTAGGAATTTCTTAAAATTTATTATTATTTTATCCCTAAATGATTTAATTTTTAAATTCAAATTATAAGATTAATCAATACATGTGTTTCCCCCATAAAAATCATATTATTCTTTTCTATGCCTCAACTAGTACCTAAATCCTCTTTTATGATACCTATCTTCAACTCGAACCTTCCAGCCTCATACCTTTCATGTGAGTTCGAACCTTCTAAGTTCAAATCGAAACATGAAAATTCCAAGGATGAAGTACATTGCTGATGATGCACCCCTACCGAATATCCTCTTTTAAATAAATCAAATAAATGAAAAGATAACTCTAGCACTATAGATAAGACATGGAATCCAATTCTAGTAGATCATTCGGTTTCTATAGAGAAAGAAGTCAATACTCAATGGATGCTATCGAGAAAATCCTTAGTCTAGAAGGATATTCAAAGTCAAATATGGGATGACTGGTTCAAGAAGAATAATAATAATTTTTATCCAAATCTTGAAAAGGAATTTTATGTGTTTATGGAATTTATCCTTGGAGAGAAAAGATATTTGATCAGGAAAGTCATAAATGGGTCAGTTCTAGAATTTTCTTCAAAGTATTTGTTGAAAATTTTGAAAGTGCCACACAAGGGTGAGTATGAGGATTATTAAAGTCACCATCTAATAAAAATTTCTTATTTTGAGTTTCAAAGTGATCTGGAAGAGCTTACTAGAAATGAAACCCCCATATGGCAAACTATTGTAGAGATAAATGGTGAATATAGGTTATTATTAAATTTCATAAAACACCTGATCTGTCATTGAAAAGGTGACTTTAGTATCCGGAGGCACCTGAATATATTCTTTCTATTTAAAAAAAATTGGATTCATATTAGTTTGGATTTATATGCAACAAGGAATATGAATGATTTATGTATGCCTTATTCAAACTTCAGTTCCTTGCCTAATGTAAAGATTATATCATCCTTGTTGGAGTCTAAAGGTTTAATATTAGAGGAGGAGGATAAAATGGAATCTTCAGATGGTTTATTCCCATATGAAATAATTTTTGGGCACATGAGAGTTAACTAGAATCCCTAGAAGAAATAATGGGTGGTTGACCAAGAAAAAATTTATATGAAATTTGAACCTATTAAATACCCTATTAGTCTAAAGGATCTAGTGGATCCAGGGCCTGAACAAGATGAAGTTTCTATTTACTTTGATCATCAAGTATATGTTGGTGTGAAAGTGATATAAGATGAGATATTTCAAGAAGAAGAAGGTGATGAAGAAGATGAGATGGTTGATCTTGATGGGGAATCCAGGTAATATCATGAATATGATAGGAGAACCTATCCTATAATATCTTTTTGACCTCTTGACTCCCCTTTACCGTTAACATAACATGAGGAAGAGATAAATTCTGAGGACTTTGCTGATACTGAGGAATCTATCAATGATTATAAGTTAGAATGGTATGATTCTGTTGACTCTTATAAATATGAAATTGGATCTGATGGATCTTTAATAATAGGAAGTACTCTTAGATAGCCTATAATAAAAGCACCTACTAAGGGGATAAGTCCCCATGATATATTATAGGCTTAGACTACCTAGAGTCCGATGAGGATGATTAAAATGGGGTATTCCACCTAGATATTATGGAACTACCATCCCTTATTTTCAGAGAGTTTTAGAGATATATTTAATTGCTGAAATAGATTCTCAATAAAGTCTTAAGGTATCTCATTTGAGGCCCTCAATTGACCAAGATTTTTAATATATTTTTGGCCCTACTCCCACCAAGGTTAGTGAGGAAGCTGAGAAAGGTAGTTCTCATGGTAACGATGTTGAAGATACTGAGTATGCTACTCACAAAGATAATGTTGATGCTAGTGATAGAGTTTAAGATCAGGTTGAAAGAGAAGGGTCAGTAAAGGTTGTATCTGAGTTATATCATTAACATTAGGTTTATGATCCATCTAATTCTATTCCTTATAAAAACTATATTACAAATGGTGATTTTAATGAGTTCAAATCATTCCTGATGGGTGTATTCAAGGAAGTGTTTCTTAGTTTTGTAAATTATTTTAATCCAAATTGATAAAAAAAATATCAACAGTACAATGATTTTGATTATTGTGCATATTCATCCTAAATTTTATTTGATAACAGAATTTATGCAGGATAAGATTGAATGTTTAAAAGAACAAATAATTTCTTTATAGGTGGATCTCTCTGATATGATGCTTTAGATAAACCATAAGTATTTATGTTTAGTCTTCCAAGATTTTACATCTGCTACTTCTACACCTATTCCTTCTCCTTCTCATCCTATTTGAAATGATCATTTTGGGATATGCCTAAAACTGAGGGGGGGGGAGGGGTGAATATATGATGGGGACTTTTTAATCCAATCAAAACTCTTTATCGCTTTTCCACTTTTACCTATTAGAATCATGATTCTCCCATTCTCATTTTCATATCTCATGGAAATATATGAAAGCATGTAAATATGACACATGATATTCTTACAAGGTTCACTACTCAATAAGAGTAGCTAGTCTTTGGCATGACATGAAAATGATCCAACCACAAAACCTCGAGGAATTGATCCTTTTAATTTAGTTACAATAAGTAGGAAACACCCTTTCACTTTCAATTCACTATAGTCAATTAGAAGTTCATGCTTTACACCAATTGAATAGATCTTTATACTACCTCTCAAGATAGTCTTCAACTTTTTGATAAGGTTCTTTATAACACCAAGAAAGTCTTCCACCTATTGAGACATGTTGGATTTCATAGTTTTGATTTGATCTTCAACAAACTTCCTCTTCTTTACTTGATTAGTTTATTAACAATAGACAAGAAACCTTACTCTTCTTGACAACAACACATTAAAAGCTGAACTTCTTCTTCTATTAGTCCAAATAATATAGATGTATTGTGGATTGATAAACTGAATTCACCTTGAACCAAATGAAAATCAACTAAATATATATTGGATAATTAGTTATTGTTCTATTTTTGATCTTTTAGAAAAAAAATATGGAATTGTGTATGGTAGTGCCTTGATCTCTTTCTTCTTCAGTGAAAAACCAACTACCATAAATCATCTTCTTCTTCTTGCTAGAATCACAAACTTCCTATTTGATTATTTAAACACCAAATATTAACTTAACACATCATAATCACAAATAATATTTCTTATTTCATAAAAATATCAAATATTAATTTGTATCAGTTATTCTATATTCTTTTTAGTGAAATAGATATTTGTTTAACTAGATTTCAACTGTACTTTCAAGGATTATGTCACGCATATTAAAGTCATTATCTTCTTGAATTAAATTTTTTTATTTCAAATTAACTGTATGTGATTTGAATAAACCTTAGAACATATATTTTTTATTTATAATTTTATTTTTTTTCTTATTAATTCTATTTTCACCCTATGAATTCATGTAAACATAAACACATACACATTGTTTACTTCATAAAACAAGTTCACACATTGCCTCAGTTTTTTCCTATTCATATGCATGCGATATTCTTCTTTACTTTGGTGAAACCACGAATAAAGAGTTATGTGCTTATGATTTTATTCATGCAAACCCGAATGGGTATATATCACTGATCAAATTATTCATGTACACTAGAAAAACCCTTCATGCAAGTGTGATCTTAAGTGAGTGCTCATTCTTTTCCTTTTCATAGATAAAAAATATTTGTGAGATAAATTAATCCTATGCGTGTCTAAGTATCTTCATGTAAGTAGAGAGCTTTGTGGAACTATTTCTTCATGAGGCACAATGGGAGTACTTGACCCAAGTACTGGCTCGTGATATTAGTTGTCTTCACGAAGCACGATAAGGGTGAATTCACACATATATGAATATAGAGATTTGTATTTGTTTTCAATGCTATAAAGGCCCGAGGGGTCACACTTTTTGGATGACTAGATGAAGACTGAGTTTGACTTAGATAGATGCTCTAAAACCACTTTAGAGTTAATTATTTTTCGTATGGGTATTCACAAATTATTACATATGATGTAATACAAGTTTAAGTAAATTATAGATTTCCATAAGTGTTTTGGAAGATATTTAAAAGAGTTTTGGATATGATTTCACAAATTATTATATATGATGCAATATAAAGAGAAATGACACAAATAATTTTATGATTTAGTGTAAGTGGGAGATTCATGAGAATATTTTCATGAAAATTATGATTTTCATGCACATTCGAGTATATTTTTTTATGAAATATGCGATTGAATCAAAATGATAAATAGTTATCATTTTGTGTTTCACCCACATAATCTATCATTAAATGAAATAATTTGATGATATCATATCCTGGAGTATGAACATTCCCACATGTATGAAATTTGATTTAGATCATCCCATGGACACACTACAAAGGTGGGATGATTTTGTTTTTTACTCTGGTGATCTTCACCAAACTCACCAGACAAAGATCAATAGTTTGGTGTGTCTCTTCGGTGTAAGGTACACATATTTACAGTGTTCTTAATTATTATTATTTACCACAAGTTTCATATTATCTTTCATAGAGATCATTGGAAATAGGGTTTTAAATCATTTCCAAATTTTCTAATAATTGTTATTAGACTCTTACATAATCCTTCAGCAGGAAACAACTGGTTCTGATGATGTTTCACTTTGAAATTAAGAACAAGGGACATCTCAGGTTTAGAAAAGATACATGTAGTTTATGGGAGTCCTCAGTTAAAGGAAGATATAAGGATAAGTACTATAAAGATTCTTTATATTGTAGCTTCTTCTAAAGAGCTATCTAGAACCCCTAGCCCCACTATTTTTCCATAAAATCTATATTTGTGAATAATAAGAATGGTTTGAGAATTATTATAACTTGGATACTTGTTCAGAATCAGAAAGATTATCATAGTCCTAAGGATCATGAGATCTCACCATAGTTTGAGAAGCACTTAGAATAACCTCATAGGGGGAAGGTTTATAGGGGTATTCCATTAGGTAATTCCTCTCCCTTTTAGGAACAAATTAACTCAAACTAGTAATTGGATATGATATAAGGGCTACAAGATAACATTGAAAACGAGAGATAGGTTACCCATGCAAGATTTTATTTTTGAGATACACTTACTAAAGGTATTTAGGTAGAATATTGTGGCAATTCTTATGATGTGATTGGCTATGAATTGGTTTCATAGGAGGTTTTTGATCATAAATTATGGAAGGAGTATAAGCTAGTATCTACAAGATCATACAAAGGTAAAATGAATTTGGAATTTTCTACACATGTGAGAATCAAATAAAGGAAGGGTTACCTTTTCATTGGATCTAGGATGATTCCTAATTTGGTATAACATAATGATGATTATATGAGTAAGATATTATTATATCATCATAAACTACAAAAATTTAGTAGATCTAGTGATTGTAAAGGCTAGGATTTTCAATCCATATGATGTTATAGGTCAACATACTTATAATTCAATTTCATTAGTTTCTTCATAATTTTTACAAAGTAGACCAAAATCCTTGTTTATTAAAACATAAATGTATAATATAGTGATAGAGATACTAAATTTTATATATCCAAGTTTCTAATGTCTTCAAATCATATAAAATCCTTGATTGTTGTTCCAACTAGAAATGAGGCAGTAACCTTTGAAACTCCAATTGTTCCTATTGCTTCCAATGTGCAATAGATTAAAGGAGTTCTTAATATCATGGATTATGAAGTTGGAAAACCATGAAATATAGATTATCTTAATTATATATTAGTCAAGATGATACATCCAAATATATATCTTAATAATTATATACAGCGAGATAAGAATCACCTTGTGGCTGATTGAAAAAGTGATACTTTGACCAGTGAACCTCTAAAAAGGGTCAATTTCTATGATAAAGATAATCATGGTCTTTTTTTATCAATTATAAGTTATGTTAAAAGTAAGGAGTCTATATGTAATTATTTTTACATTATTGATTTCAGTTGATATATCTGTTGATTGAGAAAATTATTTAGAGTACGTTGAGAAACATAGTAAGAATATTAATACTAAAATTATGAATAAGGATGCAACACATGATTTTGCAACTTCCCCATTATATATTGTGCCTCATTGTATAATTTTCTTAATATAAAAGGAATCATCGGATGAAAATAAACCTCAAAATAGCCAAAATCTTGAGATGATGATAACACCTATATGGTCGGGGAAACTATGTATCATTTTATAATATAGGTAATAGATCTCAAACTAAGAAAATTTTGATGTATTGATTGTATTGGAATTTTTTTCTCTTTTTACCATTTGGGTTGGGCTTGGTTCTCTTTTCTCCTTTGTATTTTTTATTATGATGTGGTTACAATTTCTTGTCACTTGCTGAACATGTCTCCCTTTTGTACACTCTCTTTTTTGTTTATATGAAAATGGATCTCTGATCCTAACCTATTTTGATAGTTTTTGATAGTTTTTACCACATTTTCCTTAATGTTTATTTTTTAATTTTAATCCAATTAATTTTGTTTTCGGTTTTCACTGTAGTCAATAGGACATCACCTTTATTGTGATGAAATAATAAATATCAAATGATTTTTTACAATTAGTTTTCATACTTTTACTCTTGATTGGAAAGGTAATTTTCACCTCCCAATTGTATAGGCCTTTTATATAATTTATAGTTTTGAAATAATGCTTTAGTTTGTTATTTTTTTGTTTGGTTAGTGAACTTATTGTTGTTGTACATTGATTTTTATCTATTCCACTCACTTAAAAACTAGGATTAGTGTGATGATTGATAAAATAATAAAAATTTGTGTTGAAATTAGCTCCTCCTTGAGCCCTGTGTTTGGAGTTAAATAGTATAACTATATATATATATATATATATTTTATATTAGACCTATTGTATTGGTTTTCAACTTGGATTTCTGGTCCTTTATCCCCTTCTCTAGTTTTTATATAGTTTTTTTAAATTGAAATGTAATCACTCTTGTATAATTTGAAGATAAGGGATATGGGTGTCTGGTTATTCCCATATTGGATATACGGTCAATGTTTTATATATTCCAATTTCTTTCTTTGAATTAATTATAATGTCTTTTATTCTTTCATAGATTTATAAATATCTAAGCTATCAAACAGGAAATCCCAATTATAGGGGTTGTGACCCTTGTCAATCTCTATTTGATTAATGTGTATGTTTTTGAATATGTTTTGTTTTTCTAATTATTTATTCTATTAGTTATTTTTATAATTTTACATTAGTATTCTATTCAATTTTTATATTGTATTAAATTTTGAAAAAAATAAATGACTCCTTTTAAGAAGAATATGCGTATCATAATACTTTTCAATTTTTGATTTTTTAGATACACCAATATTTTTTTTAATAGTTACATATTTATATTGATATATATTTTCAATTAAATTTTTAGTAATTTTAATTTACCCTCCAATCGTTTGAATTTGGTAATAATGGAAACATATACACACTCAAATATTACATTATTGGATGTTTTATACAATTGAGATTTGAGAGCATAATTCTGATGGGGACATGAAGTCTCAGAGTCATATGTTACTAGTTTCTTAATGGGTTTCACCATTTGAGGTGTTGAAACATTAATACACATGAAAAAGGTATATTTCAATGATCATGAATTGTGTGAGTTTGAGGGAGTATGGTCTCTTGATTTAGTGATTTTATTTTTAGATATTATCATTATTGAATATTTATAATGTACTGGGTTTCAGGTCATGGATAAAAGGTTCTATCTTTCTCAGCTGTCCAACTCCTCATTATCTTTCCCTGAACAAATTTCTTCACTCTCAGGAAAATGGTAATCATAACTGCAATGGTTTTTATCTTGGTAAATATTAGATCCACTACTATCTCAGTAAATTCCATTACCACTTAAACCCTCTCTATAATCTATAGTTGAGATGAAATTTTCAAGAATATAAGTCATGTTATAAGTTTTAAATCAGGTAATTTTGTAATTTTTTTATTGGTACTTGGTTATATCACTCAACTTTGATGTCTTCTTATTTTTTTTTTGGAAATTGTCTCTGTTTTTATAGTAATGATAATTTTTTTTCATGTCTGGGGATTCATTTATAGAAAAAATTTACAAATATTTAATGATGGGGTTGTAAGTTAAAATTTTAATGATTTTCATGAGATTAATGGTTTTATTTTTATTAATTTATTATTTTGAGAAGTGTTGTTATATATAATGTTGTAATTGAATTTTTAGTTGCTACATTATTTACTTTTTTGTTTGTATTTTTGAATGATCCCTTTACTTTCCTCATGTTATAAGTTGGTGTTTGATATTTATGTTGTGTGGTATTTTATTGAGTATATCTTTATAGAGAACTAAATATAGTGTATTTTATTATTTTGAGTAAATTTCGGTGAATGAATGGGGTAGTGACTAATGATGGAGAAGTTTCCTATACACTAGCTTCTAAAGTGGGAAGGAAACATCAAAATAGAAGGTGATCTGGTTGAGTGAAGAGTTTTACATTTCAATTTTTTTTACCTTGATTAGTAAGGTTTTATTCTTATTTTTTTATTATATTATCTTTTTTGAAATTATTTTATTTGTGTTCAAGAAAAGATAAAGATAAACACTGATGAGTTTTGTTTTCTCAAGGATTGAAACAAATTACTCGCTATTTTTTATTCTTTTTTCTTGAAACCATTTTCTGAAACCACATAAAATACTTATGTTTATTTATAGATGAGTAATTCAACCAAAAAATCTATAATTTTGGTTTTTCCAAACTCAGTGCTTCGAACTATCCTCTCATAAATCAAGATGTCTTTTATTTTTCCCAATATCTTATATTAATACCATTTATTTTCTAAGAAATTATATAATGTTTTAGTTGTTTATTATTAGTTATTATTTATAAATTTTCAAGTGTGAAGTGGAGTCTTATTTTTAGCAATCAGTCAAGGTGATTAGGTTGGAAGGAATGAGTACTATTTCTTTCACTTATTCATGTTTTGTTGGACAAAAATTCTGATTTATTTCATAAAATTTTGTTTTGTAAATGTTTAGTTGCATTTAATTGCATTTTTTATGTTTATGTGGTTCATGAATCAAAATTAAGTTCCTTTTATAGTATAAAAATTACTCTACTTGTCAAAAAATTCTGATTTTTTGGGGTTTCACCTCAAATAAATTTGATAGTCGTGTTTATGATATCAGTTGTTTGGGTTTTTTTGTTCTATCTTTGAATAGAATTTATTGTAAAATTATGATTATAAAACCAATAAAGTATATAAATCTAAAAATAAGATGATTTTTTTTTCAAATTATGATGAAACTCTATCTGGTTCTCATTTTCTAATGAAAAATATGGTTAACTTAATGTTAAACTACTCATCATTTACAACTAGTTTTAAACAGGTTGGTTTATTGTAAAACTAATTTATTGAATATAAAGTTTATTTTCAGATGAAAAAACTAGTTTCACTAAATGAGTACAAAGAAAGTTATTATCAAAATAATATAAAAAGTTTGGTATTTTATTAAATAATATCACAATATTTTTACCATTTTCTATAAAATAATTATTTTTTTGGTATCTATTTCTATCTACAACTAAATCATAAATATGAAATGTTTTAATTTGGAATCATGATGGGATCAAAAGTTTGATCTTCTATTGTGATCCTTTAAATCTTTCATCATGTTCCTAATTTAATTTTATGGTATTTAGTTTGAAGATATTATTTGGTATACTAGAATAATTAGTGAAAAATAATTGGAAATGACCCTTTTCTTACAAAATAGTTGAATATACATCTATTTTGTATTTTTTTTAGGTTTTTCAAAAACAAGTAAAAAAGAAATGATATTCTTAAACATGTCTGAATTGAATATTCAAATATCTCATTTAATGGCATATTTTATTTTATTGGCATTTACCCCACTACTATTTAATTTTATAGACATGTTTTTATTACATCTAGTGTGAGATTGAGGATAAACTACTTCTATCCACAAGTGCATGAAAGGGTACCTGCTTATATAAGTTGTGATGAGTAGCTACTTCTGGACACCTGCATCAGAAATTGGGGATGACCTACTTCATGCGACCAATGTGAGCTAATATAAGTGATATCCATAATTGTGTCCATGCCATGACTAAGTGGGTAAACTAAATGTGTGGACCACATCACTAGTGTGAACTAAAATTGTGATAGATTATTTTTGATAGAAGCAAATTGCGAATGAAGTTGGATGGAGGTTTATGTATCTTAGAGTTTAAATATTTATAAACATGTTTGTAACATGTTTCTTAGAGGTTTATTTATTTTATTAGATTATGATCATGTTTTAAAATTATTTTTGAATATGTTTTTTCAAATAAAGTATTAGTTTGGTGGAGTTTCATATAAGATAATTTTATAATTATCATATAATAAATATCATAAATATATTATATGTGATTAGATTAATATATATAATATAAAATTTTAGCTAAAAATATTGGAAAACCCACACACGATATTTTATTTAAAATATAATTTAAAAACACATATTATTTCTTGTAATTTCTTATAAATATTGATAATAATATTATAAATACCTAATTATATTTTATGAATCCGTTGTTGAACATTTTTACAAACATATATATTATCTATTTGTATTATTATAATTGAAAAAAACTAAATTATTTATCAAAAAAACATTTAGTGATATTGTTTTTACCAAAAGAAAATGTACATTTACCAATATATATGCCAATGTTAGAAAACGTTAAATATTTCGTAGTAGTGTCAACATATTTTGGAGAAATACCTAGAGGATATCTATCTTTAGGTAGATTGAATAAATATCCAACATTGACATAAAGAACAAGTTTTGATTCTAAATTTTCTAACAAGTAATAATTTATACCATCTAAATCTCATAGAGTAGGGAAGATAATATTACCTTATATAAAATTAATTATAATCAGACATAAAATTATTTTCTAGGTATATATGCACGTGAACATATATATCCTTTAGGGATAAATAAAATTTTCATTTATATTTAATTCCCTTTTCAAAAATATTTTCTTTATCATCTCTTAATTCATGAAATAAATCACTAATAGAATAAATAGATTTAATTTTTGATTAAGGGTATTTTTCATAAATATGTAAGATCATTCCAAAATTTATGATTTCTTTTTAGATTTATGATTTTAAAAAACATGGAAATTACATATAATTTAAGGATCAAATAATTCATTTATTTTAAAAACTCTTTGGGAGTTTTGATGTTTTTAAAAATATATCAATAACATGATGAGTAAATACATTTATTTATACAAATCATGGGATGAAAAAATAAATTCTATATTTTTCCTCTTATGAATTCTTATATCATATATCTTTTATTTAGTTCAACCCATGAATTAATTTCTACAATTGTGTGAAATATTAATAATTTTGAATATTCCTTAGGAATTTTGAACCCTTTAAGGATTCATATATGTTTTAATCAATGTTACCATATAGATAAACAATGAAAATATCAATTGGAAATAATACAAGTATCAATATCCAAATTTATAAAGAATACAATTTATTATAATAAGTTAATATATATTCAATAGTCTTAGAAGTTTGGATAATATATCTAAAAATTTATGCAAAAAATATCACAGATTTTTTTAATCCTTTAGGAAAATTATTTTTTGTTGAAATATTTCAAAATTAATTTCAATCGATGAGTTTTGAAATCACTTAAAAATTCAAATATATCATCAATAAAATTTACTGATATCTCATGGATTATCTGGTTTCAGTTCCACTTTAGGGAAAATATCTAAAAATATATATATATTTATTGATATATTAATTTTCATCTTCAAGGGTAAATATATTTATTAATTTCCACCCATGAAGAAAAATGATTCTAGACAATCAGTTCAACCACAATTCTAGTGTGTATAATTAGACTATTAATTTTCAACACTATAAAACTAACTTATTCTTTTATGTGTTGTGATAATCTTATCAATGATTCTGTTTAACCATTTTATATATGGTATATTATTCACAATATTTATTTTAATCAACATGAATTGCATGAAATGTATACTCATTGAAAAATAATAATCCATGTGACCATTTAATATATGCATCTTTCATAAAATATAACTATGGTTCACATGGTAGTTGTTTGGACCCATATATATATTTCATAATTGATACTTTATATGAATAATTCAAATATAGTTGGAGATAATATAAATAATTTACATTAATAATTATAAACTCATGGTAAATCATCATATAGAGGTAATTAATAATAAAATAATGATAATGAATAATTCTATTTTAAGTGATAATTTAGTAGACATGCATTCATTAAATAAATTCACATTCTACACCTAATCGATGTATACTATTATGTCAACAAATTGATTCTCATGTATACTTGTATCAATATTTTTCATTATAATTGATCTCAGATTACCTAAATGATCATTTCATGTTTTTAATGTTTTAGGATTAATAAAATTATGCTTTACCATAATCGAATCAATTATAAAAAATAGAATCTTAAAAAAAAATTTAGAATCAAATTTTGACTATAATGAATGATTTATATATATATAGGCATTTGTTACCTCCTTTATCTGATGTCTCTATATAATTTTCATTTTTAAGAATATCATTAATTTTAGATATATTTCATCAAGACTTTTGATATAAGACAACATTATTTGTTACAAAATTTATACCAACATGAAAGAATATTTTATCTCTTCTAAAAACAATGATTAATTTTCACTACAGAACAATGTATATACATGAGAATATTGAAGCATTTAATTGAAAAAATATTTATAACACGCATGCTTCAAGATAGGAATTTTTAAGATCTTTTGGATATTTCATTTTTTTCGTAAAAGTTGGTTCCCTAGACCCAACTTGAAAAGTAATTTTGAATTACTAAATCATGTATATAGATATTTATGAATGATGTATATTTAGAATAATAGTTTTGAAACTTCTATATCTACTATTTACATGATAATATCCATAGATTATTTTTGTATCAATAGGTTATAGTCATTCCCATCTATAATGATAACCTTGAGATACTATAACATTAATATTAAAAAGATGACATGTGGTCTAGATACATCATATTGAATTGACATATATGATGACTGACTATCAGGTGTCAGAGGCTTATAAGTATTAAGGATTCCTCTCTTTAAATTTTCACTAGGTTTTCTCAAGTAGAAGAGATCTTGAGGATTGAACTGCTAATAGAAACACCCTGTGTTTCAAGTGTCATTGGATGCTACAATTTATAATCATGTGTATCGGTCTCTTGACTTGAGAATATTATAAATGTGTACAATTTTATCAATTACTTTGATTTAATATGAAAACAATAAAATTTATGTTTCAATGGTAGCTTTCATTGGGTACATCACTTATGGTATGAAATTGGTTTAATGTTTAAGAATGTTTTTTTACTTCTAAAAGGATGGGATGTCTCAGGCCCAGTTGACTAGGATATTAGTAAATTTATTAAATTCATATATATAATGATTAAAAGAATGTATATCTAGTAAGTTCATGAATAAATAAATAAATAAATGATGATGATACAATGTGTGCTTCTTTATTTATGATATATCATGAGAAAAAAGATTATATTACATGACATGTGTTCATAGGAGGTTTTCATTGGTTTGAATAAACCTTATCTACTTAAGGGCCTTGATAAGTTTCAAGAATCATCTTCTGGTTTATGAGTATCACACATTGTTATTGGGAAAATGTCCTAGAGGTTCATACACAAAGTATATCCAGATGCTTGACTAATTCTAGAGAATTAGAGAGTAGGACATAGTGGGAACTATAGTGATGATTGAGTAATGTCCAAATTTATACAACCACAAAAGAAATAAATAAATTCAATATTATTAGAGTTCAGATTAATAACCATTGAATCTATTTATTTATTATATTCATAAGTTATTCAGTGAATATATTGATTTTTTTTAATGAATATTAAATATTTTATATTCAGTGTTTGTTAAATATTCATGGGGTGATGATCCAAGTCAATGACTTGGAATTTATCACATCACATCGTTTTATTTTTATAGGTAAGTGATAAATTACTTATGATCATTGTGACAAATTTACGAGGCTATAAGTGTTATTTTGGGTGTTAAATGAATGATTAACTTATTAAAGGTCTTAAGTGAAATTTTAATATGTTTAAACCTATGTATAAAGACTACAATTATACCAAATTCTAATGATTATATTCCCTAGAATTTGAGAGATTGTTTCCCTTCTCTCCTAAGATCTAGAGGTATAAAGGGAGGTTTAGAACACCCACATCCAAGATATCTCCCCCAGATTAAAGATATGGTGATCCTATGATTTTTTTAACATCGAAGAACTCCTTATTACTCCCTTTTAGCACATAGAACATGATGATCAATGATATTAAATATTCCATAATGTGTTTGGAAGATATATAGGGTTCTAGATTCAGTTTCTTTGAGAAAAAAGCACCAACAACAAGAGAAATGTGTTTCTGATCGAAATCAGATGCGGTGTGACTTCAATTTAATTTTTTATTTTTAATTATTATTTAATTTAAACACAATCTGTGGATGAATCCAAACTAGGGTATATTGGATTTTATCTTTCTATATAAATCCAGACTTGAAATTATTAAAACACCATTTTTCATTATTCCTCTGTGCCTTGGGTTTCTTCTTCTAGTATTAGAGATATGTTTTAATTTAATTAAGATAAATTAAAAATAAAATTTTCATTCATTCTAGAAGAGGGTGTTGTCACAATTTTACTACTATAAATAGTGAATAAATCAAAGATCATATGACCAATTCATTTTCATCCAAAGATCTAAGTTGTATTTATTAAATCCTAAAACTAATAATAAATATATATTTAGATTTATTTCACTAGGGTGGGATTATTTCATTGATGATCAGTGAAATTGAGTCAATAGAGATGGTCAAAACTCTTATAGTGTGGGATCAATCTAGTAGAGCTTCAATACTGGTGAAGTCTGACTCAATGCATAATTATTTAAAAATACATTGTAATATAAATATATATGGCTCTAATTGGGTGGAGAGAGACCCTTCCATACATAAAGGTTTTTTGGGTCCATGATTATTTCCCTTAAGCCTATTAGTAGTATTTTAAAAACATTTAATAATTTTTTTTAAAAAAGTTGAGGATGACCAAGTGGGGAGAGGCTCAGCTTCCCTTGCATGGAAGAAGGAAGCCCCCTTTTTATAGGTGTGGGGGTTAAGGCACCTTGGTCACCACACACACACACACACACACACACACACACACACACATATAAGTATTTGGGGCCCCATGCATGGGATCAAAGCCCCCCATTTTGGGGGTGTGGCCAGCAGAACCTAATGATGCTATATCCTATATTTTTTTAAAGGTGGTGCCCCATGGGGACACCTTACACCTCGATCTTGTGTAATTCATGTGGGTGTTGGCCTCTATTGACCCGATACTCCTACTAGGTCGGACTAACCCTAGAAAAGCCAGGGTGATTTCTATCTAACCCATCCATCCCTTCCAGGTATATCCTCATGGTCTGAAACCACTATAAGGGAAGGTGGGGGGGGGGGGTTAAAATTACCAGGAGGTTGAATAAATATATAAAAAATATAAAATTTATTTAGAATTTAATGGAATAATTTATTGGACTTTGTGACAAGTGTTTATGAATTAATATTATATTTTATATTTTTTTAATTCATAAAAAATACCATTAAGTTGAATTCATCCAAAATTTAATTTATTTACATGAGTTTAATGCATGTCGACTGATCATGAGCCTCATAATGACCAATTCAAGTCTAGTATTTTCTTATTTATTTATTTAATTGTTTCAATGCATGGTTTTTAGTAGTTATCTAATAAATAATGATATGTGTATCATATTTTACATCATTATATGTGTAAGGGCATACATTCCCAGATAAAACTTATTTATCTTCATTTTATATCCCCAATATCTTCTCTCATGTATACGAGTTTTTTTATAATGATGAGGATGAAAAGTGATATAGTTCATTTCGATATTTGGTGACATACCATATAGAATTTTGATGCATTGGATGGGTGAGTGCTGCAACTTGAGTCACATGCATCATGACACAAGGAGTTACCCCTAAGGTCTAGGTTGATCCATTATTTACTCAGTTGATTAACTATTAGTATCAACTCATGGTCACATTGTTTAATTTTATTTATGCATGGTTTATTATTTTATTTAGGTGTAGTTTTTATGCATGATCACATTAAATAATAATCGAGAATGTGTAGATAAAATGAACAAACACAGTGAATGTTTTTTATATATAGACCTATAAATATGTGAGTACGGTCATAAATAATAATAATTTGTAAATAGAAATGGATTACATTCAATTACAATAAAAAAACTCTAAAATAAATATTAAGTCATAACACCCTCCATCGCTTAATTTTGAACAAAACAAATTGTACAAGGCATTCAAATAGACAAATCATGGTGTTAAAAAAAACCTCTCTAACATTATGAAGATGATGGTGGTCCATAAGATAAAGAGTTGTCTTGGTAAACTCTATAATTCCCTTTAGGCCTATCATATGAAAACTTGAAGTTCCACCCATGTAACTCCATATTCCCCGATATACGGAGAAAAAGAATATTTTTACTTATATAGGTTCAGTTTCAATAAATCCAAATGGCCATTTATGACTAGTAGATTCCAGATAGAATAGTGAAAGTCTATATAGCTGAGTTAGAGGACCTCAAGGGAATCATTTTCCAAGAGATGCATTATATGGAGAGGCACTAGAACCAGATAGAGAGAGAATTTAACATGAAGGTTTTCATTTGATCATTTCTTTAAGGAGACATGGTACTGGATCTTAGGATGATAATGATACCTGATAAGAAACCACCAAAGCTATAACCCAAGAAGGAAGGACCTTATATTAGACATAATGTCTACTCTAATGATGTGTACTCTTTAATCACCATGGAAGGGAAGAATATTGCACCTCCCACAAATATGATTTTTCACAAGAAGTACTTCACATGAGCTATTGGTTTGAACACTAATACCCTAAACTAGAAGTCTAGGTCCATGTTTTAAGACCTTAAACTATATGCAGTTAGTATAAGCATTATGAACTTAAACTTATAACAATCATAGTTCTAGCTATATGAACTTATACTACAAATCCCAACATCCTTAGAACATGATGTTAAACTATAGCCTTACCTAGTGTGACAAACATAGGATACCTCATATGAAAAATTTGAGATGAATAAAACCAATCTCCTCAGTACAAGAATTTAAACTGTAGCCTTTCCCAATGTGAAAAATATATAATACCTCATATGAAAAGTATGAGATGAAATAATCCAGCGTTCTTATCACATGAAGTTTACTATCATTTTATTGTCTGTGAAAGAAATAGGATGCCTCATGTGATAAGCATGAGATGACTCCATGTCCTTATAACATGAAATTAAACTATAGACTTACCCTATATTACCAACATAGGATGACTCATGTGATAAACATGAGATGAATCCATATCCTCATCACATAATGTGAAACAAAATGATGCCACGAGACCATATCAGAGAGGGAAACACTCAACTGACATTGGTCTATTTCCACACCATGTTCCAAAACTACACATGGCCTGATTATCTATTTGTGGGATACATAGTGATTCTTAGAACTCTAATCTTTGGTTCTGATAGACAATTTCCTCTCCCAGAGTGAGGTTATCTTGGACATTAATCATTTCATTATCTATTACCCAAGGTGATAAAAATTTTAATGGGCCTCCTCATATGGTGTAATCCCCAATTACTTCCTTTGACCCATCAGTGAATCGAGATTCCCTCATGACCCAACATGAGGAAGAATGGGAAGAACAATTCATGATCCCCACACACATCATCTTGGTGCATGACATTAAACTATAATGTTACCCTATGAAATGAAAGTGGGATGTCTTGAGTAATAAATGCGGGATTTTTCATGTAACGAGAAAGAATACCTCATAAAAAAGAGTGGGATGGTACCCCTATCAATCGGTTTCCAAAGATTTGTTTTCACCGCATGACTGTAAAATTCATATACAATATTCTTACCACAAGATTTTAAATTATATGGTCTATGTCCCCATCACATGACACAAGACTACCTGATACCCCAGACCCTCACCTGAGATGGCACCACCCACCCAACATTGGTATCCTACCAAACCATGTTTCAAAACTATGTAGGACCTGATTCCCAGATCCACGAGATACAAAGAGATGACCAGATCATATATTCTGTTATCAACCCCACCACCAACTCATTCTGGGGTCCTTCCCCTTAAATTATGACTTAATCCTTACCCACCAGTATGATCATCCAGTATATTCATGCATGTGGTGGAATATCTCTCAGAGAATTTAACATCCCATGATATATTCCCTACTTCTAATTTTACATTGCGTCACCTTCAATTTGGATCCTCATCATCCTAACGATCTAAGAAATCCTCCCCAATGGAAATGGTTCCTTGCCACACTGGACCACCTACCATACTAGGTATGTTCCTCAAAGGTTATTCAAAGAAATTTTGTGGATCCTCTATTTTAAATATGGTCAATGATTGATCCAAAATCTATCCTCCCCATTCATGACTGATATGTTTGAGATAATTGTGTTTTGAACATGGATAATAGTTGTTCCCTACCCACTAGTAAGCCCTTTTCTAGTGATCCAATCATGAAAGACAAAAATTTTCCACTGTACTACCTCACAATATCTTGGAAGGATTTCTAACACCTCTGGTGTCCTTCTCATATGAGTTCATGCATGATGACCAATAATTCAGAATCATTGTGAGATTTCCAAGCTAGATTTCTACCCCCTTGACGCCCCTCAATATAAAGATAAATTTCCTCCACTCCTTGTTTCTCACAATGAGAATATCTAAAGTGGAGTTATGATCCATGTAACCTCTCCCTAACTTTGATAGAGGTATTCAGGTGTTCTAAAATAGAATTCCCTTATTTTGGGTCCAAGAATCACAATCTTAAAATGTGTGTGAATTATCTTAAAGATGTCTCATGCGTTATAGGGAAACCATTATCCCTCCCTTCATGATGAGTTTATAATATTTTTTATCTCATGGAATTCCCAGGAAACACTTCCCCTACCTCAAGTCCAAGCATTATAACCTTAACCTATTTGGAACCCCTGGTCCCAGAGTTATGAACTTAAACTATTTGAAAATCCTGGTCCAACCATTATAACCTTAAACTATTTTCAAACCCTAGTAGAAGAATTATGACCTTAAAAAATTTTAAAATCCTGATCTAAGCTATATAAACTTAATCTACCAACTCTGATCTGAATAGCATGACCTTAAACTACCTCAACCAAGAGGCACATACATCTGTCAAGTTGAAAACCCATAGGGGAAACCTGAAAAAATGTTGGACTCACACTCTTTAGGTCTCTCTTATAGATTGGAAAAAAATGAGGGTGTAAATAAAAGGTACAAAGCCATTAGGACCCACCATGGGCCTTGAAAAAAACCTAGATGTGCTTGCTGGATCCACTGGTTCAGGAAATATTTAGGTCCAAACCTTAACTCTTTTCCCCATTCATGTTAGTTTGTATGTCATAGTCACAATACATTAAACTATTTTATGCATATCCAGACCATATGACATTAAACTATGATGAATCTTGGTTAAATCTATTTAAACTTAAATTAAAACAATATTTTCCTCAATGTATGACATTAAACTATACATTCAATGTCTTTTCCACAAGATGTTAAAGTACATGCCTTCCGTCCTCATTGAATAATATAAAACTACAAATCACCATAGGACCTCACCTATTAACTTCTTTTCCCCTTTCGATGACGGGAACCTACCACACCATTTAATTTCCTTTTTAGTTTCTTAGAATTCCAGATAACTCTCCCCTTGGAAGATGAGTCTGGACTTCATTTATAATGATATGCCCACCCGATGTACTGAAAACCATGATAGAATAATATTCAGATTATTTAGCTCTATTCAAAAATTCTCTCAGTTGATCCCCATGCCTCATGTCTTCCTTGATTTATACAACCACTATCATCCATGTCTGAATGGGACCCCCTAATGATAATAGGTTCTTGGACATAGTTGTTCTCTCACCATATTGGGAACATGATCTAGAATACATTAGATGAAATCCTGATAGGTCCCATGGTTCGAACATAGTCAATTGATAACCCTAATTTTTTTCACCAATATTTGACATAATGATAGTGGGATATGTGTTTCAAACACAGTTAGTAGTCATATTTTATTATACTTTTACTCTTTATGTTCCAATTCCTAGATGTCTCAATTCACATCCTTTATTTTCCCTAGTTCGGGTAGAATTCAATGTCTCACAAAATATTCTATTCAGGAACCCACACATGTTGAGAAAAAAGGTTAACTGTGCAAAGAGTCCCACTCTCTAACCAAATATTTCTTAGTCAGGATTACCCTGATGGGAAATGAACAATTCATACCCTTAGTGTTCAGTCCCTATATGTGTCTCTCATATGAGTGAGAAATATCCTATTTTTCCCTTGTTTCCCACATCAAGAATGACTCATTTGGCCTTAGGTATTAATTTTTTATTGTATCTTTAATGTAATATAGATATAGAAAAAAATACAAATATGTAAACATGAAGGAAATTAATGAAAACAACTTCAGAAGTATGAGCAGGGTCATCCACATGCTGGGGACTCTCCTCTACTTCAACCAAGGGAAATCCCATTAAGTTTTGTATTAGAGAAAGGATTGATCTGACATGACTAACTATTTTCAGGTAGCCTCTATGGTCTATTTCTACTTAGACAACCCATCCTCTTCATTCTTAGAAGCTGGGGAAACTTCATTTTCCTGAACTCACACCCGGTCCTTCATGGATCAGTAATCAGTCACCAAAGATGTTCCCCCATAGACATAGCCTTATATGACACCAAATCTACCATTAATTAGTTGATAGTATCCTCTTAAAAATTGGATACTTATTCATATTGTTGTACCTAACCCTCCATCTGAGAGAACTCCTCCTCATTTTCATGAAGTGACTTGGTTCTATCATACTTCTCCTCATACCAGTCCATATCGAGATCCTTCCATTTTACCCAAACTCATTCAAAGATAAATTTCTAGTCTGAATCATGAAGGTCATGAGATTATACACCACCAATTCATAGGATCATGAGCCAATGTCATAGGGAACCTATCTGGCTTATTAGATTGGCCCATGAAGTGTGAGTGATAATGTTCTGCACACTCCTCCATGCCTTGTTTCGAACTAATCAGTTCTCTTCATACACATCAAATCCATAGTCCTTGAAGTCTTCAGGTAGTGCAGACTCATATTCATGGAAGGATTCTAACACTTCTTCTGCATGGTATTCTATAGGTATCTCCTCATATAGGCTATGCTCCATGTCTAAAAGAAAATGTTCTTCGTATGACTCTCTGTCTGTGGCTTCATCCACCTCCACTTTAGGAACCTATGGGGCAGTGTTGACCATTATATCCTCAACCATATCTATTTAGGGAATGGTCTAAACCACCTACATTGAGACCTTGGATATAATAATAACCTCCCATGACACGCCCATGGTAGACCCGACCACTACAACTATCTCAACCATCTCTATTGGGGCCATGTTCTCGACCACCTCTTTTAAGGCCTTAGATCAAGTGTCCACCTCCTATTGAACTTATATGGTGGGTCTGACCACTATAGCCTCCTAAAATTTCACTATCATGGGAAAATACTTGAAAACCTTCATTGGGAACACAACATTAGTCATCTCAGCCTACCAATCATCTCAAGAATCACCGTCGGTGGTTGGATCCCCAACATTGTCTGCATTGCTATGAAAACAAAGAGTTAACAAGAGCTGAATTGTGAAAGGTAAAAAAATAGGATAAATGGAGAAAGAGATAATTCTTATAGGATTTTTAAATACCAGCCAATAAATCAAATAGGTTCACTAGTATCCCCCAATAGTTTCCACCATGACAACTGAAGTTTGGACACCTATGATCAAAACACCGAGGAGAGGCCCTGTGACCTACCCTTTAAGGATTGAGGCATAATCATCCTTCACTTTAGGTTCATCCTGAACCTCCCCTTCCTTAGTACTCACTGAATTATGTACAAGTAAAAATAGAATTATATTGATATATTAGAGGTTTATCAGTTCTTCAATGCATAAAAAACTAGAGAATTTACTAGATTAATGGTGGGATATCCTTCCCCAAGGGATCCCAGGTAGGCATCACTCCCCTAGGATTCCCCTTATACTAATTATTATCTCCTAGTTGAACCAATGTCCAATTGACCCACAGGAAGATCAAGAGGGGAAGGCATGCCTGGAAGCACCGTCACTTGACTGGTTAGAAGACATGTGAAACTGTGAGAGTAGACTAGGTTTTCCCACTCTATAATATATTGAATTGCCTCATCTTAGGGAGCATGGAAGATTTCCCTGACATGGACCTAACTATGGATGTTTATACACTCATCATTAATATGTATACATATCCCATGGAGAGAGGTGTGTTTTCTGTGGATTACCTAGCTCTCCCTTACATTGGAAAAAATGTCACCAGGGATATCTGAGTGGAATAGTCACTGCCCTGAAACCTAAAAATGTGCCATCTAAACCACTCTAGATGGATCACCATTCTCCCGTGGCCATTTTCATGGAAATTGTGGGGGCATGTACCTCTCTTCCTACTAAACTTGAAGGAACCGCGACCACTGAATTCCTTGCTATCAGTCCAACCTTTCCTCCTTGGAATTCCATATATGCAATAACATACCCTCACACCCATGGATACATGGCCCTTCTTCATACACCATGGGGACCCGACACCTCAACATTTCTATATGATATGCACTTTTCTAGCTAAGTGCATACTCATGGAAGATCTTGTATGCTAAATTGAACAATGGAATCTCATTACAACTTCTTCCATCTTCCCACATGAACATCCACCATATTTTCTAGAGTATTGAGGAATGATGTTCGGAATATACCCCCATGTGAACCTTTCTAGTGAGGCACTAAAGACACCAAAACTGTTAGCTAAACTGGTATGAGGTTTATATTTCAGATATTGGTTTATAATCCACCTTCAATACTAGTACCCCACCCATAAGGATAGAAGGTATGACCACTGATCCATTATCCCAATGAAATCATCTATAATTTTCATTGTTAGGAAGGGGAATGAGTGGAAGATGAAGTAGTTCAGTATCTTGATCCTCATTATCATGCCAACTAAATCCATATCTAGAGGCTTACTCCTAATGATGTTGATTATTGATAGATGAATTTTTTTTCTTGGTGAGGAAATAAGATTTGGGTACTCAAATCCACCCATGTGTGTGAAAAACCAACAATACAAGAAATGTATGGGCCCACACACAAAGAAGGGGATCTTTATTTGGATGATGCATTGCACCATCTTGTACATTTTCACCAGCACTAGTACCACCAGGTTGATATACTGGCTTATTTTCATCACCTATGCCATAACCAGTTTTCTCAAAGTCACCCCCATGTGAGCATCATGGATTGGAATCACCCACCAACATATGAGAGCCCAAACAAACCTGTAAATCTAATTGTTTAGGCCTTAGTGCTGATGTTGTATCTCCATAGGAACCATTGGATTGTCTCTAGAGTTCCCCAATATGAGTGCTCCTTGCCTCATTGGGTCACCTTCAGATATTGGAGTGAACTCCCTGGTATCCTATCCATAGGATTATTCTAAAATTAGTAAAACCACTACTTGAAAAGGATTTCCTTAATCTCTATCTTTTCCTTGCTCTCACCCTATACTAAGTGTAGTAGAGCCCTTAATATGGCTAGAATCTACTCTTGACCATCCCAAACATCCTTTATGGAGACTAATTCATCATAAATTTCCCCTAGGATGGGGATCCTTACAATCTGATAGAGATCCCAAAGATTGATTCCAACTACCCCATAGTGGAGGAAGAAGGTGTTGGTCCTAGGAAACCACCTACTAAACATCTTAGAAATGATATTCAGGTAATGATAGACATGGGACTATGAATTACACACTACTTTTTACAATACCACCCTCTTTAGATCTACCTCGAACTCATGACTAGACTGGAATATCCAGTAAGCCTATGCCCACTTATCTGTAAAATTTCTTTCCTGAAAAAGGTCCCATTCCTTGATCCAGCCCTAGAGATGGTTCACCAAACCTACCTTGAGAATTGTATCATATCAAGGTGGAAAAAATTATCACCCAATTCCTCCTTATTTATGTTGTTCAGTGGGTTCCATAGTGAGTGGGTAGTGATAAATAAATGTTTCTTCATAACATAACCCCTAGAAGCTACGTTCCACTACAACAGCCTAAACAAATTATTGAACCAGTAGGTGAGTGTATCCTGGTCAACACTAGGGATGAAAACATTATCCCTTAGCCTGAATCCACATAATAAAAATCATTTTCAAAGGGGATACACATACTTTTCTTCTATTATAAACTCTGTGAGTGTGTGATAATTTTATTCACTCTAGAATCTCTCCCTGATTATAATGTTTCCAACCATCTATGCTCATTAAGAAATAGTACCTCCAACACCTTTAGCAGTTATCTTCTAAGAACATATAAAGATTTTTGGAACTACTTCATGAATCTTGAGTCTTGAATTTTGAGTTTGTTCATGTTGATGGGTTTCACAAAAGGCTATTCAAAAAATTTTATTTTTGGAAGATTCTTTTTGCGGAGGATTCAAAAGTTTAATTAGTGGTAAGGATCAAAATCATAGAACACTCATGATGGTCTTGAGTTAGAAAAAAATAGATCAAGGGGATATCCTTCATGAAAATATCATAGTCCCACTTGGGACCCCTTCCTCTATTTTTATGTATGGGGTCATACCACTTTTCATGAAAAGGGTTTGAAAATTATAAATTTTTGGTGGGTTCCCCTCAGAATCCAACCCTCCTCTCTCATGTTGGCTCCCATTCAGGGGGATTTTTTGATATGGAAAAACACTTTCTATGAAATATATTGGAGAATACATGGTTTATTCAAAGATAATAGAGTCCAAAAGCACAAAAAATGAACCTAAGGTTTTGTGTTCATGATGGTAATAACCTTGGAAAATGGGTAGCTCCTCATAAAGGTTTCCAAGTCACTACAGAAGTTGAGGTGGTAATTCCCACACAGTGCATGTTCATTTTCAAAACTCCTTGTACCATTTAAACCTTCAGGAAATAGATTATAATGGAAATATATTTCAGGAAAAAAACCTCACCACCTTCTAAAGGAATATAAATACCTCCCTGTATCTTAAATTCTAGGGATGTATCATTTGGACTTCTAATAAAGGATCTGAATTTGCGAAACTCTGAACTTCATGAGAAAGAGAAAAGAAGGATTCCTTGAGGTAGCCATATTTCAAAAAATATCCTCCCATAGGTTATTTTTAACCTCTAACCATGGTGGAAATTCTTTTCATGAAGGTATATGAACTTTATGTTAGAAGAAATTCCTTTGTGGATCTTTGGGTGTCACATGATAACTTTCCTTTAGGAAACCGACCCCAAGGGAACTAAGACTTTACTTTGAGGCAGGGACACCCTGTTTCATGAAAGATACACCTTCGTGTATCCCATGACCTTTGTAAACCCTTCAATATTCAAAAACCCCAAGCCTTTATGAAACCCATAAAACATGCTTCTTTATGGAACCTCCTTTCAGCAAACACCCTTTTGTGAAAGTTGAATGCTCAGAGACCTTCTACCCATAAAAAGATGATTTGTTCTCAACCTGATCATTCATGAAACTGGTATCATCAACCCTTATGTTCAACTCATTTCTTTCAAGCATGGCCTAGAACATTACATTTCCTTTTTCTATTAAGAATTGACACCCTAATTTATCTTTATCATAATCATATGCACCCTAATGTCAGGATCCTTGTCTTCCTCTTCACTATGGCAGGGTTTATAACACACACTACCCATAGGAATCTATATAGAAGACATGTAAGACACAAAGGAGGAATCATGAAGGGGAACTTCCCACCTTTCCTGGTAGAGAGGTCTTATGATGGATCTTTCTCTCATACTTAGAAATGGGTCTCCATGGGTGTAGGTCCAAACATTATCTGAGTTTCATGGCATAAAAATTCCTAGCCTAATGTCTTAGTCATACGTAGTTAAACTAACCGAAAATGTCCTCAACACATGATGTAAAATTGCATCATTACCTTGTGCGATGAGCATATGATGCCCCATGTATAAATTAAATGGGATAACCCATCACCCATTATATTGTGTGAGGAACATAGGATTCCACATGTATGATGATTATGGGATGACACCTCCTTCCCCACCACGGGATGAGATGCCTATAATGGGAAGACCACATGCATAAGCCCCACACCATCCCACACCAGCATGAGATAAAAACCCCACCCCAGGGCAACCCATATGCATAATCCCACGCCATCCCTTGATATATCTCTTTCTGTGAAGCGATATTCCTTACAACATGATGTTAAAATGCATGGACCGATCTCATCACATGACCTTAAACTATGGCATTGAGCTACATGAGTTTTGACCCCTATCTCTTAATAGGGTATGTAGGATAAATCTATGATGTTCAATACTTATATTTTGATAAACCTAAGATATATCCATGAGGTTCAATATTGACACACCAACATTCCCATAAAATCTTTATGTCATCCCCTTAGAAGATGGAAACTCCAAAGTGTTATCATATTACCCATGGGAACACACTAAAATCTACCCATCTATCCTCACATAATGTTAAACCCATGACCTACCTATCCCCACAAGATGTTAAACCTATGACCTAACTATCACCAAAAGACATTAAACATGTGACCTACTTATCCCCAAAATATGTTAATATAGTGACCAACCTTTCTCCACAAGACATTAAAGCTTTGAATATATCTAGAATCTTTACCCAATAAAAAAACATGGGAATCCTGGGGTTAAAATACTTGAAAGTATTATGCCCATGGTTTCAACTACCTTGTATCCAACATGGGATGGGTTTGGTTCTATGCCTAATATTGCTCACAAATGATATTCCATCGACTTCAAAAGTGAAAGAATTTATAGGTTTCCAACATGCACAATGTCTAAAAATTCTTAAACATGCCTAATGTTTCCATCAAATACAATCACAAGTTGCTACCCTATTGAGATAGAAGCAGTGCAATTTACCAGTGTCCACCTCTAGTTGGCATTGAGAATGAGTTTCATAAACCTAAATCAAATCTATAAGGGATACCCAGACTATAAAGAAATCTCCAAGGATGAATCTATGGAAGGAGGAACCGATATTCCATCATCCCATTTTGATCAAGGATACAACATTATAAAACATAGTTGTGGAGAACGCCATCCTTTGGAAAGATATAATATGGGAAAATAAATGGAGTTTCGTTAGCGATGATGTGTTCCCCCATGGAAAGAATAAAAAATAGATATTTTGATTTCAAAATGAAATTATTTTTTTAAAATTCAAATTCTTTAAATTAGAAATTAAAATTTTAAATTAAACCTTATAATAAAAGAGTTTAACATCAATATTTACTTTTTTATTTAAAAATTTATTAATATTTTTATAATTAGTATAAATATCTAATTAATAAATATTAATAAACATGAAAAAGAATTATTCTATAATTACATGGGTTGTTACATTCTTACCCCCTTTTGAAAATATCACCCTCATAATTTTATTTACTTATTAAACAAGTGAGGATATCTTTCCCTCACATCATTTTTAGATTCCCATGTTTCTTCTTCAACCATATGGGTTTTCCATAAAACCTTAACTGCATGAATTACCACATTCTATAACAAGTGTTTTCTATATTCAATAATATAAATAGGTTATTCCTCATAAAAAATATTATCTTACAACTGAACTATTTAGGTCTCAAAACATGAGATGAATCTAACACATATTTCCTTAACAGTGAAACATGAAGTACATTGTGTACCTAGGATAAAATTATAAGAAAGGCCACTCAGTAGGAAAATGATTCAACTTTATCCAATATTTCATATGGTCCAATGAACTATGGAATTTAATTTCCCTTTTTTCCAAAATAAATAACACTTTTCTGTGGGGATACTTTGAGAAATACATGATAACCTACCTTGAAAGAAAGATATTTCCTCTGGTTATCCACAAATATTTTCTTCCTGATCCAATATATCCTCATATGTTATTGAATCAAATTCACCTTATCATCAATTTTATCTACCAACTCTGGTCCAATCAAATTCATTTCTCCTACAACAACCCTAAAAGTTGGAGTTCGACATCAATTTCTATATAATTACTTAATATGGTCCATATATATAATAGAATAAAAACTATTATTATAAGAAAACTCAACCAAATAAATATGATGATCCTATCTTCCCTGATAATCCATTGATCAAGCATAAAGAATGTATTCCAAGGTCTTAATAGTTTACTCAGGATGTCCATCAGACTCAGGATGGAAATTTGTATTGAAATTTAATTTCTCTCCCAATGACTTATGAAGTCTTTAAAAACAATTGATGTGAAAACAAGGTCATTTTCAGATACAATGGAGAGAGTAATTCCATGCAACCTGAATATCTCCTTGAGATATAGTCAAAAAAGTTGATCTAAATACCTTTTATCTAAAATGTGAAGGAAATTCTCTGATTTAGTTATTCTATCAATAATAACCCAAATCAGATTACTACATTGTGATTTCCATGGAAATACCACCACTAAATCCATTGATATATTTCCCCATTTCCACTTCGACACTAGCATGATGAATGATAAATGGGGAACTATGAGCTTCACTCAACAATTCTATCTTCACCTGGGAATTACAAGGCACACATATTCTCTTCCCAAATCTTAAAACATATCTTTTTCAATATTAAATTTAGGAAACATACCCTTATTTTCCAACTCCACCTTTTTTACAAAACATGATTCTCTTTTTAAGGTTGCTTAATTATTTCAAACAGATATGATTATACTAAAACCTAAAACAAAACATAAGAGGTACCAGCATCCAAAATTTCTAGGCCCAAATTCATTAAACCATAAAAAAATGGTCATATTCCAAACATAACATGGTAAATATAGTATTATTTTTCTGACTCAAGGCATCAACTGCTTTGTCTTCCTTTCCAACATGATAATGAATCATTCAATAATAATAATTTATTAGTTCAAGTCATCTTCTATGTATAATGTTTAATTATTTAAGAGCGAATAAATACTTTGATCTTTTGTGATAAATATACATTTCACAGTTTAATCCATATAAAAGTTGCCTCTAAAATTTTATAGTAAAAACCAAAAAACATAACTTCAAATTATGTGTAGGATAATTTGACTCATGCGTTTTTAGTTGACGTGAGGCATAATCTATTACCTTGTAATAACCCAAGAATTTAATAATTTTAATAAATGTTTATATAATGATTTGTTTTATGATTAAACAACTAAATTAAAATTTGAAACAAACTAAAATGTTTTCCTTAATTTTTTTGTATTTATAAATTAAGATATTACCGTTATTTTATTAAAGAATACATAGGTATATTAATATATTTATAGTCTTAAATAAATTTATTTTCCTAAATCAAGCTAAAATATATTTTAAAGATTTGAGTTAATGTGGTAATTTTACTTAGTATTTATTAGGGATTTCTTAGGTCATTAAAATAAAATTTAATATGAACTTTCCATATATATCCCTTTTAATAAAAGTGTATTTAAAATTAAGATAATTGTAAATGTATCTTTATTAATACTTTTCATAATCTTATGGTTTCAACATATAACTAATAATTAAATAACTTAATATATTTAGAATTTTGATAATTAAGATCTTTAATTAATTTTTAAATTGTTTTAACAAATGAAAAATGTAATTATTTGAGTAATAATATCTAATAATAAAACATAGTAATTATTAAGTGTCATATTGATTAATATTGTTAATATTTCAGTGATGAAATTTTATAAAATAAAATGATAAAAATATCAAAAAAGTGGTCAATTTAGTTTTAAAATTTATCACATAGGAATGGATTTAAAAAATTATATAAGTTGTAGATAAAATTTTAAAAAAAATATAATTTATACGAAAGTTAATTTTTACTTATTAAGTTATATTTTAGATTTTTTTTATAAAAAAATTCCAACCATGATAACTGGATCTACTAGACCATCAAACCTTTATAGGGTGCATCCTCAATCCACATGGAGGTCTATCTAAGACCATCCAAGCATGTGGAGGGGGACCAATTTATTGATATAGAGGCATTAGTTTAGCCAATACCTGACTGTGTATAGGTAAGGTGGCCCATAACCTATGTGCGTCGGTTAGGTGAGGTCCCTTGTATGCCTATGTATAAGGCCATGGGGTTTGACCCTATTAAAATATTTTCACTGGATAACCTCACTACTTAGTTTATATGGAAGCAGGTATTATCACTTTGTTTCGATATGGGATCACAAAACACGGTTACTATCACTGTTTAAAACTTCTATTATGTAACATATCGAGATTTTATAAAATATATTCATTCAAATTTATTTAAATTCTATAATATCTTGAGTTAAAAACAATTAATAGTTTAGATTAAATTATATGAAACACTAAGTTTATCTTGTATTGCATGTAACAACGAGTTTCTCTGATAACTTGTGTAACACGGAAGACCGAGTCTTACCGAACAATAATACTTTGTTGATATTATTATTTTATATAGAAGTTATAACTTGGAAATTATATTAGATAATGTGAATAATAATATCTATATTATATTTAAAATATTTTAAAAAATTATTTTACATTCATCCAATAGATTTAATAGGAATAATATAATAATAAATCAAATTTTATTATTAAAAACTATATTTTTCTAAAAAGTAGATTTACTACCTTTTAATGGAATAATTTTTTTAAAACTAAATTTTGAAACTTTAATAAATTTTATTTGAAAAAATAAAATTATTTTTTAAAATAGTAATATTTAAATTTACTTTGGGTGAATTTTGGGTATTATTCTGAGAAGTTTCATTTATTGATAACCAGTGAAAACCACTACATTTTAATTGAAAACTTCTTTTTTGTCTAATTTATTTATATAGTTAAATTATATTTTAAATTTTGTTTGAAGTATAATTAGTTAAATTATATATAAATAAAACCAATTTAAGTCAATTTATTCTATTTCACATTGAAGTTGGATATAAAAACATTTAAAACATTTAAACCTTTCTCTTTAACAACCTGTTGTCTCGCTACATCTGTAAGATTAATTTTAAATTAATTTTAGCAACTTTTTTTAATTTAATTTGGAAAAAAGATATAAATAATTGTAACTAGTATGAAATTTTTGATCTAATAAGATGAACTTAATTATTTACCAAAATTATTAGTGAAAACAGTTAAAATTAATTACATTGATTAATGTATGAACAAACTTACTTAATGATTAAACTTAGAATATAAGGTATATAAATGACCCAAAACTTTTAAAAAATCCATTTTATGGAAATAGTTTTACTATAAAAACATTAGGATATATTTTTATGAGTTATTTGGATACTATTCCATGAAAGTGACCTATATAATAAGTTAAGTAAAAATACAAAAAAAAACCTTCCTTGCCTCTAACAGTTATAAATATTTGGGGAAGGGAAGAAGATACATATGTGTGCTTATAAATATTATGTTGGAAGATAAATGAGTTATTTTTATCATTATAATTTATATTTATTTTTATAGATCATATAATTACATTAAATTCTTAAGAAACACCAACACATGGATTATTTCGTTAATAAATAAATAAAATCAATGATAATTTATTAAATGTTTTAAAATTAATAAAAATATTATAATCTTCCTAGTGTTTTTAAGTGTTAATAAATATAAAATATGGTCCATTAATGGTCCAATTTATTTTTTATATTGATCATATCTACTAATAAATAGTAAAAACCATGTTAGCACAGTTACGGTTAAAGCAATGTTTTTTCATGTTACATGCATCCCGGTTAAAATTAATTTCTAACACATATGGAATTTTTTATTTTATAATTTAGTTGTCATATTTTATAATAATTATTTCTACATTTTCTAATTATTATCACTTTCATTTTGTCTTAATGGATGAATTACATAGGTTAGAAAACTAGCCACCTAAATGAAAAACCAAAATGAAAAAAATAAGAAAACTTAAAGAGTAAGAAAAAAATGATAAAAATGATTTTATTTTTTGTGTTATGTGTGTTTTTATAGGAGATAATTCTACTTTAATATATTATTTTTCATTTTTGAAGAACATTACATAAGGGAAACCTAACAACAGTGTTTACCTTTTGGTATTTACAATAATGCCACTCTTCATCCACTATAAAAAGGCATTCACTTTTCTCCTCTCTTCATACATATCAAACCTTTTGGATCATAAAAAACCTATCCAAATAAACTCCCACCACCCATAATATGATATTATTCTTTTGGAATAACTCCAACCAAGGATGAACTTTGGTTTAAACCGAAAGGAGTTACCTAAAAAAGAGGTAATGTTATTCTACATGCATTTGCGTTTTATTTCTTTATCCACCAATTAAATACTTATTATTATTTCCCAATATATTAAAACAATTATACTCAATATAATTATATGGTTTTATGATAATTTTTTGACCTAAAACAACACTCACATAAAATGGGTAATGAAATTACCGTTTGTGTGTATAGCAGACTACCGCCTCATGAAACGATGTTGTACATTTATCCTTTACCACATCTCATGGTTGGGATTTATGATGGACAGAATATTTTTATATGAAATATTTGATATTTATAATGTCTTAATACTTATTTAATTATTTTTAATACATAACTTCATGCTTTCAATTTTATGGGAATATGATAACATCATTTATGAACATGTGGACTACCTCTTCCTTAAAGCGATGTGATTTGTTCATGATTTACATGGAATGTATTAAGGATGAGTTTTATAAATATATGTTATATACATAACATCTATATGATATTTATGACATAATTATATTTCTTTAAATATAATAAATAATTTTATGTATTACATTTTCTCACATTGAAAAAGTAATAACACCGTTCGTAGAAATATGGACAACCGCCTCCTCAAAGCCATGTGATTCCTTTTACATCACAAGAATTATATATATACATACATACATATACATATATATATATATCAGTATCTATGGTTAAATAATATGGTATTTGAGATATAATTATCATCATAGAAATATAAATTTCACTTTCTTTCTATAATGATCATTGAAAAATGGGAACGTTACTCATGCATATGTATGGCCTACCATCTCCATGATTGTAACATTGGTTAATTTTTAATAAAAATATTTTATGATTGGTTTTAAAAGTACAATTTATGTATAAATATGATAATTATTTAATTATTATTATTTATATGTTTAAATAATTACCTCTTTGACCTTATATGACCTCCCAAAGTCATTTTTAACACATAAACTGAATATAGTGAAAATATCCATCTTAAAATTAATTTATTAATTCATTGTACACAATGTTATAATAAGTTAAATGAAAGTGATAATAAACTTGAAAAATATTATCAATAAAGTGAATAATTAAAATAATTTTATTATTCCAGAAGATAAATACACACGTGATAATTCAGACTCAAGGTAAGGGAATTTGTCTCAATTACCTTTTATTGAGGCATTATTTTTGATGTTATACACCCAAATTATTTTATGAGGTGTATATACAACCCATTTGACATATCATATCTTGAATTTATTTATTTTCATGTTATTTAATGTTCTTTTAAATGTTATTCCTTCATGGGGATTATGATTCAAATGTTTCAAAGTGGTATGGTACACTTTGGAATGTTTAAAGACTATCTTCCTCAAGAATGTTCTTAATTATATTTTAATGTTATTTCCATTTATCAACATCAATGAACCTTTTTTTCACTTATATTTCACTAGGTATATTTCATATTTATATGATCCTCATTATATCTCTAGATTAATTAAGATTGTTTCAAAGATACTATTATGAGACATGTTTCTTTTATATGATTTAACTACGTTTCCAAGAGATTGACATTAAACCCATTTATTTTACTTGGGATTATTAGTCTATAAATGAATAATGATTATTTATATGAGTTTAATGATGATTTTTTTATTTAAGGAAATAAAACTTGAGAACTATATGAAATGTGTGTGCCTGATATAGCTTATATATGGGTTGACTTATATAACACTGGGTGAGCCCATAACAACTCTTACATTGGGTGGCCCAGATAGTGGTGGGTGATCCCATTATAGCTCAAAGGATGGGTGAGTCCATGATATCCCACCAATTCATTGGGTATGGAAGTTGACCGTATGGTTTTTCCATTTACAAGAGTGAAATGTTTGGACTTCAGCCATACAACTATTCAAATTAGAATGGGTTTGAAAGGGTTTAATTAATCTAATTATATAAGTCACACAATGGAGTTTTAATAGATTTCTATATGTTTTAATGATTTTATTTTAGAAAAATATGTGTTTTTTTCATGTGAAAATGTTTTATTTCATATTATTAACAAACTTTGAAGATATAGGAAAATATTATATAAATTTTCATGTTTTTACTAAACCAATGGTTTCTTTTCTTTTTATATCCTTTATTGATATTTTGTTCTCATCCTAAGTTTTTTAAATGTTTTTATAGGGTTTAATATTGGGTAAGGAAATAAATATATCAAGTTAAATGTAATATATATTTTCCATGAAAATAATTCATTATTTATTTTAAAAGTTTTATATTATGGGAAAATGGATATTGATCGGAAGTGTCCACTTTTTATTTTATGGTTTTGTTATGTATGAGTTTTGGCCTAATTATCTAAAAATATAAACATAAAATTATATTCAATGAAATAGAAATTAAAATTCTTTACTTAACTCAAGATTATGTAAGGTTTAAGGTTTCCACCTTATAGCTGTTATAAAAGGAAAGGTTTAGACAACTTTAGAGGTTAGGAAATTGTTAATAAAATCCCCTAATAATATTTTAATTTATTGTTAAGTGGAAATGAAAAATAATTTTAATATTTCCATTTTGATTTATCTATATTATGTCTATTCAGAATGGTTTTCCACAGTAGAAAAAAGAATGATTTAGTGGGAAAGAAATGAGAAGAAAATATATTTCCAAAACAGCATCCCGAGTTGGTTGGAATTCAAATGAAATAGTTTGTTGTAGTGATGAATTAGTTGATACAAGCTATTAATGGTGTTGGTATACATGCTAGAGAGGAACCCGATTTACCATGGAGGAATATGTCTATAGTGGATCATTTTATGAGACAACATCCCCCATAATTCAATGGATCATCTGAATCAGTGGTAGATGAAGGATGTACCAATGCTCTAGAGGAAATATTTGATGTCATGGTATGTTCATAACATTGAAAGGTAACCATTTCCATTTATCATTTTGAAGGTGAAGCAGATCGATGGTCGTATTTTTTTAAGAATGCTAGAGATAAATATTATCTTGATACCATGGAATGAGAAACATTTAAGAATCTCTTCCTTTAGAAATATTTTCCTAAGGTTGTTCACTTTATTATAGAGAAATAATTATTGAAATTAAAGTAAAAGGATGAAGATTTAGTGGCTGCGCATGAAGAAAACTTCAGAATATTATCCAAGTATGTTCTAGATTTTATTTGAGACATTGATAGTTAAATTAATATATTTTACTCAAGATTGAAACCATGTCTATGAACATATTTGGACTCATGGGAATTTAAAAGTTATAAGAAAGTGGTTCCTTCTATTGAGAATGTTTAAATAGAGTTTCTTAACACTTATATCCCATAAATTGATCGGAGTAAGAAATGTTCTAAGTGGTAAGAAATGGAGAAGCATCCAACTAAGAATTATGGAGGTATGCCTAATTTTTTCCAAGTGTGGTTAAAAATATTTTGATGAATGTATGTTAGGATCTAAAATGTGTTTTCATTGTGGTATATATGGTCACATAGTTTGTGTATGCAAATAGGTTATTAATGAACAATCTAAGAGTGAGATAAAGGACATCCAGCTAATAGTGATATGTTTTAGCTAGAATGAGTTAGGACATTATGCTAACATGTGTTTGAAGTTACTTACTCAGGGTGGAAACCATCACGATCAAAAATAGAAAGGTATTTTAACATATTTTTCTTCTACTACATTTAATGTCGGTATATCTAGTGATGTGATGGAAGCTCCAAGGAGATTATAATTTTTTTCAAGGTTAACCATAATTTCAAGGTTTTAGAAACTCCTTATGAGGTTTTAAGTGATGTGATCATAAAGTTATTAAATATTTTTTTGGGATACGTTTAGCAGGGATTATTTTTATGTAAGTATTTAGTTTAATGAGAAGTATGAATTTACTTTTGGAAATAAGTTTTAAGGTATTTATAACCTTTATGATTTATATTATTTCTTATGATTAATGTTATTTTAAGGATGTTCATCATATTTGTGGGAATATTATATGGATAAAATTGTTCTAATAAAAATATATAAATTAAGTATATTTCATTATATTATTAGAAAATTAAATAATTCCCAAACATTAGGAATATTTCATTTATTAAAATGGTATTTTGAAAATTTCAGCCATTGTTTGCTGAGATAATGTTCAAATTGGGCAAATGTAATTTTTTAAGGGGGTAGGATGTAACATCCTGAGATTTTATGAAATATATTCCTTCAAATTTATTTAAATTATTTAAAAGATAAATTTTAACACAATTCATAGTTTATATTTAATTATACACAATACCATGTTTATCTTGCATTACACATAACATTGAGTTTCTTCTATAACTTGTGTCACATGTAATGTTGAGTCTTACCAAAAAATAATATATTAATGATATTATTATTTAATATGAAAGTTATAATATGTATATTATATTAGAGTGTGTGAATAATACAAAATATATTATTTTTACAAAATTTTATAATTTATTTTACATTCATCTAATATATTTGATAGGCATATGATAAGAATAAATCTAATTTTACGCTTAAAACTAGATTTTTCTAAAAAGTAGTTTTACATCCTTTTAAAGGAAGACTTGTTTTAAAAATATTTTTTGAAATTTTATAAATTTTGTTTTATAAAATAAAATTATTTTTATATATATTAATATCTAAATTTAACTTGTATGAATTTTTGGTATTTTTCACAGATTTTTTATTTTTTGATGAATAGTGAAAAAACATCATTTTAATTGAAAACTACCTTTTCATCTAATTTATTTATATATTTAAAATATTTTTTAAATTGGTTTAAAATTATAATTAGTTAAATTATACATAAATAAACCCAATTTAGGTCAATGGATTCAATTTCACATTGAAATTGGATATAAAATTTTTTCAAACTTTTGAGCCTTTCTTCTTAAAAACCCGTTGTCTAGCAGTGTCTGTTGGATTACTTTTAAATTAAATTTAGCCACTTATGTGAATTGAATTTGGAAAAATAGATATAAGTATTTGGAATGATTAAGATATTTTTTTTTCTAATAATATCAACCTAATTTTTTTACCTCAATGATTAGTAAAAATATTTGAAATTAATTATAGTGATTAAGATGAGAACAATCTTACTTAATGATTAAACTTAGAATATAAGGTGTATAAATGACTCAAAATTTTTCCAACACCAGTTGGATAGAAATATTTAGACCCTTGAATCATTATTATCAATTTTTATAAGTTAATGGAATATTATTCCATGGAAGTGACCAATATAACATGTTAAGTAAGAATAAATACAAAAGAGGAACCTTCCATTCCTTTAACACTTATAAAGCTTTGGATTAGAGAATAAGCTATATATATATATGTGGTTATAAATAATATTTTTTTAATATAAATGAGTTATTTTTATCATAATAATTTATATTTAGTTTTATAGAGATAGTATAATTACCTAAAATTTTTATGAAACACCAACGCATGGATTATCTAGTTAATAATAAAATAAAATAAATGAAATTATATTAAATAAATTTAAACTACTAAAAATATTTTCTTCAGAAAATTTATTTTTAAGAATGAATATATATATATATATATATAATATATTTCATTAATGGCCCAATTTATCTTTTATAATGAGTATATTGACTCATAAATAATGAAAACATCGTTAGCATAATTATGGTTAAAGGTGTGTTTTTTCCCATCACATGCATTTCTATTAAAATTAATTTCCAACATATATTAGATTTCTTATTTTATAAATTATAAGTGATATTTTATAATTAGTGGTTATAAATTTTATAATAATTATCAATTTAATTTATTCTAAATTGATAAATTAAAAAGGTTAGAAAACTAGATACCAAAATGGAAAACCAAAATGAAAAAAATAAATAAACTAAAAGACTAAAGAACAAATGACAAAAATGATTTTATTTTTATGTGGTGTGAGTGTGTATTGACCATATTTCCCATTTAATCCATTATTTATAATTTTTAAGAAAATATGGAAAGGGATACCTCCCAATAGTTTTTACCTTTTGGTATTTACATGTAAGACCCGGAAAATTATAAAAGAGTTACTTTTATTCAATAGCATATATGACACACAACACCAAAAATATAAAGGACTATAAAATATAAAAAATTTATTCTATACCTAATATTTTAAATAAATTTAATATATTTTATTTCATTCAATGCATGAAATAAAAAGTTTTATTTCATCACATGCAACAAATACATTCTTCGATAGCTTGTGTTACACGCAAGTCTGAGTTTTACCAAACAACAATATATTATTAAAATATTATTATTTAGTATAATAAGATATAAAATAGATTTTAAATTAGAAGTTATGAATAAGATTAAATAAAATATTAATATATTTTATTTAATTCATTGGTTACAAATTAATTAGAAATGAATATAAGTACCAATTGAAATAAAGGGGATTTTTTTATCCATCTAAGTAAATTTTTTATTAAGACCCACTTTTATGGAAAAAAGTGGGCAACCAGCAAGAAAACAACACATCAAGCACAAAAGTAGAAAACCGAACTATAGGAGACCATCTTGAAAATATTGGACGCGACTGCCCTGAATAATTTCCAGGACATGTCGCTTACCTTATTCCTCGGCTCGTCGCTGATGATCACTTAGAAATGAGAGGCCAACTTGTACCAAACTTTTAAGAACTCCTCCACTGTAATATTAATTTCATTGAAGCCTATGGTCAAAATTAATTGTTGTTTGTTGATCCAATCAGCCTGCTCCTTGCTTACACCCACTTGAACTGGTCTTCCATTCATCTTTTCTGTATCCTCTTATGAGGCATGCATGAGGAGAACCCCCTCCACCGTCTCTTCCTAAGAGGACATGAGGAGGTACCATGAGTTTTATGAAACTAAGGAATCCTTCCCTCCAATTTCTGAAGGCTCTCCCTTCCTGATCACTAAAGGATCCACCAATCTACTTTCTTGATTTTCAGCTCCGTGCGTAGAAGAAAGACCAACCTCTGAAGTAGTCCACACAGGGGTATTACTTGAAACCAAAACCCCTTCCTTGAATGATATTAATGATATATATATATATATAGATTATATTCAATAAAATATTTTTTATATTCATACAATATATTTTATAGGCATAAGATAAAATAAATCCAGTTTTATGCTTAAAATTTGTATTTTTCTAAAAAGTTAATTTTGTATCCTTTTAATGGCACACATATTTTGAAACTAAATTTTGGAAATTAAATAAAATATATATTTTAAAAAATAATTAATTTTTAAAGTTAAAAATATATATTATCTTAGGGTGAACTTTTGGTAATTTTTTCTGAAGTTTCATTTTTTGATGAATACTGAAAATACTGAATTTTAATTTAAAACCAGTTTTTCATATATTCTATTTATATAGTAAAATTATATTATAATTTATTTTTAAATTATATTTAGTTAAATTATACATATATTAATCCAATTTAGGTCATTTTAATCAATTTAACATTAAAATTGGATACAAAAACAATTCAAACTTTTGAACATTTTTACTTTAAAAACCCGCATTGTTGTCAGGTCTGCGGGATTAAATTTAAATTAATATATACCACATATGTTATTGGAATTTAAAAAAATGGATTCCATATTTTTAATAATGATTATTTATAATTTATAATAATTTCAACTTCGTTTTTGACAAAAAACATTAGTGAAATTAATTAAAAATAATTACTGTGACTTAGACAAAATTAATCCTAACAAGGGACTAAACCTTAAAATTAAGGAAACAATGACATAGAAACATGCCAAAAACCTATTTTATGGAAATATTTAGACCATGTACTACCTTTTATATAATTTAGTTCATTATTTGAGCCACTTGAAATGGAAAAAATGTTGGTGGAATTTCCGCTTTAAAAAAGTTGACAAAAATGCCACTCCTCCTCCATTATAAAAAGACACTCACCCCTCCAACTTATTCACACCTATAAATCCATATGGATCATCCAAAACCTGCAAAAATAAAATTCCAAATTCCCTAACCTAATAATATAATCCTAACTTTGGTCAGAAATAAACCCAAATAAGTCTTTTGGTATAGACCAAAAGGAGTTTTCCGAATAAGAGAGAAATATCTTCAACAATCTCCTTTGTTTCATTTACTTCTCCACCCATTAAATTATTTTTATATCATAATTATATAATAAACTCATTATATTAAATATAATGATATGTTTTTATGATAATATTTCAACCTACACTTTCAAACACATCCATCAAATGAGATAAAAAATCATTGTTAGTGTGTACGGAGGACCCCCACCTCACGAATCAATGCCATTTATTCTTCCATTTACCACCTTTAAAGATTAGAATAATGATGTATTTATAGTTTATATATGATAAATATTAAATTTATAGTGTATTTATTCTAATTTATCTTTTTTTATAACCATACCTTTATGCCTTCCATTTTGTGGGAATATAATAACATTATATGTGGACATATGGACTACCGCCTCCTCAAAACGATGTGATTCACTCAATATTTACACGAAATGTATTAAGAATGGTTTTAATAAAAATATGTGACATATATGAAATAAATATTATATTTTTATTATAATATATATATATATATATCACTTCCTTTTCATTATTTAATATATGACAAATAAATGAAAGTAGTATTCATGCATACGTATGACCTACCATCTCTATGAACAATGCATTTCATTTCATTAATACAAATATTATGGATTATTATAAATACAAATATACTAAATATATATTATAATTACATCATGTATTACATTTTAGAGGTTATGAAATCATGATCGACATAAGAAGAATAAAAATAAGTAGTCAAAACATACTAAAAAAACTAGGCAATTAACCCTCAAAATAGTGAAAATAGTGACAAATGGATAATAAGGTATTACATAAAGATAATGTATGATATTATAAATATTATTATGGTTATTTTATAATTTAAAAACATTATTAAAACCATTATACACGTGGTTAAAATATTTTCATCCAAAAGAAAACAGAAGGTAAGGGATTTCATCTCAATTTCCATTTTTTGAGGCATAATTTATTGTTGTGAACCTAATTTATTATATATGGTGTAAATAATTAAAATTTGAATTGTAATATTATTATTAATTGATTATTCATGATATTTTCAGTTTCAGTTTTATTTATTTCATCTAAGGGGATTTACACTTAAAGTTACCAAGTGGTAAAGCAGTTTTATAACCCATTTCTTTTTCATTAGGTTATATTATTTCATATTTATCGTTAATATTATATGATTTTGTGTATAATTATTTTTACCACACAATTATGTATTTAAAATCCCCTTATGTTTATTTATAGTCTATAGACATAATCAATTTATTTTTTGAGTCTCAAAACAATGCTATGATCTTTTCAAGGGTTTACTTCACAATCTCATTTTATTCTGGATTGTTTGCACATGAATTTCCATTAGAAGAAATTATTTGATTATTGTTTAAAAAACCCTTTAATTTTCTTCTCCTATAGTTATTTATTACATTTTTCAAGTAATATTACAATTTTTATACTCTTTGGTATTTAAAATGTTTTAGAATATTTTTTAAGAAAACCCGACTTCATTTCTATCTTTAGTCAGAGAATATATCTTCTTCCAAAAAGAATATTTTCTAAAAAGTGTTATAATTTTTTAACCATTAAAAAATGATTTATTAATTTAATTTTTAACAATTTTTTATTTTAGAAATGTCTTTAAAAGAAAAATTCTTATTACTTTCCAAAAAAGTCACTTTTCTATCTTTTTTACCTTGTAAAAGAAAATATCATTTTACCTTGTACGACATGTATGAAATTACCTGATATCATTTATTTGAATCTTACTTTGAAAGTTTAAAAGGTTTATTTTTAAATAAAATGTTTTTTAAATGTTATTTCCAAAGAAAAGTATTTCCAAATGTTTTTAAAAATGATAAGGATATTTTCCTCAAGAATGATTTTAAAATATATTTTTATAGTATTCCAATTCATCAATGATAACAAACCTTTTTTTACTCCACTTTGGATATGTTTTATTGAAACCATCATTATTCTTCTCATGGATGGTTTATGATTGATTCAACTAAGGATAATATTGAAATCCAATTTATTGATTCATTTTTGTAGTCCCCTTGAAATATTCACTATCCAAAGATTATTGGACATTAAATATACCATAATTATCTATATAATTTATCATGGATATGTTCATTTCATAAACCATATAACATTTTTACATACAATAATTACTTTTAATGTTAGTTTATTATCAGTGGAAATTTTGATAAATACATATTATTTACTCAATAGAGATTTTTTATAAGGCACATTGTTCATGAATTAAATTAATTACTTGATATATGAGGAATGATTTGGACATGTACAACTTGTGTTGTGGACCATTTAAAGTAATACCATAAATAAATCATTAGTTTCATGAGATGAAAATAGTAAGGCACATACCCTTTGTGTTTTTATCCAAGCACATTCTAAATTGTCTTGTGAAAGGTCTTAATGGCCGTATGCTAAACTGTATTGTGAAAGATATTGACAGTAAAGGTACCATGTACATAGGAAACCTGACATCCAATAATTAAGCATTGCCTTCATTTAGATTTAGTTATTATTATCCATGATATTTTTTGCCATCATATATGGATGAAATCATTCTCAGTTCATTGATTAAATGGAATGTGTTTTAGTTATTTGGATTTCCATATTGATTATGACATATATAGTTATTTTATTGAAATTGTATTCTAGTTATTACCTTTACATATTGTTTATCCACTCAATTTATTGATTATATGGAATGTGTGTTTAGCTATTTATCTTTCCACATTTCTTATGAACTTTTTTATCAGTTTATTGATTATTGTCATGTGTTTTCAGTTATTACCTTTCCATATTGATTATACTCACTGATTCATTATTTATTCTACTATACCTTACCCTTTATGAGCATTTGAGCTCGCCCTTATTTTGTTTTCTTTTCCCAAGAATCCAAGAAGTGTACTATGAAAGATATTCAAAGATTTTATATGTGGGAATAAAGTTATCTTGAAAAAACATATGTTGTAATTAGCATATTCATTTGTATTATAAGACACATGTATGTATCTAGTTTACCAAGACTACTAAAATCTTGGTCCTTAGGGATTTAATTCCTTGTTATCATACCAATGTAATTGTAGTAGACATTGAATTTGAGTTACTATAGTTAGGATGCTATAGTTGGTATTATAGAAAGTTTAGTATAAACCTTTGGAACTAGATTTAGGAAAACATAGATAATAGAACATAACCTCGAGGTAGACTTCGAGGATAAGTATATAAGAAAACACTTGAATTTTGGTAAGGTATATGTTATGTAGGTATTACTAGAAATACATCCCTATCTGGATACTACAAGTGGATGGAGTTCTAGAATAGATGTACCTAGGGATAATAACTCTGAACAGATGAGTCAGGTCTGACTTTATTGTAACCTGGTACAAAATAATGGGCCTTACTGCGTGACTATTTTGATACTCCCAGGGAATATGCTTAGGATAATTCACATTTTCGTTACAAACCATTTTGATGGATTTGAATATATAATTAAAATAAATAACTTGCGTTAGACCTAAGGTGTTTAAGATTTAAAATAAGGTGTCATTATTTCTATATCCTATAAATGATTATACATTTTTCTCACTATGACTATTGTTACTCACACTATGATTTCAGTTTTTAGTCAATGGTTGTAACCCAAAAGAGTCATGTTAATATTGAACATGAAGGACAAATTGGTGATAATGAGAAAGAAAATGGGATGTAGATAAGAGTGAAAGATATCATGTTCATTCCTAATCTATTTTCCCAAAATACGATTAACAACATATAGCCTAACCAACTCTTAGAGTCACCAAAGAAAAGAATGGTGGAGTTTTCTAAGAGCTCAAGTGGTGTATATCATGGAGTTAAAAGGTCTAGATTTCACTCATTCAAGAAATATGGAAGGATACACCTAGGAAAGTGTCTCAATCAAATTGGTAAGTTCTTTATGTGTGGGAAATAAGGATATAAAGGAAATAATTTTTATAAAAAATAAAGAGTATGATGGAAGGAAAAAAAATCTCATCATGAGGATCCATTTATAGTTCATTTCCATAACTGTAGGGAACCTTGTCATTACCCAATCCAATTCCCTATTCAAAAGGTTAAAATCTTGACTAGGTAAGGAACTATATGGAAATAAATGGATAAAGTATTTATGTATTGGGGTTGAATTGAAAACCTTAGTTAAAAGGATATTTAATGATTAAATTTCAAGGATGTTCATCATATTTTTGAAATTATATTAATATGGTTTTAGAAAATAGAAAACTTGTATACTAGGTTACAGTCCATCAAATTCAGAAAGGTGGTAGGTCGTGAACCCATGGTAGAAGGAAGATAAGGGTTTTGTACCTACCACTTGCTTGTGTGATGTCCGAGTTAATATATCATTGTTTTTAGATAACAAAATTGATGAAAAATATTATTGATTAAACAGTAGAATCCCTTTTGATCTTTAGATATTAATGTATCAACCATATTTTTGTTTTGGAAAACTGTTAGAGACAAATGTTAATACTTGTTTTTTGGATCTTATGATTCCAAAAAAGTATATTTTAGTGATTTATAAAAAATAGTCCATTTTAGAATATCAATTTCATGGAGAAAGGGATGAATTAGAATTTTATTGAAGAAAAACCAAAATATGAAATTGTTCATATGATATTGAAACTCATCATGTAAGTGAATTTATTTATATTATTTTTCAATAAAAGAGTTCCCCATCATTTGGAAAAGTATCTTAAAACAAAAATATCAACCTAATACCTTCATTTTTTTTGAACAGATGATATTTTAAATCATTATAGATTTATGGATTTGAGGGCCTAAACATTCCATTGATCATTAATTTTTTTTGTGATCAATGACCTTAATAACTCTATAAATTTATTTAGGCTTCTCCTCAAAGTCCATATTTTCACATTACACTAATGTTATTTTATATCGAAACCTAGTTGTATTTTATTCCATATGACCTTTGTACTTCTCATCCTATGTTATTAAGAGGATATTTTATAAACACTTTTACAATGTGGATTTTTAAAAAATGGAATTCTCAAATATCAAACCCTTGGTTATAGATATTGAATTTAAATTGTGAGGACAAAATTTATGTAAGGTGGGGATAATGTAACACCCTAAAAATTCTAAAAGAGTAACTTTTATTAGATAGCATGTATGAACTGTAGCACCAAATATACATAGGAATATAACCTCTCCAGAATTTATGGTATATTTAATATTTTAAGTAAATTTAATATATTATAAGGATTAGAATTCTTTCAATACTTATTTTACTTGCATTGAACACAAAAAATAATTTCTTTGATAGCTTGTGTTACACACAAGACATAGTTTTACCAAACAATAAACTATTATTAAACTATTATTATTTAATATAATAAGATATAACATGGATATTAAATTAGCTGTTATGAATAATTTTAAGTAACATATTAATAAATATGATTTAAATAATTTGTTACTAATTAATTATAAATGAATATAAGAACAAATTGAATATAAAGGGGATGTTTTTATAAAAATTATTATTATGCGCCAAATGTGTTTTATTTAAATAAAATAAATTAATTAATATTAGTAAATGATAATAAAGATATATATATATATATATATTATATTCAATCATTTTTTTATATTCATCCAAAAATATTTGATAGGCATAAGATAAGAATAAATCCAGTTTTACGCAAAAAATTGTATTTTTATAAAAAAGCAAATTTTCCACCTTTTAATGGCGCACCTATTTGAATTTTTTTAGAAATTTTATAAATTTTATATTTCAAAAAAAAAAATATTTTTTAAATTGTAACAACATAATTATATTAGGGTAATTTTTTTTATTTTTCTTTGAAGTTTCAATTTTTGATTAATAGTGAAAAATGCAGAATTTTAATTGAAAAATGCATTTTCATATAATTTATTCATATAGTTAAATGATATTTTAATTTGGTTTTAAAGTATATTTAGTTCAATTAAAAATTAATTAATCCAATCGAGGTAATTGGAATCATTTTCACAATAAAATTGGATATAAAAACATTTCAAACTTTAGAATATTTTTACTTTGAAAACCCACTTTTTCGTCTTGTCTACGAGATTAAATTTAAATTAATTTCTTCCAATTATGTGATTGGAATTTGGAAAAATGGATTCAATATTTATAATAAAAATAATTAAAAATTTATAAAAATTTCAAATTATTTTTTGACCAAAAATAATAGTGAAATTAATTTAAATTAATTAATGCGATTAAGGTATAATTAAGCTTAATAATAGACTAAACCTTAAACTTAAGAGACAAAATGACATAGAAACATGACCAAAAACTATTTAATGGTAATATTTCAACCATATAATCCATTTTATATAATTTGGTTCATTATTGGGTCCACTTTAAATGGATAAAATCTGGGTGGAATTCCCCTATCCAAAAGTTACTAGAATGCCACTCCCCTCTATTATAAAAAGGCCGTCACCCCTACCACTTATTAAAAAATATAAAGACCTTTGGGTAATAAAAACCCTTAAAACTAATCTCAAAACTACCCTCCCCTCATCTTATAATCCTCCCTTTTGTTAGATAGAAAAACAAACAATCCTTTTGTTATAAACCAAAGGATTTACCCACATAAGAGGTAACTCTCTTCAATGATCACTTTTGTTTCAATTAATTATCCTCCCCTTAATTTTTTATATCATAATTATATAATAAAATAATTATATTAAATATAATTAGAATTTTTTATATTAATATTTTTAATTACATTTTCACACACATCCATCAAATGGGATACACAATCATGATTCGTGTGTATGAAAGATTACCATCTTGCAAACCGATGTCATTCATTATTTCATTTAACACTTTTAAAGATTATAATAATGATGTATTTATAGTTTATATATTATATATATTATATTTATAATGTATTTTTTCTTCTGTAACTTTTTATATAACCATACCTTCATGCCTTCCATTTTGTGGGAATACAATAACATCGTTTGTGGACCTATGGACTACCTTCTCCTCAAAGTGATGTGATTTATTCAAACATTACATGGAATGTATTAAGAATAGTTTTAATAAAATTATGTGAAATATTTTTAATTAATATGATAATTTAATTTCAATATATATATATCATTTACTTTTCATTGTTTTAAATATGAAAAAGAAATGGGAGTAGTGTCCATGCGTATGACTTACCGTCTCCATGAGCGGTGTGTTTCATTTCCTACCACAAAATATTATGGATTATTATAAATACATATATAATGAATATATATGATAATTAAATCATGGTTTAAATTATGGAGATGATGAAATCATTAATGAAGTAATAAGAACAAAAATAACAAGTCAAAAACATACTAAAAAACTAGGCAATTAACACCCAAAATTGGGAAAATAATGACAAATGAGTAATAAGGTATTATAAAAATTTAATGTATGATATTTTAAATATTATTATGGTTATGGTATAAGTTAATAACTTGATTAAAACCATTATACATTATTTTAATGTATGTTCACTCAAAAGGAAACACAAGGTAATGTACTTCATCTCAATTTCAATTTTTTGAGGCATACATTATTGTTGTACACCTAATTTCTTATATATGGTGTATATACTGCCAATTTGAATTGAAATATCTTGATTAATTAATTATTCATGATATTCTGATTTTTAATTTCAATTATTTAATCTATGGGAATTTACACATAAAGCTACCAAGTGGTAAAGCAATTTCATAACCCAATTCTTTTTCATTTGGTTATATTACACCCTCGTTGTCATTAATATTCTATGATTATGTGTAAAATTAATTTGACCACCTATTTATGTATTTAAACATACCTTATGTGTATTTATAATTTATAAACATAATAAATTAATTTTTTGAGTATCAATTTAACATTATGGTCTTTTTAAGGGTTTATTTTACGATCTCATTTAATTCAAGATTATTTGCACATAAATTTACATTAGAGGAAATTATTTGTTCATTGATTAATGAACCATTTAATTTTGTAATACTATATTTATAAATTATATTTTTCATGTAATGGTACCATTTACCACTATTTGGTTCTTAAAATTTTTTAGATTTTTTTAAGAAAACCCAACTTTATTTCTCTCTTTAGTCGGAGACCTTGTTTTCTTCTAAAAACCCTGGTTTTGAAAAAGGTTTTCAAAAATATTTTTAACATTTATAAAATTATTTATAAAGTAAAATATTACCATTTTTTTCTTTTAAAAATGTTTTCAAATTAATATTCTTATCTCTTTCTGAATGTGGAACTTTTCTATCCTTTTTACATTACCATGTATGACATTTATGGGATTACCCACTTTCATTTATTTGAATCTTAATTTGAAATTTAAAAGGATAATTTGAAAAGAAAATGTTTTTTTGAAATTTATTTTCAATGAAAATGATTTCAAAATGTTTTTCAAAATGAAAATGATATTTTCCGTAATAATGTTTTGAAAATATATTTTTATAGTATTTCCATTCATCAATAAAAAATACCTCTATTTTTTCTCAACTAGGGATATGTTGTATTGATACCATCCTTTTTATTCCACTAGATGGTTTATGATTGATTTTTCCAAGGATAGTATTGACATTCACTTCCTTGATTCATTTTTATTGCCCCGTTGAAATATTCACTTTCCTGAGATTTTTGGACATTAAATTTCCTCTAATTATCCATATAATTTATCATGTATATGTTCATTTACAAAACCATATCCCATTTTTACATATGGAAATTACTTTAATAGTTATTTTATTATCTGAGGAAATATTGATAAATCTATATTCTTTACTAAATACAGATATTTGACAAGGAACATTGTTCATGAATTAAATCGATTAATTGATATATGAGTAATGATTTGGATAGGTTTGATAGGGGTTGGAGACCATTTAAATTAATCTCCTTGATGCATAGATTGTCTCATGAGATAGAAATAGTTGGGCACAAATCCTTTGAGTTTGTAACCAAGAACATTCTAAACTATCTTGTGAATGGTATTGACAATAGTATTCTAAAACATCTTGTGGATGTTCCTGATGGTAAAGGTACCATGTAATTATGAAACCTGACATACTATAATTAAGTATTTACTTCATTTAGATTATATTATTATTATCAATGATATTTTCTCGTTGAAATTATCTATGAATGCATTGATTCCCAGATCATTGATTAAATTTCATGTGTTTCAGTTATTTTCCTTACTATATTGATTATGACTTATATAGTTGTTTGAATGGAATGTGATTTTAGCTATTACATTTCAATATTTTTATCCACTCAATTTATTTATTATATGGAATGTGTGTTCAGTTATTTAACTTTTCATAATTTTTATGCACTTCCTTCTCAGTTTATTGATTATATTTCATATGTGTTCATTTATTACATTTTAATATTGATTATGATTAATTATCAATTATTTATTCTGGTGTACTTAACCCTTACCGAGCATTTTATCTCACATTTATTTTTTTCCTTTCCCCAAGAATCCAGAAAGTGTACAAAGAATGATATGCAAGGATATTATAATTGGGAATAATGTTATCCTAAAAAAACATTATATTTTAATCAGTGTATTCATTTGTTTTACAAGACTCATGAATCTATCTAGTTTACAAATACTACTAAAATCATTAGTCCTTTATTATTTTATTCATTTTAATAATGACAATGTAATTGTAGTAGACACTGGATCTAGGCTTACTGGAGTCAGGGTGCTACATTTGGTATCAGAGGAAGTTTATTGGTAATCTTGGGAACTAGATATAGGAAAAAATAAATTAGAGAACATAACCCTGAGGTAGACTTCAATGATAATTATGGAAGAAAATCCTTGAATTTTGGTAAGGTATAGATTATGCGGGTCTTCCTAGAAATACATCAATGTATAGATATACTACATGCAGATAGAGTTCTAGTACAGATGTACATAGGGGTAAAAAATATGAAAAGGTGAGTCGGTCTGGACTTGAGTGTAACCTGGTACACAACAATGGGCCTTACTGTGCAACTGGTTTGGTACTCCCGTGGGATGTTATTATAATAATTCACATTTTCATTAAAAACCATTATGATGGATTTGAATATATAAGGAAAATAAATAACCTGAGTTAAACCCAAGGTGTTTTATATTGAAAATAAGGTGTTATGATTTATATATCATATAAATGAATATATGTTTTTCTCACTATGACTATTATTACTCACACTATGATTTCTGGATTTAGTCGGTGGTTGGAATTCGAAAAAGTCATGTATATATTGAACATTAAGGATACGGTGGTGATAATGAATAACCAAATGGGGTGATGATAGGAGTGAAATATATTGTGTTCATTCCTAATTTGTTTTCCCAAAATATGATTAACAACATAAACCTTAACCAACTACTAGACTCACAAAATAAGAGAAGTATGGAGTTTGATAAGAGCCCAAGTGGTGGAGATCATGGAGGAAAAATGGATCTATTTCTCTCATGCAAGAAATGTGGATAGAGACACCCTAGAAACTGTCTTACTGGAATAGAGAAGTGCATTATGTGTAGGAAATAATGACATAAATCAAATAATTTTTGAAGAAAATAAAGTCTATGATGGAAAGAAATAAATCTCATCATGAGGATCCATTTATAGTTTGTTTCCTTAACTGTAAAGAACTTGGGCATTACCTAAGTTAATTCTCTCTTTTAAAGGATACACTCTAGACCAAAGAAGGACCTATGTGGAAATAAATAGATGAATTATTTATGTATTTTGGTTGTATTTAAAACCTTAGTTAAAGGTCGATTTAATGATTAAATATCAAGTATGTCCATCCTATTTTGGAAATTATATTAAAATGGTTTTAGAAAAAGATAAAATTGTATGCTAGGTGAAAACCCATAAAGTTCAATAATTCATTGGGGTTTGAACCCATGACCAAAGGACAATAAGGGATTCATACCTACCACATGCCTACATGATGTCCTAGTTAATATATCATTGTTTTCAGATAAACAATTTTATGACTAAATATTTATGATTAAATAATAGTATCACTTTTTATCTTGAGATATTATTGTATTAACCATATTATATTTTTAAAATAGTTAGAGAAAAAGGTAAAGTTTTTTTATGGATCTTACAATTCAAAAAATTTAAATTTTATCGCTTCATAAAAAAGTGTTCATTTAAGGATACCCATTTTATGGGGTAATGGATGAATTAAAATTTGATCGAAGCACAACCAAAATATGAAATTGTTCTTAAAAAATTGAAAAATATAAGTAAGTGAATTTACTTATATTCTTAGTCAATAAAATAGTTCCCTAGTATTAAGAAAAGGATATTAAAACAAAATTGTTATCCTAATACCTTTATTTTTATTGAACTGATGGTTTTTTAAATCATCATAGATTTATGGATTTGAGTCCTTAAACTTTCCATTGATCATTTACTCATTTATGATCAATGACCTCAATCACTATGTATAATTATTTAACATTTTCCTCTAGGTCTATATTTTCACTTCCTACTAAAGATCTCCTATGTAGAAACTTAGTTATATGTTATTCCACACGACCTTTATAGTTCTCATCTACTATCATTAAGTGGATATTTTATATATGAATTTTGGATGTGGGTTTTTCAATTAGGTAATTTTAAAATATAAAACCCTTGGTTATAGATATTGAGATTAAATTGCAAGGGAATAATTTATATAAGGTGTGGAAAATGTAACACCCTGAAAATTATAAAAGAATAACTTTTATTCGATAGCGGGTATGAAACACAACACCAAACGTAGAAAGGAATACAACCTATTGATAATTTATGTAATATCAAATATTTTAAATAAATTTAATATATCATATAGTTTTTAATTCACACAATGTTTAGTAGTCTTTCATCACACACAACAAAGACTTTATTTGATAGCTTGAGTTACACGCAAGACCTAGTCTTACCGAAAAACAATATATTATTAAAATATTATTATTTACTATAATATGACATAACCTCGATATTAGATTAGTATTTATAAATAGTATTAACTAACATATGAATATAAATTATTGAATGAATTTTTTACCAATTAATAAGAAATGAATATAAGAACCAATTTAATATAAAGGGTATGCTTTTATGAAAACTATTATTATGCACCAAAGGTACTTTATCATTTAAATTAAATTAATTAATATCAGGGAATGATATTAATGAAATATATATATATATATATATATGTATATATATATATATTATATTAAATCAAATGTTTTTTATATTCTTCCAAAATATTTGATAGGCATAAGATAGTAATAAATCCATTTTTATACTTAAAAGTTGTATTTTTCTAAAGAGGTAATTTTGCAACCTTTTAATGGCTCACATATTTTAAAACTAAAAATCTCAAATTTTATAAAATTTATATTTCAAAATAAACTTCATTTTTTAAATAGTAACATCAAAATTATCTTATGGTGATTCTTTGGTATTTTTCTTTGAAGTTTTATTTTTTTATGAATAGTAAAAAATACTAAATTATAATTGAAAAATGATTTTTTATATAAATTATTTATATAGTTAAATTTTATTTTAATTTGGGTTTAAAGTATTTTTCGTTAAATTATACATCAATTAACAAAATTTAGATCACCAGGATAAATTTCACATTGAAATTGGATATAAAAATATTTCAAACTTTTGAACATTTTTTTACTTTAAAAACCCACTTTGTCGTCCTGTCTGCAAGATTAAATTTAAATTAATTTATGACACTTATTTGATTATAATTTGGAAAAATGGATTAAATATTTGGAATAATATCAATTTCTAATTTATAATTAGATTAACTTAGTTATTTTACAAAAAATATTAGTGAAATAAATTAAAATTTATTATAGTGATTAAGGTAAAATTAAGATTAACAAGGGAAAAAACCATACACTTAAGGGCCAAAATGACCCATAAACAAGTAAAAAACCTATTATATGGAAATATTTCGACTATATCCTCCATTTTATATAATTGGGTTCATTATTGGTGCCACTTGTCATTGAAAAAACTTGGGTAAAATTCCATCTTTAAAAAATTTACAAGAATGCGACTCCTCTTCCATTATAAAAAGGCACTCACTCATCCCAATTTTTCACACCAATAAATCCATTTGAATCATAAAAACCCATCCCAAATAATCTCCCAACTTTCTTAAACCTTTATTATAAAATTCAATTAGGTCATAAATCAAACCAATGATATCTTTCGGTATAAACCAAAAGGAGTAACCTGAATAAGAGGCCACTCTCTTCAACGACCACTTTTGTTTCATTTACTTCTCCACAAAATAAATTATTTTTATATCATGATTATATAATAAAATAAGTATAATAAATATATTTATAAGTTTTTATTCGAATATTTTTACCTACAATTTTACATAAATCCATCAAATGGGATACACAATCATCTTTTGTGTGTATGGCGGACTACCGCCTTGCTAATTGATGTCATTTGTTCTTCAATTTACCAAATTTAAAGGCTATAATAATGATGTATTTATATTTTATATATGATATATGTGATATTTATCATGTATTTATGCTTCTTTAACTTTTTATATTACCATACCTTAACACCTTCCATTTTGTGGGAATACGATAACATCATTTGTGGACGTATGGACTACCGCCTCCTCAAAACGATGCGATTCATTCAAAAATTACATGGAATGTATTAAGAATGGATTTAATTAACATATGCGACATATATGAAGTAAATAAGATAATTTAATCATAATATAAATACATATATATATATATATATCATTTAATTTTTATTTTTTTAATATGATAAAGAAATGGAAGTAGCATTCATGCGTACGTGCGGCCTACCGTCTCAATGAATTTCATTTCCTACATCCAAATATTATGGATTATTATAAATAAATATATAATAAATATATATTATTATTACATAAAATTTTAAATTATTGATATTATGAAATAAATATCAATGTAATAAGAACAAAAATAACAAGTCAAAACATACATAAAAAACACAGTAATTAACACTTGAAATAGTGAAAATAATGAATAATAGGTAATAAGGTATTATAATAAGTTAATGAATGATATTATAAATATTATTATGGTTATGTTGAAAGTTAATAAAATTATTAAAACCTTTATAAAGGTGGTTAAAGGATGTTCACCCAAAAGGGAACACAGGGTAATGAAATTCATTTCAACTTCCATTCATTGAGGCATACTTTATTGTGGCGCACCTAATTTATTATATATGGTGTAAATATTTCTTATTTGACTTGTAATATCATTATTCATACATTATTAATGATATTTTTAGTTTTAATTTTAATAAGGTCACCTAAGGGGATTTACACTTAAAGTTACCAAGTGGTAAAACAATTTCATAACCCAATATTTTTTTATTGGGTTATATTACTTCATCATTGTCATTAATATTATATGATAATATGTATAATTATTTTGAAGAAATATTTATGAATTTAAAATTCCATTATTTTTTTACATTTAATACACATAATCAATTAATTGTTTGAGTGTCACTTTTATATTATGGTCTTTTTAAGGGTTTAACTCACAATCTCATTTTATTAGAGATTATTTTCACATGAAATTAAATTTTTGGAAACTATTTGATCATTATTTAATAAACCCTTTAATTTTATTCTCCTATATTTATTCATTACCTTTTTCAATTAATAGTACCATTTTAATACTGATTGGTAGTTAAAATGTTTTAGAAAATGCTTTTAAGAAAACTTCACTTCATTTCCCTCTTTAGTCAGAGAACCTATTTTCATCTAAAAATCCTAATTTTAAAAAATGTTTTAAAAAATGTTTTTAACCTTTATAAAATGATTTATTAAAGAAATTTTTACCCTTTTTTCTTTTAAAAATGTTTTCAATGGAATCTTCTTGTTTATTTCTAAATGATGTAATTTTCTATAGTTTTTACCTTAAAAAAAGGAATATACTTTTTACCTTATATGAAATGTATAGAATTACCCACTATCATTTCTTTGAATATTCCTTTGAATGTTTAAAAGGTCAATTTTTAATGAAAATGTTTTTTTAAAATTTATTTTCAGGTAGAAGTATTTTAATTTTTTTTTCAAAATGAAAAGGATATTTTCCTCAATAATATTTTATAAAGATATTTTTATTATATATAAATTAATAAATAATAAAAACCCTTTATTTCTACTAAAATTGGGATATGTTTTATTGATACCCTGCTTATTATTACCCTAGATTGTTTATGATTGATTAGAAAAAGAATAAAACTAGCATTCACTTCGTTGATTCATTTTTGTTGTCACCATGAAATATTCACTTTCCTAATATTATTAAACATTAAATATAACCTAATTACTTATATCATTTATCATGGATATGTTAATTTCCTAAACCATATAACGTTTTTATATTAGTTAATTACTTTGATAGTTATTTGATTATCTGCGGAAATATTGATAAATCTGTATTCTTTACTCAATATGGATATTTAATAAGGCACACTTCTCATGAATTAAATCGATTACTAGATATATAAGGAAAGTTCTATAAATGTACAACATGGACTGAGAACCATTTAAAGTAAGCTCCTCAATGCATTGGTAGTCTCATGAGATGAAAAAATTTGGGTCCAAACCCTTGGAGTTTTTAACTAAACATGTTCTAAACTATATTCTAAAAGGTCTTAACAATAGTAGGCTTAATGATATTGTGAAAGATTTTGACAATAAAGGTACCATATACCTAGGAAACATGGCATCCAATAATTAAAATCTGCCTTCATTTAGATTTAGTTATTATTATCCATGATATTTTTTTATTGGCATCATCTATGGATGCATTCATTCTCAGTTCATTGATTAAATGGAACACGTTTTAGTTATTTTCCATTCCATATTCATTATTCCTTATATATTTATTTGAATGGAATGTCATTGAATTTATTAAAATTAGACATTGTTTATCCACTCAGTTAATTGATTATATAGAATGTGTGTCTAGTTATTTTCCTTACCATATTGTTTATGCACCTCCTTCTCAGTTTACTTATTATATGGCACGTGTGTTCAGTTATTAACTTTCCATATTGATTATTATCATTGATTCATTATTTAAACCATTGTACTTAACCCTTACTAAGAATTTCAGATCACCCTTATTTTTTTCATTCCTTATAAATCCAAGAAGTGTATTAAGAAAGATATGCAAGGATATTCTAAGTGGGAATAAAGTTGTCCTCGAAAAAAATTAAGTTGTAATTAGTATATTCATTAGTAATACAAGACTCATGTATGTTTATGGTTTACAAAGACTAATAAAATCCTCGGTATTTTAGGATTTTATTCCTTGTAATAATTATAATGTAATAGTATTAGACATTGGATCTAGGCTTACAGGGGTTGGGGCGCTGCATTACAAGAATTCCACTGCTCCTCCACTATAAAAATTAACCCACTATTCTATTCTCTTCACACATCTAAAGAATTTTTTGTCATATAAAATCTTCCCAAATAAACTCCCAAAATCTCTACCCTCATCCTAGAATCATCACATTGGGAGGAAATCCAACCAAGGAATCCCTTTGGTACAATCAAAAAGGATTTACCCAAAAAATAATTAAGGTTCTTCAACATGCATTTATGTTTTATTTTTTTATCCACCCATTATATTATTATTATTCCATGATTATATAATAAAATATTTATCATAATATTCTAATATATTGTTATTATAAGGGTTATACCTACACCTACACACACTTCCATCAAATGAGTGACAAAATTATTGTTCCTGTGTACGACGAACTATCACCTTCCGAAACGATGTTATTCAATTTTCCTTTTCAACATCTCATGGTTGAGAATTATAATAGACATAATATTTTAATGAGATAAATATGATATTTATAATTTATTAATAAATATTTATTTTTTATTTAATTTATACCTTTAGGCTTTCCATTTTATGGGAAGATGATAACATCGTTTTTGGATGTGTGGACTACCGCATCCTCAAAGCGATGTGATTCGTTCATGATTTACATGGAATTTATTAAGGATATGTTTAAAAAAAATATTTTATATAAATAAAAAATATATGATATTCATGACATAATTAAATTTTTATAAATACAATATATAATTTTCTTTATTACCATTTCACACACTCAAAAAGTGATAGCGTCGTTCGTGGACATGTGGACTATCGCCTCCTCAAAGCGATGTGATTCCTTTTACATCAGAATAATTATATATAAAAGTATATATGATTAAATAATATTTTATTTATGATATAATTTTAATTCTATAAAGTTAAATTTTACTTACCTCCTTTCCATAACGATCATTGAAAAAATGGGAACATTACTCATGCATACATACACCCTATTATCTCCATGATTATAACATTGGTTCATTTTTCACAAATTTTTTTATTATTAGTTTTAAAAGTATAATTTATGTATAAATATAATAATTATTTCATTATTATTATTATGTATATTTTTATGAAATGACCACTTTTACCCTAGTTGAACTACCAAAGTCATTTTGACACATAAACCGAGTATGGTCAAAACATTTGACTTAAACTTAATTGATTAAGTAATTTTATAGAAAATTAAAATAGTTGAAATAAAATTAATAATAAAATTTAAAAATATTATAAATAAATTAAATAATTAACATAAGTTTATTATTCATGAAGATAAAGACACAAATGAGAAGTCAGACTCAAGGTAAGGGACTTCATATCAATCTACTTTTGTTGAGGCATTGTTTTTGACGTTATACACCTACCTTATTTTTTGAGGTGCATATAAAACCCCTTTCAAATATCATATCTTGAATTTATTTATTATAATTTTATTTAATGTTCCATTAAATGTTATTACTTTATGATGATTATGATTCAAATGTTTCAAAGTGGTATGGGACACTTTTGAAAGTTTAAAGATTATCTTCCTCAAGAATGTTCTTAATGATATTTTAATGGTGTTTCAATTAATCAACATAAAACCCCCTTATTTTTACTTATCCTCCATTAGGGATATTTTTTACTTATACCTTCTTCATTATTTATATATATGGATTAATACTGTTTCAAATATATTGTTATGGAATCCATTTTTTTCCATGGGTTAACCATGTTTTGAAGAGATTGACATTAGAATCATTTATTTTACTTGGGTTTATCTGGTTACAAATGAATAATTATTGTTTATATGAGGTAAATGATTAATGTTTTTTATTTCATTAAATTTTACATTATCATTACATGAAATTGGTGATCCCAATATAGCTTGTACATGGGGTGGCCCAGATAGCGTCAGTTGATCCCAATACACCTTATACATGGGGTAGCCCATATAGCACCAAGTAAGCCCATTATAGATTATACATGGGGGGTCCCATATAGTATTAAGTGAGACTGTTATAGTTAAAAGCACATGTGGGTCTATGATATCCCTCAATTCATGGGGTATGGAAGTGTGTAACGCCCTGACCCCAGAAGCCCGGAGCCGGTGCATTATTACATAAAATTAGCATGATTACAAGGAATCAAGTCCCAAATGACTGATCAGTTTAGCAGTCTGGGAAAATATATTACATACATTAATGTTACATTAAACTTTCTAACATAAAACAAAACATAAATAATCTATTGAGAACACCATTATTCCCCTATCTTAACCCTGCATATCAAACATAATACATTTCTTGGAATCTTGGGAAAGAAAAACTTAAGAGAAGGGGTGAGCTAAGATGCTCAGTAATGGTAAATAATTTAGCGGAAGATAACATAAACATTAGGTATGGTGAATAATTGAAAATACATACCTTTACAAATAATAAACATGAACAATTTATGGTAGAAATATGGACTGAGTAAATAATTCCATAATAAAACAAAGTCATGTTTATTCTACTAGTCGAATAACCACATGAACCATAAATATTATTTTTATAATGAAGGAATGTATAATGAGGGACATTCTGAAACATTTTGTCAAGGCCTCGACCAAGACGTCTAAAAATAATTAAGGCCTCGACCAAAACTATATATCAAATTGGGAAAGTCCTCGACCAATTCCACATCTAATTGTCTCATGAGACCTACCGATACACCAAAGAGCTATAGCGAACTCCACCTATCACTTACTAAGTCCAATACATTCCTAATATGAAAAGGTTGAATCATAACATAAATATTTGTATTAAAACTAGCATACGAAATGTCAATAATTTAACCAAAAACCATGAATGGTATAAAAATAAAACATCCACATTCAAACATATCACAAAACCTTAAATACAATATGGAAGATTTTTATAATAATAAATCAACCTTAATCAATAATAATATCTAGTAAAGGATGTTGATATAGTTGAAAATGATCAGTAAAACTCTTTGAGTAAAATACCCCTTTCTCATGAAATAATTTAAAAGGCACACAATTTTTAAAGGAATAAATTTAAAATTTATTTTTGAATCAAAGTGTCCCATACCACTTTGAAACTTTTTAACAGAATTAAAATTTTAAAACATTCATGTCGAAATAAAAAATCCATAAAAATATATAAAAAAAATGGACATTAATGAAAAATATTTATAAAAATAAATATTTAAAACATTTAAAATGATGTTTTAGTTATATATTACCTTAAAAATAATCCTTTTGAAAATAATTTTATGAAACATGGACATGGATAATAAATATTTTCCAGAAAATACTTACACATAAACAATCTCAGATAATAATGAGATTGAGGAATTAACCTTTACCTTGTACTTTCTTATGGTCGAGGGTACATTTAACCTCATGTATAAAGACCATAGTATGTTATTAAATTATACCAGAACCATATTCATATTTATTATATCATACATGATTCATATATGACTTTATACTACCCATTTAATAATTATTTCCATGTTAAATTAACATTTCAGGTAATAATCACTTTCTTTATCGTACTTGTTTTAACTTGTTATTTTTTATCGTATCATTTTGATCATGATTTAAATACTTCCAGAATAAAAAAAATGATTTATATATAATATATATTTAGAATATTAATAGGTATAATATATAGATATATGAAATTGAAAACACCGTTTATGGAGACGGTAGGCCGTACGTACGCATAAACGTCGTTATCGTATTGAATAGAAGTAAGTGAATAAGATTTATGTAAGTACATACATACATACATGCATACATATATACATATGTATATATATTCAGTAGCATTATTATGTCATATATTATATACTTATTAATAATATATATTTTAATAATCATCTTTGAATGGTGAATGTGGAAATAAATCTCATCGCGTATTGGAGACGGTAAGTCGTACGTACACACGAGTGATGATATCATTTCCTTAATGATTAAAAGGCGTGGAATTGGTTGGTATATTAAATGTAAATAGAAATTATCATGGAATTTTAATTATTTATATACATATTACTCATCATTATTTCCATCAAAATAACATAGTGTTGAATAACAAATTACACCACGACATGGAGACGGTAAGCCATACGTACGCATGCATGATGACTTTATCATTCATTGGATATATAGAATAACGAATATGGTTGTAACATATTTATAATAAAATCACAGTATGTAGAAGTTATAGGAGTTATTATTTTGATATGAAAATAACAAAGAAAGAGAAAGTGGAAGAAGAAAAAAACATTTGAAAGAGGTGATAAAATAAATACCTTTTCTTCGGGTGTTTCCTTTTGATTTTACCAAAAGGGCTCCTTAGGTTGGATTTTTTCTCAAGGGAAGGCCTTTAGGTTGAATTAAGGGTAGTTGGGAGGATAGTTTATTAGGGGTTGGCTGAGCCAAATGGCTTTGGAGGTGTGAAATTAAGATAATGGGAAGTACCCTTTTATAAGAGAGGTGAGGGTCACTTTAGAAAAAACATAAAATATTTTTTATACAGTAATATTCGGCTTATAATGGCTCAAAATGAATTTATTTCTGGAATTAGGTGGTTATGGGTCTAAATAATCTCAAAAAATATGTTTTAGACAAGTTTAGGTTACCATATTAACCTTATCTTTTAGATTTAACTCTTAGTTAAATAGTTTAACATTTACCATGTATCCTTTTATTTTCATATTATATGGTTAATAAACTTAATATTAAATTACCAGTGAACCCCAAGTGGTTAATTAATAACATATATATCATTATAAGAGTCCTTTTGCAGAACCATATATTTTTAGGACTATTATATAGTTTAATAATATAGTATTTTTTTTAAAAACTCATTTATGTCAATTTTTAAAATATTTGGTATTTTGTTTTTTGTGAAAGTCATAACAACATGATTACTTCGAAAAAAACACATTTAATCAACTCTGACATGTAATATTCAACTAGAAAATTTGTATATGTCATCAAAACTTTGAAATTATATTTATTTTAATATTTATAATACTATTTGTTTGATTCTTTCATTAATAAGATAATTACTGCATCACCATTGTGTCATAAATAAATTTAATTATTTAATGTCTAAAAATTATAACTAAAATAACATGATGTAGTAAATAGTTTTAGATTTCTAATGAAAATTTATAGTTGAATTTAACATATGTATAGACCTATATTAAAAATGTTTTAGTTATTAAAATTTGAATTGTACACTTTTAACTCTTCTTTAAATAAAATAATAATAAATGTCCAAATATAATCCAAGTGGACCAAAAGGATCATATTTTATTCCTAAGTTTGGTTTTTTTCATAATACACTTATCAAATACAATTAGGACATGTGTTAAGGTAATTATAATATCATTTTTACCTTTAATTACCCTATTTACTTTTAACCGTGGTAAATAAAAGACAAAAGTTACTATTCACCAAAAATTATTTTTATCTTATTGAACCACATTTTACTTACTGATTTCAACCATGTCCCTTGGATTTTTGAAATTCAATTCACATAAGTGGTTAAATTACTTTTTATGCAAATTTGTAAATGTGCCTTGAAGGTGGTAAAATGCGTTAAAAAGTTCGATAAAATTATATATATTTAGTTTTATTATAAAATGACTCTAATGTATTACATTGAACTTATTTAGGTATTATATATATATTTTTAACTTAATACAAATTTAAATAACATAAATAATTATTTAAATAAAAATTTGGTTTTAAACAATAAAAGAGTGTTTTTCACTATTCATAAAAAATTGAAGGTTTTTAGAAAAATACCAAAAAATCACCCAAAGATAATTTTGATATTCTAAATTCAAAAATGAATTATATTTTACCAAATTAAAAAAATAGAATTTGCATTAATTAATTTAAAATTAATTCCTGTTGTCAAAACCAAAAAGCGGGGTTTTTAAAAGTAAAAACTATCAAAAGATTGACATGTGGTTACGTCAAATTTATATGTGAAAATACTTATAATGACCTAAATTGTATTAAATGATAAAAACACAATCTAATTATACTTATAAACCATTCAAATGTATAATTTAACACTATAAATTATTTTTATTAAAAAAGTTGTTTTCAATTAAAATTTAATATTTTTCACTATTCACAAAATATGAAAGTTATCAGAAAAACACCAAAAATTTATCGAAACTAAATTTTGATGTCCATATTCTAAAGAAGAAGTTTATTTTTTCAAATTTAATATATAAAAGTGTTAAATATTGGATTTAAAAAGGTTTCTCCATTAAAATGAGGTTAAATTGTATTTTCTAAAAAATACCTCCTTTATTTGAAAAATTGTATTTGTTGTTATAATATGTCTAAGAAACACATAATATTAATGTAAAAATTATATGGAGTATATAAAATTCAAAATGTAGATCATACTACTCAAAACTGTATTTTTGAATGATTTTTTTGGTAATTCGTGGTGCGCTCGAACTCGGTGTTGCGTGTAGCGCAAGTTATTGAATTACTTTGAAGAGATAACACACTATGAAATCTTGGGGTGTTAAATTCTCCCCTCCAATAAATTGCATCCTCAAAATTTGAAATTGTTCTTCGAAAATACAAGGTTAAAAATATCCAAAGATCTTTGTGGACAACCCACATCAGAAATTGGGTTAGTTAAATTTAGTCTTAATAAGAGGGAAAGGGAAATAAAAAAGTCACCGACAAATTATGATATCGATTAGAAGAATATTGGTGGAAATTAAAGACACATAATTGGAGGAAAAACATAAAAATTTATAGGGAGTGATTGAGGTCATCAATCACAAAGAAGTGTAAAATTGAGGGCCTCAAATCCATCAATCTATGATGATTTAAAATATCATCGGTTCAAAAAAACATAAGGTATTAGGATAACACTTTTTTGGTTTTAATATCCCTTCCATAAAGTTTAAGAATTAATTTATTCACAGAATAAGAGGAAACAAAATATACTTGACAAGTAGAGTGTCATTCTTCAACTAATTCCTACCCCAAACTCATACTCCAAAAGATAATATAATTCAAAAATATTCTCTCTATCCTAATCATATAGGGTTCCAAAAATAATGAATTTATAATTAATTTCTTAGACTATTTAAAAAAACTACATCATAAAAACCAATAAATCACATAGGCTAGTGGTAGGTGATGCACCCTTGTCACCCTTCAGTTCTGGGTTTAAGTCTCACGACCTTTCCAGACGCGACGAGTTGTCACCTGACCTACGGGTTGTACTTTTTATAACAATTCAAAAATAATCTTAAGAAATTATTTAACCTTAAAAATAGTATTAAATGTCAAAATTAATCCATTATAACCTTCAGACTTATCCAAAATACTTATATCCGAACTCACATACCAAAATTTATAAGGAAGGTAAACACAATGAAGATCTTTTTTGTCACGTAATAACATGTGAACACCTTCATCACGTATTCTTTTAAAAAACGATAACACCATGAATTACCATAAAACCTTATTGATTACATTCATTCTCCTTTATTCCTTATAGAATACTAGATAAATTCCTTAAATACAAAAATTTTGAATACTTCAATAATGATGGAATAAGGAAACTGTTAATCAGTTACAAGGTAGTCAAGAATGTCTAATATAATTTATCCAAATAAATAAAACCTTATTTGAAAATCACCACCTTAGTATCAGAACCATATTTAGGTTTATCTTTCCTTAAACCATGTATTTTCCAAAAAGTTTAAATTTCTGTTGAGTCACTTTTTTTAGTACCATTCAATCTCAAATCCTCAATGAAATAGTACTGTGGTACATTCCATATTTATTTAAATAATTCATATAACCAGTACATCATTGATACAACACTCGAATTAAATAATTATTTAATTACAACATAAGAACACTAGTCATTCTTCTTCATCATTGATGGTATCATAAATTGATTATTATCCAATAGTATCATTTGGGGAATACTCTGATGATTCAGACATTGATTCAGGAAGTGACCCAAATCCTTGGAGATGAAGTATTGTACTCTTAAAACCTTTTTATTACCCTTTAAATCACATAATTAGTGTCCTTTTTCTCCACACTTATAACAAACTCCCATTCTCTTCAAGAATTTACCTAGGTGATTCTTTCCACAGTTATCACATATGGAAAAATCCTTCTTTCCCCTCTTTCCTTTATCAATCTTTCTCTCTACCATTTGTTTCCTCTCTTGCTTACCTTAAAATCCACAGGACTTAGATAATTATTTACATATCTTATTAACACATGATACTATTTCTTCATATGATGAGAATAAATGGGAGACTATTTCCCTTCTAAATGTTGGATTAATACCATGAAAGATATGACCATTCTTACCCTTTGGATCATGCGTATTGCTGGAGTTCTCATTCCTTCTACTATGCTCAATTTTTATACAATAACATACACTAGGTTAGTTTATGAATCACAATGCATAATTACAAACTTGTAAAATACATAACGTAAATTGAAAAGATTATGCATATAATCAATAATCATAAAAAAAATTCTTTGAGGAAGTATTTAATCCTAAATCCTTTATAATTCATTGTATAGAAAATGTGAATTATCCTAAGCATATCCCCCGGGAGTGTTGTAACCAAGAGTGCAGCATGGCCCATTGTTGTGTACCATGATACCCTGGGTCAAGCTCGAAACTCCTTTTCAGTGTTTTCACTCCTAGGTACATCTGTTCCAGAGCCGCCTCTACCAGCTCGTATCCAGACATGGATGCATTGCTTGGGAAAATCACAAAATCTCCATATTACCAAAATTATAGGAAGTTATTCTTTACTAACCATCAAATTCTATCTTGGCGTAATGTTCTCTAATCAGAGTTTATCTAAATCTAATTTCCAAGGTTATTGCAAAAATTCCTCTAATACCAACTATAACACCCCAACCCCAGAAGCCCGATGCCGGTGCATTATTACATAACATTGACATGATTACAAGGAATCAAGTCTTGAAGGACCGATCGGTTTAGCAGTCTTGAAAAATAGATTACATACATGAATGTTACATTAAAATTTCTAACATAAAACACAACATAAATAATCCATTGAGAACACCATTATTCCCCAAGATTAACCATGAATATCAATCATAATACACTTCTTGGAATCCTAGGAAAACAAAACATAAGAAATTGGTGAGATAAGATGCTCAGAAAGGGTAAGTAATTTAGTGAAAGATAACATAAACATTAGGCATGGTAAATAATTTAAAACACATGCCTTTAAAAATAATAAACATGAACACTTTATTGGAGGAATATGGGATGGGTAAATAATTCCATAATAAAACATATTCATGGGTATTCTACTAGTCGAATAACCACATGATACATCAATATTATTATCACAATGAGGGAATGTGTAATGTGAGACATTCTGAAACATCTTGTCAAGGCCTCGACCAAGACTTCTAAAAATGATTAATGCCTCAACCAAAACCATATATCAAATTAAGAAGGCCATCAAAAAATTCCATGTCTAATTGTCTCATTAGACCTACCGATGCAACAAGGAGCTATAGAAGGCTCCACCCATCAATTACTATGTCCAATACATTCCTCATATGAAAAGTTTGAAACATAACATAAACATTCGTATTAAAACTTGCATATGAATTGTCAATACTTTAACTATAAACCATGAATGGTATAAAAATAAAACATCCATAGTCAAACATATCACAAAATATGAAATACAATATGGAATATCTGTATCATAATAAGTTAACCTTATTCAATAATAATATATAGTAAAGGATGTTGTTATAGTTGAAAATGATCAAGAAAACTCATTGAGTGAAATACCCCTTTTTCATGAAATCATTTAAAAGTCACACAATTTTTAAAAGAAGATATTAAAAATATATTTTTGAATCAATGTGTCCCATACCACTTTTAAAGTTTTTAAAGTAATTAACATTTTAAAACATTCTTGTCCATATATCCTTAAAACCATTTTGAAAGCATGAACATTAAGGAATAATATTTTTAAGAATAAATATTTAAAACATTTAAAATGATGTTTTAGTTAAATAGTACCTTAAATATAATCCTTTTGAAAACTATTTTATGAAACATGGATATGTATAATAAATATTTTTGAGAAAATACTTACACATAAACAATCTCAGATAATAATGAGATTGAGGAATTAACCCTTACCTTGTACTTTGCTTTGGTCGAGGGTACATTTAACCTTCTGTATAATGACCAAATTATCCTATTAAATTATACAAGAACCATTTTAATATTTATTATATCATACATGATTCATTTATGACTTTATACAACCCCTTTAATAATGATTTTCATGTTAAATTAACATTTTGGGTAATAATCGCTTTCTTTATCATACGTGTTTTAACTTGTTATTATTGATCGTATCATTTAGATCATGATTTAAATACTTTAAGAATATAAAACATGATTTATATATCTTATATATTTAGAATATAAATATTTATAATAGATAGATATATGAAATGGAAAACACTGTTTATGGAGATGGTAGGCTGTACGTACGCATAAACGTTGTTATCGTATTGAACGAAAGTATGTGAATAAGATATATATAAGTACATAAATAAATAAATAAATATATATATATATATATATATCTACAGTAGAATTATTATGTCATATATTATATTATTATTAATTATATATATTTTTATAATCATTGTTGAATGGTGAACATGGAAATGAATCTCATCGCGTCGTGGAGATGGTAAGTCGAACGTACACACGAGCAACAATATCATTTCCTTAATGATTAAAATATGTTGAATTGGATGGTATGTTAATTATAAAAAAAAATTATCATGTTATTATAATTATTTATATACATATTACCCTTCATTATATCCATCCAAATAACATAGTGGTGAATAAAAAATTACCCCACAACATGAAGACGATTAGTTGTACATACGCACGCATGGTGACATTATCAATCATTGGATGTATAGAATAAATAATATGGTTGTAACATATTTATAATAAAATCAAAGTATGTATAAGGTACTGGAGTTATTATTTTGGTATGGAAATAACAAAGAAAGAGAATGTGGAAGAAGAAAAAAACTTTGAAAGAGGTGATAAAATAATTACCTTTCTTCGGGTGTTTTCTTTTGATTTTAACAAATGGGATCCTTAGGTTGGATTTATGATCAAGATAAGGACTTTAGGTAGTAGTGAGTGTATTTAGGAGGATATTTGAGAAGGTTTTGGTCAATAAAAATGGCTTTTGTGGTGTGAAATTAAGAGAAGGGGAATTACCCTTTTATAAGAGAGGTGAGGGTCACTTTTGGAAAAGTTTGAAATATTATTTTATTATACAATCATATTTGGTTTCTAATGGCTCCAAATGAATTTATTTAGATCCATAGGTGGTTAGGGTTCAAAATCATCTCAATAAATATATTTTAGATATGTTTAGGTTACCATATTAACCTTATCTTTTATATTTAACTCTTAGTTAAATAGATTAACATTTACCATGTCTCCTTGTATTTTTATATTATACGGTTAATAAACATACTATAAAATACTAAAAGAACCAAAAGTGGTTCATTAATGACATATATATCATTATAATAGTCGTTTTTCCGAAAAATAAATTTTAGGACTATTATATAATTAAATAATATAGTATTTGTTTTAAAAATCCATTTATGTCAATTTTAACACTATTTGATATTTTGTTTTTTGTGAAAGTCATAAGAAAATGACTACTTCGAAAAAAATACATTGAATCAACCCTAAAATGTAATATTCAACAAGAAAACTCGTGTATGTCATCAAAAATTTGAAATTATATTTATTTTAATAATTATAATATCATTTATTTGATTCTTTCATTAATAAGGTAATTAATGCATCATCATTGTGTCATAAATAAATTTAATTATATATTGTTTAAAAATTATAAATAAGATACCATTATTTAGGAAATTTTTTTAGCTTTATAATTAATATTTATATTTGAATTTATCTTATGTATAACCCTATATTAAAAATGTTTTAGTTATTAAAATTTGAATTTTACACTTTTAACTCTTCTTTAAATAAAGTAATAATAAATGTCCTAATCTAATCCAAGTAGACCAAAAGGATCATATTTTATTCATAAGGTTGGTTTTGTTCAAAATAAACTTATACAATAGAAGTAGTACATGTGTTGGGATAATTATAATATCATTTTTACCTCTAATTACCCTATTTACATTTAACAATGGTAAATAAAAGACAGAATTTACTATTCACAAAAAAATTATTTTTCTCTTATTGAACCAAATTTTACTTAATAATGTAAACCATGTCTCTTGTACTTTTTAATTTCAATTCACAGAAGCGGTAAAATTATTTTTTATGCAAATTTACAAATGTGCCTAAAAGGTGTGTAAAATGTGTTAAAAAGTTCAATAAAATTTTATACTTATAGTTTTATTATAAAATGACTTCAATTAATTACATTGAACCTATATAGGTATTATATATCTATTTTTTAATTAAAATAAATATAAATATAAATAAATAATTATATAAATAAAAAGTCGGTTTTAAACAATAACGCAGTGTTTTTCACTATTCATCAAATATTGAAAGTTTTTAGAAAAATACCAAAAATTCACCCTAAGATAATTTTAATATTAAAAATTAAAAAATGAATACTATTTTACCAAATTCAAAACATAGTAGCTGATTTAATTAATTTAAAATTAATTCCTGTTGTCAAAACCAAAAAGCAGGTTTTAAAAAGTAAAAACTATCAAAAGATTGATAAGTGTTTATGTCAAATTTAAATGTGAAATTACTTATAATGAACTAAATTGTATTAAATGATAAAAATATAATCTAATTATACTTCAAAACCATTCAAATATATAACTCAACACTATAAATTATTGTTATTAAAAAAAATTCAATTAAAATTTAGTATTTTTCACTATTCACCAAAATATGAAAGTTATCAAAAAACACCAAAAATTTATCGAAAATAAATTTTTATGTCCCGATTCTAAAGAGGAAGATTATTTTTTCAAATTTAATATATAAAAATGTCAGATATTTGATTTAAAAAGGGTTCACCATTAAAAGGGCGTTAAATTTCATTTTTTGAAAAATAATTCCTTTATTTGAAAAATTGAATTTGTTCTTATATTATGTCTAAGAAACACATAATATTTATGTTAAAATTATATAGAGTATATAAAATTCAAAATACAGTTAATACTATTCATAACTGTTTTTTTTGAATGGCTAGTTTGATAAGTCGTGGTGCACTCGAACTCGGTGTTGTGTGTAGCGCAAGTTATTGATTACATTGAAGAGATAAAGTACTATAAAATATTGGGGTGTTACGTTCTACCCTCTAATAAATTTAATCCTCACAATTTGAAAATTTTCTTCGAAAATAAAAGGTTAAAAATAGAAAAATACCATTGTGGAAAACCTACATCAGAAATTGGGTTAATAAAATTCAGTCTTAATAAGAGGGAAAAGAAAATAAAAAACTCACCACCAAATTATGAACTCGATTAAGAGAACATTGGTATAAATTATAGACACATAATTAGAGAAAAAACATAAATATTTATAGGGAGTGGTTGAGGTCATCAATCATTAACAAGTGTCAAATTGAGGGCCTCAAATCCATCAATCTATGATGATGTAAAATATCATCGGTTCAACAAAACATAACGTATTAGGATAAAACATTTTTTCTTTTAAGATCCCTTCCCTAAAGTTTAAGAATTAATTTATTTATAGAATAAGTGGAAAAAATATACTTGACAAGTAGAGTTTTATCCATCAACTAATTCCAACCACAAAATCATACCAGAAAAGATAATATAACTAAAATAATATTATATTTATCCTTATCATATAGGGTTCCAAAAATAATGAATTTATAATTCATTTGTCAGACAATTTAAAAAAACTACATTATAGAAACCAGAACATCACGTAGGCCAATTGTAGGTGATTCACCCTTGTCTCCCTTCGGTTTCGTGTTCAAGTATCACGGGCTTGCCGGACGTGACGGGTTGTCGCCTGACCTCTGTATTGTCCTTTTTATAACAATCCAAAAATAATCTTGAGAAATTATTTAACCTTAACGATAGTATCCAATGTCAAACTTAATATATTCTAACCTTTATACCTATCCAAAATACTTATATCCAAAACTAGAGTCCAAAATTTATTAGGAAGGTGAACACAATGAAGATATTTTTTGTCACATAATAACATGTGAATAAATTCATCATGTATTCTTTTAAAATACGGTAACACCCTGAATTACCATAAAACCTTATTGATTACATTCATTATCCCATATTCCTTATAGAATACTAGATATATTCCTTATACCAAATTTTTTTAAGACTCCAACAATGATGGAATAAGGAAACCATTAATCAGTTCTAAGGTAGTCAAGAATATCCAATATAATTTTTCCAAAGAAACCATCTCTTATTCCAAAATCACTACCTTTGTATCCGGACCATATTTAGTTTTATCTTTCCTTCAACCATGTATTTTCGAAAATGTTTTACTTGCTGTTGAGTCACTTTTCTTTATACCATTAAATCTCAAATCCTCAATGAAATAGTACTGCAGTATAATCCTTATTAATTTCCATAATTCATTTAACCAGTACATCTTTGATACAACACTCAAATGAAATAATTCTTTAATAACAACAAAATAACTCTATTCATTCATCTTCATCTGTGGAAGTATCATAAATTTATTATTATCCATTAGCATCATTTGGGGAATACTCTAATAATTTGGACACTAATTCGTGTAGTGACCCAACTCCTTGGAGATGAAGCATTGTACACTTAAAACCTTTTTTTTACTCTTGAAATCGCGTACTTAGTATCATTTTTCTCTACAATTATAACAAACTCACATTCCCTTCAAGAATTTACCTAGGTGATTATTTTCACAGTTATCACATATGGGAAAACCCTTCTTTCCCCTCTTCCCTTTATCCATCATTCTCTCTACCATCCTTTTCCTCTCTTTCTTCCCTTCAAAGCTATATGACATAGAGGATTCTTTACATATATTATCAACACATGATACTATTTATTCCTATGATGAGAACATATGGGAGAATATTTCCCTTCTAAATGTTTGCTTAATACCATGAAAGATAGAGTCATTATTACGCTTTGGATCATGCATATTCAGAGAGTTATCATTCCTTATACTAGGCACAATTTCTAAACAGTGACATACACTAGGTTAGTTTTTGAATCACAATTCATAATTCCAAATTTGTAAAATACCTAACATAAATTGACAAGATTATGCGTATAATATATAATCATATTTTTTTTTTCTTTGAGTAAGTATTTACTCATAAATCCTTCATAATGCCTTGTAAAGAAAATGTGAATTATCCTAATAATATCCCCCGGGAGTGTCATAACCAAGAGTGTATCAAGGCCCATTCTCATGTACCAGGATACCCTGGGTCAAGCCCGAAACTCCTTCTCAGAGTTTTCACTCCTAGGTATATCTGTGCCAGAGCCACCTCTACCTGCTTGTTTTTCCAGACAAGAATGCATTGCTTGGAAAATTAACAAAATCTCTACATTACCAAAATTCTAGGAAGTTCTTCTATACTAATCATCAATGTCTATCTTGGGGTAATGTTCTCTAATTAGAGTTTATCTAAATATAGCTTTCAATGTTATTTCAAAAATTATTCTCATACCAACTATAATGACATGACCCCAGAAGCCCAAAGCCGGTGCATTATTACATAACATTGGCATGATTACAAGGAATCAAGTCCTGAAGGACCGATCGATTTTGCAGTCTTAGAAAATAGATGTCATACTTGAATGTTACATTACACTTTAAAACATAAAACACAACATAAATAATCGATTGAGAACACCATTATCCCTTAGATTAACCCTACATATCAAACATAATACACTTTTTGGAATCCTAGGAAAACAAAATATAATAAAGGGGTGAGATAAGTTGCTCAGTATGGATAAATAATTTAGCATAAGATAACATAAACATTAGGCATGGTGAATAATTGAAAACACATGCCTTTAAAAATAATGAGCATGAAAAATTTATGGAAGGAATATGGGATGAGTAAATAATTCCATAATAAAACATAGTCATGGGTATTCTACTAGTCTAATAACCACATGAACCATCAATATTATTTTCATAATGAGGGAATGTATAATGCAGGACATTCTGAAACATTTTTTCAAGGCTTCGACCAAGAGGTCTAAAAATGATTAAGGCCTCGGACAAAACCATATATCAAATTGGGAAATCCCTCGACCAATTCCATGTCTAATTTTATCATGAGACCTAACGATGCACCGAGGAGCTATAGCGGGCTCCACCCGTCACTTACTTTGTCCAATAAATTCCTCATATGAAAAGGTTGAAACATAACATAAACATTCGCATTAAAACTAGCATACTAAATGTCAATAATTTAACCATAAACCATGAATGGTATAAAAATAAAACATCCATAGTCAAAGATATCACAAAAATGGAAATAAAATATTGAATATTTGTATCATAATAAATCAAACTTAATAAAGAATAATATCTAGTAAAGGATGTTGATATAGTTTAAAATGATCAGTAATACATTTTGAGTGAAATACCCCTTTTCCTTGAAATCATTTAAAAGTCACATAATTTTTAAAGGAATAAATTTAAAAGATATTTTTGAATCAAAGTGTCCCATTCCACTTTGAAACATTTTAATGTAATTAAAATTTTAAAACATTCATGTCTATATAAATGAATCCTTAAAACCATTTTGAAAACAAGGACATTAATGAAACAATATTTATAAGAATAAATATTTAAAACGTTTAAAATGATGTTTTAGTTAAAGAGTACCTTAAAAATAATAATTTTGAATTTTTTTTACGAAAGATAGAAATGGATAATAAATATTTCCTAGAAAATACTACCCATTTAATAATTATTTCCATGTTAAATTAACATTTTGGGTAATAATCACTTTCTTTATCGTACATGATTTAACTTGTTATTTTTGATCGTGTCATTTAGATCATGATTTAAATAATTCTAGAATATAAAAAATGATTTATGTATCATATATATTTATAATATAAATATGTATAATAGATAGATATATGAAATGGAAAACACCATTTATGGAGACGGTAGGTCGTATGTACGGATAAACACTGTCATAGTATTGAACGTAAGTAAGTGAATAAGATATATGTAAGTATATATATATATATATATCTAATAGAATTATTATGTCATATATTATATACTTATTAATAATTTATATTTTTATAATCATCATTGAATGGTGAACGTGGAAATGAATCTCATCGCGTTGTGGAGATGGTAAGTCGTACGTACTCACGAGCGAAGATATCATTTCATTAATGATTAAAAGGTCTTGAGTTGGATAGTATATTAATTGTTTAGAGAAATTAGTATGTTATTTTAATTATTTATATTCATATTACTCATTATTATATCCATCCAAATAACATAGTGTTTAATAACAAATTACACCACGGTGAGGAGATGGTAAGCCACACATATGCATGCATGGTGACATTATCATTAATAGGATGCATAGAATAAAGAATATGATTGTACCATATTTATATTAAAATTACAGTACATAGAAGGTACTGTATTTTTTTTATGGAAATAACAAAGAAATTGAAAGTGGAAGAAGAAAACAACTTTGAAATAGGTGATAAAATAATTTCCTTTTCATAAGGTGTTTCCTTTTGATTTGAACAAAATGGATTTTTAGGCGGCATTCTGCACAAGGGAAGGCCTTTAGGCTAAAGTTAGGGTAGTTGGGAGTATATTTGAGTAGTGTTTGGCCAATATAAATGGCTTTGGAGGTAGGAAATTAAGATAAGGGGATGTACCCTTTTATAAGAGAGGTGGGGGTCACTTTAGGAAAATCCTAAAATAATAATTTATTGTACAATAATATTTGGTTTCTAATGGATTAAAATGAATTTATTTAGAGCCTTAGGTGGTTAGGGTTATAAATTATCTCAACCAATATGTTTTAGACAAGTTTAGGTTACCATATTAACCTTATATTTTAGATTTAACTCTCAGTTAAATAGTATAACATTTACCATGTCTCCTTGTATTTTTATATTATATGGTTAGTAAACTTACTAAAAATGACAAGAGAACCACAAGTGGTTCATTGATGACATATATATATCCTTATAAGAGTTATTTTTCCGAACTTTATATTTTTAGAAAAAATTATGTAATTTAATAATATAGTATTTGTTTTAAAAACTCATTTATGTCAATTTTGACACTATTTGGTATTTGGTTTTTTTTGTGAAAGTCATAACAGTATTATTACTTAGAAAAACATACATTGAATCAAACCTAACATTTCATATTAAACTATAAAATTCATGTATGTCATCAAAACATTGAATTTATATTTATTTTAATATTTATAACACCATTTATTTGATTCTTTCATTAATAAGGTAATTACTGCATCATCATTGTGTCATAAATAAATTTACATATTTAATTTATAAAAATTATAAATAAAATACCATGATTTAGGAAAGATTTTTATCTTTCTAATGAATATTTATAGTTGAATTTATCTTATGTATAAAACTATATTAAAAATGTTTTAGTTATTAAAATTTAAATATTACACTTTTAACTCTTCTTTAAATAAAATAATAATAACTGTACTAATCTAATCCAAGGAGACTAAAAGGATTTTATTTTTTCATAAGGTTGGTTTTGGTCTAAATACAGTTATCTAATAAGAACCTGGTTCTTATTCTTGAGGTACAAGTTTCTTCTTTTTCTTTTTCCTTAAGTGTTTGTGAGAAAATAATGAAAATTTTGAAAAATCCAAAATTTTTGTGGGTACATGCCATGTACTTTTCCACATGCCATTTATTTTGGCCATGTGGGATGAGTACACAAGGCATGTAGGCCTGTCAGCAATGAAGGGTGTGAAAACTGACTACATGTTGTGTACTTGGTATTTACACGCCATGCAATCAGTCGACAGATGAACAGTAAGGCGGTGGGAGTAGCCTCCAGCAGAGGAACAATACACACCATGTATTCTGAAATACACCCCGTGTACTCATGTCGATAGATGAATAGTTTGGCAGTGAAAATTAGCCGCCTGAGGAACAGTTAAAAAATGAAAAGTACACGCCGTGTACTTGAGAGTACACGACGTGTAATTTTTTTTCCACTTAAAACAAAAAGTATCCTCCACATTCGTAAGTGGAGGAATTGTACGCATTTGGAGAACTAGGAGAGAAGGCTGGAGCTTGGAGGATCCACCAACCACACACTGGAACTCGAATTCCTTCGCTAATCGTCTCGATTGAACCGCGCAGGTGAGTTCTTCACTCTTCTTGAACCCTTTCTTCCAATTCTTTCCCGAGGGAAAGTTATTTGACTTTGAATGCATTTACATTTATCCCAGATCTATTTCATTCTCAGAAGTTTATGAAGGAACCGTTCACATATATTGATCAGAGTAGATCAAGGTAGGTGGTCTGATGTTTAATTCTAACTGCTGAGTGTGTTTGTGTACCATCGTGCTACACGCCCATGTTTGAGATGTTGTATGGTTGAAGACTTGATTAATTAAATACCTATAATTTCATAGGTAATTTAATAAATATGTATAAATGCTATTTGGGATCATTTCTTGGATCTAGTTCCACCCCGTGGGTGTGTTTCCCTTGTTTAGCCATTGGGCTAGGATACCCGAGGATATGCCATGATTTAGAATGATTGAGTTTACTTGAGAGGAAATGTATATAATTGCTTGCTTATGTGTTGGGATCGGCTTGGATTCTTGTATTTCATGAGGGCATGATTCTGTTTAGCCTAAGGGCATGATTCTATTTAGCCTGAGGTCATGATTCTGTTTAGCCTAAGGGCGTGATTCTGTTTAGCCTAAGGGTGTGATTTTGTTTAGCCTAAGGGAGTGATTATGTTTAGTTTGAGGTCGTGATTCTGTTTAGCCTGAGGGCATGATTCTTCTTAGCCTGAGGGTCTGATTCCATTTATCCTGACGGTGTGGTTCTATTTTTTCTTGAGGGCAACGATTCTTATGTCTGAGGACAATTTTTACTTCATATATTCACTATGGTGATTTTACTTGTTATACCTACCAAGCTAAAGCACATGATTGGTAGTGTTTACCTTGTACTTTCTAGATAGCTTGTTGAAGTTTTTCTGCGACACTGTATAGGAGACTGTCGGCTGAGGCTGAGTCTCAGGAACTTATAAACCAATCATCTTGAATTTTTAAATAATAATTAAACGGAAATGGAATTGGTAGTAGTAGCTACTTTTGAGTACTTCCTAGTTTGCTGCATTTTCATTATTTCACATTGTTGTTGCACATTTCACTGACAGTTGGGCACGGGCCTTTGGTGGTTGCCTACTGGGATTTATTTCTCACAACCTATTCGGGACATGTCTTGGGCCCAAATAGATTATATTGCTATAGGTGTGGATAATAGAAAGTGTCCCTATACAGGTACTTGATTATTACAGAGGAGTAGGAGAGCATGGGACCAAGCTTAGGCATGTGATGCTGTTGAGATCCTGCTGTGCTGTTTATTTTGGCTTGCTGTATTTGTCCCCTATATTGCATTGTTTCAGATTGTAGTGTATCTTGTTTTGGATGCTTTCTTAGACTCAGGGACATATTTCATCATTATATATGATTGTTGGTCATTTGTTTACTTCAGTTTTGTTGTCCATTTCAGCATTGGTATTATTTACTGCTTCCACTTTTGTATGTTTACATTTCTCCACTGCGCTACACTTTGATATATGAGGGAATAGTTTCCCCACTATCAGACATGGTCCCTCACTACTAGTCGGCAGCCTATAGTGTTTGGGGAAATGCGTTTGAGGTCATGTGACCAACCGGGTTCGGGGCACCCATTGAGTGGCACCCATATCCGAGATGTTACAAAGTTGTATCATAGGGATTTTCTTTTCTCTGAGTTATTTTATTATTTGGCGATGATGAAAAGAGATAGATTGCTAAGGGATTCGGCAATAACTGTGCATGGGAGTAGCTAACCCATGTATAGGTAAAGGCTGGATTTCCTCGAATTAAGTTGTGATTTTATGTTTATGATTATTACAATTGATTTGATTTTCACCATTGGGTGTTGCACTTGTTGTGTACTGTTTATATTTTTATATTTGGGTTCTATTTAATTACAACCCGATTAGATGAGGGTATACCATCTCATGCATCATTTAGGCACATATTAGAATCACATGCCATGCATAGTTTCCATGCCATGTAGGTGCATTAGAAATTGCATATTTTTGTGATAATTGTTGTGCTAGAAAATGCATGCTGTTGTGATAGATGCCTTGATAAAATACCTGCTATTTGATTTGGTATTGTTATGTAAGGTTCTCTAAATGAATGCCAAACTTTGGTTTTTTAGGAGTATAGGCCCTCATCAACCAGAATTTGGTGGATCACCGACTAGTTGACATTGTTATAACACGTATAAGATGCCAAGTTTTGATTTGTGGGGAGTATGGGCCCTCAAGGATTGGAATTTGGCACTTAGGTGTTGGTTTCAGTGTTTTCTAGGCTCCAGAGTAGTCTTTAAGGCTTACTGTCTCTAAAAACCCAGAATACACATCATGTAATTATGAATACATGACATGTAATCTTCTGTTCGGGAAGAAAAGAAAAATTTAAAAGTACACATCGTGTACCCTAAGTACACTCCGTTTAGTCCCTAACCGTGTCATAGGATGTGTGGGAAGATACACGAGATGGGGAAGTTTTAGAGGGAACATGCCGTGTACCAATTGTACATGTCGTGCATGTTGACCCTGTGTCTTCCCATGTAACTAACAACACGGATGGTGGAAAAATATTTGTCTATACATGCTGTGTCAATGCCGAACACACAATGTAGTGTAACATGGGAATCCGGCTGTGTAACTAACAAACACGTGTTGGTGTTATATTTTCTAGTACACTTCGTGTCCATATAGAACACGCTGTGTAGTGCGAGCCGTGTATCCAGCCGTGTAACTTACAACACGGGTCAGAGATGCTCTTCTAGTACACACTGTGTACCTGAGGGACACGCTGTGTAGTCTTGACCGGTGAAAGATAATGTGGACTTGGCTGTGTGGCTAGGGAAACAGGGTGGTGTACACGCCGTGTGTGTGTGTAACATGTCGTGTAGTGTCATCCAGGTAGCCAACCATGTCACTAACAACACAGGCAGTTGGAATTTAAGCCGTACATTCCATGTCTATCTAGAACACGCCATGTAGTCTGAGTTGTGTACCCGGCCATGTGATGGACAACACGGGTCGGTGAATCTCGACCAGTACACGCCATGTAGATCTTATACACTCCATGTAGTCTTTTTTAAAATAGATCTGTGTGGCTAAGCCATGTAGAGGGACTCGGGTAGGGGAGAAAAATAATGTACACGCCGTGTGTATGGACAACACACTGTGTGTTTGGGGTGTTACACGACCAATGATAGCAGAGTACACACCCATGTGAAAGACTTAAGGGAACACTCCGTGTAGTTTTTACACACGCCCTGTAGTCTTGTTTTGTAAAAATTGAATGTTTTCTTTCTCCTATTACCTTATTACACTCCTAGTTTTCAGTACATGATAATCTTGATCTAAGTCATGTGTTTGACCTTGTAGAGTCATGCCGCTGAGATGACAATAAGTTTTTCTCCTGGAGAGCGGCAATGATTATACTCTAGAGATCGTAGGCCACGAGCTACCTATGGATCCTCCAGCAGAGCCAGATGTGGTGCCAGCTGTTATACAGGACAAAGGCACGGAGGCGCAGTTCCATGAAGGCTTCATGTGGTTTATGCAGACCTTCCAAGGAGCACCGCTGGCTACCACATCTATTGCTGAGCTGACTCGTATATTCCAGCAGCAGCATCCGCCTACATTTTCAGGGGACGGTGGACCACAGGCTGCGGAGTCTTGGATGGGTTCTATGCAGACTATCTTTGAACATATGGAGTCGCCTCCTGGGTGGAGGGTCAAGCTCGCAACATACATGCTGCGTGATTCCACCAAGAGGTGGTGGGATTTTACCACCCAGACTGGGCATCATAGAGACATGGCGTGAGAATATTTTCAACCAGTCTTCTACGATTTTTTCTTCCTAGAGTCTCTGAGGGTAGATCAAGCTCGAGAGTTCAGGAATCTGCAGCAAGAAGCTATGTCAGTGATGGATTATTCTACCCACTTCACCGAGCTACAACGCTTTTCACCTATTCTGGTGGGAGATGAGATGTTGAGGGCCCGACTCTTTGAGGATGGTCTTCGATATGAGATCCGAGAACTGGTGAATGTTTTTAGGTTGCCTACGGTGCATTCTATTGTGAACCAGGCACTGATTACTGAGCGGGACCTACAAGAAGCTAGTGGTACAGGCCAGGGCGGTTCGACACCAGTTTCTGGTACTATTTCTACCGGTAAGAGGAAGAGGCTGATGAATTTCTCTCACCGTGGTAGTACCATCCATAATATTTCTTCAGGTGGCCTAATAATGTTTTTCCAGTGAGGTAAATAGGGGAACAGGAGAACTTAGTGTCCACATGACCCTGTGGAGTGCCGATCTTGCGGCAAGATGGGTCATCTACAATGCTTTTGCAGGGCGTTTCCACTAGTGGCGAGTGAGAGGGGTCCTGTGCAGACTCCGCATGCGGGAGTAGGGCTAACAGCTTCTTACCAGTCTGGGAATTGGAACACATCAGGATGTTCAGGCCGAGGTGGTGGTCATGTTCATGGTAGATAGATACCAAGATCTCAGAGATAGCAGGGCAGGTCAATTCAGGGTAGACAGGCTGTGTTGCAGGGCCGCGACACAACGCAAGCATATGCAGTGCCACCGACCCAACATGAGCAGGATCCCGAACCTTCTACTGTCAGAGGTACTATTCTAGTTGATTCTGTTTTATCTTTAATACTTTTCGATACTAGTGCTACACATAGCTTTATATCTATGCCCATTGTGGAGAGCCTTGGGCTCTATGTTTCTTCTTCTTCTGATGTTATGACTCTAGAAACTCCTTTGGGGAATAGAATGGCTGGTGTGCGTCAGTGCAGGGAGTGCCTCTTAGAGGTTGGTGGGTGTCACTTTCTATGGGACCTCTATTTCATAGAGATGAAAAGCTATGGAATCATTCTTAGGATGGACTGGTTGGTACACTTTCAATCCTTTGTAGATTGCTATCGTTGCAGGGTGAGTTTCACTTCACCAGAGGTTGGAGAGTTTCTTTACAAGGGAAAATGGGATGTGCAGGCGAGCTGAGTTGGACCCAAGAATCATGGGTGAGGTGGAGTGACAACCCAGATTTAAAGTTTGTATCTGGATGAGCAGGTAACTTGTTAGAAGGATTTCCCTCCAGTGGTTGATCATTTTAGGGATGTCTTCCCAGAAGACTTTTCAGGTCTTCCTCTGGAGCGAGAGGTGGATTTCTCTATCGAGCTAGTGCCAGGAGCATCACCGATGTATATTCCTCCTTATAGGATGGCTACTCCAGAGTTGCAGAAGCTCAAGAGGTAGTTAGAGGAGTTACAGGAAAAGGGTTTCATCCGACCCAGTACTTCTCATTGGGGTTCGCCTGTCCTATTTGCAAAGAAGGAAGACGGTACCCTCAGACATTTCGTGGATTATCGAAAGATGAACCAATTGATGGTCAAGAAATGGTATCCCTTGCCAAGGATTGATGATATTTTTGATCAACTTCAAGGAGCACAAGTGTTCTCAAAGATTTACTTGAGATCTAGATATAATCAGTTACGCGTTAGACCATCAGACATACCGCTTACAGCTTTTCGGAGCAGATATGGTCTATATGAGTACTTGGTCATGCTGTTTAGACTCAAGAACGTGCCATCAGTTTTCATGGCTCGGATGAATTGTGTGTTGAACCCTTATCTAGATTCTTTTGTGGTAGTCTTTGTGGACGATATCTTGGTGTACTCTCACACTCGACACGACCATGATAACCATCCTGAGATCGTACTGAGTGCACTGAGAGAGAATCAACTATATTCTATGCTCTCAAAGTTCCACTTTTGGATGGACTAGATTCACTCCATGGGTCAAATCATCTCAGAGGCAGGAGTTTCGATAGACCCAGAGAAGGTGAGAGGAGTAGATTCCTAGGAGTAGCCTAAGAATGTATTTGAGATACGAAGTTTCTTGGGGATGGATGGTTACTATAGGCGCTTTATACAAGACTTATCTCTCTTATTAGCACCGTTGATGGGTTTAACTAAGAAGGGTGTGATTTTCATTTGGTCAGAAGTTTCTGAGACAACCTTTTAGGAGCTAAAGGAAAGGTTGAAATCATCACCAGTCCTGATACTTCCAGAGCAGGGGAAGAGCTATATAGTTTACTGTGATGCATAATGTATTGGGCTGGGATCAATGTTGATGTAGGGCGATCGAGTAGTTGCATATGGGTCTCAGCAGTTGATTCCACATGAGAGGAATTACCCAACACATGATCTCGAGTTAGCTGCATTTGTTCATGCGTTACGCTGTTAGAGACATTATCTCATAGGAGAACATTTTGTGGTGTTTATGGACCACAAAAGTCTCAAATATATATTTAATCAACATGACCTGAATCTGAGATAACAAAGGATGGTTGAATACCTTCAGTCCTTCGACTTCAAGCTTCCCTATACACTTGGTAAGGGTAACATAGTTGCTGATGCACTGAGTAGGAGGACTTAATTACAGGCAGTGCAGGAGGCCAGCGGTGAGTGGAAACTTATGGCTTTATTCTCTGAGATGCATTTAGAGGTGCACAATAGTCAGGGTCGAGCCTATCTTTCTTCTTTAGCTGTGACTTCTACCCTCCTGGATAGAGTGAGGATGAGACAACTATCAGATTCGGAAGGCCTAGATCTACGGGAGTCGGTGGAATGTGAGGACCCTCCTCCCAGTTGGACGATAGGCGATGATGAGGTACTGCATGTCCATGGATGAGTGTGGGTTCCTGGGGATATACGTGAGGAGCTGATGCGGGATTTTCCTGCTTCAGCTTGGCCAGTTCATCCCAGAGTTACTAAGATGTACCGTGACTTGAGACGTCAGTACTGTAGCTGGGTATGAAGTGACAAGTAGCTGGTTTTGTTACGAGGTGTTCCACCTGTCAGTAGGTGAAGGCGGAGCATCAAAGGAAAGATGGATTGTTACAACAATTACCCATTACAGAGTGGAAATGGGATGATGTCATGATGGAATTCGTGACAAGGTTGCTGAGGTCACCTCGAGGCTGTGATGCCGTGTGGGTTGTCATGGACAAACTTACAATGGAAACTCACATTTTTTCGATCAAGGAGACCTTCGGTGTTGAAAATATCAGAGGTTTGTTTATCTGAGAGGTGGTGCGTCTTCATTGGGTTCATTTTTCTATCATCTCAGATAGGGATTCACGCTTTACGTATCTTTTATGGCAGTGTTTTTAGAGGGCACTGGGTACACCGGTGCTTCTGAGCACAACTTACCTCCCTCAGACCGATGTCCAGTCAGAGTGTACGATACAGGTGCTTGAGGACATGCTGCGTGCAGACATCCTAGAATTTGGGGGCTCTTGGGATAAGCATATACCCCTGGCCGAGTTTGCTTATAATAACAGTTTTCAGGGAACTACTTAGATGGAAACTTACAAGGCTTTATATGGTAGGTCATGCCGATCACCCTTGTGCTGGTTTGAGGCAGGTGAGACAACTTTACTGGGACCACGTATCGTACTGAAGACTTCAAAGTATGTCCAATTGATTCAGAAGCAGATGGCTACCGCACAGTCTCGTTAGAAATCTAATGTTGATCACTACAGACGACCCTTAGAGTTCATGGTTGGGGATTAGGTTTTATTGCATGTTTCATCGAGGTTGGGAAACCTGAGGATCAGGAGACAGGGTAAACTTTCATCGAGATATGTGGGGATGTTTGAGATTCTGGAGAGAGTTGGGCGAGTTTCCTATCAGTTGTAGTTACCACAGAGGTACCGGGACATGCATGATGTCTTCCATGTATTTCAGCAGCACCATTATCACTCAGAACCATCTCAGATTTTTAGCTCATGGAGGTTAAGCTTCAGGTCGATATATCCATTGAGGAGCATCCGATTCATATTGTTGATAGGAGCACGAAGGTTCTCTGAGGCCTATCAGTTCCTCTAGTGTGGGTGCTATGGCAGTATGGCTGAGTGTAGGATGAAACCTTGGAGTGAGAGATCGATGTATGTTCTTAGTGGCCAGAGTTGTTCTGATCTTTATCATCACCACCCTTGGAAGGGAAATTCACAGACAAATTTCTTTAAGGGGAGAAGTTTGTATAAACCTGGTTCTTATTCTTAAGGTACGACTTTCTTATTTTTCTTTTTCCTTAAGTGTTTTTGAGAAAATAAGGAAAATGGGAAAAAATCCCAAATTTTGTGGGTACACACAATGTACTTTTCCACACGGCATGTATTTTGGCTGTGTGGGATGAGTACACAGGGCATGTAGGCCTTTCGGCGGTGAAGGGTGTAAAAACTGACTTCACACCATTTACTTGGTATTTACACTCTATGTAATCAGTCGGAAGGTGAATAGTAAGGAAGTGGGAGTAGTCTCCAGCAAAGCAATAGTACATGCCGTGTATTCCAAAATACACTCCATGTACTCATGTCGATAGATGAACATTTTGGTGGTGAAAGGTAGCCGCCATAGGAACAGTTAAAAAATGAAAAGTATGTGCTGTGTACTTGAGAGTATATGCTGTGTAATTTGTTTTTTTTTCACTTAAAATGGACATTAGCCTCCTCATTCAGCAGAGGAGGCATTGGATGCGTTTGGATCACCAGGAGAGAAGGCTGGAGCTTGGAGGAGCTCCCGACCGCACACCGGAACTCGGATTCCTTCGTTGACGGTCTTGATTGAACCATGCGAGTGAGTTCTTCACTCTTCTTGAACCCTTCCTTCCAATTATTTCCTGAGGGAAAGTTATTTGAGTTTGAACGCGTTTACATTTATCCCAGATATATGTCATTATCAGACATTTTGGAAGGTTTCATTCACGTACATTGATCAGAGGAGATCAAGATAGGTGGTCTGATGTTTAATTCCGACTACTGAGTGTTTTTGTGTACCATTGTGCTATGCACCTGTTTGGGGTGTCATATTGATGAGGAATTTATTAATTAAATACATATAATTTCATAGGTAATTTAATGAATATGTAAAACTACTATTTGGGGTCGTTTCTTGGATTCAGGGCCACCCCGTGGGTGAGTTTCCCTTGTTTAGCCATTTGTCCAGGATACCCGAGGGTATGCCGTTATTTAGTATGCTTGAGTTTTCTTGAGAGGAAATATATATAATTGCTTGATTATGTGTTGGGCTCAGCACAAATTCTTGTTTTTCCCGAGGGCGTGATTCTGTTTAGCCTGAGGGCGTGATTCTGTTTAGCCTGAGGGCACGATTCTGTTTAGCCTGAGGGTGTGATTCTCTTTAGCCTGAGGGCACGATTCTGTTTAGCCAAAGGACATGATTCTATTTTTCCTGAGGGCATGATTCTTCTTAGCCTGAGGGCGTGATTCCATTTAACCTAAGGTAGTGGTTCTATTTATACTTAGGTCAAGGGTTCTTATGTCTAAGGACACTGTTTACTTCGTATATTCACTGTGGTCATTTTACATGTTATACCTACCAAGATAATGCAAAGGATTTGTAGTGTTTACCGTGTACATTCTAGATAGCTTGTTGTAGTTTTTCTATGGAACTGTATAAGAGACTGTTGGATGAGGCTGAGTCTCAGGAACTTATAAACCAATCACCTTGAATTGTTAAATAATAATTAAATGGAAATGGAACTTGTAAGAGTATCTTCTTTTGAGTACTTCATAGTTTACTGCATTTTCATTATTGCACACAGCTATTGCACATTTCACTGACAGTTGGGCATGGGCCTTTGGTGATTTCCTACTAGGATTTATTTCCCACACCCTGTTTGGGTCATGTCTTGGGCCCAAATAGATTATATTGCTGCAGGTGTGGATAAGGGCAAGAGTCCCTATACAGGTACTTGATTGTTGCAGAGGAGTAGGAGAGCATGGGACCGAGCTTAGGCTTGTGATGCTGCTGAGTTCATGTTGCGCTATTTATTTTGGCTTGCTGTATTTGTCCCTTGTATTGTATTGTCTCAGATTGCAGTGTATCCTTTTTTGGATGCTTTCTTAGACTTAGGGACATATTGCATCATTATATATGACTATTGGTCATTTCTTTACTTCAGTATTGTTGTCCATTTCAACATTGGTATTATTTACTTCTTCCAATTTTTTATGTTTACATTTCTCCGCTGCGCTACACTTTGAAAAATTAAGGCATAGTCTTCCCACTATCAGACTCGGACCCTCACTGCTAGTCAGTAGCCTCTGGCGTTTGGAAAAATGTAATTGAGGTCATGTGACCAACTGGGTTCGGGGCACCCGTTGAGTGGCACCCAGATCCGGGACGTTACATCGGCCAATTCCATGTGTAATTGTCTCAAGAGACCTACTGACGCACTAAAGAGATATAGAGGGCTCCACCAGTCTCTTACCAAGTCCAATACATTCATCATATGAAAAGGTTAAAACATAACATAAAAATTCGTGTTACAACTAGCATACGAAATGTTAATACTTTAACCATAAACAATGAATGGTAGAAAAATAACACATCCACAACCAACATATCACAAAACCTTAAAAACAATATGGAAGACTTGTATCATAATAAATCAACCTTAATGAAGAAAAATATCTAGGGAAGGATGTTGATATAGTTGAAAATGACTAGTAAAACTCTTTGCGTGAAATACCCATTTTTCATGAAATCATTTAAAAGTTACACAATTTTTAAAGGAGTAAATTTAAAAGATATTTTTTAATCAAAGTGTCCCATACCACTTTGAAACTTTTTAAGGGAATTAACATTTTAAAATATTCATGTCCATATAAATAAATCCTTAAAACCATTTTGAAAACATAGACATTAATGAAAAATATTTATAAAAATAAATAAATAAAACATTTAAAATGATGTTTTAGTTAAATAGTACCCTAAAAATAATCTTTTGAAAATTATTTTATGAAATATGGACATGGATAATAAAAATTTCCATGAAAATACTTAAACCTAAATAATCTCAGATAATAAGGAGATTGATGAATTAACCCATACCATGTACTTTCCTTTGGTCGAGGGTACACTTAACCTCTTGTATAATGATCATAGTATGTTATTAAATTATACCAGAACCATATTCATATTTATTATATCATACATGATTCATTTATGACTTTATACTACCAATTTAATAATGATTTCCATGTTAAATTAACATTTCGGGTAATAATCTCTTTCTTTATCGTACGTGTTTTAACTTTTTATTCTTCATCATATCATTTAGATCATGATTTAAATACTTAAATAATATAAAAAATGATTTATATATTATATATATTTACAATATAAATATGTATAATAGATAGATATATGAAATGGAAAACACCGTTTATGGAGACGGTATGCCATACGTACGCATAAACGCTGTTATCGTATTGAACAGAAGTAAGTGAATAAGATATATGTAAGTACATATATATATATATATATAAAGTAGAATTATTATTTAATATAATATATTCTTATTAATAATATATATTTTTATAATCCTCGTTGAATGGTAAACGTGGAAATAAATCTCATCGCATCATGGAGACAGTAAGCCGTATGTACACACGAGCGACAATATCATTTCTTTAATGATTAAAAGGTGTAGAATTAGATGGTATATTAATTGTACAGAGAAATTAGCATATTATTTTAATTATTTATATACATATTACTCATCATTATATCCATTCAAATAACATACTGTTGAATAACAAATTACATCACGACGTGGAGACGGTAAGTCATACGTACGCACGTACGGTGACATTATCATTCATTGGATGTATAGAATAATGAATATAGTTGTACCATATTTATAATAACATCAAATTATATAGGAGGTACTAGATTTATTATTATTTTTATGGAAATAACAAATAAATAGATTGTGGAAGAAGAAAAAAACTTTGAAAGAGGAGATAAAATAATTATATTTTCTTCGGGTGTTTGTTTCTGATTTGAATAAAAGGGATCCTTAGATTGGGTTTATGCTCAAGATAAGGCCTTTAGTTAGAAGTGAGGGTAGTTGGGAGGATATTTGAGCAGGGTTTGGCTGAGACAAATGGATTTTAAGGTCTGAAATTAAGAGAAGAGGAAGTACCCTTTTATAAGAGAGGTGAGGATCACTTTAGAAAAAGTTTGAAATATTATTTTATTATACAATCATATTTGGTTTCTAATGGCTCAAATGAATTTATTTCTAGACGTAGGTGGTTAGGGTTCAGAATAATCTCAACCAATAGGTTTTATACAAGTTTAGGTTACCATATTAACCTTATCTTTTAGATTTAACTCTTAGAAAAATAGTTTAACATCTACCATGTATCTTTGTTTTTTTATATTATATGGTTAGTAAACTTACAAAAAAATGACAAAAATTCCCCAAGTGGTTCATTAATAACATATATATCATTATAAGAGTCCTTTTTCTAAACCTTATATTTTTAGGACTATTATTTAATTTAATAATATAGTATTTTTTTTGAAAACTCATTTAGGTCAATTTTGACACTATTTGGTATTTTGTTTTTTTTTGAAAGTCATAAAAACATGATTAATTCGAAAACAATAATTTGAATAAACCCTAACAAGTAATAATAATCTAGTAAACTATTGGATGTCATCAAAACTTTTAAGTTATATTTATTTTAATATTTATATTACCATTTATTTGATTCTTTCATTAATAAGGTAATTACTGCATCATCATTGTGTCATAAATAAATTTACATATTTAATGTATAAAAATTATAAATAAAAAACCATTTTTTAGTAAAGATTTTTATATATCTAATGAATATTTATAGTCAAATTTATCTTATGTATAAATCTATATTAAAAATGTTTTAGTTATTAAAATTTTTATTTTACACTTCTAACTCTTCTTTAAATAAAATAATAATTAATGTCCTAATCTAATCCAAGGGGACCAAAAGGATCATATTGTTTTTTCATAAGGTTAGTTTTGGTCTAAATACACTTATCCAATAGAATTAGGACATGTTTTAGGGTAATTATAATATCATTTTTACCTTTAATTACCCTATTTACTTTTAACCGTGGTAAATAAAAGACAAAAGTTACTATTCAGCAAAAATTAATTTTATCTTATTGAATAAAATTTTACTTACTAATTTAAACCCTGTCTCTTGGATTTTTGAAATTTAATTTCTAGAAGTGGTAAAATTACATTTTATGCAAATTTGCAAATGTGCCTAGAAGGTGGGTAAAATGCGTTAAAAAGTTTAATAAAATTTTATACATCTAGATTTATTAAAAAATGACCCCAATGAATTAAATTGAAATTATATAGGTATTATATATCTATTTTTCCTTAAAATAAATTTAAATAAAATAAACAATTATTTAAATAAAAATTCAGTTTTATACAACAATGCAATGTTTTTCACTATTCATCAAAAATTGAAAGTTTTCAGAAAGATACAAAAAATTAACCTTAAGATAATTTTTATATTCCAAATTAAAATATAAATTCCATTTTAACAAATTCAAAACATAAAAGTTGAATTACTTAATTTATAATTAATTCCCATTCTCAAAATCAAAAGTGGGTTTTTAAAAAGTAAAAACTATCAAAATATTGAGATGTGTTTATGTCAAATTTAAATGTGAAATTAATTATAAAGACCTAAATTGTATTAAATGATAAAAATAAAATCTAATTATACTTCCAAACCATTAAAATGTATAATTAAACACTATAAATTATTTTGATTAAAAAAGTTGTTCTGAATTAAAATTTAGTATTTTCACTATTCATCAAAATATGAAAGTTATTAGAAAAACACCAAAAATGTATCGAAACTAAATTTGTATGTCTCGATTCTAAAGAAGAAGTTAATTTTTTCAAATTTAATATATAAAAGTGTCAAATATTTGATTTAAAAAGGGTTCTCCATTAAAAGGCTGTTAAATTTCATTTTCTGAAAAATACTTCATTTATTTGAAAAATTGAATTTGTTCCTATATTATATCTAATAAACACATAATATGGATGTTAAAATTATATATAGTATATAAAATTCAAAATATAGTTAATACTATACATAACTGTTTTTTTGAACAGCTAGTTTGGTAAGTCATGGTGCGCTCGAACTCGGTGTTACGTGTAGCGTAAGTTAGAGAATTAATTTGAAGATATAGCATACTATGAAATCTTGGGGAGTTACATTATCCATTTCTTCAATAAATTTCATCCTCAAAATTTGAAACTGTTCTTTAAAAATGAAAAGTTAACAATAAAAAAAATTCCTTTGTGGAAAAACCACATCAAAAATTGGGTTAATAAAACTTAGTCTTAATAAGAGGGAAAGGGAAATAAAAAAGTCACTACCAAATTATGATCTTTATTAGGGGAACATTGGTGTAAATTAGAGACACATAATTGGAAGAAAAACCTAAATATATATAGGGAGTGATTGAGGTCATCAATCACAAACAAGTGTAAAATTGAGGTCCTTAAAGCTATCAATCTATGATGATTTAAAATATCATCGGTTCAACAAAACATAAGGTATTAGGATAACAAATTTTTGGTTTTATGATCCCCTATCTAAAGTTTAAGAATTAATTTATTCATAGAATAAGAGAAAAACAAAATACTTGACATGTAGAGTTTCATCCTTCAACTAATTCCTACCAGAGACTCATACTCCAAAAGATAATAGAATTAAAAAATATTCTATTTATCCTAATCGTATAGGGTTACAAAAATAAGTAATTTATAATTTATTTATCAGAAAATTTAAAAAACTATATTATACAAACCCAGACATCTCGTAGGCCAGTGGTAGGTGATGCACCCTTGTTGCCCTTCGGTTGCATGTTCATGTCTCATGGCCTTGACGGACGCGACAGTTTGTCGCCCGACCTCCAAGTTGTCCTTTTTATAACTAAACAAAAATAATCTTATGAAATGATTTAACCTTAACATTATTATCCAATGTCAAACTTAATCCATTCTAACCTTTAGAATTATCCAAAATACTTCTGTCCAAACTCACAGTCCAAAATTTATAAGGAAGGTAAACACAATGAAGATCCTTATTTTTTCACGTAATAACATGTGAATACCTTTATTATGCATTCTTTTAAAACATGGTAACACCCTGAATTACTATAAAACTTTATTGATTACATTCTTGCTCCCTTATTCCTTATAGAATACTTGATATATTCCTTATATCCAAAAATTTTGAATACTCCAACAATGATGGAATAAACAAACCATTAATCAATTCCATGGTAGTCAATAATATCCAATATAATTTATCCAAATAAACCATCTCTTATTCCAAAATCACTACCTCAGTATGAGGGCCATATTTAGGTTTATCTTTCCTTCAACCATGTATTTTACAAAAAAATTTAACTTGTTGTTGAGTCACTTTTCATAGTACCATTCAATCTAAAATCCATAATAAAATAGTACTCTAGTACAATCCTTATTTATTTACATAATTCATATAACCAGTACATCCTTGATACAACACTCAAATGAAATAATTCTTTAATAACAACATTATAACACTAGTCATTCCTCTTCATCTATGGTAGTATCATAACTTGATTATTATCCAATAGCATTATTTGGGGAATACTATGATGATTTGGACATTGATTCGTGTAGTGACCCAACTCCTTGGAGATGAAGAATTGTACACTTAAAAACCTTTTTCTTACCCTTTCAATCACATACTTAGTGTCCTTTTTCTCCACACTTATAAAAAACTCCCATTCCCTTCAATAATTTAACAAGGCGATTCTTTCCGTAGTTATCACATATAAGAAAATCCTTCTTTCCCCTATTCCCTTTATCCATCCATCTTCTTATCATCCTTTTCTTCTCTTTCTTCCCTTCAAAGTCATAGGACTCAGAGAATTCTTTACATATCTTTTTAATACATGATACTATTTCTTCTTATGATGAGAACACGTGGGAGACTATTTCCCTTCAAAATGTTGGATTAATACCATGAAAGATATGATCATTCTTACCCATTGGATCATGCGTATTGTTGGAGTTCTCATTACTCTTACTAGGAACCATTTCTAAACAATGGCATACACTAGGTTAGTTTATGAATCGCAATGCATGATTCCAAACTTGTAAAATAACTAATGTAAATTGAAAATATTATGCATATAATCTATAATCAGAAAAAATGTTTTCTTCAAGAAACTATTTACTCCTAAATCCTTTATAATGGATTGTAAAGAAAATGTGAATTATCCTAAGAATATACCCCTGGATTGTTGTATCCAAGAGTGCAATAAGGCCCGTTTTCATGTACTAGGATAACCCGGGTCAAGCCTGAAACTCCTTGTCGGAGTTTTCACTCCTAGGTACATCCATGCCTGAGCTATATCTACCTGCTCATATCCAAATAGGGATATATTTCTTGGAAAATTTACAAAATATCTACATTACCAAAATTCTAGGAAGTTCTTCTATACTAATGCACAAAGTCTATCTTAGGGTAGTGTTCTCTAATCAGAGTTTATCTAAATCTAATTTCCAAGGTTATTGCTAAAATATCTCGGATACCAACTGTAACACCCTGACCCCAGAAGCCCAAAGCTGGTGCATTATTAAATATCATTGGCATGATTTCAAGGAATCATGTCCCAAAGGACGGATCAGTTTAGGAGTCTTGTAAAATAGATTACATACATGAATGTTTCATTACACTTTCTAATATAAAACACAACATAAATAATCCACAGAGGATTATATTATTCCCCAAACATAAACCTACATATCAAACATAATACACTTCTTGGAATCCTGGTAAAACAAAACATAAGAAAGGGGTGAGATAAGATGCTTAGTAAGGGTAAATAATTTCGTTTAAGATAACATAAACATTAGGCATGGTGAATAATTGCAAACACAACCCTTTAAAAATAATAAACATGAACCCTTTATGGTAGGAATATGGGATGAGGAAATAATTCCATAATAAAACATAGTCATGGGTATTATACTAGTAGAATAACCACATGAACCATTAATATTATTTTCATAATGAGGGAATGTATAATGTAGGAAATTTTGAAACATTTTGTTAAGGCCTCGTCCAAGATGTCTAAAAATGATTAAGGCCTCGGCCAAGACCATATATCAAATTGGGAAAGGCCTCGACCAATTACACATATAATTGTCTCATGAAACCTACTGATGCCCCGAGGAGCTAGAGCGGGATCCACCTGTCACTTTATATGTCCAATACATTCTTCATATGAAAAGGTTGAACCATAATATAAACATTCATATTAAAAATAGTAAATGAAATGTCAATACTTTAAACATAAACCATCAATGGTATAAAAATAACACATCCACAATCAAACATATCTCAAAACCTTAAATACAATATAGAAGATTTGTATCATAATAAATCAACCTTAACAAAGAATAATATCTATTAAAGGATGTTGATATTGTTGAAAATGATTAGTAAAACTCTTTGAGGGAAATAACCCTTTTTTATGAAATCTTTTACAAGTCAAAAAATATTTAAAGAAATAAATTTAAAAGATATTTTTTAATCAAAGTTTCCTATACCACTTTGAAACTTTTTAAATGAATTAACATTTTAAAACATTCATCTCCATATAAATAAATCCTTAAAACCATTTTGAAAACATGGAAATTAATGAAAAATATTTATAAGAATAAATATTTAAAACATTTAAAATGATGTTTTAGTTAAAGAGTTCATTAAAAAAAAAATCCTTTTGAAAAATATTTTATAAAACATGGACATGGATAATAAATATTTTATATAAAATACTTACACATAAATAATCTTAGATAATAATGATATTGAGGAATTAACACTTATCTTGTACTTTCCTTAGGTCGAGGGTACATTTATCCTCCTATATAATGACCAAAGTTTATTATTAAATTATACCAGAACCATATTCAAATTTATTATATCATACATTATTCCTTTATGACTTTATACTACCAATTTAATAATGATTTCCATGTTAAATTAACATTTTGGGTAATAATCACTTTCTTTATCGTACATGTTTTAACTTGTTATTCTAGATCGTATCTTTTCGATCATGATTTAAATAATTCCATAATTTAAAACATGATTTATATATAATATATATTTATAATATAAATATATACAATATATAGATTTATGAAATGGAAAACAATGTTTATGGAGACAGTAGGCCGTACGTACGCATAAACGGTGTTATAGTAATGAACGAAAGTAAGTGAATAAGATATATGTAAGTAAATTTATATATATATCTACAATAGAATTATTATTTCATATATTTTATACTTATTAATAATATATATTTTTATAATCATCATTGAATGGTGAACGTGGAAATGAATCTCATCGCGTCCTGGAGATGGTAAGTCATACGTACACATGAGCGAAGATATCATTTCCTTAATTATTAAATGTGTGGAATTGTATGGTGTATTAATTTAACATAGAAATTTTAATTTTATTTAATTTATTTATATACATATTAATCTTCATTATATCCATCCAAATAACATAGTGTTGAATAACATATTACACCATGACGTGGAGACGGTAAGCCGTACATACGCACGCATGGTGACATTATCATTCATAGGATGGATAGAATAATGAATATGGTTATACCATATTTATAATAAGATAACAGTATATTTAAGGTAATGGAGTTATTATTTTGGTATGAAAATACCAAAGAAAGAGAAAATGGATGAAGAAAATAACTTTGAAAGAGGTGATAAAAAAATTCCCTTTTCTTCTAGTGTTTCCTTTTGATTTGAACAAAAGAGATCCTTAGGTTGGCTTTCTGATCAATGGAAGTAATTTAGGATGAAGTGAGGGTAGTTGGGAGGATATTTAATAAGGGTTTTTTTGAGCCAAATGGCTTTGGATATGTGAAATTAAGAGAAGGGGAAGTACCCTTTTATTAGAGAGGTGAGGGTCACTTTAGGAAAAGCTTGAAATATTATTTTATTATATAATCGCATTCAGATTCTAATGGATCCAAATGAATTTATTTCGAGACTTAGGGTATTTATGGGTCAAAATAATATCCACTAATAGGTTTTATAAATGTTTAGGTTACCATATTAATCTTATCTTTTATATTTAACTCTTAGTTAAATAGTTTAACATTTACCTTGTCTCCTTGTATTTTGATATTATATGGTTAATAAACTTACTATAAAATTCCAAGAGAACCCCAAGTGGTTAATTAATGACATATATATCATTATAAGAGTCCTTTTTCATGACCTTATATTTTTGGGACTATTATTTAATTTAATAATATAGTATTTGTTTTAAAAACTCATTTATATCAATTTTGACACTATTTGGTATTTTGTTTTTTGTGAAAGTTATAACAGCATGATTACTTTAAAAAAAAAATACATTTAATCAACCCTAATATGTTATATTAGACTATAAAATTAATGTATGTCATGAAAACATTAAAATTATATTTATTTTAATATTTATAATACCATTTATATGATTCTTTCATTAATAAAGTAATTACTGCATCATCATTGTGTCATAAATAAATTTAATTATATAATGTCTAAACATTATAAATAAAATACCATGATGTAGGAATTAATTTTATATTTTAATGATTATTTATAGTGGAATTTATCTTATGTATAAACCTATATTAAAAATGTTTTATTTATTAAAATTTGAGTTTTACACTTTTAACTCTTCTTTAAATAAAATAATAATAAATGTACTAATATAATACATGTGGACCAAAACGATCATATTTTTTTTCATAAGTTTGGTTTTTGTTTAAATACACTTATCCAATAGAATTAAGACATGTGTTAGGGTAATTATAATATCATTTTTACCTTTATTTACCCTATTTACTTTTAACCATGGTAAATAAATGACAAAAGTCACTATTCAGAAAAAATTAATTTTATTTTATTGAATCACATTTTAATTACTTATTCCGACCATTTCCTTCTGAATTTTTAAATTTAATTCATAGAAGTTGTAAAATTATGTTTTATGCAAATTTGCAAATGTGCCTAGAAGGTGGGTAAAATGCGTTAAAAAGTATAATAAAATTTTATACATCTAGTTTTATTATAGAATTACTCCAATGAATTAAATTGAACTTATATAGGTATTATATATCTTTTTGTACTTAAAATAAATAAATTAAAATAAATAATTATTTAAATAAAAAGTCAAATTTAGACAAGAATGCGTTGTTTTTTACTATTCATCAAAATTGAAAGTTTTCAAAAAAATATCAAAAATTCACCATAAGATAATTTTGATGACCCTAATTTAAAAATGAATTCCATTTTACCAAATTCAAAACATATAAGTTGCATTAATTAATTTAAAATTAATTCCCGTTGTCAAAACCAAAAGTGAGATTTAAAAAGTAAAAACTATCAAAAGATTAACATGTGTTTATGTCAAATTTAAATGTTAAATTAATTATAATGAACTAAATTGTATTAAATAGTAAAAATATAATCTAATTATACTTCCAAACCATTCAAATGTACAATTTCACACTACAAATTATTTTGATTAAAAAAGTTGTTCTGAATTAAAATTTAGTATTTTTCATTATTCACTAAAATATGAAAGTTATCAGAAAAACACCAAAAATTTATAGAAACTAAATTTTTATGTCCTGATTCTAAAGAAGAAGTTTATTTTTTCAAATTAAATACATAAAAGTGTCAAATATTGGTTTTAAAAAGGGTTGTCCATTAAAAGGCTGTTAAATTGCATTTTCTGAAAAATACTTCCTTTATTTGAAAAACTGAATTTGTTCTTATATTATGTCCAAGAAATACATAATATGGATGTTAAAATTATATGAAGTATATAAAATTCAAAATGAAGTTAATACTATTCATAACTGTTTTTTTGAATGACTAGTTTGGTAAGTCGTGGTGCACTTGAACTCAGTGTTTCCTATAGCGCAAGTTATTGAATTACTTTGAAGAGATAACATACTATGAAATATTGGGGTGTTAAATTCTCCCATTATTCAATAAATTGCATAATCACAATTTGAAAATTTTCTTTAAAAATAAAAAGTTAAAAATAGAAAAATATCTTTTTGGAAAACCCACATCGAAAATTGGGTTAATAAAATTTAATCTTAATAAGAGGGAAAGGGAAATAAAAAAGTCTCCAACAAATTATGATCTCGATTAGGAGAAAATTAAAGTAAATTAAAGACACATAATTGGAGAAAAAACGTAAATATATATAGGGAGTGAATGAGGTCATCAATCACAAACAATTGTAAAATTGAGGGCCTCAAAGCCATAAATCTATGATGATTTAAAATATCATCGGTTCAACAAAACATAAGGTATTATGATAACACATTTTTTGTTTTAAGATCCCTTCCATAAATTTAAGAATTAATTTATTAATAGAATAAGAGGAAAAAAATATACTTGACATGTAGAGTGTCATCCTTCAACTAATTCCTACCACAGACTCATACTCCAAAATATAATAGAATTCAAAAATATTATATTTATCCTAATCGTATAGGGTTCCAAAAATAATGAATTTATAATTTATTTTTCATACTATTTATAAAACTATATTATACAAACCCGGACATTATGTTGGCCAGTGGTAGGTGATTCACCCTTGTCGCCCTTCAGTTGTGGGTTCATGTATCACGACCTTGCTGGACGCGACGGGTTGTCGCCAGACCTCCGAGTTGTCCTTTTTATAGCTATACCAAAATAATATTAAGAAATGATATAACCTTAACAATAGTATCCAATGTAAAAAAAAATCCATTATAACCTTTAGAATTATCCAAAATACTTCTATCCAAACTCACATTTCAAAATTTATAAGGAAGGTAAACATAATGAAGATTTTTTTTCATGTAATAACATGTGAATACATTTATCATGTACTCTTTTAAGACATTGTAACACCCTGAATTACCATAAAACCTTATTGATTAAATTCATGCTCACTTATTCCTTATATAATACTTCATATATTATTTACATCCAAAAATTTTGAATACTACAACAATAATGGAATAAAGAAACCATCAATCAGTTCCATGGTAGTCAAGAATATCCAATATAATTTATCCAAATCAACCATCTCTTATTCCAAAATCTCTACCTCAGTATCAGGACCATATTTAGGTTTATCTTTCCTTCAACCATGTATTTTTCCAAAATTTTAACTTGTTGTTGAGTCACTTTTCTTAGTACCATTCAATCTTAAATCCTTAATTAAATAGTACTGCAGTACAATCCTTATTTATTTCTATAATTCATATAACTAGTACATCATTGATACAACACTCAAATGAAATAATTATTTTATAAAAACATAAAAACACTAGTCATTCCTCTTTATATATGGCAGTATCATAACTTGATTATAACCCAATAGAATCATTTGGGGAATACTCTGATGATTTGGACATTGATTCGTGTAGTGACCCATCTCCTTGGAGATGAAGCATTGTACACCTAAAACATTTTTCTTACCCTTGAAATCACGTACTTGGTGTCCTTTTTCTCTACAATTATAACAAACTCCCATTCCCTTTAAGCATTTACAAAGGTGATTCTTTCCATAGTTATCACATATGGGGAAATCCTTCTTTCCCCTCTTCCCTTTATCCATCATTCTCTCTACCATCCTTTTCTTATCTTTCTTAACTTCAAAGCCATAGGACTCAGAGAATTCTTTACATATCTTTTTAATGTACGATACTATTTATTCATATGATGAGAACACATGGGAGACTATTTTCCATCTAAATTTTGGATTAATACCATGGAAGATATGATCATTCTTACCCTTTGGATCATGAATATTGCTGAAGTTTTCATGAATTCTACTAGGCACTGTTTCTAAACAATGGAATACACTAGGTTAGTTTATGAATCACAATGCATAATTCCAAACTTGTAAAATACCTAAAGTAAATAGAAAAGATTATGCATATAATCTATAATCATAAAAAATGTATTCTTCGAGAAGGTATTTACTTCTAAATCCTTCATAATTCCCTGTAAAGAAAATGTGAATTATCCTAAGAATATCCCCTGGGAGTGTCGTATACCAGTGTGCAGCAAGGCCCGTTTTCATGTACCAGGATAGCCTGGGTCAAGCCCGAAACTCCTTGTCGGAGTTTTCACTCCTAGGTACATCTGTGCCTGAGCCACCTCTACCTATAAGTATCCAGACATGGATGTATTTCTTGAAAAATTCACAAAATATCTACATTACCAAAATTCTAGGACGTTCTTCTATATTAATCCTCAAATTCTATCTTAGGTTAACATTCTTTAATCAGAGTTTATCTAAATCTAATTTACAAGGTTATTGCTAAAATTCCTCTAGTACCAACTGTAACGACCTGACCGCAGAAGTCTGAAGATGGTGCATTAATACATAACATTGGCATGATTACAAGGAATCAATTCCCAAAGGACTGATCAATTTAGCAGTTGTGGAAAATAGATTACATACATGAATGTTACATTACACTTTCTAACATAAAACACAACATAAATAATACTTTGAGAACACCATTATTCCCCTATCTTAAACCTACATATCCAACATAATACACTTCTTGGAATCCTAGGAAAACGAAACATAATAATGGGGTGAGATAAGATGCTTAGTAAGGGTAAATAATTTATTTTAAGATAACATAAACATTAGGCATGGTGAATAATTGAAAACACATGCCTTTTTAAATAATAGACATGAACACTTTATGATAGGAATATAGGCTGAGTAAATAATTCCATAATAAAACATAGTCATGGGTATTATACTAGTAGAATAACCACAAGAACCATCAATATTATTTTCATAATGAGGGAATGTATAATTTTGGACATTCTGAAACATTTTGTCAAGGCCTCGGGCAAGACGTCTATAAATGATTAAGGCCTCGGCCAAAACCATATATCAAATTGGGAAAGGCCTCAGCCAATTACACATCTAATTGTGTCATGAGACCTACCGATGCACCGAGGAGCTATACCAGGCTCCACCCTTCACTTACTAACTCCAATACATTCTTCATATGAATAGTTTGAAACATAATATAAACATTTGTATTAAAACTAGCATACGGAATATCAATAATTTAACCATAAACCATGAATGGTAGAAAAATAACACATTCACAGTCAAACATATCTCAAAACCTTAAATAAAATAAAGAATATTTGTATCATAATAAATCAACCTTAATCAAGAATAATATCTAGTAAAGGAAGTTGATATAGTTGAAAATGATCAGTAAAACTCTTTGAGTGAAATAACCCCTTTTTATGAAATCATTTAAAAGTCAACCAATTTTTTAAGGAAGACATTTAAAATATATTTTTGAATCAAAGTTTCCCATACCACTTTGAAACTTTTAAAATGAATTAACATTTTAAAACATTCATGTCCATATAAATAAATCCTTAAAACCTTTTTGAAAACATGGACATTAATGAAAAATATTTATAAGAATAAATATTTAAAAAATTTAAAATGATGTTTTAGTTAAAGAGTACCTTAAAAAAATAGTTTTGAAAAATATTTTTTGAAACATGGACATGGATAATAAAAATTTCCTAGAAAATACTTATACATAAACAATCTCAGATAACAGTGAGATTACAAAATTAACCCTTACCTTGTACTTTCCTTTGGTTGAGGGTACATTTAACCTTCTGTATAATAATAACAGTATGTTTTAAATTATACCAGAACCATATTCATATTTATTATATCATACATGATCCATTTATGACTTTATACTACCCATTTAATAATGATTTCCATGTTAAATTAACATTTCAGGTAATAATCACTTTCTTTATCGTACGTGTTTTAACTTATTATTTATCATATAATTTAGATAACGATTTAAATAATTCCAGAATATAAAACATGATTTATATATCATATATATTTATAATATATATATGTATAATAGATAGATATATGAAATGGAAAACAACATTTCTGGAGACGGTAGGTCGTACGTACACATAAACGCTGTTATAGTATTGAACGGAAGTAAGTGAATAAGATATATGTAAGTACATAAATAAATATATATATATATATATATATATATATATATATCTCCAACAGAATTTTTATGTCATTTATTATATACTTATTAAAAATATATAATTTTTTAATCATCATTTAATGGTGAACGTGGAAATGAATCTCATCGCGTCATGGAGATGGTAAGCCGTATGTACACACGAACGACGATATCATTTCCTTAATGATTAAAATGTGTGGAATTGGATGGTATATTTATTTTAAATATATATTATCATGTTATTTAGATTATTTATATAAATATTACTCTTCATTATTTCCATCCAAATAACATAGTGTTGAATAACAAATTACACCATGACATGAAGACGGTAAGCCTTACGTACGCATGCATGGTGACATTATCATTCATAAAATGGATAGAGTAACGAATATGGTTGTACCATATTTATAATAAAATTTCAGTATATATAAGGTATTGGGTTTATTATCTTGGTATGAAAATAACAAATAAATGAAAGTGGATGAAGAAAAGAACTTTGAAAGAGGTGATAAAAAATTACCTTTTCTCCGGGTGTTTCCTTTTGATTTGAACAAAATAGATCCTTAGGTTGGCTTTCTGCTCAAGGGAAGGAATTTAGGTTAAAGTGAGGGTAGTTGGAAGGATATTTAAGAAGGGGGTTTTGAGCCAAATGGCTTTGGAGATGTGAAATTAAGAGAAGTAGAAATACCCTTTTATTAGAGAGGTGAGGGTCACTTTAGGGAAAACATGAAATATTATTTTATTATATAATCTTATTCAGTTTATAATGACTCCAAATGAATTTATTTCGAGACTTAGGTGGTTATGGGTCGAAATCATATCCAAAAAATGTTTTATTCAAGTTTAGGTTACCATATTAACCGTATCTTTCAGATTTAACTCTTAGTTAAATAGTTTAACATTTACCATGTCTTCTTGTATTTTTATATTATATGGTTAGTAAACTTACTATACAATGACAAGAGAACCCCAAGTGGTTCATTAATGACATGTATATCATTATAATATTCCTTTTGCATGACCACATATTTTTAAAACTATTATATAATTTAATAATAAAGTATTTGTTTTAAAAGCTCATTTATATCAATTTTGACACTATTTGGTATTTTGTTTTTAGTTAAAGTCATAACAGCATGATTACTTCAAAAATAATACATTTAATCAACGCTAATATGTTATATTCAACTATAAAATTCATTCATGTCATCAAAACATTAAAATTATATTTATTTTAATATTTATAATAAAATTTATTTGATTCTTTCATTAATAAGGTAATTACTACATCATCATTGTGTCATAAATAAATTTAATTATATGATGTCTAAAAATTATAAATAAAAGACCATGATGTAGGAATTAATTTTATATTTTTAATGATTATTTATAATGGAATTTATATTATGTATAAACCTATATTAAAAATGTTTGTGTAATTAAAATTTGAAATTTACATTTTTAACTCTTTTTTAAATAAAATAATAATAAATGTCCTAATCTAATCCAAGGGGACCAAATAGATCATATTTTTTTATAAGGATGGTTTTGGTAAAAATAAACTTATCCAATAGAATTTGGATAAGAGTTAGGGTAATTATAATATCATTTTTACCTTTAATTACCCTATTTACTTTTAACCGTGGTAAATAAAAGACAGAAGTTACTCTTCAGAAAACATCAGTTTTATCTTATTGAATCACATTTTACATACAGATGTCAACCCTATCCCTTATATTTTTTAAATTTAATTCATAGAAGTGGAAAAATTTTATTTATACAAATTTTAGAATGTGCCTAGAAGGTGGGTAAAATGCGTTAAAAAGTTCAATAAAGGTTTATACATATAGTTTTATTATAAAAGGAATCCAATGAATTAAATTGAACTTATATATGTATTATATATTTATTTTTTACTTAAAATAAAATAAAATAAAATAAATAATTATTTTAATAAAAAGTCGGTTTTAAACAAGAACGCAATGTTTTTCACTATTCATAAAAAATTGAAAGTTTTCAGAAAAAATACCAAAAATTCACCCGAAGATAATTTTGATATTCCAATTTCAAAAATTAATTTCATTTTAACAAATTCAAAACATAGAATTTTCATTAATTAATTTAAAATTAATTCCCACTGTTAAAACCAAAAGCGGGTTTTTAAAAATTAAAAACTATTAAACGATTGACATGTGTTTTTGTCAAATTTAAATATGAAATTAATTATAATGACCTAAATTGTATTTAATGATAAAAATATAATCTAATTAAACTTACAAACCATTAAAATGTATAATTTAACACTATAAATTATTTTTATTAAAAAAGTTGTTTTGAATTAAATTTTAGTATTTTTCACTATTCACCAAAATATGAAAGTTATCAGAAAAACACCAAAAATTTATTGAAACTAAATTTTTATGTCCCAATTCAAAAGAATAAGTTTATTTTTTCACATTGAATATATAAAAGTGTCAAATATTGGTTTTAAAATGGGTTTACTATTAAAAGGCTGTTAAATTACATTTTCTGAAAAATACTTTTTTTAAACAAATTCAATCTGTTCTTATATTATGTTTACGAAACACATAATATTGATGTTAAAATTATATGGAGTATATAAAATTCAAAACATAGTTAATACTATTCATAACTGTTTTTTTGAATGGATAGTTTGGTATGTCGTGGTGCACTCGAACTCGGTGTTGCGTATAGGTAAAGTTATTGAATTACTTTTGAGAGATAACGTACTATGAAATATTGGGGTGTTAAATTCTCCCCTACTTCAATAAATTGTGTCTTCTCAATTTGAAATTTTTCTTTGAATATAAAAAGTTAAAAATAGGAAAATACATTTGTGGAAAACCCACATTGGAAATTGGGTTAATAAAATTTAGTCTTAATAAGGGGAAAGGGAAATAAAAAAGTTGCCACCAAATTATGATATAGATTAAGAGAATATTGGGGGAAATTAAAGACACATAATTGGAGTAAAAACATAAATATATATAGGGATTGATTGAGGTCATAAATCACAAATAAGTGTAAAATTGAGGGCCTCAAAGCCATCAATCTATGATGATTTAAAATTTCATCAGTTCAACAAAACATAAGGTATTATGATAACACATTTTATGTTTTTGGATACCTTCCTTAAAGTTTAAGAAAAAATTTATTCATAGAATAAGAGGAAGAAAATATACTTGACATGTAGAGTGTCATCCTTCAACTAATTCCTACCACAGACTCGTACTCTAAAAGATAATAGAATTCAAAAATATTCTATTTATCCTAATCATATAGGGTTCCAAAAATAATGAATTTATAATATATTTTTCAGAATATTTAAAAAACTATATTATACAAATCAGGAAATCACTTTGGCCAGTGGTAGGTGATGCACCCTTGTCGCCCTTCGGTTGCGGGTTCATGTCTCACAGCCTTTCCAGATGCGATGGGTTATTGCCCGACCTCAGAGTTGTCTTTTTATAACTATCCAAAAATAATCTTAAGAAATTATTTAACCTTAAAAATATTATCCAATGTCAAACATAATCCATTCTAACCTTTATAATTATCCAAAATACTTCTGTCCAAACTCACAATCCAAAATTTATAAATAAGGTAAACACAATGAAGATCTATTTTTTTCACGTAATAACATGTGAATACCTTCATCATGTATTATTTTAAAACATGATAACACCCTGAATTACCATAAAAACTTATTTAATACATTCATTCTCCCTTATTCCTTATAGAATACTTGATATATTATTTATATCCAAAAATTTTGAATACTCCCACAATGATGGAATAAACAAACCATTAATCTGTTCCATGGTAGTCAAGAATATCCAATATAATTTATCCAAATCAACCAACTCTTATTCCAAAATCACTACCTTAGTATGGGGACCATATTTTTGTTTATCTTTACTTTAACCATGTATTTTCCAAAAAGTTTAACTTGATTTTGAGTCACTTTTCTTAGTACCATTCAATCTCAAATCCTTAATGAAATAGTACTGCAGTACAATCCTTATTTATTTCCATAATTCATATAACCAGTACATCATTGATAAAGCACTCAAATGAAATAATTCTTTAATAACAACATAAGAACACTAGTCATTCCTCTTCATCTATGGTAGTGTCATAACATGATTATTATCCAACAACATCATTTGGGGGATACTCTGATGATTTGGACATTGATTCCTTTAGTTACCCAACTTCTTGAAGATGAAGCATTGTACACTTAAACCCCTTTTCTTACCCTTGAAATCATGTACTTGGTGTCCTTTTTCTCCACACTTATAACAAACTCTCATTCCCTTCAAGAATTTACCAAGTTGATTATTTCCATAGTTATCACATATGGGAAAATCCTTCTTTCCCCTCTTCCCTTTATCCATCTTTCTCTCTACCATCCTTTTCTTCTCCTACTTCCCTTCAAAACCATAGGTCTCAGAGAATTATTTACATATCTTTTTAACACATGATACTATTTCTTCAAATTATAAGAACACATGGGAGACTATTTCCCTTCTAAATATTGGTTTAATACCATGAAAGATATGATCATTCTTAACCTTTGGATCGTGCATATTGCTGGAGTTCTCATTACTTCTACTAGGCACCGTTTCTAAACAATGGCATACAATAGGTTGGTTTATGAATCACAATGCATAATTCAATCTTGTAAAATACCTAAAGTAAATTGAAAATATTATGAATATAATATATAATCATAAAAAAAACGTTTTCTTCAAGAAATTATTTACTCCTAAATCCTTCATAATGCCTTTTAAAGAAAATGATAATTATCCTAAGAATATCCCTTGGGAGTATCGTATCCAAGAGTGCAGAAAGGCCCGTTGTCATGTACCAGGATACCCCGGGTCAAGCCCAAAAATCCTTGTCCGTGTTTTCACTCCTAGGTACAACTGTGCCTGAGCCATCTCAACCTGCTCATATCCATAGAGGGATGTATTTCTTTGAAAATTAAAAAAAATCTCTACATTACCAAAATTCTAGGATGTTCTTCTATACTAATCCTCAAAGTCTATCTTAGGTTAATGTTCTCTAATAAGAGTTTATCTAAATCTAATTTCCAAGGTTATTGCTAAAATTATTTTGATTCCAACTATAACTCCCTGACCCCAGAATCCCGAAGCTGGTGTATTATTACATAACAATGGCAGGATTATAGGAATCAAGTCCCAAAGGACCGATCAGTTTAGCAGTCTTGGAAAATATATTACATACATGAATTTTATATTACACTTTCTAACATAAAACACAACATAAATAATCCGTTGAGAATGCCATTATTCCCCTAGGTTAACCCTGAATATCAAACATAATACCCTTATTGGAATCCTGGGAAAACGAAACATAAGAAAGGGGTGAGATAATATTCTTAGTAAGGGTAAATAATTTATTGGAAGATAACATAAACCTTAGGCATGGTGAATAATTGAAAACACATGCCTTTACAAATAATAAACATGAACACTTTATGGTAGGAATATGGGCTGAGTAAATAATTCCATAATAAAACATAGTCATGGGTATTCTACTAGTAGAATAACTACATGAACCATCAATATTATTTTTATAATTAGGGAATTTATAATGCATGACATTCTGAAACATTTTGTCAAGGCCTCAGCCTAGATGTCTAAAAATGATTAAGGCCTCAGCCAAAACCATATATCAAATTGGGAAAGGCCTCAGCTAATTCAACATCTAACTATCTCATGAGACCTACCGATACACCATGGAGCTATAACAGGCTCCACCCATCACTTACTAAGTCCAATACATTCATCATATGAAAATTTTGAAACATAATATAAACTTTTGTATTAAAACTAGCATATGAAATGTAAACACTTTAACCATAAACCATGAATGGTATAAAAATAATACACCCGTAGTAAAAAATATCTCAAAATCTTAAATACAATATAAAATATTTGTAACATAATAAATCAACCATAATCAAAAATAATATCTAGTAATGGATATTGATATAGTTGAAAATGATCAGTAAATCTCTTTGAGTGAAATAACCCTTTTTCATGAAATCATTTAAAAGTCAGACAATTTTTAAAGGAATAACTTTAAAAGATATTTTTGAATCAAAGTTTTCCATACCACTTTGAAACTTTTTAAATGATTTGAAATTTTAAAACAATCATGTCTGTATAAATAAATCCTTAAAACCATTTTATAAACATGGACATTAAGGAAAAATATTTATAAGAATAAAAATTTAAAACATTTAAAATGATGTTTTAGTTAAAGAGTACCTTAAAAATAATCCTTTTGAAAAATATTTTATGAAACATGGACATGGATAATAAATATTTCCTAGAAAATACTTACACATAAAAAATCTCAGATAATAATGAGATTGGGGAATTAACCCTTACCTTGTACTTTCCTTTGGTCGAGGGTACATTTAACATCCTGTATAATGACCAAAGTATGTTATTAAATTATAACAGAACCATTTTCTAATTTATTATATCGTACGTGATTCATTTATTACTTTATACTACCCATTTAATAATTATTTCCATGTTAAATTAACATTTCAGGTAATAACTTTTTTTATCATACGTGTTTTAACTTGTTATTCTTGATCGTATCATTTAGATCATGATTTAAATACTTAAAAAATTTAAAACATGATTTATATATCCCCTATATTTATAATATAAATATGCATAATAAATAGATATATGAAATGGAAAACACCGTTTATGGAGACGGTAGGCCGTACGTACGCATAAACGTTGTTATAGTATTGAACGGAAGTAAGTGAATGAGATATATGTAAGTACATTCACACACACACACACACATATATATATATATCTCCAATAGAATTATTATGTAATATAATATATATTTATTAATAATATATATTTTTATAATCATCATTGAATGGTGAACGTATAAATGAATCTTATCGCGTCGTGGAGATGGTAAGCCATACGTACACACGAGCGATGATTTCATTTCATTTATGATTAAAATGTGTGGAATTGGATGGTATATTAATTTAACATTGAAATTATCATGTTATTTTAATAATTTATATACATATTACTCATCATTATATCTATCCAAATAACATAATGTTGAATATCAAATTACACCCCGACATGGAGACGGTAAGCCGTACGTATGCACACATGGTGACATTATCATTCCTTGGATAGATATAATAAATAATATGTTTATACCATATTTATAATAAAATCACAGTATATATAAGGTATTGGAGTTATTATTTTGGTATGAAAATAATAAATAAAGATAAAGTGGAAGAAGATAAGAACTTTGAAAGAGGTGATAAAAAAATTACCTTTTCTTCGGGTGTTTTCTTTTGATTTGAAAAAAATATATCCTTTGGTTGGATTTATGCTAAAGGGAATGAATTTAGGTTGAAGTGAGGGTAGTTGGTAGGATATTTAATAAGGGTTTGTCCAAGACAAATGGCTTTGGATATGTGAAATTAAGAGAAGGAGAAGTACCCTTTATTAGAGAGGCGAGAGTCACTTTAGAAAAAACATGAAATATTATTTTATTATATAATCATATTCAGTTTTTAATGGCTCAAAATGAATTTATTTCTAGCATTATGTGGTTATGGGTCGAAATAAGCTCCACCAATAGGTTTTATACAAGTTTAGGTTACCATATTAACCATATCTTTTAGATTTAAGTATTAGTTAAATAGTTTAACATTTACCATGTCTCCTTGTATTTTTCTATTATATGGTTAGTAAACATACTATACAATGCCAAGAGAACCCCAAGTGGTTCATTAATGACATATATATCATTATAAGAGTCCTTTTTCATGACCATATATTTTTATAACTATTATATAATTTAATAATATAGTATTTGTTTTAAAAACTCATTTATATCAATTTTGACACTATTTGGTATTTTGATTTTAGTGAAAGTCATAACAGCATGATTGCTTCGAAAACAATACATTTAATCAACCATAATATGTTATATTCAACTATAAAATTAATTCATGTCATCAAAACTTTAAAATTATATTTCTTTTAATTATTATAATAAAATTTATTTGATTCATTCATTAATAAGGTAATTACTGCATCATCATTGTGTCATAAATAAATTTATTTATGTAATGTCTAAAAATAATAAATATAATACCATGATTTAGGAATTTTTTTTATATTTATAATGAATATTTATAGCTGAATTTATCTTATGTATAACACTATATTAAAAAGGATTTTGTTATTAAAATTTGAATTTAACACTTTTAACTCTTATTTAAATAAAATAATAATAAATGTCATAATATAATCCAAGTGGACCAAAAGGGTCATATATTATTCCTAAGTTTGGTTTTGGTAGAAATAAACTTAACCAATATAATCAGGACATGTGTTAGGGTAATATAATATCATTTTTACCTTTAATTACCCTATTTGCTTTTAACCATGGTAAACAAAATACAAAAGTTACTCTAAAAAAAACCAGTTTTATCTTATTGAATCACATTTTATTGACATATGTCAACCCTATCCCTTATTTTTTTTTAAATTTAATTCATAGAAGTGGTAAAATTACATTTTATGCAAATTTTCAAATGTGCCAAGAAGGTGGGTAAAATGCGTTAAAAAGTTCAATAAAGGTTTATACATATAGTTTTATTATAAAAGGACTCCAATGAATTAAATTGAACTTATATATGTATTATATATTGATTTTTACTTAAAATAAAATAAAATAAAATAAATAATTATTTTAATAAAAAGGCGGTTTTAAACAAGAACGCAATGTTTTTCACTACTCATCAAAAATTAAAAGTTTTAAGAAAAAATACCAAAAATTCACCCTAAGATAATTTTGATATTCCAATTTCAAAAATGAATTCCATTTTAACAAATTCAAAACATAGAAGTTTCATTAATTAATTTAAAATTAATTCCCACTGTCAAAACCAAAAGCGGGTTTTAAAAAATTAGAAACTATTAAAAGATTGACATGTGTTTTTGTTAAATTTAAATGTGAAGTTAATTATAATGACCTAAATTGTATTTAATGATAAAAATATAATATAATTAAAATTACAAACCATTCAAATGTATAATTTAACACTATAAATTATTTTGATTAAAAAAGTTGTTTTGAATTGAAATTTAGTATTTTTCACTATTCACCAAAATATGAAAGTTATCCTAAAAACAACAAAAAATTATCGAAACTAAATTTTTATGTCCCAATTCAAAAGAAGATGTTTAATTTTTCAAATTGAATATATAAAAGTGTCAAATATTGGTTTTAAAAAGGGTTCACCATTAAAAGGCTCTTAAATTACATTTTCTGAAAAATACTTTTTTAAAAAAAATGAATCTGTTCTTATATTATGTTTAAGAAACACATAATATTGATTTTAAAATTATATAAGGTATATAAATTTCAAAATATAGTTAACACTATTCATAACTGTTTTTTTGAACAGCTAGTTTGGTATGTCGTGGTGCGCTCGAACTCGGTGTTGCGTATAGTGAAAGTTATTGAATTACTTTGAAGAGATAACATACTATGGAATCTTGGGGTGTTACATTCTCCCCAACTTCAATAAATTGTGTCATCTCAATTTGAAATTTTTCTTTGAATATAAAAAGTTAAAAATAGAAAAATAACTTTGTGGAAACCCACATTGGAAATTGGGTTAAAAAAAATTATTCTTAATAAGAGGGAAAGGAAAATAAAAAGATCAACACTAAATTATGATCTAGATTAAGAGAATATTGTGGGAAATTAAATACACATAACTGGATGAAAAATGTAAATATATATAGAGAGTGATTGAGGTCATCAATCACAAATAAGTGCAAAATTGAGGGCCTCAAAGCCATCAATCTAGGATGATTTAAAATTTCATCGGTTCAACAAAACATAAGGTATTATGATAACACATTTTATGTTTTAAGATACCTTCCTTAAAGTTTAAGAATAAATTTCTTCATAGAATAAGAGGAATAAAATATACGTGACATGTAGAGTGTTATCCTTCAACTAATTCCTACCACAAACTCGTACTCTAAAAGATAATAGAATTCAAAAATATTCTATTTATCCTAATCGTATAGGGTTCTATAAATAATGAATTTATATTTTATTTTTCAAAATATTTAAAAAACTATATTATAGAAATCAGGACATCACGTAGGCCGGTGGTAGGTGATGCACCCTTGTCGCCCTTCGGTTGTGGGTTCATGTCTCACGGCCTTTCCGGACGTGATGCGTTGTTTCCCGACCTTCGAGTTGTCTTTTTATAACTATCCAAAAATAATCTTAAGAAATTATTTAACCTTAAAAATAGTATCCAATGTCAAAATTAATCCATTCTAACCTTTAGAATTATCCAAAATACTTCTGTCCAAACTCACAGTCCAAAATTTATAAATAAGGTAAACACAATAAAGATCTATTTTTTTCACGTAATAACATGTGAATACCTTCATCATGTATTTTTTTAAAACATGGTAACACCCTGAATTACCATAAAATATTATTTATTACATTTATACTCCCTTATTCCTCATAGAATACTTGATATATTCTTTATATCCAAAAATTTTGAATACTCCAACAATGATGGAATAAACAAACCATTAATCAGTTCCATGGTAGTCAAGAATATCCAATATAATTTATCCAAATCAACCAACTCTTATTCCAAAATCACTACCTTAGTATCAGGACCATATTTATGTTTATCATTCCTTCAACCATGTATTTTACAAAAAGTTTAAATTGTTTTTGAGTCACTTTTCTTAGTACCATTCAATCTCAAATCCTTAATGAAATAGTACTACAGTACAATCCTTATTTATTTCCATAATTCATATAACCAGTACATCATTGATAAAACCCTCAAATGAAATAATTATTTAATAACAACATAAGAACACTAGTCATTACTCTTCATCTATGGTAGTATCATAACTTGATTATTATCCAATAGCATCATTTGGGGCATACTCTAATGATTTGGGCATTGATTCATGTAGTGACCCAACTTCCTGAAGATGAAGCATTGTACATTTAAAACCACTTTCTTACCCTTGCAATCATGTACTTGGTGTCCTTTTTCTCCACACTTATAACAAACTCCCATTCCCTTCAAGAATTTACCAAGGTGATTATTTCCATAGTTATCACATATGGTAAAATCCTTCTTTCCCCTCTTCCCTTTATCCATCTTTCTCTCTACCATCCTTTTCTTCTCCTACTTCCCTTCAAAACCATAGGACTCAGAGAATTATTTACATATCTTTTTAACACATGATACTATTTCTTCAAATTATGAGAACACATGGGAGACTATTTCCCTTCTAAATGTTGTCTTAATACCATGAAAGATATGATCATTCTTACCCTTTGTATCATGCGTATTGCTGGAGTTCTCATTACTTCTACTTGGCACCGTTTCTAAAAAATGGCATACAATTGGTTAGTTTATGAATCGCAATGCATAATTCAAACTTGTAAAATACCTAACATAAATTGAAAATATTATGAATATTATATATAATCATAAAAAAATGTTTTCTTTGAGAAATTATTTACACCTAAATCCTTCATAATGCCTTATAACAAAAATGATAATTATCCTAAGAATATCCCTTGGGAGTATCATATCCCAGAGTGCAGCAAGGCCCGTTGTCATGTACTAGGATACCCCAGGTGAAGCCCAAAACTCCTTGTCCGTGTTTTCACTCCTAGGTACAACTGTACCTGAGCCACCTCAACCTGCTCATATCCATAGAGGGATGTATTTCTTGGAAAATTCAAAAAATCTCTACATTACCAGAATTCTAGGAAGTTCTTCTATACTAATCCTCAAAGTCTATCTTAGGGTAATGTTCTCTAATAAAAGTTTATCTAAATATAATTTCTAAGGTTATTACTAAAATTATTTTGATTCCAACTATAACGCCCTGACCCCATAATCCCGAAGCTAGTGCATTATTACATAACAATGGAAGGATTACAAGGAATCAAGTCCCAAAGGACCAATCAGTTTAGCAGTCTTGGAAAATATATTACATACATGAATGTTATATTACACTTTCTAAAATAAAACACAACATAAATAATCCACTGAGAATTCCATTATTCCCCAAGCTTAACCCTGAATATCAAACATAATATACTTATAAGAATCCTGGGAAAACAAAACATAAGAATGGGGTGAGATAATATGCTATGTAAGGGTAAATAATTTATTGGAAGATAACATAAACATTAGGCATGTTATATAATTGAAAACATGAGCCTTTACAAATAATAAACATGAACACTTTATAGTAGAAATATGGGCTGAGTAAATAATTCCATAATAAAAAATAGTCATGGGTATTCTACTAGTAGAATAATCACATAAACCATCAATATTTTTTTATAATTAGGGAATGTATAATGCAGGACATTCTGAAACATTTTGTCAAGGACTCAGCCTAGACGTCTAAAAATGATTAAGGCCTAGGCCAAAACCATATATCAAATTGGGAAAGGCCTTGGCTAATTCCACATCTAACTATCTAATGAGATCTACCGATAAACTATGGATCAATAGAAGGCTCCACCCATCACTTTCTAAGTCCAATACATTCATCATATGAAAAGGTTGTAACATAATATAAACTTTCGTATTAAAAATAGAATATGAAATGTCAACACTTTAACCATAAACCATGAGTGGTATAAAAATAACACATCCATAGTCAAAAATATCTCACAATCTTAAATACAATATAAAATATTTTTATCATAATAAATCAACCATAATCAAGAACAATATCTAGTAATGGATATTGATATAGTTGAAAATGATCAGTAAATCTCTTTGAGTGAAATAACCCTTTTTCATGAAATCATTTAAAAGTCACACAATTTTTAAAGGAATAACTTTAAAAGATATTTTTGAATAAAAGTTTTCCATACCACTTTGAAACTTATTAAATGAATTGACATTTTAAAAAAATCATGTTCGTATAAATAAATCCTTAAAACCATTTTGAAAACATGGACATTATTGAAAAATATTTATAAGAATAAATATTTAAAACATTTAAAATTATATTTTAGTTAAAGAGTACCATAAAAATAATCCTTTTGAGAAATATTTTATGAAACATGGACATGGATAATAAATATTTCCTAGAAAATACTTACACATAAAAAATCTCAGATAATAATGAGATTGGGGAATTAACCCTTACCTTTTACTTTCCTTTGGTCGAGGGTACATTTAACCTCCTGTATAATGACCAATGTATGTTATTAAATTATACCAGAACCATATTCAAATTTATTATATTGTACATGATTCATTTATGACTTTATACTACCCATTTAATAATTATTTCCATGTTAAATTAACATTTTGGGTAATAATTGTTTTTATCATACGTGTTTTAACTTGTTATTCTTGATCGTATCATTTAGATCATGATTTAAATACTTAAAAAATATAAAACATGATTTATATATCCTATATATTTATAATATAAATATGTATAATAGATAGATATATGAAATGGAAAACACCGTTTATGGAGACAGTAGGTCGTACGTACGCATAAAAGTTGTTATAGTATTGAACGAAAGTAAGTGAATGAGATATATGTAAGTACATACATACATACATATATATATGTCAAATAGAATTATTATGTCATATAATATATATTTATTTATAATATATATTTTTATAATCATCATTGAATGGTGAACGTGTAAATGAATCTTATCGCGTCATGGAGATGGTAAGCCATACATACACACGAGCGATGATTTCATTTCATTTATGATTAAAAGGTGTGGAATTGGATGGTATATTAATTTAACATTGAAATTATCATGTTATTTTACTTATTTATATACATATTACTCATCATTATATCTGTCCAAATAACATAGTGTTGAATATCAAATTACACCCCGACATGGAGACGGTAAGCCGTACGTATGCACACATGGAGACATTATCATTCATAGGATAGATAGAATAAAGAATATGGTTGTACCATATTTATAATAAAATCAAAATATATATATAGTATTGTATTTATTATTTTGGTATGAAAATAATTAAGAAATAGAAAGTGTAAGAAGAAAAGAACTTTGAAAGAGGTGATAAAAAAATTACCTTTTCTTCGGGTGTTTTCTTCTGATTTGAAAAAAATATATCCTTCGGTTGGATTTATGCTCAAGGGAAGGAATTTAGGTTGAAGTGAGGGTAGTTGGTAGGATATTTAAGAAGGGTTTGTCCAATCCAAATGGCTTTGGATATGTGAAATTAATAGAAGGGGAAGTACCCTTTATTAGAGAGGCGAGAGTCACTTTAGAAAAAACATGAAATATTATTTTATTATATAATCATATTCAGTTTCTAAGGGCTAAAAATGAATTTATTTCTAGAATTATGTGGTTATGGGTCGAAATAATCTCCAACAATAGGTTTTATACATGTTTAGGTTACCATATTAACCATATCGTTTAGATTTAAGTCTTAGTTAAATAGTTTAACATTTACCATGTCTCCTTGTATTTTTATATTATATGGTTAGTAAACATACTATACAATGCTAAGAGAACCCCAAGTGGTTCATTAATGGCATATATATCATTATAAGAGTTATTTTTCATGACCATAGATTTTTATAACTATTATATAATTTAATAATATAGTATTTGTTTTAAAAACTCATTTATATCAATTTTGACAATATTTGGTATTTTGTTTTTTGTGAAAGTCATAACAACATGATTACTTCGAAAAAAATACATTGAATCAACCCTAATATGTGATATTGAACTATAAAATTTATTTATGTCATCAAAACTTTTAAAATATATATATTTTAATATTTATAATACCATTTATTTGATTCTTTCATTAATAAGGTAATTACTGCATCATCATTATGTCATAAATAAATTTATTTATGTAATGTCTAAAAATAATAAATAAAATACCATGATTTAGGAATTCTTTTTATATTTATAATGAATATTTATAGCTGAATTTATCTTATGTATAACCCTATATTAAAAAGGTTTTAGTTATTAAAATTTGAATTTAACACTTTTAACTCTTATTTAAATAAAATAATAATAAATGTCATAATCTAATCCAAGTGGACCAAACGGATAATATTTTATTCCTAAGGTTGGTTTTGGTCGAAATAAACTTAACCAATATAATCAGGACATGTGTTAGGGTAATTATAATATCATTTTTACCTTTAATTACCCTATTTACTTTTAACCGTGGTAAATAAAAGTTAATAATTACTATTCACCCAAAAATATTTTTATCTAATTGAACCACATTTTACTTACTAATTTCAACCATGTCCCTCTGATTTTTGAAATTAAATTCTCAGAAGCTATAAAATTACCTTTTATTCAAATTTAATAATGTGCCTAGAAGGTGGGTAAAAGACGTTAAAAAGTTCATTAAATTTTTATACGACTTGTTTTATTATAAAATGACTCCATTGAATTAAATTGAACTTATATAGGTATTATATTTAAATTTTTACTTACAATAAATTTAAATAAAATAAATAATTATTTAAATAAAAATTCAGTTTTAAACAATAACGCTGTGTTTTTCACTATTTATCAAAAATTGAAAGTTTTCAGAAAAATACCAAAAATTCACCCTAAGAAAATTTTAATATTAAAAATTCAAAAATGAATTATATTTTACCAAATTAAAAATACAGAAGTTGCTTTAATTAATTTAAAATTAATTCCCGTTGTCAAAACTAAAAATCTGGTTTTTAGAAATTAAAAACTATCAAAATATTGACATGTGTTAATGTAAAATTTTAATGTGAAATTACCTGTAATGACCTAAATTGTATTAAATGATAAAAATATAATTTTATTATACTTAAAAACCATTAAAATTTATAATTTAACACTATAAATTATTTTTATTAAAAATTTGTTTTCAATTAAAATTTAGTATTTTCATTATTCACCAAAATATGAAAGTTATTAGAAAAACATCAAAAATTTATCAAAACTAAATTTTTATGTCCTGATTCTAAATAAGAAGTTTATTATGTCAAATTTAATATAAAAAAGTGTCAAATATTGTATTTAAAAAGGGTTTTCTATGAAAAGGCGGTTAAATTTTATTTTCTAAAAATACATCCTTTATCTGTAAAATTGAATTTGTTCTTATATTATATCTACAAAACAAATAATATGGATGTTAAAAATATATGGAGTATATAAAATTAAAAATGCAGTTAATACTATTAATAACTGTTTTTTTGAACTGGAAGATTGGTAAGTCGTGGTGCGCTCGAACTCGGTGTTGTGTATATCACAAGTTATTGAATTACTTTGAAGAGATATTATACTACGAAATCTTGGGGTGTTACAAAGTGGACCATATGGTTGTTACATTTATAAGAGTGAATTGTTTTTAAGTTATCCCTATGACTATTCCAATTAAAAGGGTTTTGAAAGGGTTTATGGATATGATTATCTAAGTCACCTAAAGGAGTTTTAATTACTTACTATGGGTTTTAAGTATTTTCTTTGATAAAACTGTGTATTTTTTCTAGTGATTTTTTATTTAATATTTTCGAATGAGTTTTATGATAAAATTAAAACATTATACAATTTTCATGTTTTTACTAAACTATTGGTTTCCTTTATTTTAATATCCCTTACCGTGTTTTTTATCATCACAAGTTTTTAAGATGTCTTCAAAGGGTTTAAGGATGGGTAAGAGAAAGTAAGAATTAAATTTGAAAGTCATGGATATTTTCTATGAAAATAATTCATTCTTTATTTTAAACGTTTTATATCATAGAAAAAATAGATACTGATCAGAAGTGCCCATTTTCTATTTTATGGTTTTGTAATGTATGAGATATGGCCTAATTATCTAAAACTCTAAGCATGCAAATATTACCATGTGAGAGAAATTAAAATTCTTAACTTAACTCAAGATTTTGTAATGTTTAAGTTTGGGGACTTATTGTTTATATCATGACCATTGGATAACATCCCCACAGTCAAACGATCTTCCTCCCAAGTCATCTTCATACTCCTAATGCCTCTCTACCTTGACTATTTATTGATCCTTATCCTATAAGCTAACCAAAAAACCTACCCCCCATCATCCTTTATTCCCTTCAAAAGTTGTATTCTTCTCCATCCTTTGTAAGGAAGCGATAACATGGTAGATCTACAAATACTACACTATTAACCATTGTCTTCCATGTCGAAGTAAATTTAAAACATGATGATATATGTATATATATATATACATATATATGCAGCTGTCAAATAAATACATTACCTTGGATTTCCATTCAAGCCACATATTCATGCTACAAAGGCTTGAGGTAGGCCTCTGTTCATTTTTTAATTATGTACACACCATAGTTTTCTTTTATTTGTAACTTCAGATATAAACTTAGATATATATAGATCCCTATTCAATCAATGGATAGAATTTCCACGATGAAACACTCTCATTTTACCTCTCTATCCATCTGATTCAAACACCCTTTGAAATAAGGAGCTCCAATTTCCATTTCTAGAAAGTAAGGGGACTTTTTTTTTGAAAACTGTTATATAGATGTATGTAATTTCAAGTTTATATTTCTCAAAACATATATATAAGTATTCTTTTCAAACATTATGATTATTTACTTAAATTATGCAATTATTTTTACAATGGGGTAGCATATCTAAGTACATACTATCTTTAAGTTATAAGTTATGTTATTCAAACATATAAAAACACACACACACACATATATATATTCTCAATTTTCATGTTCATTTAATTTTCAGATGTATAATTACATGTTTTTCTTTTATATAAAATTTTATAGAAAATTATAATACTAATTTCAAATTATGATATTATGGAATTATTTTATGGAAAATACTTAATGTTCTCAAGGTATTATAATTTATGTACCAAAAAGTATGTATTATTTTATGAATGAAATAATGGATAAAATACCATTATTTCATCATTTATAGCTATCATTTTATGTATGTTTCATTCATGGTCATAATTATGGCCATATGTTACTTATTATTCATGAAATGTTATTCATATATATATATATATATATAAATTTTAAATGAATAAATTATTCCTTTATAATAACTACTTTAAAAATGGATGATATGAGAAATTTCAAATACATGGATGTTCATTTTTTTAATAGTCCTTGAAAAGTATAATTGTCATTAGTTTTGGTTGTACTAATTCTCGCAAGTGATTTCTAATGAAATTTCCCACAAACAAAAACACAAACACACATATATATATTCATATAAATATAAGTTTGTATATGTATTTAATGCATTATCATGTTTTTAAAGAAAAAAATCTAGTGAAAAAATATATATATGCACAGAAAAATAAAAAATGTTTTTATAAAATTTAGTACTTTGACTATGTAAACAAGATAGGGAAGTGGGGAGTGAACCCATCAATTAGGAAAGTGAGTAGGCTCAGAAAAAATTAAATGTTTCAAGTGGCCCTGTGGTATTGATTTTAAAATCTTGATTAATATTTTCTAAAAAATACTATATTATTTTAAATCATTTTTAAAGAGTAATTATTTTCAGAAGTATTATAGAATTTTCAGAAGAATAAATATTTTACAAAGGTGCATTTTCAAAATGGTATTTTCGAAAAGGGTTTTCATAGGAATTTTGAAAACCCCTTACTGGGCAATTATGATCACCCTATGTTTTATAAAATGTTTTCTAGATCATTTAGAAGTTTCACAAAACTAATCTTTGACAATGAGCTAGGATGATCGATATTAAATTTCTACCTTTTTATTTATTGATTTAAATATAATATCTTGTAATAGTGTTCCTTTTAATACAAATCAAATATTGGAAAAGATCCTCAGATGTGAACGACTGTATATTTTTCAGTTACTTTTTATAAAAAATATACTGCATTGTTTTTACTAAATCCAGAATTGTGGGTCTTGGGGCCTAACATACATGGTCATTCTACATAAAGATACAACCAAATCCTTTCAATTAAGAATCATTGTTGATGAAAAATTCACTATCTCTACTGGGAAAGGAAAACATGGAGCATTCACCAATCTTCTCTTTAGTGTCTGAAAAAAATAATCACATTGTTTTTTCTAGATGAATTTAACTCCTTTTTTATTCAACTTAGTCAATGGGATGGATAACTGAGAAATGTTTTCAAAAAAACAATGGTAGTAACATGATAAACTAAGAAAACTATAAATCTATGATTTTTTTCTTTCTTTTCCATTATTTTACAAGTTTATTTTTAGCATGGTAAATTGTTATGCCATCTTTAGAAACAATATGTCCAAGGAAATAAATTTGTTACACCCAAAATTCACACTTACTAAATTTTACATATAGTTTATTTTATTTTAAGGTTTAAAAAAATCATTTTTTATATTTCATGATCCTCTTAATATTTAGAATATACCAAAATATGATCAATAAACACAATCCTAAAGTTATCCAAGAACTCATGGAAAACTATATTCATAAGGTCCATAAATACAGGTGGTTCATTGGAAACCCAAAGGGCATAACTATAAACTTATATGCCTATATCTTGTCCAAAATGTCATATTTAAAATATTTTCTTTCTTCACATTCAATTGATGGTACCCCGACCTGAGCTCGATCTTCTAAAAACATTAAACTCCCTGGATCTGATAAAAAAATCCTTGATATGGAGAAAAAGATACTTCATCATAATAGTAATATTATTCAAGTATTTATAATCAATTTAAAGTATCATTAAACCATATTTATTTTTAACAAAAAAATCTGGATCACCCTATGGTGATGTAATAGGTCAAATGAATGATTTATCTAGAAACTCATGTCATTGATTTTTCAATTCCAAAATTTCTCCTTGAGCCATCATATAAGGGTGTTTTAAAATAGGGTTAGCATCATACACTAAGTCAGTAGCAAACTCAACCTCCCAATCTAGAATAACACCAGGTGAATCATTATAAAAACTATCCATGTGTTCATTCACTACTGGATTATCACCAATTTGAACCATTTTTGTATTTTCATAAATATGGTCTAGGTAACTTTCAATACCATCTAAAATCAATTTTTCAGCTTCTTGGTAATTTATCAAATGTATGAAATCATTGAATAAAACATTATTAGAACCACAATGTATCTTAATATGATAAACTGAAATCCAATCCAAACCCAAAACTATATCAAACTCGAATAAAGAAAGTTCAACATGATTTCTAGGAAATACCATCCCACTAATAATAATAGTAATATTTTTATAAATCTTGGTTGCTTTAATAATTACACCAGGAGTTTTAACCAGATGTTATATCTTCGTTTCATGTGGTAATATTCTCATTTTACCTAAAACTTTCTCGGAAATGAAAGAATTCCAAGAACCAGAGTCAAACAAGGAATTCCCATAATTTGAATAACTAAGTAACATACCTATTAACATTTCATTTGATGGTCCAAAATCATTTTTAGTAGTTGAAAATAATTTTGACATGCCTTTATGTGTTCGATCTTGATGATTTCCATCCTATGAAACTAAATTCAGACACACATAACATAATTACCAAGCTCATTACAATTGAAGCATATTACCCTCGAATTTTCATTTTTTGTCTACTCATTTACGTTATAGTCATGAGCCATATATACAAACATTCCACATCAATAATAATTCCAAAATTTTATAAGACATTCTCCATGATTATTTTTACTACACTTATCACAATATGGGAACTTGATTTTCTTATATCTTGATATTTTGATGGATGCTTCCCCATTTACTACCATCCATAAATTTTCATACTCTTGTAATCCCTAGGAAAAAAGTGTGATAAAACTCCATCTGAAATTTCTTAACATAGTGAATAGAATTCTCATAGATTTTAAATTCTCATATAGAAAAATATCTTCATAAACATGGTAATAATCACGAGTAAAATCTATTAAAATTACTATCAATGTCCTAAAATAATTTGTATTTATACTTGGATAGTCTTGTGAAATTGGATTTATATATATCTACATAATATTCATCATTTCATCTCAATTACAATAATTGTTTCTCTATCCTAAGTTGAGAAACCATAGTGAAATATTTTTTAAGGAAAATATTTTAAATTTTTTCTCAAACCATGACATCATGATCAGTTTTCTCTCGAGTAGTATTAACCAAAAACCACCATCAACTAGATTCAACTTCAGAACTATAAATATAAAGGGTTGAATTTTTACATTTTGAACACTCCATGACTTCAAATATATTTTATAGAGAATTTATTCATCAGTCATCTTCTACTGGTTCTAAAGATCCACTAAATACTGGAGGATGTTGTGTCATAAAATGATCCACTATAGACATATTCATTCATGGTAGATAGGGATCATCTCATGAATGGATACCACCACCATTTATAGATTCTGTCAATTGATATATTATAGAAACAAATTGCTCAGTTACAATTACAAACATTTTTGGTATTTTGGGTTGTTGATTTGGAAGGATATTGTCATATTGGTGCATTACTACCAAATCTTCCTGAAAAACATTCTTAAAAAACATAGTTTAGATGATGAAACATATTAATATTTAAGTTATATATCATTTAAAATTAACCATTAGGTAAAATATTTTAAGGGTATTCTGTTATCATTATCCTAATCCCAAAAGTCATCTAATCCTTTCATTCGATAACAAATCTAGAGAAATGACCTTAAAAATTACATAATATTGAGTTTTAAGAAATGAATTCATTCTCTTATATTTGAGGATATTTTCATTTTTAAAGTTTTATATAATTTGGTCATAAATCATATATAAAAAACCCAATATTACAAAGTGGGTACTTAATATAAGTATCCATTTTCCCAAAATATAATACTATTAAAATAAAACATGTTTTCGTTTCATGATAAATATTCAAAACTTTCAACTTGAATTATATTTTTCCCTTATCCTTCCTTAAACCCTATAAAAAACATTTTAAAACATGGCATAAGCACAAAAATCTCAATAAGGTACATAAAAAGAAAGAAAACCGTCAGTCCAATAAAAAGAATAAAAACCCATAAAAATACTTTTATTAAAAACATAAATTTTTACTTAGAAATGACATCATATTTCTTATAAAAAGTTCAATTATCTTACCTTTTGAAAAAAAATAATTTCCATGAAAACTCATTAGAAAATACAGAAAAGTTATGTAATCTCCTTGAGACATAATCAGCATAAAACCCTAACAAAACCCTAAAAAATTAAAATAACCATACGAATGACTTAAAATATAATTATTTTAAGATAATAATCATTAACCAATGCATTATATCACTATATTGGTGAACCTATTGTATAATCTGTAATGGGATCACCCAAATCTATCTGGCCGCATCCAACATATAAGATATATCGAGATCAACTATGATATATAATGGATCTCAACCCATCATATAAATAATTTTCATTAAATATATCATGAATAAAAAATATTAAGCATGCAAATTTTCATCATAAAACCCATTAATAACTCTTTTAAACCTGTATACAAAACACTTTAAAATATAAAAATACTATTTTCTTTTAAAAACCCATTTTTAATACCAAAATACCTAGAACAAGAGAAATAGTTATTTTATTTGAATAAAAAATGAAGGGTTGTAAAGAAATACTAACTTCAAATAACATTTATGGTGGTAGGAAAAGTCATTATCACCGTATATATTAAAATAGAACATTTCTTTTTTCATTTGTAAATAAATTCAAACATTTCATAAACAGATTCATTTTTGAATAAATTTTAAATAAATTCAAATTAGTAATAAAATTTATTTTTTAAATATTTTATTTCAATATACAAACATCTAGAAAAAGACTTTAAAATTTTTTACATGGTGGAAAAATAGTTGAAACATTAATCTTTAAAAGAATATTTTTTAAATTAATGTTTTTTACCTCAAGTATGAATTGTCAAGCATGTTATTTATATTCATAAATAACAAACATATATTAATTATCCACTTTCTTGAGAATATTTTTTAAGTTTATTATCACTTTTATTTCTCTTATTACCATGTTATATATAATTACCTAGTTAATTATTTTCATGTCATACATTTTGAAGATATTCAGTTCATATGTAAAAAATGAATTGTTTAGGTTGACTATGGTAAAATAGGTAATTATTACTTCATATAAATTATAATAATAATTAAATAATTATAATTTTTATATATTTATTATGCTTTTAAAAACAATCATAAAATATTGTTATGAAAAATAAACTATGTTACAATCATGGAGATGATAGGCTGTACGTACACATGAGTAACGTTTCCATTTTCAAAGATCATTATGAAAAGAAGGTAAGTAATATTTTGTCTTTAAAAAATTATAATAATATCATAAATAACATAATATTAATTATAATATAATTATATATATCATTCACTTGATGTGGTGATGAGAAAAGAATCAGATCATTTCGTGGTGGTGGTGGTCCACACATACACATGAACGACATTATCATTTTTCATTGGGTGGAAAGTAAAGAAATAAAATTATATTTTATATTATTATAATTATAAATATTTCATTAATATCAAATATAAACATTAATTACATCATTATAAATATCCATGAGATGTGATTATCAAAAAAAATTATATCAGTTCATGAGGTGGTAGTCCACCGTACACACAGATGATGGTTTTGTTTCCCATTTTATGGAAGAGGTGGTGGATTTAGATTATTTGTAACACCCCAAGCTTCCATAGTACATTTCTCTTTGAATAATACAATAACTTGCGTTGTACGCAACTTCGAGTTTAATCACACCACGACCAATAAAACTAGCCGGTATGAATAGTAATACCCAGTTTTTGAAATTTTATAAATTTTATTTTTCAAAATGGACTTCATTTTTGGATTTGGATTATCAAAATTATGTTAGGGTGATTTTTTGGTATTTTTCTAAAAACATTCAATTTTTGATGAACAGGGAAAATCACTACGTTATTGTTTAAAACCAGATTTTTATTTTAATAATTATTTATTTTATTTAAATTTATTTTAGGTCAAAATAGATTCATAATACCTATTTAAGTTCAATTTAATTCATGGGATTCATTTTATAATAAAATTAGACGTATACAATTTTATTGAACATTTTAACGTCTTTTACCCACTATCTAGGCACATTTGAAAATTTGCATAAAACGTAATTTTACCACTTATGTGAATTGAATTTCAAAAATCCAGGATCTACGGTTGACATCAGTAAGTTAAATGTAGTTCAATAGGGTGAAAATAATTTTTGGTGAATAGTAACTTTTGAATTTTATTTATCACAGTTAAAATTAAATAGGGCAATTAAAGGTAAAAATGATATTATATTTTCTTAAAACATGTCCTAATTCAATTGTATAACTATATTTCTACCAAAATCAACCTTAGGAATAAATTATGATCCTTTTGGTTCACTTGGATTCGATTAGGACATTTATTATTATTTTATTTAAAGAAGAGTTAAAAGTGTTAAATTCAAAGTTTAATAACTAAACCATTTTTATTATAGGGTTATACATAAGATAAATTAGATTATAAATATTAATTAGAAATATAAAAATATTTATTACATAATAGGATTTTTTTTATAATTTTTAGACATTAAATAATTAAATTTATTTATGACACAATGATAATGTAGTAATTACCTTATCATTGAAAGATTAAAATAATTATTAATATAAATATTAATATAATTGTAGATTGAGACTTTTGATATATTAAAAGAATTTTTAGGCTAATATGACATGTTAAGGTTGATTAAATAATTTTATTTTGAAGTGATAACATTGTTATGACTTTCAGAAAAACCAAGTACTAAATAGTGTCAAAATTGACATAAATGAGTTTTAAAATAAATACTATATTATTAATTGATATAATATTGTTAAAAATATAAGGTTCGACCAAGTTACTTATATAAGGTTATATATATCAATAATTAACCACTTGGGGTTTCTTGGATTTTTATAGTAAGTTTATTAACCATTTATTATAATAATACAAGAATACATGGTTAAAGTTAAACTATTTAACTAAGAGTTAAATATAAATGATAAGGTTAATATGGGAACCAAAACCAGTATAAAACCTATTGGTTGAGAGGTTTTCGACCCATCCCCACCTTATCCTCTAAATAAATCCTTTTTGAGCCATTATAAACCGAATATGATTGTATAATAAAATAATATTTCAAGCTTTTCCTAAAGTGACCATCGCCTCTCTTATAGAAGGGTACTTCTCCATCTCTCCAAATAACGCCTCCAAATCCATTTGGATTATCCAAACCCTGCTCAAATATTCTCCCAACTACTCTCACTTATACCTAGAGTCCTTACTTTGATTATAAAGCCAACCTAAGGATCCCTTTTGATCAACTCAAAAGGAAGCACCTGAAGAAGAGGTAATAATTTCATCACCTCTTTCAAGGTTTTTTTCTTCTTCCACTTCCTCTTTATTTGTTGTTCCAATAAAAAAATGATAAATCCAATATATTATACATATTGTGATGTTATTATAAATATGTTATAACCATATTAATTATTCTATCTATCCCATGAATGAAAAAGTCACAATACGTGCGTATGTACGACTTATCGTCTCCACATCGTGGTGTAGTTCGTTATTCAATACTTCATTATTTGGATGGGTATAATAATGATTATAATTGATTTAAATAATAAATATATCATGTTAATTATTATGAATATATTATATACCATCCAATTACATACAATTTCACCACTAAAAGAATGATATTTTCGCTCGTGCATACGTACGGATTACCGTCTCTACGAACGCGATGAGATTCATTCCGCATCGTAACCATTCAAGAATAATTTTCATTTTATGATTGAAAATAATTTTTAAGAAGTTAATGTTATTCTGAATATTAATCAAATACATCCTATCAATATCAAGCATTACTTATGTAACTAAACATATAAAGGAAAACAAATCAGTTAACACTCGAAACAAATAATACTACTGAAATATTATTATAAAAGCAATATTAGAAGATCATATATGATATAATATTTATGTATGTAGTTATTTTATAATTTACTAACAATTATTTAACTTTTATAAATGAGGTTAAAGTACACTTGATCAAGGAAAATTAGAAGGTAGCAGTTAATTCTACAGTCTCTTCACTATCTGAGGTTGTTTATATGTGAGTATCTACTAGGACCTCTTTATCATTACCATCCGTGTTTCTTAAAAAAGTATTTCAAAACATTTTTACTATATAATAGAATATGGGTTAAAGTAATTTATACCCTTCTCTAAATTTTTATAAAATGTTTATAAAGTAATCTTTCCGTCATTTTCCAAAAAAGGTCATTTACGACCTTTTCAACAAAATTAAGGAAAGAATGTTTTTTTAACATATACGGTGAGTGCAGATATTTTCCACTGTTATAACACCTTATAAGTTTACCTTACAAGATTATAAGAATATTTTAAAAATAAATGTTTTCTTTTATTATTATGTTACTTTTAAATCATTTCAAAATTAATTGATTTCAAAATAGAAAGAGATATTTCTCTAAAATAGTTTTGATTTCATCTATGTCAACATCTTTAGAAGGATTTTACACTTGTTTGAAGTTGATTTATTATGATACAATATTCCATATTATATTTATGGTTTTGTGATGTGTTTTTCTATGGATGTGTTATTTTTATACCATTCATTGTTTATGGTTAAGGTCTTAATATTTTGTATGCTAGTCTTAGTACAACTCTTTATGTTACATTTCAACCTTTTCATATGAGGAATGAATTAGACTTAGTAAGTGATTGGTGTAGCCCTCCATATATCCTCGATGAATCTATAGGTCTAATGAGACAAACTAGTATCTTGGGACAAGGCCTTAAAAAAATCTTATTTTTTGTCTTGGCAAGAGGCCTTGACTATTTGGTTATGATGTCTGACATTATGAATTCCATCATTATGAAATTGGATAATGATATTACATGTGATTATTAAACTAGTAGAATATCCATGTGAATAATTAAATGACATTATTTTATTTATCTTAGCCATATTATGCTGAATTTTATGTTTAAAAGGCTTTTTTTAGTGTTATACATTGCCTAAAATGTTTATGCTTATTTATGAAAGTTTTTGATATATTGTTATCCTTACTGAGCACCTGATCTCACCTCTTTCTATGTTTTATTTTCCCTGGATGTGAAGAAGTATATTATGACTAAACTATATGGATAGTCTAAAGGAGATGAATTTGTTCAAAGGAGACACAATGTCGTTTTTTTCATTTCATAATGTGTTATAAAAATTATGTTTGTATCTATTACTTCCAAGGATACTAAACTGATCGGTATTTTGGGATTTGATCCCTTGGGATCATGCCAATTTTATGTAATAATTCACTGACTCTGGGTAACTAGGGTCGGAGCATTACAATTGGTATCAGAAAATGTTTAGTACAAACCTTGGAAGCTAGATTTATAAAATATCTGATCAGAGAACATTACCCTAAGATAGACTTTGGGGATTAGTATATTAGAATATCCTAGAATTTTGTTAATGTAGATATTTTGTAAATTTTCCTAGAAATACATCCCTGTCTGGATATAAGCAGGTAGAGGCAGCTCTAGAACATATATACCTAGGAGTGAAAACTCTGATAAGGAGTTTTGGGCTTGACCCGTGGTATCCTGGTACACGATAACATGACTTGCTGCACTCTTGGTTACAACACTTCAGGGGGATATTCTTAGTATAATTCACATTTTATTTAAAAACCATTATGGAGGATTTGTGAGTAAATACCTCCTTAAAGAAAACATTTTTTTATGATTATGGATTATATTCATAAACTGTTCAATTTATTTTCGGTATTGTATTAGTTTTGAATTATCTATTGGGATTCATAAACTAATCTAATGTATGCCATTGTTTAGAAATGACGCCTAGTGGATGGAATGTAAACTGTATCAATGCATATAATACATATAGGGATTTCCATTCTACACATGATAATTATAGCGAAGCTAGTGATGCAACTAGTGCTGAACAACTTATTACCATACTGGGACAACTCAATCAGGTTATGAATAATAACCTTACCCGTATGGAGCACCCTGATCTAAAACGCGGAAGATCAATGGTAGAATACTTCATGTGGAAACAACCACCAACATTCAATGGGACTAAAAATCCATTTTTAGCAGATCAATGGATAAGTTCCTTAGAGAAAATATTTCATGCTTTGGGGAGTAGCGAAAGGGAAAAAGTTGTCATGGCAGTTTATCGCCTCACGGGAGATGAAAATCAATGGTGGGCATTAATTCAAAACACAATAGAGGATGAAGAAGTATAAAATATGGAATTTAGGAAGTTTAAAGTTCTTTTTATAGAAAAATACTTTCCTCGTGACCATCGAGCGGATATGGAAAGACAATTTCTGAGTCTGAAGCAAAAGGAGGATGAGAATGTCGCAAAGTATGAGGTTAACTTTACAAGGTTAGCAAGGCATGTAGTAGATTATATACGTAACCCAAGGAGTAATATTAATCGCTTCTTTTTTATGGGTTAAAACCATTTCCTTGTCGAACATTAGTCTCACAATTCATCTCATCATACAAAGATATTGTCTCATGTTCTATCAAGATAAAAAAAGAATTCTCTATATCTTACAACTTTAAAGAAAAGAAATAGAAGAAGACATCATCTGAACACTCTGTAAATGAAAATAAGGGGAAGAAGGGAAAAGTTGAATTTCCATCCTATAGTAAATGTGGGAAGAAACACCCCGGTACTTCCCTGAAGGGAATGAGAGTCTGTTTCTAGTGTGGTGAAAAGGGCCACCAAGCTCTTGATTGCAAGGGAAAGAAAGAGGCTGTCAATGTTGAATGCTACAATTTTAGAGAAATGGGAAATTATGAAAATGAATGTCCTAAGCACCAAAGAAAACATTCCTCAAAAATGGCCATGGGAGAAAGGCCAAGCTTATGTGATAACTACTACTGAGGTTAAAGCTCTGAATGATGTGGTGGTGGGTAATTTAATGGTTTCCTCAAATTTAGACAATTATTTATTTGATTCTGGATCACCACATTGTTTTATATCTTCCTAGTTCGCTATGAAAATTAGATATTTACAATTTGATTTAACAAGGGAGTTATCAGTCAAAACTCATAAGGGAAGTATAATTGCAACAGTGTTTTATGAATGATTTCCCATTGGGGTATATAAATGTGCCTTATTTTCTGATATCATCGTCATACCCATGATTAAATTTGATATAATACTCGGAATGGATTGAATTTCAGACCACAGTGCGAAAATTTATTGTAATAAGAAGGAGGTTACAATTTTTTATGATGATAAGGAATACCTTATCTTCAGAGTAGAAATGTCACCATATGATTCTCATCTAGATCCACCCTCAGTAGCTCTACTGAATTCAATTATTGGGGAGGAAGAGAGTGAAATAACTATGGGCGAGGAAAGAAATGTTCAAATAGAGGGTGTAACTATTGTTAAATAATATGTTGATGTGTTTCCAGAGGATTTACCTAGACATCCTCCAGAATGAGAAATTGAGTTTTCCATTGATTTAATTCCTGATTCAAGGCCGATTTTTAAGGTTCTTTTTGTTAAGAAGAATGATGGATCTATGAGGTTGTGCATTGACTATATGGAGATCAATGATATAAGAAAAAAGAACAAGTATTCCCCACCTAGAATTGATGATTTATTCAATGAACTTTATAGAGATCAATATTTTTCAAAGATTGAACTTCAATCTGGATATCAACAGTTGTCTACGAAGAAGGAAGTAATTCTGAAAACAACATTTTGAACAATGTATAGGCATTACGAGTTTACAGTAATGACTTTTGGATTGACTAATGCACCCTCTCTCTTCATGGATCTAATGAATAGAGTTTTCAAGGAACATCTTTATGAATTTGTAGTGGTATTTAATGATGATATCTTGGTATACTCCAAAATCTATGAAGATCATGAAAATCACTTGCACACTATTTTAAAGACTCTTGGAAGAAATGAATTATATGGGAAGTTTAGAAAGTGTGAATTCTGGCTTCAGGAAATTTATTTTCTTGGCCATATTGTACCTAAGGATGGAATATCTATTGATACTTCCAAGACAGTAGAAATAAAAGAATGGAAATAATTTATGAGTACAACTGAGGAACATAGTTTTATTGGTTTAGCAGGTTATTATTGGCGTTTTGTCTAGAATTTTTCCTAATTGGCTAACCCATTGACCAAGCTCACACGTAAATGGGTTTATTTGGACAAAAGAGGGTGAATAATGTTTTGAATAATTGAATAGAAGACTAGTCAATGCACTTATTTTGACTCTACCATTGGTGAATGACGAGTTTGTTATTTATAGTGATGCTTCAAAGAAAGGACTTGGTTATGTCTTTATGCAGAATGATAGAGTTATTGCCTATGGATCACGATAGCTAAAAATTCATGAAAAAAACTATCCCACTCATGATCTTGAGTTAGCAGCTATAATTTTTTTCTTTGAGGATATAGAGACACTATCTCTATGATGAAAAATGTGAGATATATACTAATCAAAAGATTTTGAAGTTTATTTTCTCATAGAAAGAACTCAACCTGAGGCAAAGATGATGGATTTAACTACTCAAGGATTATTATTACAATATATACTACCAAACGAGGAATGAAAATAAGTTGGCATATGCTTTGAGCCAAAAGGATCATGTAGTTTCGAACAAGATGGGAATTGAAAGGGATCCTATCTTCATGGATCTAGTAAAGATGGATATGGGAATAATCATGGAAGGTGAAACATCAATAAGTTTTCAAATGGTTTCCAAACCATCTTTAATAGAATGGATAAAAAGTTCTCAAACTGATGATGAGAAGTTTCAAAAGAAAATTAAAGCTGTGAATGATGAGAGATTGATTGAATTCGTATATGAAGATGAAATTCTGAAATTTGGGAAGAGACTTTCTGTTCCCAATATACCTGATCTAAAAAGAGAATTGTTGGATGATGCTCATAGCTCAAATTTATCTATACACCCTGGTAGTAATAAGATGTATAGATATTTGAAGGAACATTTTTGGTGGGATAACATGAAAAGAGAGATTTCTGATTATGTGTCAAGATGTATGGTTTGTCAATAGGTTAATTCTAGAAAACAAAATCCTAGAGGAGTCATGCAACCTATTCCCATACCTGAGTGGAAATGGGATGATATTATGATGGACTTTGTTATGGGATTACCAAAGAATCCTAGAAGGAATGATGCAATATGGGTCATTGTTGATGGTCTTACAAATTCATCACATTTTTTTGCATTAAGAGAATATTTACTATTTGAACATTTAAGACTCTATATTAATAAAGTTTTAAGACTTGATGGAGTACCCCTATCTATTGTTTCTGATTGTGATATCCATTTTACATCCGGATTATGGAAAAGTCTTCATAAGGCCCTGGATACTGAACATCATTTGAGCACAACCTACGTCCCTCAAACTGACGGACAATCAGAACAGATTATTCAAACCATAGAAGCATGTTGAGATCTTACTCACTTGAATTTCATGGTACATGGGATCAATATTTACCTATGGTAGAATTTTCCTATAATAATAGCTTCCATTGAAGTATTCAGATGGCACCATATGAAGAGTTATATGTAAAGAGATGTCGCACACCAACTTGTTGGGATGATGTTTGTGAAAGAAAACTCGTAGGCCTAGAACTTGTTGAGAAAATAATTTAAAAGCTGAAGATTATCTAAACCCACATCAAAGAAGCTCATAGTAGACAAAAGATTTATGCCGATAACTGATGGAAGGATTTGGAATTTCAAGTCGGAGATTATGTTTTCATAAAGGTATCTCCATGGAAGGGTGTTTTACGATTCAGGAAGAAGGGTAAATTGAGTACCAGGTTCATCAGACCTTTCGAAATTCTAGAATGAGTTGGAGTTGTAGCTTGCTGTTTGGAAATGCATCCAAGTCTCTCTAAAGTTTATGAAATGTTCCACATATCACTGTTGAGAAAATAGATGCCTGACCCAACCCATGTACTCACCTATGAAGAAATAGAATTTGAACCTGATCTATCTTATTGTGATGATCCTATCAAGATTCTTGATACCAGAGAACAAGTGTTGAGAAACCAGATGACTCGTCTGGTAAAAGTTCTATGGAGATACCATAATATGGAAGAGGCAATGTTGGAACCTGAGAAATTTATGATGAAGAACCACCCAGATCTTTTTATGTAGTAGTATTATAGAAATTTCATGGGTGAAATTATTTGAATGAAGGAATAATGCAACAAACTAATCTTCCTTTGTACGTTTCTCTTTGAATAATAAAATAACTTGTGATGTAGGCAACTTCGAGTTCTAGCACACCACAACCAATCAAACTAGCAGTTATGAATAGTAATAACCACCTTTTTAAATTTTATAAATTTTATTTTTCAAAATGGGATTCATTTTTGGATTCGGAAGATCAAAATTATCTTAGGGTAAATTTTTGGTATTTTTATGAAAACTTTCAATTTTTGAAGAATAGTGAAAAACACCGCATTATTATTTTAAACCAAATTTTTATTTAAATAATTATTTATTTTATTTGAATTTATTTTAGGTCAAAAAAGATACATAATACCTATATAATTTCAATGTAATTCATTGGATTAATTTTATAATAAAATTAGATGTATAAAATTTTATTGAACATGTTAACATCTTTTACCCACCTTTTAGGCACATTTTAAAATTTGTATAAAATATAATTTTACCGCTTCTGTGAATTGAATTTAAAAAATCCAAGAAAAATGGTTGACATCAGTATGTAAAATGTGGTTCAATAGGATGAAAACAATTTTTGGGGAATAGTAACTTTTGAATTTTATTTACCACAGTTAAAAGTAAATATGGTAATTAAAGGTAAAAATAATATTATAATTACCCTAAAACATGTACTAATTCTATTATAAGAGTATATGTCGACTAAAATCAAAATTAGGAATAAGATATGATCCTTTTGGTCCTCTTGGATTAGATTATGATATTTATTATTATTTTATTTAAAGAAGAGCTAAAAGTGTTAAATTCTACGTTTAATAACTAAACCATTTTTAATAAAGGGTTATACATAAGACAAATTCGACTATAAATATTAATTATAAATCTAAAAACATTTCCTATATAATGGGATTTTATTTATAAATTTTAGACATTAAATAATTAAATGTATTTATGACACATTGATGATGTAGTAATTACCTTATTATTGAAATATTTAAATAATTGATATTATAAATATTAATATAATTATAAATTGAGACTTTTTATGTATTAAAAGAATTTTTCTAGGCTAATATGACATGTTATGGTTGATTAAATAAATTTTTTTCGAAGTGATAAAGTTGTTATGACTTTTACAAAAACCAAATATTAAATAGTGCCCAAATTTACATAAATGAGTTTTCAAAAAAAAATACTATATTATTAATTGATATAATATAACTAAAAATATAAGGTTCAACCAAAGGACATAGATAAAGTTAGATATATCAATAATGAACCACTTTGTGTTCTCTTTACTTTTTATAGTATGTTTATTAACCATTAATTATAATAATACAAGAATTCATTGTAAAAGTTAAACTATTTAACTAAGAGTTAAATCTAAAAGATAAGGTTAATATGGTGACCTAAACCTATCTAAAACCTATTGGTTGAGAGGTTTTTGACCCATCCCCACCATAAACTTAAAATAAATCCTTTTAAATCCATAATAATCTTAATGTGTTGGTATAACAAAATAATATTCACGCTTTTCCAAAAGTGACCCTCACCTCTCTTATAAAAGGGTACTTCCCCTTCTCTCAAAATAACACTTCCAAATCCATTTGGATCCGCCAAAATCTGCTCAAATATCCTCCCAAATACCATCACTTCGACTTAGAGGCCTTAATTTGATCATAAAGTCAACTTGTAGATCCCTTTTGATCAATTCAAAAGGAAACACCCAAAGAAGTGGTAATAATTTCACCACCTCTTACAAAGTTATTTTCGTCTTCCACTTCCTATTTCTTTGTTGTTCCCATAAAAAAATGATAAATCCAGTATGTTATAAAAACTTTGATGTTATTATAAATATGGTACTACCATATTCCTTATTCTATCCCTCTTATGAATGACAAAGTCACCATACGTGCGTACGTACGACTTACCGTCTCCACGTCGTGGTGTTGTTCGTTATTCAACACTTCATTATTTGGATGGGTATAATAAAGATTATAATTGATGTAAATAATAAATATAACATGTTAAGGATTCTTTATATATTATATACCATCAAATTATATACAATTTCACCACTAATAGAATGATATTGTCGCTCGGGCTTACATACAGATTACCTTCTCCATGAACACGATGAGATTCATTCCCCATCGTAACCATTCAGGAATAATTTTCATTTTATGATTTAAAAATAATGTTTATGAACTTAATATCATTATTTATATGAATCAAATAAAACCTATCCATATCAAACATGACTTATATAACAAAACATATAAAGGTAAACAAATCAGTTAACACCCGAAACAATGATACTACTGAAATATTATTAACAAAGCAATATTAGAAGATCATATATGATATAATATTTATGTATGTGTTTCTTGTATAATTTTATAACAATTATTTAACTATTATAAATGAGGTTAACATACCCTCGATCAAGGAAAAGTATAAGGTAAGGGTTAATTCTACAATCTCTTCATTATCCGAGGTTGTTTATACGTGAGTATCTACTGGGACCTCTTTATCATCCACATCCGTGTTTCTTAAAAATTTATTTCAAAACATTTTTAAAATTTCTTAAACTATGGGTTAAATTCATTTATACCCTTTTCGTAATTTTTATAAAATGTTTATAAAGGAATATTTTCGTTGTTTTCCAAATAAGGCCCTTTATGATATTTTTGACAAAATTAAAGAAATAATTTTTTTTAACCTATACGAAGAGTGTGGATATTATCTAACATTATAACACCTTTTAATCCTCCCTTACAAGCCTCCCTTACAATATTATAAAAATATTTTTAAAATAAATGTTTTCTTTTTATAATTATGTTACTTTTAAATGATCTCATGATAGAAAGAGATATTTCTCTCAAATAGTTTTAATTTCATCTATGTAAACATCCTTTGATGGATTTTACACTTGTTTGAAGTTGGTTTATTATGATACAATATTCCATATTGTATTAAAGGTTTTGTGATATGTTTGACTATGGATTTGTTATTTTTATACCATTCATGGTTTATGGTTAAAGTCTTAACATTTCATATGCTAGTTTTAATATGAATGTTTATGTTTTGTTTTAACATTTTCAGATGAGGAATGCACTGGACTTTGTATGTGATGGGTGGAGTCCTCTATCGCTCTTCAATGCATTGATAAGTCTCATGAAACAAACTAGTGTCTTGGCACAAGGCCTTGACAAAATATTATTTGTAGTCTTGGCATGAGGCCTTGACTATGTGGTTATGATGTCCCGTATTATGCATTCCATCATTATGAAATTGGCTAATTATATTACATGAGATTATTCTAATAGTAGAATATCCATGTGAATAAGTAAATAGAATTATTTGATTTATCTTTTCCATATTATGCTGATGTTTTTGTTTTAAAGGATTTTGTTTTATTATTATAAATTGCCTTAAATGTTTATTCTTATTTATGAAAGTTTTCACTATATTGTTATCTTTACTGAGAACCTGAGATCACCACATTATATGTTTTATTTTACCATGATGAAAAGAAGTATATTATGACTGACCTACATGGATAGTCTAAGTGAGATGAATGTGTTCAAAGGAGACACAATGTTGTTGTTTTTCATTTCATAATGTATTTTAAAACTTATGTTTGTATCTAGTACTTCCAAGGCTATTAAAATGACTGGTCTTTAGGGATTTGATCCCTTATGATCATGGAAATGTTATGTAATAATGCACCAACTCTGGGTAACTAGGGTTGGCGCATTACATTATTAAATTAACATAATAACATATCAATATTTTTGGACTCCTCAGGTGTTAATCATGTTTTAATGATAAAAAATACTATAAATTCTGTAAAGCTTGTTAATCATGTGTTAATCATGCTTTAATGATCAAAAATCCTATACATTCTATAATGCTTGTTAATCATGTGTTAATCATGTTTTAATGATCAAAAATCCTATACATTCTGTAAAGCTTGATCTATCTCAGATCATGTGTCCAAATGGTTGGTTTCATTATGCTTTAAATAAACCTATCCAAGATCATAAGTGCAATGTTTGATTATTGTAAACTATTTTTAATTTGTTTTAAAATGGATTTACTTGATAAATGATTAATTCTAATCCATTCTATGAATATCACTATTTATGTCTGTATACAGATATTTGGAAAAGTCTAAGAAACTATGTTCTAGACACCGTGACCCAGACACTGCGACCAAACACCGTGAACCAGATACCATGACCCTGACACTGTGACCAGACACCATGACCAAGAAACCGTGTCCCAGACACCGTGACCAGACACCGTGACTAGACATCATGACCAGACACCGAGAACCAGATACCATGACTAGACACTGCATCTGTGTTACCGGTTCTTAATCTCTATATAACTATGTCATTCTAAATATCTCACCACTCGAAAGGAAAATAAGGATACAACATTTCATAGATAAATCATTTCATGGAGACATCATTTCATAGAGACACCATTTCCAGATATACTATGACACCGTTATTTAATCTGTTTTTTCATTTTCAATTTAATCTCTAACGGTCATATTTGAGTCTTTTAAATGCACTAACATAATTAATATTTCATTCTAGACATGTCACATGACAATACGAGGTACGAGGTGCAGAATACATGCATTATATCAGATCCAACACATGCACTCAAAGAATAAAAAGAGACGTGTGGCCTAGAAACAAATGGGCACGTGTGATAACGAAGAAGCATGAGCATTTTTGAGAAAAGAACCAACACATTCAACTCAATACATCTGAATAACACATGAATAATTCTCTAATAAAAAATGATGGGATACCATAGATCAGAGTCAAGAACATCTTCGCATTACCAACTCCATAAAGAACACAACCTAGATCTAACTGAAAACTAGAGAATCAGACTTGCGATACTCTATTTCTAGCAATAGGACTCAATTCTGAAATATGCTTCATCCTAGAAGTCCATAGATGCATAAACTTAACACTCGAAGCACTTCTATCCTTATCTCTGTTGTGTGTTGTTTTTTAGCATTCGAGCAGTGTGTGTGTCTATATAAAAACACACACTGGATCCTACATTAAATTGGAGGATACAAGATATCCTACCACTCACATCCTTTTACACTTGTTTTCCCCCACTGATAAGTTTGGAATAGGTATCTATGTGACCTATTAGTTTATACCCATGAAGAACTGTGGAAGAGGTCGTGTGACCTTGACAGTCCTGTGCATTGTTGTTTACCCTGATCCAGGGTGTTGATCAAGTTTATTAATATAAACTGCTTTGTGGCAGGTGACCACCATGTGGAGTGTATTAGGTCTCAGCTTGAGACTGAACCAATTGTTTTATATCCGCTGTGTTGATTAATTTAGTTTTCTCCATTTTACTGTATAATTCAGAAATCATTAAATTTATTTTGATAGTTAATCTTGGAAATAAGTTACAATTGTTTTTCCTTATTAGAATAGCTTCAAAAGTAATGTTAATAACTGATATTAATATTACTGATAATTAATCAATATTCTAAGAAGTTATTTAAATAGTCAAACTTTGATAACTGTATTACTTTGATTAGTTGGGTGGTATTTATTTTATTGGGGAACCTTTTAAGAATACTTTTAAAACAGAAATTTTTATAGATACTCAATTCACCCCCCTCTTGAGTACTCTACTCCATCCAACACTTGGTATCAGAGGAGTTTTTTATTCATCTTAAGACTATTTTTTACCCTATTCAACTGTGATTTTGGTTGTAATTTAAAGATCTATAAATTTCTATTAAATCTAAAAAATGTGCTCTTCCAAAGTATTTATTTAATATTGATAATATATTGGAAGGTTCTACAACAAACATACCACCATTCTTTAATGGAAACAATTATGCATAATGGAAAATCAAAATGAAAATTCATTTAGAAAGTAATGGTTTTAAAATTTGGTCTTCAATTATAGATGATTATAAGATTATTGTCACTAATATAATTACTTGGGATGACCCAAACAAGACTTCCTATAATAAAAATTTCAAATCCATGAATGTTTTTTATTACTCTTTAAGAGATAAGGAATTTTACAGAATTTCTACATGTAAAATTGCCCATGAAATTTGGGATACTTTGTCTGTTTCACATGAAGGAACTTCTAGTGTGAAAGAAATTATACTTAATAATTATACTATTAAAAATGATAAATTTATAATGAAACCTGATAAACCTATTTCTGACATGTATCTCAGGTTCAATGAAATTTTCAACACAATGATTTCTCTAGGAAGATAAGTTACTTCCAAAGAACAAATCATGAGGACTCTCAGATTCCTACCTGATAGATGGGAGGAACCTCTATCCCTATTATAGAATCATGAGACATAAGCTAGTTACCTATAAAAGAAATCATTGGGAAACTAATGATATAAGAAGTGGAGATAAAATTCAACAAGGAAAAAGAGGATGAACCCAAAAGAAAATCTATTACATTTATGACCAAAACCTCAAAAAACAAATAGAAAGGGAAATTAGAAGTCTCTGTAGAAAGTTCCAATAGTGAAAAATCATCACCTAACAGTGACGAGGATATGTCTCAATTATCTATAAGTTTTAAGAGATTTTATAAGAAGAATAATTTTTTATAAAGCCTAACTTTAACGGAAGATATGATAAAAAATGAAGTTGGAAGAAAGATTGGAAAAGAAGTGACATGTCTGATGAGATAGTGTGCATTGAATGTAAGCTAAAGGGACATATAATGGTTGACTATACCAAGATCAATTAAAAAAATAAATGTGAGTACAAAGATAGAAAGTATAAAAAATCAATGAAAGAAATGTGGAGTGACTCTGAGGATAGTTCAAGTGACTCAGAATCTTCACACGATGAACAACCTAAAAAATCCAATATGTGTTCTATGAAAAAAAAAATGAGGTAACACTAAAATCTCCCCACAATTCCTATTATTTAGATGATGAGAGTGACTATGAAAATATGTCTGATGAAGAAATGTTTGAATACTGTAATATTCTTGAAGAGAGATGGAATGAACTAAAAGATAAATACAAATCTTTAAATAAACAACATACTCTTAACTCAACTGTTAAATATGAACTTACTGTAGAAAGGGAGAAAAATTCTAAATTACTCAAAAAAACAATGAAATAAATATATTTAATGAGAAATTAAAAAAGGATCTTTAAAGGTTTACTAATGGTAAAGATTTTTTGGTATAAATTCTATGTAAAAAGATTGCTCATAAATATACTACTGGTATTGGCTATCAACCTAGTAAAAGAAAATTTGGAAGAACTAATTTTGTTTCTATGTCTAAGATATACAACTTTACTCATAGTTTTGGAAAACATTAATCTAGTTCAAATTATGATACCCTCTCTACTATTTCATGCTTTTATGGACCAAATAGATATTATTTTTCAATCACTTTACATAATTCATATAGGAAACCTATGAGGCAAATGTGAGTTTCTAATGCAGTAGTCACTAATATTACTGGACCCAAAAAAATATAGGTACCAAAAATGCTCAGTTTATATACTAGTGTTTTCATATCATTATGTTTTAATAATATTTTAAAGTGGTGGAATAGGAAAGAAAACCAAAACACTCGGTTAATAATGATACCTCTTATTTAAACCACCTCTTGAGGATTATAACTAAATCCTTAATAGATTGAATTTATGATTGAATAATTAAAATTAGATGTGGGGAGGGAAGAAATTAAGGGATTTGGTTAGATATGTTCTAAAACAAAATTATTTTCCATTGTTAAAAGAAGAGGAAAGGGGGTGTCCTTTTATAAGTGGGGGAGAGGACACACTTGGAATTTATGAAAATAAAAAGGTATAAACACGTTTCACACATTTCCAAAGGATCCAAAATGGATAATTATAAAACCATAGATGATATAAGGTCTAAATATTTACATAAAATATGTTTTATATAAGTTTTTATTTCATTTTAACCCATGTCTTTTTAGTTTAACCCCACGGTAAATCCATTTTCACCTTAACTACAGTAAATGTATTTTTTTTACAATTTTCAATATTCATTATAAAAAAATTAAGTTGAAATTATTGTATAATATAAATTATTATGATTAAAAATATTTAATCCATTTTATGAAATTAAATTTAGGTAAGTATAATAATTTAATTTTAAATAAAATATTTAGACAAGATGAAAAATCATTTTTATAAGAAACATATTTTTCAAGCATTATAACTTGTAATAAAAATTACATGAATTTAAATTAATATTTATATATTTTTAATAAATAAATTTAATTTAAATAATTCCTCATTTGAGGTTAATTTAATTATTTAAAATAGATAAACATTATGCACTTTAAAATAGTTTTTAGAAAAATGTGTTTTTAAACCCAAAAATAATATTATACTAAAATAATGTATAATGATGATTAAAGTGTAATTAATTTAATTAAATATAACTAAATAATACTTATGTTACTTGAAATCAAATTCAAATAACAATGTTACATTTAAATTAATTAACTATTTTAAAATAAATGGTTGTTTTTACAAAAATCGGTATTTTTCACTACTCACTAAAAAATCAGTTTTTATAAGAAATCCAAAAATTTCACTATAAGGTAATTTCTATATTATTATTTCAAAAATTAAATTCACTTTTTCAAATTCAAATCATATTTTTTATATTTAACTTTTAAATAAAACATTATAAGAATAGAGTTTAATAAAAGTGTTTTCTTTTTGATTTAATTTTTTTTTTATATTTTTTATAATGAATATAAATATCTAATTAATAAATATTAATAAACATTAAAATGGTTTATTATATAATTACTAATTTCTTACACCAAAATATGAAGTCTATGAACCATGTGAAAAATGAAGCGACATAAAATCTCTTTCAGAACAAATAAAGAAGTTTCAACTTCTCAACCAATAGAGTTGGTTCACATGTAACACCCCGAGACTTTATAACATTTTCATTTATAAATAAATATAATTTTATTTCTTTATTAATTTTTATGAAATTCCATGTTAAGCTTATGATACACACAATAATGAGTTTTCTTGAGTTACATGCAAGACCCAGTTTTACCAAACAATATATTAATAAAATATTATTATTTAATATAATATACTACCCAGCCATTTAAAAAGTGGTTATGAATAGTATTTAAAAAATTATGAAATTTGTATATTATATACTTAATCAATTTTTTTACATCCATTCAATTGATTTTATAGGCATAAGATAATAATTAATCAAATCTTATACATTAAAAGTCTATTTGTTTCCAAAAACAATTTTATTTCATTTTAATAGAGAACCCTTTTTAAATCCAATATTTAGAAGTTTTATATATTAATTTTTTTCAAAAAAATTCTTCTTTATAAGTGGGACATAATAATTTAGTTTGGATAAAGTTTTTATGTTTTTTTTTATAACTTTCATATTATAATGAATAGTAAAAAATACTGCAATTTAATTCAAAACTACATTTTCATCTAATTTAGTTATATTTTCAGATTATAATTTTAGTTAGTTTTAAATAATAATTAGATTAAGTTTTTTATTTAATATAATTTTTTTCATTAGAGTTATTTTAATATTAAAATTAGATATAATCACATGCCAATATTTTGATATTTTTATTTTTTTAAAAGTTTTTTTCACGTTTTTTTCAGTGGGGATTAATTTTAAATTAATTACTAAAACTTCTATGTTTTTAATTTTGAAAAATTTATTACATATTTTTAATTAGTGGTTCCAAATTTTTCAAATAGGTTGATTTTATTTTTGGGCATTATAAATATTATATTTTTTAATTGCCGTGGTTAAGGGAAAATCGGGGAATTAAAGGTAAAAATATTATTTTAAAATTATCCTAACACCAATAAAAATTCTATTGGATTAATAAATCAGACCTTTATCATATAATTTTATAAATGGAATCATTTATTGGACCCTTGTCCATGAACATGGCATGAATATTATTAAAATTAAAGAATGTGACAAAATATCACACTCTCATTTCTTATAAGGATAATAACTTTAATAAAGATATATCCAAGATATAACATCTATTATAAATAGTCTCTATAAAAAAAATAATTACCTACAACATATAAATTTATTCATAATTTTTAGAGATAATATAATTACCATTAATGATGTCAAAATAGTAAAGTAGATATTATTTTATTAATAGAAATATAAAATAGATGATATTAAAAATATTAATATAAATATAATTTACTTAATCAGTTACATACACTAATTTTATAGATAACTTAGACATGTAAATTAAATATTTAATGTATTTTTTTGAATTTATCATGTTGGTTTGATATTTTTAAAAATGAAAATATTGAGTAGTATTAAAATTGACATTAATGATATTTTGAAATAAATACTATTTTATTAAATGAATTGAAAGTAATAAAAATATATGGATTGGAAAAATAACTTGAATAATTTCAAATATGTCATAAAGGATCAAATTTGGGATCCTTTGGAATTTTGTAGTAAATATATTAACTATATGATGTAAAAATAAAAGAAGACATGGTAAGAGTTAAAATGTTTAACTAAGGGTTAAATTCAAAAGATGAAGTTAATTTTTGGACCTAAACGTTTCTAAAATTCATTCTTTGAGGGGATTTAGACCCAAAATAATCTTATCCTATAATTAAATCACCTTTTATCTATTTTAAAATGATAATAAATTTATAATAAATTAATATTTTAAGATAATCCAAAAGTGCCCCTCACCCCTCTTATAAAAGGGAACTTATCCTTATCAATAATGAAAACATCAAAAATCCATTTGGTTGGTCCAAACCCTTCCCATTTCCTCTAAAACCTTACCTCACTACATCTTAGAGGCTATAAAATGGTCAAAAAACCATCCTAAAGAGTCCTTTTGAACAAATCAAAAAGAGATACCTGAAAAAAAGGTAATTGTTTTATCACCTCTTTCAAAGTTATTTTCTTCTTCAACTTCAATTTTCTATGTTTTTTAAATATAAATGTAATAAATATAGTATAATATATATATATAAAGTTATTATAATCCAGGGAAAACCATATTCCTCATTTTATCCATCATATGAATAACAATATCACCATGCAAGCGTATGCACGGCTTACCGTCTCCACACCGTGGGGTAATTTGTTATTCAATACTACATTATTTGGATGGATATAATTATGGGTATAAAAGATATAAATAATTAATATTAAATTATTATTATTTATAATTAATATACCATCCAATTCCATATCATTTAACCATCAATGGAATGATATCGTCGCTCATGCGTACGTACGACCTACCATCTTCACGATGCGATGAGATTCATTCTCCACGTTAACCATTAAAGAATGATTAAAAAATTTATATGATGATTAAAAATAAAAATTATGAAAATAATATCATTATTTAAAAAAATATAATACATCATATGCATAAAAAACACGACTTACATGACAAAAGATGAATGGGAAAACGAAGTAGTTAACACCTAAAATAATGGTAATACTGAAATATTATTAACAAAACTATATTATAGGATCATATATGATATCATAAATATGGATATGGTTCTATTATAATTTAATAACATACTTTAATCATTATATAGGAGGTTAACACACCCTTGACTAAAGGAAATTACAAGGTATGGGTTAATTTTGCAATCTCATTTTATCTAAGATTGTTTATGCCAAATTATTTGCTGGGACATATTTATAATCTATGTCCATGTTTCATAAAAAAATTCAAAATATTTTTACTATTTTTGTGAAAAAATTAATTTAATTTATACCCATGTTTTAATTTTTATAAAACTTGTTGAAAGGAATCATTTTGTCATTTTCCAAACAAGGTACTTTGTAAACTTTTTGACAAATTAAGGAAAGAATGTTTTTTAACTAATACGACATGGTTAGAATTTTCCTTCATTATGTAAACTTAACATTTTTAATAATACCTTACATTATTAAAAGGTTATTTTCAAAATAAATGTTTTATTTTATAATTTTTCATCTTTTTAATTATTTCAATGTAAAAAGAGATACTTCTCTCAAAGAGTTTTAATGATTTTCATAGATTATTTTCACTTAAGTAAGCATACTTTGTTGGATTTGATGCTTGATTTTGGTTGAATTATTATGATACAATATTCCATATTCTAATTAAGGGTTTATGATATAATGTGGATGTGATATTTTGATACTATTCATGGTTTATGGTTAAAGTAGTAACATTTCATAAACTAGTTTTAATATGAATGTTTATGTAATGTTTCACCCTTTTAATACGTGGAATGAATTGGACATAGAATGAAATGGGTTGGGGACTGGCTAATGAAATCCCTATGGGCTAGGGAATGGTTAATTAAAGCCCTACAGGTTGGGGATCAGTTAATGAAAGTCTCTCGATGCATTGATTGTTCTCATGAGAGAAACTAATTTGGGTTTTGACTAATGTCTTACCAGTATGGTCTTGACACAAGGCCTTGACGATATGTCTGGAATTATGCATTCCCTCAATATGAGATTAATTATTGATATAAAATGTGATTATTAGACTAGTAGAATATTCATGTAAATGTTTAAATGAAATTATTTTCTTTATTCATGCCATATTATACAAAAGATAATGTCTTAAATGGATTGTGTTTCAATTTTATACCTTGCTTAAAGTTTATGCTTATTTATGGTATCTTTAATATAAAGTTTATCCTTACTGAGAATATGAGATCACCCCTTTCTTATGTTTCATTTTCCCCTAGGATGCAATGAAGTATATTATGACTAAACTACAGGGATAGTCTAAGGGGTATGTGTGTATTCAAAGGAGACACTATGCAGTTTTTCATTTCACAATGTAATTTAAAACATAGGTTTATATATAGTTTTCACAAGGATACTAAACTGATCGGTCCTTTATTATTTGATTCCTTGTAATCAGTCCAATGTATTAAAAAAATGCACCGGCTTCGGGCTTTTAGGGTCTGTGTGTTATAGTTGGTATTAAAGGAAGTTTAGTACTGACCTTGGAAGCAAGATTTAGGAAAAATTTGATCAAGTAACATTATCATAAGATAGACTTTGAGGATAAGTATATAAGAACATCTTATGATTCTGGTGAAATATATATTATGTGGGTATTCTTAGAAAATACATCCCTGTCTGTATCATACAAGTGGATGTGGTTCTGGAACCGATGTACCTAAGAGTAAAAACTTCGACAAGGTGTTATGGGATTAACTCGGGGTAACCTAGTACATGAAAACGAGCCTTACTATGCACCTAGTTTGACACTCCTGAGGGATACTATTAGGATAATTCACATTTTGTTTAAAAACCATTATAAAGGACTTATAAGTATATATGTCCCCAAAGAAACTATTTTTATGACTATGGATTAGATATGCATAAAAGCTTCAATTTATGTTAAGTATTTTAATAGTTTGGAATTATGATTTATGATCTATAACCTAATCTAGTGCATTAAATTGTTTAGAAATTGTGCCTTGTAGAAGTAATGATAACTCCAACAATGAACATGAACCAAAGTGTAAGAAAGATCATATCTTTCATTATCTTAGGCCAAAATTTAAAAAGAAAATACTCACCCATGTATTCTCATCAAATGAGGAAATAATATTATGTGTTAATAAGATAAGTACAAAATTATTTGAGTCTTACGGCTTTGAAGGGAATAAAGAGAATAAGAGGATGACATAGAAAAATATTGATAAATGGAAGAAGTGATAAAAGAATTTTCCCATATGTGATAACCATGGAATGAATCACCCAAGTTAATGATTGAAGGGAATGAGATTTTGATATAAGTATGGAGAAAAAGGACACAAATTTCATGATTTTAAGGGTAAGAAAAAGTTTTCCAATGTACACTGCTTTAACTATAAGGAGATGGGACACTATATGAATAAATGTCCCAATCATCAAAGTAATATAACTCAGATGATGATATTGGATAATGATCCAGTTATGATACTGCCGTAGATAAGGTGGAATGATTAATATACCTATTCAAGAATTATTTTATTTGAATACTTTATTAGCAATGTACTATTTATATGAAAAATGGAGTATATAAGGATTTCAATACAGTACTATTTCATTAAAGATTTGAGATTGTATGGTACTATGTAAAGTGATGTAGTTTCAAGTTAATATTTTTGGAAAATATATGTTTGAGGGAAAGATAACCCTTAATATGTTTCTAATACTAAGATAATGATGTTGGAATAAAGTAATGATTGATTTGGATAAATTATATTGGATATTATTGACTACCTTGGATCTGATTAATGGTTTTTTGATTCTATCATTGTTGGAGTTTACAACATTTTTTGATTGAAGAGTATATCTAATATTCTATGTTTTACGTAAGGAATAAATAAGCATTAACATATTAAATAAGGCTTTATAGTAATTCAGGGTATTAACATGATTTAAATGAATACATGATGAAGGTATTCACATGTTTGTTATGCGAAAAAAAAAGATATGCATTTTGTTATGGGACCTTGATTATAAATTTTTGCATTGTGAGTTTGGACAGAAGTATTTTGGATAAGTCTAAAGGTTGGAATGGATTAAGTTGAAAATTGGATAATATTGTTTAAGGTTATAACATTTCTTAAATTATTTTTAGAATAATATAATAATATTGTTTTAAGAAGAGTAAAACCTACAGGTCGGGCGACAACCTATCATGTCCAACAAGGCTATGAGAGTTAAACCCACAACCAAAGGGCGGCAAGGGTGCATCGCCTATCACTGGCCGACGTGATGTCCTAGTTTGTATAATGTAGTTTTTTTATTTACATGGTATGGAAGATGAGGTATAAGTTCATTTTTGAAACCCTATATGATTAAGATAAATATAATATTTTTTTTGAATTTTATTTCTTTTAGAAAGAAAGATGAGTTTGTAGTAGAAATTAGTTAAAGGATGAAACTCTACTTGTCAAGTAAGTATGCTTCCTTGTCTTCTCAGTATATAAACTAAATTAATTCATCAAATATCATGAAAGAATCTTAAAAGAAATTTTTTCCTAGTACATTATATTCTAATGAATAAAATAGTCCCATAGATCATCATGGACTTCTAGCTTTGTGATTGTTAACTTTCTCCTAACCATGTTCTCTATCACTCACTATTAGAACATGATGGTTAGATTTTTATTTCATGTCCATGTTTTCATACAAGTAACCCTTGTATGTGTTATCTTTGGTGACCTTCATACTTATGTTTATTTATTTTAAAGTATGGGTCTCATTAATCCTTTTCTGATGTGGGATTTTAGCAAAGATGTTTTAAAATGTAAAACGCCTAGTTTTTTATCTCAAGTTTAAATTGAGACGACCCAATTTATTGAAGGATGGGAGAATGTGACACCCTGATACTTTATAATATTTTCCTTTATAAATAAATTTAATTTTTTTATTTCTTGATTTTTATTCAACACCATGTTAATATTATACTACACACAATAATGAGTTGTCTTGCGTTACACGGAATGCCCGATTTTACCGAAAAAACAATATAATAATAAAATATTATTATTGAATATAATATATAACCTAGCCATTTAAAAAGTGGTTATGAATAATATTAAAAAAATTATGAAATATATATATATTATATAACTAATCAAATGTTTTTACATCCATTCAATTTATTTTATTAGCATATGATAAGAACTAAACCAATCTTACACCTTAAAAGTCTATTTGTTTCTAAAAACAATTTTGCCACCTTTTAATAGAGTACCATTTTTAAACCCAATATTTGACACTTTTATATATTAAATTTGAAAAAAATAAACTTCTTATTTATAATAGGTTCATAAAAAATTTAGTTTGGATAAAATTTTGATGTTTTTTTGTTAACTTTCATAATTTAAAGAATAGTAAAAAAATGGATCATTTTACATAAAATATAATTTTTCATCTAATTCATTTATATTGTTAGATTATCATTTTAATTGGTATTAAAGTATAATTAGATTAATTTTTAATCATTTAATATAATAAAGGTCATTGGAGTTATTTTCACATTAAAAATATATATAAATACATGCCAATATTTTGATGGGTTTTACTTTAAAAAACCTATTTTCTCTTTTTGTCATTGGGGATTAATTTTAAATTAATTAATAAAATTTATGTTTTTTTAATTTTGAAAAATGGATTCCATATTTTTAATAATTTGTTAAAAATTATTTAAATTGATTTCTTTTATTTTTAAGAATTATGAATAGTAACTTTTGTAACTTTTTTATTACGATTATTAAGTGTAAATGTAAGAACCTGGATATTCGTTTCAGGTGCACCTTTCCTTTTTCAGGAGTTTTTAAGAAAAATGGAGTTTCTGGAAAATTTGGAAGTACACACCGTGTACTTTCTAAGTACACACCGTGTACTCTTCTCTGGCTCGAATCCATGTGCTGGCCATGTCCGGGCCACACACACGGTGTGTAGAGATGACGTGGAGGCCAATTTTGGCGGAGAACGGAAAAAAACCTAGTACACGCTGTGTACTCTAAAAGTAAACGCGGTGTACTTTTTTTCACTAAACATACTGAGGTCGCACCTGACGCACAAAAGCTTCTTCTTCTAGGTCCCATTCATCCGAGAGCGCCGAGGATCCACGAATCTTCGATGTGCCCCTGCCTCTCCGTCCGTTCTCCAGAGTGTCTTTTAATACGATGCAAGACCACATGGGGAATTGACGATGAGTTATTCCTCAAAGAGTCTATAGTTCCTCGACGTGGGCCACAGGGGGAATGAGACGTTGAGTTATTCCCCAGAGATCTTTTAACACGATACGAGACTATAGGGGGAATTGACGGTGAATGCTTCCTCAGAGAGTCTACTCTTAGCTGAACCAGAGGGGTGAGACTGTGTGTGCCTCCTAGAGGGTTTCTAGTACTTGTAGGTTGAACCATAGGGGTTAGGCTGTGAGAGATACCTAGAGGGTTACCTTTTTTCCTACTTGTTGTTGGTTGTTTACTTGTGTACCATATATTCTAGAAATGTGGATTGTAGCTGCTGTGTGCTTTTCTATTAATTGTTCCTGTACTTTACTTTCCATGTATTCATTGACTATTAGGCACATATCTTTGGGTGGTTTCCTACTGGGAATTTGTCTCACACCCTGTTTGGGCCATGTTTTTGGGCCCAAGTAGACTATGTTTCTGTAGGTATAGATAAGGGAAAGCGCCCTTCTACTTCAGGTACCTGACTTGCTATGGAGCTAGAGAGCAAGGGACCAAGCGATGGCTTGCGAAGCTGAGGAGTATACTTTGTTTTTATTTTTCACTTTATTTTTTTGTTATACTTTAGCACGTTGGTTTGTTTACTGTTTTCCATATAAATATGTACCATGTTGCATCATTATTATTTTATACATTGCTTCTACTGTTCAGTTTAGTTGTTGTATCCTGTTTATTGTTTCCGCTATTTTGTCTGGTTGTTCATCCGCTGTATACATTACCGAACGAGGGCATAGTTTCCCCACCGACCCACCAAGGCCCTCACTGCTAGTCGGCAGCCTCTGGCATTTGGGGAAATGTGCTTGAGGTCATGTGGCGAACCGGGTACGGGGCACCAGTGGAGGGGATCCGGATTCTTGTCGTTACAAAGTGGTATCAAAGGAGTTTCTTTTCCCTTGATTTACTATTTGGAGCCTTTAGCCATGGGTAGGGTGAATTTGGTACTTGGTATTAAGCTGTGCTCAAGATTAGCTAACTCATGTATAGGGAAAAGCCATACTACCTCATTTATTGCTGTTTTCTGGTTTTGAGATTTTACGGTTGATATGATTTCACCTATAGTGATTCATATGATTTTTGTTGTTATTTCCTTGACGATTGTTGTTCTATTTCTGTCGAAACCCAATGTGATGAAGGTATTCCATCTCATGCATAATATAGTAACATGTATAGATCACATTCCATGCATTATTGTAATGCCATCTAAGGTGCATTAGCGATTACAAGCTGTTGTGCTAGACTTTGTGTAGATTATTCATTCTGTTGTGATATATGCTTGATAGAATCTCTGATACCTTGTTAGAATATTTTCTGTCTTCTACCTTGATTAAATAAATTCCATGTTTTGATTTGTGGGGAGTATGGGCCCTCATGAATTGGAATTTGGAACCTCTCTGCCTTGTTTTCTATGTTTTCTGGGCTTCTGTGCAGTTTCTAAGCTACTACCCAAAAAAACCCAGAATACACTGTGTGTACTTTTTGGCTACACGCCATGTAGTTTTTAGACCATTTCACTGACCGTGTGATCAGGGACACGCTGTTGTAGAATTAACTTCAGGAACACGCCGTGTATGGTAGGTACACGCCGTGTACTTCGGAGCCGTGTACCCGGTCGTGTCACTAACAACACGGTTCGAGGAAGCTCGAGTAGAACATGTCGTGTTGTAAGGGAACACGCCGTGTAGTCCTATTCAGGTAACCGGCCATGTCATGAACAACACGGGTCAGCGTCAACTTCTCTTCAACACGCCGTGTTTTTTTCTGAACAAACCGTGTAGTCTTGTTCAGGTACCCGACCGTGTCACGAACAACACGAGACAATGTCACCTTCACCTATACACACCGTGTTTGTTCGAAACACGCCATGTAAGGTTTATCCATGTAGACAACCATGTGTTTAACAACACGAGATGCCGAAGCCTTGTCTAGTACACGTCGTGTTTTTTTAGAACACGCCGTGTAGTCTCGGGTTAAGTCGGACCGTGTGGGTTAGCCGTGTAAGGGGACTCGGGCAGGGGAACAGTTTCCAAGTAAATGCCATGTGTTGGGTCAACATGCCTGTAGTTTGAGGTGTTACACGACTTGTAGGGAAGGAGTACATGCCCATGTCAGTGGATTTAGAAGACACACCATGTAGTTTTTATACACGTCGTGTAGTCGTGTTTTGTAAACTTGTGTGTTTTTCTTCCCCTGTTCCCATTTTTTACTCTTGTGTTCTCTGTCCTTGTTTTTCTGATCTAAGGTGTACTTTTGATCTTTCAAAGCTATGCCTCCATGTTTTCCTCCAGTTGTACGTCTCTCGTCAGGCAGTGATCAAACGCCAGATATGGCTGATCAGAGACTTCCGGCCAACCCTCCAGTCAGGCTAGCCTTGACACCGGCTGTCATACTAGTTATAGGCGCTGATGCCCAGTTCAGGGAAGGTTTTATGAGGAAGATTCATACCTTCCAGGGAGAATCACCTCATGCCATGACTATGGAAGAATTGACGCGGGTTTTCTAGCAGTAGCATCCTCCTACATTCTCGGGGGAAGGAGGACCTCAGGTTGTAGAGTCATGGATGGAAGCCATGTTGACTATCTTCAAGCATCTGGAGACGCCTCCAAAGATGTGGGTCAAGCTCACTACCTACATGCTCCAAGACTCTGCCAAGAGGTGGTGCGACGTGATCTCATAGGTGAGTCATCAGCAGGTTATGGCTTGGGAGGAGTTTCAGCGCGTCTTTTATGACAACTTCTACCCGGATACCCTGAGGGCCGACCGAGCCCGGGAGTTCATGAGCTTAGAGTAGGGTACTCTTTCTGTCATGGATTATTCCTCTCATTTCATAGATCTGTAGTGTTTCACACCCCTCCGGAATGGGATTGGGATGTTCTTAGCAAGGAAGTTCGAGTATGGTCTCAGGCGGGAGATCTGATCGCAGGTGAATATCTTTCAGTTGACTTCCATCACTTCCATCGTCAATTAGGCACTGATTGCAGAGCGAAATATGAGAGACTCTAGAGCTACTAGCCAGGGCGGTTCTGCTTCCAGAGATAGTTTTCCTCCAGATGACAGCAAGAAGCGCCATAGGGAGTCTACGTATGGTGATCCGAGGAAACGAGATGCATCGTCAGGCAGCAAAGTGATATGCTACCAGTGTGGCCGGTCAGGGTACACGAGGCCGCAGTGCCAGAGGGACCCCGTGGAGTGCCGATTATGCAGCAAGATGGGTCACCTTTAACATTTCTGCTAGGTTTTATCACCAGAAGCTAGTGACCGGGGTTCTTCCATGACTCCTCGTTCAAGAGCAACACCACCAGTTTCTCACCAGTCAGGGAACTGGAGTTCTTCCGACCGTTTGGGCTGAGGTGGAGGTCGAGGCCATGGTAGTCAGCCACAAGTCCCTCAGCACCAGCAGGGTGGATCAACTCAGAGTGGTCAGCCAGGGGCGCATCGCCGCGGTGCATGCCAATCTTTTGATGTAGAGCAGACCTATCAGGAGCATGATCCCGACCCTTCTACAGTTCGAGGTATGATTTTAGTAGCCTCAGTTTTATCTTCAACTCTTTTCGATACTGGTGATATGAATAGATTTATCTTTGTTTCTGTTGTGGAGAGCCTTGGGATCTGTGTCTTTTCTTCTACCGACTCGTTAACACTAGACAAACCTTTGGGGACAAGGACATCTAGTGTACGCCAGTTCAGAGATCTCCCTATAGAGGTTGCAGGGTACCTTTTCTTATGGGATCTCTATGTCCTAGAGATGACAGGCTATGATATCATCCTCAGGATGGACTGGTCGGTTCCCTTCCAAGAATTCGTCGACTATTATCATCCTAGAGAGAGTTTTGTTTCACCAGAGGGTGAATCTTTTCTTCATAGAGGCGAATGGGATGTTTAGGCAAGTCGAGCAGGACTCGAGCATCATAGGCTCAGAAGGGTGACAACCCATATTTCTAGTCTCTATCTAGATGATCAGGGGACTTTGCAGCTGGACTTTCCTCTAGTGGTGGATCGTTTCAGGGACTTCTTTCCAGAGGACTTTTCGGGTTTTCCTCTAGAGAGTGAGGTAGACTTTTCTATTGAGCTCGTTCCAGGAGCAGCACCGGTGTCCATTCCTCCTTATAGGATGGCTACACCTGAGTTGCAGGAGCTCAAGAAGTAGTTGGAGGAGTTACAGGAAAAGGGTTTCATCTAACCCAATACTTCTCCTTGGGGTTCGCCTATCCTTTTTGCGAAGAATACAGACGGTACCCTTTAGCTTTGTGTGGATTATCAGAAGCTGAACCAGTTGACGGTCAAGAAACGATATCCCTTTCTAAGGATCGATGACCTCTTTGATCAGCTTCAAGGAGCCCGGGTGTTCTCCAAGATCGATTTGATGTCCGTCTATCATCTGTTGCATGTTAGACCATAGGATATACCTCTTATATCCTTTAGGAGCAGGTATGATCTATACGAGTATACAGTCATGCCATTTAGTCTCACGAACACGCCTGCAGTTTTTATAGCACTGATGAATTGAGTGTTCCATCCTTACTTGGATTCCTTTTTCGTGGTCTTCGTGGACGATATCTTAGTGTACTCTCACACTGTACACGACCATTCTACCCATCTTGAGATCATTTTGAGTACACTGAGAGAGCATCAAATTTATGCTAAACTCTCGAAGTGCCACTTTTGGATGGATCAAATTCACTTTTTGGGTCACGTCATCTCAGAGGCAGGAGTATCTGTGGACCCATAGAAAGTGAGAGCTGTAGTTTCCTGGGAGCAGTCAAAGAATGTTTTTGAGGTACGGAGTCTCCTAGGGCTGGATGGATACTACAGATGCTTCATTCAAAACTTTTCAAGCCTAACATCACCTTTGACAAGACTGAACAAGAAGGGGGTGATGTTCTTATGGTCAGATTCTTGTGAGTCAGCCATTCAGGAGCTGAAGGAAAGATTGATGTCAGCATCGATACTAGTTTTTCCAGAGCCAGGAAAGATCTACACTATTTATTGTGATGCTTTAGGTATCAGACCGGGCACTGTGCTTATGCAGGGAGATGGAGTCGTTTCATATGGGTCTCGGCAGTTGAGGACACATGAGAGGAACTACCTGACACCCGATCTGGAGTAAGCAGCTTTTGTTCATGCCTTATGCTATTGGAGACACTATCTTCTGGGAGAGCACTTTGTGGTCTTCATCGACCACATGAGTCTCAAGTATATCTTCACTCAGCGTGATCTGAATCTAAGGCAGCACAGGTGGGTCGAGTATCTTCAGTCTTTTTATTTCTAGATTTCCTATACGCCGGGAAAGGGAAACATGGTGACAGATGTGTTGAGCAGGTGAACTTATATTCAGGCAGTTTAGGAGGCTAGTTGTGAGTGGAAGCTGATGGCTCTGTTCTCTGAGATGCATCTGGAGGTGCACAATAGATAGGGACAACCTTTTCTATCTTCTGTAGCTCTTACCTAGACACTACTTTATCGGGTACGGATGAGGCAACTATCAGACTCAGAAGGCTTAGTCCTATGGGAGAGTGTGTCAGGAGAGGACCCCCTTCCTAGATGGACAGTGGGCGATAATGAGATCTTGCGTTTCCAGGAATGCGTATGGGTGCCAGCAGACATACGCGAGGAGATAATGCTGGATTTTCATTCCTCAGTTTGGGCAGTTCATCCTGGCATCACCAAGATGTATCGTGACCTACACTTCCAGTACTGGTGTCCAGGTATGAAGAAAGATGTTTCTGGTTTTGTCAGGAGATGCTCTACTTGTCAGCAGGTGAAGGCGGAGAATCAACGACCAGCAAGCCTTTTATAGAAGTTACCCATTTCAGAGTGGAAGTGGAATGATGTTGAAATGGACATTGTGACCGGGTTTCCGATGTCACCTGGGGAGAACAATGTTGTTTTGGTTGTCATCGACAGGCTCACGAAGATTACTCACTACTTGCCGATCAAGGAGACATTTAGTGTCGATGATCTGGGATGACTTTACATCAGAGAGATCATTCATCTGCATGTAGTTCCACACTCTACTATTTCAGATAGGGATGAATGATTTACCTCTCAGTTCTGTAAGGGACTTCAGAAGGCCTTAAATACACATGTACTTTTGAGTACAATAGACCATCCCCAGAAAGATGGACTTTCCGAGCGTACGATCCAGGTGCTAGAGGATATGCTCAGAGCTTGCATCCTAGACTTTGGCAGTTCTTGGGAGAAGCATATCCCTCTAGTGGAGTTCGCCTACAACAACAATTTTAAGGCAACTATTTAGATGGCACCTTATGAGGCTCTGTACTATAGGCCATGCCAATCAACCTTATGCTAGCTGGAGGCAGGAGAGGAAGCTTAGCTGGGACCCCATCTTGTTCAGGAGACTTCAGAGCAGATAGAGTTGATTCGGAAGAGGATAGCTACAGCACAGTCTCAATAGAAGTATTATGATGATCAGTGGAGATGACCTTTGGAGTTCAAAGTTGGGGATCAGGTTTTCCTGCATGTCGCACCGAGGTTGGTACACAAGAGGATTCAGAGACAAGGTAATCTTTCACAGCGGTACGTCGGGTCGTTTGAGGTTTTGGAGAGAGTTGGGCCAGTTTCATATCGGTTACAACTACCTCAGAGGTACCAGGACACGCATGACGTCTCCCACGTCTCTCAGCTCTGACATTACTTTTTAGACCTGTCTCATGTCTTTCAGCCTGAGGAGGTTGAGCTCGAAGTGGATGCATCTTTTGAGGAGCATCCCATATGGATTGTCGATCGTAGTATGAAGGTTCTCTGTGGGCGGTCTGTCCCTCTTGTATGGGTGTTATGACAGCATGGGCGAGTACATGACGAGACCTGGGAGAGGGAGGCCGATGTATGATCGTAGTGGCTGAAGCCTTTTAGGGTTTCTTCTTCTATGCCTCTCTAGGGAAATTCGGGGATGAATTTTTTTAAGTGGGGAAGTTTGTAAGAACCTAAATCTTCATTTCAGGTGCGCCTTTCTGTTTTCAAGAGTTTTTAAGAAAAATGATGTTTCTGGAAAATTTTGAAGTACACGTCACGTACTCTTGTCTGGCTCGAAGCCGTGTGTTGGCTGTGTCCAGGCCACACACACGGTGTGTAGTGGTGACGTGGAGGCCGATTTTGGCGGAGTACGGAAAAAAAACCCAGTACATGCCGTGTACTCTAAAATTACACATCGTGTACTTTTATTTTTTTCACTAAACGGACCGGGGTCACACCTGATGCACAGAAGCATCTTTTTCTAGGTCCCGTTTGTCTAAGAGCGCCAAGGATTCGCGAATCTTCGATGAGCCCCGGCCTCTCCATCCGTTCTCCGATTCGAGCTCTGTCAATTGTGTTGTAAGCACAACGGTGAGTTCTCCATTCTGCGTGAGCCCTGTTTCCAATTCTTTCCCCTTCTCAAGTTATCTAAGGTTGAAAGTTTTGTGCATTTTCTCCGATCTATGACGTTCTAGGGAGAATCAGTCGTCGTGGTTCAAGTATATCGATCTCCTTGGATCGAGGTAGGTGGTTTGTTCCTTTCTGTAGAAAATCTTTGAGTATCTTGTGAAATTGCGCCAATTCCCTTAAATGGGAATTGTGCGTTTTTCCTTTTTTTTCCCTGATTGATTGCCTTCTTTCTTGATTTCTATAGTAGAGGTTTACTTTTGTGAATAGAGTAGTTTTTGTTGAACTCTGGATGCCTTCAATGCTTTTTTTTCTTTTTTGTCATTTGCCAGTTTCCATGCCTAGTTGTAGGATAGTGGAACTATTTCTTTGTTATGTTGTGGAGCCTTAGAATGATTCCATGTAGTTCTTGAGGTTTACTTGGACGTTTCACATGCATTGAGCATGTTTATTTCCACACAGGACTGTGAGAACCTAGTGTAGTAGACCATAGGGAGAATGGACGTAAGGGCTTCTCCAGAGTGTCTTTTAATACGATGCGAGACCACAGGGGGAATTGACGATGAGTTCTTCCTCAAAGAGTTTGTAGTTCCTCAACGTGGGCCACAGGGGGAATGAGACGTTGAGTTCTTCCCCAGAGATCTTTTAGCACGATAGGAGACTATAGGTGTAATTGACGGTGAATGCTTCCTCAGAGAGTCTACTCTTAGCTGAACCAGAGGGGTGAGACTGTGTGTGCCTCCTAGAGGGTTTCTAGTACTTGTAGGTTGAACCATAAGGGTTAGGCTGTGAGAGCTACCTAGAGGGTTACCTTTTTTCCTACTTGTTGTTGGTTGTTTACTTGTGTACCATATATGCTAGAAATGTGGATTGTAGCTGCTGTGTGCTTTTCTGTTAATTGTTCCTGTACTTTACTTGCCATGTATTCATTGACTATTAGGAACAGATCTTTGGGTGGTTTCCTACTGGGACTTTGTCTCACACCCTATTTGGGCCATGTTTTTGGGCCCAAGAAAACTATGTTGCTGTAGGTATAGATAAGGGCAAGCACCATTCTACTTCAGGTACCTGACTTGATGTGGAGATGGAGAGCAAGGGACCAAGCAATGGCTTGCAATCCTGAGGAGTTTACTTTGTTTTTCTTTTGAACTTTGTTTTTCAGTTGTACTTTAGCACGTTGGTTTGTTTACTATTTTCCATAGACATATGTACCATGTTGCATCATTATTATTTTATACATTTCTTCCGCTGTTGTTTTGCACGGAATTCGGGGATGACCTCCTGGACGGGAGATTCAAACGTTCTGATCGGTTTCTAGTGGGTTTGTTCGTAGAACCGGAAACATCCAATGATTCCACATCCGTTTGGACCTACTTTCAAAAGGTAGGTGCTCATTATATTGTGGACTGATGAGGCTTAGGAATTTGCATTGGTCGAGAGGATGGGAGGTCGGACTCATCACACCTTTTTGAGGGGAATTATTGTCTACTCCGGGACTCTCTTTATAGATTTAAGTTATGTTCGTGAATCCTTATTACATTATCAAGTATAAAATGAGCTTTCCTTTAGTTTTAACAATCAATGATTAAATATGTAAGAAATTTAGAGAATCATTTATATGTATTCGAGGTTCTTCATCAATAGAGAATCATCTGTATCTATTTAGAGATTCTTGGTCAATGGTATCCTTCAAAACATTTATATAAAAGTCTCTTGGTCATTATGATGACCAGGCTGGTTTTAAAGCCACTCAGTGGGGCACTTGAATTTTATCGTCATTCAGAAGGACATAGATTATTTTAGAGTTGGGATCGAACCCATAAATGGGCTACCTACGTATCCTTTGTTTTGGAAAAGGAATCAGAACCCACGTAGTTCGAGTAATAGAGTATGACGTTTATGATTGATGGCTCAAAGAAGGATGTCATAATTACTTTTACACTCTAAGCTCATGTGAGTCATGCTCGTTGTGAGAAACAAGAGGTATTGGTAAAAATTAGACAATTGTTCCATGAAAGATGCAATCATAAGAAATGGTTTGGGGCTTATGTATATATGACTACCCAGATAGATGAAGGTTTAGGATTTACTTTTAGGGAGAAAATCCAGAAACAGGGTCTATAAAGGTATATGTGCTTTATGGAGATTTGAATACTCTAACTTGGGACTTATTCCTGAAAAGGAAACCCAAATTAGGAGAGGATTGATAACTGGGTTTTACTCCTGAGAAGGAATCCCAGATCAAATGAAAATTAGGACTGATTAAAGTGAAATTAAGGGGCATGGGGCTTACTCCTGAAAAGGATGCCCATAATTATGACTGGGACTTATTCCTGAAAAGGAGACCTAGGTTAGGGATTAAGGTTTGGGGCTTAGTCCTGAGGAGGATGCCCATATTTGAGATTGGGGCTTATTCCTAAGAAGGATTCCCATATTTGAGATTGGGGCTTATTCCTAAGAAGGATGCCCAAATTAAGGGACTCGGGGATTATTCCTAAGAAGGATGCCCAAATTAGAGGACTTGGGGCTTACTCCTAAGAAGGATGCCCATATTAAAGGATTATGATTGGGGCTTACTCCTGAGGAGGATGCCCAAGTTAAGGAATTAAGGTTTGGGGCTTACTCCTGAGGAGGATGCCCAAATTTGGGAACTTTAAGAATTTGGGACTTACTCCTGAGGAAGATGCCCAGATTAAAGGACTTATAACTGGGGATTATTCCTGAAAAGGAGACCCAATTTAAGGATTCGTTCATCTTAAAAGATGAGGTTGAATGAATGAAATCTCAATCTTTGGTGACATAAAGATGTGTAAATCACTAGGTTTTGAGAGATATTTCACCGAATTCCTTTCAGATAAGGAAGTCGAATCAAGAAATCATGCCATAAATGGATTTGAAGAGTATCTTGAAGACTGAATCTTGAATAGGAAAGGTGAAATGGATTAAGAGGGGTGAAATGGGCAGAAAAGGCACCCAAAAGGAAGGGGCGCACAAGTCTTGGAAGGCGTGCAGGTATTGCGGCGGCGCGCAAGTATTGGTCGTGCAGGTATACCTGCGCGGCATGTGGGGTACTTGGGAAATTTTCAACCAGCATTAAAATACTTGAGCGACTCTTTATTAAACCCTTTAGAATCCTCTTGAGGTTCTTCCAGAAAAGGGACGTGCAAATTCTATTGAAGGAATGAGGCGGAGTGCAAGTGTGACCACTTCCCTTAAGGGCTGGCCACTCAGGCGCGCAAGGGTTGATGAGTTTCAACACTTAGGCCTTCCTCCCTCTCTTTAGATCTTCTGTTCTAGGTAAGAAATTACCTTAGAAGTGTTCTGGAAGCTTTGAGAAGAGACTTGGGCGTCGGGAGCTTCAATTCGAGTTTCTGGAAAAAGGATCTCTTTCAATGGGGGGCCCACAGGGTCTATTTATCGGCAAAAGAATGCCCTGGGCGGTTATCACTTAGGTCGCGCAAGTCACTTGCGCGACCATAAGTGCGTCGTACAAGTGGACTTGCGCGACAGTGATATAACTTGTGCGGTGCAGTTGCTTTTGATCATTTGTTCATGCCTTTGTCGATTTTTGATGTTTTCTTCAAAGGTTGGATCACTTTGAGCTCAGATATTCCCCTTTTCCAATTTTTAGATTCTATGACGAAAGGAGCGTCAAAAAAAGTCCCCCCTCAGAGTTGGATCCGGAGAGAAATGAGGATTTAACTATGAGGAAATCGAATCCATCCAAAGGAAAAGGGGGAGTGCAAGTCTTGATGGCGCAGAGGCGGCGCGCAAGTGCGCATCGTGAAGGCCTTGAGCGCACTGGGTACGGCGCGCAGATAGGCCTCCTGGCCTATAAATACATGGATTTTGGCCGTGTATAGCATCTGATCCCGAATTTCTCGAGCTCTCGCAGCGCAAGTCTTCCTCGACGCGCAAGTCTCTTTTTCCACTGTTCCCTCGCTGCTGCGCTACTGTAAAGGTAATAGGGCTTGCGCAGTGATACATGCGCGACAGAAACTTGCGCAACACATGTAACACTTGCGCGACACCTCCATACTTGCGCGCCTTAATGCCTTAGCCATTTTTTGATTTCTTTCACAAATTTGTGAAAAATTAATTCATTTATAAATTAATTTATTCAAATCTTTGTGCAGAATTAATGGCTCTTAGACCCGGATTAATTGATGAACTGGCTAGCAAGCGGATAGATGATATGATAAACATCATTGGCCATGATTTCTATACTGTCAAAGATAGTACTCTTCAGATTTGGCTAAGTATCTGAAGAAATATCATCGCGACTTTCCTCAAAGCACTTATCTACCTTTGTATGGCTATGGTCATCTACAAGAAGTCATTATTCCAGAAATAAAGAATTATCTTCCATTTTCGTGGTTTCAGAATTATACCAACTTTGCTTCCGCAAATATCTCAGGTGGAGGAGTATTTCAAACTGCTGGAACAGTGGAGAAGGCTTATGTGATGCATCATAGCCCTTGCACACCAGATCTGAAAAATCATACACCTGAGCTTCAACCACATTGTCATCCTTCAATCTTCCGAAATGCTCAGATGGATCAATCCAAAGGCTGGAAGAAAAGTTGGGATTTCCGTCCTGGGGGAGGTGTGAAGCCAACTTGGATGTGGGCATACTGGGTGCGACAGACTTGCGCAGAGTTTATCGAGGACCTGAAGAGAGCTGCAATATATGAGGCTGTCTGGGTTGGGCAAACATATGTTTACAGACATGATAACTTCGTGCCAGAGATACTCAGCCACTGGAGCCCAACAACTAATTCTTTCCATTTGACTCATGGAGAAGTAGGTATCAGTTTGTGGGATGTCCACAAGATTTCAGGGGCTCCAATTTTGGGCGATATGTATGATGAATTCATTCCTCCCAAGGTGACTTGGAATGATTCAGAGAAGACTCATGCTTTAGATCGAAAATTATTTAAAATCTTCCACAGGATCAAGAGTTCAGATACCTCGTTAACTCATTTTAGAAAAGATATTCATCTGGAAGAATGGATGAATGTGTTTCTTACTGAGAAGAAAGGGATAGAGAAAAAAGAAAAAGGATCCAAGAAAAAGAAATCCAAGGATACCAGGCCCAGACGTCCTACCACCTATCCAAAACCTGAGAAGAGAGGAGCTCCTGGCACATTCTGGCCAACTCTAGAAGCAGGAGAGTTTGAAAAGTGGGGATATGAAGTGAATCAAAGAATTCCAAAGAAAACTCGTCTGGCGGGTTTCTTGGCAATGTGGCTCAGTGTTTATCTCTTGTCGGTCATGGATTCGAAGGGAGGTGTTAGGCCAGGGACCTTCGTCATTGCGGAAAAGTTGGTTGAGGGAAAAATGGTTGGGTTAGCTACCCCCATTTTAGCAAAGATTCACAGGAGTTTACTTCATGTCTTCCTGGGTAAATCTCCTTTAAGAATATTGGGACCATTCCAGGTTTTGTGGGGATGGATCGACACTCACTTCAGGACTTACAATGTACAAAATGGATTACAAATTCCTGGAAGCTCTTTCAGACCATCAGTGCAAGCATTCTCTGGAATTGCTCCATTAGATGTTAACGGTTATGACATGAAAGTGAGGCTGAGCATGTTTAAGGAATTCAACTTCTTTCCTTATGGAAGTCCGCCATCCGGGCGGTTTGTTGATGATGGGACAACCCATTTGGATTTGAGGTCATACATGCTAGCTTGCAGGGATGGTGTGTCAGTAGCCAGGATTGATGGAGAAATCATATGCGAGGCCTATGCTCCATATAGATTTGCATGCCAATTCAAATGTTTGCAACAGATTGCAGTACCCCCTCCGGTACATGTCAGGTTAGAGCAACATCCGATGGTTGCTCGGCAACTATGGCTGCTGACATCAAGAGAGAAGACTGGGGCAGTATTTGATCTACCAGTTGAAAAAGCGGCACATAATTTGACTACATTTTATGCCGAACATTGGATAGCATCATACCCCAAAGGGATAATGAATCACCCAGTATATCAAGTGGGAAAGAGGAAGAGGACTGTAGAGAAAGAAACCCTTCCTCATGAAGGTGACGCTTCTCCACCTGAAATAGGTTCAACATACTCCTCTTCTAGAACTGATTCATCGGATTATCATGATGGGGATGATGAGACACAACTGGAAGCAAAGCGGTTTCGTGCCCGATATAATCCTCCAGCCAGAATTAAAAGACCCACTCCATCAACTCCTGGTGAGTTATTTCATTGTAGTAATTTCAATCACTTCTACTTTATAAAGTAATAAGTCTTACTTTCTTATTCTCTATCTGTAGCTACAGGAGCTGGGAAGAAATTAAAATCAAAAATTGTAGGACCTTCCTCACAACCTTTATATCTAAGACCAGAGGTTGTTTAGCTATGGAAGAGCTTATACTGTGGTACTGAGACCGCCTAGCTGGATTTGTGTGAGGGCCTACAACTTCCTGGAATAGGAAATCTTGTAGCTTCTAAAAATGTTCAATACGGAGATAACCCCAATGAAGTGTGAGATCACATCAGAGAGCTGGAAATGCTCATATATGCCACTGATGACTTGGTTCCTATCACCAGGCGGGTGAAGGAAATGATTGATCATGGCGCCACTGAGGGGGCTGGTGGTTCTGGAGATGAGGAATGGCAAGAGTACGTGTCTCCTGAAGATGTAAGTTCTCTTTCCTTATTTTCTTTTCAACTTGATTTTAGTTGAAGCTTTGTTACTTAAGGAAGTTATTTTCTTCATCTCGCAGCTTGCAAAGAAAGGAACTGGGGTTCCTTCGCCACAGTATAGCCCTGGTGGTACTGTTATTGGGGCTTCTGCTGATTCTCCTCGCGAACCAGGCGAGATATCTCCAGGCCAGCAGGCCATGAATGAGGCGCTGGACATAACCTTCCATTCACCAATCCAAGTGCCTATAAGGGAGACCACTGATACTCCAAAAAAACAAAAGAAGCAAAGGCAACGAAGGAGGAGATCCATATCTAAACGTTTCATTAGCAGCGGTAAGTCCTTCGAACAATCATGAGCTTATACCCATAATCATATGGTTACTCATATTTCTGAGGATTACAGGGGCTTCTTCAATTTCCCCCTTGAGGGAAGGGACTGATCCTCCTTCAAAGGCCTTGGAGGGTGCTGTAGAACAATCACAGACCCATGCTGACTTGGTTGCTCCTAGAGAAGAGCTAGCATCCATTCCCAGTATCCCTCCTACTGCTGAAGATGTTGTCCATCATCAGGGGTTGCAGGTCATAAGTCGGCAAGAAGATGTAGCAAATGCTCCCACTGGTGAGACTAAGCAGGATTCTGAAGTATCATTGGATGAAATGGTGAATCAAGGAATGACTTTAGAAGAATTTTATGATCATGCTAAGTTGTCATGTGATTTAGAAGACCTTGGGCGTGAGTTCTACCCTTCGCCCAATTTTTTTTTTAAATTTACACTTCTTACCATGACTGAAAACAATATGCAGTTTCTTCCGTAGAAGCTGCTGAACTGCCAATGCCTGAAGAGGGTGTGGACATTGATGTCAACCCTACCATTACAGAAACATTAGCTCAAGTAGAGATAAACCCAATAAACCCTCCTGAGACCCATCTTGAAAATCCTGTTGAGACCGGGAAAGATGGGGAGAAGTCTTCTCAGGTTGCTGAACCATCCTTGGGTAAGGGATAACAATATTTGTGATTGTACTTTATTCGCAAGACAGTCTATTCTTTTGTTATCCTTTTAAGCTGACTAAATATTTCAATTAATCATGCAGGACCATCAACTAAAATGACTAGATCTGGAGGTGAGGCCTCAGCCTCTTCCCCAACAGGAATTGAAAGTGAAGAAGCACAAATCAGGGGGGGAAAAGCAGGATAGGGCACTTCGTTAAGTGCACTAATTCCAGATTAGATACCCCCCTATGATGATGATATTGAATCAGATACAGAGATGCTTAAAGCATTCAGCTTTTCATGACGTAAGGCATGGAACAACATATGGAACATCATATCTGGGGTTCCTTTAGAAGAGCTACCATCGAAAATTCCTCGATTGTCATCCCAATTTGTTATACTAGGACTTGGTGGTTTTGGATATGAAAAGATCCACGCCACAGTGAAACAGATCATTTTCAGGAGGGAACAGGCTCAAAAAAGTCTTGAAGATTTGATCAGAGTGAAAATTTCAGTCAACATAGGAGAATTTTAGGCTACGGTATCCCAAGCTGAAGCTGATTATGCTGCCAAGATGAAGGAGCTAAAGCATAAAATTAAAGAAAAAGTTGTCCAGTAGGTGCAACTCCAGCAACAGTTAGATGCGGTTATTGGGGAACTTGATCAGCTTAATAAATAATTGGATGAAACTCATATGAATGGCATGAAAGCCATCACAGATGCTAAGAAGGCACTTCATCAAGCTGAAATGAGTGAAGCTGGTCAAGTGCACGAGCTTCAAGTAACTGCTGATAAATCTCAGGATGCCGTAAATCAAATGAAGAGTTATGTTGAAAGCCTCCTGTAATTCTTGAAAAAGAGAAGAGACTTCAGTCTGTGGATGTCCTTATAACTTCTGTGTATCAATGAAAAACACTTTCATCTTCAATCATTTGTACTTGCAATCTTTCCCTACCTGCTTCAAATTTACTTAAGACAATGGGATTAGTAAGCATAATTTGATTTTTACTAGGATTATTACAAATAACCCTACCAACTTTGAACCTTTTAATTTCTCAATATTACCTAAATCATACCAAAATGTATGTTTAGTGAGCTGGAACTTGACTTTTATTCAGAGTTCCTTTGTCTTTTGTGGGCAGTTTAAAGTCATGCATGGCGGACATAAAGGGGTAATGTTTAAGGTCGAAATAGCTTTGACCAAAATGGATTAAAAATTGATTCAATTCCTTGAAAATTTATCTGAAAACATATTACCATACTCAAGTATGAGGGAAAATATGTAAGCTATGACTTAAGAATTTTTTGAATCCGAGGAATGATATGAAAAAGAGATAAAAGGCATTAGAAGAAGTAGTTTCCAAGAATGAAGTTACTATTATTTGACAAAAACACGTTAGGGGGTTGAAATATACAGGGCCACCTAAGGGCATTGGCTGCATGGTCAAATAAATAGCATCTTTCGGCTGACAAGTCTTTTTATGTGGACTGTTTATGCAAGGCCACCTATGGGCACATGTTGCATAGTCAGGCAAAAGAACTCTCAGAAGTTTACTTTCCTAGTGCTAAAAGCTAGTGAATGTTTATGGAGATTCAAATTTTCTAAAGTATAGAGTTTGTTGTATGGAAAGAGGTACTTGAATATGGAGAAGATATTTCCGAACAAGAATATCGAAGAACTGGATGAATATCACTCCTACGATGGTCTGACCCAAACGTAGGGAAGAAGAATAAACCATAGACTTGAATACTTTCAGATCATGAAAAAGGATATGGGACAAATATGTTAAGGATATATATATATTTTTTTTTGCGGATCCCTACATACTGTCGTTTAAGACAAATAAGGAAAATAGAGGCATTCTTCCCAAGAATTAAGTTACCATCATTTAACAAAAACCCGTTAGGGGGTTGAAATATGCAGGGCCACCTAAGGACATTGGCTGCATGATCAAATAAATAGCATCTTTCAGCTGACAAGTCTGTTATGTGGACTGTTTATGCAAGGCCACCTATGGGCACGTGCTGCATAGTCAGGCAAAAGAATTCTCAGAAGTTTGACATTTTTGTGACTCGAAGTCATGAAAAGGGTTATAAAGATCTGAAAATATTTAAGGTTAGGATTATAATACATAAAGATGGGTATTGTCCAATGTATATAGAGATACATAGGTCAATGATTACCATAATCATGTTGTGGCTGGGTCCTGAATTGAAATTTTGGACTTCACTACGTATCTCATAAGAATGAGAATCAAGCCATACGTAGTTCTTGAAATGCAGTTTAATGTCGTGCAGGACGAAAGTATAAGAGATCTTAGTTTAGGGTCATAGAATTCGGACCATAATAATGAATACACAGTGTGTGTTTTCATGAGGACTTTTCAGCTAAGGGACTGAAAGTGAAATTTGGGGTTAGGCCCAAAAGACTTGGGACTAGATTCGAGGGACACTCGAATGTTCCTACGTATCCCATAAGGATGGGAATCAAGTCCATGTAGTTCTAGAACTACCCTTTGTACAAATTTGGTTCGTACAAGTGAAGGGTGAAAGGGGACTTTAGTGCAATGATGGTTTAACCTAAGATAAAAAGTTTAGGCATTACCATGTATGCACATAGTCTTTTGAAATGAAACATGATTGAAAAAATTAATGTCTATAATAGTTCTCTCTCAAATGAGGAAATCAAAGAATTTTGTAGTTTATTGTCGTACCAGACAAAAGTGTTGTATAGTTTAACGTCATATAACAAGGAAGAAAGTGAATCAATATAAAGATATTGATTCCAGGGGCGGTTTCACGAATCAACATCATATGAGATGGTGGTGAACCGATGTGAAGAGATTGTTTTTTTTTGCTTGAACCCTGGGAGGTTGCCTATATACCCAGCCTAGAGGGAAAGTATCAAAGTCCGTGTAATTCAATTAAAGAATGAATTAATGATCAAGTTGTTCTTGGGGACAACGATCTAATAAAAAATGTTGTTGGGACTTACACATGGTTAGCGGCCCAAAGAGAGTGTTATGGTTGATGTTTGCTCTAAGCTCACGTGAGTCATACTCGGTGTGAGAAACAAGAGGTAACAACAACCTTAACGATGCATAGTTTAATGTCATGTAGGACATAAAAAAGGGACTATGCAGTTTAAAGTCTTGCAGTTAGGACTATTGGTGCTGCACAGTTTAATGTCATGTAGGACATATCAAGGACTTTCTGTACATTTTAGCGTCATGTAGTTAGGACGATGGGGACAATACAGTTTAACGTCATATTGGACGAAAGGGGGACTGTTCAGTTTAATGTCATGCAGTAAGGACAAAATAACACACCATTTATGTCATGTTGGATGCATTGGGGATTTTTTCCACAGTTTAATGTCATGTTGGACGAAAGTGTGAATAGTTTAAGGTCATATGCATGGACCGTGGATGGTGTAGTTTAATGTCATGCTGGACCTTTGATGATTATATAGTTTAACGTCTTTACGGACGTAAGGTACTTTTATACAGTTTAGCGTCATGTAGTTAGGACGTCACAGTTTAACGTCTTACTAGACATAAGGGACTTTTATACAGTTTAACGTCATGTGGGTCGAAGTTGCAGTTTAAGGTCATACCAGACCATTTCTGTATAGTTTAATGTCATATAGAAAGGACAAACTAGTGATGCACAATTTAGTTTCATGTTGCGGGGACATTGAGGGACTTGCAAATAGTTTAGGGTCATATGCATGGACCGTTGCTGTATAGTTTAACGTCATATAGCAAGGACAAACTGGTGCCGCACAGTTTAGTGTCATGTTGCGGGGACATCTTTTCTATAGTTTAACGTCATGTTGGACGAAAGTGCAAATAGTTTAAGGTCATATGCATAGACCGTGGATTATGCAGTTTAAAGTCATACTGGACTTTTAATTGCTTATGTAGTTTAACGTCTTTCCAGACGTAAGGGACTTTCCTACAGTTTAACGTCATGTTGGACGAAGTTGCAGTTTAAGGCCATACTGGACCATTGCTGTATGAACCAATTTTAAGAGTCTTGGTTCTGGGGACCATATTTTGTGTCTATGCAAAATATTTCTTCAGAAATCTGGCATTGGTTGGAGTCGTGATGAGTTCTCCATCCATTGAGATTAATGAATAAGCTCCATTGGAGTAGACCTTATGTATTGAATAAGGTCCTTCCCATTTTGGTTCAAGCTTGGGAGGTTTCTTTCCTGGTATCATTGGTGTTCTGAGAACCAATACCAATTCTCCCTGAATGAATGAACGAAGACGAACTTTTTTGTTAAAAGCTCGTGCTATTCGATTCTGATAGATTTCCAAGTGGTGCAAAGTGCACAATCTTTTCTCATCTAACCGTTCCAATTCATTCAATCGCTTTTGGGATTGCTCATCTGTAGATAACTGATCACAAATGGATACTCTGAGTGGGGGCAATTGAACTTCAATTGGCAAGAATGCTTCTGTTCCATATACCAACGAATATGGAGTTGACCGCGTTGCATTGTGGGTGGTAGTCTGATAAGCCCATAAAGCATGAAAGAGTTTATTAGGCCATGACCTCTTATCTTTATCCACCATATTTTGCAGTATATTTGAAAGAGTCTTGTTAAAGGCTTCTATTTGGCCATTGGCTGCCGCATGATACCGATATGAATGGTTGGATTTAATGTTGTATTCTTGATACAATTTCTTCACCTCAGAAGAACGGAAGTTGGTGCCATTGTCCGCCAATATGGTATGAGGGACACCAAATCTAGTAATGATGTTAGACTTGATGAAGCTAACAATGAATTTAGAACTGACTTCTTTGAGAGGTACTGCCTCTGCCCATTTGGAAAAGAAATCAGTAGCAGTAAGAATGTACTTAAACTGCTTGGCCGTAGCTGAAGGGTAAGGTCCCACCACATCCATTCCCCATGTGGAAAATGGACATGAGTATTTAGCTGTATGAAGAAACTCTAGAGGTTGATGAATGAAGTTGGCATGTAATTGACATGAATGACAATTCTTTGTGAAATCAACACAATCTTGTATCATTGAAGGCCAAAAGTATCCAAGCCTTCGAATTTGATCAGGCAATCTATGTCCAGACTGGTGGGCACCACCGACTCCTGCATGCACTTCTTTCATGATAGCCATTGTCTCTTCACCATCAATTCATCTGAAGAGAACTCCATCAAAACCATGTTTGTATAGAATTTTCTCTAGGTGGTTTGGGCTATCATAAAGATTAAAATTGACCACACGCCGCCGGATTTGTTCTTTCTCAGCTCTATCAGGTGGAAGTGTTCCATTTTGAAGGTATTCCCTGATAGGTGACATCCATCCTATAGTATGACCATATGGTTCAGGAATGGGACTAATATCATTAATTTCCTCTATTCTGGCTTGAACATAAGGCGAAATTGCACGACGGTGGGCAATACTGATGGTTGTCTCGTCCTGATTTGGATCTGCTAGAGCTGTGGCTATATTAGCCAGTGCATCAGCTTGAGCATTTTGTGATCTTGGGACATAAGAAAATGTCGGTTCTGAAGGGAATTCCGCTATTAACTTTCTAACGTAATCATACAAAGGGATTAACTCTTCTTTTCTGATGGCATAATCCCCATTGACTTGTTTGATTACCAAGTCTGAATCACCTTTCACCTTTAAGTGATTCACTTGTGCTTGAAGGGCTAACTCCAAGCCTGTGATAAGAGCTTGGTATTCGGCTTCATTATTGGTACCACCTTCCCACAATAAAAAGGAATAACGTAACAATGCCTTATCTGGAGAAATGAGTACAATTCCTAAACCAACTTTGTTGAATTTAGGATTTTCCATTTTCATCCCTGTTGGACTTCTGGAAGCACCATCAAAATACATTTCCCATGTTTGAGGATTCCCTTGAATAGAGAAAACTTCCTTATCAGGGAGTTCAATATCTGAAGACGTGTCTTCCACTGAAGGATGTTCAGCCAGGAAATCAGCCAGAGCATGGCCCTTTATTGCCTTTTGAGATACATACTCAATGTCGAACTGCTGAAAAATAACTTCCCACCTTGTTAGACATCCTGTAAGCATTGGACGATTAAGGATGAATTTGAGCGGATTATTGCGAGATACCAATTGGACCTCGTGATGTTGCAGGTAGTGTCTCAGTTTCTGAACTACAAAGATTAATTCCAGGAAGCACTTCTCAATACTTGAATACCGGGTTTCTGCTTCAAGCATAGTTCTACTGATATAGTAGAGGCTATTTTCATTCCTGGAATCATTCTTTTGAGCGAGAAAGGCACCCAATGATCACTCTAGAGATGTCACATAGAGGATAAGTGGTCTACCTTCAACAGGTGGCATGAGTACTGGTGGACTCAAGAGGTATTTCTTGAGAACATCAAACACTTCTTTACATTCTTCAGTCCACTGGTAAGTGACTCCTTTTTTCAATAATTTGGTAAAGGGTAAACTTTTTCCTGCCAAATTGGCGATGAAACGCTGAATATAGGATAAGTGTCCTTGAAGTCCTCTTAATTATTTCAAATTCTAAGGAGGTGACATACCAAGGATTGATTTGGTCTTCTCAGGATCGACTTCAATACCACGATGGCGTACAATGAAGCTAAGGAATTTTCCTGAGGTTACCCCAAAAGCACATTTTAAGGGGTTCATCTTCAAATTATGTTGTCGAAGCTTATGGAATATGACTTCCAAATTAGCCAAGTGATTAGAACGTTGTTTGGATTTAACCACCAAATCATCCACATAGCATTCAAGAAACTTCCCTAAGAACGGTTTGAAGATACGATGCATGGCGCGTTGATATGTTGCACCTGCATTCTTTAAACCAAAGGGAATCACCCGGTAACAAAACACACCTTGAGGGGCTCTGAAGGCTGTAGATTCCTCATCTTTTGGGGCCATTCGAATCTGATTATATCCAGAATATCCATCCATGAAGGAAAGTACTTCATATCCAGCCATCGCATCAATTAAGAGTTCTGTAATCGGAACTAGGAAATCATCTTTAGGACAATACCGATTAAGATCTCTGAAATCGATGGAAACCCTAATTTGTCCGTTCTTCTTATTTACAGGGACAATATTAGCCAACCACTTGGGATACTGAACTTTTCTGATGAAGTTAGCTTTGATCAGCTTATCCACTTCAGCTTCAATTTTGGAAGCATAGGTTAGGTGTGTTCTTCTCGCGGCTTGCTTAAATCCTCGATGTTCTTTTGGTAAACCCAAATGATGAGTAGAAACATCAGGATCAAGCCCAGGAATTTCTGTATAATTCCAAGAAAAAATATCTTTATTTTTCTTTAGAAAAGAAATATACATCTCTTGCTCTTCAAGGGTCATGGCCGCACTAATTAAAGTGGGGCGTGGATCTTTCTCTGTACCCAGATTTATTTCTCTGAGTTCATCCACTGTGGTAGAGATACCTTCCTCAAATGATGGAGGAGCATCTCTAAGATCTTCCTCTTCCTCTTCATTACGTGCTATTTCTTCCGTTTCTACTTGCAAAGTAGATGACAAAACGAAATTCTCATGATCATAAGAGATATCAAAATTTTCACATTTTGAAGAAGAAGCTTCCATTTACGACCCTATTGATGATAAAGGGCCTTCTTGGGGAAATAAAGAGGAGATGATGGATTGAGAATCGACATCATTATTCACCTCTGGTGTTGTAATAACTTCTTCTGGCCTGATTGGCGAAGTATAGACTTGTTGGACTTCAGCAGATGAAATGAAAACATCACCACTTAGGATTTCATCACTGTTTGGTAGGTTACCAATTTATCCCATGTTGTCTAGCTCGATTGCCGTAATTGACATTATGGATCTTTCCATAATAGTATTTTGATTTGGGCCTATTTTGTTAATTTGACTGATAGGTAACACATAATATGTACTCACATGTGTAAATGGATTTATTGGAATTTTCTCCAAACCATATAGAGCATTAACTTTGGTAATTTCCTTCATTGTAGATTTTTCTCTTCCCTTCATGTGATAAAATTCTACCTCAATGTATTGGGACTCACATGTCTTGAACGGGGTTTTATCACCATACAATGTTCCAACTTGACCATTGAAACAGTATTTGAGAAATTGATGGTATGATGAAGGAATAGCTGCATGCTGATGTAGCCAGGGTCTTCCAAGCAAGACGTTGAAAGCTGAGTCTTGATCAACAATCATGAAATCTGAATTGGATACAAGATCCCCAAAATGAGTTCTGAGTGTAACTTCGCCCAGTGGTTCTTGTTCATTTTTATCATATCCTTGTAACATCATGGTAGAAGGAGATAAATCAGATTCCGTGAGGCCCAATCGACGAAGTGTACGAATGGGCGTGAGGTTGACTCCTGAACCATTGTCAATGAAAGCTCTTCGGATATCTACACCATTGACTTTTCCAGATAAGTAGAGAGGTTTTATGTGCCCATGCACAACATCATCTTCATCTTTATCAGTAAAAGATATCACTTCATGGAATTCTGCAGGATTATTCTCTATGTGATAGACTTCAGCTGCAACAATTTCAGCTTCAAACTCCTGAGGACTTGACAAAGCTTCGATGAGTGCTTCCCGAAGATCTTTTGACAGATTCAAAGCATCCAAAATTGATAACTTGGCTGGTACTTGGGCCAACTGTTTCAATATATCATACTTTTGATCTAAAGGTCTGTGTTTCCCAACAAGAATATGTGGTTTAGCAGGTACCTTGGAAGCAGATTCTTTAGAAGCTGATGCATCTTGTATTGGGATAGAAGTTGGAAAAATCCTTGGTTTTGGAAGATTAGACCGATTAGATCCATTTACTTGCTGAGATAAAGAAGATGGAATTTTCAATCGGTCTTCCAAAATAATTGTGCCAAGACTGAGTTGACTATTGGCAGAAGAACTTTCTTGTTCTTTTTGAGATCGCTGAAGGGCTCTACCACGAGTTTCTGCTGCATACACAGTGCTAGAAGGGGTAGAATTGGAGTAGTGGCTTCAGAAAGATCCACGCCCTCCCCTGTATCCTGAACCTCTGGAACTTCCTCGGATTCCCTTATTTGATACAGGGAATTCAGGCTCATCAAAATTATGACTGGAATACGGATCTGTTAATTGAATCATATTAACATAACCGAAGATTAACTCTTCGTCTGATAAAGACTCTGCCTGGTTAGCCTGTTTAGGCTGTGCCGTTTGATGGGGCGGTGCCCATTGTTTTGAAGTAGATGGCATAAAGTCTACCAAAGTCAAAGACAATTTAGGCTTTGACACATACGCATCTTCTTCTGATTCTTTTTTCTTCTTTGAATCAAACTGTTTCTTTGAAGACTTTCCCTCTGACGAAGAGGGTTTTACCGCAATATTCATGGTAGAAGACACAACTGCTTTCTTTAATTGTGTTCGCAAAATGGCATGAGTCCGATTGATTGTCTTTCTGACCATCCAATCATCATACTTCTATGCATTTCTGCTTTTGACTTCTTGCCATTCACCTTCATCCTCTGGAACTGTAGCAGTAGCACATGCTACCTGAGTCGAAGAACCTTTCAACTTGACTTGTCCCAAGTTGACCATATTTTGCAGGAGGTCTTTAAAGACAAAACACTCCTGGATGGGATGCCCCAACATTTGATTAAAGGGACAATAATTGATACGGTCTTCATCTCCTTCCTTGTTTGGCCTCTTGGGCACTGGTAATTGAACTAAATTATTTTCCAGAGCTGAAATGAAGTAACCAGGAACTTTCTCACTTCGGAAGGAGTATGCTTTACTCTTCATATCCTCAAATTGTTTTCGTCGTTGATCTCTTTGATCATTTGGAAGAAACGGCCTTTGTTGTTGGCATTCAGGAGGTGGAGCCCTTCGAGAAGATGAAGGTTTTGAAGTAGAAATTGGTACAGGTGCTTGTTTAAGCATAACTGTAGCAGTTTCTACTTTATCCATTCTCCTTCCTGAAGCTGAAGGAATTACACGAGATTTAACCTTAGCCTGTATAAGGGAATATTCAATCTGTTGAGCGATTGAAGTAAGGTATCGAAACCCTCCTGTGTATTTCACAGGGATCAATGGCGTGCGTAATTCGTCACGCAAATTTGCCACACAGATTGGAAACAGCTCTTACTGAGGGAGTGCTAAACTCAGGGAATACGTTAATCCCTTCCAGCAAGCAATGAAATCAGAGACTCTTTCATTCTCCCTTTGCTTGCAGTTTGTAAGATCGAAAACTGTCGTTTTTGGAAAAGTTGAGCTAAACTGAAGAAGGAATTTTTGACGAAGATCCTCCCATCCGATGATTGACCGGGATTGCAAGCTTGTATACCAGACAAAAGCTGGTCCTTGCAAGGTTCGCACGAAGCATCTGAGTTTCACTTCTTCTTTCTGCTTTGGAGTTCCCATCATTGGATCACAACAAGACACGTAATGCATCAAATGTTGTTCAGGGTCACCTGATCCATTGAAATTAGGGAAAACAGGGTTTCCAAAACTAGATGGAGGAGAAATTGAATCTCACCATTCAGGGTAAACTTTCTTTTCTGGTTGAACTTGCGCCCGTTTCCCTTCCATAGTTTCTAACCGAGCTGTTAATGACTCAATAGTAGTTATTAACTTTTGAGAAACATCCGGTTGAATCTGGTCTTGAGTAGTTGCAATGAATGGAGCTTGGACAGATGTGGTGGTTGGTGCTACAACTGATGGTAGCACTGCCAACCGTTGTTTCACTTGACCCGTGGGATTAGACCTCTGAGGGTGTACTGATAAAGGAGGATATTCCTGATCCATCTCAGTAGTTACAACAAATTCCTTCGGTTGTCGGACTTCAGCATTCTTAAGAAGAAGACTACTCTGAAGTAGTTCTGCATTCAACCTTCTTAATTCTTTAATTTCGTCCTCCTGTTGTGCAAACCTTTGCTCTAATGAGAGCGATTTACCTTCTCCAGAGGAAGGATATGTAACCTGATTCTTTCCCCTCCCTTTGTTGGATACTTTTTGGAGAGAAGGAAGTGGATTACCTAGGTTCTGAGTAATCCTTTGACTTCGTGTACGCACACCTTCTTCATTTGTATCGGTGCATACATTTTCTTGAGTAGGATGCTCTTCATCTGAGTCCCCTGAGTGAGTCTCCTCTGGTGGATTAGCAACAACGACATTGATGACATGGATTGATGCATAATGCATCACATCCCTTCTATCAACATTTCTGTGATATTGTCCTCTTTCATGTCTTTGATGAGACATTGCCTTTTGTTGATTTAATCCTTTGGGAACTTCTTGACGAGCTATAATTTGGAGGGAATCTCTTGATAGTTTGGATCTTCGTTCCTCTTGGGGCTTCTTCCCCAATCGAGAAAAGACCGATATTCTCTGAGAAGGGGATTGATGATTTGAAAGAGTCCCCAGTCTTGTGAACTGGGGATGTTCCTGCTGATTCCGCTCAACTCCTCGAATCCCATTTGTTGACTCTGAGGGTTGGGTTAAAGAAGTCCCCAGTCTGACAAGCTGGGGTGGCTCTTGACATGCTACGTCTGAGATCTTCTTAAAAGATCTTTTGGTCTTGCGAATCTTAGTTCGGAAATTAGCTGGATGCATTAGCCTGTATCCACTTTTATCACCTGATTCAACAGACCGTTGGATGATTTCCAAAACTTCTGTCATTTGATGACGTGTTTGCTCCATATGAGAGGCTTGTGCAATATTCTCACCTGCTTGATGTAGGAGCAATTCAACAACTTGTTCTCTATATGCTTGATTTTGAGAGGAACTAGTTGAAGCCTGTTCTTGAGCAAGCTTTTGATTATGAACAAAGCCCATTGACTGTGTCCGGCCATGGGCAATAACATTGCATGAGACCATTTTTGGCGGGCTTTGCTGACTGGAAAGCACTGTGAAATGTTGTGCTCCGTGAACACCCCATCCTCTGATATGAACACCAGATGGAGCATTGGCAATTAACTGACGCAATTTTCTTAGTGTGCCAAGGCATGAACGTTGAAGGGTTCTCTGCTGCTTTTCAGCCTTCGGATACCGAGAGACTGATAGAGATGCCAAATCAATCTGATGTTGTAGCCCTTCTATTATCTTAAGATGATTTTCATATTCATCATAAGATAATACCTTCTTCTTCAATTGACAAATAGTTTTCCATATGTTGAGACGAATATCATGGATTCCATCATCCGTCAAAATCTTTGGAATGTCGTACTGGGAGTCATCCAAAGGCCAAAACATGACTGGAACTTCACTTTTTTCCAGTTTTTTCCTCATGTTCAGCATTTCCTCTTTATCATTAAATGAAGATTCTTCTACCTGTTTTGACCAGAGTTGGTGTTTCCTTGTTGCTTCATCAGATTCAACAAGATTGGTAGAGATATCTTTGATCAAACTAGAAGATGCATGAATTAGGGGTGGCTCGGAGAATGACCTACACCCTGGGCTATCTTCTGATTGAGAAAGTATTTCACTTTTTAGCGATAAAGCATCAGACATGACTGGTTTCACATTTGCAAGTGCCTCAAGATAAGAGGGCTTTCTCGGCACTACATTGTCCACTGGAGTATTTTCCAGACAATGTGAATCACTACTGCGGAGAGGACTTTCGCAGCGAAATTTATCATCATGGGGAGGACCACCACAATGGGTTACAGCAAAAGATGATATCTCTTGCTCCTTGGTCTTCTGACCACACAGAGGGTTCTTGTGGCTCTCATCTGAAGAAGAAACTTCAAGATTGACCAAATTTTCATGAAGCAAGCCTTCATGAGGAAGTGTCTATTGAAGACTTTCAGAATTAATGTTCCCGTTATTTGGAATTGAGGGAGTAGAACCTTGAATTCCAACAGATAAATGTCTGAGGGATTCAAGAACTCCAGCATCGAGCAAGTCCTTGTTACAGATTGGCCTTTGATCTCCTAACTGTGTTGGGCAGATCTTTTTCTTAGATGCCTTCTTACTTGCTTTGTAAACCACTTGTTGACGAAAGTGGTTACTCTGAGCAGGTGTATGTGCCTGATCAGGAAAGACGGTCAAGTTAGGCTGACGATCTCCACTCAAATTAGGTGTATGTGCCTGACTTGGTTGTCCGTATGATATGGGGAAGAGTATGCCCCATAACCCTCTTGGACTGGAACAGATGTGTGTGTCTATTCCGGAGTGAATTGTTGATGTGTCACTCCACTGCTAGGGATAGATTTATGTGTTTTTCCCTGAGATGACGCTGAAGTTGTTATGATATCCTGGCAAGCATCCAGAATATGAGCAGGAATTTTCTTCTGCTCTTTCACCATTGACAAAATATGTTTGGTGACTTCAGCCGCCGGAATGGGAATATACGTCCATTCCGGGTTTGGAGTAGGTGTATGTGTCTGCTCCTGTCCTCCTTTTCCTGTCAGTGAATCCTGACAGTACTCAAGTGTGGAGGCAGAGAGTTGAGTCTGCCTCCTGTTTGTCGTCGGGGCTTTCCGACTGACTTCTCCATGCGCTACCAAGCGAGACTGTTGGTAGGCTTGATTAATACTAGCAGGCATATGTGCTTGTTGATTACACTTCGCCAAACACGGTTGAATAGATCCATCATATGTAGTCAGGCGAGCCTGCTGACTAACTGATGATGTATAAGCAGGTGTATGTTCCTGCCTATAGTACTCCGCCGGAATTGCCTGGCGGGATTGGCTTGATGCTGCCAGACGAGTCTGCTGGACAGCGGAATTAAAACGGGAAGGTGTGTGTTCCTGCTCGTTGTTCGCCACCAAGTTATGTTGGTGGACTTCTCCGGAGATGGCAGGGATGATAACCTGCCCATTGTTAACCGGATGCCGTCTCTGGCGGTTCATCTTGCCTGCTCGGGTTCGAGGAACCTGAGCTGAATGTCTGGAGTCGGTACCCTCATCATGTTGAGGGCGCACTACCGCACGAGTCTGGTGGCGATTGTTGATGGGAGCCCTCGGGAAGGACTCCTGTCTTTTTGAATTAAGGCACTGAGGGACCTGCTCATTCACTTCCTCAGAGTAAGGGAGTGAATGGAAATTGCGTTCCGGGGATAACGACCTGAAACGGTTGGAGACGGTAGTCAGCACCGCCTGCCTCTTGATCATTGGTCGTCGTTGTCTGGACGACCTGTGTGAGTTGTTTACTTGGAGGGCCTGTCGGGCAGCCTCCAGAGTTGGGATAATACTGTGTTGACGGTCCTCCTTAACCAGCGCATTTGATAACCAACGTTGAAGACGCTGAGTAGGTGATGTCATCCTAAGAGCGGATGACAATCCAGTAGGAATAGAAGTAGTGGTATTTGCAGCAGCAGTATTCACAGATGTGAATTTGAGAGCAACCATTATGCAAATATAGAAGATCTTGGAAAAGAGTGCATGTTTGATATAACAGACGCAATCAAGATAAAATTCAGCCACTTCATCCTTTGGATGAGAACATATGTCAATGGTTGTTTTTGTTAGCCCTTCTATTGAGTTTTAAATAGGGGCTTAACAAATAGGTAAAACATCATTTTAATTTGGTTAAGGATTCACGTCGGGTTCACCATTTTTGTTTCACACGGAATTCGGGGATGACCTCCTGGACGGGAGATTCAAACGTTCCGATCGGTTTCTAGCGGGTTTGTTCATAGAACCGGAAACATCCAATGATTCCACATCCGTTTGGACCTACTTTCCAAAGGTAGGCGCTCATTAGCTTGTGGACTGATGAGGCTTAGGAATTTTCATTGGTCAAGAGGATGGGAGGTCGGACTCATCACACCTTTTTGAGGGGAATTATTGTCTACTCCAGGACTCTCTTTATAGATTTAAGTTATGTTCGTGAATCCTTATTACATTACCAAGTATAAAATGAGATTTCCTTTAGTTTTAACAATCAATGATTAAATATTTAAGAAATTTAGAGAATCTTTTATATGTATTCAAGGTTCGTCATCAATAGAGAATCATCTGTATCTATTTAGAGATTCTTGGTCAATGGTATCCTTCAAAACATTTATATAAAAGTATCTTGGTCATTATGATGAACAGGCTGGTTTTAAAGCCACTCAGTGGGGCACTTGAAGTTTATTTTCATTCAGAAGGACATAGATTATTTCAGAGTTGAGATCGAACCCATAAATGGACTACCTACGTATCCTTTGTTTTGGAAAAGGAATCAGAACTCACGTAGTTCGAGTAATAGAGTATGACGTTTATGATTGATGGCTCAAAGAAGGATGTCATAATTACTTTTACACTCTATGCTCACGTGAGTCATGATCGTTGTGAGAAACAAGAGGTATTGGTGAAAATTAGACAATTGTGCCATGAAAGATGCAATCATAAGAAATGGTTTGGGGCTTATGTATATACGACTGCCCAGATAGATGAAGGTTTAGGATTTACTTTTAGGGAGAAAATCCAGGAACAGGGTCCATAAAGGTATATGTTCTTTATGGAGATTTGAATATTCTAACTTGGGACTTATTCCTGAAAAGGAAACCCAAATTAAGAGAGGATTGATAACTGGGTTTTACTCCTAAGAAGGAATCCCAGATCAAATGAAAATTAGGATTGGTTAAAGAGAAATTAAGGGACTTGGGGCTTACTCCTGAAAAGGATGCCCATAATTATGACTGGGACTTATTCCTTAAAAGGAGACCAGGGTTAGGGATTAAGGTTTGGGGCTTACTCCTGAGGAGGATGCCCATATTTGAGATTGGGGCTTATTCCTACGAAGGATGCCCATATTTGAGATTGGAGCTTATTCCTAAGAAGGATGCCCAAATTAAGGGACTCGGGGCTTACTCCTAATAAGGATGCCCAAATTAAAGGATTATGATTGGGGCTTACTCCTGAGGAGGATTCCCAAGTTAAGGAATTAAGGTTTGGGGCTTACTCCTGAGGAGGATGCCCAAATTTGGGAACTTTAAGAATTTGGGACTTACTCCTGAGGAAGATGCCCAGATTAAAGGACTTATAACTGGGGATTATTCCTGAAAAGGAGACCCAATTTAAGGATTATCTCATCTTAAAGGATGAGGTTGAATGAATGAACTCTCAATCTTTGGTGACATAAATATGTGTAAATCACTAGGTTTTGAGAGATATTTCACCGAATTCCTTTCAGATAAGGAAGTCGAATCAAGAAATCATGCCATAAATGGCTTTGAAGAGTATCTTGAAGACTGAATCTTGAATAGGAAAGGTGAAATGGCTTAAGAGGGGTGAAATGGGCAGAAAAGGCACCCAAAAGGAAGGGCCGCACAAGTCTTGGAAGGCGTGTAGGTATTGCGGTGGCGCACAAGTATTGGTCGCGCAGGTATACCTGCGCGGCATGTGGGGTACTTGCACGATTTTCAACCAGCATTAAAATACTTGAGCGACTCTTTATTAAACCCTTTAGAATCCTCTTGAGGTTCTTCCAGAAAAGGGATGCGCAAATTCTATTGAAGGAATGAGGTGGGGCGCAAGTGTGACCACTTCCCTTAAGGGCTGGCCACTCAGGCGCGCAAGTGTTGATGAGTTTCAACACTTAGGCCTTCCTCCCTCTCTTTAGATCTTCCGTTATAGGTAAGAAATTACCTTAGAAGTGTTCCGGATGATTTGAGAAGAGACTTGGGCGTCGGGAGCTTCAATCCGAGTTTCTGGAAAAAAGATCTCTTTCAATGGGGGGCCCACATGGTCTATTTATAGGCAAAAGAAGGCCCTGGGCGGTTACTGGGCGGTTATCACTTAGGTCGCGCAAGTCACTTGCGCGACCATAAGTGCGTCGCGCAAGTGGACTTGCACGACAGTGATATAACTTGCGCGGTGCAGTTGATTTTGATCCTTTGTTCATGCCTTTGTTGATTTTTGATGTTTTCTTCAAAGGTTGGATCACTTTGAGCTCAGATATTCCCCTTTTCTGATTTTTAGATTCTGTGACGAAAGGAGCGTCAACAGCTGTTCAGTTCAGTTGTCGTACGTTGTTTATTGTTTCCACTATTATGTCTGGTTGTTCTTATGCTATATACTTTATCGAATGAAGTAATAGTTTCCCCACCGACTCACCAAGGCCCTCACTGCTAGTCAGCAGCCTCTGGCATTTGGGGAAACGTGCTTGAGGTCATGTGGCGAACCGGGTATGGGGCACCAGTGGAGGGGCTCCAGATTCGGGTCGTTACAGTAAATCACGTAATTAAAGGTAAAAATAAAATTATAAAATTATCCTAACACCTGTAATAATCCTATTGGATGAATAAATCCAATAATTACCATATAACTTTCGAAATAAAAACATTTAGTGGACCCTTCTCCATGAATATGTCATGAATATTATTAAAATTAATAAATGTGACAAAATGTCACACTCTCATTTCTTATAAGTATAATAATTTTAAGATAGAGATCTCTAAGAGCCATCATTGATTATAAATAGTCTCTAGAAATTTCAAATAATTAAGTAACTTATGTCAATTTATTTATAATTTTTAGATATTAAATAATTACCATTAATGAAGTCACAATAGTGAAGTAAAAATTATTTTATTAATAGAAATATCAAATAAATAATATCACAAATATTAATATAAATACAATTTCTCTTAATTAATTACATAAAATAATTTTATAGATAAATTATACATATTAATTAAATATTTTATATACTGGTTTGAAGTTATCATGTTGGTTTTATAGTTTAAAATATGAGAATATTGAATAGTATTAAAATTGACAAAAATGATATTTTAAAATAAATACTATTTTATTAAATGATATAAAAGTCATAAAAATATAAGGTTCATCAAAATAACTTGTATAATGTCAAATATGTCATAAATGATCTAATTTAAATTCTCTAGACATTTTATAGTAACTATATTAAACCCATAGTGTAAAAATGCAAGAAGATATGGTAAGAGTTAAACTGTTTAACTAAGGGTTAAATTCAAAAGATAAGGATAATTTTATGACGTAAACATGTCTAAAATTCATTGTATGAGGGGATTTAAACCCTACATCATATTATACTCTAAATTAATCACCTTGGATCTATATGGAACCGAAAATTAATTTATAATAAATTAATATTTTAAGATCTTCCAAAAGCGCCCTCACCCCTCTTATAAAAGGGATCTTATCCTTACCTTTAATTCACACCTCCAAAGCCATTTGTTTCAGAAAAATATTACCCATTTACTCTCCCAAATTAACACAATAAATCTTAGAGTCCATACACTGGGAAGAAAACCATCCTAAGGAGTCTTTTTGAACAAATCAAAAGAAGATACCTGAAAAAGAGGTAATTGTTTTATCACCTCTTTAAAAGTTCTTTTCTTATTCTATTTACATTTTCAATGATGTTTCCATACCAAAGTAAAAAATATATAATAATATATATACTAATATTTTATTTTAATCATGGTACAACCATATTATTCATTTTATCCATCCTATGAATAATAATATAACCATGTGTGTGTACGTACAACTTACCGTCTCCACGTCGTGGTGTAATTTTTTATTCAACACTAAATTATTTGGATGGGTATAATGATGATTATAAAAGATATAAATAATTATTATTGAATTATTATGATTCTATATAATTAATATACCATCCAATTCCATACCATTTAACCATTAAGGGAATGATACCATCGCTTGTTCGTACGTACAACCTACCATCTCCATGATGTGGTTAGATTCATTATCCACATTAACAATTCAAGAATGATTAAAAATTTATATGATGAGTAAAAATAATAATTATGAACATAATATAATTCTGGATAAAAATAAAATACATACTATTCATAACAAATATGACTTACACGATAAAAAAGGAATGGGTAAACGAAGCAGTTAACACCAGAAACAATGGTAATACTGAAATATTATTAAAAAAACAATAAAAAAGGATCATATATGATATCATAAATATGGATATGGTTTTGGTATAATTTAATAACATCATTTAATCATTATACTGGAGGTTAACACACCCTTTACTAAAGAAAAGTACAAGGTACGAGTTAGTTTCACAATCTCATTATTATCCAAAATTTTTTATGTGTAAGTATTTTCTGGGACATATTTATCATCCATGTACATGTTTCATGAAAATAAATTTCATAATATTTTTACTATTTATGTAAATTTTTTAAAAGTCATTTACACCCATGTTTAAATTTTTATAAAACGTTTTGAATGGAATCATTCTATCATTTTCCAAATAAGGTACATTGTGACATTTTCAACAAATTAAAGAAAGTATGTTTTTATTTAACTTATATGGCATGAACATATTTTTTACGCTGTTATGTCACCTTAACATTTTGTATCTTCCCTTGTAATATTACATGTTTATTTTCAAAATAAATGTTTTCTTTTATAATTTCACAGATTTTAAATGATTTCAATTTTAAAAAAGATATTTCTCTCAAATATTTTTAATGATTTTCTTAGATTATTTTCACCAATGTCAACATTATTTGTTGGATTTTATGTTTTATTTAGGTTGAATTATTTTGATACAATATTCCATGTTGTAATTAATGTTTTATGATATATTATTAATGTGATATTTTAGATACCAATCATGGTTTATGGTTAAGGTATTAGAATTTCATATGATAGTCTGAATATGAATGTTTATGTTATATTTCACTATTTTCATAAGAGAAATGCATTAGAATTACAATGAAACTAGTTGGGGACCGGTTAATGAAAGACCTACAGGTTGGAGACAAGTTAATGAAAGTCCTATGGGTCGAGAACCAGTTAATAAAATCCCATCGATGCATAAATTTTTCTCATGAGGAAAACTAATTTGGGTTTTGACTAACATCTTACCCATATGGCATTGGAACGGGGCCTCGATGATATGTCTGGAAATATGAATTCCCTTTAGTATGATATAAGATGTTAATATTAGATGTGATTATTTGACTAGTATAATATCCATTTGAATTTTAGATGGAATTGTTTGATTTATTCATTCCATATTATGCTTAATATAATGTTTTAATTGGATTGTGTTTCAATTTTAGACCTTGCCTTTAATGTTTATGATAATTTATGATAGCTTCCACTATAATGTTTAACTTTATTGAGTATATATTATCACCACTTACTTATGTTTCATTTTTCCCCAGGATGTGAAGAATTATATTATTATTTACCTATAGGGATAGTCTAAGGGATATGTGTGTGTTCAAAAGAGACACTATGTAGTTTTTCATTTCATGATGTCATGTGAAACTTATGTTTGTATCTAGTTTTTCCAAGGCTAATAAACTAATCATTCCTTCATGATTTGATTCCTTATAATCATTCCAATGTATTAAATTAATGCACTAGCTTTGGGCTTTTTGGGTCAGGGATTTACGTCACATGGATTTATTTGAATATTCTAGAGATTATAGCCTAAATGGGGAGAAATATGTTTATGTTCTACTAGATTAATTTTCCTGACACATCTGAGTATTTTTTATTTCTCATAAAAGTGAAAATTATTCGTATATTTCTAGGCATTAAAAATATCTATAAAATATTAGTAGACTTAGAATTAAGTCCTTAAGAAGTGATCATGATCGTGAGTTTTAAAATCAAGATTTTGAATATTTATGCTGATTACATTGACATAATTATAATCCATAAATTTTTTGGACCATGCTTAATGACTGTTATTTACATTTTTATTTTTATGGAGAGGCTATGAAAACAACATTATATAATATTAATAGGATTTTAATGAGAACACTCATGATGAAAACCTAGTGTGAGTTATGGAATGGTATAAAACCAAAAGTTAACTACTTCATAGTTTTTGTTATAGAGTCTTTATACGTAATACAAAGGGAAATTTAGAATAATTTTCATCCAAAAGTGATGAACGAATTTTCCTATGGTATTCAACACCCAGTAAATCATACATGGTATTTAATAAAAGGACCAAGATTATGGAAGAATATATACATGTAAAATTAAAGGAAATAGATCCATATGAACCTATGAATACTTTAGGTAACCTTCAAGAAAACTTTTTTAACCTGGATATCAATGCTAAATCTAGTGATAATTCATTGAAACCAGTTGTTAGAAAATCACCCTGTTATGTGGAACTGTATGATCATGAACCAATAAAATAAAATGAAGTGTCAAATACTTATATCCATATAGCTTTAGGACTCATAAATACCACCCATTTGATGTTGTTGTAGGAGATCTAGATAAACGAACTCATAATATAGTTTCTCTTATAAATTAGGATAAACATCACACTTTATTATCATATCTTTAACCTAAGAGCATAACTAAATATATATATGATGAATTATGGATAATAGAAATGTAAAAATAATTGAATTAGTTTGAAATAAATAAGTCCATAAAAAAGTTGAAATACCTAAGTACTTCCTAACTATTGAAACTAAATGTGTGTTTAGAAATGAGTTAGATGAATTAGGAACTATAATTATAAATAATGAAAGAGTGGTTGCACAATTATATAGTTGAGATGAATATATTGATTAAGAGGAAACTTTTCCCCGATAGTTATAATTAAAGCTATTAGAATTCCGCTTGCCTATAAAGCACATTTCGATTTGAAATTATATCAAATAAATTTCAAAAGAGAATTCATAAATGGTTATATAATTGATGATATTTTTTCTGAACAACCCCAAGATTTAAAAACCTTTATTTCCCACATCAATTATTTATATTAATTGTTTTTATATGGTTTAAAACAAGATCTTAGAGCTTGGTATGATAGGTTCAGCTCATTTAAAATTTCTAATGTTTTTACTAAATGAGTAGTTGAACATAATTCATTTATTAAAATAATTTTAAAATTTGTTTTAGTTTTACAAATATATGTTGATGATATAATTTTTCGATCACCCAATCAAATCCTTGGGTGTTGAATTTTAAAAAATGATGGAAAATGAATTTGAAATCAGTTTGATGAGTGAGTTGAAATTCATCCTTGGTTTTTAGACTTTTCAAAATAAATAAGGAATTAATTTAAATAAAATAAATTAAATGATAGATATTTTAGAATTTTCTGGTATTAATAAAACTAAAGGAAGTGGTACTCCCATGAGTACAAGATGTAAACTGGATCTTGATGAAACTAGGAAACCAGTTGTTCAAACCACTTATAGAGGTATGACTTTAATTTCACTATAATTAACAGCTAACTGAATTGATATTATATTTAGTTTATTTTTGTGTGATAACTTTCAATAAATCTAAAAGAATAAAATTTACTTTCTTTGAAAATATTTTTTCAATATCTAAAAAATAGAACCAACGTAGAACTATTTTATTCACGAGGAAAACTTTATGATTTAGTGAGTTATTGAGATACAAATTTTAGTGGTTGTATGTTTGATAGAAAATGAACCTCTAGAACATGAAACTTTTGAGGAAAATATATAGTTTCTTGGTGTAGTAAAAAGAAAAACTGTATTGAATTATATATTTCTGAAGATGAGTACATAAGTATAGGTAGTAGTTGTGATTATGCTGGCGTGAAAATATTGAACGAAAAGAAGGGATGAAAAAGAATCCCTGCACACTGCCTCGCAAAGCTCCAACGTGAAGCTCCCCCGAGCATCGCGGCCTCCGCGAAGAACAGAAGGCGGTAATGCTCCGCGAATGCCCTGACGTTCAGGAGCCCGCCATGAAGTCCCTAAGGCGGTAATGCTCTGCAAACGCCCTGACGTTCGTGAGCCCGTCGCGAAGACCCTGAGGCGGTAATGCTCCGCGAACGGCCTGACGTTCGTGAGCCCACCGTGAAGACCCTAAGGTGGTAACGCTCCGCGAAGGGCTTGACGTTCGTGAGCCCGCCGTGAAGACCCTGAGGCGGTATAGCTCCGCGAACGCCCTAACATTCGCGAGCCCGCCACCAAGCACCCGCCGCCCCTTCGCGTCGCGTGATCTCTGCTTCGCGGTTCCCTTTTCCTATAAATACTGGGCTCCCCCTGAGTCCAGGGGACGGACAATCCGACCTTTCGGCTTCTCAACCCCCGAATCGCGAAGCACCCTTCGCCCCGGGAATCATGAGCTCCGCGAGGTATTTTTACTTCGCGAGATGCCTTCGGCTTGTCTCGTTTTGAGCCCCTCTTCCGAGAGTGATTCCCTTCGCGAAGCCCAAGGGAATTCACGAAGTCAGGGGATTCCCAAGAGAACCCAGGAATCCACAGAGCGTTTATGCTTCGCGAAACACCCATCCTGTACTAGTGATCCCCACACCAAGGTAGGGTCGCTGCACATCGTGAAGCACACTACTTCACAACACCTTTCTTCGTGAGGCACCTCTACTTCACGAGGCAGTGCTCCGCGAATACAATTCAGCTTCACGAAGCACCTCCCATTCGAACCTCTACCCCATGCTAAGGCCAAGGCACTCCACTTCACGAAGCACACTCCTTTGCTTGGCAATTCCTCTTCCCATGCGACCCTCCAGGTTTGCACGATGTGACTTCAAAGTCCCGTGGACAACACCACTCATAGTGTTGCTTCGCCTAATGCTTCTTTTCATAGGAACACTAACAGATATTTCTTCTTCTCTTAGCCATGCTAACATGGACCCCTCGATGGTTCTCTCTGCGACCCCCCTTGACCACGGCATTACTGGTACCTTCCCTCCCCCAAGGAGCAGAGGGTGTTGGTCATGTATGTCATAGGGGTGCAGAGTGAACCCGCCTCGTCCGAGCTGAAGGATGTTAAACTACCATGCACCTCGTCCTCAACACATGATGTTAAACTGTGATCCGACCCTGTTCTTCGCACGCAGGGTCCCCCCATCTCGAACATTCTTTACGATGCTCGTCTCCATAGAGATGGGATCACCCCCTCCATAGGGGATGATATCCTCCTTATCAGAGCGGCGTATGTCCACAGGAGAAGGGAAACCACCCTGGTGTAAGCCCCGAGCCTCTCTTGTGGAAGGTAGAGCCCATGCACCTCCATACTCCCCCACTGTCGAGGCCAGTGGAGGGCGCGATAGGGAATGAGGCACCTTCAATCTTTGGTCCCAAATCCCTCTCCCGCTGCCCTTTGCCGCACCTTGGGCCTTCATCCTGGAGTAAGTCCCACCACCATGGGCCGCCTAACGCATAAGCCCCTCTTCGTTTCTCACATACACACCCTTCACGACGTGATTGTTAGGTCTCTGCTTCCTCTTGTGTCTCACACCGAGCACGACTCACGTGGGATTAGAGTAAGCATTGGCCATGACAATACCTCATCCAGCATGACGTTAAACTGTATGTCATCCAGCATGACGTTAAACTATATGCCCCCGTCCAGCATGACGTTAAAATGTATGTCGTCCAGCATGAAATTAAACTGTATTCCCCCATCCATCATGATGTTAAAATGCACATCCATTTGAACTACGAGGTCTTTGATCCATGTCAAGGCATAGTATGTCGAAAGCCTCCACGAGGTTCAAGCCCACCCATCATTTCTTCACGTCAGGTTCCACCCTCATCCAACATGACGTTAAACTGTATTCCATTCCGACGGCAAGCTGTTGTGACCATACAAAACTATGAGGACTTTGATCCTGGTCATGGCATGGTACATAGGAAGCCTCATGAGGTTCAAGCCCACCACTAGTGGACCCCCAGGTTCACCTTCATGTCGGTTCGCCGACGAAGCCATTATGAACTACAAGGTCTTTGATCCATGTCATGGCATGGTACGTAGGAAGCCTCCCAAAGGTTCAAGCACACCACCTGTTGGTCACTACAACCTTCTTCACGTCAGGTCACCAGCACCTGGGCAGCCTAGTGTGTAAGCCCCACACCATCTGGACCAAGGCGCTCACTCACACCGGTTCACCGACACACCATTATGAACTATGAGGTCTTTGATCCATGTCAAGGCATGGTACGTAGGAAGCCTTCACGAGGTTCAAGACCACTGCCACCTGGACCCATGGTCCTTCTTCACGTCATCCTTCCGGTGTCCAACCTGAACTACGTGGTCTTTGATCCATGTCAAGGCATGGTACATAGGAAGCCCCCATAAGGTTCAAGCCCATCACCCGGTCATTCCGACCTCACTCAAGTTGGTTCACCCCCATCCCACATGATGTTAAACTATATTCCACACCTCATTTGAACAACGATACATTTGATCCATGTCAAGGTATGGTATGTAGGAAGCCTCCACGAGGTTCAATCCCATCACCAGTGGACCCCCGGGTTCACCTTCAAGTCGGTCGGCTGACGATACCCATCGGGCCAAGGTCCACCTTCACGTCGGTTCACCAGCACCATCCTGAACTACGCGGACTTTGATTCCCTTCCATAGGGATACATAGGAGGTCTCTTCGAGGCTCAAGACCAACTTCACCGTATCCCTTGCGATGATCCCATTTCATTCCCCCTCCACTTCATTCATCCATCCATCACCCATCTTGATTCTCACCCGGGCCACCACATCCCGGTGGGATCATGCCATCCACCTCCTCGCTGCTCCTAGCGGCGCATTGGCTGCTTTCCACGCATAATCCCCATCATATTTCCGGGTCGTTGTCCTTCTTGTACACCCCGATTCATCACCCCTATGAACCACGTGGGTTTTGATCCATGTCCTCTACACATGGTACTTAGGAAACCTCCAAGTGGTTCAATCCCAGCCAATAGTAATCCATGGAATCCCCCATCCTTGGGCGCACTTCCCCTGATCTTCCCTCAGAGGTGTTTAGATCAGCCATTATAGTGTGACATCTCCCCTCCTTGGAGCGCACCACCTCAGATTTGTCCTCATTAGGCGTTCTGATCCATCAATTTTCCAGGTATTCCCCCCTTGGGATATACCAATTTGATCCGTCTCTATGGGACATTATGATCACTATCATTCTGTCTCCACAAGATTTTAAACTCGCAGCCTACCTCGTGACAAACATGAGATGCCTGAGGAAAACCTTGGATGACACGCCTTTGGCTTAACCGTCTCTGTTGGAAGTTAAACCTATGACATACCCTGTGTTAAAATAGGAAGCTAAGGAAAACCTCAGATACATGCCTATGGCATATAATTCCCCATTCTCAATGTGGGATGCCTCGGGCTTCCATGCCCTCGAGAAGACCTATGACAAGGGACAAAAGACAGACACACCAGTTCCCCAGTGTTCAGACATGCTACTGATGCCTCGATGTGACTACTCCCTCGATTGAAGGTTGGTTCCCTAACTGGACCCTTTGGAATGTCCTAACAGAAGCAGTGTAATTAACCGGTATCTATGGAAACATGGCACTGGGAAGAGTTTCACGAACAACGTTTTTAATCTATGAGGGAGACCCGGACTAGGTGACGAGTTCCGAGGAGGAATCCACGGAAGGAAAAACCGACATCCCATCATCCCGGTTTTGATCAAGGAGTAGACATCCTTGAATAAGGAGCGTATACCACCCGCCTTTGGAAAGCGGGAATGCAGGGCAACAACACTGCGTCCTCCACAGACAGATGCGCGGGCCCCGATGAAAGCGTCAGAAATAGAAATGGTGAACTCTATGTGAAGTTCTTCTCCTCAATGTGGAGATTAGTAGCATTCGAGACACCAGTTGATTGACGTGTCACTAGATCCAGATATCCGACATTGGGTCCTGCCAAGAAAATAGCGAGCCTGGTGTGAAACTCACCGGAAGATGGGGCAGTAGAACGTGCGGAATTACGTTATGCAATGTGTTGGTGTGGATCCCTCTTACCGACATGGAGGATGGAATGACTCTAGGGCATTGGTTTTCAATCATTTTCCTCGTAGTGATGATGATTTGATCTCTCCATTTCCCAGGAACCAGGTTGCTGCTATGGAGACATGATCACCGCCCACTCGCCTACGCAGGGGCTGGGGAAATACCAGCACAGCCACCCCACATGGCTGCACTACCGCCACGACGACCTCTACATCTGTGAATACGGGGCAGCCACATCCCCTCTCCCCATCAATGATCATCCAGAAAAGGGTGTTCAACAACCTTATATGCAGGTACGAGGATGAGGGGGTTATCCCGACTTGGGACATGGCCCTCTTGGACCTAGAGGCATCGAGGCCCCACCATCAACGCCGCCCTCAAAGGCCGTGCAGGGAGCCCTTTCTCCCCACCCCAATGTTCAATCATTTCGGGAGCCTGTCCCCAGAATGCCTCGACGACTCCTCGCCTTACACTAATGAGGTGGGTGATGTCCGGCTCAGCCCATTCAGAGTCCCAATCCAGGGGTTCCAGGAAAGGGATCCCATTCGGCCGCGTTAGCGCTGCCGTCCGGCTTCGCTAGAAGAGCAGGTAGGCTATTCCCCTGCACCACCTGCGCCGACTCGTCTGACTCGGCGTCAGTGTCGGGCCCGAGCCGAGGACGCTCATCAAGGGGAGTCGAAGTCAAAAACTACTGTGGCCCGAGCCACCGCCGGCGTGCATCATGGAGTCCCTGTATACAAAGAGCAGGGGCACTCCTTCACTCGACCAGGACCGGGGCTCCAACCACTCCATGGGTAGGTCGGGTTGGCTCTCGGGGTTGCAGGCCTGAGTGGTGATCGGCCCGAACCAATTCGTGATGATGTCACCCCGTATGGGGGGCCTCCCCGTACCACCCATTTACAGAGAGTGGGCCTTCCCCACTCCAAAGCTTGTCAGGGAGGTATGCCTCATGCTACCCCCATTCCGAAGGAAGACCTAACCTGTGGCAGTGACACTCGGCGCGGAAACCTCTCCCGCGCCCACCATACAGGGTATGGAGTCCCTCCTCCTGCCCCCAACCATCGATGTGAAGGAACTGCCCATCCGGTCCCTCTCTAATGTGGGGGTCCTCCCTACGTCCTCTCTTCAACTGGTTAAGGTCCTCCTCGCCCTGGCAACTTGAGGAGTGAAGGTCAGCCTCGTTCCGCCCACACCGACCATGGAGGTCCTCCCCATGCTCCTGCCGGTTCCAATAGAGGTTCCACCCATGTGGGTGCTGTACATGGAGGTCCTCCCCATGTACCCTTTGACATTTTCCCTGGTGCCCCTCACACCCCGGCAATCTCATGTGGGAGCCCTCTCCTCTATGGCGCCACCGCAGCCCCGAGACTACCTGTTGAGAATCAACCTTGTCCCGAAGAGCCATCTAGGGGCAGGAGAGCGGGTCGTCGCCGCCACAAGAAGAGTCCTAAGAAGGCCCGAGTGGAGGTCAAACCATCCCATTTCTCGGATTTTGAAGTTGAATGCTACTCAGTGATGGAGCCTTCTCCCCGCTCCTCCATGTCAAGGACTGAGGCAGGAACGAGGCGTGTCAGCCTCATTCTCCCAGAATGCGAATTCCACCGGATTCCCGCCTCTCTCCGCAGGTACATCCAGGAGGAAGAAATTGTTGAAATTATGCAGGTCCCGACTGTTCAATCGCCACTGTCGTCACCAAAAGCGCCCTCTACCTATACCAGAGATCTCAGAGAGCTATTCTGGGGACCCACGACAGTAGAGAAATGACATGACCCATCACCAGAAACCAGAATTCCTGTGACAGAAGCTATGGCTATCAGCCCATCGTATCGAGATATCGTGGTCAGGTTACCTCACTTTTCCAAGGATGGCCCGAAATTCGGCGGCCAGTCAGCTCGTTCTCCGTATTCTCCGCCGCCAAGTTTATTGTCCCAGCGGTCTACCTCGGTACCGCTACTGGTCCCTCAGCTGCCTCCAGTTGACGAGTGGGGAAATATGAGGCCAGACCCTGAGTCCGAGCCCATGATCTTCTGGAACATTCGCGCAGCAGATCACTTCCCAGAAAAGTTCTGGCCGACGGCAGCATCGAACTTTTGTGTGTCAGAGTCCCTTACCCCAGAGGAAGTAGGGTGATTCCACCAAACTCTATGGGCGACACACTTCTGCCTTCATTATGAGCGGGTAGTATACCCCAAGAGCTGAGAGCACCTTGAAGAAATCGGCGAGCAATGCCGCCTGATCGATTTGGTCGCACTCCCTGTGGCCCAGCGCCCTGAGTCACTAGGCCGCCAGAGCACCCTTCAATGGAAATGCGTTCAGAGTTTCAAAGTACTCCGCAGAGTCGTCAGGGAAGCTACCCCCCATGTACAAGTCTGTGGCTAGGGACACTATGCCTCTATCCTCGTCATCCCTATCTGACGGAAACCTGATTCGTTATGGTACATTGAAGACATTCCCCTAAGAGGGTCGCGGTACACATGGATGACGTGGTGGACATGGAGTACGAGCTTGAATTTCTCGATGGAGACTTACCCCTGAAGGTGTACCGCCATTGCTGGACCCATCAGGGAGGGTTACCCATTAGAAGAGGAACCTTCTAGGACTCCCCGTACCCACTGAGTCACGGGTACTTAGTCTAAATGCCGGTAAGGGTAAGAAGCATGTCGGAACCGTCAAGCACTCCGACCCATCTGCCTCTGTACAAAAGACGGACGAAGATCCCGAGAAGGTCACGCTGCGCTAGTAGCTTGCTGAAAAAAAGAGGCTGGTTGACGAACTTCTGGCCGAGCGCGCTGTAGAGCGGCGACCAGACTACGGTAATCCCAAGCCGGGGAAGTAGGCGCAGGAACAATTTCCCCCGGCGAGATGCCTCCGAGAAACCCTGATCATGATACTTCCGCAGACAGGGAAGAAGGAGAAACCCACGGCAAGAGGGCGCGATACGTCTCGCCAAACCCTCCTGAATGACGGGGAAATCTGGGGAATCTAGCCCAGGTTCCCCTAGTCACCCCATAGGTTGTTCCGCCAGTTGCTCCATGAGCTACTAAAGCCATCTACCGTGTTGAAGAACCCGGAAACACACTTGTGATTAGGGATCCCCGTCAAGACAGAGACCCCCACACGGATGATCTTATAGTAGCACTCATCGCCCGCCTCGAAGTGTTGGAAATGCAGTAGGTGGCAGTCGAATCAGATGGCAAGCCATATCCCACGTGGGTGGATGACATGCCCGCACCCCCAGGTTTTAGTAACCCCACTTTCTCACCCTTCAACGAGATAGGGGACCCGCCACAGCACTTGGTCCATTTTTCTCCCAGGTGTGGCCCCATGCTGGGGACTCCGACCCAGCAAGAAGTCTCCAAGCTCCGATGTTTCGTGCAGACATTAGAGGGCCCCACAATCATCTGGTACAACCAAATCCCTATTGGATCGGTGACCGGTTGGGAGGATCTCCACCGGAAGTTCTTATACCAGTTCAGCTCCACCACGTGAAAGACCAGCATCACAGACCTCTTCAAGTGCAAGAAAAGGCCTGATGAGCGAGTCACAAACTTCATTTCCTGGTGGAAGGGACTTACATACTCCCTCAACATGCCATTGACTCGGGAGAAATTACTGAAAATGTGCGTAGGGAATGTTAAAATGGAGCTGTTACCTTCCCTGATTACCCAGAACTACCCTGGGGGGTTCCGAGATTTCTTAGATAAGGCTCAGCGCCTTGAGGAGGCTCTGCAACAGGCTTGTCAGGCACGTTCGCTGCCCCCTGTGATCCCAGCTAGGAGGGCTGCCAGAGCCGAACCTACCGTGGTGGACCAAATAGAAGCCCCCAGGAAGCTAGAATTACTGCCAGCGGCACCGGCCCCACAACCCTGCAGAGGTCCTCCACCTCAAGCGCAGGCCCCTGCCCAGCAACGACCACCTCAGAATCGACAGGATCCCCCGCGCAATGTGCCACCACCACCTAGGCGAGATAATCAGGCGCTGCCTCCTCGGAAGGCCCCTCAGGGCCCTCATCAGGGCCAGGCCCCTAGGGCCCCCTATCCGGAAATAAGACACTAGACTTATTTGTTCAACGAGAATCAGGTCCCTGGCTACTTCCGAAGTGATCTAGAGCAAGGGATTGTGCGCCTACCCGAGTGTAGAAAGCTGACAGAGGCGAATCTCACCGATCACCCCAACTACTGTCCTTATCATCGGATTATGGGGCACACCCTCAAGCAATGCTATGTGTTTAAATACTGGCTTCATGACCAGGTCGACAACAACATAGTTAGGTTGGGCCCAGCACCGAAACAAGTAGCCGGTGTCTTTGTAGGGTCAGAGATCGGTAGTGACAACGAAGGCGAGTGGCAGCAGGTTCCCAGCCATGGGTCCCAGAAATACGATGACTGGATGGCTCGAAAAACCGTCACCCACACCCATGGTATCATCCGGGCATGACAGAATCAGCCGGAGCCTTCGGAGGATGTAGCTGGTACCTCTGCATCGCCTTCACAGCCGACCTTTTCCCAAAAGGGAAAGCAGCGACGACGCAAGAAGAAGCAATGCGCTCCACCACTTCCATCATCATCCCACACTCTTAGCAACTTTATGCACCCTGAAATGGGGATTCCTCCCAGAATCCTTCCGGTGATGGTTGAATCGTCGAGCGACAGCCAGGGGTACGCTCCGGTTAACACCGTGGAGCTGGTAAAGCGCTATATGGCTCCCGACAAGGGGGAATGCAAGGAGAACCTCCCCAACATTCCCAGACGATGTCAACGTCAGCAGAAACGCAACCATGCTGATCGTTGAGGCACGTCAGCGGGTACTTTCAGTCAAGCCGTGAACGCTACTGAAACCAGATAGCAGACTCAGTGCAGGGATCAGCATGCGCAACCTCATCTGATGCCCTCAGCTCTACCTCCACCACCGTTTGTGCTACTAGATCAGGCAGAGCTACCTCGTCCGTATCACAGTCAGTCTTGCCCAGCTACATGCCAATCTCTGCTATCCGATCCTAATCTGGTAGCTACTCTCCAGGCTTCACCTAGTAGGCAGCGGGATGTACCCAGTACTAGCCAACCGCCGGTTCAACCAGCATGACCCGCTATGCCTCCAACTGTATAACGACCTCCTGTAAGTAGAGGCTCGCGATTGGCATGAAAGTATGATGTCCTAAATCACCTGGCTGGCATTCCAGTAAGGCTTTCTATCCTTGAGTACCTTCACCTATTGTCTGAAATGCGTTAAGCACTTACCGAGGCCCTAAGGAGCCCGCTTCAGTTTGAGACAGAGGTAGCAGCTGCAGAAGCCTTCAACGCTGAGGAAATTGAGAACGCCGAATGCCAGGCAGTTATCTCATACTCCAGTGAAGATGAGGACCCTCCCATATAGGGGCATATTCGCCCACTGTACATCACTGGCCACTTCAATGGCATGGAAGTCCGTTGCTGCCTCGTTGAAACGGGTTCCAGGATCAACCTAATCCCGACTCGAACACTGCGAAAGCTGGGTCTATCTGAAGATGATTTAACTCCCTCCGGCCTCAGAATTTAGGGATACGATAGGACTGAGCAATCCCCAGTCAGCAAGATCCGCCTAAAGACCTAGTTCAGTGGCCTAATTTCCAGCACTGAGTTCATGTTTGTCTCCCAGGACATCGCCTACAACGCATTGATGGGTAATCCATGGCTCCATATGCACGCAGCGGTCCCTTCTTCGTATCACAAATGCCTCAAATACTCCCTCAATGGCCGAGTAGGCGTGCTCCAAGGAGATGCATCTCCTTTCGCCTCTTGTGAAGCCCGCTATCGGGATGCCTATTATTACAAGAGCAAGGATAAGACAATCCTAGAAAGTGAGGATGAACCTGCCCCAGTCACAAGTGATCCATGGGTAGGCCTGGATGATGCCTACATCTTCCCGATCCATCGACTGGAGGCCATGAACCCCAACATGGGGAAGTGTTTTGTTGCTTCAGGTATGAAAGGAAGGCATGTTCCCATGTCCAAGAGATGATCTAAAATCACCTAGTACTCCTACACCAACCAGGCTCAGCTGATCCCGGAGCCTCCTACCCCTGTGCGGTACCGGAATGTCAAGATTATGACCATGGAAGTACATCATACGTGTCTCTTCCGCCAGGCTGGAATCAACCGACTCAGGCTGACGCGTCACCACTACTTTGATGTCATCAAATGTGGCCCCTTAGGCCGAAGGTCAGATGGGATAGGATCGACTGCCTTCATTGCTATGATCTTAGTGGCGAGTGGGTCTCCTGATATGGTGACCACTACTACCCAAGCTGTCACCAGCTTCCCATCAGGGTTTAATAGCTCAGAAGTAGCTACCTTTGTGGGAAATGCCTCCACGGGTGGAGAAGAAGATTTGGAGGATGCTCCCCCACCTTTGAGGAAGGCGTCTCTACCACGGTTGATGAACTGGTACAGGTGAATCTTGGTAGCGAAGCTGATCTAAGACCCACATTGATCAGTGTAGTCATGTCCCCCGAGGAGCAGTAGTGGTACGTAGACTTTATCAAACAACCCCGTGATGTGTTTTCCTGGAGTTACAATGAGATGCCAGGACTAGATCCTCATGTATCCGTTCAGCGCCTGGGCCTCCTGTCAAACCATCGTGGGTTTAAGCAGCCTCCCAGAAAGATGCACCCATCTCACGGTGCTATGGTTGAGGCCGAAGCTGACAAGCTTATCAAAGCCAACTTTTTCAAGGAAGTCCAATACGCCAAGTGGCTTGCCAACATTGTTCCAGTCAGAAAGAAGAATGGACATATCAGAGTCTGCATTGACTTCCGCGACCTCAATCGCCACTACACAAAGGATGAATTTCCCCTCTCGGTGACCGAGTTATTGATTGATGCCATGACCGGATTCCAAGACCTCTCTTTCATGGATGGGTATTCTGGGTACAACCAGATCCGGATGGCCCCTGATGGCGAGGAGTCCAATGCCTTCAGGGCTCCCCAAGGTATGTTTTGTTACCATGTTATTCCCTTCAGCCTGAAAAATGCAGGTGCCACTTATCAGCGGGCCATGCATCGCATATTCAGGCCGATTCTCAGGACTCGGGTGGAATGCTATGTAGAAGATCTAGTGGTCAAATCATGCCAGTGCCAGGACCATCTCAAAGACCTTGACAAAGTGTTCGGTTTCCTCCGTTCCCGCCACCTGAAGATGAACCCGTTGAAGTGTGCCTTCGGGGTCACCTCCGGGAAGTTTCTTGGATTTTTTGTTAGATACCGGTGCATTGAGATCGAACCAGAGAAGACCAAGGACATCAGCCAAATTCCTCCCCTAAGAAATATTCGGGAACTACGAGGTCTCCAAGGCCACTTAGCCTATATACGCCGATTCATCAAGAATCTGTCCGGAAAGTGTAAGCCCTTTTCCCAGCTCATGAAGAAGGGTGTCGCCTACGAATGGGATGAAGAGTGTCGGACCGCCTTTGAGGAAATCAAGCAGTACCTACTCCAACCTCCGGTTTTGATGCCACCCATCTTCGGAAAGCCACTGGTCCTTTAGATGACCACCCTAGAACAGTCCCTTAGTGCAATTCTCGCCCATAAGATAACGAGGGTACGATGAAAATTCCCTACTGTCTCAGCTGCATGCTTCTTGATACGAAGATCAAATACTACCATATCGAAAAGAGCTACCTTTCGCTCATTTTTTCAATACAGAAGTTACGGCATTACCTACAACACAATGAGGTACAATTGGTCTCTCAGGTAGACCCACTGAAGTACATCCTGAACCGCCCCATGTTGACTGGCTGACTAGCGCGGTGGGCAGTGATCCTCTAGTAGTTTGACATCAGTTTCATGCCTTAGAAGGCCATCAAGGGATAGACATTGGAAGAATTTTTAGCTGCCCATAAAACCTCCGAGGATCAGTCCCTGGACCTAGATTTTCCTGATGAGATGATCCTCTCTGTCGATCATTTCGTCTCATGTTGGAAAATGCACTTCGACGGTGCCTCCCGAAGCCCCACCGGTAGGAGGCTCAATGATCCTAAGCTCAACAGAGTGGGTCTGGGTATCGTCTTCATTACCCCAATGCAAGCCATCCTGCCATAATCATTCCTGTAGTCAGAAGGCTGTACCAACAATGAGGCAGAGTATTAGGCTCTCATCCCCGACCTCGAGTTGGCCCTCGAGATCGATTTGCCCCATCTACCTGTGAAAGGATATTCCGAGCTGGTAATCAAGCAGGTCAATGGAGACTATGTAATCAGGAAGCTGAAGCTTGTACCATTGCTGGAGTGAACCCTCTATCTAATGGCCCAGTTCTCTTCTCGACAAGAGGTTACCATTGTCCCTCGGTCATAGAACGGTCGAGCAGATTCCTTGGCTGGATTAGCTATGTCGCTCGCAGAATTAGAGCAAGATGATTTGATTATACATGTGGAGCACCGGAGAGTCATTTCCCCCGTCACCCAAGAGGAAAATGACGGCCTACAGGTAAGTCATCTCACCACCGGACCTTCTACGTCAGGGGTCCTGAGTTCGTCAGAAACAGTGATTGAGGCCACTCCCGACTGGAGGGCACCTTTTGTCGAGTATCTCCAAAATGGTTGCCTCCTGGATGACCGGGCCAAGCACGAGCGAATCCGACGTCGCACGCTGCAATTTACCATCCAGAGCGGTCCCAGTCTTGAGCAGATCCTTTATAAGTAGAGCATCGATGGCGTCCTCCTCTGTTGCATTCAAGGAGTCGATATTTCTCAGGTTATGCAAGTGGTTCACACCAGTTCCCGTGGTGCCCATCAAGCTGGGCCAAAGCTGTCCCATAAAATCTGGAGGTTGGGGTACTTCTGGACCTCTATGATCCATGATTTTATCGTGTTTTCCAAGAGATTCCACGCGTGCCGAGTTCATGCCAACTTCCTGCATCGGCTGCCAGAGCCCCTCCACTCCACCAAGTAATCATGGCCATTTGCGGTGTGGGGACTTGATGTAGTGGGACCATATCCACCAGCGACAGCTCGCCAGTGTAGGTTCATCCTAACTGCTACAGATTTCTTTTCCATGTGGGTAGAGGTAGTTCTGCTCAAAGAGGTCAAGGCTCGTTCTATCATCGACTTTGTGAGCTCCAACATAATCCACCAGTTTGGGGTCCCTCACGCTGTTCTCACCAATAATTGCACCAACTTTTAAGCAACCGAGCTAAAGAAATTGTACGCCAAGTAAAATATCTGTTCGAACCATACATATCGCTATCATGCACATGAAAATGGACAGATCGAGGCGTTCAACAAAACTCTCTCTAACATTCTGTAGAAAATGGTTGGTCAGAACAAGAAAGGTTGTCCAGAAAATCTCCCCAACTCACTAAAGGATTATCGGACAATGACTCGCAATTCCACCCAGGTGACCCCATATTCCCTGGTGTATGGGGCTGAGGCCGTCCTACCCATTGAGATCCAGCTGCCATCGTTACACACTGCAGTCTATGACCAGTAAACGCCAGATGAGGTGGCCGAAATCCATCTAGTTGAATTGGAAGTATTGGACGAGAACAGGCTTTGTGCCATGCACAATCTGGAAATGAATCATAATAAGATAGCAAGGGCCTTCAACAAGAAGGTTCGCCTTCACTCTTTTTTGCAGGGCGATCTGGTGTTGGCCCTTCGAGCTCCAATGATCCCTGGTAGGAAACCACCCAAGCTAGAGCCCAAATAAGAAGGACCTTATATCATCCATAAGGTTTACACCAATGGAGCATACTCCTTAGAGACCATGAATGGTGAGAATATAACTCCTCCCACCAATTCCATGTTCCTCAATCAGTACTTTGCCTAAGCTTACTCTTGGTCCTGCACGACCTTAAACTGCACCGCCATCCTGCAAGACGATAAACTGCAAAATGGTCCAAGCTCTATGACCTTAAACTAAGATCTCCCCCCGTCCTTACTGCAAGACATTAAACTACAAGCCAGTCAGGCCTTCCTGACCGAGGCTTAGCCTCAGTCCCCTTGGCCTCTTCGGTCCCACGACCCCCGTCCTTACTGTAAGACGTTAAAATGTAAGCCATTCAGGCCTTTCCGACTGAGGCTTAGCCTCAGGCCCCTTGGCCTCCTTGGGCCCCTATCCCTCATCCCTACTATAGTACGTTAAACTGCAAGCTAGTCAGGTCTCCCTGACCACAGCTCGACCTCAAGCCCCTTGGCTTTCGTCGACTCAGGCTGTCTTATGGGATTGTACAGTGTAGTGTGGGATACGTCCCCATTCACGTCGGGTTACCCGCCATACCTATCCTCAAATGAGACACATCTCTTTTCCAGAATGACATTAAATTTCTCTTCAAGAACTATGTGTCACTTGATTCCCATCCTAATGGGACACATAGGAACACTCGGATGCCTCTTCGTGAGCCCAGCACCGAGCTCTTCTCTTCCACTGCCCCCTGGGTATAGTTTCCTTGGAGGATCCTTGCATGATGAGGAGTAGGCTTTCTTAGCCCCGCTCATACAAGGATTATAAGGGTTGCACCATGTTCCCACTCCCGTTCTTCTATCCTCCCACGTCCTCACCGCATGATGTTAAACTATATAGACTTCAAGAACTAGGTATGGCTAGATTCCCATCCTAATCAGATACGTAGGAACGCCCAGATATTTCGTCTATCAGCCCAGCCCAAAAGCCAAAAATCTTCCCCTTAGGTCAAGACATACAGAAGGGTGCACACTATCGCCCCAACTCACGTCGAGCAAGCCTCGACCTGGAAGCACGTCCCCCTGGAGATATTCACCTCTTTCATGGATGGATACATCTATGCTTCACCAACTCCTTGACTGAGATTCCATCATCTTTCACACCTGGAGGGACCCCAAAGAATGGCCTGGATACAACGCCCAAGGGATCTCCTACCGACACAGGCCGACACCCCTGAGGGTTTCTGAGCAACAACCCGATACAAGTCCCGCGTTGCGAATTTGTTCAATGGTCGACGCTCATTTGTTGCTCCAATATCAGGTCACCATAAGAATGCTATGTTTCGAACATGGTCAAAAGTGTCCTGGATCTTCGGGTCCACCCCGAGATATCCCAAACATCGAGTGCAGTGATTCATTCTGCCCCATCCTGAAGCGACAAACTTCCCTTCGGGTGGCCCCAACGGTCAGGCCAACGACCCCGATTCTCTTAAAAGGGATGTACGTCATGATGTAGAATTACGTCCTCTTTCACGTCAGGTTACTTGACATGCCATACACCTCCTCGGATGAGATATAGTTATCTCTTTCCCCGTCCTCATTATAAGATGTTAAACTGCAAACTGGCCAGGCCTCCCTGACCAATGTCTAACCACATGCCCCTTGGCCTCTCCGGGCCCCCGACCCTCATCCTCACATCAAGACGTTAAACTGCAAGCCAGTCAGGCCTTCCTGACTGAGGCCTACCCTCAGGTTCCTTGGAATTTTCAGGCCCCTTGGCCCAGATTCTTTCCTACGGAACTGTGTGGTATGGTGTGGGATTATGTTCTCATTACCCACCGTGCCGTACAACTCCTTGTTAGGATATTCTTCACCTGGGTATCCCCTCAGAACTACGTGTGGCTTTATTTCCATCCTTATGGGATACGTAGGATAACCTGAATGTCTAGGCTTCGGGTCCAGCCCCATCTCTTGGGAATATCTATCCCACCTCGGCCCCTCGGCCTACTATTCCTCCATGAGGGGATTATATGGTGTGGTGTGTGATTATTCCCTTATTCATGTCGGTCTTGTAATGACAATGCCATGTACCTCTCATTCCCGAGTTTTTTCGTCGACCCTATCCGACGGTTCACCAATGTGCCTAAGGGTACCCCGGTTTATTACCTAGAATGCCAGACTTTACTCGGACACATCCACACCCGTTTTCCAAGATTTGTGTATCCCTTCATCAAAGATTCCATCATATTTCATACCAGGAGGGACCCCCAATAACGGTCTGGATACTATGACCAAGGGCTCTCCTACCGTTACGGGCCAACGCCCCCAAGGGTTTCAGACAACAAATCGATAAAAATCCCGCATTGTGAATATGTTCAGTGGTCGATGCTTGTTTGTTGTTCCCACCTCAGGCTAACGCGATATGGAGACTGTTTTTCCACCACAGTTAACAGTTTTCCTCTATCGTCACACCAACCCCATTAAGCCCAAAATGTCGGTTACACGATTCACATCCTTATCCATTATCGTCATGTCCAAGTAGAGTTTCGAAACTCTTGGTATTATTCCTTTGTGCACGTCTGCGTGTTGGGGGAACAAATCCGTGTCAAAGGTGTCCTTCGGGGCTCTTCACCGACTCCCCCTAGTTTGATGTTTTGGGTATTGTGGTAAGGATCTTCCCCCTTGTTTCCCACACCGATTTTAACTCACGTGGGCTTATGGATTGGGCCGAGGTCTGCACTTACCTAGAAAGTTGTCATCCACTCATGGTCTGAGCTCTAAATACCATAAACTAAGATCTCCCCAGAACTATGTCTGGCTTGATTCCCGTCCTCATGGGATACGTAGGAACACCCAGACCTCATGTCTTTGGTTCCAGCTTGAGTTCAGCGTCCTGCTTTCAGGAACCCGACTACGGGATTATATGGTGTGGTGTGGGATTATGTCCTCATTCACGTCAGTTGTGTCGCACGACACCATAAAAATTCCCCACATAGCATCATCTCTGCAACATCCGCGCTGCATGACGTTAAAATTCATGCTTGGTCCTATCATACGACCCTAAACTGTGACATTATCGTCCTGGCCGCATGACGAAAAATGACACTTCATTGTGATGACCTCGTTGTAGAGAAAATAACGTTGGGTATTGGTCACGTGCCATGCCATTTGTCAACAACTATCACGGCTTGATTCATGTGGAAACACCAGGGCTTGCTACCCAAGGCCCGTCGCTTCACAAAAAAAACTACCATCTTAATGGACAAACAAGATTTATCAAATTCCGCTTCTTTTAGTGCAAGGGCCATGCCCACACTCCCCGTTTTCCCTGGCATTGGTACCTTACCATGCCACCCTTTAGAACTATGTATGGATTGATTCCCATCCTCATGGGATACGTAGAAGCACCCAGGCACTTCCCTGCAGGCCCAGCCTAACTTTCATGTTCGGTCGCTCGACTCGAGCGCTCCCTAGAGAATGCATGGTAAGTAGGTCTTATGTCCTCATCCACGCCGGGTTTTTGTAAATACTCGTCGCATGCCTCCTGTGTTTCCTCCCACCCATGGTCTGAATTCTAAAACCCTAAACTAAGATCTCCAAATGGGAAAGGACTCTGCTCCCTCTATCTAATATGACTCATTTTTGTATTCAGATGCGTTTTGACAAAGAGCCCGAAGTGTGGGATTTTTATAGGGACATTCCCCTCGTCCCATGACCAAGCTTCGTGAGCTCACTATTTGGATCCTCATCCTCTTCCACATCCAAAAGGACCTTCAGATGACATGGATTCTAGGCTTAAGGTCTCTCCATGAATGTTGGACCTAAGGGTCCTCCAATCATTTCGGGCCAACGTCCCTACAGGTCTCTGACAACATTTGTGACATGGTCCCGTGTTTCAAACATGGTCAACAGTCGACCCTCATTTGTCTGTCCCCATTCTAGGATAACGCGATATGGATGATGCGTTTCCGCCATGGTTAACAGTTATCCTCCATCATCATGCCACCGTCATTGTGATCCAAAATCTCGAGCGTCATGATTCACACATTTCCACTTTCTCATGGTTCAAGTGGAATTCCAACATAATCAGCTCTATCTCTTCGCACATCTAGGTGCGCCACATGGTTGCGTTAGTATCATGGGGCCGGTATTCACTGAGCATCCCCTCACCCTAACCTGCCCCTTTCTATGTCAGGAAAGTCCCACCACTACTTCTTGTTTCCCACACCGGGAATGACTCACGTGGGCCTAGTAGTTTTGGTTGGATGTGTACCAACACGGCCAGGATTCTCATCGTCCCGCATGACATTAAACTACGCTTTCAGAACTACGTATGACTTGATTCCCATCCTCATGGGGTACGTAGGAATGCCTGACCACTCTGCTTCGGGCCCAGCCTAATCCTCACTCCCTCGACCTGGAGAGTTTCCTTCGGGGGTACGTGGTGTGATTTGGACTCCAAGTCCTCATGCACATCGGTTTCATAACTACCACACCATATGCTCCCTGGTCTCTTCTCTTTCACTCCATATCCTACCGTATGAAGTTAAACTACATGAGTCAATATGTCCTCAACGCATGACACTAAACTGCGGTTCTACCCTGAACAAGTTCAGGATGCCCCGTGTTCATCATGGGATGCACCAGAGCCTCTGCCGGAGAGGATTTCACTTGCCAGTGTTGGTCTATGACTAAACTGTGCTTCCAGAACTACTTGTGGCTTGATTCCCATCCTCATGGTATATGTAGAGACACCCTGGTATTTTTCCTGGGGTCCAGCCCATAGGAATCATTAATCATATCCTTTCCTTTCCGCCCCCCTGGCCGGACCCCTCACTAGAGAGGACCTGTCCCAAAGAAGGAAGGATCCATAACCAAACCAATGCACCCATATGGCGTACACCCACCACAGTGGTGTAATTACATGAGTGTTGGATTCTGTTTGGACAAACCATCGCTCCATATTCCATGCTTTGTGTACCCCTTATTCGGACCCTCGTCCCCTTTCATGTATGAAGGGACCCCCTAACGGTCTGGTCCCATGCCGCATCGGCTAACCTACCATCCTGGACCAATGTTCTGGAAGACTGGTCGTGTTTGGAAGGACCCCCTAATAGTATGGATGCTCGACCTAGGGTCCGCCAACTATCCTGGGCCAACGTCCCAGAGGATTGACCGACAACATTTGTGACCTGGTCCCATGTTTCGAACATGGTCAACAGTCAACCCTCATTTGTTGTCCCCATTTTAGGCTAATGCTGTAAGGATATCGTTTCAATACCACAGTTAAAGATTGTCCTTTATTGTCACGTCATCCCCACAGTGTTTCGAATCTTGGGCATCGTAATTCACACTTCCTATTTCCAAATGTTCAGACCGATTTTAGCACCCCTGGCGTTGCATCGTTCGTGCATGAGGACACGCTGATGAAACGGTAATTCGGCTGTTTTGAGAACTTCTTTCTCCGGCTAGGCCTCTCCCATCTTTCAAAAAATCCAGACTGGTTATCCAATCCCTGGATGCCCGAAGCTTGGTTTCCACTCCTATGTTGGGTGGGACAAGAAGACAACTATCTCCTATTTCTCACATTGGGCTTGACCCACGTGAGCTTGGGGAATTATTGCCGAACGTCCCGCAAACATCGTAGGGATGTAATGAACCTATTCAAACAGTGGAAATCATGCATGGTACGACATTCAAAACAAAGAAGGAAGAAATTGAAGCACTAAAGTACCATTAAAAGGTTTTTAATTTGTTACATTACTCGGGGGTTGACTCCCCCCATGGATGGGTTGACCCTGTCAAAAGAGCGTTGTAGCTCCGCCACCCTTCGACTTGTGGCATCCAAGACTTGATGCCGCTGACTCAGCTCCCGCTCCTCCTCAACAGTGGCGGGGCGCAGTTCATCAGCCTTGGCTCTGGCCCTCTCTATGCCAGCCTAAATGGCATCCATATTTCCAGAAGCCTGCCTCATATGCTCTTCTGCCTCTGCCAGCTGGGCCTTCAACCGTGAGATCAGCTCATATTGTGCATTAAGAGAGGTTGAGTGCTCATCTGCCTGGGTCTGCAGCTATTGGACCTCGCTTTCAGCCTCCTGGAGCTTCTTGATTTTTGTCACCTTCCTCCGCTGCCAGCCCACGCTGAGCCCGCAATCATACTCCCAGATCTTCTCGGCCATGAGATCTTGGATGAGCGCATGAGGACGTTGGGAATCCACTCCCCCAGTGCATAGTTCACGCAGCCGCGAGCTAAGTTTGCCCATTTCGTTCAGCCATAGCACTTGGGGGGTGTCCTTGATGAAGCGCGTGATTAGATTCCACGATTAGCGGCAGACTATGCTGCTGTCTTCCTCGTCGGAGGCCATTTCGTCCCATTCTGTGCGATTGGCAGGCTCGTACGCAAGATACACCCGCAGGAAGTCCTCGGTAGGATCTGCATCTGGTGTTGAATCCGGTGTGACATCTAGCACCGGACCAGGCGTGACGGTACTTGGGTCGGCCGATTGATCCTCGTCATCAGACTCCACCTCAATAACATCAGGCATGACACTACTAGTGTTCCTGTCGATGATAATGTGTGTTGCATCTCGGGGAGATGGGGGGACTATCTCCACCATCACCGGCATGCCCCTAGGAGGGATGCCGCCAGACATCCCGACCAGCCTTGCCGCAACAGCCCATGCCAGTCGAAGAAATGTACGACAAAGAGGGACATAAACATTAGTTGGAACAATCTACATATGACAACAATAAATCAAGTAGAGGAAACTTATAGAGATCGATCTCCTGGTGCTTCTCTTGAGTAGATGCTGACGGGACCCTGAGGAATGGCCCTCCGTATATTGTTGGAAGGTCTGGAGATTCCGAAGGAGCCACCTTGGGTGCTCTGGCTCCACCAGACGCAGAACTGGACGCAGCCGTAGGTGGGGGTTCTGAAGGTCCTGCATCATTACCCACCAAGGAGCGAGAGCGAGGCCTAGATACAAGTTCTGCCTGGATGGTTCAAACATAGGTAAGAAATTTATGATAGCCTGAGAACGGACCATGAGGAAAGAAGATTGGGATTCTACCTCGAGAACCTCTGTGAAATTATCAGAATCTGAGTCTTGGTCTCCGACTTCTCCCTCCTCCAACGGGATCCCTCTGCCAGCCTCATCCTCCCGAGAGGAGTCCTCTGATTCTTCCAGTAGGGGGAAGCGCTCTCTCAGATCGGCGGCTGACAGCTGTGTCAGAACCGTCCGATCCAACAGTACCCTCACTGGGTCTGTCATTGGGTGTGGGACACCACTGGAGTGAACGTAGTCCTCCAGCTAGACCAAATATTGCTCTGCCTCCACCGGAGACACCGCAATACCGGCCCGGACTGGGCCTATGCCTGGAAGAACCATCCCGCGATGGTTTAGGAGTTCCCACACCTTGAGCAGACTGAGGTGTTGCCGGTTGACATCCCAAATGTCCCAAGCCTCCGGGAAGACGACATCCTCTGGCATGTCAATATGACGCAACCGCTTCCCTAAAGCCCGAGTGGATATCATGTGGAATCCCCTCGGCGGCCGCCCCTTCGGATGGCCATGCTCTTCTGGAATCACTGGATCCGCCGCTTCTGCCACACCTTCAGCCAGTGCGAGTCTCACCACCGCGGCAGCCCTGCCATTGCGAGAGGCCCTCACTACCCTCCGACCATGACCTCGGGATAGTGGAGGCCCGCCGTCACCAACCCGAATAGTTGGATGCCTCAAAATCTCCCCCGGATAAGCAGCCTCCCAGCTAATGGCATACTCCCTCACAAATCCGAATGCGGTGGTGGATGGAGGCAATGCAATTCGCATCTTCCCATATTTCCAAGTGAACATGAGCCACAGATTCCTCATCACACATGGGTGCTCCGCATGACTCACCTCCAAGTAGACCTGTGGGGTCAGCCACTAGAGGCACCAGAACTGCCTCACAAACCGATGCGGGGTGTACGACTCACAAAGAGGATCACGATCCACTCATGCCACCAAAAATCCGCCTCGAAAGGCTAGGAGATAAGCCTGATGCTCTTCCATTCCCTGCCCGTCGTCAGTGAGTATCCTCGTCGGCAATGGAAACTGATGGAAGTTAAACTCATCCGCCCTCCACACCTGGTTCAGCACCATTGGCACGGTTAGTTTGAATGGGAAGCTCCCGAACGCATTCAGAATGGAGGGGCGGAAGTTTGATCTCGGTGGTGAGATAACATTTGGATACTCATAAATCCCCCTGATGTGCACCGCAATCCACCCATACAGAAGGTGGAATGACCCTCATATCCTTGCTAGCTTCTTTCCCTCGCTAACGTGCCGCATCATCCTGTACAACTTGACGAGCATTGGAATCCACAGATTGACCCGCTGCGCCATGGCCAACATGGACGCCATGATAAACGAGCTGGTCTGCACCCCCATGCCGGTATCCCTCACCGGTAGGATCCAACCGTAGATAAGGGCTGCGATGAATGCCACCAGCCTGACTATCGGCTGCTGTTTAGTGCTGACACTGAAACCCCAAGTCTTCCATTGGCTGTCCTCCATGACCTGCCAATAAGAGTGCTCCTTGACCCGTTGAGCCACCTTCAGACAAGTTCGAGGCCTCATAGGGAACTCTCGATTCTCCGAGAAATTCAGGAACTGCTTGAACCACTTCTTAAAGTGGACATCTCTCACCGCTTCCTTGTCCTCTCCGGGGACCAATGCCATCAGTACCAACGCCAATCACAACATCTGCTCCGTATCCTCCCACGCGATCATAACGGGGAGGAACTCATCATACATGGCCCCCAAGATCGGGACCCCCGGAATCTAATGGACATCCCATAGACTAATTCCCACCTCCCCATGGTGCAGGTGAAAAGTATTGGTCCTAGATGACCATCTTCTTAGCAGCTCTGGCATCAGCTATTTCCGTTGGTAAATATGGAATTGAGAGGTCCATGCCGCCTCATATAAACCCACTCTCCTCAGCTCGGCCCCAAACTCCTCACATGAGGCACCTACCCAGTAGGCCCATGCCCATTCATTGGTGAAGTTTCCACCCTAGCATAGGTCCCACTCATCGGACCACCCCTTCTTCGAATCATGAAAAGCCGCCTTCAGCATGGTACAGTACAGAGGAGGGGACGTCTCCGGTTGCAGTGGATTCCTTTCAATATTTTTCACATGGTTGTAGAGACAGTTGACGGTGACGGGTGTGAAGTCCTCCTGCGCATGAGCATCGGCCGCCCTGGAATACTGGCGCTGGCATGGCGTGCTCCTGAACTAGCAAGCTGGTTTGTCCTTACTCGCCTCAGGAATGAAAACATCATCCCTCAGACCGAAGCCATAAAAGGGAAGCTTTATGCACTGAGGATAGTTCTTCGGACCCTCTGATAACAGTTCTGTCAAATAAGTATGGTCCGAGTGGCTTCGGACCATCTCCCCAAGGCCCAGACAGTTAGCCATCTCATCCCTCCGGGAGGCGTCTTCAAGCACCCCCAATACAGCTTCTCGATGGGCCATTTTGGTTTCGGCACTCGGAAAAGAATTTTTTCGGGCTGGATCGTGAAGCATGCTCACGAAGCTTGGGCACAAAACCAATCCATGGAGTCTGGCCTAGGCTGGCAAAAAGAAGTTCTCTTGGTGCGGTCGCAGAGTCAGAGACTCGCGGTTTTCCGCGAAGCTCGATTCGCGGAGAGCAGGCGCGGAGTATGCAGAGCTTCACGAATTCGAGAGCGAAAATGGAAAAACGTCAAGAGAGGAAAAAAGAGAGGTCAGCCCCCTATTTATAGGCGGCGACCCCATAGCTTTGTGGCGCGTCCCTCCCACGTGGAGCATCGCAGTGCATCCAGACCGTGTGGCCGCTGTCAACACCACGAACGCCTTCGCGAGGTCGCATCGTGGACCGCTGATAATTTTGGAGATTTTCCCTCAGACTTTGACCCTTCATCCCTCCATGGCTCCAAGTCTGAGGGGGGGGGGGGGCATTTGTTGGTGCCAAAATATTGAATTAAAATAAGGGATGAAAAAGAATCCACACACGTTGCGTCGCGAATCTCTGACGCGAAGCTCCCCCCAGCATCGCGGCCTCCACGAAGCACAGGAGGCAGTAATGCTCTGCGAACGCCCTGATGTTCGCGAGCCCACTGCGAATACCCAGAGGTGGTAATGCTCCGTGAACACCCTGACGTTCGCGAGCCCGCCACAAAGACCCTAAGGCGGTAACACTCCGCGAACAGCCTGACGTTCGCGAGCCCTCTGAGAAGACCCTGAGGCGGTAACACTCTGCGAACGACCTGAAGTTTGTGAGCCCGCCGTGAAGACCATGAGGCAGTACCGCTCTACGAACGCCCGGACGTTCGTGAGCCCGCCGCCAAGCACCCGCCGCCCCTTCGCGTCGTGTGAGCTCTGCTTCGCGGAGCCCTTTGGATATAAATACTGGGATCCCCCTGAGTCCAGGGGACGGACAATATAACCTTTCGTCTCCTCAACCCCCGAATCACGAAGCACCCTTCGCCCCGGGAATCATGAGCTATGCGAGGTATTTTTACTTCACGATATGCCTTCGCCTTGTCTTTTTTTTGAGCCTCTCTTCCGAGAGGGATTCCCTTCGTGAAGCCCAAGGGAATTTGCGAAGGAGGGGGATTCCCAAGGGAACCCAGGTAGCCAGAGAGCCTTTATTCTTTGCAAAACACCCATCATGTACTAGTGATCCCCAGGCCAAGGTAGGGTTGCTTCACATCATGAAGCACACTGCTTCGCAACACCTTGCTTCGCGAGGAACCTCTGCTTCGTGAGGCAGTGCTCCGCGAATACTATTCTACTTCGTGAAGCACCTCCTATTCGTACCTTTGCCCCATGCTAAGGCCAAGGCACTCCACTTCACAAAGCACACTCCTTTTCTTGGAAATTCCACTTCTCATTCGACCCTCCAGGTTTGCATGATATGAACTCAAATTCCCGTGGACAACACAACTCGTAGCGTTGCTTCGCCTAATGTTTCTTCGCATAGGCACACTAATGGATATTGATTCTTCACATAGCCACGCTAACATGGTCCCCTCGATGGTTTGCTCTGCGATCCCCCTTGACCACGAACTTACTGGTACCTTCCCTCCCCCAAGGAGAAGAGGGTTTCGGTCATGTAAGTACTAGGGGTGCAGAGTGAACCCGCCTCGTCTGAGCTGCAGGACGTTAAACTGCCAAGCACCTTGTCCTCAACACATGAAGTTAAACTGTGATCCGACCCCATGCTTCACACACAGGGTCCCCCCATCTCGGACATTATTTACGTTGCTCGTCTCTATAGAGATGGGATCACCCCCTCCATAGGGGATGATATCCTCCTTATCGGAGTGGCGTATGTCCACGGGAGAAGGGAAACCGCCCTAGTGTAAGCCCCGTGCCTCTCTTGCGGAAGGTAGTGATCATGATCCTCCGTACTCCCCCACTGCCGAGGCTAGTGGAGGGAGTGATAGGGAATGAGGCACCTTCCATATTTGGTCCCAAATCCCTCTCTCGCTTCCCTTTTCCACACCTTGGGCCTTCATACTAGAGAAAGTACCAGCACCATGGGCCGCCTAACATGTAAGCCCCTCTTCGTTTCTCATGGTCGCACCATTCATGACGTGATCATCAGGTCTGTGCTGCCTCTTGTTTGTCACGCCGAGCACGACTCACGTGGGCTTAGAGTAAGCATTGGACATGAAAATACCTCGTCCAACATGATGTTAAACTGTATGTCTTCCAACATGATGTTAAACTGTATGCCCCCGTCCAGCATGATGTTAAACTGTATGTCGTCCAGCATGACGTTTAACTGTATGACCCCATCCATCATGACATTAAACTGCACATCCATTTGAACTACGAGGTCTTTCATCAATGTCAAGGCATGGTACATAGGAAGCCGCCACGAGGTTCAACCCCACCCATCATTTCTTCCTGTCAGGTTTCACCCTCGTCCAACATGACTTTAAACTGTATTCCAGTCCGATGAAAATCCATTGTGACCATCCCGAACTATGAGGACTTTGATCCATGTCAAGGCATGGTAAGTAGGAAGCCTCATGAGGTTCGGGCCCACCACTAGTGGACCCCCGGGTTCACCTTCACGTCGGTTCGCTGATGAAGCTATTTTAAACTATGAGGTCTTTGATCCATGTCACGACATGGTACGTAGGAAGCCTCCCAGAGGTTCAAGCCCACCACCTGTTGGTCACTCCGACCTTCTTCATGTTAGGTCACCAGTACTTGGGCAACCTAGTGTGTAAGCCCCACACCATCTGGACCAAGGTCCTAACTCGCGCCGGTTCGCCGACACACCATTATGAACTACGAGGTATTTGATCCCTGTCAAGGCATGGTACGTAGGAAGCCTTCCCGAGGTTCAAGCCCACCGCCACTTGGACCCCTGGTCCTTCTTCACGTCGGCCTTCTGGTGTCCAACATGAACTAAGTGGTCTTTGATCCATGTCAAGGCATGGTACGTAGGAATCCCCCATAAGGTTTAAGCCCATCACCCAGTCGTTCCGACCCCACTCACGTTAGTTAACCCCTATCCCGCATGACGTTAAACTGTATTCCACAACTCATTTGAACTACGAGGTCTTTGATCCATGTCAAGGCATGGTACGTAGGAAGCCTCCATGATGTTCAAGCCCATCACCAGTGGACCCCCGGGTTTACCTTCACGTCAGTCTGCTGACGATACCCATCATTCCAAGGTCCACCTTCACGTCGGTTCACCGGTACCATCCCGAACTACGCGGACTTTGATTCCCTGCCATGGGGATACGTAGGAGGTCTCTTCGAGGCTCATGACCAACTTCACCGTCGCCCTTGCGATGATCCCATTTCATTCCCCCTCCACTTCATTCATCCATCCATCACCCATCCTGATTCTCACCCGGGCCGCCACATCCCAGTGGGATCATGCCATCCACCTCCTCGCTGCTCCAAGCGGCGCATGGGCCTCTTTCCATGCGTAATCTCCAGCATGTCTCCGGGTCGTTGTCCTCCGTGTACACCCCGATTCATCACCGCTATGAACTACGTGGGTTTTGATCCCTGTCCTCTACATAGGGTACATAGGAAAACTCCAAGAGGTTCAATCCCAGCCAATGGTAATCCATGGCATCACCTATCCTGGGGTGCACTTCCCCTGATCTGCCCTCAGTGGTGTTTAGATCATCCATTATGGTGCGACATCTCCCCTCCTAGGAGCACACAACCTCAGATCCATCCTCATTAGGCATTTTGATCCATCCATTTTCCAGCTATTCCCTCCTTGGGATATACCAATACAATCCGTCTCTATGGGACGTTATGATCACTATAATTCTATCTCCACAAGATGTTAAACTCATGGCCTACCTCGTGACAAACATGATATGCCTAAGGAAAACCTCGGATGACACACCTTTGGCATAACCGTCTCTGATGGACGTTAAACCTGCGGCATACCCTATGTTAAACATAGGAAGCTGAGGAAAACCTCAGATACATGCCTATGGAATATAATTCCCCGCGCTCGATGTGGGATGCCTCGGGATTCCACACCCTCAAGAAGCCCTATGACAAGGGACAAAAGATAGACATGCTAGTTCCCTAGCATTCAGACACGCTATTGATGCCTCGACGTGACTTCTCCCCCGACTGAAGGTTGCTGCCCTGACCGGACCCTTTGGAATGTCCTGACAGAAGCAGTGTAATTAACCGACGTCCATGGAAACATGGCACTGGGAAGAGTTTCACGAACAACGTATTAAATCTATGAGGAAGACCCGGACTAGGTGACGAGTTCCGAGGAGGAATCCACGGAAGGAAGAACCGACATCCCATCATCCCGATTTTGATCAAGGAGCAGACATCCCTGAATAAGGAGCGGATGACGCCCACCTTTGGAAAGCGGGAATGCGGGGCAACAATAGCGCATCCTCCACAGACGGATGCGCATGCCCCGAAGAAAGCGACGAAAATAGAATATATTCGTTAATGACACATACATTAAAAGACTATGGATATCAATTTCAACATGGACCTATAAAATGTGATAATACATGTTTAATAAAGATATATAAGAATTCTATATGACATTAATGGACAAAACATATTAATACATGACATCAATTTTTGATAGATAATTTTTTGAAAGGAGATTTAGCCCATGAATTCATTGGAACGAAACATCAACATACTAATATATTTACAAAGCCTTTGAATGATGAGAGAATAAATTATATCAGACATGAATTATGTATGATAAACTATATCTAATTATTTCTATTTACTTTTAACCATTATAGTAATTTAATTTTTTTTTAAATTCTTAATTCTTGTTTACTAATATTTTTTTAAATATTATGGTGAAATTTATTTCACATAGTTATTTATGTAACTGTGAGTTTTTGTTAACACGATCAATATACCTACCATGACCAACTAGTTATAAGTCCGATATAACTTATGTGGAACTCTAAGTCATACGATCACTATATCAACCACATAATTTCAATCACATGGTCACTATAGTTGTTATAGAGTTATACTTGTATGATTAGTATACCTACCCTTCCATTTAAGATATCATGATCAGATAGTTATTATACCTGCTGTGTTTATTTTTACTTAGATTTTTAGTAAATTCATTTTGTTAAGACTTTCATAAAATTTATTATTATTTTATCCTGAAATGATTGAATTTTAAAATTAAAATTAGAAGATGAGTGGACACATGTATTACCCCCTGAAAACCCTATCATTCTTATTTATTCCTTAACTGATACTTAAAACCTCTTTTTCAATACATCACTTCAACCAAAAACATCCAATATTAAACCATTAATGTGATTTTGAACAATCTGAGTTTGAATCAAAATATGAAAATTCCAAGGTTGAAGTGTGTTGCCAATGATGCACCCTTGTCAAATATCCTCCTATAATGAAATCAAAGAAAATAAAAGCTAACTCAATCACTATAGGTAAGACATGGAATCCACATTTAGTTGATCATTTAGTTTCTATAGAGAAAGAAGTTGATGCTCAATTGATATTATTGAGAAAATCACTGGCCTTGAAAGATATTCAATGTCAACAATGGGATGAATGGTTCAATAAGAACAATTATCTTTTTATCTGAAGATTATAAATAATTTTTAAGAATTTATGGAATTTATCCTTGGAGAGAAAATAAATGTCATCAGAAAAATGATAAATGGGGAATGTGTAGAATTTTCTTCAATATGTTGGTTGGAAAGTTTGAATGTTCCCCAAAAGGGTGATTATTAGTATTATTAGATTTCCTATCAAATCAAACATGCTCATTTAATGTTTTAATGTTTTCCAAAAGATCTTAATCAAAATAGAACCCCCAGAAGGCTAAATACTGTAGAGGAAAATGGTGAATGCATGTGTTTATTAAATTTCAAACAACACCTGATCTATCCTAGAAAATGTGACTTTATCATCTTAAGGCTCATGAATATTTTCTTTCTTTTTTTGAAGAAAAAATGGGATCCATATTAGTTTGTATTGATATGTAATGAGGCATATGAATGAGCTATGTATTCCTGGTTCAATGTTCAGTTCCTTACCTTACCCAAATCTTGTATCATCCTTGTTATATTCTAAAGGTTTAATATAGAAGGAGAAGGATAAAATCACATATTCATATGGTTTATTCTAATCTAAAATAATTTTAGGAAAATGAGTGTTAACTGGAATACCTTTAAGAGAGAATGGATGGCTAACACAGAAAGGATTTATGTAAAATTTTACCCCATAAAATACCCTGTTAGACCAAAGGATCTAGTGGATATAGGTATTGAACCTGATGATGTTTCAATTTACTCTAGTTATCTAGTAGATTTTGGTTTGAAAGAGGCAGAAGCTAAGAGAGTTAGAGAAGAAGAAGATGGTGGAGAAGAAGAAGATATGGTGTATCATGATGGGGAATCTAGGGAAACTCATGAGGATGATATGGGACCCTATCTTACCATATCTTTTGGACCTCCTGACTCTCCTTTACCCTTTCCATAACATGAGGAATAGATGAGGTCTGAGGACCTTTATAATATTGAGGTTTCTATCAGTGGTTATAATCTAGAGTTGGATGAGTCTGTCGACTCTGATAAAGATGTAATTGGCTTAGATGGATCTTTAGTAATAGGAAGTACTCCCAGATAGCCTATAAAAGAAGCACCTACTAAGGTGGGGAAGTCCCCAATATCTTTTATAGGATTAGACAGCCCAGAGTCTAATGAGGATGATGAAGATAGGGGTAGTCCACATGGACATAGTGGACCTAGAATCCCTTCCACTCAGAGAGTGCTAGAGGGATATTTAATTTATAAAAAATATTCTCAAGAAATACTTGAGGTATCTCATTTTATACCCTCAATTAACTAAAATATGAAAGATATTTTTGGCCATACTCTCAATAAGGATGGCGAAGAAGCTGAGAAAGGTAGTTATCATAGTGAGGATTTTGAAGCTTCTGAGCATTCTTCTCAAGAAGATGATGTTGATTCTAGCGAAAGAGTTAAAGATAAATTCGAAATAGATATATCAGTTGTGGTTACCTAGAGTTAGATGGTAGTCATTAGGCTTATGATCTATCTACTTCTATTCCTTTTACATCCTATATTAGAAAGGATTATTTGAATGAGTTCAAATCATACTTGATGGGTGTGTTGAAGGAAGTGTTTCTTAGTTTTTGAAATTATTTAGATCCACCACGAGAAATAGATATCAACAGGACAATGATGTTTATTATTTCACATCTTCAACCTAAATTTCATTTGAGAAAGGAATTAAAGCAGGATGATATTGAAAGTTGAAACTAGAAGATAACTACTTTGCAGGTAGATATCTATTATATAATGGTAGAGATAGACCATAGGTATTTATGTTTAGTCTTCCAAGACTTTACATCTACTACTCATGATCATGTTCCTCTTCCTGCTCATCCTTTTCAGTCATCTTTTGATAAAGAAATAATTAGAAAAATGATTAGTGATGAGTTGAAGTTTGTCTTCGATGAGTTAAAATAGACAATGGAAATGAAGTCTTATGGTTTTCAAACACAAGATGTCAAAGCATTAGAACAAGTAAGAAAGGATGTAAATCATGATGGGAAATATAGAGAAACTATAAAAAGGGCTATTGACTTCTACCTAAGTAGGATCTTCACAATTGTTTTGAAGGGTATGTTTAGAGATCTTTCTTTGGATCTCAATATTACACCTTTGGTCAAGTATTTTAAGTCCCAATTTGAGAAGCTCAAAGTGATTACCCCAGTGCTAGAAAAATTTATATAAAATAAAGAGAACATTATTCGGACTTTGGAGCAAGGATCTCGAGTAGTGAGTGATTTTACTAGGCTGTTGGAACCTTACCTTTAAATTACTAATAAAACTATGCTTGCCCCTTTAACCATTCCTATATAATTATAAATTACCACTAACTCCTCTAACCTTAACCATTATATCTTGATTCTTATAGGATAATTTTATCACCCTATTCTAATCTTCACATGTGCAGTCATTGGTGACCCAGCTTCCACAACTACACTAAAGACTAAATGTTCCGCCCCCACCTATTCTTCTAAAGGAAAGGATCATATCCTTTTTAAAAACGTTAGATATTTTCTATATTTATATTATGAATATAATTAACGATGGGGACCACTTGTACATCTTTTTATAATCTATTTTTACATATAAATGGAATAGATCTTTTTAATTCACATTTTTTGTTTTTATTTTTTCTTATTCTCTATTTATTTTACTTATAAATAAATTTTTGATATTCCCAAAATCAGGAGTATGCATGTGAAATAAAATGAATTAATTACACTTTGATAACTCTCTATGATATTGAATAATATTTATTTCATTTTTTTGCAAATCGATTTTTGATGTATTCAATTCATTAATTTTCAAATTTCATGATTTGAAATCATCAAAAAGTGATAGATTATTTGATTAAGAGAAAAAATACTTATGTTAATGATACCAAATAATTTTTATTATGTTTATAATGAATTTTATGTTTTATGTTAGTCCATTGTTTTTTGGTCAAAATTTCAAAAAAATGGCTAAGTCTAGAACTTACCCTGCATACCAATCGTATGAAGACAATATAATGACCACGATGGTCAAGTGATCATGAAGTATTGTCTACGTGACCAAAATACCCATCATGAATAAATTATGTATAAGTCCAGTATTGATTGTTCATTGAAGTTCAAGTGTCCGCATGTGTACTGAAGCTACCACATGAACAAAGAATCAACTTTGCATACCAGTGAAGTGACTACATGAAGAGAACTAGTTACCATGTGGATGTAAGTAAAATTTCTCTAAATATTTTACTAACTATATGTTTTATTGTAGTGACCACATGAAGAGTATCACCTACCCAAATAACAAGTCAAGTCACAGTGAGAAGGAAAGTTATTATCGTGAAAAGAAGAGTTCTGACTGCTTGAAGAAAAGTATTTACTACATGAAGGAATGATATTTATCGGCCTAGTAACCATGAGACAAAGTGACCATTCCTAAGTGAATACAACATAAACTATCTAACATAATCATTGGAGTATTTTTAAAATCTTCAGTGACTACTTTTAGAATCATTAATGGTATAGTTAGTTTGATTAAGGTTATAAATAATGATCTCTAATTTCTATTTTTGGATGGAGTTCCTTTTAAAAAAGATCTGATCATGTGAAATAGGTGATACTAGAGTTTCATATTTAGAGAACAATAGAGGAATATATACATTCACCTATGATATATAGAGGTACCATTTAAAAAAATTTACAACACTTTATTTTTCCATAGATCTTGTGCAATCTCAGTTGAAGATTTCCAAGGAGAAATTCAAAGAAATGAGAACAACCAAAGAAGATAAAATTGAGCTTCACCTAATTTTAACATATCTAATATCTCAACATTTCAATATATGTGTAACTTTTGATATGTGTTTTGTTTTTATATATTCATCTATATACATAGTTTTCTAAAATAAACTAGAGAGTTCTTGACACTCACTTTCAATTATATTCATATTTAATCTCATATATAACTATGGAAGAGGTATTATGTGACCAAGGAAAATTTTATCCCATAAAGAACTATGGAAGAGTATTTTTTATAGCTAGGATTGTCTGAGTATTGTTATTTGTAAAACCTAATCCAGGTTGTGTATCATTTTATATATAATAAACTACTTGGAATCAGGTTATTTCTAAGTGGAAGAGATTAGGTCTTGGATTAAGATAGAACCCCTTATTTATTTTTGTTGTTATTTATCCATTCTATTTTACAATCTTTAAAGAAATTATCATTATATATTTTCTAAAACTATATAACAAAAACCTTTGCTGATAGTTTAAATTAGCTAGTGTTTTTTATATAGTGTTTGTTTCAAGTAAAATTATTTCAACAGTTAAAAGTGTGATAAAACTTGATGTAACTAAATTCAAATCATACTTCTAAGAAGAATTTTTGAAGATAAAATCATATATTTCTATAGTTTCAGTTAATTTTGGGTTTTCATTAAATTTGTGGATTTATGTTTTAAATCATTTTTAGAATAAATTTTTATTCAGAACTCAATTCACCCCCTTTTGAGTTATCCACTTGGACCAACACAACCCATTTGTTTATCTCTCAATTATTTTAATACGAAAACCACACATAAAGTTCATATTTATCATTTAACAATTTTAATCACCAATTATTTTCCTATTCATTATTATCTTTCTATATTCTAGTCAAACATAATCTTCCCATTTACTGTTCATTATTTATATCCCCAATCATCTCCATATTTACTAAGAAATTAGCACAATACAAACACAACACACAGAAACACATCCTCCTCATGCCAAATCCCCACATTTCTACAATTTCACAACACAACCAGTTACTCATCACAATTGAAATATATCACAACCACACAACATAATCAATTTTCACATATTCAAAAGGAGATTTCATAACATTACATCGTCTTTTTCATGAGGTATTATCACACAAATCCAAATTTCCATGGTAAAATAGTTTCATTAAGCATATATAAGTGATTAACTTTTTTCTATAGTGATATTAACAAAAAAAAACATCCAGGGTCTCATAATCCACATTAATCTCTGTACAAAAAATGCTCCCAACAAAAATTATTTTTAGAATGTCAACAAACATATATAACTCTTTAAATAGTATCACAAAACATGTAAAAACAAACAGGGGATCCCTTTTCAAGAAAAAATATTAATTATCTATATGTGATTATCACTTTATCCTTTTAGGATAATCCTTAGATTATCTAAATTAACACAACATGTGATAATAAGAATAAAAATTCTTTACACATGACATAATAATTTCTAGGGAAAAAAATATCTACAACATGATGAAATCTTGTAAAATACAGGTGAAACTCATCACCCATTCAATTTTAGTTAAAAATAAATTATATTTAATAGGTCAGTGCATAACATATTCTAAATGAATAAAAAATCATGATACCTACCATATGTTACCACTAGAAGAAAGAAAAAGGATCCCCTACTTGTTATTTCCTTTCCACAATAAATTACGGAACCCTAAATGATAGAGGAGAGAAAGATAATAACAACCTATAAAACATAAAATAAGTCTCATATGAATTTGTAACAGGATTTTAGATCCTAGATGGTTAGGTTTGGACAAACCAAACTCAAGAGGAATAAAGATGGACTCAAATGAGTGAATATATATTTTTTAACATTCATGGCAATCCCTCCTCTGATACTCGGTCAAATTTTCATATTTAATTCCATACTTAATTCATATTCAAATAAAATTTCATTTAAAACCATTAAAATTATTAGATATAAGTTAAATGAGTAAAAAATAATCAAAACCATTATTTTTTGTTTTTAAATCATTGAAAATTCATTTTCAAAAGGTTATGAGAAGAAAACTAGAGTTTTTAAACAATTCCATTACCCATATATAGGAGGAATGGGATATGAAAGGGTAAATATAATTTACCATTATATGATTGGATATCATTACAGAAGTAGAATAAAATCAGGTTTACCATTATGTAGTGACTGGTTACATTTTTTGATGGTTTTGAAAACTCAGATGACCCTTATAAAGCTTTGGGAGGACCCTTACATGAGCTTCATGAATCCATAACTACCATTGCACAATAATGAACTACCCTTATTTAATGAACTAATTACATTTATAATATCCTTGTAAAATCTATTTTACGCTTAAACTATAGTGAGATACCCTTACACAACCTTTAGAACTTTGGTTCTACCCTTACGCAACTAGGAACTTTCCCTTACATGAAAAAAGACAAAGGATCTTAACTTTATGAAAGTATGAACAAACCTTTACACAAACCGAGGGAGTTTTGATTACCTTTACATAGCAGGGAAACTACCATTATGTAAAATAATTTTCCCTCAGGCTTGAACTACCATTACATAGGTTGGGAGGTACCTTTATGTAGCACATTATATTTCTAGGTTACCTTTACGGAACTAATAGAAATTATCTTTTACCCTTATGAAAGCCATTAAAAACCACAATTACCCTTAAAAACCCTAATTTAATGATTTGGGGTAAATATTTCATGAAAATATTAAATTTTCAGTTAATCTAACTGAAAAATAATTAAGAAATGGGTTTATTATCACTTTAAAAATCCTAAAATCATTTCTAAAACATTAAAATAACATTGAAAAATTCCTAATAAAATTCCAAATAAAATTCAATATAAAATTTTATAACTTTTAAATTACCTTCATAATTTATAAAAAACTTTTAAAATAATTTCAAAATTTTATAAAATTGTTACCAAACCGTCAGACACCCCATAATGTTAAAGGAAGGATCAAGAATATTTTGAACCTTTACATCAGATACTAATCAAACTATTCTCATCCTTGAGAATTAAAACAAAACTGTGAGGAATAGAAAATCAAAGAGATATAATTTAACTACCATGTGAGATACCTCTCAAGGTTCCCAATATATTTGGACTAAAAAACAATTCTAAAGACAAACTATTAGGGGGAAAACCTCTAAAACAAGAAAATGCCACATTGATAGCCATAAAAAACCCATCAAACAAATCATACAAGTTAAACACTAATTTCATTAAAATAACACCATATATGGAAGAATTATAGAAATAAATACATCATATTATTTTGAATAAAAGTCAGATCTTTATATGGGAGAAAACATTATTATATCTTTCATTTAAATAAATTTACTCTCGCATTCAATCAAATGATGATCTATGCATTATTTATCCTTATTTATCATGTAAAAAAATTTAAATTTTTTATATTTAAATATCATATTTCTTATCATGTCATGAACAAAGTATATTATCATGATTGTATATAAATTTATTAAAATACATAGACATTCTATTTACAACATTTTTTTATGTTATGCTGGTCATGGAGTACATAATATGCTTATCGAAAGACTCCAACTTACTAGAAATATATCACAACATTTCATATTGAAACATGTGATGCTAAAAAATGTGATGATAATTTTTTTTACCAAGTATCATGTATATGAAATACAAGAGGTTAAGAAAACCATTTTGAATAAAAAAACTTCTTAACCCTTCTCATAATAAGGTATTTATTAAATTCGTTTTTGTGAAAAAAGTTCCAACACATTTTAAAAACCCCGTTTTTTGATAAATTAAAATTTTTACAAAATAATTATTGTTGTTTTTTTTGAGAAATTTTTTCCAAAAAATTAATTTTTTCCAATATTTTTTCCATGTGGGTATCACTATGTTTTATCATACAACATGAATTTTACTTACAAGGATGACATACTCAGAGTATTTTTTTCTTTTATGAAAACATTTCATTACCATTTAAACAACCAAGATGATCAAAATATTAATTAGTTTATTTCATCATGCATCACATGATTTAATTCATCCTCCCACTATTTCATTTATAACTCAAAAATGATTCATATTAAAGTAATTTTATATTCATAATAAACATAAAATATTACCAGCATGATATCTAACCTTTAATATTTAACATACTTCCCAAAGTATATAGGAAAGTCATAAAATTTCATAATAATATTTTTTTATTCAAATAAAATAGTTCTATCAAACTCTATACCCAATTAATGTCAACATATAAATTTAAAATTAGAGAAATAGTTTTAACATATGATATGCATCAATTTTTTTTGAGGTTTGAACAATCAACTTTATCCAGCTATAATTTTTTTTATGTTTTCTAAAAAAATTATTTATCAAGAGCACAATCATGAAAAAACACCAAAGGGTTCAATGTTCCAATTTCCGTTCAACAAAACCAGATCTTCCGCAAGCATACATATTATTAAAATTCACTTTTTTGTATCAAGATATTATCTTCTCTAGGTGGAACTGACTCTCCCTCATGAGTTTAAAATGTTTCATATAATGCATCTTGATAATAAAGGGTTTCACCTTTTTATATACTCGATTCCATACCACATGTAAAATGAATGAGATTAATTCCTTCTGGGGATGTAAGAACACTAGGCCACAACCATTAAAAAAATATTTATTATAAAAAAATCACCCTAGCCTTTAGGACAAAAATAATGGAAAATACCAACCTAGTCCCATTCTTTCAGTCTCAGTGCCATCCCTGACACCACATCACATAAGAACTCACCTAACATGCAATGTCAAGATCATAATTATAACTGACACCCTGTGCCACCATTAGAACATCATGCATCCCCACCCATACCTTGTCATCCAATATCCATCCTAGGCTCACATTACATCACTTATTAAGGCTCAAATCTTGAGAAAACATAGAAAGAAAAAACCAAAAATAGATTCAATATGACATATAATCCATAAAATAAGGTATCCAAACTTCAAAAGAAAACAACCTCACTCAGACCCATACATTTTCCTTTATCACACAACTATTTTTAGTACCTTCTTGGATTAACTGGTTCATTTATCATAATTTACCACTACAAGTAACCTAATTCATCGAATATTTAAAGCTATAAGTTATTTAAAGATGCACTCAATAATAACTTCCATTTTCAACAATCTTTAAGGAAGAAAATCTTTATTAACATTCTTATTCGTTATTTACAACAACAATAATTTCCATCCTCTTGTCCTTTGTCCAAAACAATTTACTATATTTGAATGATTAATCCTCTTTTTTAGAAGGAGGTTTATTACATCAAAACAACCATAACACAACAAACAATCACATTATGGATACATGTTCTCAATAGCAAGTGACATCATTTTATAGATCACAAAATTTTCCCAATTAAGGAATATAAAGGGTCAATGGTTTAAAATTCATTATGGAACATCCTCATAACCAACATTTATAACATCATTTTATAATCTATGAAAATGTTTTAAGCAAGTCACATCAATACTCCAATGTAGTAATAAAAATATAATACAACCACAAAAAAATATTTTTGAGTCATTTCCAAGAAATAATAATGCCTTTTCTTTAAATGTGGCTAATTTGATGATAAAAATTACACAAGTGTTATCTCATGACTCGTGCTTATCAGGCTGAAATTAAACATTCTTTAAAAATTTCATTTCTTAGGAGAACATTCTTATACATTCTAATAAGGTTAATATGATTTTAATTTCATATTTAAATACAAAATGATTAGTATATAACATGTTTTCATATTCTAAATACAACATATTAAAAATACTATATGATGAATTCCCATATACTATAACTTCCACAGTTCAGATGAAAATATTTTCTATAATAGGCAAGCTTCCCATAACAAACTACTCATGTATATTGGCCTTAAAAGAAAATGTTCAATCATTTTAATAGTTTTTAGTCTCAAAAAGTTACCACACATCATGCTCATCATTTTTTAAGAATTTTAAAATCAAATTTCTATAGAATTCAAACCTAACACATGATTAAAATATATTAATAAATTAATAATATAGAACTGTAACTATGCCGAAAGAAAATTTAAGTTATTCTTGTAAAAGTTTCTATATATTCATATGAATTATCAATAATCATGATGGTATTTTTGAGAAATTTAAAAATTTAAATCTCCAAAACCAAGTTTTACAATAATTACATGATAGAGGCTCAAGGAAAATTATGAATGGAAAGTAATTAATATATTATTAATTTATATGGAAACCAAAGTAATCCTAAGAATAGTTTGAAAACAATATTTTAGTGTGGTTGGATGAAATCTACTCAAGGAAATATTCTTCATAAATGATTTCAAAATTCAACATGTATTCACAAAAAAATACACTAATAATTATTTTTAATAATTTTTTACTTTAGGAAAACAATTTAACATGCTATGAATTTTATTAATGGAAACAAATATAATACATAAAGAATATTTCTATAATAGTAAAGGAAACATCATATTCAAGTCTCAACAAGGTTAAAAAAACAATTTATTCCATTTAATCACCATTTTAATCTTTACATTTTGGGTATAAAAATAAATTAGGAAAAATTACAATACATTAGAAATAACAAAGTAAGAAAAATTAGAGAAACACACATATAACTTCATGATTTATTAAATTAAATTAGTTAACTTTCTAAATCCACCTTGTTCAATCACATTTACAACCAATCATGTCACATGTACCTCTCATAAGCCTCCACCGTACAATAATGAGCATCTCACTTGGTTTTTTTGCATACATAGAATCCTTGAATAGGATCATAGGCCCCGCCTAAAATCTGATGTACTAGATGGTATTTTATAATGCCCAATTACCTTTCAGTCAGGTCTGTTCAAATTTTTTATTTTGGTTTCCTTTTGATGGGAAATTATTTCTAAACCTTAAATTTGGAGTATACCTATAATAGTGAATTCAAAGATTTGTTGGAATTTTTTCTACATAAAAGCTGTAGTTTCTGGTGCTCGCTGGGAACTTACATGTCGTGTAAGTGAAGTACATTCCATGTAATCATTTCTAGGTAAAATACATAAATTGAATACATAGAGTTAATGGATTATAATATGTCAAATAGGTAAACACTGTGTAAGTAAAAAAATGTTTCTTTTAAAAAAATTAAATGGGGTTTTTGGTGTATATTGACCTAGAGGATTACAAGACATCTAAATGGGTTACAAGCCATGTAAATGCTACAATGTTGTTTTTTAGGGTTCCATATGAGTTATGTGTTTCATTAATTCTCTTTTAATCCATGCTCTCCCAACCTAGAGATCTCCACAGTTTTTTTTTTGCATTTTTTCCTCCCATCCATTGATTTGTTCAACAATTGATCACCGCTGGGGTTGGATTTCTCTTCTCTGTGTAAGCATTTATCTTGGTTCTTGTTTTGGATTTGGTGGTGGGTATATTTTGAATGTGTAATGTAATAGAATTTTGTTTTTACCAATCATTTTTAGTATCTATTCATGCCTTGTCTTTCAAAAAAAATCTTATGTTTTCAATCCTCATTGTCAAAGGTAGCTAGGTTTTATACATTCATGAGATAGGTGGATCAATCAAATTATTCTAATTTCTTGAATTTCTTGTTGTTTTTATTGATTCCTTTATATTTGAAAGGTAATTTCATGTCTTGAAATTGAAAAAGGAATAGGTTTATGTTTTAAATGGGGGTTTTATTTAAAAACTGAATTTACTTGATTTGGAATGAAATGGATTTTCAAACCCTGAAGCAGATTGTATTGGCATTTAAATGGTTTTGTAAAAATGTTATAATAGTTTTAAAAACATAAATTTACAAACATTGGATAACTGGAACCTTGGGTGAATCACTAAAGAGACACATGTATCCTTAGTTTCCATGGCGCAACTTAGAGTTAACCTTCTATATATTTATGGACTATAGAAATACATGATATTAGTTAGATCCAACCTTTTCCCATGATAGGGTCATGAGTGTCTAGTGCATATTGTCTCATTGGCTAGAGTCTTATCGAAAGTTTCATTGTTTTTTATGGTTGTTTATTGCATGATATATTACATCACAGATTTTGGATCACATGTATATTTATATTTGGATTATTTAACTACTTTTTTGTCATTGGCATGTTTCTAGATTTGGTAAAAAAGATATTCAATTGGTGGGAAACCCAAGGATTTTTTGAGAAATGTTTTCAAATTGTTTTATTTATAAAAATAATTTTAATAATTTTTGTTTTTAATGCTTTAACTTGTGAATTATTTATATTAGAACTTGTATAGATTCTTTGGTGGTATCTTTCTAGGCTTTGTTAATCACACCCTACTTCTGCCTTTGGGTGACTTGTTTGATTGACTAAGGTTTTTCTAATACACATTCCTTGGATTATATCTCACACTAAGATTAATTTATGTTGTTTCCCTACCAACCTATGGAATCCTCACCATAACTAACTATAAAAATCATCCTATATCTCAACGAAAACCTTGGATACCAAATTGTCTTGACCTACTCTATCCAAAGGTACCCCTCCTAGACTGACAATAAGGAAAGGTAGATAATGACCCTCGAGTCCTGGCTGTAGTAGACCCTGGGTTGGAAACCATCACTGAGGGTATAATAATGTCACACTTATGGGAGACATTACCCTTAAAATAAAGAAAAGTAGTATTGGGAGTTAAGATATAAACCACCAAAAAAATCCATAATGTAAGAAAGGAAATATACAAAATATCCACAATTCATTTAATATCATAATAATATAAAAAAGTATTTAAGTAAAACATCAAATACAATCATGTGACATAAACTTAATAGAATCTCCAACACCCAATCTAGTAATGTCTAGAATAGACTTATAATTCCTCATGGAAAAATGAAAAAAATTTATATACAGAGGCTTAGGATACATGTATACTCAGTAGGATGATACCCAGTCTCTCACGCACATGTGAAAAGATCATAATAATGAACCAGTGAGAAAAAAATAGAAATAAAAACACATAATATGTTAACTAATCAATACCATCATCACCAAGGAAAAATTAGAAAATAATGTATCCAAGTATAGTAACATACTAAGAATGAAATCGATGAAATGGTACCCTACACCACTTTTCCACCGGTTTACCTCTCTCACACCCCAATTTTATATATCTCAGCATTCCCATTTCTTCTATTTAGTTAAACTACATGAAGAATCCAAGGCCATCACATCACATCTCACCTAGAGACACCTGGTCCATCACATCACATATCTCATGAAATCACTTAGTCCATCACACAACATATCTCTAGAATACACCTAGGACATCACATATCTACCATGACCATAACTAGAGTAATAGGTTATCATGAAAATCATGGGAATCAACCTCATGTCCTCCTCATACCATACACAACCCCCAATATGAACCACATCATCATCTTATCAAACAAAATCACAATTGCACTACAATATGTAGGAAACCAAAACATTCGATTATCAAACTCTATTAGAAGAGAAAAGAGAAGAAGAGGAAGATATAAATCCATTCTAATTTTCAATATGTTGGAAAAAACACCCCCAAAACATTTGGGTGTCATCACATGGTGCTCAATATGGGTGGGTAATGATGAAAATAAAATATGTAATAGTCACACATTATCCCAACCTATGGGTGTTTAATAAGAATACAATTCCTTTCACAACATCCCAATAAAGCCTCACAACCTCTACATTTACTTCCACTTATAAATAAATCACACTACATGAGCATGCAAAAAACCTAAAACCACAAAACAAATTCCATATTTATTTTCAAGTTTATCTAATGTACATATCTTCCCATTATCAACCTCATTTATTTTTCAAGACCATTTGTTTCATAATATTACATAATCTTTATCATGAATTATTACTACAAAAATCTAGATTTCTATGGGATGACAGTTTCTTTAACAATATATTAGTGATTATCCATTTATTTTATAGTAATATTAATCAAATAATCACATTAAGAGTCTCATAATACACAATAATCACAATGTAAATAAGGTTCCCACTAACCATTATTTTCATCCCAAAAAATGATAAGAGTGTGTTAAAGGAGTATAAATCCCGACCCCCCAATATTTTGTAGTTATAGGAGGGGGGTTCATTGGTTAGGTGAAAGTGATAATGGAGTACTATCTTTCTTTGGGTATATTTTCAATTCTTGGGATATATATATAATTAAGAGTCTATTTCAATTTTGTTGGGTATATCTTCCATGGGGGAGGAGTATTAAGGGGGTATCAAGTTATTTGGGACATTAGAGGCTTCATGCCTAGTATTGATGAGGGATAAATCCCAAGAGAAACTGACTATGATTTTTGATAACATACATAGTGTAATATAAATTTCTTAAACCATTCCTTGTTTCCATAATATGGAGATTTCATTGAGAGAAAAGGTGAGGTTAACCAACCCAGGATGTCGTATCTGATATGATGTCATTGAGAAGATCAAGATTGAATATTGAATGTCCATGTGAATGGATAAATGAGTCATGATTCTAGAAATGAATGTTTATTCATTTTATTCTAATGTTACAGAACTAAAAATTGGCTTCTATAATCATGAGACTGTAATGTAGGTGTTTCATTATATGTTGACTAAAATATACATGAAACTGGTTGAAAATGAGTATCATCAGGTAAGTAAAGAGTGTTTAATAGTAGTGGATAATGGAGATTGTAGTTTGTGATTTTGAGAAGGGAGTAGAGATCAGTAGTATGCTAAATTTGATACAGTCATGAAGGTTTGGCCAAAACATTTTGAGGAGCTGCGTGTTGTCGTCATGAAATTTGAAATGATGACAATCACTAGAGGTGATCCAGTATCATGGATTTACCATGTCAATAGTTAATTCTAAATACATTTATCTTATATAGAGATAAATATTTTTCTTTCTTATTTAAGTATAAAAGGGGTAGTTCAGTATTGGATAATATCAATGAAATCAGCTCAAGAAGGTTTAACATATAAATAGATCAAGGATGAGTGGTTGGGATGGTGTGGAAGTGAATCCAAGGGGGTCCAATGAAATTATTCCAAAGCCTTCAGGATATTGATATTGGTGATATTATTATTGATGAGTTTGAATGTGTATCAATGAGAAATTTGGATATAACTAGAAGGTTGTATACGATTTTATTCATGGGGGGTGGGGGAGGGTGGGGTTAAGACAAAATTTGAAACACTTTTTTGACACATGAGTATCAAACAAAATCCTGATAATTGACATTATCAATGTGCATAGAACAAGAGATGTAGGTAAAAGGGCTCAATAAATAACTAGAGAAGTGTCTGTGATTGGGGATGGGTAGAGGACAAAGAATAACTTGGAACCATAGTTTCACAAATTATGTTACCCCCATGGAGTGTTAGGACTGGGATATATGATGTGGATGAATAATAAGTTATAATGGAGTACATAACCTTCATAGGGAAGATTATAAGGAGATATGTGATAATATAATATTTTATTCTTGCGGAAAGAAGTTCATTCCTAGGTAAAAATTCTTAGAAAAGGGATATAGGCTTATAGTTTTGGAAACATAGAGCCACAAAATTGGGAATAAGAACTTGATAAAGGTGGTGAATTGGAATAATTATTTGGGTAATTAAGGGAAATGAATATAATATTAGTGATATATAGTGTGCAAGAAAACATAAAGGTTGTTTGGAACCAATCACTATTGATGGAGGTAAAAATTAAAGAGATAACACTATTGGTGTTGGTGGATAGTAGTGAAAGAAAAAATTTTGTTCCCAAGTGACTTTTGAGGCCTTTTATATTGAAAGTTATAGAAATTGTATCATTTTATATTAAACTGAGAGGTGGATAATGAGTTATATCAGAAGGTATGCGCAAGTATTTAAATTTAGTTTGGATGTAGAAGATTTTGAGGTCGATGCAGATATTTTTTATATAATTAGAGAATATATTGTATTGATAATTTTGTGGCATGAGACTTTGGGTATGTTAATACACATTAGAAGAATATGAAAATGAAATTTACTTAGATGGGTTGATAATTTTTCTATAGGGAATAAAAAATTCCTAATAGGTACATGGAGATTTGAAAGAATTTATTAGAATGGAGTAACTCAAGGTAAAAGGAGTGAATTTTAGGAATACTATATGGGACACTAAGTATATATCCATGTTGGATTATTTTCATGATGATCAATTATAGAATACACTTCTTCAGTTTGGGGCTATATTTTTTGTTCTTTAGGGGTTGCCACCAAAAATAGAATTTGGTCATGAAATTTACCTATTATAGGGAGAAAATATATAAACATACAAACATATAGATTGGAGTATCATATAAAAAATTAGGTGGTTAAAAAAATACAAGTGTTGGAAAATCAAAGGTATATCTGGCCTAAAAATGTCATTTTTCTAGTCTGATTACCTTGGTTAGAAAGGAATATAGAGGGTGGAATATGTATGCAGATCACTAGGCACTTAAAAAAAATTGATAGTTCAAGAAAACAACCCTATTAGTGTGATATAAAAGATATTGGATTAAGTTAATAGAAAGTTATTCTTTACCAGGGTAGATTTAAAATTTATTTTCCATCAGGTGTGCATGAGGGAGGAGGATATGGAAAAGATGATGTTTAAGACCCATGAAGGGAACTATGAATACTTAGTCCTGACTTTAAGATTGATGATATCTCCTTACACTATTTAATCTACTATGAACACTCTATTTCAACCATTAATATAGAAATAAGTGTTAGTATTCTTTAACGAAATACTGAATTACAATAAGGGGCGTCCTACCCATTTGGAGCTGTTAAAATAGGTGTTGAAATTTACACAGGCTCAATAATTGTGTGATAAAAAAAAGTTCAAATTTGGTAGAGGATTTTTTTAATATTTTGGGCATATAATATATTTGGAAGGGATTTATATGGACCCAAATAAAATAGGCACAGTTTGGTGTTGTAGAGTTCTGCCAAATTTAAAGGTGATGAGTGGATTTCATGGCCTTACTATATAATATAGAATGTTTGTTAAGAACAATGGGAAAATAACCAGGACAATCATAATATTAACTAATAAAGGGAGGTTTAGTTGACTGTATCAACTCAATAGTATTTCAAGAGGTTGAAGGTGCAGATTATTTCAACATCGATTTTAGGTATGAAAAAAATCTTCTATTCGGTTTTATATTGAATGAAATTCTTCTGGTGATGGAATCGGGGAAGTAATTATGTAATAGGGGTTTCCACTATCTTAATTTATCAAATATATTTCATTTTTAATGAAAAAAATAGTATATAAAAATAAACTCATGGAGATGGTGTTTTATATTTAAAAAATGGCATCAATATCTCACAAGGCAATGTTTTTACATTTTTACCAATTACTGGATCCTAAAGAATTTGATTAGTTAGAGTGTGGTGTCCATAGAATACCAATTCTACAAAGAAAAGTTATTATTCTATGATTTTAACATAATATAGAATCCCTAAATTCTGAATGCATCAGCTGATGCCCTCTTCAGATCAGGAGGGATCCAACACTTACAAACGATGGATGTTTCTCATGCAAGGTGGTTTGAACTAAAAATTGTTCAGAATGAGAAACTTAGAGAAACAAAGGTATAAAATATTTTTACTAACATGAAACATGAAATAATAAATAAAAACGGGCACACCTTCTATAATTGGTGGTTTTTCTACTGAAATAGATTGGTTTTAACACATAATTTTGATTTGACGCCAAATTTTCTATAACATTAACACTCATCACCTATAGGATTCTATATAGGGTATTTGAAGAAATACACATGAATTTTAGGTAGATTATCATGGGTAGGAGTGACACATGAGGTAAAATAGTATGTTCAGGATTGTAATCATTGAGTCGAGCTAGTTTACTTCAACTGTTTCCTCTTCCTTGTTTGGTTTGGGAAGAAATTTATATGGATTTTGTTTAGGGATTACGAAAATCTTGAGGCCATGAGGTAGTTATTATTTTCATAGATTGATTAAGAAAATTTGGACATTTTATCCCAATAAAATACCCATATACAGTGAATTTTGTGTTTTCTTTGTTTGTTTGGGAGGTTGAAAAACTACATGGGTTACCTAAATCCATAGTTAGTGATAGGTACCCACTGTTCAGTAGCTTGTTTTGGAAGGTAAATTTCCATATTTAGGGTTCAAATTTAAAGAGGAGATTATAATAAAACAAACAAACGGATGGCCAAATAGAGGTATTTAATCAGTTTTTAAAAGTTTTTTTATGAAGTTATTCTTCTTATCATCCTGGCCAATGGGTAACTTGGTTGTATTGGTTGGTGTTTAGTTAAAACACTTCTTTACACACATATATGGGAAAGAGACCTTTTGAACTAGTGTATAGGAATAAAACTCTAATTTTTTTTGATCATATAGTAGGATAAACTATTTTTGAGGAAGTTGTATTGATAAATATGATGCCTTGAACCATACCCAAGAGAATTTTTAACATTCCCAACAAATTATGGAGAAACATTCTAACCATCGTTGGAGTGACATAACTTATAATGAATTAGATCTTTTTTTAGTACAATTTCATCCAAATATGGTTGGTTCTATATATTTTTTTTCAAAAACTAGATTATAGGTCTTTTGTACCTTTTATAGTGGTGGGAAAACTTGGTGCCAACTTAAAATATTTCTCTACCTGATAATATTTGGGAGGATCCTATGTTCTATGTTTCTCATTTATGTGTTTATGTGGGAATTATAGATGAGCCAATGTCCCTAACAACTATTTTTATGGATGAATTTGTTTTCCAAAGAAGATTTTAGATTAATGGTTCTAATGGAAACTCCTTATGTGGTTGGTATGGTGGCATGGATATACTATATAAGAAGCCACCCGGGTAGAGTTTGTTATTATTTCTCTTCAATTTTCTAACACCCACCTTGAGGACAAGGTGGAAAATCAATAGGGTTATTGATAGGAGTGTGTTGAAGGATTCTTAAGCTCAACCTCTAATATTTTTTAACAATAGGAGGGGGTTTATTAGTTTGGTGAACATGAGCATGGAGCACTATCTTTCTAGGGGTATATTTTTAATACCATGGGTATATTTGTAATTGAGTGTTTATTTTTGTTTTTTTGGGTACATCTTCCATGGGGGAGTAGTCTTAAGGGGTTATCAAGTTATTTGGAATGTTGGAGACTTCATGAATAGGACTGAGGAGGGAGAAATCCCAAGAGAAACCAACTATAATTCTTGATAAGGCATATAGAGAAATATAAAATTATTAAGGAATTCCTAGTATATATCGACAACTAACATGTATAAACCTTTAAAAATATCAGAAAAAAATTAAACACCTAAGAGAACTCCCTTTTCAAGGAAAAAATATTAATTATCTACATGTGATTATCACTTTCTATTTCTAATAAAATCCTTCAATTATGTAAATCAACACAATATGTGATAATAAACATAATAATTCTTTACTCTTGTGATAATAATTTAGAGGGAAAAAATATCTAAAACATAATTAAATATCGTAAAATAAATTTGAAACTCTTCATAACCTTCAATTTTAGTTAACAAATTAATTATATTTATTAATTTGGTGCATACCGTCTTCCCAAAATATAAATCAAAGCATGATCCTCCATCATGTTAAAATTGGAAGAAAGATGAAGGATCCCCTACCTGGTATTTCCTTTCCACTATAAATCTATATTCCTAGAAGGATAGAGGAGAGAAGAAGTTGATAACAAATTAAAAAATGTTGGAGAATCCTCAGATAAATTTTCTGCAGGCTTATAAATCTTAGAAGGTAAGGTTTAGACCACCCAAACTCGAGAGAAATGAAGTGAGAATCAAATGAGAAAATGTTTTATTTTTAACATACGTAGATACCCTCCTCGGATACTCCATCAAATTTTCATTTTAATTACCCACATAATTCATATTAAAATAAAATATTATTTTTTATCCATTTGAAACCATTGAAAATTTTAATATAATTTAAAATAGTGAAATGAAATAAAAACCAATATTTCTGGATTTTAAATAGTTGAAAATTCTTCTTTAGGAGGTTCTAGGAAGAAAACTGGAGTCTTTAACCAATTTATGTTATACATACGTTGAAGGCATGTACTTTTTAAGGGTAAGAGAGTTTTACACTAACACAGTCCCTCACATAATACAAAGAAAAATGGGGTTACCCTAACATTAAAAAGGGTTACCTTTACACAGTCTTTGTAAAACTCGGATGACCATTATGTAGATTTGGGGGGAGCCTTATGCGAGTTTAACAAATTTGTAAGAACCCTTATGCAACTATGTTCAACCCTTACATAAGTAACCAACTACCATTACATGATACTTATAAAGTCTTTTTTAGCCTTAAGTAGTGGTGATCTACCCTTACAAAACCTTTAGAGTTTTGTGGCTACCCTTGAATAACTAGTAATTGACCCTAATGTGAATAATGACCAAGACACTCACCTTTATATAGGTAAGAAGCCACATTTATGAAAACTAAGGGAGTTAGGATGAACATCACATAGTGGGGAAACTACCATTATATAAACTCCTTTACCCTCACATGAGGTTCATCATAATATTATGTAGGGTTGAACTACCTTTACATAGGTTGGGAGATATGTTTATTTAGGGTATGATATTTTGAAGTTACCTTTATGAATATAGTTTAGATTTTTCTATACCCTTATGAAAGACATTACAAGCCACCATTACCCTCATGCAACCCCAATTTCATCCATAAGGGTATATATTTCATCTAAAATATTAACTATTGAATTAAAATAACTTATAAATAATTAATAAAAGGGTTTATTATCACTTCAAAAATCTAAAAAACACTTCTAAAACATTATAATCACTTTGAAAATTTCCAAATCAAATTGCAAATAAACTTTTAAAATTTTAAATTATATTAATATTTTGTAAAACTCTTTTAGAACCACTTAATAATCTATTAAAAAATTTAATAACAACTTCTAATATTTAAAAAATTGTTTTCAAGCCACCAGATACCCCATAATAGAAAAGGAAGGATAGAGAATATTTTGAAACTTTACATGTTATGATTGGGATGATTCCATACATAAATAATTTAGTGGTGAGATAAATTCCCTAGAAAAGTCATTTCTTAGTGAAATATGGATATCAGATCACTAAATGGATATGATATATGGGGTTATAATTTTTATTGGGATCCTATTTAATAAATCCCTTTTTTAAATGTTTAAAAATACATGATACTCATTTGATAAAATCTTCTATTGTCGATAAAATAATCCTCATCATCAGTATAAAATATTCAATTAATCCATGAAACAGATAAACATAATGTAAGTAACTATTATGAATGGTAACTTAAGAAAATTTATTAAGTAAAATTGTTAGTTTAAGAAAAGTTATTAAAAAAAACATGCCAGAACAGTTCATTCCTTGGTTACCAAGTGTTGAAATTGTAAAAAAGTGGATCAATATGCTTATAGAAGCATATACTGATTCATTTAAGGTTTTAAAGTAATTAGATTCCAAATGTAAAAATGAATCTTATTCTATAAATATATACTTAATATTATAGGGTATGGAAAATAATATTCAATAAGATTGAATATGTAGAGATTAAAGGTCTCCATAAAACTTTATTAGTTATCTAAATCAATTATATTATTCTAAAATGACATATGATAACATCTATATATTTTAAAAAGTGTTGTAAATATATTGAAGTTAAAAATGAGAAATTAATTGATGTTTAGATATTGAAGGTTGTTTTCAAGTAATGAAGCAAAGGAGTTGCTGCATTGATAACATGTACACTTGAAGCTTGGATAAACTCATCATGATATTTATATTATATCTCATTTAGTTGTTGAGAAAAGAAAGTAAACAAGAGTGGGTTATATGAAATGAGATTGATATTTTTAATATGCATGGTGCACAATTTTTCTAATTATAAAACATTCTTTAATAGGAGATTAAGATGGTTTTTTTGTTAGAGAATTTATATTATTTTCATTTATGGAAATATTTTGTCAAAGTGAATGAATTCAAGAAAAATTTACCTAAAATTAAGAATGTTTTGAGAATGGGTGAACTGGGTATATGATTTATGGTGCATGTAAAATAAAAGTGAGTAAAATTTCAAAACTAAAAGAATAAAATATTTTTGAAAAGTTCAACAATGTTTCTTCAAGAAGCCAATAAAGGTAATTGAAACCCAAGGTTTTTAGGAAAAGTTATAATTCAATATGATTGTATTATAAATATACACCTAAAGGAGTTTTGACACTCCATTGAATTTATATCCTAGGTATGGATGTTGTAGAAATTAATTCTTAGTTTTTCAAAGGTATGTGATAAAAAATTTATATTTTATAAAGTTTTGGAAATATAAATTAGTTTAAAATAAAAGGAATAATTATTTTGTCTTGTAGTTTACATTGATGAATTAAATAATTTTTTGTTGGTGCCAAAATGTTGGAAGAAAAGAAAGAAGAGAATGAGGCCCCACGACCGGCTTCGCGAAGCTACATCGCGGAGTCCCCCCATGAAATGTGGCAGCCGCGAAGCAATGGAGGCGGTAACCTCCATGAAATGCCCGACATTCGCAAGACCTTTGTGAAGAAAAGGAGGTAGTAACCTCCATGAATAGACCAGAAATTTGCGAGACCACCCCAAGAAAAGGAGGCGGTAACCTCCACCAAACGCCTGACGTTTGTGAGCCCACTGTGAAGCAAAGGAGGCGGTAATCTCTGCGAACAACCCATACGTTCACGAGCCTGCTGCGAATCAAAGGAGGTGGTAACCTCCGTGAAATTCCCGACGTTCACGAGCTTGCCGAAAAGCAAAGGAGGCGGTAACCTCCATGAACACCCTTGACGTTCATGAGCCCTCCACGAAGCAAAGGAGGCAGTACCCTCTGCGAACTCCATTGCAATTTGCGAGCCACCGCGAAGCAACCCAATCCCTCTTCGCAACACGTGAGCTCTGCTTCACGGCGCCTCTTTCCTATAAATACCAAGCTCCCCCTGAGCCCTCGGGATGGACAATCCGACCTTTACCCTTCCCAGCTCCCAAATCATAGAGCACCCTTTTCCCCGCGAATCATGAGCTACGCGAGGTATTTTTGCTTCGCGATGCGCCTCTACATTGTCTCGTTTTGATCCCCTATTTCTAGAGGGATGCCTTTGACGAAGCCCATGGGCCTTCGCGAAAGAAGGGGATCCCCTAGGGGACCCGGGTCATCACGAAGCATTTATGCTTTGCGAAGCACCCCTCATGTACACGTGATCCATATTCCATGGCAGGATCACTGTACTTCTCGAAGAACCTTGCTTTACGAAACTCTGCTTCGTGAAGTGCCTATGCTCCGCGAGGCTGTGCTCCGCGAATGCCTTTCCACTTCGCAAAGCACCTCTCACTTGCACCTCCACCCCATGCTAAGTCTAAGGCACCCCACTTTGTGAAACATGCCCCTTCTCATGTTCCCTTCGCCATGCAGAGTAACCGAGCTCCACAAGGCCCCTGCCTATGGACCCCTCTGCATGGAAAATACTTTTCCTATGTGACCCTCCAGTTTTTCATGATGCGATGTCAATGTCCCATGGACGATACCGCCCATGGAGTTGCTTCGCCTAATGATTCTTTGCATAGGCACGCTAATGACTATTGCATCTTCGCATAGCCATGCTAATGTGGACCCCTCGATGGTTCGCTCTGCGACCCCCCTTCTGCACGACATTGCCGGTACCTTCCCTCCCACAAGGAGAAGAGGATACTAGTTATGTTAGTCCTAGGGGTGCGGAGTAAACCCACCTCGTATGAGCTGCAGGATGTTAAACTACCCAGCACCCCCGCCCTCAAGACACGACGTTAAATTATGACATTGCCATGTGCCTCTCATGTGGGGTGCCCTCACCTTGGACATTCTGTATGCCCCCCTCCCCCTGGTCTCGTTAGAGGATGATAACCTCTTTCTGGGAGTGGCGTTTGTCTGTGGGGGGAAGGGCGACCATCCTGATGTAACCCCCTAGCCTTTCTTGCGGGAGGTAGCACCCATGCAACTCCGTACTTCCCCAGTTCGAAGGAAAAAGAGGGGAAATGGACGTAGGGGTACCCTTTCCATCTCCCGCTGCACTTTGTCTCCATTAGGACTCCATCCTGGAGTAAGTCCCAATCACCACTTCTCGGGATGCTTCATGCGTAAGCCCCACTCCGCTTCCCACAGACGCACCCTTCGCGACGTGATTGTCAGGTTCCTGTAACATCTTGTTTCTCACACTGAGTATGAATCCCGTGAGTTTAGAGTAAGCACCGACCCTGAAAACCATCCATCCCGAACTATGGGGACTTTGATCCATGCTAAGGTATGGTACGTAGGAAGCCTCCATGAGGTTCAATCCCCACCACCATGGGCCATCTCAGAGTGTAAGCCCCATCCATACCAAACTACGAGGACTTTGATACATGCTAAGGAATGGTATGTAGGAAGCCTCCATGATGTTTAAGCCCCACCACCATGGGAAATCTCAGAGCGTAAGCCCCATCCATCCCAAACTATGGGGACTTTGATCCGTGCTAAGGCATGGTACGTAGAAAGCCTCCACGTGGTTCAATCCCCACCACCATGGGCTGTCTCAGAGCGTAACCCCCATAAATCCCGAACTATAGGGACTTTGATCCGTGCTAAGGCATGGTACGTAGGAAGCCTCCATGAGGTTCAAGCCCCCCCACCATGGGCCATCTCAGAGCGTAAGCCCCATCCATCCCAAACTACGAGGAATTCGATCCATGCTAAGGCATGGTACATAAAAAGCCTCCATGAGGTTCAAGCCCCACCACCATGGTCCGTCTCATAGCGTAAGCCCCATCCATCTCAAACTACGGGGACTTTGATCCATGCTAAGGAATGGTATGTCGAAATCCTCCATGAGGTTCAAGCCCCACCAGCATGGGCCATCTCAGAGCCTAAGCCCCATCCATTCCAAACTACGCAGACTTTGATCCGTGATAAGGCATGGTATGTAGGAAGCCTCCATGAGGTTCAAGCCCCTCCACCATGGTCCATCTCAGAGCGTAAGCCCCATCCATCCCAAACAATGGGAAATTTGATCTGTTCTAATCCATGGTACATAAGAAGCCTCCACATGGTTCAATCCCCACCACCATGGGCCATCTCAGAGCGTAAGACCCATCTATTCCAAACTACATGGCCTTTGATCCATGTCAAGGCATGGTGCATAGGAAGCCTCATGGGGTTCAAGCCCAACACCCATCGGACCCCCGGTCCATCTTCACTTCTGTTCACTAAAGGCACCATCCCGAAATACGAGGACATTGATCCATGTCATGGCATGGTATGTAGGAAGCCTCATGAGGTTCAAGACCATCACTTGGTTTTTCCGACCCCCTTCACGTTGGTTCACCCCCGCCCCGCATGATGTTAAACTGTATCCATATGAACTATGTGGTCTTTGATCCATGTCAAGGTATGGTACGTAAGAAGCCTCCTTGAGGTTCAATCCCATCATCCACTTGTACCAAGGTCCACCTTCAAGTCGGTTTGACATCCCCTTTTCAATCCTAACTATGGGGACATTGATCCATGTCAAGGCATGGTACGTAGGATTCCTCTATGAGGTTCAATCCCACTAGCCATTTGTCCTAACTGCCTTCGTGTTGGTGTGATAGGCCCCTATCTCGAACTACGTGGACTTTGATCCATGTCAAGGCATGGTACGTAGGAAGCCTTTCTGAGGTTCAAGATAATCACCCATCGGACCAAGGTCCTCATTCATGTCGGTTCACCAGAATCCATACCCAAACTACGAGGGCTTTGATCCATGTTAAGGCATGGTACGTAGGAAGTTTCTTCAGGGCTCAAGACCAAAACCATTGTCCATCCTGATTATTACCTGAGCCACCACATCCCGGTGAGATCATGCCACCTCATTCCCCTTAACAGTACTCGAGAAGCCGCCCATGTGCTAGCCCCCATATCGGTGATCCCTCAAGGGGGGGGGGGGGGTTCTTCAATCTAATCCACTCTATCTAGTGTTTTGATCAGTCTGATCCATCTCCACTGGATGTTAAGATTGCGACATACCCTTTGTTGAACATGGAAAGCTGAGGAAAACCTTAGATACATGCCTAAGGCATATGATCCCCCACGCTCGATGTGGGATGCCTCAGGCTTTCGCACCCTCGAGAATCCCTATAATAAGGGAAAAATATAGACACACTAATTCCCCAGCATCCAGACACTCCTGTGATGCCACAACGTGACTACTCCCCCAACCGAATGTTGTTTCCCTGATCGGACCCCTTGGAATGTTCTAAAAGAAGCAACACAATTAATTGGTTTCCATGAATATATGACGTCAGGAAGAGTTTCATGAACCACGTATTAAATCTATAAGGGAGACCCGGACTAGGTGATGAGTTCCGAGGAGGAATCCATGGAAGGAAGAACCGACATCCAATCATCCAGTTTCGATCAAGGAGCAGACGCCCCTGAACAAGGAGCAAATTCCGCCAGCCTTTGGAAAGCGGGAATGTGGGGTAACAAAAGTCGTGCCTGTTGTGACTAAGCAGACGGACATGCGTGCCCCGACCAAAGCATCGAAAACATTCTTATATTTTGATTTAAAGGATAATATTAAGGTTAGATGGAAATAATATGTGTATCTTTATATCAATTTTCTTATATGATAAGAGAATATAATTTCCAACAAATATTTTTTTTGAACAATTATCAGATGTTTAATTTTATGCACATGGTTTATCATACATCAATTTTTATAACTTGTTTTTAGAAGAATATATGGATAAAAGTGTTTTATCCATGATAAAATATTTATGAAAATATATATTAAAATATATGGGGATTTGTTCACACCACTTATGAGTGGTATATTGCAATAAATCCTTATTTTCAAATATAAATTATTCAATCATATAGAATACCATATATGATATAAAAATTAATAGTTTATTTGTTAAATATTCTTACCAAAAAAATAAATCTTATTTACTAGCAAAATAAGGTTTTTTTATTATATAAAGATATTATGAAAATAATATAGTATTTAAAAGGTTAATGGGAGTATGTTTTTAGTTATATAAGTTAAAAATTGATAGATAAAAGATAACATGAATTGAAATTTTAAGTCTTTTTACACTAAATATCCTAAAATGTTTAGGATATGTGATGGTAAATAGAAATATAGTGTTACATTGAGTAACCTTTTAGAAAGTGGATATCACTATTTCTTAAAGAATTATACCAGTATAAGATTAATGTTTTTCACTTAATATAATAAAAGGGTTTAGGATATGTGATAATAAAGAATATTGTAAAGAGTTATGTTTATTTATCATGAAAAATTAAAGAAAATTTTTATTGAAGGATTATACTAGTAAAAATGAAAAGTTAATTACATTTTATATCCTAAAAGGGTTTGGGGTATAGAGACAAATAAAATTCTCTATATTTACATTAGTTTTCATAACAATGTGTTATCACTTTATCCTAAAAGTGTTTAGGATGTGGTGGTAAAGAGGACCACAATAGTTATATTTAATTATAATATTAAAGTGATTGTAAATTTATCCTAAAATATTTTAGTAATATAGGTAAATAATTATGTAAGTGGTTACATTATTTCAAGGAAAATTTTTGATGGACTCATTGAAATTTCTGACTAAAGAGTTTAGTTAGAGAGTTTTATCAGATAGTCACATTGAGATCTGATGTGGATTACATATAATGCAATGAGTTAACAAAACTTATAAAATTTTGTAAACATAAGGATGATATGTAAGTTATATATATATAATATGATATGTTAAATTAAGGATTATGTCAGTTTTGTAAAATATTCTTAAATAGTTTAATAATATTAAAATTTCCCACATTTAAAGTAATATACATTTTATAATTATTTCACATTGGATACATAAATTCTTGTATAGATATGAATTTCATGAAATGAAATGATAAGTGACCTCTAAAAGTATGACTTAGAGTTTATCCCTAACCAATGTTTTACATGTAGTATTATAAGTTATTATGAAATGTTAAGGTTAGCATGAGTAGGATTAATGTATAGATTATAAAACAAATAATATGATTTTTTTTGTGTGATTTATGAACTAATAAGTATAAAATGTATACTATGGGTGCATATATCATATTTTAGTCCCCACTAACTATGGTTTGGGAGATAAATATCATGATAAGCTTCATACTTTGATACCCTACTTACTCAAGTCAATATATGAACTTATCTAATTAGCAGGTTGTTGGATTTGTTTCTGATCATTTCGTCAGTTGGAGATTAACCAAGATGAGTTTTTTCCTCTCATAAGATGATTATTAAATCTAGAAACTTGATTGAAATATATTGTGGTAGTGTGAGATCACTCTTAGATTTGTGTATCTATTTGGGATAAGGGATGTGTGATGTTCTTATCGAAAATAATGAATGACATGTGATGTATTCATCGATCAAATTGTTCTACAATCCAAGAATCAAGAACATATGTGTTGGATATTTTGGATATACATGATATGATTATAAGTTTACTTGATGAATTGGAAACTGGTAAAATATGAGAATACACATTTTTATATCATGTAGACTGGTGGAAATAGGTACAGAGATACATGTGGTTGATGGAAATCACACTAGATTCCTTTATTTCTTGAGTTCTATTGATGCTTTACTAGAGTTAACTTCTTACAAACATATATAGATCCAGTGATTTGTATTTATTTTTAATGTTGTAATTTCTTATGGGGTTACCCTTTGTGGTTGGATAAATGAAGATTGAGTTTGACTCAGAAAGATACTCTAAAATTGTTTTGGATTGGTATTCACAAGGTATTTCATTTAATGTGACATAAAAGTGAAATTAATGATAAATTTTGAAAATGATTTTTGGAAGATATCCAAAAAGAGTTTTTCATATTGTTTCCTAAGTTATTATATATGATATTATATAAAGTGAAATGAAACAAAGTATTTTATACTTTAGTGCAAGTGATAGATTGAAGGAGATATTCCCTAAATACTTATATATTTATATATGATATATATATTTCTTATAAATCATGATTTTTATGCATTGGGTATATTATTATGCAATATTTGATTGCAAAAAATGATAAATTTTTCTTATGCATTACTCCAACATATATCATCATTTAAAGTCCCATTTTATAAGATAAAACACTGAGGAGATATAACATTCCTATGATGAATGTACATATTGGACAAAGAATTCAATAAAGTGTTATGAACACATGAGTAAATGATATAGAATGAGGTATTTTCTTGTAAATTTATATAATAATTCCATATAATGAAACTGGTGTGGATATTCATCCAATGTCTCCTTTATCCCAATGATCTCTCCACCTTCATCATTTCAATTATAGGTACTATCATAACATGGAAAAAATATGTATCCCAGTCAAATGATGATCGATTCAGATTATGACATGTATACTGATGTAGGTGGGATGCTTATGTTTCCCACATAGTTATATTTATCAAACATATATGAGGATGAAGATGATGTAGTGTATTCTTTATTGTATGTATCACCATCTTATAATATTTCCTTATTTCACCTATTACTCAGGTTTCATATTTATTTCATGTAGATCCTATAAATTGGATTTTAAATTGCATCTATATATTATAATAACTTTTGTAGGATCTATTAAATCAATTCACAGAATACCTAGGGAAATTTGGATTAGAGTTGTAATAACTATTATTTTTCCATGTTTCGACTCTAAATATTACATGGATTATTTTTAGATCTATGTGTTGAGACGACAATAGATTATGAGGCCCGATGTTCCTAGAATTAAATTTTAAAATATGTAAATGTAATAAAATAACATTCTTTTATTTTTCCTAAATAAGTATAATAACTCTAAAACATGGCCCATATTAGAAATATGAGGGCACTGTTGAGATTAGAATGGAAGTTTTACCCTAGGTGTGACATAACCTTAAGAAATGTTGGTAATTTGGGTTGAGCATGGTCATGGGTAGATGTTTGAATATACCACTCAATTAAATTAATTAATTTATTTTAAATATCCATGACTTTATTTATGGGTTATATGTATGCTCTTATGGAAAATTTTAAGTCATAGCTACATAACCCGACAATTCGATAGGAGGTGTTAGAGAGTGTTGGAGGAGATTACATGGGAGAATGATGACCAATTTATGGATTTTCAATTGGTGCACAAATGAATGTATGTATATTATAAATGAAAGTGATACGTGACCATTCTTTGTTATTAACTAGTTAAAAATCTAGGTAAGAAGTTTGATTTGTGAAATTTCCTCCAATTCTTTTATCCCAGTCAAATATAGAACAATCCCATAAATAAGAATTGATTCGTGCATTGAAGGTAGATGTAATTAATGGATTTATTTTTTTCATTGTTTATTCTCTCTTTGTTTGTATAAATAAATGAAAAATGGATTTTGGGTAGAATTTAGAAAGGCTGAGTTTCATTCATTACATCATGTGTATTATAGTTTTCACCCCCTATTATTCGTACATTCATCATAGGCATTTTCTTTTTGACCGTGGATCAATGTTTTCTCAGTATTTGATTATTTCCTGACTATTATTCAGCTCAAAGGATCTATACCATGAGTGCAGTTTTTGATTGAGGGTGTGATCGAAGTGTGATGATAGAGGATCATTGCAGGTAGATCATAATGGATTTGTTTTATCTTTTCATTGTAGACTTGTCGGTGTGACTACAGAAAGAGCCTGTGGGTGTTTTCTGACTGAATTCAAATACTATAATCCCGTTATTTGATAATGGGAGTGTTGTTCAGCCTTAGATCTACCTTATCTATCAAGGATGTTGGATGAGGAAATGCAGTGGATAGTAAGAAGGAGAAAATAATAGATCTTGAAAATACTGGATTGCACGATGCATAATAATGTGTTACATGCTGTGTGGGACCTCGTAGTTGTAGTGTTACATTTTCCATAGAGAGTTAAATATCACATGATGCGTGACCTTATCACATTTCATGTGAAATGTTATTCATTCCTCAGTGTGTAACATTGAGGTTACATAGTCACGAGTATACCAAAGTACACAAACACAACTAGATTACACAGACATAGTCTGGAGTGCATGGGCACGACCAAACGACATGAGTAGAGTACTAGTAAATATCTATATATTGTGTAATATTATTAAATTACATGATTATGGATATTTACATTCCTTATGAGGTAGAAACACATGGGGTAGACAAGGGGTTGGTTGGACACACTATGTATCCCTAGTACACACCATGTACCCCACTTTTAGGGTGCTTGTAGCCCTTTGTTTCTTTAGTTTGGACCAGTATCGGTTGAGTTTTTTCCCTTAGTCCATTACCTCAAGGGTACTACAAAAAATTAAATCCACATACAAGGATTAATATTCCCTATGGAGGATGATTCTTTGATATAGTTTATGGTGTCCCTCTGTGAGACTAGAGTGTGATCCTCTATCATTTTTGTACCCTAGGTAGGGTTTATTGAATTATAATGGCATCCTTGAGCATGGTGTTATTCCTAAATATAGCTGAATGTATCATTAGGGTTCATGGTATAATTGGAATATGATCCCATAAGTAGTAGGTTATTCTCGATTAGGTTCCTGGTGGCCCTCAATGGCCTTAGATGTGATCCCCTATCTAAGTATCAGGGTCTTCTGAGACTAGTGAGCTTTCTTGGGTGGGTCCTAATGATCATGAACTCTTGTATGAGTGTCTTTGACATTAACATGACTCATGGAGTGAACTATCCTAGAGTGATTATTACTTCAAGTAGAATCTTTTGGCTGGAAATTAGTTGTGATTTCATGGTGGCACAATGCCCTTCTTGAGTATATCTAGGTTTATATTATTATTCATTTATTTTCATATAATTTTTATGAGATAAATATTATTTATGTCTCATGTATAGTGTCTTTGGGGTACCCTACAGGGTATTGTTATACTCACCCCTATATTGACTCTTCCCACACGTTTCAAGTTTTATGTAGACGAAGGCCCATTTTATAGTGTCTTAGGAGGATAGGGAGCAGGTATAACATATCATGAGCGTGAATGACTGAGGTTTTTTTGAGGAGGTTGTATTTGATCATTTTTCTCACCGTTAGAGTGGGGTGGACTCTCTACAGTTTTTAGGCTTGTATTTGGTCCTCTTTATCACTTTCTATACTTTACTGTCATAATCTGATTGTGGGATTATAGATTCATGCATTCATTAGTATCAATTGTTTTACATTTGATCATCATGTGTATTGGATATGTGTGTGCATATAGGTAAATTAGGATAATACCTCCCATCCCTGTGATAATCCTACTCGACACTGGTCTCCAGCCAATGACTAATTGGATGCGTGCTTAGGGTAGTCATGGTTCAGCCACATTTGGTCAGGTCTTGATAGAGTGGTATAAAAATTATTCGGTCTTATTTTAGGATTGGAGTATGTGATATTGGTTTGGGGAAATAATGTTATGTGTTTTGAGTTCAGATTTCAGGTGATGGAATCTAATGTTGGTGTGGTGGACAATGTATCCATACACCAGGACACTAATCATCTACCTTTCAACTCTATGCATATAAACATTGGTTGTAGGGGAAACATTGGTACATGCATCATATAGGAATGAGTTGTGGTTTCCATGTACTTCTTATGTCTGGTCTTAGGATATACTCTTACATATGGTGCACCTTATTTATTTTAGAATGCCTCCACAAAGACAACTAGCCAGGAATCTACTGCATGATCATGGGGATGAACTATCGAGTGATAAGGCTTCAGTATAGGGGACTATATTAGAGATAGCACTTCTGGGTGGTTTACCAGCAATACCAACACCTTTTGAGTAGTAGTTAGTGCTGGCAGTGCTTGTTGAGGATTCACAAAGTCTTAGTGCACTACACGAGTTCCAGAGGTAAGGCCTCCCAGGTTTTAGATTGAGCTAGAATCCTAGGTAGCAATGTAATTGATAAAGGTAGTCACTCGAGTTTTTTTCCTTGCGAAGACACATATAGATCATATGAAGGTCCTCACAGCGAGTCTTATTCAGAGATCTACTAGATGATGGTGGATTTTAGTGACTCATTCACAAGAAGAGACATATATCTCAAGGTCAGACTTCAGCCATCTATTCAAGAATGAGTTTTACCCGTCCACATTATGATCAGTTCACATATAAAATATTTTTCATCTACAATAGGGAAGTTTGACTATGGTGGGGGTATTTATTGAGGATTAATGATCTATCAAGACACTCCATAGATATGGTTCATAATTATATATTTAGATATTAGACATTTGAGTAGGGATTATGCTTGGATATCAGTGTCTTTGTGATATATATATCTATAGTACCACCTTTGATGGGGGTGCATGAGCGGGCCTCTGTGGTAGAGATATTCTTGGAAAAGAAGGTATTGATAGTGGGTAATGGTAGTGGGCACCTAAGAGATGAGAACTCAGAAGCCGGTAGCTGATGATATTCACAAGGATATAGGTGCACTAGATTATTCAAGAGACAATCCTAGGACATAGGTTTAGTGGTGAAGGGATCTCAGGATGTCTTAAGTCAACTGATGGAGAGGTAGTGTTTCTCCTACGGTAGTTGAGGACATCATGCATATGATTTTCTAAACTATCATACAGATGATTAAGAGATGGTTGAGGGACTACCAAGGAAAAGATAGAGGTAGAAGGAGTGTGGTCTATAGGGTAGTGGACATGGTAGAGGGGTCGGCAGTGAAATAGAAGGCGGTGAATGGTTTGATCTATTATGACCATCATACACCAAGTGGTCACGTAGGCTTAGGGAGCCAGTGGCTAGGTATGAGGACAACTACAGGCTATGAAGGCCTATGGTACCAAGGTTCCAGGGATGATATGAGGTACAATATATGACTTTTCTAACTTAGGTGTAGTATTGATAATCATAGGTGTGATTCAATCCTTTCTTTCCACTTATCTGGTTTGAGGCTTATGGATTCCATTTGAGACATTGGATCTATCTTTACACTTGGAGACTCTAGAAGGAGGTGACTCAGTGATTTTACACTTCTACTGATAGTGTTATATGATTATTGCAGGTGATATTTTTGTATGGGATATCTTTATAATAGTGATGATTCTATATAAAATCATCTTAGGTATGGAATGTATATCAATAGTTAATGCCTATATTGACTATATTAGGTGGAGTTTATATTATTCCTATAGTAATGGAATGAGTTTTTTCATTTATGGGTGAAAAGGAAACCATAATAGAGCATGATGAGATCAGGCATATGAGAGTGCAGCCGATTACTCACCAATTGGATGTCATGAATCTTGGAGCAGTGAATGCTATGAGATAAAAATTCCCTACGATAGCGGCTAAGTATAAGGACATATTTCCTTAGGATGTTCTAGTCTTACCTCCCCACTGATATCTTGACTTCTTAATTGAATTACACCCTAACGTTGACATAATATCTATACTATCATATCAAATGGTTCCCATAGAGCTTCATGAGATGATGGTGATGTTAGAGGATTTATAGAATAAGGTATTTTTGATACCTAGTTTCCCATAGGGATTTTTGAGGTTATGTGTGGATTACCAGCACTTGAACTAGGTGACCATGAAGAATAAGTATCAACTACCAAGGATTGATGTCCTCTTTGATTAGTTGAGAGGGGCATGATGGTTCTTGAAGATTGACCTCAGATCAGTCTATTACTAGCTGAAAGTATGAGATGACAATATACTAAAGAAGACATTAAAATGTCGCTATAGTCACTATGTGTACTTTGTGATTCCATTATATGTGATGAATGACCCTGAACTATTCATGGGACTCATAAACCAGATCTTTCAACCTTTCTTAGAATAGTTTTTGGTGGTCTTCATTAATGACATCCTAGTGTAATTGTCATCTGGGGAGGAGCATACGACACTTTTGAGGATGATCTTGGACATACTCTGAGAGAAAAAAATTAATGGGATGCTCTCAAAGATTAAAATTTGGATTCAAGATATCCACTTTCTGGGAAACATCATCCTGGAGGAAGTTTTGGTAGTAGACCTAGTGAAGGTTGAGTCAGTGATAGCTTGGGATCCACCCATGAGTGTTTCCATGGTACATAGTTTATTTTGGGGTTTAGGGTACTATTAGAGGGTTTTAACCAATTTATCTCGATTAGAATAACCTTTGAAATATTTTACCTAAAAGGGATTGAATTTCATGTGGATGTAAAGGTGATAACAGTGATTTTTGGATTTCTGGCTGGGGTTGATAAGTGCTCCCATCTTGAGATTTCCAGATGAAGGTGTTGAGTACATAGTGTTATTTGATGTATCAGGGACCAAGCTTGGTTGTGTTATGATATAGAGAAAAGTGGTTTTTGACTATGGTTCATGTTAGTTGAGACCAGATGATCAGAACTATGTGACCCACAATCTTGAGATAATAGTGGTAGTATTTTCACTAATGAAGTGGTGACAATAACTAATGGGTGAGCAGGGTATTTTCAAATTTTACCACAAGATTACCAATTATATCCCCTCTCAAAAATGTATATACTTGAGATAGAGGTGATGGATAGAGTTCCTCTAGGACTATGACTTTGAGATTTTAGAAAATCCTAGGAAGGGGAATGGGGTAGTAGATGCTTTCAGTAGGACATATTGTCTTAATTGATGGCTGACAAGTCAGGGCATTTAGCCTCATTATAGTTATCCTTATTATAAAAGGATGGTACTCCTAATGAATATTCTAAATCTGGGGAGCACACTATCTATTTCAGAGGATGGATGATGGTACCATTGATGTTGTGGAAGGAGGTGATGTAGGGGTTTCATATATCCCCTTTGGTGGTATATCTAGTTGTGATGACTATGTACCAAGATCTACAACATCAATTTTGGTTTCCAAGAATGAAGCATTGTGTTTTGGAATTTGTATCTCGATACCTCCCTTTCCAGCAATTGAAGGATGAGAAAAAGTTCTAGTTTGTTTTCCTCAACCCCTTGAGGTGCCATAATTTAAGTGGTATGGGATATAAATGGACATCATGATGGGGTTACCACATATTTCTAGGGGACATGATGTTGTCTAGGTGATCATAGACCGGATCACCAAGTCAACCCGCTTACAAACTATTTGAGATTAGAGTTAAATAGTGATCTTGGGATGCTTGTTTGTGTAGGAGATAGTTAGTGTCAAACGAGTTCCCTCGACAATAATTTAAGATCATGATGCCTGCTTCATGTTGAGATTATGGAGAGGATTGTAGAATTATTTTGGGAATCAATTGAATTTGAGCATGCAGTTTAACCCCTAGACTGATGACCAGATTGAGAAGACCATTCAGGTCTTGGAGGAAATGATTCGGGATTTCAGGTTGGTTTTTTGTCCTAGTGGGGAGGATCACCAAACCTTAGTGTGGTTTTTGTACACGAAAAACTATCATTTCACCACAAGTATGACACCATTCGAGGCCATGTATTTCCTACCTTGCAGTTCACCACTTTTTGGACTAACCTAAGTGATTAAAAACTCACGGGCCTAGAGTCTGTGTGAGATACAACCAAGAAAGTGCATGTCATCCAAGATAGGAGAGGATTTCATAGAGCCATCAGAAGTCTTATGCAGTCTGATGATGGAGACCTCTAGAGTTTGATGAGGGAGACCATTTGTTACTGAGGATCTCACCTTGAAGTGGATTACAAAGATTTTACTATGGTGGAATGATATCTCCAATATTCATTAGGACATTTTAGATACTGTGTAAAGTTGGTGATGTGGTGTACCACTTACCTCTACCACCGTAGTTGAACTTAGTACACGAACTCTTTCACGAGTTGAAGTTGATGAGGTGAGTACGTGACTGATAGCATTTTATCGACTCAGCCAAGAATGACATTGATGATGGAGCTACCTTTCCTGAGTACCCAATAGAGATCAAGGATCAACATGATATGATCCTTTGTGGGGAATCTATTCCATCGGTGTGTGTCCCGTACTAGGAAGAGAATATTCAAGAGAGAACCTGGGAGCAGGAGACCCAAACGTGAGCCCAATAATCTCATATTTGGAGTAGTTTTTTATCCTTTTGGGATGAAAATACCTATGATGGAGAGAATTTAATGAATTGATTTTTTTCTATGTTTTGAGTCATAATTTTATATGAATTATTTTTAGAGTTAGGAGCTATGACAATGAGAAATTCCAGGGCTCTGTGTTCCTGGAATTTTTTTGAAAGATATTTAATATATTAAAATCCCTGTAAAATAGTGTTCCTAAAAAGTGGAATAACTCTTGATCAGGGGCCTAGATCTGAAATATAAGAAAAAAATTGAGTTTAGAATGTGAATTTTACCCTAGGTGCAACATAACCTTGGAGTGATTTTGGCGTTTGGGTTTGGCGCTATCGTGGGAGAATGTTTAAATAGATTAATCAATTAAATTAATTTATTTAATTAAAATAACCATAACCTGATTTTTAGGTTCTAAATATTATATTATGGAAAATTACCAAGGTTAGTGACCTAAACCTACAAATCAAGAGGATACATTAGAGATCATTATATAATATTCATCACAGATCAATCCAAACTCATGGTAGGATGTTTGATTTGAGTCATTCCATCCCATTCTTTTATCCCAGTCGAATGTGGATCAATTCCATGAAAAAGATTTTGTTTTCACATAATTTATAGATTTAATTGATTTATTTTTTTATTACCTCTTCTATTTTCTAAATCTATGACAAAAGATCAAGTCTGAACAGAAACATTCGGAGGTTCATTCCTCACATCTTGTGGATTATGGTTTTATTCCCCCATTCTTCGCACGTTCATTATGGTCATTTTATTTTGGACTATGGTTCAAAGTTTTACCAACATTTTATCATTGTGTAAATATTATTTAGTGAAATAGATGAATACCATGGGCATGGTTCATGATCAAGGGTGATATCAAAGTGAAATGACAATGGAGGATGATTATTGCTGGATCAGAATGGATTTTTGGAATCCGTTCTTCCTGATTTTGATAGTGTGGCTATAAAAATTGTGTATGGGTATTTACAGAGTGGATTAGAATCCTAGAATCCTAATCTCCAATGATAGGAGTGTTAGATGAATCCATTTCTAATGTATTCGGTGAGGATGTAGGTGGTGCCGATGCGATGGAAAACACAGAGGATAAACCAATAGATATGAAAAATTCAAGATTACATGGTGTATAATCTAGTGTTACAAGTTCTGTGGGACCCCATGGTTATATTGATAGGGTTTCCATAGAGAGTTAAATATCACATGTCATGTGACCCTATCACATGCTGTGTGACATGTGCTTGGGTGTTCAGTGTGTAACTCAGGGGTTACATGGGCACGAGTGGGACGAAGTACAAATAAATGAATAGAGTAAATGAACATGGTCTGATGTACCTAAGGACGACCATACATCATGAGAAGAGTGATATATGATATATACATGATATTTACTACTCCTAAATTACATGTATATAGGTATTTAAATGTTGTGTGAGGCAGCACCACAAAGGGAGACCAGGGGTTGGCCGGACACACAATATACCCCTAGTACATGTCGCGTACACCCCTATAAGGTGTTTGTATCAATTAAATTATTTAGAATTAAATACTATCAGTTGATTGTAGTTTATTAGTCCATTATATCAAGGGTATTGTGTGAAATTACATCGACATCTCATGATCATGATCCCTTTTAGAGGATGAGTCTCAAATAGAGTTCGTGGTATCCTTCCATGACACTAGAGTATGATCCTCTATCATTTTTATACCCTAGGTGGAGGTTTTCCAAATCAGGATAACCTCCTTGATTAGGGAGTTGATTCTATATCTAACATGACATATTGGTAAGGTTTATAGTATCATTGGCATACGATCCCCTATGTAGCGGGTTGATCCATATTGGGTTCCTTGTGTCCCCCAGCGGTCCTGGGTGAAGTCCCCTATATTAGTATTAGGGTATTCTAAGACTAGTGAGATTTATTGGGATGTACCTAATGATCATGAACTCTTAGATTAGTGTCTCCAGAATTATCCTGGATCTTGGAGTGTATTCTCCTTCAACGATCATTTTTTGAGTAGAATCTTATGCATGGTAGTTGGTTGTGACCAACTAGGGGTGCATTGTCCTTCCTAAGTATATCTAGGGTTTTCTTCTTATTCATTGATTTATTTATCATTTTTATGAGATGAATATTCACGATGATTCATTTTTAGTGTTTTTAGGGTGTCCTACTAGGTATTTTAATACTCACCACTAAAGAGGCTAAGTGATTTTGTGAAGTTGAAGTTGCTCTCAATAACATTATAATATGAAAAGTCAATGAGTTCTACATGTGATGATTTATTATTTGGTTTGTACTTTAGAATAAATTGTGTCATTGATTATTTGAGTTTGACACAAAGTTTTAACCATTTTAAGAAGATTCCATACAGAAATGATTTAGTTTCCATGGGGAGGTTTTGAAGATATTTATGATTTTATTTTGAGTTGGTTGGACATGTTCTACATGTAAATTGGATAAGATTTTGTATGGAGTGTATATTAAAATTTAACATCTAATGCCTATCAACCAACTGAGGGACCCACACTACTAATGATGTGGACATGTGCAACCTCGTATAGATAGTAGGTGGAATGACTGACATAGATTGGGGAAGGGGCACCTATGAGAGATACATAGAGGGTGGCAAGCCACCATGCGGGGCTGCATGACAATGGATGTGGTTCCCAACACAAGGTGGTGCCATACATTAATCGGAGTATATGGTTTCATATATCTGAGAGGATATTACCACATCCTGTATTATATAAGATCTATGTTTTAAAGAATTTTTCAATGTGGGATCTCTTTACTGTTTCTCTAAATGAACAAAAAATGATCGATCTATAGATTGATTTATCCTCACTATCTGATCGCCTTAGCAATTCTCCACAATCATTTGATATACTCTATCAATTTTTTCAAGACATTCAATCATCTCAACAATGTCGTCTTAAACCATGGCCCACACCCAAGACTTCTGTACACTGGGGTATCCATAACATCATCGAAAGTCAATAGAATTGATAAATTTGAGCTCCATTAAAGCATTATGATGTTTCCAATGAGATTGAAATCAAATTATACTATATTTTCATGTGAAAATAAATATCAAACTGAAGAAATGACACATGGATAAAATATGTTATATCAGTGACACTTTTTTTCTTTAATCGCAAAGGAGAGGTAGTGTGATTTGAAATGAGATGATGGACATGATCTAGGTCGGTGAAAGACTATCCATAAATACCACTTGAGGTGTTTAGTTTGGAGGCCGAGTTTGAGAAAACTTTATTCCCTGAATATATTTCAACAGCATGAATATCTATTTCATAGAAGAGAAGATTCACACTCATTCTGTTTGCGTGAAGAATATGTGATACCATGAGAAAACTACATGTGCATGCCACACTAGTTTTTTTTCATGATGAACTATGTTCTATGAAGAATCATAGAGAGCATGATACACATATTTTTCTCTCTGGATTGAGTGATGGACACTATGAATTAGTGTGTGATTTTCTTGTAAGAGGTGTTTGAGGAATAAAAAAACTATGTATACTAAAATAGAATATGGTGAATAAGGCATTGTGCACACCAAGAATATACCCACTTGGGTTTTCATGTATGAATGAATAAGGAATTCATTTGAGTTGTTTATCCCTCATTTAGAGATTTCACTTACACTGGTATGCACCTAAGAATCATATGAGTAGTATGATATTTTTGGTATGCACGAAGCATTATAAGAATATTTGAGGTATTTCATGCATTGATAAAAGTGTGTGTGCATAAAGGGAATATAATACGGACACTATTGTTTTTTTAATTTCAACAGGAATATTGTGAGTCAGGTCATGCATAAGAGATTATACAATCACTTGAATAATCATGAAGGTGGTATGAGTTCTTTATGAAAAGGAGAAAAGGTTGTCATTTTCATGTATATAAAAGAATACATTCATGAAAGTGTTTCAATGCATGTTCTTTATTTCATAATTTGTGAAGGCCATATATTGTTTTATACTTGCATGTTGTTTTAAGAAATGAACATGAAAATTAGATTTCATAGTGAGAAATAAAATTTGAGACTAAAGTCGGGAAAAAATTTCCATAAGTGATATAAAAGAAATTCATATCCAAGTTTTCAGTGTTATGTGAGGTTGGGTCATTACTTTAAGAAAGAACATTTTCCCGTACAATGTTTTATTGTGGAATCATACAATTTACAGGCGATAAGTTTTATTTGAGAAATATTATCACTAGTGAAAAGATTATTAATTATTATATGGGACAATTTGATCTAGAAAGCACATGGAGGAAGATTATAAGATCTTTCTATAAATAGATCATATATTGTATGACTCAAGACTATTATGTCTTCATTGGGACTCTAAATTAGTGGAAGTCTCTAGTGGGACTCTAGAGCAGGCTAATGGGATGATGGTAACACTAGGGAATTCATTATAAATATTCCCCTATGGGACCCAGAAGTCACTTGTGTAGGTGGGAACATGTGATCTCTAGTGATATTCTAGAATAGAACATTGTGGGAATCAATATTGAAGGGAATGATAATTTTCTTGTTATAACCATCTATATATAGTGAAGAATCTTTAACTGAGGGGTATAACCAGTTGCAACAAGTAAATAAGTCTTATCCTTGTAAAAATTCCATGTGGTGTGCTTTAATTTATATTATTCATTTCATATATGATCCATTCATCGTAACATGTGATATAGGTTTACAAGGGTTTAATAAAATAAAATAATTTGTAAAAACAAGTCACAACTGATTCAACCCACTCTTAGTGTGACTACATGATCCATTGGACACTTTAATTAGTATCTAAGTAAGGATTCCTTTGATTGGATCTACTTTTCTTGTCCAGTTATTTTTTTATTATAAGTATATGAATTATATATTTTCTACTCCTTATGTTAGAAATGTTGATGTTTCAGTTGAGACTTAGAAAAATAGGAAGAAAAGAGTGGAAAATAAGATGAATAAGAATTCAAAGATAAATGAAGATCAACTGTTAGGTGAAGGAACTCAGAGTGGTAATTATTTAATGAAATAAATTGATTATAATTTTTAGGAATAAAGTTCAAGATGTGATGATGATATGATCTATTCTAAAATTAGAGATCATTTGAAGAAAGTTCCCAAAGAAGTGTTCACATGTATGGCCAATGTTTCCAAGGAACATCAGGATGAAAAATTAATGTTAGAAATAGATGAAAATGCTATGGGAGAAGCATTGAATAAAATGGTTGGAATATCCAACACTCTTAAAAAACTTGTGAATGAAAAGGAAGAAACAATATCTCTTGTAAAAGAAATATATGTTGATGTTATTGAATAATTTTGGAGTAATGTTTGTGAGAAATATGTTTTTGGTATTGTCTTTACAGAATTTATCCAGGCACTTGAAAATATGAACTATATATTTATGAATCTCAAATATGATAAGCTAAATGATAAAGTGGAAATAATCATGGATATTCATTTTTATAATAATGGAAAATTAGATGCATGAATATGAGATTCATAAGATGAAGATTTAGTGGGAAGAATGCATGAAATCTGTTAAATATTAAAAGATTATTTATAACTTAAAATGTCTTTAACTACAAGTGAAACATTGAAATATGGATGTGACACAAGATGAGACTTCCTTATATACTAAGAAATTAAGTATTTCCAAGGATTCATTTTATAAGAGTCATATTTCTAAAAAGAATCAATCCAGTGGAAAGAAGAAATTAATATTATCTAAAAAACTACTGATTGATCATTGAAGAAGGTAACCCTTTGTCCTGATAAATCTATATGTAATAATGTTGTTTTATTGACTAGTCCAAATTCAGCCTTTAAACTAGGACAAACATGGGTGAAGAAAAATAATCATGAATCCAAAACATATTCAAATATAGATGTGAAGAAATGTTGACATTATTTTCCCCCAAATAAAATAAAGAAGATGAAATGTGATTCCCATAAATAGTAAAATGTCAAAGAAAGTCAGAATTTTTCACAGAAGAAGAAGTTAGGATTTGTTGTAATTTATTGATACTGTTGGATGTTTGGTCATTAGGAAATTTATTATTGGTATAATATGTAATTAAATGATTATTAATGAATACCTACATTTATGGGGATAAAATATGAAGGGAAATTTAAACCTCTACAATAGAATCATATCTCACAGAAAGAGAATCATTTAATCAAGAACAGATATGTTTTCTTTGAGAATTTATGTGGTTATTGTAATATAATTGGTCGTTGTTATGATGAGTACTAGTATGTAACAATGATACCAAAATATCCTTTTGATGAAAATTTAATTCCATAAAAAAAGTAAAGTAGGTTATAAATGAATATGACAATTCATCCTTGGGATCTGAATAAAAGAAGATTATTATTAAACAAAAATCTCCCATGAATGTTGTAAAAAATGATGCGAAGATCATACCACAAAAGAAAAATATGTTTCTATAGTGGTAAGAAAGGTCACGTCATGGATCATTATGAATTTTCCATGAAAATTCATACTAATGAAAAAAAGGTAGAATCAAAGAGAGAATCAATCCATAATAGAAACAATCAGTTTGATTTGGTGAGTGACATATCTAATGAAGAATCTAAAAGGTTCTCTAAAATAAAAAACTTGTTTAATTTTGAAGTTGTGTGTGAAAGGTGCAATATATCTGGACATTTAGTTAAAAATTGTTTTACATGGATATCTAGTCAAGAATAATTATTGAAGAATAATGGGAAAGTATTTATGACTACTAGTATTGAGAAAAAAAAGTCTATACCCAAAGTGAAGACTGAGAATGTTTCAAAATATTGTTTGATCATATATCCAGAACTGTTGGAAGATGAAAGAGAACTATAAAAAGAAATGAAAAATGAAACTTCTTTGTTTAAAATTGTGAAAAATTCTTTTTCATCTATGAATATTATTGGATTGAGATGCAACTCTCAGTCGTGTTGCTCTAACTAAGGATCATTTAAGAACCACCTTATTCCCATATGTATATATATATATTGGGTTTCTTTTCTATAAAGGGAATTAAAGGTGAAGAATTTATTTAAGGGAGACCTATACTTGATAAAATCTATGAATATCTTATAGCTAAGAAGTTATCCTTAATTTAAGTTTAGTGGAATTATGTTCTCTCCTTATAACATATAATTTTTTAATCTAAATATTCTTGGAGTTTATTTTTGAAGAAAGTTGATCATGATGAAGAGGTATTGAGTGCATCTATTGATGGGGACATACAAGATCATCTACTAGATATTTCTATCTTACTTGTCATATTATTAATATAATAAGTTCTAGTAGTGTATAAATCTGAAAATTTTAGATGTTAAAAACCTAAAGAATTAATCTTTTCATCATTGAGTTATGTTGATTACATTCTCCTATTTTTATGTTTTAAAAAAATCAATTCCAAAGGTAGAGACTGATCAATTGATGATAAAATAATTTTTTTTAAATGGGAAATATATTCTTTCACTTAAATGTTTATAACCCATTTACTGAGATGTATGTAAAATATTTATTAAAAAACTTTTGAATAATTCTTGAAAAGAAGTGTTAGTGATTGGTATCTCATACTGGAAATTGTTTGACAGTATTGATGTTAAATTTGATTACTCTAGTTTTCTATATAAAGAATTTCTCACATAGAATTATTGTTGATTAATTTTAGCTCTTTCCTAACATAGTAGTGATTCCATCCTTCTCAGAAGTAAATTAGACAATAAGAAATAGAATAGAAGAGGGTGTTCTCATAATTTGAATTTTGGAAATGATAATTCCTTTCCATGATTATATCTTTGGCTTTATTTAAAATAACGGGGAAGATATCATTGACTTTAAAAAAGAAGTGGGTATTGGGAACAAATCCAAAGGGGGAGATTTAAGAAGACAATTGATTTGGTGAAGCTGAAGTTGTTGTCAATAACTTATGAATATGAAAATTTAATGAGTTCAAAATGTGATGATTTTTGAGCTGGTTTGTAGTTTAGAAGAACTTGTGTCATTTATAATTTGAGATTGAAATAATGTTTACACCATTTTAAGATGAATCTATGTAGAAATGATATATTTTTCATGAGGAGGTTTTAAAGGTGATTATGATTTTATTTTGAGTTGGCTAGCTATGCTCTATGTGAAACATGGCTCATATTTTGTATGGAGTGTATATTAAAAAGTAATGGCCAACACCTATCTCTAGTTGAGGGACCCAAACCACTATTGAGGTGGGCAGGTGCAACCTTGGCTAGATAGAATGTCGCATGGAGGGAATCGTGTGTGAAAAGGGTACCTAAGAGAGGCACATAGAGGGAAGAGATCCACAGTGTGGGTGACATGATAGTGGAGAAAATGTCCAACACAAAGTGGTTCTAGGCTATAATGGGAGAATATGGTTTCAGATTTCTAAGTAGATAATGTTGTGTTATATATTTAAGGGAGTTGTTTTTTAAATCATATTTCAATGTGATATCTCTTTACTATTTCCGCAAATGAACTAAAACTATCTGATCATTCAAATTATTTATGCTTGTCATCCAATCACCTTATCTATGCTCTGTAATCATGTGATCTGCTCAATCACTTTTTCTTAGCCATTGGATCATCTCAGTAATTCCATATTCAACCTTATCCTATTCTAGAGACTTCGGTACATCATGGTATCCACGAAATCATCTAAATGTGATAAAACTAAGACCTCTAATCTCTATTAAGTCATTATGATGTTTACAAAGGGATATAAACCACATACTACTATGTTTTCATGTGAAAATAAAGATCAAACTGGAGAAATGAAGCATGGATGAAATATGAGATATCAATGATGGTGTTTTCCATAATCACAAATGAGAGGTAGTGTGATTTGAAATGATATTGTGCACATGAGCTAGGTTAGTGGAATCCCATCTACAAATTCCACTCAAGGTGTTCAATTTCTCGGCCGAGTGTGAGAGAACATTATTACCAGAACATATTGTGCCACCGTGAATTTTAGGTTTTCAAAAGAGAAGTTCTGCAGTTTTTTTTTCATGCTAATAAGAAGTGATACCGTGAGAATTCTAATTATTCATGCCCCATTAGTTTTTATTCACGATGAAATGTGTTCTTTGATGCATTAGAGAGATCAAGATACACATATGTGTCTCTCTGGATTCAGTGAAGGACTCTATGAACCAATGTGTGATTTTATTGCATAAAGATTTTGAGGAAAAAAGAAACTATTTATATTGAAATGGAATCTTGTGAATTAGTAATTTCACACACCAAGATTACACCAAATCGAGTTTGTGTCCAAGAAGGAAGAAGGAATTCATTTGATTTGAATAACAGTCATTAAGTGCTTTCACTTACAATGGTTTTCATGAAAGAATCATATGAGCAGTATGAGATGTTCTATATGAATTTAACATTAGAATAATATTTTAGGCATTAATTTCATTGAAAAAAGTGTGTGTTCGTAAAGGGAAGCTAAGATGGACAGTGTGGTGTTTTCAATTTGGACATGAAGATTGTGAGTAAGCTCATGCATAAGAGATTATATAATAACTTTATTTATCATTAAGGAAGTATAGATTCTTTTTGAAAAGGAGATAAAGTTTTAGTATGAATGTATATTAAATAATACATGCATTAAAGTGTTTCTTTTCATGATTGTTATTGAATAACTTAAGAATGATATGTATTGTTTTATAAATTCATGATGTTTTAAGAAATGAACATGAAATATACATTGTATAGGAAGTAGTAACATTTGAGACTAAATACAGGAAAAATTTACATCAGTGATATAGAATAAATTCACGTCTATGTTTTCATTATTAAGTGAGGCCAAGTCTTCAGTAGAAGAAAGTACAATTTTCCATGAAGTGTTTTACTAAAGAAGATTACCATTTATAGGTGATCAGTTTTATTTGAGCAGGACCAACACCGATGAAATGGTTCTTGAATTGTACAAGGTCCAGTTTGATTTATCAAGAAAATGGAGGAAGATTATAATATCACCCAATAAGTGGATCAAATCTTGTGTGACTTAAGATTTTGAAGTCTTCATTGGGGCTCTAAAGTAGTAAAATTCTCCAGTGGGACTCTGAAGTAGGCTGGCAGGATGCTGGTAACACAATGGGACGAAGTATAAGGATCCTCTCATGGGAGTCAATATTCACTTGTGTAGGTGGGAACATGTGATCTCTGGTGAGATTATAGAGAAAAAACTATGGGAATCAATGTTGATGGAAATGTTACTTTCCCTGTTGTAACTGTTGGAGTTGGTGGACTAGAACCAAATAATTTTTAGTTTATTTATTAATAAAATCTGTATCACATCTTGATTGTTCTTCTGCGTGACAATGCATGTGATAATGTCCCAAGGACATTTGTTGCATTAAAGGGTCATAGAGGATCCCTGCTATGATGAGAACCTGGAAGTTCCATAACACTATTCTTGATAATATGTTCTATGACCGGATGATGTTATTTGAGGGACACCAATAATACAGGCCATTAGGGGTGAGGACTCATAAAACATTGAGGCACCTTCTCATGGTGTACGCCCCTTGGTAATATCCAGAAGGATATTATGAGAGCGATACTCGCCAGTAGGAAATCCACATTTCATAGTGTCATTGGATGTTCCTATCTACAGACGTGTGTATTGGTCCTTAGACTTTAAGATTATTATTAATGGGTATTACCACTCACAAACATAGATTTATTGATGAAAAATGTGATGACACACTGTTCAAAATGAGGTAAGATACATTGGGTGCGTCACGAGTAATACTTCATTGATAGATAATGCGAGAAAGGATTTGTCCCTTCCATTCCACAATAGAAGTAGATATCTCAGGCCCTTTGATGGAATCGATATAGCCTAAATAAATCCATGGCCATGGTAAGGTACGGGCAGGTTCAATTCTGGAAAGTCAAAGAAAGAATAATCGAGCACATGGGTTGATGGCACTAGCATGTAACCCGCTTGATTAGAGATATCGAGACCAAGGGATTATATTACATGGTAAACATTCATAGGAGGTGACACGTCATTGTGGTATTAACTTCTTTATCTATGGGTGCCTTGGTGTGTTGCTAGATGATAACCTTGGACTTCAGGCAGACTCCACCTAATTCCACTGAGAAAGGGGCCTAGAGGGTCACATGCTATGTTTATCCATGTATCTCAGTTAAATATAAATTTAACAAGTTAAATAAAGATTATTCCCGACTGTTGTTTAATAATTATTTAAAGATGTATAATTGCATTTATTTCAACACTAATTATTCGATAACATATATTGTAGGCGAAATAATATGTTTATTAGCGAGTAATGCAGTTACATTTATTTAAGAAATAAATATCCATTACTCAAGGTCTAATAAATGTGGTGGAGCAAATAAAGGAAAATGGAAAATAAAAGTACACGCCGTGTATATTAAATATACACGCCGTGTAGTTTTTTGGAAAATGAGTACATTCCATGTATTAATGATTACACGCCGTGTAGTTCTCCAGTCAGGATTTTGAGGATATAATATTGTTTTATTAAATGATTTTAATTATAATCAGCATGGGTGCATGTCAAGGAATTAATAATTCGACATGGGGGTTTCTATAAGAATTAATGAAATAAATAAAACGCGTAACACATTTATTTATTGGCATACCTCTATAAACCTCAAACCTGATTATAAATATCCTCACAACCCAACACTTTTCCATCATTCATTGTGCACAAAAATTCTGGAGATTTTTTTCAAGGCTGAAAGAACTACTTCCTCCAAGAATTCTCTCCAGACCGAGAGAGATCCTCCTCCACCGGATCCACGCGATCTAATGCAGACATCGCAAGTGAAGGTTCTTCCGCGCTAGCACCCAGAGATCCCTTTGGCGACGTCCAGATATACGTGGCACATGTGTGGATCACCGCTAGAGAAATCCTACACTTGGATTCTACGATGCAACGACTAATCACAGGATCGTGACCAGAGACATCAACGAAGGAATAATTCCACCATGGTAATTCTTTTTAATTAATTAAATTAATTATAACCAACATATGATGATCCTATCTCTATGATTCCAAGATTACCTCTTTTGTTTTTCGTTCTTCGTTCTATTCTAAAGATCTGGCGTTTTATATCGTGACAGATCTTGGTTTGAACGTTGTTTAACGCTAAAATTAAAGTTTGGAAAACCCACCAACACACTTCCACTGCGCACGGAACCTACAAGTTGTATCAGAACGGGTCAAATCGTTGATTATAATTATTTAGTTTTTTGTTGATGTTTTACGCATTTAATAATTTAGTTGTTTCAATTCAAGTTTAATCATTCTGGAAATATTAATCTCGAGATATGTTCCACCTCCCTCATTTCTTGTTCACCTCACATAAACAAATTTTTCTTTTAATTTTGATTAAAATAAAATAGAGGAACTCATCTAGAGGAGCTAAACATTTTTGTCCATACAACACCAGAATACATGGCGTATATTCCGAAGTACACGTCGTGTAGTCTAGGTTCAATGCATTTATTAATCCGCCAAATCAGGCCGTGTATTGGAGTATAACTATGTCATTTATGACACCGTGTGTTGACAATGAACAAGTGGCACACGATTTTGGGATTACATGTCGTGTGGTCCAACTGGACATGACGTGTATTACCTTCAGGTTCGGGTTGGACCATGTACCCCGTACATGGCTTGCCCAGTTGGAAACCGTGTATCGTGGAAACTACAGGGCATGTGTCCCACAGAACACGCCATGTACTCCGAAAATTTCTGAAGTACATTAACACGCTATGTCCCCGGGCGTGTACTTTGGATGGACGATGAAGAAAAAGTACACACCATGTAGTTGGAACTACACGTCGTGTACACACCCAAATTACGCAGATTTATTAAAATTTATTATTATATTATACAAACCCTTGAGACGTGTACCATGGTTCAGGTGTAAAGATGAGGCACAACACATGATAGGTGTTTTATATATATGTGTTTAATTTAACATCTGCGTAATGAACGTGAATTCACCGTGTTGCCACCAAGGTACAAGTTACGTAAAAGGATAATTTTAAATGAATTTATTTATTTAAAATTATGATGGATTCGAATCTCAAGGAAATTCAGAAAAAGGGTTTAAGATAAAAAGATTGATTAATTAAAGATAATTAATTAATTAGAGTGTGATTTATCTTAAACAAGAATGATTAAATAATTGAATGCTAGTTTTATTTATGTGTAAATATCATTGCATGTATGTATGATCATGAGCTAGACCGAGACCTTTGTTTGTGAATGGTTTCTTTTAATTAATTTATTTAAATTAAATTTGTTGGCCTACAAGCCATATCCTCATTAATATGTAGGGCCTACGTGCCCAAGGATTCTTTTATGTAAAAACATTTTTTTATGCCTCACCTGCGTGTGAGATAAATTCATTTGTAATGGATAGAGCTCCCAAGCTTTTGGAGGCGGCTCAAGTTAGGATCCAAGGTGAAACCAATCCAAGGAGATACAAAGGTGGACAGGTGGAAAGTTGTATACACGATCCCACAAGGTTCAAGGTGTTTCTCCTCTAGGTCTTGGGTTACTTTATCAACCGTTAGATAAACTAACCAATAGAAAAATCTCATGATCATACCATTTATTTTATTTCTGTCAGTTTCATGGTTTATTTATTGTGGGTGTGTTGTCACGATCACACAATTAATGAATTAAACACGCATGCAAGATGGAACTAAAATAAAACCGGCTTATGCATAAATATTATCTTAGACATGTTAATCACTTAAGTATATCCCACTTAATATTAACAAGCATGTAATCAAATATAATAAATTGGAAATTTACGTATAAGGATAAAATCCCTCAAAGAAATATTAAGTCGATATAACCTTCCATAAGCTTGGTTAGAATCGAACTATAGTTCAAAGTGATTGACCAACCCTAGTTGGGGTACTTTCAATTATCAGGGAATGCTAATTCAAGGTTTTGGGTTGACGTGACTTGGTTCACAACAAGGGTTGACTACCACAACAGGACTTGGTGTGACCAAGAGGCAAAGGTTGAGTGAATCCAAAATAAAAGGATTTCGGGATTGGGGAGTCCACTTAGCAGATCAAGGAGCTGCGAGTTAGTGCAGTCGGCATTTGGAATGCCTACCTAACACCCTTCAAGTTGCTTGACCAACCCTAGTTGGGGTAATCCAAAGGGCAATATATATCCTTTCCACTAGAATATTCAGGCAACAAAATATTCTGAAGTCAATGGTGAGGGCTATTGGATTTTGATAAAATAGTGGGAGACTAATAAGTATTAATTTATTTATTTATCTGTGTTTTATAATAAAGTACTAAAACATTTATCATCATAATTTTTAGAAACAACAAGAAAATGACTTCAAAAATATCATTGCGCACCATAGTCAAGAATGAAATCCTTCTCACTAGCACCAATTTCCAAGAGTGGCAGAGGCGTTTACGCGTCATCCTTCACCACGAAAAGAAATAGTATGTGCTAGAAGATCCTATTCTAGTTTCACCTGGGAAAGAGGCCAGTGATGAGGAAATATCTCTCTACACAAAACACATGGATGATGCCATAGATATACAGTGTTTCATGATATCAGCCATGTCTAATGAGCTCTTGAAGAAACATGAAAACATGGACGTGTATAGCATGATGTCTCACCTTAAGGATATCTACCAAGAGAAAGTGAGACAGGAGAGGTATGAGATCTCAAATTCTTTGTTTACAACTATGCTTGGAGAGTTTGCGCCATTTGGGCCCATGTAGTCAAGCTTATTGGCTACATTAAATGCCTAGACATCTTAGGGATTAAATTCCCAACTGAGTTGCATATAGATATCATCCTATCATCACTGCACAAGACCTTCTCTAGCTTCATTGTCAATTATAACATGAGCGGCAATGAGAAGAGTCTATCAGAGCTTCTGACCTTGATTCGCCAGGTAGACAAGGACATGGGACGGGCGTGACAAACCCACAGTCCTTATGGTGAATAAGAAAGGGAAGGACACTGCAAAGGGGACAAATACTTATAAACTGTTCGAAGCCCCCAAGTGACATCTTTCCAAGAAGGGGAAGATCCAGAGGCAGGGCATGGAATGGGAGGCAATGTGTTTTTCATGTGGAAAGTAAGGCCACTGGAAGAGGAACTTTACCTAGAAGCGTGGGGATGCTAAAGGTGCATTCATTATCATGTGAAATCTTTCTATTTCTACACATTGGGTATTAGATACAGTTTTTGGGTCTTACATCTGTATTAAAATGTAGGAACCAAGTAGATTTAGAATGATCGCCAGAGGAGAGGTGGATCTTCAAGCTACCAATGGAGCAAGGCTGTCTGCATTGGCTATTGATGATTACAACATCTCATTTCCGACTGGGAGGATTTTGGTTTTCCGTAACTATTATTATGTTCCTAGTGTTACCAAGAACATAATTTCTATATCTTTTTTGGATCTGGATGGATTTATTTTCAAGTTTGGAAATAAGGGTTGTCACTTTTATAAGAAAAATGTATGTTATGGTATGGAACATTTAAATAATGGTTTGTATGTATTAAATTACAAAAACCAAGTGTTGGAAATCGATAACTAAACAAACTCACATTACTCATACATCACCCAGTTGTGGCATCACCGTCTCGGTCATGTAAATGAGAAGCGCTTGAAAAAGATCTTCCAAGATGGCTATTTAGACTCTACTGAGCTAAAACCACTTGATAGATGTCATTCTTATTTACAAGGTAAAATGACCAAGCCGCATTTCGGTGGACATGGTGAAAGGGCCACAGAGCTTCTAGGATTGGTGAACACGGATGTTTGTGGACCATTTCCAGTAAAAGATAGAGGTGTATATTCCTACTTCATTACTTTTACTGATGATTTGAGTAGATATGAATATTTATACTTAATGAGGCATAAGTAATAGTTCTTAGAGAAATTTAAGGAATTCAAGAATGAAGTAGAGAATCTTCTTGGTAAGAAGAGAAAGAAACTTCAATCGGATCGAGGTGGAGAATATTTGAACCAAGAGTTCATCGATCCTCTACGGGAGTCTGGGATTCTATCTCAGATCACTCCTCCTTATAGACCACAATGTAATGGTTTTAGTGAAAGGAGGAACCACACCTTGTTGGACATGGTGAGGTCAATGATGAGTCATGCAGATCATCCATTATCCTTTTGGGGATATGCATTACAAACTACGACATACACATTAAACAGAGTACCAACGAAGGCAAAAAATGCAATTCCGTCTGAGTTATGGAATGGAAAGAAACCCATTTTTTCTCACACACGTTTATGGGGATGCAAGGCGTTTGTTAAGGCGCTCTCGGGTAATAAAATAGCACCCCGTGGTAGGAAGTGTATCATTATAGGATATCCCAAGGAAACTAAAGGATATTACTTATCTAACTCTCAAGACAAGAAAGTGAGTATCTCCAGACAAGCCATCTTTCTTGAGAGGGAGCACATCCTCAAAAATAATAGTGGGAGAAAGATCGACTTCAATAAAGTTGATGCTCAAGATACACATGAGTTGGATAGGAACAAGTTCTATAGGTCCCCGTGGAAGAGGTTCCAGAAACACAAGTACTGCGTAGGAGCTCAAGATAGGTAAGGGAACTAGAGAGATTTGGTTTCCTAGTCACCGAGGATGGTGAATCATTATTGTTGGACAATGATGATCCTCTCTCCTAGAAGGAAGCAATAGAAATCTCAGAAGATGCAAGATGGTTAGAAGCTATGAATTCTAGGATGGATTCCATGTATCAGAACCATGTTTGGGTTCTGGTCAATGATCCAGTTGATGTAAAGACTGTTGTATGCAAATGGGTATTCAAGAGAAAGATGGACATGAAAGGTCATGTTAGCACCTATAAGGTACGGCTAGTGGCTCAAGGATTCAGACAGCGTCAAGGAATTGAATATGATGAAACCTTCTCGCCAGTTTCCATGTTTAAATCCATAAGAATAATACTTTCCATAACAGCTTACCATGACTACGAGATTTGGAAAATGGATGTCAAAACAGCATTCCTTAAAGGGAACCTTCAGGAAGATGTCTATATGACACAACCAGAAGGGTTTGTGACACTAGGTGAAGCCAAATGGGTTTGCAAGTTGCAGAAATCCATTTATGGATTAAAGAAAGCATCAAGGTCATGGAACATTCCATTTGATGAAGCCGTAAAGGAATTTGGGTTCATTAAAAACGAATGTGATCCATGTGTTTATAAGCAGTTTAATGGGAATGTGATCATTATCCTAGTAGTATATGTTGATGATATATTTCTTATTGGAAATGATGTACCAGCATTACAGTTAGTTAAGGACTGGATGATCAAGTGTTTCTCCATGAAGGACTTGGGTGAAGCAGCCTACATTCTAGGGATCAAGATCATTCGTGATAGATCCAAGAGGCTTCTTGGACTAAGTTAGAGTACATACATTGACCAAATAATAAAGAGATTTATTATGGAACAATCCAAGAGGGGATTGGTTCCAGTGTCACATGGCCTACATCTTTCTAAGAAAATGTGTTCTCAAACACAAAAAGATAAAGATAGAATGAGTAAGATCCCATACGCTTCAGCTATAGGATCCATCATGTATTCCATGTTATGTACCAGGCTTGATGTTGCCTATGCACTGAGCATGGTAGGTAGATATCAAGAAGATCCAGGAGAACAACATTGGACTGCTGTTAAGAATATCCTTAAGTATCTAATCAGAACTAAGGATATGTTCCTCGTGTATGGAGGAGATGAGGAGCTTGTCATCAGAGGGTATGCTGATGCTGGTTTTCAGACAGATCAGAATGATCTGAAGTCGCAATCTGGATATGTTTTCTGTCTCAATGGGGGAGCTATGAGCTAGAAGAGTTCAAAGCAGCCAGTTGTCATTGATTATAAAGCAGAGTCTGAATATATAGTGGCTTTTGATGCAGCCATGAAAGCTGTCTAGATTCGGAACTTCGTCCAGGAGATTGATGTGGTGCCTAGCAGTAAAGATCTTATCACGTTGTATTGTGATAATACTGCAACGGTGGATCTTTCAAAAAAAACCAAGGTCACAACAACGAACAAAGAACATACTCCAGAAGTATCATCTCTTAAGCTATTTTTATCAAAGAGGTAAAGTTGTAGTGAGCAGAGTGTCCACGGAAGAAAATGTGGCAGAACCCATGACTAAAGGCATATCTTATTAGAAGCATGAATATAATGTGAGAGCTAGCGGGTTAAAAGTTGTTTGCAGTTGGCTCTAGTCCAAGTGGGAGTCTATTGGAGTTGGTGGCCTAGAACCAACTACTTTGTACTTTATTCATTAATAAAATCCTTATCACATATTGATTGTTCTTCTGCGTGACAACGCATGTGATAAGGTCCTAAAGACCGTTGTTATATTAAAGGGTCATAGTGGATCCCTGCTATGAAGATAACCTGGAAGTGCCATAACACTGATCTTGAAAATATGTTCTATGGCTGGATGATGTTATTTAAGGGACACAAATAATACAGGCCATTAGGGGTGAGGACTCATAATACTTTGAGGCAACTTCTCATGGTGTGCGCCCTTGGTAATATCCAGGAGGATATTATGAGAGCGAGAACCGCCAGTAAGAAATCCACATTTCATAGTGTCATTGGATGTTCCTATCTGTGGATGTGTGTATTGGTCCTTAGACCTTAAGATTATTATTAATGGGTATTACAACTCGCACACTAAGATGTATTGACGAAAACTGCAACGACACACTGTTCGTAGTGAGGTAGGATACATTGTGTGTGTCACGAGTAATACTTCATTGATAGATAATGCGAGAAAAGATTGGTCCCTTTTGTTCCACAATAGAAGTAGATATCTCAGGACCTTTGATGGAATTGATATAGCCTAAATAAATCCATGTCCATGGTAAGGTACAAGTGGGTTTAATTCTGAAAAGTCAAAGAAAGAATAATTGAGCAAATGGGTTGGTGTCACTAGCATGTAACCAGCTTGATTAGAAAAGTCAAGATAAAGGGATTATATTACACGGTAAATGTTCGTAGGAGGTGACACGTCATTGCGGCGTTAACTTATTTCTCTATGGGTGCCTTGGCGTGTTTCTAGATGTTAACCTTGGACTTTAGGCAGACTCTGCCTAATGCCACTGAGAAAGGGGCCTAGAGGGTCACACACTAAGTGTGTCCATGTATCTCAGCTAAATATTAATTTAACAAGTTAAATAATATTATTCACGACTTTGGTTTAATAATTATTTAAGGATGCCTGATTGCATTTTTTTTGACAGTAGTTATTCGAGAGAATAATTTGCGGGTGAAATAATATGTTTATTAACGATTAATGCAGTTATATTTATTTAAGAAATAAATAGCCATTAACCAAGGTCTAATAAATGTGGTGGATGAAATAGAAGAAAATGGAAAATAAAAGTACACGCCGTGTATATTAAATATACACTCCGTGTAGTTTTTTGGAAAATGAGTACACGCCGTGTATTAATGATTACACGCCGTGTAGTTTTCCAGTCAGGCTTTTGAGGATATACTACTGTTTTATTAAACGATAGTAATTATATTCAGTGTGGGCACATGTCAAGGAATTAATAATTTGAAATGGGGGTTTCAATAAGAGTTAATGAAATAAATAAAATGCGTAACACGTTTATTTATTGTCATAACTCTGTAAACCTCAAACCTGATTATAAATATCCACACAACGCAACACTTTTCCATCAATCATTGTAAACAACAATTCTAGAGAATTCATTCAAGGCCGAAAGAACTACTTCCTCCAAGAACACTCTCCAGACCGAGAGAGATCCTCCTCCACCGGATCAAGGCGATTGAAGGCGGACATCGCAAGCGAAGGTTCTTCCGTGCTAGCACCCAAAGATCCCTTCAGCGACGTCCAGATATACATGGAACATGTGTGGATCACTGCTAGAGTAATACTACACTTGGATTCTACAAAGCAATTACATATCACAGGATCGTGACCGGAGACATCAATGAAGGAAGAATTCCACCATGGTAATTCTTCAGAATTAATTAAATTAATTATAACCAGCATATTATTATCCTATCTCTATGGTTTTGGGATTCCCTCTTTTGTTTTTCATTCTTCATTCTATTATGAAGACCGGGTGTTTTATATCATGAAGGATCTTGGTTTGAACGTTGTTTAATGCTAAAATTAAATTTGGGAAAACCCACCAACACACTTCCACTACACCCGGAACCTACAGTAACTATCTACACATAGTGAAGAACATGAAAATGAGGGGTATAACTAGTTGCAACAATGACATAGGTCTTAGTACTAAACCTTGTAAGAATTCGATGTTCTATGTTTTAATTTACATTATCTATTTCATATAGGATACACTCATCCTAATGGGTGAAATGGGTTTTAAGGGGTTTAAGAAAAGAAAAGAATTTAGTAAAACCAAGTCAAACATGATTCACCCCATCTTAGTGTTACTGTATGATCCATTGGAAACTGCAACCCCCACATGGGATCTTCCTACACATTTTATATCCTATGAAGATATTGACCCATTTGATGGTGTTCTGGGAGGACATGGAGCGAGTGGAGAATATATTTATCTTGAAAGACTATGGTTTTTTTCAGGTGGTTGCATTTTATCATAGTTCTTTCCCATTGAGCAGGTTGGTGTCTCTACCATTTTTGATTAGGCATGTATTTGGCCCTATTTCTCTATTTTAGTACTTTATTTTCATACTCTGATTCTAGGATTATAGATTCATTCATGCATTGGTATTATGTGGTTTACATTTCACCATTATGTGTCTTATTTATGTTTGTGATTTTATAGGTACATTAGTCTAATGAATCCCATGCGTGTGATATGCTTACTCGGTGCTGGTCACCAGCCCCTGGCCTATTAGAGGTGGTCTTGGGGTAGTCAGGGTTCAGGACCCATTGGTTTGGGTCATGACAAGAGTCATTTTTTTAATTGTATATTTATGTATCCATATATTTTATTTAATGTTGCTTTTATGATTGGTATACCTATTAAGATGGATTAATCCATATAGGAAGCTCAGTTTGTCTAATTTTCTATAATTATTTTTGAAATTGATTTAATTTATAATTTGGTAGATAATATTGCATTATAAACTACTGAGGATGATATTTAGATTCAAAATAAATATAAAAAAAACTCTATTTTTTGGTTTCTTTCCAATCAATTGAGAATCTGTAAGATAATTTCTATAAGAATGTGGTTTTCTAATTTTTATTTTTAAAGGGTCATGAGGATAGAATTTTTAAAAATAAGGAAATAATGAAAGGCTCCAAGAAACATGATCATGTTAATGATTCCATAGTTTATAATCATTTGAAGGGTCCTTGTCATAGCATTGAGGATCAAAATTCCCCAACAAGGTGGTGTGGAAGTGATTGGGAAAGGGCATGAAAAAGGGGAATATGGGTGAAGAAGTAGGTGGTGATAATATACCATAATGTTTTTCATATATATGAGAGATATATATTTCATACAGATTATGATTTTCATGCACATAAGGGAATATAATTTTATTCAATATATGATTGCAGAAAAATGATAAATAATTATAATTTTGGGTTTCACCCATGTATGTTATCATTAAATGAAATCATTTCATATTTATATGAAATGTTGGGAGTAAATGAATTTGATGCATTCATACCTACATGAACTGGACATGGAATTTATTCACGCATTTTAACATATGAATAAATGATAGGATAATCAAGAAGCATCCTTAATGGCCTATTCAACTACTACCATGCAATGAAAGTGGATATGTAATTCCACTAGGCTTGGATGAAACTCCATATAAATGAAAATCTCTCTTTTGTATTCATTATTTTTATATGAAATGCTAGAACACCATGGAGAATAGAGAGTCCTGCATGTACGAATTACGATTTATATTAGCCCATGGATACACTATAGAGGTGGGATACTTTTGTTTTCCACTTTGGTGATCTTCATCAAACTCATTAGACAAAGATCAAAAGGTTAATGTGTATCATCAGTGTATGGTACACATATTAGGAGTGTTTTTTATTTCCATTATTTACCATAGGTTTCACATTATATTGCATGGAGATCCTTATAAGTAGGGTTTTAATTCACTTACACATGTTTTAATAATTGTTATTAAACTCTAAAAAAACCCTTTAGTGGTATCAGAGTAGGTATGTGGCTTAGATCTGAGAAATATTATGATGAAGTGAAGAAGAATAAAATAGTGGAACATTTTGAATTTCTAGAATTTCAGTTTTCAAACGGGTCTACCCATAAATATTCATGTTAATTAAAGGTAAGACTTACCCTCATACAGTTGGGATACATAATTATAACCAAGTATTAACCCTTATGGAGAGTAGTCTATGTAAGGGTCATCTCACCTAACCCTTATGTTGATCGTTCTATGTAAGGGTCACTATAACTTAACTTTACACAAAGTAAGTGTTGTATAAAGGTAGTTGAGGTTTTAGAAGGGTTATATAATGATTAATGGAAACCATATTCTTACAAGTGTTGTATAAAAGAAATCAGACACTTTACCCTTATGTGAGGGATATTGTAAGGATGTAACAAAAGGATAATCAAGATTTTCCAAAAATCACATAAAGGTATTACATTTAAGTGAGGTGTTGCATAAAGGTTCTGTTTATAGGCATTACCCTTACACATGGAACTGTGTAACTATTTTTCCCTCCTTACCCTTATACATGTGGCATTGTGTATGGGTTAGAGCCTTTCTACCATTATGTAGATTGTCTACATAAGGGTAAAGGGAGGATAACCCTATAAATGAATGAGTTCCAACATAAGGGTAAACAAAAAAAGTCTTTAAAAAATGTTTTTTAATTATGATTTTTTTTAATGGTTTATGAAAATTTTCTAAATAATTTTAAATGATATTTTGGGAATATTTAATTTATAATGGATTAATTAATTAATTAATTAAAAATTGGTAATAATTAAATGAATAAATGTTTATGAAACTTTTATTTTTCCTTAATATTAAATGTTAACATTTAAATACATTTAGAAAATAATATGAAAATTATTATAGAATATAAATAAAATTTTTTATTTATAAATAATAAGAAATAATTTTAAAGGGTTATAAATTATAAAATAATTCCATAATATAAAATTTGTATATTTTAATTATGAATTATTCATAATTAATTATTTCGAAATTTTTAAAATAAAAGGGGGATTTATTTGTATATTATTTAAGACACATCAAAAAAGTTTTGATAATTTATATGATAAGGGTTTAAATAATACTTAAGTATATGATGTTTATATTATCTAAAATGGTTACATAATAGAAGTTAAATAATAAATGTTTTATAATTCATATAATATTATATATTTTAAATGGGTATTCCATATAATGATTTATTTGAAACTTTTCATATTGAATAGATTTTAGTGTTTTTGGGTTTGTAAAGGTTTCCTAGGATTATATTGGTTTTAAGGTTTTTTTAGATTTTTGGGGTTTTAGGGTTTTTGATGGGGTTTTAATGATTTTTATGGTTTTTAGTGTTTTTATGTCTTTTAAGGTATTATATGGTTTTATATGTTTTATGGGATTCGACAGGTTTTCTTGGGTTTTCAAGTTCTTATGATTATTAGGGGTTTTAAAGTTTTTGTGTATTTTTTTCTTTTTAGGGGTTTTGGCTTTTTATGTTTTTAATGTTTTTAGAGGGCTTTAGGGTTATTTTGGGTTTTTATGATTTTTGCCTTGTTTTTTGGTTTTTTGGGGTTTTATGCTATTTTGGGGTTTTAATGTCTCTTAGGGTCTTTTAGTGGGGTTTTGGTTCTTTTAGGGATTTTAGTATTTCTAGGACATTTTAGGGTTTTTATGGATTTTACTTTTTTAGGGGTTTAATGAGGTTTTAAGGATTTAGGTCTTTTATTATTTTTAAGGGATTTTAGTTGTTTTTGGTTTTTAGTGTTTTTATTTTTTTTTGGGTTTTATCATTTTGATGGGTTTTAGTGTTTTAATGGTATTTAGGGGTTTTAAGGGGTTTTGAGGATTTTTTTAGGGTTGATATTGACTTTTTCAGGTTTTAGGGTCCTTTAGGGTAATTATGCTTTTTTTATTTTTACGGTTTTAGGTCATTTGGGTTTTTAGGTGTTTTGGGGTTATTTAGGGGGTTTTAGTTGTTTTTAGGGCTTTATGGAACTTTTAGGGTTTTATTTGGTTTTTACGTATTTTAGGGTTTTATTGGGTTTCTAGGAACTATTTAATGTTTTTTGAGGTTTTAAGATATTTTATGGGTTTAAATAGGGTCTTTTATTTTTAGGAACTTTTAAGGGTTTTGAGGTTTTGTAGGGTTTTAGTGTTAATTTATGATTTTTAGGGGTTTTTATTGTTTTTCAAGGCTTTTAGGGTTTGTACTGATTTTAGTGATTTTAGTGTTTTCTAAGGATTTTAGGGTTCCTAAGAAATTTAAAATTTTTATCTTTAAGGGTTTTGTGGGGGTATTTTAAATTTTAGGTTTTTAGGGGATTCAAGTGGGTTTTAGAATATTTTAATTTATTTATTATTTTTTATTTTCTTCTAGGTATTATTAATAATTTTTAGAGTATTTTAGTGGTTTTAGGGTTATATGGACATTTGTGTTTTTAGGGGTTTTAGTGGTTTTTAAGGTTTTTAGGGTTTTAGGTTTTGATTGGTTATTTAGGGTTTTTATCATCTTTTAGGGTATTTTATTTTTAGGGTATATGTTTAAGGGTTATGGTTGTAGGGTATAGGGATTAAGATATAGGGTTTGAGGGTTTGGGTGTAATGAAAAGGGTTTAAGGTGTATTGTAGAGGGGTTATGGTGTTAGGTATAGGGTATTGGGTTGTGGGATTTGGGTTTAGGGTGTAGGGTATAGGGCTTCAGGTGAAGGCTTTAGCATTTAAGGCATATATTTTATGTTGTATAGTTTTGGGGTTTTTTGGGTTTTAATGATTTGTTTTGGTTTTATGGGGTTTTATGGGGTTTTATGGTTTTTATGGTTTTTTTAGTTTTCTGGTTTTTAAGGGATTTAGGGTTTTTGGGGGTTTTGGGGATTTTTATATATTTTTTGGGTTTTCATGGTTTTTAGTGTTTTTACAATTTTTTTGGGAATTTAGGTTTTTAGTGATTTTAGGATATTTATGCTTTTGGGGGGTTTTTAGGTTTTATCGTGATTTCATGTCTTTTCAGGTCTTTTAAGGTATTTTATGATTATTGGGTTTTTAGGTTATTTAGTGTTTTAGGGTTTTAAGGGGTTTAATGTGTTTTAGGGTTTTTAGGGTGTTTTAGGTTGTTCTATTTTAAGGGGTTTTTAGATTGATTGGGGGTTTTATGTTTTAGGGTTATAAATGGTTTTAGTTTTTTTCATGTATTTTGGGGTATTTAGGGTTTTTTGTTCTTTTAGTTTTTGAGGGGTTTGTGGTATTTAATTTCATTGAGGTCTTTTAGGTTTTTGGTGGGTTTTAGGTTCTTTTAGATTTTTTATTGTTCGTATACTTTTTAGGGGTTTTGAATGTTTTTAGATCCTTTTAGGGGATTTAGGTCATTTTGGATTCTTTTAATGTTTTAACGGGTTTTTATTGTTCATTAGGGTTTTATGTTTTTTTGGTTTTTTTCTAGAATTTTAGGGTATTTGGGGTTCTATGTACTTTTGGTGAATATTATGGTTTTTAGGGACTGTTATAGATTTTTAGGGTTTTATGGCCATTTTGTTTTTTAATTTTTTTAGGTTTTTAAAAGGTTTTTGGGTTTTAGGTTTTTAGGTTTCTTATGGCAAGAAAGATGTGAGGGTCGGGCTATTCCCAAACCCCCCAAATGGATATTACAGTTTTCAAGTCTTTAGGGGGTTTTAAGATTTTTATTATTTTAGGTGTTTTTGGTTTTCACAGGTTTTTATGGTATTATAAGGATTTTAGGGTATTTCAGGGTTTTATATATAATATTGTGTTTGATCATTTTTATGTTTTTTGTGTTTTTAGGGTTTATTGGGGTTTTATGGGATTTAGGATTTTTAGGGGTATTATGGGTTTAGGAATTTTAAAGGATTTTTAATCTGTAGGATTTTTGGGGTTCATAGGTTTTTTTTGGGTTGTCATCGATATTCAGAGTTTTTAGGGGTTTTGGGGGGGGTTAGTGTTTTTAGGGGGTTTAGATTTTTTAGGGATGTTTTAGGGTATTAATGAGTTTTTAGATGTTTTTAGGGTTATAAGGTTGTTAGTTGTTTTTGGATTTTTAGGGGCTTTAGGGGTATTTTGGGATATTTTAGTGTTTTTGTTTTTTAGATATTTTTTAGGTTTTTTGGGACTTTTAGGGGTTTTATGTATCTTTTAGGGGTTTTATAGTCTTTATTGGGATTTTAGGTCTTTTTATGTTTTAGGGGGTTTAGTGTCTTTTTTAAGGATGTTAATATTTTTTTAAATTTTTATAGTTTTTTGTGTTTTTTGGCTTTTAATGGATTTTTAGAGATATTATGAGTTTTTTTGGTTTTTAGAGATTTTTTATGTTTTAGGGGTTTTATGTTTTTTGGGGATATTTTTTGGATTTTTAGAGTTTTTAGGAGTTTAAGGGGTTTTTTGATATTTTTTGGTTTTTAATGTTTTTAAGGTTTTTTATGGATTTTAGAGTTTTAATGGGTTTATGATTTTATTGATTTGTTTAGGGTTTTTTAGAATAATACTTTTTTTTATGTTTTTATGGGGTTTTATAAATTTTAGTGTTTTATGGTCTTTTAGGGTCTTTTGGGGGGGTTTTATTGGTTCATTATTATTTTTGGGTTTTTGGGGTTTTATTTTTTGTATGGTTTTTCATGTATTTTGGTGTTTAGGGAATTTTGGGGTTTTAGTTTTATTATTATTATTTGACTATTTTTTTATGTTTTTAGTGGTTTTTTATGGTTTTAGGGTTTTAAGAATTTTTTTAATTATTTTTAGGGAATTTTTATAAATCTTTGGTTCTTTTTAGGGTTTTAAGGTCTTTTTTGGATTCTAGGATTTTGGGGTTTTATATTTTTTAGTTGTTAAGGGGGATTTTATGGTTTTAGGGTTTTATAGCGTTTTAGGATTTTAAGGTTTTTTGAGGATTAAATTTTCTAATAGGGTTTAAGGAATTTATATATTTTTAAAGGAATTTTTACTGTATTTTGGGGTTTTTTTTGGGTTTTTAGAGTCTATATAGGTGTTTTTGGGACATTTAGGGTTTTAGGATTTTTTTGGGGGTTTTACGATTTTTTGGATTTTTAGGGTCTCAGGGGTTTGAGTGTTTTATGGGATTGTTATGGTTTTTAGAGTTTATATATACTTTAGAGGTTTTATTTCATTTTAGAGGTCATATAGTTTTTATTATTTTTAGGGGTTTTTAGGGTTTTTTGTATTTTTAGGTTTTTTTGTTTTTAGCTTTATAAGGGGTTTTTTCTTCCAAGTTTATCTGGATTTTAGGGTATATTAGGGGTTTATGGTATTTTAAGTCATTTAGGGATTTTAGGGTTCTAGGGGATTCTAGAGTTTTAGGGTTCTAAATGGTATTTAGTGGTTGGGGGGTTAATTCTTTTAAGGTCATTCAAGGGATTTTATGTTCTTTTATTTTTTTAGGGATTGTAGGATTTTTAGGGTTTATGGTATAAGGTTTAGCGTTTTTGGTGTTGGATTTAGGGTGTAAGATGTAGGGTTTAGGTATTTTTGTGCATTGTTAAATTATTTGATTGTAGGGTTTATGGTTTATGCATTAGGGGTTAGATTATAGAGTGTAGGGTGTAGGGTTTGGAATATAGTGTTTCGGTATAGGATAAAGGGTGTAGGGTTTAAAGTGCATGTTTTGGGGTATTTGTTATAGGGTATAGGGTTTAAGGTGTAAGGTGTACGTTATTGGGTGTAAGGTATGAGGTTTATATTTTTATATGATTTTTAGGGTTTTATGGGTTTTTAGGGTTTTAGGGGCTTTTATGTTTTTAGGGTTTTTAGTTTGTTAGGGTTTTTTTGGATTTATAGGGAATTCAAGGGATTCTAGGGTTTTGGAGTTTTTAGGTGATTTTAGGAATTTTTATTGTTTTATGAGGTTTTAGAGTTTTTATATTTTTTAATATTTTAGGGATTTATATTGTTTAGTGTTTTTATATATTTTATGAGTTTTAGGATTATTGTAGTGTTATTAGGGTGTTTAGACTTTTTTATTTTAGGGATTTTTGGATCCTAATAGTTATTTACGTACTTCTAAGGTTTTTTGGGGTCTTGTAGGGAAATTTAGTGGTTTTAGCATCCTTTAAGGGTTTTTATAGTTTTTATTTTTTGGGGAGATTTTACAGTTTTAGGGTTTTTATGGGTTTTTAGTTTTTAGGTGTTTTAAGGTTTTTAGAGTTTTAGGGATTTTAGGGTTTTTTAGTTCTGTTAGTTTTTTTAATGTTTTTTTAGAATTTTATGGGGTTTTAAGGTTTATAGGATTATTTTAGAGGTTTTATGTGTTTTTTGATCTTTTTTGGGTTTTGGGGGTTTTAGGGTCTTTATGGTCTTTTACAATCTTTACAATCTTTTAGAGTCACTTAGGATTTTTAGGGACATTAATGGTTTTATGTTTTTAAGAATTTTGGGGGTTTTATAGTTTTTATAGTTTTTTGGGGTTTTTAGGGTTTTTAGGATTTTACAGGTGTTTAGGATTTTTTCTATTTTTTATAATTTTTAGAATTTTTTTATCTCTTATGATCTTTTAGGGTTTTTACAGTTTTTAGGGTTTTGAAGGTTGTTTTTAGGATTTTATGGTTTTATTGTATTTTTATTATTTTTAGTGTATTTTCATTGTTTTTATTACCTTTTAAGGTTTTTAGGGGTTTTATGGTTTTTATGGTTTTTTGGGATTTTAGATTTTTTAGGGTGTTATGGTTTTTATGGGTTTTGTGGTCTCTTTAGTTTTTTTGGGACTTTTAGGGTATTGTAGGGTTTTAGCTTCTTTCTATGTTTTTAGGGTTTTTTTATTTTTTTTATAGTCCTTTTTAGGGTTTTAAGGTATATGGTGTTTAACGGGGTTTTAGGGTTTTAGGTTTTTAGGGTTTTTAGGGAAATTTATTATTATTCAGAATTTTAGGAAATTTTTAATCATTTTAAGGGGTTTTAACGTTTTTGTGGTTTTTAAAGTTGTTTTAGGGAATTTAGGCCTCCTTAGGTGTGGGGTTTAAGGTTTAGGGTTTATGCTATAGGGTGGAGGGTTTAAGGTTTACAGTGTTTGGTATTTGATTTAGGGTGTATGGTATTAGTATTAGGGTGTTTGGTTTTTGGTATAGGAAGTAGGGTATAGGGTTTTATGTGTAGGTTTTAGGGTTTAAGATATTCGGTATAGGGTTTCGGGTATATGGATTTGGGATTAGGGTGTAGCTAATTGGGTATAGGATTTTTAGGGTTTTAATATATTTAAGGTTTTTTAGGGTTTGTATGGGTTTTAGGGTTTTCTAAGGTTTCATAGTTTTTAGGGTGTTTATTAAATATAATATTTTTTAGGATCTTTTAGTTTTTTTTGTTTTTAGGTTTTTTGTGTTTTTTTGGTTTTTTGGGTCATTTTAATGGTTTTTTTGGGGGTTTTAGGATTTTTTGGGTTTATATAGGTTTTATGGTTTTTGTGGTATTTAATACTTTTATTATTTTTTATTGTTCTATGATTTTTTGTGGTATTTTTTGGATTTTGGGGTTTTTTTGTTTTTAGTTATTTAAGGGTTTTTTATATTTTAGTGGGTTTTTTTCCATATATTTGGGTTTTTAGGGTTATCTGGTTTTTAGGTTTTTACAGTTTTATGGGTTTTAGAGCTTTTATGGCGTTGGTTTTTTATTCGTTTGTAAGGGGTTTTAGCATTTTTATAGGTTTTTTTGTTTCTTTTAATGGGTTTCATGACTTTTAGGGGGTTTTATTGATTTTGGGGTCCTTTAAGGTTTTTCTGTTTTTTGGGTTTTTAGGGGTTTAAGGGTTTTCAAGGATATTTAGGGGTTTTAGGATTTTTTAGTTTCTGTTATTGTTTTTAATATTGTTTTTCATTTATAATTTTTAGTTTATTTTAATGTTTTTTAATATTTTATGGACCTTTTGAAATTTTAGGGGGTTTTAGGGTTGTTTAGGGTTTTCACATGTGGTATTAAGGGGTTTTTTTTTATTTTTAGGGTTTTTTAGATTTTTATGGGTTTTAGGGTCTTAAGGGTTTTGGGATTTTTTATATTTTATAGGGTTGTTAGATTTTTTGTGTATTTTAGTGGTTTTAGGGACTTTTAGGAAATTTATCATATTTTCTGGGTTTTTATAGTTTCTTGGGTCTATTAGTTCTTTTTATGGTTTTATGTTTTTTATGTATTTTTGGGGTGTTTTTGGAATTTTTATGTGTTTTAGGGATTTTTATGGGGTTGAGGGTCTTTTGGGGTTGCAAGGGATTTTTTCAATTTAAATATTTTTAGATTTTTACAGTTTTTTAGGTCTTTTATGGGTTTTGTGTTTTTACAGTTTTTAGGGGTTTTGTGGTGTTTTGTGAGTTTTAGGGTTTTTAGTGGATTTTATGATTATTTTAGGGTTTAATAATTTTTAAGGTTATTTTAGGATGATTTTTGATTTTTAGGGACTTTTATAGTCTCTAAGTGTTGTTATGATTTTAGGGGTTTTTATAGTTTTTTGGGTTTTCTAGGGGATTTGAGGGTTCTTTTGGGGGTGTTAGCTTATTTTATTGTATTTTAGGGTTTTTAGAGTTTGGGGGGGGGGGGGGTTAGACATTTTATGATTTTAGGGTTATTTATGTTATATAGTGTTTTTAGGGTGTTTAAGGGTTTTAGTGATTTAGGGTATTTTATGGTGTTTTAGGGACTTTTAGTTCTTTATAGTGTATTTATAGGGTCATTTTTCAGTTTTTGGTATTTTTGGGTTTTTAGGGTTTTTTTAGATTTTTTAGTGATTTTTGTATTTTTTTTGACTTTTTAGAACTTTTAGAAATTTTAGGGTGTTTCGGGGGTGTTATGGGATTTTTAGGGTCTTTTAGGGGTTTATTTGGTTTTTATGATTTCTGGTGTTTTTATGGTATTTTTTGAAATTTATTGGGTTTTTTGGGGTTTTTATGGTCCTTTTAGGGTTTTCTTATGGGTTTAGGAATTTTTTTGTGACTTTAGGGTTTTTAGGGTTGATTTATTGATTTTATTGTTTTTAGTTGTTTTGGGGTTTTAGGGGTTTTGGGATTTTAGGGTCTTTAAGGGTTTTTAGATTTTCAAGGGTTTTAATGATTTTTAGTGGTTTTTACAATTTGAGGGTTTTCATTGTTTTTAATGGTTTTTGAAGTTTTTAGGGTTATTAGAGTCTTTTAGTGGTTCTATAGTTTTATGTTATTTTAGAGTTTTTATGGTTTTAGGGCCTTTTATTATTTTTATGGATTTTATGGTCTTTTGGTGTTTTGGAGGGTTTTTAGAGGTTTTAAGGTTCTTTTTTGTTTTTTATATTTTTTAGTGTTTTTTGGGAATTCAGGCATAGGGTTTAGGGTTTAGGGTGTAGGTTTATGGTTTAAGGTGTAGATTTTTTGGTTTATGGTGTAATTTTTAAGGTTTAAGGTGTGGTGTATTGGGTTTATTATGTAAGTGTTATGGTTTAGGGTGTAGGAAATAGGGTTTAGGGTGTGTGGGTTTTTCCATACAGTGTTTTTTATTGGGTTTTGGGTGTAGGGTATAGGGTTTAGGGTGTCGAGTGTCGGGTTTATGGTTAAGGGGATATGGTTTACAGTTTAGGAGGTAGGTTATGTGGTTTAGTGTGTAAGGTATTGGGTTTAGGGTATTGGGTATGTGGATGGTGTATGGTTAGGGTTCATGGTTTTGGCATTATGGTTTAGGGTTTAGGGGTTATAGTTTATGGTGTATGGTATAGAGTTTAATGTTTAGGGTTTAGGTTTTAGGGTGTTGGGTATAGGGTTTGGGTAGAAGGGTTTAGGGTTTAGGGTTTATGGTATATGGTATATGATATATGGTTAGGGTATAGGTTGTGGGTTATAGGGTTTATTGTCTAGCGTATTAGGTTCAGGTTGTAGGATATATGCTTTTGGGTGAAGGGTTTAGGGTTCAAGGTGTAGTGTATAAGACTTAGGGTATTGGTTTTAGGGTTTAGGGTTTAGGATTTATGGTGTATCATTTTGGGTTTAACTTTTAGGGTTTGTGATTTATGGTGTAGGGTATAGGGTTTTGGGTGCGGGGTTTAGGGTTTAGGGTTTAGGGTGTGGGTTTTAGGGTTTTTGTGACAACCCATTATTCTATCAATAAAATTTCCCTTCTTATAATTATTTGGTATAGTATAAATCACATCAAATCACTTATAGAACACAATAAAAAATTTATAAATGAATAATGAATGAAATAAGATGTATTTTAATAACTTAAGGATCCTATATTAATGAAATGGTAACTTGATCATAGGAATAATAATCTTACCCTTTTGAATTATAAAACTAGACAAATGAATAATATGATCATCCATTAAAGTATAAATAAAATTTAGGAATATTGAAAATGAAATTATGATATAATTATAACATTGTATAAGTTAACGAACATTTTAGAAATTATTAGTTAACTATTGGTATTTTTTTAAATCATAAATATTTAATTTCAATTTTATTATTAATAAAATTATTTTTAAAAAATATATTTTCATAAAATGTATTCATAAATTAATATTTTGTTTTTTATGATATTATGATTATTTTATGGTTCCATAGTTAATTTTTTAGAGTGTTATAAAATTATTTATAATTTTAAAATCTGTATTTTTTGAGTAAATGATGATTTAAAATAAAAATTAAATTTCTCATATTTTGAAAATTATTTTCATTAAATGGAGGGTATTTTTTAATTCTATAGATTAAAAAATGGTTAGGATAAATTTTGGGGATTTTTCTAAAATACTTGAATCTATTGTGAACTATAAAATACGGCAATTTACGATACATGTTAACTAAATGAACTATTGAGTCATAAGTGACGTATGACTGATGTAAGCCCATAATATGGTACTCTCCTTCATTATATTAATATATTTTATGATAATCCTCAAACTATTCATATTCTGGATCCAAAATAATAAACAATTGAATATAATATTTAAAAAACACCCATATCCTACAATATAAATATAATCCCCCACCACCCTTACTACTCACACCATTAATCTATGATACTTCTCAAATATATACCCAATAAACTTCCCAAGACACTCCCATATGTTTAGAATCTATTGGCCTCATCAAAGGTACCAAAAATATTCCCTGAGGAGGTTCTTAAGGATGGGAAAATCAAGAGGTAAAAACCTATTTCTTTTTCTTTTCAAGTTCTTTTGTTAGATTATTCTCTCATAAACTACCCTAATAAAAATATAATGATAAATAAAGTAACTAATATATACAATAATTTTATTATTCTAATGTAATAATCAATCATCAATGCCCTTCTCCACTCCCTTTTGTTCGAAGAATGGAAATGTCGTCTATGAGGTGTTGTTTCATTGCCTTCAAGGACAAAAAGTTTTCATTTTCCTTCAACGTCTTCATGGATATTTAAAAAAAAATTAATGGAGGAAACAAATTATAAATTTTTTATTACAAATTTATTTATATTCTATATGTAACATATTTACATAATACTAAGTGATAAAACAAAACAAGTTCATTGTGATCTAAAACCGCTAAAATTAATCTAAATGGTTATCATTAACATGTTATGTAATGATTCATCCTCATATATGGGTACAAAACAATATATAAAACCAAATAAAATTCTGTATTTTCATTAATAACCTTTAATTACATTTATGTAAAATTATATCCATTTTACATGAGCATCGTTACTTATAAACAAGCCAACCGATCATGAAAGCCAAGAAAACTAATGCACCTGAACGATGAAATTAAACTCCATAACCCATCAATAAGGCCATAAATGAACATTATAATACAATAATGAAAAAAATAAATTTACTAAATGTTTTTAATTAATTAATTAATGGATTTAATTTTATTATCCATGACATTACAGTCAAGTGAAGAACATATTCAGACATAAGGTAAGGGTTTTCATCCCAAACATTTATTTCCATTTGGGTTATGATTTATAACTCTATAAACCAAATTAATTCTTAATTATTTTTAAATAATTCTTCTAAATTCATTCTATACATTCCAAAATTATTTACCCATATCATTTTATATTTCATTTATGGTAATTACGTGTTATACATGGTTCCCTTCTTAATTATTCCTGATTCACAAGCTCGATTAAAGTGAACATCTCAATTTTCCACCCATTTTCATGTATGATAGATATTATATTTTAAGACAAAATTAGTTTTCTAAAATTTATAATTTTATAATGAAAAAATACATTTCTTCATTTATGGTTTTATAAAAACAATCCTGGAAAATACAAATGAATTTTTCAAAAGAACACTTCATTGCAATGTAAAAAAGGGTATTTCTCTTAAATAATTCCTCGATTACTTTATAGTGTATTTTAATCAATTTCAAAACCTGTGTTGGATATTATTCTATATTGAGATTGATCCCTTATGATTATAATTTACCATATTTTACTATATAGTTTATTATTTGTCTGACTCTGGGTGTGCTATCTTGATACCATTCACCATACTACTTAGAATGATTAGGGATTTTGTTTAAATATTGGAGAAAGTTAATAAAATTTCATATTTATATGATGTTTCTGTTTAAAACCATTTATATGAGTAATTAATTGGAATTATAAAGTTATGGATGGGTCCCACTATATCCCCTTGATGCATCAATAGGTTTCATGAGATAAAAAAGATATGGACTTGGATGAGACCTTGCCCATTTTTAGATATGGTTCTGGCTAAGGCCTTGACCATTTATTTTCAAATATCTTGGATGAGTCCTCGACAGTATGTTTCAGATGTATGGTATTATGCTTCCCTCAATATTATATTAGTAATTGATAATCCATGCGATTATTCAACTAGTACAATATCCATGGTTAGGGTTCATTATCATGTAATTATTTTTATGGAATTATATATTTATATTTCATTCAGGACATATTATTTTAATTGTATGATCTAATGTAATGTGTTTTCATTAATTCACCATGAATTTTTTATATTAGATTATTTTTTATTACTTACCCTTACTGAACATCTGTGCTCACCCCTTATGCTTTTTTATTCTCTTGGATGCAAAGATGTTTTTTAAAAATGACTTTTAGGGATAATCTAGGAGTTTTAGATATTTTCAATAGAATTTATATATTTTATTTCCTTTTAATTTTTAATGTAAAACTTATGTTTGTATCTGATTTTCCAAAAATACTAAACTATTCAATCATTCAGTATACAACTTCCATGTTATTTATTCCAATGTAATGAATTGAGGCATAATCTCCAGTAAGCTGAGGTCGGGGTCTCTAAATTTGGTATCAAAGGAAGGTTAGTAGAAACCATTGAAAATAGATATATAAAACATATATTAGTGAACCTGAACATAAGATGGATGTTTAGGTTAAGCATATAAAAACGTGCCGGAATTTTGTTAAGGTAGATATTATGTGGGTATTCCTAAAAATAAATCCATGTCTGAATACTATAAGGGGATGTGGTTCGTGGGTATATATACCTAGGGGTAACAACTATGACAATGTGTCTTTGTCCTAACTTGGGGTGACCTATTAAATGACTATGTGACTTACTAAACACCTGGTTTGACACACTCGGGTGATATTATTAGGATTATTTACATTTTCTTTACAAACCATTACAAAGTATTTACAAGTAAATAATACCCCAAAGTAATTATGTTTATGATTTTGATATTAGTTATGCATAATATTCTAGTTTATGTTAAGTGTTTTTCAAGTTGGAGATTATCTATTATGATTCATAACCTAGTTTAGTGTATGACATTATTTATAAATTGTTACTTGTAGATGGAATAGAAACCACATCAATACACATATGTCATGTAGGGATTTTTATCCTATGAAAGATAATGATCTTAGTATTGGAGTTGCAACTGGTCCTTGGAAACTTATAACTATAATGGGACTGTTGTCTCCGGTTATGAATAATATTTTTACTCAAATGGAGCATTCTAATCCACAATATGGAGGATCAATGTTAGACTACATTATGCAATAATAGCCTCCATCAATCAATGGTACCAGAAACCCATTTTTAGCGGAGTGGTAGATATGTTCCTTAGAGATGATATTTCTGCCATTGAGAATTAAATAAAGGGGTATGGTTGTCATGGATGTTTATCATCTATCAGATGATGTAAATCAATGGTGGTCATTAATTCACAATGGAGGAGGAAGAATTTAGAAATATAGAATAGTGGTATTTTAAGGAAATTATGATAGAAAAATATGTTCCTCTTGGACAACAAGCATATGTGGAGAAGAAATTATTGAGTCTAAAACAAAAACATGATAAAAGAATTACAAAATATGAATACAAAATTATAAGGTTATCAATTAATATCATAGACTATATAAGTAATCCAAGGAGCAATATTGATCGATTATTTTATGGTTTAAACCCATTTCTACGAAGGGCACTAGTATCCAAGAATTTCTCATCTTATGAAGATATAATATCATGTGTTATTAAGATAGATAATGAGTTCTCTATGTTTTATGAATTTTATGAAAAAAATAGAGAATAATGTGGTAGTATAGGAAATAATAGTTTAAGGTAAGAATAAAAAAGTGAATTTTCCGATATGAGATACTTGTGGAAGGAAACACCCTGGTTCCTACTTAAAAGCAAAATGAGTTTTCTACAAGTTTGGATAGAAAGGATAATATGAGAATCACTGCAAGGGAAATAAATAATCAATCAATTATGATTTCTATAATTGTAGGGTGATGGGAAACTATGTCAATTATTTTCTAACTAATCCAAGAAACATGCCTCAAAAGTACCACATGAGAAAGTACTAGATTATGTGATCATAACTACAGAGGATGAAGTCCATAGTGATTTTTTAGAAGTTAAATTTATTGTTTTTGAAAACATAGAAAATTATTTATTTGATTTTGGATCATCTAATTATTTTATATCTTCTTAAATTTATAAAAAAATAGTCATTTACCTTTTGATTTAATAAAATAGTTATCATTCAAAACTCCTAAGGGAAGTTTCATTTCAATAAAGATGTGTTAGTCATCCCCTTTATGATACAAAAATGATCTTTAATTTCTAACCATGTCATCATACATATGATTGACTTTGATATAATACTTAGTACATAATAGATTTAAAAATATGATGTGAAAATCTATTTTAAAAATAAGGAAATTATGATTAGCGATGAAGATATGCAATCCCTCATCTTTAGAGAAGAAACCTCATCATCAAATTCTTATCTGGATCCACCCCAATATCTCTACTGAATAAAATTCTTGTGAAGGAAGAGAAAATATCTTCTATGTATAAGGAAATAAATCTTAAAATTGAATAAATAACAATTTTGAAAGAGTATATTGATGTATTTTTAGAGGATTGAACTGGACATCCTCTAGAGTAGGAAGTTGTGTTCTCTATTGATTTAAGTCTTGATACAAGATCGATATCAATGAATCCCTATAGAATTGACACTATGGAATTAGTTGATCTAAATAAACAATTAGAGGAACCAAGGGACAAGGTAATTATTAACCCCAGTTTTTGTCCATGGGGATCCCCCATCCTCTTTATCAAGAAGAAATATGGATCCATGAGGCTATGTATTGACTATAGAGAAATCAATTATATTAAAATAAAGAAAAAGTATCCCCTGCCTAGGATTGAGGATTTATTTGATAAAATTCATTAATCTCAATATTTTTAGAATATTTATCTTTAATATATATTTCATCAATTGTGTGTGAGGAAGAAAGATAATCCAAATATAGCATCTTGAATCAGGTATGGACAATATGATTTTATAGTAATGCCATTAGGACTAACTAATACACCCTCTTTTTTCATGGATCTTATGAAGATAGTTTTCATGGAATATCCAGATGATTTTTTGTGGTATTTATTAATTATATCTTTATATATTCCAAAATCTATGAGGACCAAGAGAACAATTTATAGGTTGTTCTAGAGAATCATAGAAGAAAATAGTAATATGGGTAGCTTATCAATGTTTTAATTCTTGATTCAAATAGTTTCTTTTCATGGACATATCATCTCTAAGGATGGAATCACATTTTACAATATAAAGAAAAATGTGGTTCAAGAATGGCCTACACCAACGAACATTACTAAGGTACATAGTTTTATTTGTCTAGGAGGTTATTATTGTTATTTTATTCAGAATATTATTTGATTATCTAAAATGTTAACCAAGATTACTAATAAAGGGGTTAAGATTACATGGAAAATAGAATATGAAGAATTATTTGAATAATTAAAGAAGAGATTAGTGAATTATTTTAATTTGACTCTTCTATAAACAAATGGTTGTTCTGTGATTTATAGTTATGTGTCAAATAAAGGACATGGCTATTTACTTAGAAAAAATGATAGATTTATTTCCTATTCATCATGGTAATTAAAAACTAATAAGAAGAAATATAAAACTCATGATATTGGGTTTAAAGCTATAATATTTTTCTTGGAGATATAGAGACACTATCTGTATAGATAAATATCTGAGATATATATAGATCACAAGAGCTTTAAATATATCCTCTCACAGAAGGAAATCAACATGAGGAAAAATACATGGATTGAGCTACTCAAGGATTATTATTTTTCAATACAATCTCACCCAAGGAAGGAAAATAAGTTGTCTGATGAATTGAGCATGATGGATCACAATATTCTAAAAAAATGAGGATTGAAAGGGATCCAATGTTCATGGACCAAGTAAATATGAATATAAAAATTATCCAATAATGTGAAACATCATTAATTTTTCAATTGGATTCCCAAAAATCAATATTGGAATGAGTTAAAAGACTTTACTCTGATGATGATAATCAGAAAAATAAAATTAAATTTGTGAAAGATGGTTTATTTGAAGACTTCGTTTATGAATATGGAATTATGAAATTTGGGAAGAGGATTTATGTTACCTCTATACCTGGGCTGAAAATGGAGTTATTAGATGATGTTTATAGCTTGAGATTGTTTTAGCCCCTTATATATATAAGATTTATAGATATTTAAAAGAACATTAATAGCGGGATAATATGAAGTGAAAAATTTATGATTTTGTATCAAGATATTTAGTCTTTCAATAGGTGAAGGCTAAAAAACAACCTCATAGAGGACTCATGAAACCTATATGTATTACTACATGGAAATGGGATGATATAAACGTGGATTTTGTAACTGTATTACAAAAAACTTCATGAACGAATGATTTAATATGGGTGATTGTTGATCAAATTTCCAAATCTACACATCTCCTCACTATAAGGGAGGGTTTTCCACTTGAGAGACCTGCACGACTATATATTTATGAAGTAATAATAATTCTTGGAGAGCCTCTATCAATTGTTCCTCGTCATGATCAATGATTTAAATCTAAATTCGAGAAAATTATTCATAAATATTTGGATACTAAGCATCATTTGATAACTTTTTATCACCCTCAAATTGTTGGGAAGTCAGAGAGAAGAATCCAAACATTAGAATACATGTTGAGATCACTCTTACTTTATTTTCATGGTATGTGGGATCAATATTTACCTTTTTTAATGTTTTCCTACAATAATAAATTCCATTCACATATTTAAATAAAAAAATATAAAGCATTGTATGGAAAGAGATGTTATAAAAACACTTTTTGGGTTAAATTTGGTGAAAGGAAGCTTGTAGGCCCAATGCTTGTGGAGGAAACAACAATAAAGGTAAAGACTATTCAAACTAATATCAAAGCATCTCAAAGTAGGCAAAAAATTATACTGATAATCAAAGGATGGATTTGTAATTTCATGTGGGAGATCATGTTTTTCTGAAAGTATCTCCATGGAAGGGTGTTATAAGATTTTTAAAGAAAGGGAAACTAAACCCCAGGTAAATTAGTCCCTTTAAAATTCAGGAGAGAATTGGAGCTGTGGATTATCATTTGGAAATGCCTATCAGGCTCTCTAAAGTACACAATGTGTTCCACTTCTCATTGTTAAGGAAGTAAATACTAGACCCAATGCATTTTATCACTTCAAGAGGAATATATTTGCAATCCGACTTATCTTACTATGAGGAACCTATTTGGATTATGGACAATAAAGAATAGGTGTTGAGGAATCAACAAACTAAAATGGTAAAGGTACATTGAATAAAATCATAACATAGAAGAGGAAACATGGGAACTATAAGAAGTTATGATGAAAAAAATGCAAATATTTCTATGAGATGAAAATCTGAAAATTTTTAGGATGAAATTTTTATAGGAGTGGGGAATGTAACAGCTCTGAATTCTATCAGTGAAACATCCCTTATTATAATTACTTCATATAGTATAAATCACCTAAAAACACTTATAGAACACAATGAAAAAATTATAAATGAATAATGAATGAAATAAGGTTATTTCTATAAGAAAATGAACATATACCGGTGAAATAGTAACTAGAATTTAGGAATAGTAATATTACCCTTGTGAATAGTAAAACCAGAAAAATGATTAGTAACCTCACCCATTAAAGTATAAAGAAATTACTAATCTTATTATGGAAATTATGATATAATTATATCATAGTGTAATTTAATGAATATTTTTGAAATTATTAATTAATTATTGGTATTTTTTAAGTCATAAATATTTAATTAATTTTTTATACTTAATAAAATAATTTAAAAAATATATTTTCTTAAAATGTATTCATGAATTTATATTTTTTTGTCTTATTATTTTTGAATTATTCTAGGAGACTGTAGGGAATTTTTCAGAGTGATATAAAATCTATTATAAATTTAAAATGTTTTTTAGTAATTAATGTTTTTAATTAAAAATTGAATTTATAATATTTATAAAATTATTTTCATTGAAGTTAAAATTTTTACTTTTACATGTTGAAAAATGGTTAGGATAGTTTTTTTTTGATTTTTCTAAAAAAATTGAATCTTTGGAGAACAGTAAAATATGATAATTTAAGATAAATGTTAAATACTTGAATTATTGAGTCTTAAGTGATGTATGAATGATGATTGATACTAATGTCAAACTATCCTTAATTATTTTAATATATTTTGTGATCATTCTCATACTATTCCTAGTATTGAGAAAAAATAACAAACAAATGAATAAAATATTCAAAAAACACCCTTATTTTCCACTATAAATACCATTGCTCACAACCCCTTCTCCTAACAACTAACCAACTTTGATTCTTGTCAAATTTCAATCCAATCCTCTTTCCAAACCCCTAACAAACTTCCAAGAGATCTTGGTTTCATCTAAATTCCAAAACATTTTTCCTAAGTTGTTCTCAAGGAGGAGAAAATAAAGAGGTAAAACATCTTTCTTTTTCTTTTGATTTCATTTCAAGTATTTTTCTTTTATTATTCTCTCATCACCTATCCTCATCAAAATGGCATGGTAAGTAATGAAACATTAATGTACTATAAAATTATTATGTGAATGTAATAATCCATCATCAATCACCTTCTAATATCCATTTTATAATAAAAACTGAAACTCTCATCCATGAGGTGTTGTATCATCTCCTTCAAGGATAAAAATTTTCAATTCCCATCACCGTATTCATTAATGTTCATAAAACGATTTTAATAGTTGAAATAGATTTTAAAATCTAAATAAAAACACTTTTTTTATGTCACGGATGTGACATTTTTACATAATACTAAATGATAAAACAAAATGAGTTTGTTGTAGTCTAAAACTGCTAAAAATAATCTAAATGATTATAATTAACATGTTATCTAATGACTCATCCCCATATATATAAAAACCATATAATAAAAATTTACTTATTTATATTCATAAATAACATATAATGCATATTATGTAGAATTATACCAATTTTACATGAACTTCATTACTTATAAAAAAGCGAATAGATCATGAAAACCAAGAATATGAATGCTCCTAAATGAAGAAATTAAAATCTATAAGTCATAAATAATTCCATAAATTAACTTAATAAAACTATAATGAATCAAATACATGTGTTAAAGGTTCTTAATTAATTATTTTATGGATTTAATTTTATTATACATGACATTAAGGTCAAGTGTAGAACACATTCAAACACAAGGTAAGAGTTTTCTTCTCAAACCTTCATTTTCATTCATGTTTTTATTTCTTCTTTTATAAAAAAATTTAATTATTACTTATTTTTATATAATTATTCTAAATTATGCATATAAATTCTATAATTATTTATCTATATCATTTCATCTTTATTTTAATGGAATTACATGTTTTACAAGGTCCCCTTATCAATTATTCCCAGTAAGCAATCCCGATTAAAAGAAAACATCTCAATTTTTTTACACATTTTCAAGTACCATCCATAATTAATTTTAAGACACCAATATTTTTCTAAAATCACTATTTTTTTCCTAAAAACATTATTTGTTCCCTTCTGGTTTTATAAAAATCAAACATTACAACTACAAATTAATTTTCCAAAAAAAAAACACTTTATTGAAATGTAAAAAGGGTATTTCTCTCAAATAATACCTTAATGATTTTATTATATTATTTTCATCTATTCTAACACCTATATTGAATATTATGGTATTTTGAGATTTATATCTTATTATTATCATCTACTATTTTATATTAAATGGTTTATGATCAATTTTAATGTGCATGTGGTATCTTGATACCATTCACCATACTAATTACAATGATTAGTGATTATGTTTACAGATTTAGGAAAGATAATCACATATCATATGTATATGATGTTTATGTTCAACCTCATTCATATGAGAAATGAAGTGAACGTTTCAAGTGATTATTGGGGCTTGATATAGCCCTTTATGTATTAGTAGGTATCATGAGACCAAAAATATATGGACTTTGCTGAGGTGTTGACCATTTTGATATATGGTTTTGGCAGAGGCCTTAACCCTTTATTTTCAAATGCCTTGGTCGAGGCCTCAGCGGTATTTTTTAGATGTCTGGCATTATGAATTCTCTCATTATGATATTATTAATTAATAATCCATGATATTATTCGACTAGTAGAATATCCATGGTTAATATTCATTATCATATAATTATTTTTATGGCCTTATTTATTGAGATTTTATTCGTTACATATTATTCTCAAGTTTATGTTTTAATGGCATGTAATTTCAGTAATTCACCATGAATTATTGTTTATATTATGTTCTGTTGTATTACATACTGTTAATGATTATCTAAGCTCACCCCTTTCTTATGTTTAGTTTTTTCTTAGGATGTGAAGATGTATATTATGAATGACCTTTAGGGATAATCTAGCAATTTTGGATGTTTCCAATGGTATTTATGTACTGAATTTCCATTAAAGTTGTAATGTGAAACTTATTTTTGTATATGTTTTTTCCAAACTACTAAACTATTCATTCCTTTGGGATGCTACTTCCTTGTTTATTATGCTAATGTAATAAAGTAAGACATTGGCTCCAGAAAACTTGGGTTGAGGTGTCTATAGTTTAGGATTTTTTGTGTAGGGTATACCATATAGGGTGTAGTTTATAGGGTTTATGGTGTAGATTTTAGGGGTTTTTTTATCATGTTGGATTTTGTGTTTAGTGTGTAGGGTTTTGGGTTCAGTGTGTAGGGTATTGTGTTTTTTTGGGTATTGGTTTTAGGCTCTAGGGTGTAGAGTTTAGGGTTTATGTTCTATGGAATATTTTTTAGTGTGTTGGTTATAAGATTCAGGGTGTGGTGTGTAGGGTATAGGTTTTATGAGTTTTTTAGATTTTTATGGATTTAAGGGTTTTATGGCCTTTTTGGATTATAGGGATTTTATTGGACTTTAGGATTATTTGTATTCTAGGCATTTTATGGTTTCATGGGTTTTTTTGTGATTTATAGGGTTTTAAAGGGTTTTAGGTTTTTTTAGTTTCTATTGGTTCTAGAAGTTTTAGGGTTTGGTGGGGGTGGTGTTTTTTGTGGGTTCTAGGGGTTCTAAGGGTTATTTGAATTTTTATGGTTTTAATAGTTTTTAGGGGTTGGTATTTAGGATTAGTATTTATGGGTTAATATGGGTTTCAAGGGTTGTTTGGGTTTCTATGGTTTTTATGGGGTTTAAGGGTTAAAAGTATTTTTAATGTTATATGGATTTGAGGGATTTAGGGATTTTAGGGGTTTTACGGGTTTTACGGGTTTTAGGGGTTTTAGGATTTTTAGAGTGTCTTAGACATTGTATTGGGTGTTTATGTGGGTTTTTGTTTGTTTTGGTTCTTAGTGGTTTTAAGGTTTTTATGGAGTTTTATGGATTTATGGTTTTTAGGGATTTTTAGAGGTTTTAGGATTTATTTGTAATGTTTTCATGTTTTTGTAATTTTTAGAGTTTTTAGTGTTTTTGGTGGTTTTAGGGGATTCAAGTTATTTTAATTTTTTTACAGAGTTTTTAGTGTCCTTCATGTTTTTATATTCTTTATGGGTTTATTTATTTTTTGGTTTTTTACAGTTTTAAGGGTTCAAAGGGTTATTTTAGGGTTTTTTGGGTTTTTTGGGGTTTTAGGGGTTTATGGGTTTTAGGGTTCTAAAGAGTTTTTAGGACCATTTTGTTTTTTTATTTTATGATGTTTATGGTTTGAGTGGTTTGAGTGGTTTTATCATTTTTATGGTATTTTAAGGTTCCTTCGTAATTTTAGGGTCTTATGGGCCTTTTAATGGTTTAAAGGCCTTTTAGAGGTTTAAGGGTTTTAAGATTTTAGGATTTTAAAAACTATTTTAGGTTGTTTAGTTTTTTTTTATTTTTTTAGATCTTAGTGTTTTTAGGGTTTTTAGGACTTATATGGGTTTTAAAGGTTTTAAATATTTATGGTTTTTAGGTATTTTGTTGTTTTTAGTGTTTTTATGATTTTAAAGTTTTTTAGGGATTTTACATTTTTTAGGTATTTAGGAGTTTTTAGGGTTTCAGAGGGTTTTTAGGGGTTTAATGGAATTTTTGGGTATTTTATGGTTTCAAGGGTTTTTAGGTTTTTAGGAGTTTTTGGGGATTTGGGGTTTTGGGGGGTTTTAATTTATTTTTCATTTTTTTTGTTTTTATGTATTCTAGGTTGTTTTATGGTTTTTAGTTTTTTTGGGTCTCTATGTTCCTATAGTATTTTTAGAGGTTTTATGGTATTTTAGTGTTCTTTTTGGATTTTAGTGTCCTTTATGGTTTTTAGAATATTTATGGTTTTAGGGTCTCTTAACATTTTTAAGGTTTTAGGGGTTTTAGTTTCTTTTATATATAATAAAATCATTAGGGGTTTAAAGGTATTCTAGGTAATTTGAGGGTTTTTAGGCTTTTTAGGGTGTTTAGGTGTTTTAGGGGATTTTGGGCCATTTTGGGTGTTTTTTATTTTTATTGTCTTTTAAGGGTATTTTAAGGTTTTATGGGTTTAAGTGTTTTCAATGTTTTTTTGGTAGTTATGAATTTAATGATTTTTAGGATTTTTAGGGTCTTAGTGGTTTCGGTTTTTTAGGCCCCTTTGAATATTTTTATGTTTCATTATGTTTTTAGGGTTTTTGTTCTTTTTATAATTTTATTAGTTGGGGGGGGGGGTTATGTGTTCTTAGGGTTTTTATTTTTTTTATGGATTTCTATGTATTTTATTTTTCACTATGGATTTATATAGTTTTTTTGATTTTTAGTGTTTTAGATGTTTTATTTTTTAGGGTATTTTAATGCCTTTAGGGTTCTTATTAATTTTTTAGGTTTTTATGGGTTTTATGGGTTTTCTTTTATTTTTATGTTTTTAGGGATTTTATTCATTTTTAGTGTTTTTTTTGGTTTTTACAGTTTTTACGGTTTTTAAGGATTTTTTAGGATATTGTTGGTTTTTAGGGTTTTTTATTTTAGGAGTTTCTAGTAATTTTATATTTTTTTAGAAATATTGTAGAGTTTTTAGTGTTTTTAGGATTATTTTAGGGTTTTAATGGGTTTTTATATATTTTAGGGTTTTTTGGATTTTTTAGGTTTTAGGGTTTTAGTGTTTCTGAGGAATTTTTGGGGGTTTTTTAGGTTCATTTATGGGGTTTTGTGTTTTTCAGAGTTTTATTTGGATTCAGTTTGTTTAAGGTTTTTTGGGTCGTTTATGGTTTTTTGGATTTTGGGAATTTGAATGTTTTTTTAGTATTTTTGGGTATTTTAAGGGTTTTTGGGGTTTTTTTTTGTCTTTTAGCGTTTTGTAAGGTTTTTTCGATGTTTATTGTTTATATGTATTATAAAGGGTTTTAGGATTTTAGGATTTTTTTTCTATATAGGGTTTTTTGGTTTTTATGGGTATTATGGTTTTTATTTTAATTATGGGGTTTAGGGTTATAGGGGGTTTTAGGGATTTAAAGGTTTAAGAGTTTTCTTAGGGGTTTTATGTATTTTCCTGGCCTTTTAGGGTTTTATTAGGTTTTTATGTTTCTTATGGGTTCTAGGAGTTTAATAGTTTTTGGTTTTCTTACAGATTTCATGTTGTTTCCGGTTTTTTAATGTTTTTAGAGTTTTTAGGTGTTTTAGGTGTTTTAAGGTGTTATGATATTAAGGTTTTTTTGGAATTTAAGCGGTTTACTATAGATTTCTAGGTTTTAGGGTTTTTAGGGATTTTAAGAGGTTTTAGTGATTTTAGAGGGTTGTGGGTTTTCAGTTTTTTTAGATGTTTTGTGATTTTTAGGGGTTTTAGGTGTTTTTTGAGTTTTTTTGTTTTCTTGGGGTTTTAGGGTATTTTAGGCAGCTTTAGGTACTTTTTGTATCTTTTAGGTTGTTTAAAAGGGTTTAATGTTTTTTAATGTTTTAAGGGGGTTTTAGTGTATTAGGGATTTTTATGGTTTTTAGGGGATTTTTGAGTTTTTATGGTTTTTTTGTTTTTAGGGGTTTTGGTCCTTTTATATTTTTTAGTGTCTTTTATGTTTATTTAGGGTTTTTTGGATCTTTTTAGGTTTTTTCTATTTTTAGGGTCATTTAGTGCATTTTTAGTGTTTTAAGGTGTTTCTAGTTTTTTTGGTTTTAGGGGTTTTATGTACTGGGGGGGGGGGGGGTTAGGGTTTTTGGTGTTTTTGGGGTGAGAAAATAAGTTTATCAGGAAATTTTAAAAAATATTCTAGTTAATTTAGATAGATTTTTAATCAATATAAACATGAAACTCATTTTTTATAAATTATGGAGAATATCAACTGAAACAATGAAATTGATTTTAAATAATAAAAAGGTGATTATTTTTAATTTTAAATTTTATTTGGACTTAAGAAATTATTCTATGAATTTTTCTAAGTTATTTGAATTGTTCTAATTTTTTATAATATTTTATTTTTGATTTCCAAAATAAATGGTCAAGACTCATGCAAGACTATAAACCAAGGGGGAGCTCACCACATTGCCAGACCATAAGTGTCCATCTGGCCATAACACCATCGGGAAGTTTGGTGAGATCTTGTAGGGTTGTATAGGGGACTAGAAGTATGCAGCCTTTGATCCTGCAGGAGTGGTTGTGGGTAGGGTTGGGCCTAAACCCTCTCTATTCACATAGTGTGAATGGCCTATGTTGGTGTGTTCATGTGAATACAGGAGCCCTTACATGCTACAAGCATCTAAAAGAGTGTCCAAATGACTTGATTAATAAAGGATAACCCCAACCAATTCTAATTTTTATGTGTCACAACCCATCTCTTGTACTTTCCATCATAACCAATATGGTGCCTTCGCACCATGCCCACTTGACCCTTATTGGTCGCACATAATCTGCCACTATCTCTACTACTTCTACACTCGATTCCCCACCATACCACTATGTGCAATGAAGAAAATCCACTACATCAGCCCCTGCTCAAGCTTGAGCTCAAGCCAAATTTTACTCACAGAAGACTCGTTCAACCAGGGTTTGCAAAGGCTTTAGTTCATGATAATGTTTTGTGGAACCATACCTATTCGCATCATCTGAGAACTGATAGGTTTGTGGTACGGTATACGGAGTGACCTTTCGCGCACAACTTATTCGATCAATGCAGTTTCGTGTTTGCCTTTCTTGCTGGCCAACGCCTCGTGGGCCGGTGGTTCTCGGACCATATCACATACCTGGTGATTTGCAATCCATCTTCACCATGTAACTTTCCCGATGATGGTACACAGTCCACTTAAAAACCATGAATAATTAAATTCCACCAAGTTCCTTCAATGAAATTTACCTCAATTTGAGTCCCTTCTCCTTAATAGACTTGTAGAAGCACTTTCTTCCTTCTGCAAAGTTATCTGGGGGACTTTCTTCTCTTAACCTAATATTTAGGACCCTACAAACGTTTTTTGGACATTTTGGAGTTTTAGGATTATAATGGATTTTAATGGGGTTTTAGGGTCTTTGAATTTATTATGTTATTTTAAGGGTTCTTTATGGGTTTAGTGTGTGTTTGGGGGGTTTTCAATGTTTTTTTGGATATTTTATTTTTTAGGGTAATTTAGGGTATTTTAGGGGCTTAAAGGTTTTTATGGTGTTACTGGGTTTTACATTTTATAGTGTTTTTGGTGTTTTCAGGGTATTTTATGTTTTATTGTATAGGGATTAGGGTTTTTGAGGTTGGGTTTCGTATTTAATGTGTAGGGTTTTTTATGGTGTATGTTTTAAGGTTTAGGGGGTGGGGTATAGTGTTTATGGTTTAGGGATTAGGGTTTATGGTGTAGGGTATAGGTTTTAGGGTGCATGATTTTTGTTTTAACGTGTATGGAATAATCTTTTATTGTTGGTTTAATGTCTTATGTTATAGGGTGTACGGTTAAGATTTAGTGTGTGGGGAATGGGGTTTAAGGTTTGTAGTGTTTTTACGGTTTGTAGGGGATTTGTTTTTGATTTTTTTATGGTTTTAAGGGGTTTTAGGGTTCAATGGGTTTTATTTTTTTATCATTTTTAATGATTTGTGAGTTTTTTGGGATTTTAAGGGCTTATAGGTGTTTTGGGGGGTTTTATGTGTTTTATACGTTTTTTGAATTTTTAAAAGATTTAGGGTTTGGGGGGTTAGGGTTTTTAGGGTTTTCATGGTTTTATGACTTTTATGATTTTAGGGGATTTTAGGGGATTTAGGTGTAATCAAAGGGTTTTAGGGTTTTCATGGGTTTTATAGTTTTATGGGTATTTAGGTTTATTAGGGTTTGTATGGGTTTTTTGGTGTTTTTAGGGTTTTCTTATTGTCTCAATATTTTTTTGGAGTTTTAGGGGTTTTTTATTTTTTAGGGATTTTATGGTTTTTGGGTCATTTTTATTTTTTATGGTTTATTAAATTTTTTGGTGGGGGGGGGGTGTGTATTTAGGGGGGAGGGGGTTGGGTTTTTAAAGATTTTAGGGGTTTAAAAAATATAATGGTTTTTATGATTTTTATGGGTTTTTAGTTTTTTATGTTTTTATGGGTTTTTGGTTTCTCTAGGGTTCTTATGGATTTTTAAGGGACTTTAAAGGGTATTAGGGTCATTAGGTGTTTTATTGTTTTTTTGGGTTTTTGGGTGTCTTAGTGTTTTTATATGTTTTAGGATGTGTTGGGGCATTTTGGTTTTTTATGATTTTTAGGGTTTTACGGTTCTATAGTTTTTTAGGGGTTTTAATTGTTATGGGGATTTTTAGGTTTTCATGTGGTTTAATGGACTTTTATGGGGGTTTAGGGGTTTTTATGGTTTTTAGGGTCTTTTAATATTTTTATGTTTTTTTAGACAATTTTAGGTTTTTATGGGTTGTATGGGTTTTCAAGCCCTTTAGTATTTCTAGGGTTTTTGATTATTTTATGATTTTTGGGGTTTTAAGGTCTTTTAGGTGTCTTTAGAGTCTTTTAGAGATTTAATAGGATATTTTTAGGTCTTTTAGGGATTTTAGGGGTTTTAATGTCTTTTATGAACTTTTGCTGTTGTAAAGGGTTTTCGGAGTTTTGAAGGTTTATTAGGGATTTAAGGGTTTTATGGTTTTTATGGGTTTTATCGATATTTTGGGTCTTTTGAAGGTTTTAGGGGTTTTAGGTTTTTTAGGTGTTTTCAGGTTTAAGGGTTTTAAGGTGTTTTTAAGTGTTTTTAGGGGTTTTAGGTGTTTTGGGTCCTTTAGCCATTAAAGTATTTGTTAGAGTTTATTGGTGTGTTATGGTTTTTGGGATTTTTGGATTTAATGGGTTTCAATGTTTTTAAGGGTTTTTATGATTTAATAGTGGATTGAAGGAATTTTTGAGGGTTTTATGGGTTTTTTGTATTTTATGATTCTTATTTGTTTTAGAGCATTTAGGGGGTTTTTGTGTTTTTTTGGTTCTTTTAAATTATTTTAGAATTCTTATTGAAATTTACGTTTTGTTATGGGTTTTTATGGGTTTTAGGGTTTTCATAGAATTTTTAGGAATTTTAGGAATTTTAGAGTTTTTAAGGATTTTTTGTTTTTAGTGTATTTAGGGGTTTTACGATTATTTTACTACATTTAGTATTTTTAAGATATTTATGGATTTTAGGGTTTCTGGGTGTTTTTAGGGGTTTTGGGAACTCTTGTGTTATACGGTCTTTTACTACTTTTCGTTGTTTTTTTGGGTTTTTGTAGGGACTTCTAGTGTTTTAGGGTTTTTAAGGATTTTACGGTGTTGGTAGGTTTTATGGTATTTTAGGGTTTTATAATGTTTTTATGGTTTGTTTAGGGTTTTTAAAAGTTTGAGGGTTTTTATGGGTTTTATGGTTTTATAGTGGTTTTTGTATTTATTGGGTATTTAAAAGATTTATGGATGGTTTTGGGTTTTTAGGATTTTTAGAGTCTTATAAGGTTTTTAAGATCTCTTTTGTATTTTTAGTATTTTTTGGGATTTGCTAAGTATTTTAAGGGTTTTAGGGTTTTTATGGGTTTTTGGGGTTTGGGGGGTGTTTGGAATCTTTTTGATATTTTTGTGTTGTTTTGGGGTTTTTGGTGTATGTATAGTGTTGAGGGTATATGGTACAAGGTTATAGTGTAGGTTATGGCATTTAGAGTATAGGATATAGGGTTTAAGGTATAGGGTTAAGGGTGTAAAGTATAATGTTTTGGGTTTTGGTTTTACAGTTTAGGGTGCATGGAATAGGGATGAGCCTATAGGATTTATAGTGTATGGTTTAGAGTTTACGGTGTAGGGTTTAGGTTTTAGGTTGTGTGTATAGGGTTTAGGGTGTAGGGTTTAGTGTTTAGGGTGTTCGGTTTAGGGTTCAGAAGTAATAGTGTAGGGTTTACAGTTTAGGGTGTTGGGTTCAGGGTATATGGTATAGAGTATAGGGGTTATGGGTGTCGTGTTTTCCATGTAGGGTATATAGTTAAAGGTATAGGGTTTAATTTATAGGTTTTAGGATGTAGGTTTTTGTGTTTAGGGTGTTGGGATTAGAATTTAGGGTGTAGGGTTTTTGGGTCATGGTGTATTATATATGTTTTAAGGTGTATATTTTAGAGATTATGGTGCTTGGAATAGGATTTAGGTTGTAGGTTTTAGGGTTTAGGGTTGACGATATAGGGTTTAGGGTGTAGGGTGTAGGGTATAGGGTTTAGATATTTGGATTTAGGGTTTACGATGTTGGGTATAAGGTATAGTGTGTAAGTAATAGGGTTTAGGGTGTTGGGTTGGATGTTTAATGTGTAGTGTTAAGGGTGTATGGTATTGTGTTTAGGGTCTAATTTTTAGGGTTTAGGGTGTTGGGTTTAGGGTTTAGATTATTGAGTATAAGGTTTAGTGTGTAGGTTATAATTATACATGTGTAGGGTAAAGAGTCTTGTGTGTAGGGTATAGGGGTTATGGTTTGGGGTTCAGGGTTTATGGTGTTGGGTATGGGGTTTAGAATGTACGATGTAGATTTTAGTGTGTAGGGTATAGGGTTTAGGGTGTAGGTTTTAGGGTTGTTAGTGTGGGGTATATTTTTTATAGAGTAGGGTATATGTTTTAGGGTGATTGTTATACAATTTATGCTATAGGGTATAAGTTTTACAGTGTAGAGTATTTAGTTTGAAGTGTGGGATATTGGGTTTGAGGAGTTGGGTATAGGTTTTTGGGTGAAGGTCATAGTGATTAGCGTGTAGTGTATAGGGTTTAGGGTATGGGGTTTTGGGTTTGGGGTATAGGGTTTTGGTTTTTTGGGTTTAGAATTTACGGTGTAAGTTTTAGGGTTTAGGATATTAGGTCTAGGGTTTAGGGTTTAAGATGTATGGTTTAGGTTTTCGGGTGTTTGATATAGTTTCTAGGGTGTAGGATTTAGGGTTTAGGGTGTAGGGTTTAAGGTTTCAGGTGTAGGGTGTAGAGTTCCAGGTTTAGGGTTTATGGTGCATGTTTTAGGGTTTATGGTGTATGGTGTACAGTTAAGTGTGAAGCCTATGGGGTTTCGAGTATAGGATATAGGATTTATGGTTTTTTGGTGGGGGTGGCTATTGTTTTTTGGGTGTTTATTTCTTTTAGTTTTATTAGCGGTTTTTCGGATTCTCACTGTTTTACATTTTTTTGGTTTTGTACGGGATTTTAGGGGTTTTAGAGTTTTTAGGTGTTTAAAGGGTTTTTAGTTTTTGTTATGGTATTTAAGTGTTTTTGGTGTTTTTATAGGTTTTAGGCCTTTTTTTGGTTTTTTATTTGTTTTTTAAATTTTCAAGGTTTCTTGTGGTTTTTAGGGTTTTAGGGGGTTTTAGTGCCCTCTATGATCTTTAGGGCGTTAGGGGGTTTAATGGGTTTTAGTGTTTTGTTTGTGTTTTGGTTTTTTTGAGTTATTAGGGTTTGTAGGGGTTTAGGGTATTTGTGGTGGTTATGGTATTTTAGGGTTTTTACTATTTCTTAGGGGTTTTATGTTTTTAGGGTATTTATATTTGTTTGGTTTTTGGTGTTTTTTGGGTCATTATAGTCTTTTATGGTATTTTAGGTTTTTAGGGACATTTAGGGTCCTCTAGGGTATTTTTAGTGGATTTTAAATTTTTATATTTTTCAATATTTTTAGATATATTTATATGTTTTTACTATTTTTTAGTTTCATGGGGTTTTAGAGATTTTTTAGGTTTTAGTGGTTTTTATTGTTTTATTGGTTTTTTGGGTTCTTTGGGATTTAAGAGTTTTTATAGAAATTTTAGGTTTTTATGGTTTTATGGTTCCTTAGATTTTAAGGTTTTTTTGGGTTTTAGGGTTTTAGGGTTTTAGGGATTTTTTAGAGTGTTTTAGGGTCATTTAAGGGTTTTAGGTTCTTTTAAGTGTTTTAGAGTTTTTAGGGTTTTGGTGGTTTTAGGGTTTTCTTGGTTTTTATGGTATTTTTTATTGTTTTATGGGTTTTTGGTCTATTAATTTTTTGGCCTTTCAGGGGTTTTACGGTCTTTAAGGGGTCTTGGGGGGTTGTTATTGTATATCCAGGGGTTTTATTGATTTTAGAGGGTATTAGGATTTTTAGGGGTTTTAAGTTTTGTTACTGTTTTTTTGGGTTTTGGGGTTGTTTAGGGTTTTTAGATATATTTTGGGTTTTTAGTATTTTTTTGATATAAGGGTTTCTTTTATTTTTAGGGGTTTTTAGGTTTTTTAGGGTTTTATGGGATTTATGGTTTTTAAGGGGTTTTCTTGGTTTTTTTGGTTTTAATGGTATTTTAGGAGTTTAAGGGTTTTTAGGGTCTTTTATGTTTATATCAATTTTTGTATGTTTTAGGTTAATACAGGGGGTTTAGGGTCATTTAGGTATTTTTAGTTATTTAAGGTATTTTATGGTTTATAGGATTTTTTTGGAAATTTATGTTTTTTAATGTTTTTTAGTTCCTTCAGTGTTTTAAGTTTTTTTTTGGATTTTTAGGGTTTTTATGTTCTTTTACGGTTTATGGTGTATAATTTTGGGTTTAGGGTGTAGGGTTCAGGGTTTAAGGTTTAGAGTGTAGGGTTTATGTACAGGTTTTAATGTTTAGGTTGTAGGGTGTAGGGTCTAGGGTGTAAGGTTCTGGGTTTTGGGTATAGGGTGTAGGGTATTAGGTATAGGGTTTAATGTGTGGGGTTTTGGGTTTTGGGTGTAGGGTATACAACTTTTGGTGTAAAGTTTTGGGTTTAGGGTGTCAGGTATTGGGTTTATAGTGTAGGGTATAGGGTACATGGTTTTTGGTTTTTATTGTGTGTTAGTGTTTTTTTGTTTTTTAGGGATTTTAGTAGTATTTAATGTTTTTAGGGTTTTTGGGTTTTTTGTGGTGTTAGGGGGTTTTGGGTTTTTAGTGTATTGTGACATCTCTTGGGTTCGAATGGGGGGAGGTTGGGGTTTTATGTATTATACGTTTTTTCAGGTTTTAATGGGTTTTTATGGTTTTAGGTTCTTCTTTGGGGGTTTAATGGGTTTGGATAGTTTTTTTGGGTTTTAAATGTTTTTTGGGATTTTTTGGGTTTTAGTGGGTTTAAATGGTTTTTAGAATTTTTAGGTTTTTTGGGGTTCTTAGGTTATTTATAGTATTAAGGGTTTTAAGGTTTTTTAAAATTTTAGTGGTTTGGAATATTTAGGGTTTTTTGCTTTAACATGTTTTCATTGGGTTTTAGGGATTTATGGTTTTTTGGGTATTTTGGGTTTTAGGGGGTTTTCAGTTTTAGGGGTTTTAGATTTTTTATGAATTAAAGTGTTTAACAGTTTTTTAGTGTTTTTTTGGTATTTTAGGAGTTTTAGTTGGTTTTAGGGTCCTTTAATATTTTAGAGGTTTTCTGGTATTTTAGGGTTTTTTTTGTACATTTGGGGTTTTTATGGGATTTAAGATCTTTTAGGGTTTTATGGTGAATTTGTTTTTTTTTTTGAGTTTTATATTATTAGGTTGTATTTTTGGGTGTTTAGAGGTTTTAAAGGGGTTTTAGTATTCATAGTATCATTAAGGGTTTTTAGGGTCTTCTAGGTTTTGACGGGTTTTAGGATATTTTAGGGTTTTTTGGGTTTTTAGGGTTTCTAGGGTTTTTAGAATCTTTTTAGGATTTTTAGGATATTTTAGTGTTTTAAAATATTTTTTCAGTTATTTTGGATTCTTTAGGGTTTTTTATAGATTTCAAGGTATTTTATCTGTTTTTCATGTTTTCTCAGGTTTTATAGTTTTTTTTATTTTTTTAGGGGATTTAGGGTTTTTAGGTGTTTTAGGGGTTATAGGTTTTTTTGGGGGGTTTTAGGGTTTTCAGGGGGATTTTGTCATTTTTTATTTTTTTTGTTTTTTCGGGGTTTTTATGGTTTTAGGGGATTTATGCTTCTTTTATGGTCTTTTATGGTTTTTATGGTATTATAGATTTATTATGGATTGAAGGGTTTTTAATGGTTTTTAGGCGTTTAATGATTTTATGTAATTTTTTGAGTTTTTTATATATTTTAGGGTTTTTATTTTTTAGGTATTTAATGGTTTTTAAATGATTTTTTGGTGTTTAATGGGTATTCGGGGTTTTAGGGTGTTTTAAACATGTTATAGGGTATTTTTACGATTTTATGATCTGTTTGGTTTTTCAGGGTTTTTATGTTTTTGGGGGGTTTTAGGGTTTTTAGTGTTCTTTATGGTTTATAGGGATTTTAGTGTGGTTTTGGGTTTTAAAGGGGTTTGGGGTATTTTTATGGTTTTATTTTGTTTTAGGGTCTTTTAGGGTTTTTTTTGTGATTTTAGGGATTTAGGATTGCTTTGTATTTTTATGGTCTTTTGGGGGTTTATGGTTTTAAGGGTTACACTGTGTATTTAGGGGTTTTTAGTTTTATTGGGGGTTTTACGATATTTATGATTTTTAGAGGATTTGGGGTGGTTGGTTGAATTTTATATATATTTAAGATATTTATAATTTTTAGGGGTTTTAATGGATTTTAAAAAATCTTTTTTTTTGTTCTTAGGGTATTTTTAGGGTTATTTATGGGTTTTAGGGTCTTTTTGGGTTTTAAGGGTTTTTGGGATCTTTTATTTTTTTTAGGAGTTTTATGCTATTTTAGTTTACTTGGGGGGTTTTTAGATTCAATTAGGATTTTTAGGGTCTTTTAAGGTTTAGGTTATAGGGTTTAGGATGTTGGGATTGGGGTTTAGGGTGTATGGTTATATGTGAAGGGTTTAGGGAGTTGGATTTAATCATTAGTGTGTTGAGTTTTTAGGGGTTTTTTGTGTTTTTAGGGGTTTGAGATTTTTTATGGTTTTTATGGGTTTAAGGACTTTTAGGGATTCTAGGGTTTTTTGGTGTTTTAGGTTTTTTGGTTTTTTGGTTTTGTGGGTGGGTTTGGGTTTTAAGGGGGTTTAAGGGTTGTTGTTGTTTTTTGGGTTTACGGGGTTCTTATATTGTTACTGTTTTAGGGGTTTTGAAGGGGTTTTGGATGTTTTATGGTTTTCGAACTTTTTATTTATTTTTGGGGAATTTATGTTTTTTAGGGTTTTAGATTTTTTGGAAATATTCAGTATTTTTAGGTGTTTTATGTGTTTACATATTTTTAGGGGCTATCTAGGTGTTTTAGTGTTTTTAGTGTTTTTTCGATTTTTTAGGTTTTTAGTGGGTTTTAGTGTTGTTAAAATATTTTTGGTATTTTTAGTGGGATTTACATGATTTTTTAGGTTTTTAGGGTTTTTATGTTTTTTAATGTTTTAATTTTGTTTATTAATTTTAGAGTTTTTAGAGTTTTTTTAGGGTTTAAGGTATTTATATGTTTTTTGGTTATTTTAATCTATTTTAAGATTTTTTTAGGAATTTTTATTGTTTTTAGGGGTTTTAGTGTTTTTTAATGTATATTGTCTTGGGTTTTTGAGTGGCTTGAATTCTTAACCTTGTGAATTTTTGAGTTTAGTAGATGGGCCCACCATTATTTTGGGATATAGAACCCTATATTGAGTGATTGGATATCCCAATTAATATTTTAGATGTGTTTTGAGTCTAATAATGTTCTTAAAGTGTTTGAATGGGTTTCAAAATCATATGACTCTGAAAACACTATTTTTGGGGAAAATAGGACAAGGTACATGGTTGGCGCACAGTCTGTATAACCGTGTGTCTGAAAATGTGTGGTTTGTTTTCAAAGGCACATGGTTTATTTTAAATTTTCAACCGATTTACATTAAGCATGAATTATTATAAAGGTCTTCACAGAGGGTGTGCATTGTTGGAACATGTTGTTGCCAAAACATGAAGCTAAACCATGCAACTTTTTTTAAAGAGGTGACCCTTTGGATAGTGAGCACTGCACAGGTGGTTCACGGTTTTCCAAACCTTGTGGTAAATATGTGGATTTTTAGGATGGGAAATTTTACCTTTACCCATTTGGATTCTTTATGATGATCCCTCCTCTATTCTCCCCACACACATGGGATTCTCTATACAGCATCATGAAGCTCCTCTCTTCCGCTTATATTGGATTTGGACCCATTTATCCATCTTAACTCCTATCTGATCTCCATATATCTCATTGGAAGAAATTTATTTTTTATAACTCAATACAATATTTTAAATCCATTCAATCTCATTTCACCTATTTTTAGGGTGTTTTGTTTAAATCCTAATTTATTTTGTTGTATCTCAATTTAGAGACTGAAATTTAATTAATGAGATAATATGGGTATAAGGCATGTGGTTCCTAGATTTATCATTAATTTTACTATTTTTTAACGTTCTGTAATACAATATGCACATTTTTTTAACCGAATAATACCAAAAATAAATCCATTCTTTCCTTTCTGTTGATTAATAAAATTCATGGGATTTCATTGGGAATTCCTTAGCCTATGACTATATAATCCAAGATGGGTAAGGGTATTTTGACCAACTAGGAAAGTTATTCTAGTTGTTTTATTTAAATTAATTAATTTTTTGGCGAATTCTATGGGTTACATGGGGACATGATAGGCTTGGAATGATGATATGAGGTGATGATGATCATCGGGACTGAGGTGACATGGTTCACGAGGATGGGCTTATCTAGAGATATATGGAGTGATGATGATCACTTGGTTGAGGTGACATAGCTCATTGGGATTAAAGAGATAAGGTATCTCGATTGAGGGCATGGCCTATGGGACTTGAGATGGTGTTGACCATAGGGATTTGGGTGATGTGGTCACAGGGGAAAGAGGTGTTGGATGTTGTGTGATAGGTACTGTTGGTGATTTTTTGCCATTTATGTCGGCTGACATTCCATTGAAGTTGTGTACACATATATAGAACTCTGTTGAGGTGGTTCTTAAAAACCATTATTTGTGTAGGCCTTCGTAGATATTATGGCTTAGGGGATGGTGTTGAACATCTGATTTATTGATTTTGTTCTCCATATAAGTACATTTTTGATGGTGATTGACCATTGAGTGATGGTGTTGAGACCAACAGTTGGGGGATGAGGCACACCGTTATATTAGTGGTCGATCTTCAAGGATTATTAAAGGATATGTATTTCTATGCCTCAGGATGTCGGTACATTGAGCCGACTATGATGTAATATATTTTAGAGGATGGTAATATCTATGCCTCAGGATGCTGAGTTGATGATTTGATGATGAATTTATGATCGGAGGACTGAAGGTCCTATTACATGTTGATGGGAATTCCATTTGTAGGTTGGATACTTGTTTAGCGACATAGGAGGTGTCAGATGTTAGGATGTGTTACGTGACATGTTCATATGTGGAACATAAGGGTTCACATGTTTGATATTATTTAGGTGAAACCTGGGAATTCATCCATGGATCCTTACCATTTAAAATATATATTTTTAGACATGTATTCTAGGAAAAATATGTATTTGGGGGTGCATTTCTTGAGATATAGCGGCATTGGACAAAGTTGGTAAATGTGCACTTGTAGTTTTCGAGAACATGCTGAGAAAGTTAGTTATTAAATGTCTGAGCATTTTATTTCTATTTCTATTTTTCATTCATTATATATTTATAGATATAAGATAAGAACATTTTAATCATGGAATAATGAGTTTATACTAACACCCTACATGGGCCCCTCTGGATGCATGCAGTAATTATAGTTTTGAGATCAGGTAAGGTATCAAGATTAGGATCTTGACCTTAGTGATCAAAGTTGTATAACTTTAGTATTGGTTGGATTCCAATTGAACTAGTGGTACCTCTACATCCATATAAATGTTATTTATGGTTATATATATATATATGTATGTATGTATGTATTATTATTATGGATGGCCATAGGTAACCATTCTGATCTCTTTTATATAACATGTGATGGCATGTCTTCATATCTATAAATGGTTTAATTCCATTTGCCTTATTTTTGATATTGTTGATATTTATTTATGCTTACAGTAAGTTCATTTTTGGATTATTATATCATTTCCATCTTCCTTTGTGTTATATATATATATATTTATATCATTATTATTATCATTACCAAAGGGTATAGTCTTCCCACTATCACCTTTATGAAACCCTCATTGGTAGTCCATAGCCTTTGGCATAATGGGATTCACGCCTAAGGCCCAGTGGCCAACTAGCCTAGAGAACCATTTGAAAGGGTTTCTAAGTCAGGATGCTACAAATGGTATCAAACAAGTTTATTTTCCTTTTTGGTCTTACTATTTGCGATATGGTTGATCAGAGACTTGGATGTAGACAGAATTGGGTCAAGATATCATGTTTGGGTTCTTGTATCCCCTTTCATGGGGGACATAACATGTAGTCATGGGTGGGAAGCTAATGTTATGCTTTACAATTTTAAAATTTATTGATTTCCTCCTAGAGCGGTGCACTTGGGAGTGATGTTATTGGATTATATTTATTCAATCGTGGATTAGTATGGAAAAGGGGGATTGTATATACATCATGATGGTACTTAGGCTGATATGTTATGTGTTTTACTAGTGATTTTCATTGGGAACCTAGAATGTGATAGGTGGGGTTGGGTTGTTTAGAGTGTAAATAAAGAAGATAAACACTGTTTTCTTATTGATCCTTTTTTGTGTATTCTACTCAACCATCCCTGGAGTGTGGTTCTAGGTGAGACCAATATGTGATTATATATATATATATGATATATAGTTCTAAATCTGTTTTGGGTGGGAATGGATAATAAAATAGGGTCAGTTGTTTAAAATGTCAACAAATAAGCTATATAGTGTTTTACTCCATAGTCATTTTTTGGATTCTACTCAATAGCCCTAGATTGATGATATTTGATGTGAATGATATTTGATGCATGAGTCTATTATGGATAGGAAAGAATCCATAAGGCCAGATGATACTTGATACCTAACTCTAATATGGGTAGGTCAAGAGCCTTGAGGTTAGATCTCTTTATATATGGGTGTGGTAGTGGAGTGTAAGACTGGTGAGATGCACTACCTTTTACATATTTCCCTATCTAAGATATATATATATATATATTGTTATTGATGTTTGACCAAGGTATTTTTTCTTCAGTATGATGCCTCCTAGATAATTTCTAGTAGAGATCTAGGATGGTGGTGATATGGTTCCACTAGAGAGAGCATGGTATGAGGCCCTTGAGGGTTATGATAATGACCCTAAGGTATAGGATGATCATGATGCATTATTTATGGATCTAATACAATCAGAAAATTCACAGCAGATGGATGTTTTTGGTCCATGTATCATTGAAAATCTCTTACTGATCTTGTTTTGGGTCATATAGAGCATTGAAAGGGGAGCTCAAGGAGCTGATCCATACATGGCATATTAGACTCATGAGTTCTTGTATCAGTACCCACCACAGTTTTAGGGTGAGGGTACATCATAGAAATTATAAAATGAGATTGATTTTGTGTAGAATATCCTTTACCAACTCTATACACCCCTAGGTAAGAGGGTGATGATGGCTATATATATATTCTCATAAGACTAGAAAAGAATCGGTGGGATGTAAAAGTTTTGGTTAGAAGAAATTAGGTACTAGATTTAATGTATTTTGAGGCCAGGTTCTTTGAGAAATTTTTCTATGTAACACTAATGGAGGACCAAGCCTAAAATTTCATGAACCTCTTACTAGGACACATGTTCATCACAAATTATGATTAAAGGTTCTTAGACTTGTCTCTATTTGTTACTTCTATGGATGGAGTGGATATTTCTAGGTTGATGATATTTTATGATATATTAAGATCCACCATTAGTGTTAAATTAAATATCATAATCCTTAAATCATTCCCAGATAGAGTGAACTAGGCACTTATAGTTTATGGGAACCTGATCGATCTGTATTATTTGAGTCTCTTGATAGTGCCTAGTGATCTTAATGGCGATGCTTCCAATATTAGAAATTGATACTGTGAGCAGTTTTATCAGGGAATTCCGACTAAATACTCAGTTAAGCCACTATGGAGGGGTTCTTAAATGGTATTCTTCCAATGTGGGAAAATGGTGGGTGTTCAGACTCAGTGTGATAAGGATTGAATGGAGTTTCAAGAATTTTTTGGATAGGTCATCTAGAGAGGTTCTATACGAATCCTTCTCAGATAGTTGAGATATAGGGACTAAGTCAAACTAAGTTATCTGAGGTGGGAAAAATTGTAGTACTAGGAGATTGTATCTAGGATTCAATTTCACACATAGGTCATATGTGATACAAAGAGACCGAGCTATAGAGTTAGTGGATAGTAGCTAGTACAGAACTGTAGAAAGTCCAGGCCTCAGGTATTTGAGATTCAATCAAAGTGTATTATATTGATCTAGTGGGTTCAGATCTGTAAAGAGATCCAAATATTATTAGTGGTATGTTGTGATTTTGGACATGAGACTTTTGTTTTTTCAAGGCTAGTATTGGTTCATGAGGTGAATGTTTGTTGTATTTGGACTCACCATGTGCTGGTAAGTATGTGGTCATCAGTGTTATGTGTGATATGTATAAGGTTCATTGGAATCAGTACAATGATGGGAATTCATATATATATATATATATCGGATTTTTGATTACTTTGGATCATCATATATGATTCTGGGTCATGGGACATCTTATTAGAAGTAGGTGTAAATGAGTGTCATGTGTGGCACATGTATGTAACTGGCATTTGATGAGATTTAGAACTAGATGGGTGTCATGTATGACATAAGTATGAGTTGAGATCTTGATGAGGTAAAATAATGATGGTAACTCATGGATGGAATTTTACTTTTGGGTATTGGTTGTGGAACCATTGAAATATTGATTTTGGATTGAGAAGAAACTGTGTAGGTAATTTCTATGGTGGGGAGCACCGCATGGGTAATTGACTACGATTAATAACTAGGGTAGACCTTTTAAATGTAAATTATATTGTCATGTTTGAACCATATATTATTAAATCCTAATATCTTGATTATGTGATATTATTATGTGGATATACAATAATACCCCATTTTTTGAGAGGGTTGAATTCTTATCCTTTTTGAATTTTGGAGTTAGGTGGAGGATCCAACCTCTCTTTTGGGATTCAGAACATACTTCCAAGATTTTTAATTCACAAATACATTTTTATGTTGTTCTTGAGTATTTTAATGTTTCTTATGTGTTTGAATGGGTTTCAGAAACATTGGACTATAAAAAACATGTTTTGGGGAAAATAGACCAATTCACACAGTTAGTGCATGTTCCAAATAACCGTATGGACTAAACGGTGCAGAATTTTTTCAATGGAACATAGTCTTTTAATTTATCATCCCATTACTATGAATGGTATGGATTTCTTAAGGGCTCCATTGATGGTCAACTTGTTTGGCGCATGGTCTGGAAACATATTACAACAAGACAATGTGCCCTATTTTAAATAAGAGACCCTTTAGACAGTGAGCACCTCCTAGTTTTCAAAAAAACATGGTAACTAAGTGTATTTTTAAAATGTTATAGATTACCTTTTTGATAATATGTTATTTAATAGGCCTCTGACTCTTTTAATCCCTCACACATGGCCTTCTTCCTACAATATCATGGACATACTCTCTTCCCCTACTCCAGGATCTGGCTTCCTGTCACTATTTGAGTTCTAATATGATCTTTGAATATATCATTGAAAGGATATAGGTAAGGTATTTAGTAATCTTTAATCTCTTTATTATTTATATCTCCATATAGAATGCTAAAATTGCGTGAGTTCTTTTTCTCTATTTTTAGGTAATTTATCTAAAACTTTAATTTCTAACATTTTCCTCAAGTTAGAGAGTGATATTCAATGAGAGAGTTTCTATGATTATATGGTAGGTAGTTATTAGATTTATTCATAATGATATAAATGTTTTTGGGTGTGTTATTTAATACACATGTTTGGTTAACCGAGTGATACACTAATTAAATCATTTTTCCATTTTTGTTGTTTAATAAATATGATGGGATGTTGTTGGGAATGCCCTAGTCTATGGCCATATATACCAATATGGGTAATGGTATTTTGACCAACTGGGTAGGTTAGGATGGTTGTTTTATTTAAATCAATTAAACGTGTTATGAAGTTTTTCCATGAGAATATGATGGGCATGGCATGCGGTTTGGAGGTGATGATAATCACCAGGACTGTGGCGACATAGTTCACCATGTAGGGATCAACCTGAGTTATATGGGGTGATGACTATTTATAGGTTGAGGCAATATAGTTCATCAAGATTAATGTGACAAGTTCATCAATTTTATGTCATGGTCCATGGGGCTTGAGATGTTTTTGACCATCCGTATTTGGGCGACATGGGCGTAGGAGAGGAGGTGTCAGATGATGTGGATTAGGTACTACTAATGATTTACACTCAGCATTGTTAGAGACATGTCATTGGAATAGGTTAAACATTGATTGGACTTTGTTGATGTGGTGTTGGCCACTCATTGTGGGTGGAGGCCTATGAAGATATTACATCTTAGGGGATGGTTTTGACCATCAGTTATGTTGGAGGGGATCACCGTAGAAGGCCACCATTGATGGTGGTGGACCATCAGGTGATGTTTTTGAGACGATTGGTTGGGGGATAAGGCTATACATAATATAGGATGTAGACGGTATGTGATTATTTTATAATGGATATCATCATGCCTCAGGACACCAAGTTTTTTAGTCGACAGTGATGTATTATATATTGGAGGATGAATATCATCATGCCTCGAGAGGTCTGACTGATGAGAAGACATTTACTTTTTGAGAGGAGGTCCACTAGACCTAAAACATATTGGTGGGAATGCCTTAAGGATTATAGATACTTGTTTTTTGATACATGAGATTTTTGATGGAATAAGGTTTCAGATGACATGGTTATGGGTGGAAACTAAGAGTTCACTTGGTATGATATTCTTCTGAGGATTCATGCGCACAAATCCATGGGTCCTCACTACTGAAAATATATATTTTTAGACATTTATTTTATGCCAAGTATATTTTTTAGGGGTAAATGTTTAGAGATATACCCATATTGGGTGATGTAAGTAAATGGTCACATTTAAATTTCAAGCACAAGTGGAGTTGTAAAATTATTAAATATGTTATATTTAAAATTTCTATTTATATATTTCCTTCAATGTATAATTATGGATGTAAGATAACAACACATTGGTGGTGACCTAATATGTTTATACTGACACGCTTCATGGGCCCCTTGGGAAGCATGTAGACTTTGTTATTTCGATATCATGTAAATGATCAAGCTCCAGAACTGGTCCTTATTGATCATAGTTGTGTTAATTTAGAAAGGGATAACAACTAGAAAAATTTTATAATACAATGGACCTATAGACATGGTTTTAAAACCATGGATATAGGTGGATATCACCACAGTTTTGTGGGCTATAGCCAATGTTTTAGAATTGTGGCTATAGGATAGTTTTCTGTGGCCTATGGACACGGTTTTCAAAACCGTGGCTGTAGGTCTTGGATGTAGACATGGTTATGTAGCCTATAGCCAAGGTTCTAAAATATGTGGCTATAGGCCAATTTTATCAAATCCCTATAGCCATGGTTTTCCAAAACTATTACTGTAGGGTTCCCACGCTACCACAGGAAAAAAATTACCGCAAAAAATATTGTGGGAAGACTTATGACCAGGGTTTTGAGGCTATTTCCATGGTTTATATTAATATATATATATATATATATACCTAAAGTGTTCCTCTGTGTAGTGGTGATAAACATTGATTCTCAAAGGGGAGGTGCAGGGTTCGAAACTTGATGGCCACAATTTTGATTTAGGCTTTTCCATGGTTTACCGAGGTAATAGCCACAATGGAAAATTTTGAGGCCTATTTCCATGTTTTAAATCGTGGCAATAGTTTATTCTATACTTCCCTGGAAATAGCAACCAAAGTTCGCCAAAACCAGGGTCTTAGGCTAAGGCAACAGTTTTGGGGCCTATTACCATGGTTTTGGAACATGGTAATAGACATTTTTTCTAGTTGTGGATGGATGGTAGTAGACCTCATGGTTACTCTGCATCAAGATAGACCTTCTTTTGGGTTATATATATATATATGTATGTATGTATGTATGTATGTATGTATGTATATACTTATATGGATTCCCATGGGTGACCTTACTTTTATCTTTTGTATGACCAGTGATGGAATGTATTTTTGTCTCTAAATGGTTTATCTCAATTGGGATTATTATTGATATTACTATTGTTTAGTTATGCTTCTACTGAGTTCTATTTAATTTTTATACTAGGAAAGTTCAGATCAGGCACGCCTGATCCCCAAAATTTATTAATAAAAAGTAAAGGTGCATAACAAGAGGCAAAGACAAGTAGAAGAAAAACTAAATCCCATCAAAAACATAACCCTCACCATCACCATTGTCTGACATCGCATCAGCATCAGCAGATTCCCATTCAAACGATTCATACTATTTGAAGAGTTGGATATATTGATCCTTTTGTTTCAACAGTTCCGCAGATAGTTTCTCTTTGTAGTGACGTTTACCATTATCTCTCTTACCAGCATCAATAGCAGCCCCTATACCTTTTTTGGAGTCAGATCTCGTCGACACCATTTTAGGCATATCAGAGTAATCCCTCCTTGGTCTTCTTTTAATTGTATTATATGTATGCTCTTCCCTCTCAGAGGCTCCCTTCTTCCCACTCATAAGGATATCACTGTATGAGATTATAGGTGAATCATTATCTTTATCATGATTCGACACATCCCCCCATTTCCCATTTAAGATGGAGTAACCATGAAGGCATCCTCGTTCCTTCAACATATCCAAGGAGGTTTGTGACGGCCTCATGTCACCTGAAGAAGACAAATTTTTATCCTTTGGAGCTAGGCACGGAGATTCGTTACCCTGCTCAACATGATTCTCCAGATTTTCAAATCGATTGTGAGTATTAATAGTATACCTATCATTATTAGCCCTTGAAATATCCTCATACACTATAATTGCCATAGATTGATCATTACCATGGTCTTCTTGCAGGGGGTATCCATGTGACTCCACATCACAACCACCTTTAGCCTTGTTGCCCTTACCCAAGTCATTCATAATTCGTCAAATGACCTGACTCACTTTTAGATTTTCCATCACCTTTGTTTCATTTTCCTTGGCAGTACCATGTTCACTACCTTTTGCCACCAGAAGTGAACCATGCTGCTGTCCGACCACACCATTGATGACCAAATCACCTTGAACAACATCTGTATGTGTTCCCTGTCCATAAAAAGCTTCCATTACCCCATTAACATCCTTTGGAGTCTCCTTGAGTTGTTCAGAATCACCCCCATTAGTTTCCCATCATTTTTCTGCTCCAACCCAGGTAAGACATGAGCCTGACCAATAGAGTCGCCCACGATCAGAGCACTTTGGATTTCTTCTGCTTCTGTTCCCTACCTAGTATTCACTACCAGATTAGCAGTACCATTTCCTGGATCTTTTAAGTGTCGATTTGGCAGAGAATTAACAAGCCCCTGTTGAACCGATCCTTTACAACTCTGACCATTGTCCAATAGAGCATGCACCTACTGATCATCATCATACTTCCCTATCAACCTAAATGTCCTCTTATTGTTGCCCCTTCTATAGACACTATCCAAATGCCCAATCCGAAAACAATTAGAGAAGAAGTCAATCAACTGATAAAAAACAACTGGTTACTGATACCGGATCTGTCCACCAGCCTCAATCCACACATGATCAACTGGAGGTTTCGAAACATCCACCTCTACGCACATTATTGGGTTTATCGGGTGGAAAACTGCATCCATTCTCGAGTCAACATAGAGGAAACGCCCCACCAAGTTTCCCAGTAAATGAAAAATAGCAGGATTTTGAAAAGGGAGGGGAAGATGCAGAAGACTTACCCATATCGGAGCAGTCGAGGAATCATGGTTAAAGTAGAAATCCTGGTACCAACGCATGAGACTAAAGCCAAATTCACCGCATCTCCTTGGAGCGAAGGATAGAGCGGAAGCAAGATCATCCTGCGAGGAACACCACACCATTATTTGCCTCCTACCTAGAATCCCAATAATCGCCCGTTCTTGAAGACCCCAATGTTCAAATACAAACTGATCAAAAACAACCAATGAGGGTCGACCGCTCCTGAAACGCGCAATCAAGGTCAGATTAAGCAGACTCTCCACCTCCGTGAGCTCCGACGCCGAAAGGGGGAGCGAAGGCGCGCCATCTCGAAGACCAGGGGCCTTCGGCTCCAGAAATATCGAAGGAAATATCAGGATCGCATCAGGGTTGGTGAAAGGGGTAAAATCACGACGCCTATCAACAGGTCGAGGGTCCTTCCCCCTCACACCGAGAAGTGGCAGAGGGGGGACGCCGAAACCCCCATTAGGGTTACACCTCCACCATTGTCGCCGAGAGCTCCCACATTGCCTTCATACTATATCTATTTACCTTTTATACTATTATAGTCATATTTCATTGTGTTATATATATGTAGTCCATTATTATTATCATCTCCATAGGGTATAGTCACCCAATTATCGCCTAATAAAACCCTTTCTCTTAGTCGGTAGTCTTTGGAATATAAGGAAGAGTGCCTAAGGACTAGTGGGAAACCAGATCAGAGAATTCATTTATGTGGATTCTGATTTAGGATTCAATAAGTGCTATTAAAAGTGTGTCATTTATTTTTTGGTCTTACTTTTTATGCTATGGTAGACTGGAGACTAGGGTAATGTCGGAATAGGGAAAAGATCTTGTTTTTGGGTGCATACATCTCTATATATTAGTGATGGAACACATAAAAAGGGGTGGGAAATTGATGTTATGATTTATGCTTTTACAGTCTATTGGCTTCAACATCTGGTGTTACAATTGTGTGTGTTCTTGTTGGATCATGTTGATTGACCCTTACCCTGGTATTGCAAGGGAGAATTGTTTATGAGTCATGGTAGATATTTTGGATCATATTATATTTTTTATACTTGTAATTTCTATTAGGACCCTAGAAGGTTCTAAGAGGGGTCGGGGTGTTTAGATTGTCTATAAAGAATCTCAAGAGTGTTTTCCTGCTTAGCTTTTTGGTGGAATTCTACTCATCCAACCCAGGTGTGTGGTTCCCGATGAGACTGATATTCCATTTTATATGTATATTATATATGTTCTTTAATATGTTACATGTAATCATGGAAAATAAATTTTTTTGAGTAGTTTAAAGTGTGAAAAAAGAAGCTAAATAGTGTTTTCATGCATATCCTTTTGGTGGAATTCTAATCAGCTACCCAATATTGATGATATCCAATGTGGATAATATGTGATTCATTAAAATATTATGGGTAGAAAAGGGGCCATGAGGTCGGATGATACTTGGTACAATACTTTGATTGGGGTAGTTAAGGGTCCTTGAGGTCGAATGTCCTATTACATGGGTGAGGTAGGGGAATGTGTGGGTGGAGAGATGCACTATCTGTCACATATTTATCTACATTCGATATATATATATATATATATATATATATATATTCTTATCGATATTTGAGTGTGATTATATGTATATATCTTCTGATGGACCGTCATGTGGGCAAAGATATTATACCGCTAGAGCATACACAGGATGAGGCCCTTGATGGTCGGGATGAGGCCCTTATGATTTGGATGATCATGATCCATAGGTACAAGCTCTAGTAAAACATTTATAATCATATTATAGGGAATGTTTTGGAACATGGATTGATTAATATCTCAGAGAGAGTTAGGTTCTGGTTAAACAGAGCATTGACATGGGAGATCTAGGTGTTGAGCCATCCATGGAGTATTTGACTCATGAGTTCTAGTCTCATCACCCAATGTTGATTTATGGATAGGGTGGTCCTAAATTAAAATAGAAATATTTCAATATAGTGTAGACTATCTTTGACCATTTCGAGAGTCCCCCATGTCAGAGGGTGAAGCTAGCTACATATATGCTTAGAGGACCAACAAAGCATTGGTGGGATGTATAGGTTCAAGCCAAAAGACATGAGAAAGTGTCTTGGAAGGATCTTGAGGCTATGTTATTTGATAAATTATTCATTTAGATGTTTAGGGAGGACTGATCTTGTGAATTCATGAACTCTCCATTTGGGATAAGCATCCACCATGGATAATAAGACAAGTTTCACAAACGTTTCTCGCTTTATGACTTTTATGGTTAGAGATGACTTTTCCAGGATGAGGCAATTCAAGGTTGAATTTGGGAAGGCCATTAAATTTTAGTTAAAAATATTTAGGAAAAAATCATTATTAGGGATAGTGAATTAGTTGATCATATCCATGGGGAATCGGATGGACCGATATTATTCAAACTGGGTGATGGAATTAGGTGAGATTAGCAGTGATGCTTTAGGTAGCCAAAATAGAGACTGTGATGAGTTTTAGCTGGGAAGTTGGGCTACAGACTTGGGTAGGACAAAAAAAAGTTGTTGCTAGATGGTGTGACTCTAGTGTAGGCATGTGGGGAATGTTTGAAATTAGTGTGATCAGGCTCCAATGGAGTGCTAAGCATGTGGCTAGATTGTAAATCTGGAGAGGTTCTATCTGAATCCATATCAAATAGTTATGAGTCAGTTACCAGGTTAGACATAGAAATTTGAGGTGGGATTAGAATATGTACCAAGAAATGGTAGTTGTGATAATACTTCACACATGTGTCATTGAAGAGATAAAGAGACCCAATAATGGGATCAGTGGATAGTAGCTGGTGCAACTTCGTAAGGGGTTATGGCTCATGTAGTTAGGATTCAGGCTCGGTTCATGTTGTTGATCTGGAAGGATTATAACTGGTCAGTGATATAATGATAGTTATAGGTATTCCAAGATTAAGGGAATGTCCCTATTGTTTAGTAATGGCCAGTTTTGTTGTATGGTGTGTACATGTGTGGTATTTGGACTAACCAGGTGTTGGTTAGTATGTGGGAATTAGTGTGATGAGTGATATATATGAGGTTCATAAGCACCTAGACTATGATGGGAATGCATATATATATATATAATGAATTATTATATTTTAGAATTATATTTGATGTAGGATCTTTTGGAATCTAATGAGATGCGGGTTTTAATGAGTCTCATGTATGTCAGAGGTATGAAATTGGAATCTAATGAGATATTAAACTTGATGGGAGTCACGAATGACATGAGAAAAAATTGAGAACCTCATGTGGTGCAGGAATGATGGTATTTTATGGGAGTAATTGTATATCTAAGTATGTTTAATGGACCCATTTGAAAATCTTGTTTGATATGTCTAATATTTTTATACTCATAAAAAATTACATATTTAGAACATATATCATATTTATTATAATTGTTTGATGATATTTGGAATCCTTTTCTCTTACTATATATCTTCTTGAACTTCCTTGAAAATTGAGAAATCTCACTATCTGAAGAAGAACAGTTTGAATTAGGTTATTAGATGAACTATCCATATGAATTCGTTTGATCTTCTTATCATGTTTTTTAGTAGAAACATTTAAAAACCAATTATTTTTTTAGTAAATATATTATCACCATCTTCATATTCTATTTCTGAATCATACATCACAAGTGTTCCAATGAGAATTTTGATTTTGAAATCCTTCACATCTGTGGATATCTCAATGGAAGATGAGATTTTAATCCACTTGGATGGTAGTACTTTGGGAACATTTAACACATTATCAAATTCAAGAACAGTTTTCTATTATAAGAAAAATTATTCAAAATCTCTATCAACTTTCCACTCATTTGTGTTATGGTCTCTCCATTAACCATCTTGAATGTGTCAAAATTCATGTTTACAGTGTTTTACCTAAGATATTTTACATTATATGCACCTTAATAATCCATTGATACTGTTTTCCACTACTCATATATGGTATAGTATTGTGAAATTATATTAAACTCATTACGAAATAGTCCACATATTTTATCATTCATAGCATTTGATTTTAGATCATAATCTTATTCTATTGTTGCCTCCCAATTCTTATGATCTCCTTAAATAATAATGTAAGTATTCATATCTTTTAGGTAAACCTTTAGATCAATGTTATTCATGTAAATAACCATCTATTTCTTCCCATAACTTTAATTTTCTCTATTTAAGTTGAGAGATATAAACATTGATATATTATCTCTATTATCACCCATACCATCCATTTGAAGGAAAAACATTATGGTATAATGTTTATTGGTATTGTATTATAACATTCATAGTTGTATAAATATTGGATGGCTTATTATTTCGTAATCCAAAAAAGAAAACAAGTTGTTAAAGTTGATGTTGTAGGAGCCGGTCCATCGAACGTGATATGTGACTGGTCTATCGCAATGGATTCAAACACTGATTCATATTGTTTAAATAATTTTTATATCTATGAAGAGTTTTATTGGGGGATAGAAATTTGAGAAAGTTTGACTTTTATTTCAGTCATGTAACGAAAAAAATGGCATACTTTGTTCTATTATAATTGGGTCAGGAGAGAACGAACAATTGTATTGATTGTTTCTCATGAAGAGGTTAAGACTCTCAATGTTTACAAGAGGTCATCCTAATGGGTTATGTTCATATGTTTTCAAAATAATGTAGAATCATAATAAAAAATTACAATGACAAATCAAAATCAGATGGAAGATTTTTTAAATATTCTAAAGGGATCTAATGTTAAGAGAAGATTAAAAATTAAAGGAAGGTTGAGGACCTCAAAGAGAGATCTGTATTTTTAGGAGAATTGAATGAGTCAAAGAGTGATCCAAAAATTAAAGTGATTTTTAGATTAGGAAATTTGTCGAAGAAGAAAAATATTGATCCAGTATTTATGTAGAATTAAAGATTTGGGAAATTTGGTCAAGCAAGAAAGTTTTTCAGAATCCCACTTAAACCAAATTTGAGGTACCTGTAAAAAGAGTGCAGATTTCATTTGTAAATGTGACAGAAAAAATGATCAGGTTCTCAAGAAACAAAAAATTTCGAACTGGTGTTGAATATCCAACCAAAAATTGTGTTTTAGTTTAAAGTTGGAGAAGAACATTTGATTGAAATTCAATATGATCATTCGAGAAAGATCTATCTGATGAAGTTCCATTAGAACAATTCCATTTGAGTGAAGACATTAGAGTGACATCCATTGTATCTAGGTTCATCAGACTGTGTTCCATCAGACATATAATTGTGAGATACAGATTGAGTTCCTACTCAATCAAATAAGGAAGTGTAGAAGGATAATTGGAATATAATGACCATTAGACAAAAACCATCGGATTGAGGTTTCTGAACTGGGATTATTAGACTGAATTTGGTGAGAAAGATTTCAAGACATAGGTTATGGAAGATGTTTCATGACCAACAAGATCATTTGTGAATTTTTGATGTTATTAATGGTTTTACATAGGTAATGTTTGATTTTGATTACTAGTAGAAAAAGTGAATACTTATTTAAGTGGATCAGAAAAAAAAGATGAATAGTGAAGATTGTAACTCTGGATACATACCATTTGTAGAAAAAGGCTTGTTTTTTAGAAGTGGATACTAGAATGGATAGTTTTGGGTTATAACCAAATATAGAAGGAATGTTAATACATGTATTGTTGAATTTTTCTTTGATTGTGTCTTTGTATTTTAGAAATAATATAGTAAAATAATCCATGTATGATGGACTCTCCCACATGGAAAGGATTAGATCTTTGTTCCGAACCTTGTAAATATCATGTTCATCTTTATCATTATAATTTATTCATATGAAAGGTGATGTTTTGATATATATTTTAGTGGATCATAACTCTAACATGTTTTAAAAGATTTGATTTTTTTGTTAAATATTTAATAAACTTTCTTCTAAAAAGAAAAGGAACCAGTGATTCACCACCATCTTAGTGGTATTGATCCTAATTTGTAATAGTAATTTGTACCATAAGTAGGTTTTCTCTAAAAGATAAATCTCAGGAATGAAAAATTCGAATTCTATGAACTATAAGGGGATTCTGGTATTCAATGGAAATAATAATCATATCTAGAAATACAGAATGATGGCATATCTTATGTCCCTTGGGTATGATGTTTTGAAAGCTACTATAAAAGGATTTTCTCCTCACATTGAGAATTATACACTTACAGTTTGTAATAAGAAAAATCTTTAAAATGATGGAAGAGATAATTTATTTTTTACACTCATCACTTTTTGAAAGTGTGTTTCTTAGAGTAAATGAAGATGGAACATCCAAGGGTATCTGGGATAAGTTGGAAAACATTTATGAAGGAAATAAGAAGGTGAATAAGGGAATATTAAAACTCTAAAGGATGGAGAATGAAGATTTAAAAATGGTTGATAAAGAATATGCTGTGGAATTCTTCATAAGGTCAAATGATATTTTAAGTATGATAATATTTCTTCATCAGAAATTGGAAGACTCAAACATTATTGAAAATATCATGAGTATTCTACCTGATATGTTTGATGCCAATGTTTAATCTTTAGAAGATTCAAATCTAGAAACTCTATAATTGGATGATCTACATAGTACTCTTATTATATATGATATTATAAGATAAAATGTTATGAAAATAAAATAAAATGGTTATCAAGAAATTTCCTTAAAATAATTTTTAAACGGAAAAAACAAAGATAAACAAATTAATGAAGAAACAAGTAATTTAAAATCTAAAGATAATTTTGAATATTTCAACATATTTTTTCCTCCATTCCATAAAATATAATATGGAAAAATGGAAAAGTAAAACTCTCAAATGTTGTAATTTTGAAGGGAAATAAATTTTTTTATATAATTGTCCAAGGAAGAAAGTTGGAGAGTATGACTCTGAATATGATGATGAGAAAAAACAGAAAAAAATAGAAACACAAGGAATTATTTCCTTATAACAAAAAGATGAAAATTTTTATGAGAATAATAAATAAAAATGATTCCTCATCTTATTATTAATCTAATAAACAACTCAAACATATTTCATAAGTTAGAAATGGAATTTATTCTACAATCAGTGATGATAATGATGCATTGGTTATAGAAATAGAATGGATTATTAATAATAACTTTGGGGAATGAACATAAAGAAAATACATAAATAAATAATAAAAAAAGTAAGTAGAATAAAGATTTTTAAGACCTAAATTTTGAGAATGGAATGTTTGAATGAAAATTGGAAATTTATGAGAAAAAGTTACCTAAAAATTAGAATATCAATAAGATAGAATCAATACATATTGAATAAAGTAAGTTGAACAAGTTGAAGATTATTGAATCTAGAGAAATAATAGATTTTTTGATAAGTAATTGGTATGAGAAATAAAATAAGTGTTTAGAAACAAAATCAATGTTTCTTACAACATAAAGTGATGTAAGAATGATGAGAGAAAACTTCACCAAGATTGTTGATGTTAATGTTAAAAATTATAATGTAGGTAGATATAAAGGTATAAAAAAGAATACATGTACTAAAACATCTTTCACTAATAAATATTGAAATTCATCATGAATGTATCCCTCTAATAAAACTGGTTCATGATTTGGGACGAAATAAAAAAAATAAAAATCTTATAAACAATTTTACTATGAGTCCAAAAAATCAACTATCATAGGTCATTGTTGGTGTTGTGCAGTTTTCAGAAACCTAGAAAATTAATGTTGTTATAACTTGTCTCTATCCGAAAATAGGTTTGAATCAATGGGTGATCTGATGAGAAAATAAGATCAAATATTCCTAAAAAAAATTGAACTAAAAAAATGAAATTTAGAAGATAAAGAAAGATGAGTAAATGAAGAAATTTGAGAAAAGTATAAAAATTGATTCTAAAAAGAAATTGTGCTAAGATATTTGGCTAATACAAGTTGACATGGCTAGGAAGATAAAAGAAGAATAAAAATTAGATGAATATATGGAATATAAAAATGTTTATAAAGATGTGAGAGAAGTTGATAAAAAGATATCAACAGATTATGTTTTGAATATTCAAAAAAGTTGAAAGATAGGTGAGAAAGAAGGACATGTTTCTAAAAGTTATTTGGCTATCCTTCTTGAATAAGTTGAAGGCATGAACATGTTGTTACAAACTCACTATAATAAAAAATTGTCAAAAGGGTAAAATACATTGAAAAACTTATCAGAAGTTTCTATATATGATGAAAAAACATGTTACAAAATCTGATAAATATAAACAGAATAATTAAAATTCATCCAATGAAAAATCCATGTAGAAGACAAAAAATTAAAGTATAAGAGATTAATCTCATTCCAAAATATTCGTCTAAGAAAAAAAATATTGTTCCACCTTAATCTCAAAATATTTGTATTTATACTAACCTGTAGGGAATTGGAGGTGTTCATGTAAGTAAGATAATGTTGATGAGTATCTTAATATAATTTCAAATGAATGTAATGAGGTTTCAAAAAGTTTTTTATAATGTTGTGTTTATATAGATTAACATTATGATATGTTTGTTGAGAAGGGTGAAGGCAAATTTTTTCTTAAATACATTTTTCAAGAAATTCCTCAGTCATGAAAATGATTAAAGAAACATGAAAATTTATTACAAGGAAGTTATATCATGGAAAAAAGTGATAAACTAGATTATACACTTTTTTTCTACACCGGGTTCACCCACATAGACATAGAGTTGTATAATTAAAGGGTCATTGTTAATAAATTAATGTGATTCTTATGTTCTACTAAGAACTATTTCAATTTTTTAGATAAAAATTTACAACCTTTTGAAATGAGGAAATTTTTCAATAAGGAAGGAATCTTTTTATGATTACCTCTTTGAATTTTCCTACCAATAAGGGGGATAAATAAGGAATAGGGGGGAATATAAAAGAATATATGGAAAAGAAAAAGTGGGAGAATAAAACAATACCACTTATTGTTTTGGAGTGATTAAATGTAGGTATAGAAGTGGGTATTGACAACAAACACAAAGGGGAAAGTTGATAGACCCTAGCAGTTTTTTGATTGATTTTTTTGTTAATAAATTGACATGTGGATTCTATTTAAGGAAGAAATTATGTTGAATAAGTGTTTGATTAATGTTCTCAAATTAGATCTAGAATCATAAGGAAGATAATTGGTGCTGGGAGGATCAGATTTAGAATCATCAGCATGGGATCCATACATCGACATGAGTCAATAGATCCGGGAATCATAATGGGAATTTTAAGAAAAATTCATTGATTGTATTGAGTCTAGAATTAAGGTGGTGATCATAATGAGAAATCTTTTTCAAATATAGAAGGTCTCCAATATGAATATAATGATGCCTTTCTATTTTGTAATTCATGAAAGTAATGAGTTTTTTGAGAAACTTGTGATTCAATATTGATGAAATAAAGAGAAAGAATAGATGATAATAGTCATATTTAGCATTGGATTGGAGGAAAAGGTGTTATCAATCGTATTCAATAAAATCATTTTGTGGTCTGTTTTGGAAATAAGATACTGGGAAGTTATATTACATTTCTTGATAAGTCTAGCGATTCTAAAGCTAATATTTAACATTTTTAATTTCATGAGGAAGTCATGATAGAGGAAAGAGTTTGTAGAATTATAATGTCTTCTAATAGAAAAACTTTAGAGTCTAAAGCTCATCAGTATTGGATCACTATATTCAATGTTTTTTGACATTTTTATGACTTTGTGTATCCTAATTAGAAAATAAATATGTTGCAGAAGTCATAGTTGTGGGAACTGGTCCATCAAAAGTTGTATGCCACTGATCCATCATAATGGATTCTGATATCAATTAATATTTTTGTTTTCTTTTTTAAATTAGTAGAAGAGTTTTATTGGAGGCATAAGGTTTGAGAATGGTTGAATTTTATTTCAATTCGTTCAAGAAAACAAAAGGTCATACTTTGTTCTCATACAATTGGGTCAAGATAAAAAGAACAAGTGTATTGATTATTTATAAATAAGAGGTGAAGACCCTCAATGTTTAAAATAGGCTATCATACTAATCCATCTTCATTTGTTTTCATTGTAATGTATAATAATAATAGGGAAATCATAATGAAAAATTATAACTATATTAAAGATTTGTTATGAAGTCTGAAGGGAGTTGATGTTAAGAGAAGATCCAAAATTCCATGAAGGATGAAGAATTCAATGAATGATATGGATTTCAAGGGTGATTGAATGAGTCAATGAGTGATCTGAAAATAAAAGTGACTTGAAGATTTGGAAAAATATTGAAGAAATCAATAATTGATCTGAGATTTAAGGGGAATTTAATATTTGAAAATTTTGGTTAAGTGGGAATGTTTTCAGAAACACAACTAAACCATTTTTGAGGTACCAAAAAATGGAGAACTGAGTTCTTTTGTAAAATTAAGAAGATAAAGTTCAATAACATGAGAACTAAAAAATGTAAAATAAGTATTGAGTACCAAAATAAACATTTTTTTCAGGTTAAAGTTGAGGAAGATCATCCGATTGAAATTCCAAAAAATCATATGAAAATGATCCATCAGAAAAAGTTCCATCAGATTAAGTCCATCAAAGTGAGGCCTTCGGAGAAAAATCCTTTATATCCTAGTTTATCAGATTGAGTTCCACTAGACATAGAATTTTGAGCTACATATTGAGTTCCTTCTCAATTGAAGAAAGATTAGAAGAAGGAGAATCAGACTAGAATGACCATCACACAGAGACCATCAGATAAGGGTTTCTAGACTAGGAAGATCAGATTGACTTTCTTGAGGAAGATTTCAGGACTGAGGTTCTAGAAGAATTTTCAAGACCAACAAGTTCCTTGGTGAATTTTTGATGTTGTAGATGTTTTAATGTAGGTAATTTTTGACTCATCTTACTTTTGGAGAATGTTAAGACTTTCTAATGTGAAATATAAAAGAATAAGAAAAGTGAATCTTATAACTGTGGATACTTAAAAGTTGTTGAAAAGTCTTTTTTTTTAGAATTGGATACTAGAATGGATAATTTGGTGGTATAAAAAACAATATAAATAAAATTTGTACTAGGAATGTAGAGTTTTTATTTTCATTTGTATTTATATTCCGAAAATATGATATAAAAATAATCCATGTTAGTGGGACTACTCTACACGGTAATGAGTAGGTTTTTGTACTGAACCATTTAAATATTGTGGGCTCCTTTATATTTATATTTTATTAATATTAATGGTGTGGTTATTAGTTATATTTGAGTGGATTATAACTCTTACAAGTTTAAGAGGTTATGAAGGTTTTTGTTAAGTAATTAAAAATCATACTTATAAAAAGAAATGGAACCACTGATTCACCCCCCAATGAGTGGTCTTGATCCTACTTAGGAAAAAAACTAATGGAGTTTTAAGGTTCTTTATGATTTTCAGGGTTTTAGGGGTTTTCATTGTTTTAATGTTTTGGGAGGTTTTAATGGGTTTTGGGGGTTTCTGTTCATCCTAGTATTTTTTAGAGTTTTTTCTATTTCATTGGGGATTTTGGATTTCTTAACGATTTTTTTATTTTTTTATGATTTCAGGTGTTTTTTTGGTTCTATGGGTTTTATTAATTTTTTAGGCGGTTTAGGAGTATATATGCGGTTTTAGTGGCTTTTAATGGATTTTAGGGTTTTTTGTGGGATTTCAAGGGGTCTCGATTTTATTTTTGGGGTTTTAGGGGTTTCATGATTTTTAGGGATCAGGTTTTAGGTGTTGGGTATAGGGTTTAGGGTGTGGGATAGAAGGTTTAGGGTGTAGGGTATATACAACTAGAAATTTTACTATTTTCTATAGGCCTTTTACGACGGGACCCCATCTCAAATGGCATGTTTCAAAAAAGGGCATCACACAAATATTTTTTAGCAATGGACTATCGCCAAAACACACTATTTGTGATGAGATCTTGTCCCATCATAAAAAGTTTCCCCGAGATTATTTAAAAATGCATTTACAACGTTAGTCCCCATCACAAAAGGCCGAGTTGAAAAAAAAAATCAATTGTATATTTAAAAAAAGAATTTGTCATGGGTCCTTGCATATACTATTTGGGATGGGTTCTCCTCACAAAAGACTCATCTTAAATATCTTTAAAAATATAAAAATAAAATTGAATAAAATAATAATATTAAATAAAATAAAATAATATTAAAAAAATTATAATAATACTAATATTAATGAAATAATAATATTAATATTATTAAATATTATTAAATAATAATAATATTATTATTAATATAGTAATAATAATAATACTATTATTAATTAAATAATATTATTAATATTCGTTCAATAATAAAAAAATTTAAAATAATAAAAACCACGATATTTGTAATAATAAAAAAATAAGAACAAAATAAAAAATTAATAATTTAATGTTAAATTTAATAAATAAATAAAATATAGTACTAAAATACTAAAAAATTTAATAGATAAAAAAATGAAATATTTTCAACAATATAAAAAATGCACCATATAGAAATATAAATAGTTAATATTATAAGAAAAATTTCCTGCAAATATATTATCATAAAATGAAAATGCTTCACTGAGGGGTGTCCTCTAGAAGAGGTGGAGGTGATGGTGGACTAAACTCCCTCCCTAAACCATGAGTCTAACATCGCATGTACTCCATCTTCTCCAACTACTGTTGTCTCCATTTATGCATCTCCTCCTCCTCTAGCTGGTATTGTTGTTGGAGCTCTTCCTGCTGCTGCTTCCACCATTACAGGATGTCCTACCACTTCCATTGATGCATCACCTTCTAATCCCTACACATACTCTCTATAACCTCACTTTAAGATCACAATTTCTCATGATACTGTGCAGTAGATGATGATGCCTCTCCACAATCTACTCTCATGTTGGACACTAACATTATAGTGGTACCAAAATAATTCCCATGTGTCAATCGAGAGGGGATACCAAATAACATAACATTTCTCAAAGGCATACTAGGTCGCCTGCATTCGTGCTACCTCATCAAATTGGTCATCACTAGTTTGACCCTTGGTCTCAGGATGACTCTCAGTCAATGAATGATTTTCCATGGCCTCATATGACTCCTTCAATTGAAATTTAAAATTAACATAGTGAAAATATTATTGGTAGTTAATTTTGAAACTCAAAAGTAAATTATACTAACCAAAATATGATGTTGACGATCACCTATAATCTCTATAGTGAAAAGATCATTATACATCCTCCTATAAATTTAGAACTTTGTAACATCAGGTTTTTCGATCGCCTATTTGAATATAAAATAATCCATTATATTTAATGTTGTATAAATTATTTAAAAAATAGTACTTACCAAATTTTTTCTATGCATACTGAATGTACAACTATCGGCTGAATGTGGCATCTCCGATCTCCCTCAGTTTTTTCAACCTACCGATGATATCCTCTGAAAACATCCACCTATCCAATTTTAACATAATACATTACAAACCTAAGATAAAAAGAAATCTGGTATGTGGGCTTGACAAGAGTCATCAGAATCTATAACTCATACTTTTGTCATTTCTTTCCTTCTCAAATAATGAAAAAAACTGACAGAAACTCTCACGCATGAACCCCTCTTATGCCTTCTAGATAGGGAAACACATGATCTCATCGATGGGATACCATAATGCCTGCAAATAAATTATAATATATTGTTACTAATTTAAAAATATTTCATAATAATTCTTATTTATTTATGTGCTATCCAATAATAAAACAAACGGTGCTAAATATCAATAGTAATCTCATTCCATGTGACCCATGCTTCAAAAAATTAATTTCCCAGTATAGTGATCCCATGTCTAACAGAAATATGTGAAAATCTACGAAAGAAATTAAATAATTAGTATATAAATAAATTAATGAAAACTAACTAAAATATACAGGTAAACATACCTCTTCATATGTAGCATGAAGTTGAGGTGTGGATGTCACTCTGGGATAGGGTCATGAATAATCAATCCGGAAAAGAAACACCCCCACCATGTCCACCCTAGACCACTAGCAGTATGAGGGTCAAATGATTCAACAGACTTCTCGTACAATGGTAGACCGACCTCCTACAACTGATGAAACAGATCTAGATCCATATGAAACATGAAATGATTTTTGTTATCAAACAGTTAAAAACAACTATTATATATAGATATATATTATATATGATTAGTACCAGAATTTATCTATGTCAATATTCATCTTCATCCTCATCAATATGATGATTTCAATGTCTTCATATTCCTCCTAATCATCACCAATTGCCATATGAGTTTCTGTTTCATCATCCCTTATCATTTCAAATTCATTTATAATATCATTAACATCAACATCACCATAAACCCTTACATGTGGGGTGTCATTATCAACATTCATGTGTCTTCATGAAAAAAATGATTTAGATCATTTTCTAAAAAAATTCACTCACATCATTGGAACAACATTTACGTTGAGTAAACTGATTTTCCCGTGATTTAATTTTTATTATGCACCACCAATCACCCAACCCTTTTGATGTACCATAATAATTAGCATAATAAATTTGATGTACCTCATGGGATAATTAAAATGGTTCATTTTTTACAAGAATACTTTTAAATTTAATATCAACGACTCTATGGGTCGGATGGACATGCAAGCCTCTCTCAGTATCCAACCACTAACATTTAAACATAATTATGTAATTCATTCCCAAATAACACAATTCTATAGTTTCTTCCAGCATGTAGTAAAATTCAACTTCAATTTCTCTATAACTAGAACCTCTCAGGATGACACCACTATTCATTTTTTTATTCCTTATATGCACGTGAATGAAATCGAAACCCATTCATGACATATGCTTTATGAGATTTAACCATTATGGATGGTGGGTTACTCAAGACACACAATATATAATCAATTTTATCAGCATGTTGAGATACCTAAAAATTTATAAAACAATTATCAACATAACAACTAATAAATTAATTTTATATATTAAACCATAAATAAATTATGTAACCAGTTTTTTAAACAAGTAAGATGAATTATTTTTCCAAAATTCATTAAGAGTCCCTGTTGTAATTTTTGGAAACTGTTTCTTGATATGATTATCATATAACCTATAAAAAAATAAAATTAGTTCACTATAAAAAATATAATAGAATAAGTTATAGTATCACTAATAGTACAGATGGTCTAATTTCTTAACAACTAAGCAAAACAAATATATGAGATTTGTGATGTTCATTATATAAAAATCATCATTCATGAACTCCACCAAAGCTTGGTTTAGTCTGATAAAAATCTGATAATTGATTAGTCATTTCATCATCAACATTTCCCTCATTATTGCCCATGCGTTTGAGTTGGGAGGGATATTCATATTCAAAATAATGAGAGCATAAAAATGAAATTTTCTCTTGAAAATAAGTTTCTTCAATTGAGTCTTCAACTGATGCTTTATTACGTACTTTTTTCATCACTTTTTGTATACATATCTCGAATTGGTACATCAATCAGAAATGTACTAGACCTCCACATTATGCTTCATGTGGCAAATGTAATATCAAATGTTCCATTGAATCAAAGAAATCAGGTGGAAAGATTTTTTCCAGCTTACATAAAATAAAAACAATAACTTCTTACAGTCTTCTTAGTGCATTATAGTTTTTTGTCACCAAACAAATATCTTGAAAAAAATATGATATGTCTGTTATCGCATCCTAGTTCATATAAATCAAAAAACATTTTAATCCAATCAACACAAATCATTCCATTATAAAATGACAGTTATGAATTTTTAATCCAGTAATATGAAAATTTCTGTCACATCTTCCCAAATTGGAAGAATAACCATATGAAAGTCTAAAATATTCAATCTAATATCAGAATAATAATATATTTTCTAGGGATAGTGTATAATTTACTTTTGGATTCATTAAATTCTATAATCTAACATTTTCTAATAGTTTAAGTTTTAGTCGCCGACAAATTTTGGAAACATCTAATCGTGCCTTTAAATTATATTTGGTTTTACCTTTTGTATCCAAAAATGTATGAAATAAATTATCAAAATTCTATTCCTTATTATACAAGACATCCAAAATGTGACAGACCAATAAATATGACCCATATGGAAAATCAAAAAAAAATTTATCGAATTATGTTCTTTCCTAAAGAAATAAATTTTCAATTGGTTTATTGTTTTTTCTAAATGTGATGGGAGGTCATGAAAAGACAATTGATTTTACCTCTGTAACTATAATCATTTTTGGTGGTTCAACACTTTCATTTTTACCTTTTCTAAAGTGATATTTGTTCCTTCGAAAAGGATGATCAGTTAGAAGGAATCTACGATTAGAAACAAATTTTTTTTCAGTGATGAGAATAAAGGTTTTACTATCTCTCATATAGTATAGACATGATTTTGGACCTTGTGTACTCTATTCAGACAACATTCCCTATGCTAGGAATTTACTAATTTTCAACATCAATAGATCTTTTACTAGGAAATTCTGTTTCATAGCAACATCATATGTACAGACACCATTACTCCACAATGAATTTAACTCTTCAATAAATGATTTCAAATAAACATGAATATTATTTTTCATATGTCCTAGAATTAATAAGGTCAAAAAGATGTTTCCATCCTTCATCAACATCATGTAGATAAATTGTATGGAGTTATAAAGACAGACAACATGAATAATAACTACTGTAAGAATCAAATGGATAGAAACCATCAGTTGAAAGACCCAATCGCATGTTTTGGGATTCTATTGAAAAATATGGATCCACATTGTCAAAATCTTTCCATGAATCACCATCAGTGGGATGATTTAAGATTTTACCTATTGAAATATTGGTTTTTCCACATGAAATCAATACATATATGTTTTGAGACATAAATGAATGCTATAATCTGGGTGTATGTGGGAAATAAGTCAACTGTTATATAAGAACCAATACATACTTTCCTTGTTGAGTCTCTTTATATCTCGATTTTCCAAATTTGGGAGAACATTCCAATGACACATTTTCACCATAATATATGATGAAATCATTTTAACATACATGAATCTTTTGATAAACAAGACCCAGATTTCGAACCAGCCTCTTTCCCTTATAGAAATTTTTAGGCAACACATTTCATTCAGGTAACCGTGTTTTAATAAAAGATAATATCTGATCAAAACAACAATTTGAAATTCTACTATCTATTTTAATATCCATTAATTTTTCAACAACTTAAATTTTCTTGTCATTCATCCAGGATATAAGGCTTCCTTAGTGGACCTCAAGAACTCTTAAAATTGGGATAGTTCCAACTCATGAGTCAAATAAATATCATCCCGAGTTTTAGTTTGTTGAAAAGATGTTCCTTCCACATCTTGCATGAAATTTTTAATCCATGATGGCTTCAGAACCAAATTATTAGTATCTTATCCAGAACTGCTTTCACCATGTTGATACCAGAAAAATTATCTAGTTGAAAACTAAAACACAATAGATGGCCTCCAAAATTTTCAATTATGTCAATCTTCCTTAGAGAACATTTTTTATAAGGACATTTAATTGTCCCATCCGAAACAAATTCTGGTTCTGATGATGGAAATGATAAGAAATCTTCAACACCCTTAATAAATAAATGATTTAAACCAGAACTTTTTGGATTCCTGTGATGATTTATCCAATCATGATCATCTAATAATGAATATTTTATAATTCCTTGTTCTATATTTCTATAAAAATATAAAATAATATGCTTTTTTGTAAAATTTTACATAATCCATAAAATATCCATGTGGGAGAAAAAAATTTAAACTCCATTTTCTATAAATTTATAATAATTTCTATTCATTCATAGTTAATTATAGTATTTTTTATAAATTTATACAAATCTACAATAATATACACTAATTTATAATAATTTATACTAATTAACTCTAATTATTAGTAATTACAACAAATTACAACTAATTACCGCTAATTACGTGCAACAAAATTTCCAACAAATTGGTAGAAACCCTTTTTCCAACGACTCATCTCCTTTTAACTTTCTTCGACTGAAATCACCATGAAAAATCCACTCTAGCATATGAGTATTTATTTTTGTATACAAAAAATGGGGAACATGGAGTTCTCACCATGATTCTCTCCATTCTCGTGTATACAAAAATGGATATTCGAACGTCATATCACATTTTTCATAGTGATTTCAGTCCGAGAAATTGGCAAGAATACGGTTCGTCAGGAAAAATAACCTATTTTTCCTGACTTCTCATTTGTTGTAAAATTATCTCACTGAAATCGGTATGAAAAATCTACTCTAAAGTACGCATATCAATTCAAATGAATAAAAAAAATCAATATCCATATGTTGGAATAGATTTTTCAAAGAGATATTATTGAGGGAAAGATGCAAGGAGATGAGCTGACGAGCAAAATGAATATCTCCAATCCATTTGAAATAGATCCAATTTATTTCAAAATATTTCTAATTATTTCTAATGATTCTTAATTAATCCTAATTATTACTAATTATTACTAATTAATCATAATTATTGCTAATTAATCATAATTACTTCTAACTAATCTTAATTATTCCCCTTTAATCCTAGTTATTGTAAATTATTACTAATTAAGCCTAATTAATCCTAATTAATCATAGTTACTGCTAATTGCTCCTAATTTATCCTAATTTATCTTAATTACTCTTAATGACTAATAATTATTCCCAATTATTTATAATTATTACTAATTATTTCAAATTATTACAAATAATTAATAATTATTACTAATTATTATTAATTATTACTAATTATTAGTAATTATTACTAATTATTAGTAATTATTACTAATTATTAGTAATTATTACTAATTATTAGTAATTATTACTAATTATTTGTAATTATTACTAATTATTAATAAGTCTTCCTAATTATTACCAATTATTACTAATTATTACTAATTAATCCTAATTATTATTAATTAATTGTAATTATTACTAATTATTACTAATTATTACTGATTATTACTAATTATTTCTAATTAATCCTAATTATTACTAATTATTAATAATTAATCCTAATTATTACTAATTAATACAAATTATTACTAACTAATCCAAATAATTACTAATTATTACTATTTATTACTAATAATTACTAATTGATCCAAATTATTACTAAATATTAAAAATTATTACCAATTAATCATAATTATGTTTAATAAATCCTAATTATTAAAAATTATTACATATTATTACTAATTAATCCTTATAATTACTAATTAATCCTAATTATTAATAATTAATCCTTATTATTACTAATTAATCCAAATTATTACAAAATAATCCCAATTATGACTAATTATTTCAAATTATTCCAAATTATTACTAATTAATCATAATTATTATTAGTTCATCTTAATTATTACTAATTATTAATAATTATTATTAATTATCAACAATTAACCATAATTGTTACTAATTAATCCAAATTATTACTAATTATTATGAATTAATACAAAATAATAATTATTATTACTAATTATTACTAATTATTACTAATAATTACTAATTATTACTAATAATTAATAATTATTTATAATTATTCCTAATTATTCATAATTATTCATAATTATTCATAATTAGTCTTAATTATTACTAATTATTGCTAATTATTACTAATTCTTAATAATTCATACTAATTCTTCTTAATTATGAATAATTATTAATAATTATTACTAATTATTACTAGTTTTTACTACTTACTCTTAGTTATTAGAAATTATTCCTAGCTATAACTATGTTTTCGTAATTATTACTAATTATTTCTAATTATTCCCAATTATTACTAATTATTCCTAATTATTTCAAATTATTCCTAATTATTACAAATTATTCCTAATTATTGATAATTATTTCTAATTATTGATAATTATTACTAGTTAATGATAATTATTCCTAATTATTCCTAATTATTCCTAATTATTACTAATTACTCATAATTATTCATAATTATTCTTAATTTTCGTAATTATTACTAATTAGTTCTAATTATTACTCCTCCAATGGCCCGAAGGCCTTCATTTTTATTGATTTTGATAATCCAACTTTTAAGGGTGAGGTGGAACCCTTACTAGGCCTGTAGGCATAAGTATTAAATGGCATGTAGGCCTTAGGGAAAATAATTGCCTATAGGCTTCAAACAATACATACAACCCAGACTAACTATTTGGAACTGCTCCTTCCCAGTATCTTCATCCTGAAATTAGCTCTCCACCATCGCATGGTTGTTCGGCTAGGCTTTCCTGTGCATGAACATGCTTGTCTTGATGGTAGGTGTCGTACCCTCTCATTTTTGCAATCCGTTTTTCTTCTTCTTATGGTGAATGCTCCTTCCTCATCTTCCATCTTGAGCTAGTTTCTTGTAGGTTGTTTGGTTTGCATCTGAACTTAAGGTGGCCTGAAGGCCATACTGACCCAAAGGCCTGGGTGGCCCGAAGGCCTTAAAGGACTCGGGGACCAAATCGGTGGCCTGATGGCCCAAATGGGGGAATAGTCTTGGCCACTACAGTTCAGTACAGTGCCTGCTACAGTTCCACTACAGTAATTCTACAGTACCTGCTACAGTACTGCTACAATACTGCTACAATACCCCCAAAAATATGCCTCTGCCTGGATTTGATCCTGGATCGCTTTGATGCACTTAAAAAGTATTCACCAACCGAGCTGAGCCTCATGTGCATAATTATTACTGATTAATCCTAAATATTACTAATTAATCCTAATTATTACTAATTATTCTTAATTATTTCATTTAATAATAAATATTACTAATTATTACGAATTATTAATAATTATTCCTAATTATTCTTCTCTACTACAAATTATTACTATTTACTTCTAATAATTACTATTCACTTCTAATTATTACTATTTATTATTATTTATAAATATGTATTTCAATTTACTACTTATTATGGATAATTTTTAGAAATTATCTGTAATTATTAATAATTATGTCTAATTATTAATAATTATTAATAGTTATTCTAATTAATAATCTTGAATTCTAATTAATAATAATTAATATAACTATTAATTAAAACTAATTAATACTAATCACATGTATATGTAAATAAAAAAATGAAAAATAAACCAATATAATTCTAATTTAATTTAATTGATGTTAATTAAAAATAATTATAACTAATATAAAATAAAATAAATTAACTAAAACATAAAATAAATTGATAAATACCATAAAATTAAATCTCTCAGAGGATTTACACCACGATTATTTCTCCAATTTAAAATTTAAATCATTGAAAATATTTGAGAGTGGAAATATAAGTAGATATAGTAGAGAATGGGGTGGAATTACAAGAAAAAATATGGGGGTATATATAGGTTAGATTAGTTGCGACGTGTTTATTTACGACCGGTCCCATCACAAATACGCACCACATATTAATTAGGAGTGGTGGTTAAAAAGGTATTTGCGATGAGTCTCATCGCAAATAACAACCTGTCGATATACTATTTGTGACGGGTTATAAATCGCTTTGAAAATTCTAAAAAACATATGTCTGTTATTTTCCAAGGGCATAAAATCCAGTTGCAGATACCCCTTCTTACAGTTGGATGCACAACTTGCGCCATGCCTCTGGCGACGGGTACCGTCTACCTATCGCAAATAACACATTGAAAATGACAAGTTTTTTCATAGTGATAGGTTTTAGAGTTTATGTTATAGGGTGTTCAGTGTCAGGTTTAGGGATTAGGCTGTAGGTTTTTTAATGTTGATTTTAAGGTTTAGGGTGTAGGGAATTGGGTTTAATCTACGGGGTTTAAGGTTTTGGGTGTATGATATATGGTTTGGCTATAGGGTTTAGGGTTTAGGATATTGGGTATAGGGTTTATGGTGTGGGGTTTAGCCCTTATGGTGTATGGTGTAGGGATTGGGGTGTGTGGTTTAGGGTTTAGAGTGTAGTGTCTTGGGTTTCGGGTCTAGGGTTTAGGGTGTAGAGCATAGGGTTAAGGGTTCTGGTTATAGGGTTTATCATTTGGGTTCTGGGTGTAGGGTTTAGTTTATATAGTTAACTTTCTATGGCGTAGGGAATTATCTTTAGGGTGTATGTTTTATAGTTTATGATATAAGGTATAGGGTGTTGGGTTTATAGATTAGTGTGTAAGATGTAGGGTTTATGGTGTCAGTTTTGGGATTAGGGTGTATGATAAATAGTTTTGGGTGTTGGGTAAATGGTTTCTAGTGTAGGGTCTAGGGTTTATGTTTCTTGGTATAAGGTTTAGGTTATAGGGTATAGTGTTTAGTTTATAGGGTTTAGGGTGTAGGGTATATGGTTTAGGGTGCAATGTTTAGGTTTTAGGGTGTAGGGTATATGGTGTATGATTTAGGGTTTAGGGGATTGGGTGTAGGGTTTAAGAACTTGGGTATAGGATATAGTGTTTCGGGTGTAGGTCATATGAACCAGGGTATAAGATACACTGTTTATGTTATAGGGATTATATTTTAGGGTTTAGGGTTTAGGGTTCTGGGGTTGGGTATTTGAGTATAGGGTTTAGGTATTATGTTGTAAGGTATAGGTTTTACTGTGTTGGGTCTAAGGTTTAGGGTGTAGGGTTTATGGTTTATGGTGTATTGTATATGGTTTAAGGTGTCGTGTTTTGGGTTTTGGGCATAGCATATATGGTTTAGGTTTTGGGTGAATGGTTTTGGGTTTATGGAGTAGGTTTTACAATTTTTGGTGGATGGTATATATTTTAGAGTGTTGGGTGTAGTGTATAAGGAGTAGGGTATATGGTTTACAGTGTAGTGTAGAGGGTTTATGGTGTACTGTATTAGGTTTAGGGTGTTGGGTTTAGGCTATACGGTATAAGGTGTAGGTTGTAGGGTTTATAGTTTAGGGATTAGGGTGTAGGGATTACATTTCAGAGTTCAGGGTTTAGGGCTTTTGGTTTAGGGTTTAGGGTCTAGGTTTTAGGGTCTAGTTCTTTGGATTTAGGGTGTAGGGTATAGGGTTTTTTGTGTAGGATTTAGTGTTTAGGGTGTAGGGTTTATGGTTTCTGGTGTAGAATTTTGTGTTTTACGTGTAGGTTAAATGGTTTAGGGTTTAGGGTTTTGTGTTTAGTGTGAGGGGTATTATGTTTAAGGTTTAGGTTTTTATGGTATTTAAGAGTTTATAGGGATTTTTAGCATTTTAGGGTTTTATGATTTTTATCCTTTTTAGGCCTTTTATGGATTTTAAGGTTTTTAGAAAATTTTTACTGTTTTTTTATTTTACAGGTTTTAATAGGTTTAGGGTTTTTAGAGGTTTTATGGTTTTTAGGGTTTCTAATGTTTTTTTTTCGGGTTTTTGGTGGTCATAGGATTTTTAGGGGTTTTAGGTGTTTTAGGGTTTTTAGAGTTTTTTGGTAACATTAGAGTTTTTAGGGGTTTCAAAGGGATTTTAGGGTTTTAAGGGCTTTTCATGTGTTGTCATGTTTTTAGGGATTTTGGGGTTTATTAGGGATTATTAGGGGTATATTTTTTTTATAGGGTTATTTAACATTTTTTGTGGGTTTAGTGATTAAAAATTGTTTTTATTGTTCTAAGGGATTTACATGTATTTTTTTATTTTTGGGTTTTTAGGATGTTAAGGTTTCCAGGGTTTTAGTGTTTTTAGTGTTTTTAGTGTTTTAGGGTTTTTAGGATGTTTAGGGTTTTTAGGGTGCTTAGGGTTTTTAAGTGTTTTATTGTTATTTATGGTTTTATGCTTATTTTTTTTACGTTTTTCTATAGTTTTTTGTTTCTAGAGAATCTAGGGTTTTTAATTATGTTATTAATATTTTTGGGTTTATAGTGTTTTAGGCTCTTTTGTTATTTTTAGGGTATTTATGGTCTTTTTGTGTTTTGGTGTGTTTTAGTATCTTTTTGGGTTTTTTGTGTTTTTAGGTTTTTAGGATTTTTAGCATGTTTTCATGGGTTTGTAGGGACTTATTATTTTAGGGGGTTTAGTTTTATGGTTTTTAGGGGATTTTAGGGTTTTTAGTATGGTCATATTTTTTATGTTTTTTTGGTTTTTATTGTTTTAGGGGTTTTTTTTGGTGTTTTAGGGTTTTTATGGGTTTTAGTTCTTTTTAGGGGTGTTTTAGGGGTTTTATGTATTTTTCTGTGTTTTTGGGGTTTCAGGGGTTTTTAGTGGTTTTAAGGGGTTTTTTGTCATTTTACTAGTTTTTATATTTTTGGGTTTTTTGTGATTTTAATGTTTTTAGGGGGTTTTTAGGGTTTTTAGTATGGTAAGATTTTTTATGTTTTTTTGGTTTTTATTGTTTTAGTGTTTTTTGGGATATTTAGGGTTTTTATGGGATTTAGTTTTTTTAGGGGTGTTTTTGGGGTTTTATGTATTTTTCTGTGTTTTAGGGGTTTTCGGGGTTTTTAGTGGTTTTAAGGGGTTTTAGTCAATTTAGTAGTTTTTATATTTTGGGGTTTTTAGGGTTTATATGGTATTTAGGTTTTTATGGGCATTTAGGGTTTTTGTAGTTTTTGGGTATTTTAATGGTTTTTAGGTTTTTTAAGGTCTTAAGGCTTATTAGGATTTTTAGTATTTTTTTGATGTTTTTATAGACTTTTAGGGGTTTTTTGGATTTTGTTGGCTATTAGGGGTCTTAGAAAATTTTTGGGATTTATGTGGTCATTTGGGAGGTTTTTTGGATCATTTAAGGGTTTAGGGTTTTATGGTATTTTTGTGGTTTTTAGGTTTTTTAGGTACCTTTAGGGTTTTATGGTCCTTTTTGGATTTTAAAATCTTTTTAGGGTCCTTTAGTGGATTAATGGGTTTTATGTTGCTTTAGTGTTTTTAGAGTTTTCAGGATCCTTTTGGAGCTTCAGGGTCCTTTTTTCAATTTTTAATGTCTTACGATCCTTTATGGGGTTTATGGGTTTTATGTTTCTTTTGTGTTTTTGTGGTTTTTTACAACCCTTAGGATTTTTATAGTTTTATGGTATTTGAGGGTTTTTTGATCATTTAAGGGGTTAATAGTTTTTAGCGATTTTAGATACGTTGATGATTTTGTGGTATTTTATTGTCTTTTAGGTTTTTATGATATTTTTAGTGTCCTATAGAGTTTTGAAGGGTTTTGTGTCGTCTAGGGTTTTAGGGTATTTGAGGGTTTTGGTGGGTTTTAGATTCATTCAGGGGTTTTTATTATTTTTGGGCATTTTTGGATTTCCTTGGGTTTTATGTTGTTTAAGGGTTTTTTGGTTATTTTGGTTGGGGGGGGGGTGGGTTTAAATTTTACTTTATGGTCTTCAGAGTTCTTACTATTTTTTAGGGTTTGGGGGTTTTTAGGGTTGTTATTATTTCTTATTATTTTTAGATTTATTAAGGTTTTTAGAAGTTTTATGAATTTTTTATGTTTTTTATGGTGTTTATGGTATTTATGGGTTTTAGGGTTTTTTTAGTGTTTTTTTGATTTTTTTTTGATTTTTAGGGTTTTAATGGTTTTAAGGGGTTTTAGGCGGGTTTATGGGTTTTTTAGTTTTTAGAGTTTTTTATTCTCATTAGTTATTTTTAGTTTAATTATTCCTTTTAGGGTATTTATTATTATTATGGGTATTATAGTTTTTTATGGCATTTATGGTTTTGAGGTTTTTCTTGGGGTTTATGTATTTTTAGGGGATTTTTCAGTTTTTATGGTTTTTTAGATATTTTTCTATGGGTTTTAGGGTTTTACAAATTTTTGGGGATTTCATTGTTTTAGGGGTTTTCATTGATTTTTATTGGGATTTTATGGTTTTTACTATTTTTAGGGGTTTCCTAGGTTTTTAGGACTTTTAGGTTTTTTATATTTTTATTCAGGTTTTTTCATTTTAGGCTTTCTGGGGTTTAAATCCGATTCATAGGGATTTTACTGTTTTATTGGGTTTTATGGTTTTCTTATGTTTTTAGGGGTTTTAAATTTTTATAGTTTTTAGTGAATTTTAATGATTTTATGGGTTTTAGTCTTTTTAGGATTATTAGGGGTTAAAATTTTTTTGTAGGGATTTTATTTTTCTTAATATTTTTAGAGTTTTTGAATCTTTTGAAAAAAATAGAGGTTTTTTGGGTTTTATTTTCTTTAATGGTTTTTAGTGTAGTTTTATAGGGTTTAAGGGTTTCTTTGTGTTTTAGTGGTTTGAGGTTTTTTTATGGGTATCTTATGGGTTTTATAGGTTTTTCTTGGGGTTTTAGTGATTTTGTGGTTTTAATGTTCTTTTAGGGGTATTAGTGTCCTTTAGGGGTTTTTAGGGTTTTAGGGGTTTTAGGGATTTTAGGTATTTTATATGTTCTAATGTTGTTCTCCTTTTTAGTGTTTTTTGAGTATTTAGGGTATTTTATTGGGGGGGGGGTACTAAATTTTATGGGGTTTTTTGTTTCATATTGATTTTTAGGGTTATTTATTATTTTTAGGATTTTTTTTGGGTTTTAGGAGGTTTATTGGTTTTATGGGTTTTAGGGTTTTGGGGGAGTGTGAGGGTTTAGTTGTATTAGGTTTTTCTATGTTTTTTGGGTTTAAGGATTTAATGTTTTTCTGGGATTAAGGGTTTCATTAGGGTTTTTAATGTTTTTAGGAGGTTTAAGGGTTTTTAATATTTTTAGTTTTTTTTTGTAAATTTAAGTTCTCTATGGATATTTATTATTATTTTTCATTTTTTATTTCTGGTTTTAGGGTATTTTAAACATTTTTTTGGCTTTTTAGTAACTTTTATGGGTTTGGGGGGTTTTATGGTTTGTAGTTTTTTTTGTTAATTTAGGGTATTTGGGGTATTTTAGGGTTTTTGGGTATTTTATTGTATTTTTGGGATTCTATGGGGGTATAAGGATTTTTTGGTTTTTAGATTTTTAAGATCGTTTAGGGTATTTAGTGTATCATAGGTTTTTAGAGTCATTTAGGTGTCTAATGTTTCATTTAGATGTTTTATGGTCCTTGAATATTTTTAAGCACCCTTTATGGTTTTTAGGGGTTTTAGGGTCCTTTAGAGTGTTTTATAGTTTTTAGTGTCTTTTAGGTTTTTAGGGAATTTTAATTTTTTAAGGTTTTATGGCCTTTTAATGTCCTTTAATGTTTTTAGGGATTTATGGATCTTTAAGGGTTTCATTATTTTTAGGCTCTTTTATGGTTTATTAGGGATTTAGGGTATTTTATTGGGGTGTAGGATATTTTTTTGGGTCCTTTAGGGTTTTTATAGGTTTTAGTGTTTTCGGGTTTTTATGGTTTTTCTAGGATTGAGGTTAATTTAGGGTTTTAGGTTTGGGGTATTTTTATGTTTTTAGGGTTGGTTTGATTTGAGGGGTTTTAATGTTTTTATAGATTTCTTTGGGTTTTATGGGTCTGTTATGGGTTTAGATGTTTTTTTATTTTTATATGATTTATTTTTTTTATTAATTTTTTGGTTTCAAATGGTTTTCATTGATTTTCATGGGTTTTTGGGTTTTTTAGATTTTTAAGAGATTTCATTATTTTTAGGGTATTTTAGGGTTTTAATGGAATTGGATGTTTTAATGGATTTTAGGGTTTTTAGGGATTTTTATAGGATTATGGTCCTTAGGAGTATTAGGGTTCTTATGGTTTTTATAATTTTCTATGGTTTTCTACATATTTAAGGATTTTTCTGGTCATTTAGTTTATTGGGATTTTAGGGTTCTTCTGTGTTTTCAGGGACTTAAAATATATTAATGTTTTTAGGGTTTTTAGGGATTTTGGGGTTTTAGGGGTTTATAGGACATTTTAGCAAGAATTTAGGGTTTTTGGGCATTTAAGGTGTTTTTTGTTTTTTTTGAGAGGGGGGGGGGGTTAAGGGTTTTTTGTGGGTTTTTAGTATATTGCTATTTTAAAAGGAATTATGGTATTTTAATATTTTTAGGGTAATTTATGGGTTTTAGAGTTTTGTTAGGGTTTTTAGGGTTTGGTGTTTTTTAGGGTGTTTAGGTTTTTAGGGGTTTGGGGGTTTTATGGAATTTTAGGGTTCTATGGGTTTTAGTGTTTTATGGGGTTTTATGGTTTATAGTTTTTTCATGATTATTTTGGTGTTTTTCATATTTTTAGGGTTTTTATGTTTTTTAGGGTTATTTTTTTGGTTTTAAAATTTTATGTGTATCATGGTTTTTATCTTTTTTAGTGGGTTATTGGTTTTAAGGGTTTTAAGGGATTTTATGGATTTTATGTTCTTTAGGGATTTTAGGATTTTCAGGGTTTTAGGGTTTTTAGGGTTTTATGGTTTTTATGGAGGTTTAATGTTTTTAGGGGTTTCATGTTTTGAGGGGCTGCAGGATTCTTTAGTTTTTTTTGGGTTCTATGGGTTGTATGGATTTATAGGGTTTTATGGGTTTTTATTTTTTTTTTGGAATTTTTGGGGATTTTATTCATTTTTATGGTTTTTATGGGTATTAGTTTTTTTAGTATTTTAGGGGATTAAGTGGTTTTTAGTTTTTAGTGGTTTTCAGGTTTTATAGGTTTATGGGGTTATATTATTTTTAGGTATCAGAGTTTTTAATGTTTTTCTGGATTCTTTCATGGTTTCACATATATTATGTGGTTTTTGTTGTTTTCAATGGTTTTTTTTGTTTTTTTGGTTTTTTGGGATTTTTAGGTTTTTAGGGATTTTAGGTGTTCATTGGGGTTTTAGAGTTTTTTTAGATATTTATAGTTTTAGGGTCTGTTATCTATTTTAAGGGGGTTTTAGTGTTTTAATGGTTCTTATATATTTTTAGTGGTTTTAGTTATTTCTTTGGTGTTTTATGGGGTCTTGAATTTCTTTAGTTTTTTTTTGGTTTTTAGGGGTTTTAGGGTTTTAAAGGGGTTTAGGTGTTTTTTTGGTTTTTAGAGTTTTTAAGGGTTTTATATTTTTTGATGGTTGATGGATTTTTATTATTTCAAGGTATTTTAGGATATATATTGTTGTTAGTATTTTTATAGTTTTGGGGGGAATTTTAGAGTTTTTTATGGTTTTCGGTTTTTGGGTTTTCTCAATTTTTTTGGGGGTTTTGGGTTTTTTTTTGTTTTTATGTGTTTTAATATTTTAATTATTTTTAGTATTTTTAAGTTTTTTTTAGTGTTTATGGATTTTCTTGTTCTTGATGTAATTTTCTGGTTTTTTTGGATTTTTTGGGTTTCAATCTTTTAGTGTTTTTAGGGAGTTTTGGGGGTTTTAGGTTTTTTTGGTTTTAGGGGTCTTGGGATTTAGGGTTTTTTAGGGTCTTTTAAGGTCTTTTAGTGGTTTTCGTGTTTTTTGGTATTTTATGGGTTTTAGTGTATTTTTGGGTTTGATTGGTTTTTAGGATTTTTATTGGTTTTAGTGGTTTCTAATGTTCTTTAGGTAATTTAATGGTTTATCAAATTTTATGAAGGTTTTGGGGGGGGGGGTTTAGGGGTTTTTATGGCCCTTTAGGGTTTTTAGTGGTTTCTACAGTTTATTGGCCTTTGAAATTTTTTTATGGTTTTAGGTTTTTTTCATTAATAGGGGTTTAATGGGTTTTTAGTATTTTTTTTACTTTTTAGGGGTTTTTTTGGTTTTCATAATTTTTTGGGATTTTAGGGCGTTTACAGGTTTTTTGGTTTTTATGGGTTTTCATGTTTTTTAATGTTTTTAAGGTTTTTATTGTCTTTTTATATATTCAGGGTTTTCCATGGATTTGAGATATTTTTAAGGTTTTTATAATGTTTTTAGGGTTTTTATTGGTTTTAGGGTTAGAAAAGGATTTAGATTTTTTTAGGGTTATTTAGTTTGTAAGAGTTTTTAGTGTTTTGGGGGAGGGGAGTTCGACTTTTGGGATTTTTTGGTTTTTAGTGTTTTATGGGTTTTATAGTTTTTTTATGGGATTTTGGGTTTTTGGTTTTTCAGGTCTTTTAAGGGATTTTAGGGTCTTTATTGTGCTTGATTCAGTTTTTTGATCATTTATGGATTTTGTGGGTTTTTAGGATTTTTTATGTTTTTAGGATGTTTTAGGGTTTATTAGGGGTTTCAGGGTCTTTTAATCTTTTAACAGGTTTTAATGACTTTTTTAGGTTTTTAGGGGTTTTGGATTTTTATTATTTTTAGGGTTTTTTAGGGTATTCTTAGCGTTTTAATGGTTTTGGGGTATTTTTGTTATTTTCAAGGATTTTTTGTGTTTATCATAGTTTTTTGGAACTTTTAGGGTCTGTAGGGTTTTAAGGGTCTTTATGGATTTTATATATTTTTTAGATTTTTAGGGTTTTTTGGGGTTTTTATGGGATTTATGGTTTTTAATGGATTTAGTGGTTTCAGGGTCTTTTATGGATTTTCTAGGATTTTTAAGGTGTTTTAGGTGTCTTTTAGGGGCCTTAGAGTTTTAAGTATTTTTAGGACTTTTTTTGGGTTTTATGGTTTTAACCATTTTAGGGTTCATAGTGTCTTTTTAGGAATTTATTTTTTAGGTGTTTTAAGTATTTTATAATTTTTACGGTTTTTATGTTTTTAGGGGTTTCTAGTGTTTTTAGGGTTGTTAGTTGTATAAGGGGTTTTAGGTTTCTTTAAAGTTTTTTAGGGTTTGATTATGGTTCTTTAAGGGTTATTAGGTTTTTTTGGTTTTGTATGGGTTTCTTGGGTCTTAAGAATTTCATTGGATTTTTAGGTTTTTTATCAATTTTTTGGTTTTTATAGTTTTGTTGGGGTTTTAAGGACTTTCTAAACTTTTTAGATTTTTTTTGTTTTTTATGATTTTATGGTTTGTAAAGGTTTTCTTAACATTGTTAGGGGTTTTGATGGATTTCCTTCAATTTTAGGGGTTTTTAGTTTTTTTTATAATTTTTAAGTGTTTTTGGGTTTCTATGGATTTTAGGATTTTTAAATGTTTTTTGGGTTTTAGGGTTGTTTTAGTTTATAGGGTTTAGTGTTTACGGTATATGTTTTACGATGTAGGATATATGATCTAGGGTATAGGTTAAATGGTTTCAGGTTTATGGTGTAGGGTTTTCGGTGTAGGGTTTAGGGTTTAGGATATATGGCTTAGGGTTTAAGGTATAGGGGTTAGAGTGCTATTCTTATGGTTTATGGGGTATGTCACATTGTTTAGGGTGTATTATTTAGGGTTTACAGTTTACGATATTGGGTTAAGGGTTTATAGAGTAGGCTAGAGGGTTTATGGTGTAGGGTTTTTAAGTTTACGATATAAGATATAGGGTTTAGGGTGTAGGGGATGGGGTTTTAGGTATAGGGTTTAGGGTTTAGGGGGTAAGTTTTTTGTTTTCGGGTGTAGGGTATAAGGATAATTGTGTACAATATAGGGATTTTGGTGTAGGGTTTAGGGTATAGGGTTTAGGTTTTAGGGATTATGTTGTAGTGTACTGGGTTTAAGGTTTTGTGTATTGGGTTTTGGGTATCGGGTATAGGGGTTAGCGTGAAATCTTATGCTTTAGGGGGTTTGGTATAGTGTTTATGGTGTAGGGATCGTGGTTTAGGATGTATGGTATAGGGTTTTAGGTGTTGGGTTTAGGGTTCATTGTGTAGGGCATAAGGTTTTGGGTTTAGGGTTTAGGGTGTAGGGTATAGGGTTTAGTGTGTATGGTTTTTCTTTTAGGGGGTAGGGTTTAGTTTTTTGGGTGTAGTGTTTAGGGATTATGGTGTAGGGTATCAATTATAGTGTGTTGGTTTTATGGTTTAGGGTGTAGGGTGTAGGGTTTAGGGTTTAAGTGTAAGGGTTTGTGTTTAAGTTGTATTGTATAGTGTTTAAGATGCAGGGTTTATGGTGCATGGTATAGGGTTTAGGGGTTTTACTGTTTTTAAGGCTTTCATGGCATTGATTATTTTTAGTTTTCTTTATGATTTTGAAGGGGTTTTATTGTTTTTTTTTGTGTTTTGGGGCTTTTATGGGTTTTAATGGGTTTTTAGAGTATTAGGGTTTTAGGGGTTTTAGGTACACTTGACATTTTTAGCTTTTGTTAGGGTTTTAAGAGTAGTTTTGGTATTTGGGGAATTTAAGGGGTTTAATAGGGGTTTTTTTTTGTGTTTTGAGGGGGTTTAATGTCCATTTAGGGATCCTCAATGTCTTTCTGGGTTATTGGGATTTTTAGGGTTTTTTGGGTTTTTTGAGTTTTGGGTCTCTTTTTGGGTTTTTTGGGTTTTTATGGGGTGTAAAGATTTTTTAGGGGTTTTTATGGATTTTAGGGGTTTTTTAGGGTATTTTGTGTTTATAGAGTTTTTAATTTTTTATGGGAATTTGAAGTTTTTAGGATTTTTAGGGATTTTAAGGTTTTTAGGTAGTTAGGGTTTTAAGGATTTTTAGGTGTTTTATGGGGTATAGTGATTCTAGGTTTGGGGGGGGGGGGAGGTGTTTTTAATGTTTTTTTGTTTTTTATGGTTTGAGGGGTTTTGGGGTTTTAGTTATTTTTTGAGTGGTCTTATGTTTTTACAGTTCTTATTTCATTTAATGTTTTTAACGGTTTTGGGTACTTTTAAGGTTGTTAATGTTCTTCTAGGGGTATTTGGGTTTTAGGTTATTTTAGGTTTTTAGTGTGTTTTGGGTATTTTAGGGGTTTTTAGTTTCCTTTAGTGGTCTTAGGGGGCTTATTCTTTTTTTGGTTTCTGGGTTTTTTGGGTGTTTTTGGGTTTTAGGATCTTTTAGGACGTTTTTTAAACAAATAGGTTTTTATTGGTTTTTTGGGGTTTTAAGAGTTTTTTAGGTCTTTTGGGGGTTTAAAGGTCTTTTGGAGGGTTGATAGTTTTTAGGGATTTTAGGGTCTATAAAGTTATAGGGACTTGTTTGGGTTGTAGGGGTTTTATTATATTTCTGTTTTTTAGGCATTTTATTGATTTCTGGGTATTAAAACAGTTTTATGTATTTTAAGGCCTTTTAAGGGGTTTTAAGGTTTTAGAGGTCATTAGGGTCTTTTTTGGTTCTTAGTATGTCTATGTTCCTTTAGTGTTTTATGGATTTTTGTTGTCTTTTATGATTTTTAGGCGGTTTTAGGGGTTTGGGGGATTTTTATGGTTTTTAGGGTCATTTAAGGATTTATGGTTTTTTGTTTAATTAAGTGTTTTATTTCAATTTTAGGGTCCTGAGAGGTTTTTTAGGTTCATTGTGGTTTTTAGGATTTTTATTATCTTTTAGGATTTTTAGGATCCTTTAGGGTTTTTAGGGGGTTTTAGGACCCCTTAGAGGTTTTTAAGTTTTTAGGGTCCTTGAGGTTTTTTTGGTGTTTTATAGTCATTATAAGTTCTAGGGTTTCTAATTTATTTAACAATTTTAGATTATTAGTGGTTTTTATGTCATTTTACGGTTTTTTTAGTTTTTAGGATTAATGTTTTTGTTGTTTTGGTTGTTAAGGGTTTAAAGGTTTTATTTTCTTTTTGGGGTTTTAGGGTCTTTAGGTTATTTTTGGGATTTTGAGTCTTTTATTGAGGTTTTAGGGATTTTATGGGTAGTTAGAGTTTTTAATTTTTTTGTGTTTTTTATGTTTTTAGGGATTTAGGTTTTTAGGTTTTTTTGGTTTTCTTTATGTTTTCAATATTTTAGAGTGTTTTGGCGTTTTTTTTGGGTTTTATGTTTTTTTGGGTTTTTAGGTATTTTTGGTATTTTTAGGGGTTTTAGTTTTTTTGGAGGTTTTAGGTGTTTTATTATTTTTAAGGGTGTTTATGGTTTTTTATATTTTCATTTAATTTAGTGTTTTTAGGAATTGTAATATTTTTTGGGGGTTTTACTGTTTCTAAGGGTTATAGGGTTTATATATATATTTTTAATTTTTTTAATGATTTTTGGGGTTTTTGAGATTCTAGGAATTTTTTGGGGTTTTTGGAATTTTTTAAAGATTTCAGGGTATTCATTTATTTTTATATGTTTGTAAGATTTAAATTATTTTTTGGGTTTCTATGAATTTTAGGGGTTTTAAAGGGGATTTAGGGATTTTTGGGGTTTTTAGGGTTTTTAGGGTTTTGTCTTTGGGTTTTTATGATTTAAAGAGTTTCATTGGAGTTTTAGGTATTTTTTTGGGTTTTTAGGTTTCATGGATCTTCTTAGGGGTTTTTTGGGTCTTCTGGGGGTTTTATATGGTTTTTGGGTCTTTTATGGGTTTTAGGGTCTTTTATGATTTTTGGTTTTTTGTGTATTTACAAATATTTAGTTTGATTTATGGTTTTTGTGGTTTTTTGTATTTTTAATCTTCTTTATTGTTTTAATATTATTATAGTATTTTTTTTGTGTTTTTGTGGACTTTAAGGGTTTATTGTTATTATTATTTTTAGTGTTTTTTGGTTGTTTAGGTGTTTTATGGTTTTTAGGGGTTATAAGGTTTTTAGGGTTATTATAATTTTTTATGATTTTAGGGTTTTTATATTTTGAAGGGTTTAAAAGTTTTTAGTGGTTTTTATGTTTTATGGTTTTTAGGGTTTTAAAGGTTTTAGGTATTTTTAGAATTTTTTTGGGATTTTATAGATTTTTTTGTTTTATAGGGATGTTAGGGCTTTTATGTTTTTATGTGTTTTTAGGGATTTTAGGTATTTTAGGGTTTCGTGGGTTTTTAATGATTTATAGGGTTTTTCGGGTTATAGGGTTTTAAACATTGTTTTAGAGGTTTTTTATTTTTTCATGGTTTTAGGTGGTTTTAGAGATTTTATGGTTTTAAAGGGTTTTTATTGGTTTTAGGTTTTTAAATCGTTTTTCAGGTTTTTTGTGTTTTTAGGTTTTTAGGATTATAAGGTTTTCGGGTGTTTAAGTGTTTAAGTGGGTTTAGGGTATTTTAAGGTTTTATAAGGTTTTAGGGACTTGGGGGGGGGGGTTAGAGTTTTTAGGGTCTTCATGGGGTTTTGAGTGTTTTGGGGGATTTTATGGTATTTAAGTTTTTTTAAGGGATTAATTTTTTTTTGGGAATTTCAGTGTATTTATAATTTTTAGTGGGTTTTAGGTTTTTAGGCCATTAGGATGTTTTAAAATTTTTAATGGTTTTATGGGTTTGGGGGGTTTTAAAGGGATTTTAGTGATTTTAGGGGGTTTTAGCATTTTTAATGGGGTTTGGGTTTTTTTAGTTTTTTCATGTTTTTATGGGTTTTAGAGATTTTGGGGTTTTAGGAGTTTTTTGGGTCATTTAGGGGGTGGGGTTAGAGGGTTTTCAATGTTGTGGGGTTTTTAGTGTTTCTTAGGGGTTTTCAAGGGTTTTAAGGTTTTATATGGGTTTTAGGGGCTTTTACAATTTTTATGGTTTTAGAGGTTTTTTTGGGATTTAATGAATTTTAGAGGATTTAATTGGTTTTAGGGTTTTTATAGGTTTCTAAGGATTTTAATGGTTTTTTGGGGTTTCAAGGTAAGGGTTTCAAGGGTTTTTATGGGATTTATGGGTTTTATTGGTTTTTACAATTTTTATATTTTAGTGTTTGGGGGGCTAATGTTTTTAGAGGTTTTACGGTTTTTAGATGTGTATTTGGGAGATTTATGGTCTTTTAAGGGTTAGGGTTTTTATGTTTTTAAGGGTATTGAGTTATTGGGGGGATTTTAATGTTTTTAGGGTTTTTATTATTTTAGTCTCTTTTTAGGGTTTTATGGTCTTTTTAGTGTTTTAATAGATATTGGAGGATTTAGTGTCTTTTAATGTCATTTTAGGAGTCTCAAGGGGTTTTAGGTTTTTTTTAACGGTTTTAGTGGTTTTATTGATTTTAAATGTTTTATGGATTTTTGGTATTTTTGGGGTTTTAGGGTTTTTTGGATTATAGGGGTTTTAGGGTATTGGGTTGTTTTTTTTGGGTTTTTCGTGGATTTTTAGGAAATTTTAAGGGCCTTATGGGGGTTTAGGATTCTATTATGGGTTTCCTGATTTTTTGGGGTTTTTAGGGGTTTTAGTGCGTTATTTTGATATTTATGGTTTTTGAGGATTTTAGGTTTTTTCGATGTTTAAGGTGGTTTAGGGTATTTTGTGGTGTCCTTATGGGTTTAATGTTCTTTTATGTTTTTAATTTATTTTTAGGGTTTTTAGTGTATTTTTAGTGTTTTAATGTTTTTAATGTGTTTAGGTATTTTCACGGTTTTCTAGGGTTTGGGGTTTTTAGGGATTTTTATGGTTTTTAGGGGTCTTAAGGCTTTTTAAGGTTTTTTGCGTTTTATTATTTTTATGGTTTTAGTGGTTTTTAGGTTTCCTTTAGGGTTTTAGGGGTTTTAGGGATGTTGTAGGGTTTTATGGGGTTTTAGAGTTTTTATGGTATTTATAGTTTTTAGGGTTTTGTGGGGATTTTAAAAGGTTTTAGGGGTTTTTAGGATATTTTAGGGGTTTTAGGGGTTTTAGGTTTTTTAGGGTGGATTATGGGTTTTAATAGTTTTTTAGTGTTTGTAAGGTTTTTAAGGGTTTTAGGGGGATTTAAGTGGGTAATAGGGTTTTTTTTTTGTTTCTAGGGGGTTTTGAGTTTTTCAGGGGTTTTTTAATTTTTTAGGTTTTTGGGTTTTGGGGGTTTTTATGGGTATCTAGGTTTTATATAGTATTTTTTAAGGTTTTTAGAGTTTTTCTAGGTTTTTACATTTTTTATTGATTTTTGGGTTTGTTGGGTTTTCAAAATGTTATAGGGTTTTATGTGGTTTTTGGGATGTTTTATGGGTTTTTAGGGTATAGGGTTGAAGGTGTATGGTGTAAGGTTTATGGTGTAGGGTTTAGGGTTCATGGTATAGGTTTTAGGGTGTCTGGTTTAAGGTTTTTGATGTAGGGTATAAGGTTTAGGCAGTATGATTTAGGGTTTAGGGTGTAGGGTATAGGTTTTTGGGTGTATGGAATTGGTATTAGTGTGGATGATATAAGGTTTAAGTTGTAGGGTTTAGGGTTTACAGTTTTGGGTATATGGTTTAGGGTAAGGGATTGGGTTTTTGGGTGTTGGATTTATGGTTTAGGTAATATGGCTTAGGATTTGGGGTGTAGGTTTTAGGGGTTAGGGTGTTGCATTTAGGGTTTAGTGTTCATGGTATAGGGTTGAGGGCACAGGGTATAGGTATGGAGTTTACGGTGTAGGGTATAGAGTTTAGGGTGTAGGGTGTAGGGTCTTTGGTTTGGGGTGTAGATTTTAGTGTTTGGATTTTAGGGTATTGGGTTTAGGGTGCATGCTTAATGTTTAGGGTGTAGGGTATAGGGTATAGGGTGTAGGGTTTAGGGTGTAGGGTATTGGTTTGACGGTATAGGGTTTAGGGTTTTGGGTTTTGGGAGTAGCTTATAGGGTATAGGGTGTAGTTTTGGGGGTTTAGGGTGTAGGGTGTAGGCTTTTGGGTGTAGGGTTTATGGTTTAGTGTCTATGGTATAGGTTTTAAGGTATGGAGTGTAGGGTTTATGGTGTAGAGTTTAGGGTATATGGTATAGGGTATTGGTTATAGGGTATAGGGTATAGGGTATTGTGTATTGTGTGTATGTCTTGGGTATAGGTTGTAGAGTATATGATTTACGATGTAGGTTATTATGTTTAATGTGTATGGTTTAGGGTTTAAGGTATATGGTATAGGGTTTATGGTGTAGGGTTTAGGTATTAGGTTGTAGGGTATAGGCTTAGGGTGTAGGATTTATGGTTTAGTGTGTAGGTTATAGTGTTTAGGGTTTAGGGTATAGGGTTTAGATTGTATGATATAGGGTGTATGGTGTAGGTTTTATGGTTTTATGTGTAGTATATTGAATTTAGAATGTAGGTTTTATGGTTTTGGGGTCTTGGGTGTTGGGTTCAGGATTTAGGTTGTAGGGTATAGGAAGGTACAGAGGCAGGCTATTCCTGACCCACACCCCAAAATTTATTATAAAAGAGACACAACCGACAAGGGAGGGAAGAGTCAATTGACCCACACCCAAAAACCCTGGTCACCCTGAAGAACCAAAAACCCCCAAAAACCCAAACATGCCACAAACAAAACCAGACACAAAAAAACAAAAAATCAACACCTTCACCACCTCCCATCCAAGTAGCAGCCATCATTTGGCAGCACAGTTTCCATCTTGCATCTTCTTGACAAGAAGGTCTACCACCAGCAACACAGAACTACCAACACCAAAATTATATGCATCTGCTTCATCACATCCAAGCCAAGAAGCCCCCACCATCCAACACTTTGTTTCCAACAAATAAAACATACTTCAATAGTTACCATCAGAACAGAAACCAGCACCCAACAACTTAGTTTCCCACAACCAGCACCTCTTATCCAGTCAGCAACCCAAGAGCACTAACACCCACTCTTAGAACAATTTCACAGCACCCATACCTCCTTGTTCACAACCATATCCAAACAACCCCTCCAGTTTCCCAATAATCATACAAAAGGACCATAAAATACCCAACATCTCTCATCAAGACCATAAACCAGCATCATCAGTGACTCACAACAAAGATGGAAAGAAGTAGCAACCATCACCCAGCAACTCAGATTCCAACAACCATCTTCTCCTGACCAGTCAGCTTCCAACAATTCACCACAACCAGAAACACAAGGCCACTAACACCCTCACATAGTCCCATTTAGCTTCACCCACAACTCCATGAACACAAAATCCATCACTAGAAATGACTCACAACCGAACTAGCCACAACTCAAAAGTCCACAGTCTAATATATCAAAAGGAATGCAGTATAATTTGACCATACCATCATTAGCAGAAAGACCCAAAGACAAAGATGAGGAACTAGGAACACAAACCTACATCTTCACCCTTCACATCCACCATAACCGGTAATTAAGCCAGAAGAACCACCAAGCCCCAACTCAACTTAGAATAATAATCACATGGGTTTTAGGGGTTTTAATGTTTTTATGGGTTTTCTAGATTTTTAGGTTTTTAGGGTTTTTGGGTTGTTTAGGGTTTATTATGGGTTTTCAAGTTTTATGGTTTTTATGGGGTTCGGGGGGGGGGGTGATAGATTTTTTAGGTTTTTTGTTGTTTTCTGGGGTTTTGAAGGGGTTTTAGTTTTTTTGGGTATACATGTGGTTTTATGGATCATTACATTTTTACGGGTTTTTTTGGGTTTTGGTGGGTCCTAGGGATTTTTAGAGTTTTTAGGGGTTGTAGGGTTTTTAGGAAATTTAGGGTTTTAGGGTATTTGGGGGTATTTTATGTTTTTTGACAATTTTTTTGAGTTTTAGGGTTTTTTTTGGGGTTTCAGGGTTTTCATTGTTTGTAAAAGTGTTTTTTTATATTTTAGGGTTCTTAATGATTATTTCTGTTTTAAGGGTTTTTTGGTATTTTAGGATATTTTAGTGGGTTTTGGGTTTTTTGGGGATTTTAGGGTTTTTAGGTGTTTTACTTTTATATGGTATTTTAATGTTTTTATGGTTTTTAGTGTCTTTTTTGGTTGTTAGGGTATTTAGGTATTTCTTAGTGTTTTTAATAATTTTAAATGGGATTTAGGGTTTTTTTGTATATTTGAGGAGTTTTAGGGGGTTTTATGTTTTTACTGACTGTTATTGTTTTTAGGATCCATTAGGGTTTTATGGTTATTAGTGTCTTTTAGGGTTATAGGGTTTCTAGGTTCCTTGAGGGTTCATAGGTTCCTTTATGGGATTTGTGGTTTTAAAGGGTTTTTTATATATTTTATTATTTTTATAGGTGTTTATGGATTTTTGGGGGTTTATGGATTTTTGGGGGTTTTAGTGGCTATTAGATTTTCCTATGGTTTTAGGGTTTTATGTATTTTTTGGTTTTTTTGGAATTTATATGGTATTTATGGGGTTTTTGTTTGTTTAATATTATTAGGGAAATATTAGTAGTTTTAGGGAATTTTTATGTTTCAATGTTGTTAGGGGTTTTTAGGGTTTTTATGGGTTTTATGGGTTTTAACATTTTTTTTTGAGTTTTAGGGATTTTTAGGGTTTACTAGGGTTTTAAGTTGAGTTTCATTTTTTTATGAGTTTTAATGTTTTAAAGTTTTAGATTTTTATTATTATTTTTAGTGTTTTTAGGGTTTTTGGGTTTTGGGGGATTTTAAGGGATTTTTACTCTTTTAGGTTTTTATGGCTTTCAATGTTTTTAGATTTTATCATGGTTTTTAAGGGGTTTTTATGGCCTTAGAGTTTTTTTAATTTGATCCTGAATTTTTAATATTTTCTACGGGTTTTTTCTTATTAATTATTTGATGGTTTTTGGGTTTTTTTTGGTTTATTTAGGGTTTTTAGGTTGTCTAAGAGTTTTAAGGGTTTTGGTGAATTTTTTATTTTTTGGGGGTTATAGGGGTTTTCAAGGTTCTAAAATATTTTATGGTTTTTGGTGTCTATTATGGTTTTTAGTTTCTTTAGGATTGTTAGAGGTTTTTATGTTTTGTTAATGATTTAGGGTTTATAGAAGATTTAATAGTTATAAGGTAATTTTTTGGGATTTAATTTGTTTTAGGATTTTTAGGGTGTTTTAGGGTTCTTAGTGGTTTTAGGGATTTCATAATATGTTTTATGGATATTAGTGTTTTTTAGGATAAGTGTTTTTAAGGATTTTTATTTTTAGGGGGTTTTAGTGGTTTCAATAGTTTTAAGGGGGTTTAAGTGTTTTTATGCTCTAATTTATGGTTTATTATTGATTTTTTTGTTGTTTAAAGGTTTTTAGGGTTTTTTTATTTTTAGGGAATTTGGGCATTTTTGGGTTTTCAGGGTCTTTTAGATGGTTTTAGGGTTTTTTTGTTGTGGGTATGCTCTTTATGTTTCTCAAGTGTTTTGTTTTGGTTTTAAGGGGTTTATAGCTTTTTAGGGTCTTGGGGGTATTTAGTGATTTTTGGGGTTTCAGAGTTATTAGGGTTTGTTAGTGTTTAAGAGATTTTTAGTGATTTTATGGGTTTTTAGGATTTAAATATTTAAGGATATTTAAGGTTTTTAGGGTTTGAAATGATTTATTGGGTTTTGGGGGTTTTAGTGATTCTGGGATTTTAAGGATCTTTATTATTTGTAGGGCTACATATGTTTTTAGGATGTTTTAAGGGTTTTGGGGGATTTTTATTGTTGTTTGGGGTTTTATTAGTATTTTAGGGGTTTTATAGGTTCTGTTTAGTTTTTAGGGTCTTATTATTGGGGTTTTGTTCTTTTATTGGAATTTTTGGGGTTTACAGTTTTTATGGGTTTTTGGGTTTTTTTATATTTTTTTGTGTTTTTTTGTTCTTTTCTAGGTTACTAGTTTTTATGGGTTTTGGGAATTGTTATGGTTTAAGTGTTTTGGGGGTTTTAGGGGTATTATAATTTTTATGGACTTTAGATTGTTTTATGGATTTTGATGGTGGGGGGAGGGGTGATTTTAGGATTTTTAGAGGGTTTTGGGGTTTTTGAATTTTTAGTGGTTTTAAGGGATTTAATGTTATATAGGGGTTTTAGTGTATTTAGTATTGTTTTGGGGGTTTTCGATTTTTATTAATTTCAACGATTTTTGGGTTTTTATTTTTTATTTATGTTTTTAAGGTATTTAGGGGTTTTTATGATTTATTTAGGGTTTTTATTATTTTTAAATGTTTTTATTTTGTTAATATTATTTTTGAGTTTTAAGGTTTTAGGAACTTGTGGTGGTTTTTTTGATATTTTCATGTATTTAATGGGTTTTAATATTTTGAAGGTATTTTATGGTTTTTATGGTCTTTTGGGGGTTTAAGAATTTTAGGGTTTTAGGGTTTTTATGGTCTTTAGGGAACATCGTGTTTTTATATTTTTTGCGGTTTAGAGTATTTTAAGTGTCTTTTAGGGTATTCAGTGTTTCTATGATATTTAGGGTTTTCTATGTTTTTTTTATTTTTATGGGTTTTAGAGTTTTTTGGGTTTTTAGAAGATTTCCAATTTTTTGAGTGTTTTGGGGAATTTAAGGATTATTAGGTTTTTAAATAGTTTTTTTGTTTTCGGGTTTTTAGGGTTTTTTGTGGTCTTAGGGTTTTTAAATAGAGTTAATTGTTTTAATGGTTGTTTGGGTTTTTATGGTTTTAGGGGGTTTTGGGTCATAGGGACTTTTTGGGTTTTATTGGGGTTTTGGGGTGTTTGTTGTTTTAAAATTTTTATAGTATTTATGTTTTTAGGTGTCTTAAGTGTGTATGGTTTTGGGGTCTTTTAGGGTTTTTAGGGTTCTAGGGTATTATAGTGGGTTTTATGTGGGTTTATAGGTGTTATGGGTTTTGATAGTTTTCTGCAATTTTTAGGGTTTTATGTGTTTTTAATGTTTTTGGGTTTTAAAATATTAGTCCATTTTGAGGGTTTTTAGGGTTCTTATGGGTTTCAGTTAATTTTTAGAGGTTTTTAGGTTTCTATGGGATTTTAGGATTATAATCCTTTTTTTAAGACTGTAAGGGGATTGTAGGTTTTTTTGGTTTATATGAATTTTTAAGGTTCTTTTATGGATTTCAATGGTTTTTAGGGTTCTTTTATTAGTTTTATGGGTTTATGGCATTGTAGTGTTTTTAAGTATTTTTAGTTTTTTGTATGGTTTTTAGGGATTATATTGATTTTAGGGGTTTTACTGGTTTTATGAACTTTTAGGGGATTTATTGTTTTTTAGGGTTTTTTTAGTGGGTTAGGCATTTTAGGGGTTTTCTATGGTTTTTATAATTGATGGGGAGAGGTGTGTCAGGTTTTTATTGTGTTTTAGATTTTTTTATTGTTTTAGGGTCTTTGGAGTTTTGAGGGTTTAGTATGGTATTTTATGTATTTTTGGGCATTAAGGTTCTTTTAGGGTATTTCAGGGTGTATATGGGACTTTTAGAGTCTTAACGTACTTTTTAGCGGTTTAGTTTATTTTAGGGACCTTTTAAGGGTTTTACAGTGTTTTTATGGTTTATTAGGGGTCATTAGGGTTCTTGAGGGTTTTTACGGGTTTTACAGTATTTTTGGGGGGTTTTGGGGTTTTTGGGTTTTGAGGGTTTTTTTGGATTTTGGGTTTTCAGGGGTTTTTAATGATTTATGGTTTATGTTTTTATGGTTTTTAGCGGATTTTGGTGGTTTTAGGGGTTTTAAGTATTCTATGTGTTGTAGGGGTTTTTAGGATTGTTTTATAGAATTTTATTTTTAGAGTTTTTATGGTGTGTTGGGGATTTTTAGTTTATTATTTTTGTATTTATGTGGTTTTAGGGTCTTTTAGAGTCCTTTTGGGGATTTTTGGAGTCTCTTAGGGGTTTTGGGGTATTAGGGTTTTTACGATTTTTAAGGGTTTTGGGGATTTTAAGGCTTTTAATGATTTTATTTATTTTAGGGGGTTTAGGGGTTTTAGTAAAATTAGGGTATTTTAATTATTTTTATCATATTTTAGGGGTTTTAATCACATCTTATGTTTTTTTGGGTTTTATAGTTATTTTTTTTAGTATTTTAGGGATTTAAGTGTTTTTATGGTTTTTAGGGGGATTAATGGATTTATTAGTTAATAAGAATCTTTTAGGGGGTTTTGGGGTTTTGGGGTCTTTTCAGGGGTATTTTGGCTTTTTAGGGTTGTTTTGGGGTTTTATTGTTTTTAGGGTTTTTTGGGATTTTAGGGTTTTTTGTTTTTTTTGGGTTCATAGAAACTTTTTTGGGATTTATTATATTTTTAGGGTCTTTTTTTTAGTTTTTGGGAGTTTTATGTTCTATTTTATGGATTTTATTGGTTTTAGGGGTTTTTAGGGTTGTTTTATGATTTTAGGGTATTTTATGTTTTTAGGGTTTGGGGGGTAGGGTTATAAGTGTTTTAATGTTTTTAGGGTTATTTGGGGGTGTTTGGTTTTTTTTGGGTTTTTTTTATAATTTTAGGGTTTTAAGGGTTTTTATTTATATATATTTTTTGTTTTTAGGGAATTTTAAGAGTTTTATGTCCTTTTAGGGTTTATTTAGGGTTTTAGGGTATTTTATGGTTTCAAGCATTTATTGGGTTTTAATGATTTTTTACTGTATTTATGGTTTTTAAGATATTTGGTGGTTTTAGTATATTTAACGGGTTGTAGGGATTTTATGGGTTTTATCGGATTTTTGGATTTTGGATATCTGGTTTAGGATTTGGGGTTTATGGATTAGAGATAAGCTGTAGAGTTCAGGGTTTGTAGTGTAGTGTTTAATTTTTAGATTGTAAGTTATAGTGTTTAGGGTATAAGGTTTAAGATGCAAGGTTTTCAGTTTAGGGTGTTTGTGTATAGGGTTTGGGTTTATGGATTAGGGTTTAGGATATAGGGTATATTGTTTTGAAGTTTTATGGGTTTTTAAAAATTGTTTTGGGATTTTATGGTTTTCTGGTTCGAAGGGTTTTTAGGGGTTCTTGTGGTAGTTATAATATTTTATTTGTTTTATGGGTTTAAAGGGTTTTAGTTTATATTATAGTGTTCTAAGGGTTTTTTTCTTTAGTTTTTTGGGTTTTGAGAAATTTCTTGGTTTTTAGGGTTTTTAGGGATTTAAGGTATTTTTATGTTTTTATGTATTTTAAGTGTTTGTTGGTTTTTTAGGGTTTAGGGGGATTTCATAGTTTTAGGGTTTTCGAGTGATTTAAGTTTTTTAAGGGTTTAGGGGTTTTAGGGATTCATGAGTTTTTAGGGTTTATGGTTTTTTAGGATTTAGTGGTTTTAATGGTTTTATGGTTTTTTGGGGATTTTAGTGTTTTAGTATTTTTACAGGTTTCAATTGTTTTTTTCTTTTTAGGGATTTTTAATGTTTTTTTGGGTTTTTAGAGTATTAGAGGTTTTAGGGTTTATGGGTTTTGATTTTTTTAAGGGTTTCTGGGGTTATTGTTTTTATTTATTTTCAGTGGTTTTTTGTATTTCAGGGAATTTATGGGGTTTTATAGTTTCTTTAGACTATTTTCGTTTTATTTTAGTGTTTTTTGGATTTTTAATGGTTTTAGGGTTCTTTTTGTGTTTTTCGTGTTCTTTTAGGGTTTTTTTGGATTTTGAGTTTTTTAGAGTTTTTATGGGGTTTTGTTGGTTTGTACAGTTTTTTATGGTTTTGGGGGGTTTTTAGATTTATAAGTAATTTTTATCTTTTTAGGTGTTTTTTAGTTTTTTAAGGGTATTAGGGTTTTTAGGTTATTTAGGATTTTATTATTGTTTTTTGGGGTTTATTGGTTTTATTGGTTTTACGGGGTCTTAGGGGTTTGTATGGTTTTTCATGTCACTAAGGTTGTTAGGGTTTTTTATGGTTTATAGGTTTTTTGGGATTTTAGTTGTTTTAGGGGTTTTGATGATTTTAATGGTTTTTAGAAGTTTTAGGGGTTTGGGGGGGGGTTAAATTTTTTTTTTGGGATTTTAAGCTTTTTGTGGTTTTTAATGTTTTTTTTATAAATTTAAGTGTTTTATGGTTTTAGGTCTTTTAGGGTATTTAGTGTATTTTTTGGGTTTTTATGGGGTTATGATTTTTATGATTTTTAGGGGTTTTTAGGATTCATTGGTGATTTTTTTTGGTTTTAGGGGTTTTAAGGGATTTATGTTTTCTAAAGGTTTTAAAGGTTTTTTTTGTGTTTTTATTGGTTATGTGTCTTATAGGTTTTGGGGTATTATGGATTTTTAATGTTTTTATGGTTTTCAGGTTTTTTAGCCTTTTTAGGGTTAGAAATGGATTCTAATGGTTTTTAGGTTTTGTAATGGATTTTTGTAATTTTTATGGTTTTTAGGGTTTTTAAGTGTTTTAAGAGTTTTTTAAGATTTATAGTGTTTTTAATGATAATAAGGGTTTTTATGAAATATAGGTTTTCTTAGGTTTTTTAGGGTTATTTGGTGTTTTCTGTTTTTTTAGTATTCATTGGTTTTAAAGGGTTTTTTGGGGTTTTAATTTTTTTTAGGGTTTTAAGTGTTTTTGGGTTATTAAGGGGTTTAATGATTTTAGGGATTTTTAGGGGTTCTAGGGTTTTTATGGTTTCATAGTTTTTATTGTTTTTCATGCTTCGAAGGGTTTTTAGGATGTTAAGATTTGTTTTTCTATTGTTAATGTTTCTTTGGATTTTTGGGTTTTTAGTGTTTATAGTTTTTAGTGTTTTCAAGGTTTATAAGTTATTTTTATGGATTTTATTTTTGTAGATTTTTTTGGGATTTTAAGGGGGGTTTTGGGGTTTTCAAGGGTTTTTAGGTGTTTTAAGGCTTTTAAGATTTTAGGGTTATTAAATATTTTTTTTGGTTTTAAGGATTGTTGGGGGTTATCAGTGTTTTAGGATTTTTAGTGTTTTTAGTGTTTTTATGGATTCAAAGGGGTTTTAGAATTTTTATGGTTTTTATGTGTATTTTAGGTTTTTTTTGTATTTATTTTTATAGTGTTTTCACTGTTTCGAGGTCTTTGGGTTTGAAAGGAATTTTATATGATTTTTTGTGTATTTTCTTGTTTTAGGGTTGTAGGATTTTTTTTATATTTTTAGGGTTTAATGGGATATTAGTGTTTTTAGGGGTTTTATGAGTCTTATGGTTTTAGGGTTTTTTAGAGTTTTTATTATTTTTAGGATTTTAAGGGTCTCTTAGGGGATTTAGTTTGTTTTTGTGTTTTTTTTGGTTTTTCAGTGTTTATTTGTATTTTTAGGCGATTTAAGTGTTTTAGGTTTGTTTTAGGACTTTTAGTGTTTTTTTGGTGCATTAGTATTTCTAGGGTTTTAGTGTTTTTATGTTCTTTTAGTGTATATGATATTTTAGGTTTTTTTAGATGTTCGAGGGTTTAAAATAGACCTAGGGTTTTTATTGGCTTAGTTACTTTTAGGTTTTAGGGGTTTTTAGGGTTTTAACAGTATTTTAGGGAAAAGAAGGTGCGAGACCAGGCTATCCCTAGCCACCCAAATACATTAGAAGAAAAGGTACAACAGACAAGGGAGGGGTGGGGTTAATCAAACCACACTGAAAAGCCCTAGACACCCCAATACACAAAAGTAAAGACCCAAAAAACCAAAAATAAAGACAACTACATACCAGAATCCCCATCCCCATAAGGGTCTCCATCAACACCATAGCCCGAAGAAGCATTCGAGTCCACTGTTTCCCATTCCGTAGATTCATACTTCTTGAGGGAGTCCTTACATTACTTCCTATGTTTCATGTTTGTCTTTGCTTTGGAAGCCCGGTCTTCACTTCCAAGTTCATCCCTTTCACCTTTGCGAATCTTGGAATATGCTCTAGTAGTCATTGGCCTAGGCATGGAGGAATAGTCCTTCCTGGCGCACTGCTTCACAGGAGGGTCACTCAATCCCTTGGATCTACTAAGGACAGTATCATCAGGAACAACCGTGCCACCCTGGATTCTACATTCTGGGACAGAGCACTGATTTCTCTTCTGGTTATAATGAGAGGAACTAGAAATACCCATCACCGCCTTCTCTTTCTTAATCATGTCCAGGATGGCGTACAACGGTTCATCGCAATCCCAAAAAACTTCTCCAAGCCTGACGTGTTCATCATTCTCATCCCCAAGAAAAACCACCGTCTACAGGTCTGTCTTTTAGAATATGTCCTTAACATGCTGCTCAAGCGAGATTTTCGAGTAGTCCAACATAATCAGTTTTGATTGCTCAACACAGGGGGAAAATTCTCAAACAGGACAAGAGTTGATCCAGGATCAAGCTGCTCAAAGCCCCTCCTATCAGTATAATGATTATCATGATGAAGTCCAGTCTAAGGGGTGACATATGGACCAAATCCTAGTACAGCAGTATCAAGAAGAACTTTCTTCGGTAGATGCACAAAGGGAGTGATATTTCCTACACCCGAGACCCTTGAGACATCATGGGGGGAAGGCTGGTCTACAACCTGTATGTCCTCAGATTTGTCTCCCACATCCTGCAATTCTTGTCCCACAAGACCCCCCTTCCTCAAGTCTCGCAGAAACCAATGGATCCAAGGCCTTGAACCAATTCGAGAATAAGACCAATTCATCTCCAGTTCAATGTCCGCCTAGTGGTGGGCCTGACGAAGTCACCATCTCCATCCCATGGCAGGAAGGTCTTAATTTTATGCTTGCATCTTTGCAAGGGTCAGACAGTAAGGCCACGACCCTAACATCACTAGGACTGACATCCCCCACAACAGTAGGAGCATCACCCGCGGTCCCAATTCACCCTTCAGCCGCTTGAAAATGTCCTTGACCAGGATTTTCCCCTCAGCACTCTACCGGGAGGAAGATCCCCCTTCCTCCACCCTATCATCCCCCCGAACATCAATCATGGAGTGATGGGTTTCATCATTCCTCACCACCATCTCCCCTGTTGAGCTCCATATTGGTGACATGGCCCCTTGCCACACCTAGCCACCATACCATCATTACCTCAACAATCCCTTTTCTTATGACCAATAGAAAAGCACGAGACATAATAGTTATCCCATGATTCAAACACCATCGGCTGCTTCCACCGAATCCCTTCACAAATTTCAATCCATACAAAGTCAACTGGTTCCTTCAAGACATCAAACTCGACAAAAACCCTTGGGGAAACATGATAGCAAAGGGCCTTGGTTCTACTATCCACACATATAAACCTTCGGACGAAGTTTCCCAGCATTGTAATAATGGACAAATTTCGAAAGGTTAGGGGCAAGGAAGATGCGAGGGTCGGGCTATTCCCGACCCCCCCAAATTTATTAGAAATAAAAAAGAGACACAACAGACAAGGGAGGGGAGGGGTCAAACAACCCACACCCAAAAACCCTCACAACCCAAAAATCAAAAGACCCCAAAAAAAGAAAAATCAAAAATGAGAAAAGAAGAAACAAACAAAGACAAGAAGCCACCACCACCATCCAGAAACAACCATCATCCAGCAGCTCACATCAAACTTGAAAGGGCAGGGGGAGTTCAGGAAGTCTTACCCATATTTCCATTAATGGGGAGTCACAATTTAGATGAAAGTCAAATCTCCACCAAATGAGGGAGAAACGATCAGCATCAAAACTATGAGGGTCTGTTGACCAGGGCCGAATAAGATCTTCCTCTAATGATAATTGAATCAGAATGTGACTAGAGTGGACCAAACCAATGGTGGCACGGTCCCTGAGGTCCCAATGCTCAAAAACAAACCTATCAAAAACGTCAATCGGGGGATGCCTATTTAAAAACCAGGAAACCAGAGTCAGGTTGTGGAGAGTAGAGTCCTTGTTAAACTCCGCAATTAATAAGAGAAGCTTTGGTAGCCATTCATGCAATCCCGACACCTTAAGGAAATGATCAATCCGTGTGAAAGTGGGAAGCGAGTCAGGATCCAAGAATGAGGAGAATCTGTCCTTAGCAGAGGGCAGAGGCAGCCCCTCCCCCACAGATGGTGGAGGCCAGGGCGCAGTCATCAGTGTTGTCCTCAATCTGAGGACGAATTGGCAGGATCACCATTGCAGGAGTAGGGTGGTGCGGCCATATTTGTCAAAGGTCTTTTAGGTGGTTTAATTTTTTTTTGATTTTCATCGGGTTTTAGGGTTTTTAAGGGTTTTTAGGATTCTAATGTGATTTTTATAGATTTTTATGGTTTTTAGGATTTTTTATTTTTTAACATGTATTTTTGTTTTTTTAAATATTTTTAGGGTTTTCATGGGGTTTATTGTTCTTAGGGTTTTTAGGATATTATGGTTTTTAGGGATTTTAAGTGTTTTAGGGTTTTTTTTGGGTGTTTTATTGGTTTTTTAGGGTTTTGGGGTATTTTTTTAGGATATTTTAGGATTTTAGGATTTTAAGAGAGTTTTTAGGATTTTATGGGTTTTATAGGGGTTTAGGGGTCTCAATGTTTTAGGTTTTTATGTATTTTGTATGATTGTTAGGGTTTTTTAGTTTTTATGTCTTAGGGTTTTTATGGGTTTTAGTGGGTTTTATGTGTTTTAGGGTATTTTATGTTTTTTCAGGTTTTAAGGTATTTAGGGGTTTTAGTGTTTTCTAAGGTTTTTTAGTATTTTAGGGGGGTTTGGGTGATTTTTACTAGTTATAGGATCTTTTAAGGTTTTTAGGGTTTTAGGGCCTTTTACAATTTTTAGTGTTTTTAAGGTTTTTATGGGTTTTAGGGTTTTTAGGGTCTTTCGGTTTTTTTAGGGTCGTTTTGGTGTTTTAGGGGGTTTATAAATTTTGAAGACATTTTTGGTTTTTCAGGGTCTTTTGAGGGTTTATAGGGTTCATTATAGTTTTTTGGTTCCTTTATTATTTAGTGTGCTTTGGGTTTTTTATGTGTTTTAGTTATTTTAAGGGTTTTAGGTATTTGTTGAGTTTTTAGATTTGAAAAATTTTATGGTTTTGGTATTTTATAGGGATTTTACATTTTTAGTGCTATAAGGGTTTTAGGGGTCAAATGATTTTAAATTTTTATTATGGTTTTTAGGTTTTTCAGGGTTTTTATAAATTTTATAGATTTTAGGATTTTCAGGGTTTTGAGGTTTTTATGGTATTGCTGGGGTTTTTAGTGTTTTCAAGGACCTTTGGGGTCTTCTAGGGTTTTAGTGGATTATATGGGTTTTAGGAAATTTTAGTCATTTTAGTGTCTTTATATTATTAGGTTTTTTAGGATTTTTTTGGTTCCTTTGGGGGGTTTATGTGTTTTAGGGGCCTTTAGGGCTTTTAGGGTTTTAGGGACTTTTATGGGTTTTAGGGTTTCATAATTTATTTGAGGTTTTTGGGGGTTTTAAAGTCATTTAGGGTTTTAGGGTATTATATTATCTTTTAGGGGATTAAAGTATTTTTAATGTTTGTAGGGTTTTTTGAGTTTTTTTTGTGTTATAAGGTTTTTGTTAATTTATGCGTTTTTTGGATTTTTAGGATCATTTCGGAGTTTAAAAATTTTTAGGTTCTTTTAATACTTTAAGGTTATTTTATGGATTTTATGGTCATTATGGTCTATTAGGGGTTATAGTATTTTTACTCTTTTTATGGGGTTTTGGGTTTTTAGACGTGTTTTGACCCGCTTCGCCTCGTACCTTTTTTGATGGGAGAGATGGTCACACCAAGAATGGGCATTATATGATTATTGTGTTATGAAGGATATACCATGGTAGTGTGGTCTCAATGGCTGATTGGATGGGGTTCAGGTTTGGTGGAATCAAGCCACGTTGGGTATGATGTCCACAGATGGTCTCTTGTGGGTTCAGTCGCAGAGTCAGAAAAACATAAAGACCCTTTTATCCATGATTCATTGACCAACTTCTAAAGGCATATGCTCATTTGATGATTTTTACAATGACCCTTAAGGATCCATTTTTTAAAATAATGGGAGGTTGGGATAATCACGACCTTTTGAGGGAAAATATTTCCTATTTCATGATTCCCTTATAAATTTATGCAATGTTCATATGTTCATGAATCCTTAGTTCATTCCCAAGCATGTGTTCATGGTGTACCCCTAGGGTTGTAAAATCAATCAGAGGTATTCATGGGGTTAGAATTATTTGTATGTATCCTAATATCTCCATTATTGAAGACATCTATATGTATCTGAGGTTCTTTTTTGATGCTACCATTTTATGGATACATTGGGGATTCTTCAGTCTTTCATGAAGATAATGATGATTTAACCAATATGATGAGGTGCTATGGAGTTTATCATCATCCAAGGGGGATAGATATTGTTTTGATGTTGGGATTTAACCCATATGTTTGGAATCCTTTGTATCCTTGTGAGAGTAATCATATTCCACTTATTTCGGTGTCTCTTTACTAGAAACATCACCTCTTAAGGTCATGTGGCAGGGACCCATCTTTGGAGTTTAACGTCATGTAGCAAGAACGTGTAGGCAGAATATTCCAAGTGAATATTTGGTGTGGGAATTTCACCAAAGCGACCCAAGATTCTAAAAATAGACGTGGTCTCCTGGGGGGATATGACCATAACTGGGATATGGATCAAAGAACAATAGGCTGATATTGGTGTCAGGTTTGGACCTAAAGGATGGTTTCTACATATCCCATTTAGTTGGGAATAAAATTCCTTGTAGTGAGGAATATGTTGGGAATTATACTATAGAGGAGGCCCTAATTGAGGGATTAAATCAAGGAAAATTCTTGAAAATGATAGTCTAGTGAGTTGGAGGGAATTCTTATTAGGGATGACTTTCAAGGAGAATTTCCCTCAAGCTTAGGCCTCATGTAGGTGTCCTACGTATCTTGATCATAGGAGGAATCAGAGTTCTCAATGTTCATTTTGAGTTCTTATGCATTAAATCTTTCCGATGTGGTTTTGGTTGGTATTTATGGGGATTACTCAGGAGGAGGATTCCCACTGGGCACGGGCCTTTAGATAGGTGTCCTTTTTATATTTTTTGGAATTGGAATAAATGTTTTAGTAGTTCATTTTATGTGAATTTTGTGAATGTTTTGATCTCCACAAACGACTAAGATCACATGATTCATGCTCAGTCTGTAAAATAAGAGGATGTGAAAGATTTAACAAGTCATGCATCTTTCCTTATCCGATGATGGAAAATTCGGATGATGATGGTAGAAGAGGTTGGGAGATGGATCAATAGGAGATATAAAGCAATTAAAATGGGATGATTCCCATACTTGTATTGAAATCCAGGATAGTCACATCTGATGATCTATCTGTCAATGTCCTGGGCTAATGAGAAGAGGTGGAAGAGAACCACCTCTTCTAAGAAAGGCTAGGGGATTACCCTAGGAGGATTTACATTTGAGAATCATATGGGGTATACTATAGTTTAATTTCATATATCTGGGATGATGATTCAATGGAGGATAATAATATAGAGATGTTCCGACAATCTACAAACATGAGAGGTAAGGAACGTGTAAACCATGTTCCTAGAGGATCTCAGATCAAGAGAAATGATATGAGGCATGGAAGCCATTTATAGAGTATGAATGTTTAAAAAACCTCTCCCGGGGTTGAATTTTTCATTGGTTGATAGGCCATTTATGTAGGAAACATAAGAAATGATGTTAGGGAATTGTGTGAATAGTCAAACGAAGGTGTTCTCAGGACACTTGCCTTTCATTTCTAATGGCTAGGGATGCTTATGATGATCTAAAGTCACCTGATATACTACAATTTAATTTCATATGTCTTGGATGATGGAATCACAGTTTAATGTCGTGTTGTAGGGTCTAACAACATACAATTTAATGTAATTCAGTAAGAATGAATCGTGTTCCTATAGTTCAAGGTCACAAGGTGGGGACCACTTGTTATAGAAACCATGATTAATAAAAGTATAATTGGGTCAGGATGTATTGACATGGCTCAAACATGAGTGGGAAGGAATGTGTAAACCATGATTCATTGGGTTCTTAGATAAGGAGAAGTGATACATGGAATGGAAGCCACTTGGGTGTAGAGAGGTAGGAAATTCCTTTATTAATGATGAATTTGAATCTAGTTGACTGCCCTTTTATGGGAAATGTATGTAGTGATGCTGAAGCATTGTGTGTATGGTCAAGAAGATGTCTCTTAGGGACACTAATTGTCCATTTCCAATGGCTAGCAGGTTTATGATGATTTGAAATCGCCCGGGACACAGAGTTTGGTGGATGGAGGAGGGTGTTTTCAAGTATGTAAGAAACATTAAGAATAAGATTGTTCATGGAGTTCTGGATCAACCTGGAATAGGATGTAGGTGATGGAATTTTAGGAAATTCTTGAGGAGTATCTCGACTCATGGTATTTAAGGGAAGAATGTTGGGGCATTATAAGGGAATGATAGAAGATTTTATTGTCCCCGACCAAAAAGTTAGTGGTGTGCCTCTATATTTTTCATGGGGGTTAGTGAGGGTTGTATAGGTACTGGCCTAGAGGGCTATATGTAAATCTTGAAAATGATACCGAGTGGGGGGGGGGGGTGCTACCCCCATGGTATAGACTGGTGGGCTCAAATGGTTTTGCGCATAAGGTTAGCCACATATGAGCAAGCTGCCTAGGGATGGTCATGTAGGAGCGTCCGTATAAGAGCGTCCACTTACTGTGTACTGCGTATTTTATTCCGCATAGGGGTACTTCCACAAACATTATTTCATGTAGAAGCATCCTTGTAAGGGTGTCCACATATTTTTTCCACATAGGGTCCTCCGTGAACTATTTTCTGTCAAGGGCTGTCCGTTAACTATTTTTTTATTCATTCACATGATCTGAAAATGATGCCTCAATTCTGCTAATGACCCTACATTCTCTTATTATCCTTTTCATAGTGTCTTAGACATACGATTTTTAGGGTGGATTTACATGAAGTGAAACCCAAAATTGGTTTATAGTATGGTTTCCTCAAACTTCTTTATCTGTATAATAAATTTCTCTGCCAGCCTCTACATTTTTATGTGTGATTTATCCTGTTTTCCTCCCATTTGAGAGATCTTCTTTATTATTGAACCCATTTTTTATCTCCTTCAGGGATATTTTATAGGGGAGTAGAGTGGTCTGAACAACTTATATTGTGGAATCCCCCAGAGTACTCCTTGAATCGTAGATTAGTTTTTAGAAGGGGGCTTCATATACGAGTGATGGAGATGACACCTAATCCCACAAACCACTTAGTTCACAGTTGATCTTGTATGCAGGGAACATTGTATGTGGGGAGGAATTCACAACCTCCATTTCTCCAATGACACAATTCATGAGAGCAGATGTCATCCCCTCCATTATTTTAACTTCTTGGTTTGGATATTGCTTTGCGAATCTGCAGACAACAATGAAGAGTGGTGGTCTAGGAAGGAATTTTCATTTTGCAGTCACCATCATTTAAGAATTTTTCTTAAATCTTCTTCATCATTTTATTTATATTATTTTTCAAGTTTGATAGAATTTTATTCATCTTGAATGTAGAATTTTTGGTATCTTACAAGGGGTTTTAGGGTTTTATGTGTTTTGGGTTTTTAGTATTTTTGGATTTCTATAGGGTTTTATGGTCCTTTTGGATATTTTTAGAATTTTTAGTTTTTAGGGATTTGGGGTATTTAGTACTTTTAGGAATTTTTTGAGGTTTTATGGTACTTATGATCTTTAGGGGTTTTAGGGTTTTAGGTTGTTTCACTATTTTTGGGGTATTTTAGGGTTATAAATGGGTTTTAGTGTTTTTAAGTGTAGTGGGTTTTATGTGGTGTTTAAGGTTTTTATGGTGTTTATGGTTTTATTAGATTTTACTATTTTTTAGGGGTTTATTCATTTTTTGGGAAGGTTTAAGGGGTTATGTAGTTTTTTAGGGTTGAATCTGTTTTTATGATTTTAAGGTTTTATGGGTTTTATGTTATTTTTTGAGTTTTAGTATTTTTTTGGTTTTTTGGTTTTTAGATTTTTTAGGGATTTTGAGTGTTTTATTGGTTTTAAAGGACTTTTGGGATTTTTATCATGTTTCTTTGGTCTTGTAGGGGTTTTTAGGGTCATATAGGCTGTTTTAGGGATTTTATGTTCTTTTGGGGATTTTATTGTCAAGAGATTAGGACATTGATGTAGAAGCCCTGATTAACCAAAGGATGATCATTTCAAGGTTTTCCAACATGTTCAAGATGTGAATATGGTGGAAAATGTAGGTCGTAGTTTCAATGGAACTTGGATTAGGAGATATGATATAGGGATTTAAATCCATTGAGTGTATGGAAATTGGAAAATCATCTCTTGAAGATGAATTTTCCATTTTCTTATAAGCCATTTTTGTTGGCAATATATGCAGAACCGTCGGGGAATTGTGTGCATAATCAAACAAAGTTGTCCATAGGACACTACCAACCATTTTTAATAGTAGTAAGATATATGAGGATCCAAAATCACTCGATGCATGGAACTTGATAGATGGAAAAGAAATGTATGGGAAAGTTGGAAACATTCAGGCCGTTATCACCTAATGATTTGTGAACTATCTTACATATATATAACTCGCACGTAGGGTAAGGCATTTTGATTCCTTTCTAGAACAGGACCCGATTTTGAGGATCATGGTTTTCTGAAATTAGGCTCCCTACATAGGTTTGGCCAGTGGATAGGGAGTAGGTAATTTTATATATATTAGGGTACCTTTCATTTTAATTTCATATAATTAAGAAATTATGTTTCCCAATATAGAGGTTAAAACCTTGATGTTCCTTTTAAAGTCGTGTTAGACTGACCAGTCAATATGGATTGAATTTCCCTAGCTATGTGGGTAATACCCTACAAAAATTCTAAATCCCATTTGAGCTATTATTGGTGTGAAAATCATGGGAAGCAAGGGTTTCACTCCACCACCAAGTGATGGCAGGATAAAAAAGGGAGCATTGTTGGGCCATGTAGTTTAACATCATGAAGTGAGGATGTGGGTGAATCGATATGAATGGGATAAGTGTTATGGGTTCATGTAGTTTTAAGTCTTGAGGAAATGATATTGATAGCATAGTTTAACATCATTCTTTAGGGACAAAATATCAAAGGAATCCTACGTAAATTTGGGCTAATCAGGTCATGATATTCAGGTGCACCCATACATGAGTAGGGGAAGAAAGTGTAAACCATGATTTTGGGAGCCCTCAAATCTAGAGGGATAATGCGATGCTTAAGAGATAATGGGCATATATAAGTAGTAAAAGACTCTCATAAGGAATAATTTCTCTTCGGTTGATAGTTCATTTTGGTGGGAAAAATATTCAAATATTCCAGGGCTTTATGTGTATAGTCAAACAAAGGTGTATGTAGTACACTAATCATCCACTTCCGATAGTCATGGAAATTTTATGGGGATTCATGATTACTTGGGGCATTGAGTTTCTTGGATAAAAAGGGGATATCTGGGTACATGATAAATATCTAGACTATGAGTCTTTATGAGGTACCAGATCCTCTACATGGATCTAATTCTTATATGGGGGATATCATTTGACTAATCCTTATTACATGATTCATGGTTGGGAATCTTCAGCACAAATTTACCTTATCATGTAGGAAATAGAGACATTTTATTTTACACAAAACTAGTCCCAGGAAGGCCATGTGTCACTATTATCTCTTCATACTGAGAATCATGCTACACATAGTTCTTGAGATACCATAAGTTTAATGTCATGTGGTTAGGACTTCGTTGACCATGTAGTTTATCATCGTCCAGTTTGGACTCATGATTTTCCCTACAAAAATATAACATATACATAGGGGGAGTAATTTTTGTCCCTGATGGATAGACTATGATGTGAGATCTGGGTGTCACTACATATACTATGATGATAGGAATCAATCCATATATAGTTTTAGTATCCCATGTAGTTCAATGTCATATGGTAAGGATGAGAGTGGATTGACGTGAAAAGGATGAGATGTGTGACCTGTCAAGATTCAACCTTAGTGAGGATTCCAATATATCATAGTTATTTGGTAATCATTTTCCATGTAGTTCTGAAAACATTTCCCTTATAGCGGTCTGACCCATGTAGAGGGAGTTATCATTTTTTTCGAATGGTAGCTGAACCAGGATGAAGGATTTGGGTGTCACTACGTATCCGGCAAATGTAAGAATCAAGACCCACATAGTTCCAAAATAAAATTCTATAAATATGTATTATCCTTACATAGTAAATATAGTAATATTGGTTTGTATGATGGATAAACCAAGATATAGGATTCAAGAGTCACTACGTATCCTGTGACGGTTGGAATCAAGACACACGTAGTTTTAAAATTCCTTATACCGGTCAGGACCTTGAACATGTAGGGGGAATTTTGAACCACTCTTTTTAGGTGGAGAGAATTTCATATAATTTTGTGCTTTATTTGTTGTGGGAAACCCTCAGCATCATTCCTATGCTCGCGTGAGTTATACATGGTGGCAGAAACAAGGAATAAAATGAATTTCTCTCACGTTCTAGGGGTGACCAAAGGCATAACAGAGGGACTTTGAATCATGTCGTGGATAGAATAGGGAATAGAATCTTGGTATCCTTATGTATCCCATTTAAAAATGGAAATCAATCTATACGTAGTTATGTGAACCTCATGTGTATGTTTGGACCATACACAAGGAAAGGGGGAATTTTTTCATTTATCTTATCTCTTTTCTAATCACTTTTTTCTTTGTGGTGGTGGCTTGACCCGAGATATGGGAATAATTTGTCACTAAATATCCTATGATGATACTAATCATTCCTCATGTAGTTCTGGAGGGAGAGAGGTCTCATGGTGACCAGACTCTTCTATGAAAACTGGGGCATTTTTGTCTTCCTTGCGCACAGATCCAACTCATGCGTGAAAAATCATGCATTAAAGCATGAAGGTCCCTATACATTTTATCATCATGTGGTTAAGATTATTTCATCATGCATTTTTTCATCATAATATCATGATATAGGTTTTGAGTATATTAACATCATTTAGATAAGATGAATATGGTGCTATGCGGTTTAACATCTTGAAGTTAAGACGAATATGCTAATAATTTTATCATTATGAATCATGGAAAAATATGGTGCTATGTGGATTAACAATGTGTATCTTGGAAAAATATGATGAGAAGTTTATCATCATGAAACATGGATGAATATAGAGATATGTGGTTTTACATCATGCATCTAAAATGATTTTATCATACCATTTTACATCTATGGAAATAAATCTTTTATCTAGAAATTTAACATCAAATGATATGGACACTTTGGCCATGAAATTTAATATTGTGAACAAAGAAAATAGATTATAAGTATTGAAATGTCATGAAACATGGATAAATATGGTTCTATGAAGTTTAACATCTTGTAGACAAGATGATTTTATCATGAAGTTTTGTGTCATGTAATAAGGAAGAATGTGCTGAGCAGATTAATTTCATATAGCATGGATGAACTCTTTCATGATTACACAAATTATTTTTTATAAACCATACATTGGTGGGAGCTATTATAAGATGTACATCTATTGAAATTAAGGCATATGATCCATTGGAGTTGACCTTGTGTATGATATATGGTTCTTCCCTTTTCATTTCCAATTTTGGGGGATTCTTCTCAAGTATCATTTTGGTTCTGAGGACCAACACCATTTATCCTACAAGGAATGACTGAAGGTGAACCTTTTTATTGAAGGCCCATGCAATCCGGTTCTAGTAAACATACAAATAATATAGTGAATGAAACCCTTTCCCATCCCACTACTCTAACTCCTAAAACCATTTTTTGGATATATCATATGTATATAGATGATCACATATGGTAATGTGGAGTGATGTGAGTTGAACATTGATGGGTAAGACTGCCTCTATCCCATTTACTATTGTGTATGAGGTTCCTTATGTGGCAGTATGAGTTGTGGTCTGGTACACCCACAAATCCTAGAGGATATTGTTAGAACAAGATTTCATATCATTGTCTATAGTCTTATGGAGTATGGTGGATAAGGTCATTGAAGGCCTCTACCAGAACATTGGATGCCTCATGGTAGTGGGATGAACAGATGGATTTGATGCCATACTCTTGATATAGTGTAGAAAATTCAGTAGAGTAGAAATTGGTTCCATTTTCTGTCAGTATTATATGAGGTAAACCAAATATGGGGATGATATTGTATTTTACAAAGCTAAAAATTATTTTTTCCCCAGACTCTGTAATGTATAAAAAATCTCCCCATTTAAAAATGAATTTAGTTTCTATGAAAATATACATGATTTTTAAGGTTTTAGTTAGAGGATAGGGTCAAACTAAATCCATTCCCTATATATAAAATGGCTCGGAATACATGGATGTGTGCGGTAACTATGGGGGTAAGTAGATAAAATTACCATGAACATGACAGGGATGTAATTTCTTGATAAATTAAACATAATCCTATCCATAGTGGTCCAATAGTATCCAATCCTCTGAATTTTATTAGATATCTTAGATGATGAATTATGTGTTCCACAGGTTTTGATGTTCACTTCATTTATGGCGGTAGTAGTCTCTCCAACATAGCTACACCAGAGGAGGATTTCATCTAGTCCTTGCTTATAAAAGAACATTTTTTAGTTCATGCCATCATACATCATGAAGTGGATTTCTTGTCTATGGAGTTTATCCCTTATAGCTCTATCTTGTGGGATTCCTCCCCTTTGATGTCAATATTCAATTAGAATGATCTATCTAGAGTTATGACTGTATGTTTCAGTGATATGACTAATCTCATGTATTTCCTCCATCATGGACTAATTGGACGACAAGACCATTTGATGATGGGAAATGATGATAATTCTATTGTCCCAGTCTAGGTCTGCCAATGTTGTGGCTGCATTTTCTAACGCATCGTCTTGTGCATTTTTCGACTGGGGAATATGAGTTAAAGACCTCTCTAATGGAAATTCCACCATCAATTCTTGGGTGTGGTCCATCAAAGGGATTATCTCCTCTCTTATGATTGCACAATCACCATTGACTTTCTTGATTACCAGTTCTAAGTCACCTTTTATCTTTATATGAGCTTCTTAACCCTGAAGTGCCAACTCTAGGCCTTAAATGAGGCTCTGGTACTCTGCTTCATTGTTTGTGCATCGTTTTGAGAGTAGTAAGGAGTAAGGTAAGACTTTCTTTTTTGGACATATACGTATAACTCCCAACCCCACATTTTTGAACTTGGGTTCCTCCATCATTTTCCATATCAAACATCTAGATGAGCAATCGAAATACATCTCCCATGTCAGGATATCCTCTGGAACAGAGAATATCTATTCATCAGGTAGTTCAACATCCAATGAGGTCATGTCTGTCGAGGGGTGCTCTTCTATAATATTTTATAACACCATACCATTGACGTATTTCTAAGGAATTAATCGAATGTAAAACATCTTAAAAATGACTTCCCATCGTTGAAAGCATCCAATCAACCTCGAATAGCTAAGAATGTACTTGAGTGGGTTTCTATGATACACTAGGTGGAACTCATGGTGCTACAAATAGTGTGTTAGCTTTGGTACTGCAATGATTTGGAATATAAATCTCTTCTCGATATTTGAATAAAGAGTCTCACTATATATCATAGTTCAACTAAGAAAATATAGGATATTTTCACTACTATTGTCATTCTTCAATGAAAGGAATGTTCCTAGTGATCAATCAAAGACAATCACATATATGATGAGTGGTCTTTCTTCGATAAGTGTCATTAACACTGGAGGGCTTAGAAGATACTTCTTGAGATTATTGAATGCTTTCGGTTAGTCTTCATTCCACTGATATGCTACCATTTTTTTATTAACCTAGTGAAAGGATAAAACTTTCCAACATGGTTGGATATGAAGTACTAAATTTAAGTCAAGTGTCCTTAAAGTCCTCTCACCTCAGTGAGGTTATTATGAGGTGACATGAAAATGATGGAATTCTCCTTCTTGGGGTCTACTTAAATGCCATGACGGATTATGATGAAGCTAATGAATTTTCTAGAGGTAGCACCGAAATCAAACTTTAGGGGGTTAATTTTCAGACTAAAATTTCATTGTTTATTAAAGATGGTTTCAAGATCTACCTAGTGGTCAATGAATTTTCGTGATTTAACCAACATTTCATAAACATAGTATTCGATGAAATTTCTAAAGAAGGGTTTGAAAATGCAATGCATGGCTTGCTGATGTGTGGTGCTGTCATTTTTCAAACCAAATAACATCAATTTATAGAAAAAAACTCCCTACGTATCATTTAAGGTAGTGGATTATTCATCATCCCAGGCCATTTAGATTTCATTATAACCTGAATAGTCATCTATGAAAGAGAGAGCCTCATATTCAGCTGTTGCATCGATCAACAATTCTGTGATCAGGATCGTGAAGTCATATTTTAGGAAATATGGATTATGTTTCTTATAGTCGAAGAAGACTCTAGTTTTACCATTCTTATTTTAATGGGGATAATGTTGGCCAACAATATAGGATATTGGACTTCCCAAATGAAGTTTTATTAGATGATCTTGTCTAATTAAGGCACTATTTTAGAAGCATGGGTCAGGTGTGTGCTTTTGGAAGCATTCTTATGACCACATTGGTCTTCTGGTAGGCATATGTTGAGGGTGGCCACCCCTGAATTGAGGTTTATAATTTCTATATAGTTCCAGATGAAAAAAATCATTTCTTCTTGAGGGAATTGGTGTATAACTATTTCTCTCTATACGGAATGTTTGGACTAATCAGAGTGGGAGATAGGTCTTCTTCTGTACCCATGTTGATTTACTTGAGTTCATAAATGGTGGTAGAGATGCCATTCTCAAATGTTGAAGGAGAATCCCTTAGGTCTTCCTCTTCCTCCTCTTCATCCTCACCATCTTCCTCTTTGTTTTTTGGGAGAGAAACAATTCTTGAGATGATAATTCCATAGATTAGGGAAGAGTGGTAATTTTGGTATCTCAAAGGTGAAGCCACCTCTAATGACTCATCCTTTGGTGGGGGATTCTCTATAGAAGATGTAGTGAGGGTAAAATAGTTTCCTTATATTATTTTAGTGATGATACAGTCACTCCTGACACAACGGGCGAGGTTGGGATTTTCTAGAGTTTTTATGATGGTTTAGAGAATTTTAATCTGAACCCCACTATTATCATCAGAGTTAGTGTGCTTTTAAACATTACCAGGCTTGGAAACTATGACTGAAATCATGATAAATACTGAAGACTTGTCCAAATTTGTACTTGTTCAATTAATATTATTGATGGGTAGTACGTATTCTTCATTTAGCTACTTGAGTGTATCAACATGAACAATTTATAAACCCTTTGGGTGGAAATAAAATCAAAACAATTGATCTTCAGTCTCTTTCTATTGGGTTTGTAGAACCTTCTATCAATATAGTGTGATTTGTATAGGTCAAATGGGGCCTTATCTACATGAAGTGTCCCACTAATTCCATTAATTCTATTTTTGAGGAACTGATGGTAAGAGGAGGGGATTGATGTATGTTGATGAAGCCAGGACCATCCAAGAAGGTTATTGAAGGTTGTTTATTTTAGAACACCTTAAATTTTGGGGGAACTATGAGATAACTGAATTGGGTTATGATCATTATTTTACATAATGTATTCTAATATTTTTTTTGTAGCCCAATATAGTCATGGTTCAGGGCATAAGATCATCTTCACTGCATCCCAACTGACAAAGTAACTATAATGGGAAGAGATTATCTCGAGAGATATTTTCAATGATGATTTTTTTGACATCGACATCATTTATCTTAAATGGAACATATAAGGGTGTGATGTTCCCTTTAATGATGGAATCTTCATCTTGGTCTATGAAATAGATAACTATGTGGCACTCTATAGGGTTGGTATCATTCCGGTATACATCAGTGGATACTACCTCAGCTTCAAAATCCTTAGGACACATTAAAGCATATATATGTGATTACCTAAGATATGATGATAGATACAATGCATCCAAGATTGAAAACATGGCTGGTAATAAGGCCAATTTCTTTATAATATCACATTTCTAATATAAAGGTCATTGCTTCCCAGATTGGGGAGGCTCTTTCATAGGCGCTTTAGGGGCTCAATCATTTGATGATGATGGATAGACCCTTGGGATCAGATCCGAAGGATAATCCGTCCTTTGTGGATTTTGATGGGAAGGTCTTCCCATATGCTAAGGTCTATTAATTCCCTTTTCTTTCACTGATGGATATTTCCGAAATTTTGGGAAGGGGAAGCTTCTTCTGGAGGTAGGAGAATATTCTTGTCTCTATTTTGTCCACTGGGGGGTGTCCTTCCATGAGTTTTTGCAACACTGATAGTTTGAGTGGGGGTGAGGCTATAAGCTTGGTTTCTGTCAGGATCATATCCCACTTTATATACCTAGATTATGTGTCTTATTATGTTTCCCCTTGATTGGGTGTGAGGGATTCCGGTTGATAACAATACTCATCATCGGATAAGGGATCCATTAAGTGGATGAAATTGATAAATCCAAAAATCAATTCCTCATATAAAGATGACTATGCCTCATTAACTGCCTTTGGAGGCTCCATTTGGCAAGGTAGTTCCCATACTGTCAGATCAAAAGGAATGAAATCTAACAGTTTCAATTCCAACATTAGACTTGGTTAAAGTTCATATTCTTGAATTTTATTTCTTCCCTTATCATTGGACCATTTTTGGTGGTTGATCATTGGATGATGGTGGGATAGAGGATTCATATTTGTTTAATCAAGTGCACTTGGGTGCACTATCAGTTTCATTTACATTGTTTGGAGGATACCATACGCTTGTCTGATTTTTTTCCAAGTCATACAACTATCAAAATTTTGATCCTTTTTGTTAAATTTTTTTCTTGTCCCCTCCTTCATCTAGGTTAGTGGTGTAATCATATGCCACTTTCAATAGTGGTGTTTCCAACATGACATATCTAGAATATATCATTTTTATAGTAGGTCCTTGAAGAAAAATCACTAATGGATGTAATGTTCCAATATCTTGTGGAAGGGACAATAATCTGGTCGGTCATCAAGACCTACATCATCAGACCTCTTCATCATTGGTAGATAGAAAAAATTCCAATTCACGGTGGGTATGAAGTAGCCAAATTCATTGTCATACTAGAACAAGTAAAAATTATTCTTCTATTCCTTGAATTGATTTAACCTAGTGCTTCTTTTCTTATCTTGATGAGGCGGGGCAGCTGTTGATGTCTTTGGGGGACTACACAGTTTGGTGTGGGCATCAGACCCGGAGCTAGCATAGTGGGTGGATTTAGCATAATAAATGGAACTTCAGCTCTTCTATCTCTTTTTACTAGGGATGATGGGGTTTCTCGAGACTTGATATTAGTATGTGGAATGAAATCTTCAATCCTTTGAGCGATGGTAGAGAATTCCTAGAACCCACTTGTATATTCCAGTAGAATATATGGGGTTTACATCTAATCATAGAGGTTGTTGATGCGCCTGAACAAAATCTCATCTTGGGGGAGTAGTCTGTTCAAGGTGTAAGTCAGAAAATTCTATCTAGAAATGAATTCTGAAACTATCCCATTCTCTTACTGTTTTTAATTGATGAGGTCATTGACTATTGTTTCTGTCAACGTCGAGCTGAATGTGAACTGGAACAAGCATCTGAGATTATATCATCCGGTTATTGAGTTAGTTGGCACACTAGTGTACCACACAACGTATGAACAATGTAGAGTTCACCCGAAGAATCTGATCTTCACTGCTTATTATTGCCCAGGAAATCCCATTAGGGGATCACAATATGATGATTAGTGCATCAAGTGTTTCTCCAGTCATCATTCTCAAAATTTTTTGGTGGAAGAAAACTTCTTATCAAGTTGGGGTAAGGTTTTCATTATGGAAATATCAGAGTGTGTCTCCCTTCCCTGGATTCCAATCCAGATGTTAGTAAACTGATAGTACTCATGATCCCTTGATTCCAATCTTGCTGGACTTGATCATTGGATGGTGTAGCAGGGGAACATTTTGTTGTGTCGGTGCTACTGGTACTTGATGTGGATACCCCTCCAGGGAATCCTTTAGGATTCACCTAGATTGGCCCATGTTGTTTACTCAATGGAGGAAGATCATGGTATTCTACCAGAATTAGATTCAGCTAGATTGAGGACCCCTGTACTACCTTAGATTACCTTTCAGGCCTAGTTTTAATTTCTAGGATGATCCAATGGGGAAGAGGCTCCTCTTATAGAAGTATATGTTGATGTTGTACCTAGGTAATATACCTGATATGATGGATTTCATGGAGCAGCACAACATTGATTCTCTTTAACTCCATAATCTCTTGCTCCTGTTGATATAATCTCTCCTCTATCATGAGGGACACATTTTCATTTTGAGTAGAAAGTGGATCATGTATGGAATTTTTTATATTCTTATGGTTCTTGGTTATTTGAAGTGGAGGTAACGATGGTTTAGCTGAGGGAGCACCCAAATTCAGAGAGGCACTTTGGTTCCGAGTGCATACACCTTCAGGCTCTATTTGGACTTCCTTTAGGAGGGAACCATATTCTCTTTCAACATCATCATTTTTTTCAATGAGAGATATAAGAAAAAATTCTATAACTTTAACTAATGTATACCACTTTGCAGGAAGATATCTAGGTTGCAAATGGTAGTAGATCATTTGGTGTCCTATAATGGATCTTTTCCTTCACTCAAATATCATATTCAAGTTGGCTGGAGAAGAGTTACTCAAAGGGATCCTTGACGTGACCTAGCTCTATGAATCTATTATAGGGGACATGAGTTGTAAGATGGGGGATGAAATAACTAACTTCTTTACTTATTTTCCTCCTCATGTTGTAAAATACAGACTTCCATTGGGTGGGTGGTTGAGGTAAAAAATTCCCCCAACCTTGTGGTGGGGGGGATCCCATTACTCTATCGATGTATATTGGCCCAGATTTCATTGACTTATATGGTCATTCAATGTTAAAAATTCCCCCATCCCTACGGTATAGGGTTTCTCCCATACTACGAAAGTTACTATTACTATTTTCTCTTTCTTGATTTCACACATTCCAATGAAGGTTTGAGCTGGATATGATGTCAGATTATCATGTGAATTATTTTATTCTAAGAACATGATCAATTCACATTGTTAATCTTCCCTTAGGTGAGAAGCATACTAAATTTCATCAGTGGACTAATTTAAGAGTTTTTCAATGGATTTCAATCATTGGGATAGACGATTTTGATATTTACTCAAGGACGGTTTGTGTCGAGGAGGCCTACTTTCCAGAATAAGTGTTTCATTTGGTTTCAATTATGGGATGAAGAAATTGTTGGATTCCATATCTAGTGGGTTAAACTAAATCGGATGTGGGTTGATGTATAGAACTTCATGTTCTACCCACCCACAGATGTGAACACCAGACAAGGTGTCCCTAGGAGGCAATGCAATTTGTGTTGCGGCTAGAGGCAAGACAATTCATGGTTTTCTTTGTCCATTATGTTCACATATTCCATTAATTTAGAAGGTCTTCTAGGTCAATTTTTAAATGAATCTCCTAAAATATGTTAACATGGTCTACATACCCATCATATAGAAGAAATTTCTTTTTCAACTGGTGGAGATTTTTCTAGATATTGTGGTGAATTTTTTGTATTAAATTATCCAAAAATTCTTTTGGAATACAGAAATGATATGTTTTTTGGGCCATAACATAAACGGTATATCCTCTATGTATGGTTTTCTTCCCACAAACAATAATTCATTTTTTTATTCCATCATGGCTTCATCTACCTAGGTTGCCCAACATGGATACTTTATAATGATTTCATCTTGATTAATGGGGCTAGTAGGGATTTCATTGATTTATGAATGGTGCATGGGTGGCTCAGTGGATGAACATGGCCTCTAGCCATATCTTATCTAATAATGGATATCACATTTCACCGAAAAATCTTTTATCATATTAGAGCCTATCCTTCTAAATTCTTCAAAATATGAGGGCTTTCTATTATTTAGACCGTTGAGGGGAGGGCCTTCTTTCTGATGTGAGTTTGGGATTAAGGGAGGACCTTCGCATAAGACACTATGGTTGTGAGGACTACCATCAAAGCTTAGCATCCGACCATTGGGAAATATTCCATGGGTTGTAGCTTAGGGGACTTTCTGGGAAGATCGCAAAAAGGGGACAACCTTCTTGCTATTTGTTTTCATTATTGGGAGAACCTTTACAATAACTTCCATCATGGTGGGGGCTACCATAACTGCTTGATGTCTAGATATAGGGAGAATATCTACAATTTTCACCCTAGGGAGAACCTTCAGGATGAACCACAGTGAGGGGAGTACCTTGTCACAGCTTGATGTCACTACAGAGAAGGCGTTCTCATCAATTGCCATCGTGGTGAGGACTACCATCATGGATTGATGTCCAATCGTAAGGAGAATAATATCTATGGTGTATATACTTGGGAGTCCTACAAAGTAGGATGACATAAAGGGGAGTACCTTATTACCATTCAATATTATGGTCAAGGGGAGGGATACCATGACACTCATCGGGAGATAGGCTCTCCTGATCGATCGTTTCTTTCCCATGAAGTAAGCCACCATGGGTGTTTCGAGGAGGAACCTCAATGATTCTATTTAAAATATTTCTGGGAGTACCTTCACAACTACTACTACCACTTACATAATTTGGTAATGGATCAATAGGATCATGATACTCTAATGATAGATTTTTGATGTTATCAATAACTTCATCTTCCAGAAGAGTAGAATCACAAATGTTCCCTTAATTTTCTAGTTTCCTTTGGTGCATTTCATTTCTAGGAACTCTCTTTTGGGAAATTGGGTCCACCTTCTATTTTTAATTAATGTCATATATGGTTCCATATTTGGTTGGTTCCTCTGATGTCACTAGGATACATGGACGAGCATCTTGAATTCTGGAAGGGAAATATGTGTGCCCTAGAGAAACAACCATGTTGGACCAGTGTCCCCCAGTTAGAACATGTGTTTTTCCTAATCAGATTGTACTTATATCATTGGAAATATCCCTTTAACCTCCTAGAATAGATTAGGAATGAATGTATACACCAGAGTGACCATCTTATATAGTGGACGAATCACCCCACCCAAGGAGATGAGATCGTGGGCCCAAATCCTCGCTTTTACTGTAGAAATGATGACATCTTGAACAGTCTAGAGGATATGTTCTGTAATAGATGTTTGATCCTCCATAATTTATAGGATGTGTTAATATACTTCCTTGGATATAATTATTATAATTTTCTATTCTGATGTCGGAGCAAGAGATTGTGCATGTTTTGATCCTCCATGTGTTTCTAGGGGTACTGGATGTTCCCTTGTGTCAGGTTAAAGGAACAAGTCTATCCCTGAATTATAGCCAGGATACACTGTCGACATTCTCATTTTGCCAATGTATTATCCTTGAGGGAATTATATTTGTGTGAATGAATTTGGTTCTTCTTAGTTTCCATTATATTTTTCAAATTGGTTTGATGTGAATTAATTGGAATTTTAATTTTCTTATATTTTCTTTTCACCATATTTGAATGTGGGTCTTGATATTGGTAGGCATGAATTTGTGTTTTCCTATTTATTTCCATAATATTTGATTGGTGGGATTCATAAGCATTGGATTTTTTGGATGAATGCCCATATTTTTCTTCCATATTTAGATGGTGGGACTGGTATGGGTTATTAGGATTTTGAGCATGTTTTTAGTTCATTTCCACCCTATTTGGATGGTGTTCTTCTTTTGCATCATCATATATTATCATATACCAAAAATTTTCCACTCTAATTGGGTGGTGGGACTAGAAATAATTAGAAAAAATATACATTTTCTCGTAATGTTCCATTATGTTTCTATGGTGGGCTTCATAAGAGTTTGTGGGGATATGAGTAAACTCATAGGTTGTCACCATATTTCTTTGGAGGGATTCAATACAAGGGACATATATATATGTCTTCCCACAGTCTTCCACCATATTTTTGTTGTGTATCTCCTCATTAGGAACAAGAGAGATGACATGTTCCCAGTGATAGGTTTTTCACCCTTAGTGGGATGTCTGAGGGGACTATGTCTGTTGGACATCAGTAGGGTCCCTTGGCATGACATCCTATTCAGAGTGTCGATATTGGGTCACACAACACTGGTAGTGATGTTCTCTAATAGGGACCCTCAGGTGGGGCTCGGGTATAGTAAAGACGCAGTTGTTGATGATGTCGTCATATGACTCCCTATGTTAAGTGATATAATCATTTTCACTCTTCATGGATAGGCTCATGAAGTGATTGGACATGGCCAATGGATCCTCCTAGTGCAAAAATGCCAGTCGTGGATGAAGAGGAATCTAGATATCTTTCTTCGATTGGAGGTCATGTCTTACAGCCTCCATCATGAGGGGAGTACCCTTCTAGAGGTACTCTCAGATCAGCATGTCTGAAAACCAGTATTGAAGAAGCTGTGTAGGTGATGGAGTATTCTTCCTTGTGGAAGACTCTGTCAGTGCATAGATCCTCATGCGTGTTTGTGAGAAAATTATGGTTTTCATTGGATTTAAGGTTTCTATAGAGACCTGAAATATACATAACAAGTAGACACAAAAAACCTCCATCATAGTACCATCACTTGATCACATGAATACTTTCTGATTTTTTTTATTGCTATTCCTTTTTGGGGAGAAAGGGTCCAGGGGTGGGGAAATTCCACCACCTTGGTTAAGGATTCACGTCAGGTTCACCATTTTTTTTGTCTATATGGGAAATTAAAATGTCCCAATAGAGTGTAACCAACAATCTGATGATATTCATGTTTAAAAATCTAGACAAATGTCACCATCTTGGTTAAAAATTCACGTTGGGTTCACCATTTTTGTTTCAACCTGATTCATATCATACAGGAGAGATAAAAATGGCTAATGGATAACACCTAATTTCCTATTGTTATAGAGAGTTTCACATCGGGTTCACCATTTCTGTAAAGACCCATTTCACGTCATACACTTTTAAATGGGTGAGATGGCTACAACAAGATTGGGTAGTATATCATTACTATATTATGAAGGAGGTTCCACAGTTGAGTGGTCCTGATGGTTGATTGCAGGGGGTTTCGAGTTTGTGAAGTCAACCCACATTGGGTAATATTTCCTCATAAGGTGTCTACCAGGTTCAATCACAGAGTCCAAAACACCCAACGTCTTTTTTATCCATGATTAATGGAACTAAATTCCAAAGGTATACATTCATTCAATTATTTGTCCAATGACACTTACGAACTCCATTGGTTGAGATTATGGGGGGTCAATCTCATCACACCCTTTTGAGGGGAATTATTTCTTATTCTAGGACTCTGTTTAAGATTTAAACAATGTTAATATGTTCATGAATCCTTAGTTCATTCACAGTCATGTGTATGTGGTGTACCCCTAGGGTGAAAAAATTATTCATATGTATGAACAGGTTTAGAATCAACTATATGTATCATAGTTTATCCATTGACTAAGGCATACGTATGTATCAAAGGATAATCATTGATGTTACCCTTTTATGGAAACATTAGGAATTCTTAGATCATTCATCAAGACAATGATGATTTAAACCATATGATGAGGTTCTCTAAAGATTATCTTCATCCAAAGGGGATGGAGATTATTTTGATGTCAGGATCAAACCCATAAGATGTGCTTCCTACGTTTCATCATGAGAGGAATCAAATTCCACATAGTTTTGTGTCACTTTACTGGACACATTACCTTATAAGGTATTGTAAAAGGGGCCCATCCATGTAGTTTAACATCATACAGTGATAATGTATAAGTGGAAGTTTCATATTCAGGATTTAGTGTGGGAATTACGCCATGACATACCAATATTCCTAGAAGATACATGGTCTCCTTGGTGGGTATGAACCAACTAGGGATATGGCCTAGATAACAACATGGTGATTTGGGTGTCAGGTTTGGACTTTAGGGAGGCTTCCAACATATCCTAGTAATTTGGGAATCAAATCCATTGTATTTTAGTTTATGTTAGGACTTATACCGTATAGGATTCCCCATTTGATAGAAATAAATCTAGGCTTATTCCTGAAGAGAATGACCAAGTGAGTTGGGGGGAATTTTTATTGTGATTAAATTTCAAGGAGAATGTACCTTGAGCTCAGGCCTCATATAGGCATACAATATATCCTCCTCAGATCATGAGTTAGAGTTCTCAAATTTTATTTTGAGGTCTTATGCAATAAGGATAACTGATGTGGTTTGGGTTGGTATGTGTGGGTCTTACTCCTAAGGAGGATTCCCACTAAGCATGGGCTTTTGGACATGCATCCAAAGATTCCTAGTTGGAGCAGGAATCAGTGTTATCATAGTTAATTTTAAGAGAATTTTGTGTATGTTTTGATCATCAAAAACCAATATGTCCACATGATTCATGATCAGTGTGAGAAACAATAGGATGTGAATGATTCAACAAGTCACACATTATTCCTTCTCTTCTGAGGGAAATGTAGGTGGAGGATCGTGGAAGAGGCTTGAGCGATGGATCAATAAGAGTGAGAAAGGAAATTAATTAAGATGATTCCCTTCCTTGTTTAGATATCCATGATAGTCTTGTTTGATTTTCTATCCATACATGTCCCATGATAAGGAAAAAAGGGTATAAGAGCACGAAATCCTACAAGAAAGGCTAGGAGATTACCTAAGGGGGAGTGCCCTTTGAGCATCATATCAGGTATACTATAGTTTAAATCCATATATACAAGATGTTGATTAAGTAGAGGATAATAATTATGGGATGTTCCAACATTCCACGAACATGAGATGGAAAGAGAGTGAAAACCATGATTCTAGAGGATCTCAGATCTAGAGAAATGATATGAGGCATAGAAGCAATTATGGTGTACGAAGGTAGGAAAATCCAAACATGAAGATGAATTTTTCTGAAGTGGATAGACCATTTGTACGGGAAACATATGCAAAGCTGTTAGGGAATTATGTGTATAGTAAAAAAAAGGTTTCCATAGAACACTGGATTTTCTATTTTTTATGGCCTGGGATATTTATGAAGATCTAAAGTCTCCCGGTATACTATAGTTTAAAGTCATATATCTTGGATGATGACATCATAGTTTAATGTTGTGTTTCAGGGACTAACACCATACATTTTAACATGATATGGGAAAAATGAAATGGGGTCCTGCAGTTTAAGGTCATACACTGAGAAAAACATATTATAGAAACCAAGATTAACATGATGATAAATTGGATGGGATGTTCCGACATGCATTGGACATGAGAGGGAAGGAATGTGTAAACCAAGATTCCTAGGGTTCTCAGATCAAGATAAGTGATATGATGTATGAAATCCATGTGGGTGTAATCAGGTAAGAAATGCCTCTACTAAGGATTAATTTGTCTCTGGTTGACATGAATTATTTATGGGTAACATATATAGACCTGTCAAGGCATTGTGCACATAGTCAAGAAAAGGTGTCCTCAGGACACTGAACATCCATTTTCGATAGAAAGAAAGGATTATGAAGGTCCAAAATCTCCTGGGACATATAGTTTAATGGATGGGGAAGGTTGTGTCCTAGAATGTAAGAAACATTATTTCTATAAATTTCCAGAGTTTTGGATCAACATGGAATAGGAGGTAGGTGATGGGGTTTTAAGAGTATCATGGGGTGTAGCTTGACACATGGTATTTAACGGAAAAACTTTGGGTTGAAACAAGGGTGAAATGGAAGATGTCATCGACCTGGGAAAATATTTCAAGGTGAGACTCTTCTTTTTTCATGGGGCTAAATGATGGTAGTGAAGGGAATGGCCGAGACAACATAGACTAAATCTCGACACTAATAAAAATTGTGTGTGTGGGTGAAAACCATCGTGCTATAGAAAAATGGGAGAAAACAATTTTTCACATAATGCAGGCCGTATAGGAGATGTCCGCATAGGAGATAGATGCATAGGGGTGACCGCATGGGATCATTTGCATAATAGTGTCCACATAGGACCATCTGTGTACTACTGGTAGCGTACTGTATTCCACATAGAGGGTATTCTATGAACTTTAGATTATGTAGGACAATCCACATAGGGGTTCCAATGTATAGTTTTCTACATAGTGTCCTCTGTGATCTATTTTCTTACAAGGGCCATCTGCTAATTTGTTATTTTCATTCATTCATGGGATCAGAAAATGACACCTCAATTCCGCAAACCACTTATTTCATAGAATCCCATAGATAACTCCTCAAACTGTGGCTTAATTTTATATTGGGGGTTTCATTTAAGGGTTAGGGAAATGAAACATCATCTTTCAAACCACAGATTTCATGGGAGATCTTGTATACGAGGGACATTGCATGTAGGTGCAGAATTATCCTCCTCCATTTCACCAATGACACCATCTACAAGAGCTGGTGACATCCCATCCATTCCAAGAATTTCTCCTTTTGCAGATGATTTTTCAAAGAAGGGGACTACCATGCAGAGTGACTTTCTATAAAGTAATTTTCATTTCATGGTCACCCATCCTTTGAGAATTTTTCTTCAATATTCTTTACCATTTTATTTCTATCATTTTCTGAGTTTGTTGGAATTTTCCTCATCTTGAACTAAGAATTATCAGGACCATACAAAATGTTTTTAGGGTTTTATGATTTTATGGGATTAGTTTTTTTAGAATTTTAGGGTAACAATGGGGTTTTGGGTGCTTTGGTATTTATTTAGAATTTTCAATTTTTTGAGGGTTTTTAGGGTCTTATGGACTTTTTTGAGGTTTCATGGTTTTTATGGTCTTTAGTGGTTTTAGGGTTTTATGGTGTTTCAATTTTTTAATGTAATTTTAGGATTATAAATGGATTTTAGTGTCATTTAGGTTTTTAGTCTTTTAGGGGTTTTGGGGTTTTGGGGTTATTATGGTGTTTATTGATTTTAGGGGATTTACTGTTTTTTGGGGGTTTCTTCAATTTTTTGGATGGTTTTAGGGTTTTTGTATGGTATTTAGGGGTTTTATGGTTTTATGGAATTTAGATTATTTTATAGGATTTGAGGGTTCTATGAGATTTTAGGTGTTGTATGTGTTTTGGGGGTTTAGGATTTTTATTTTTTTGGTTGTCTAGGGATTTAGAGATTTTGAGGGTTTTAGTGTTTTAAAAATCATTTTGGAATTTTTATTTTCTTTTTGGGCTCTTTTAGGGGTTTTACGGTTTTAAAGGGGTTTTTTGAGGTTTTAAGGTTCTTTTAGGTTTTTAGGGTTTTTATAGCCTTTTCGTTTTTTTTTTTTTCAGTTTTTGGGGTTTCTATAGTTTTTAAGTGTTTTTGTAAGTTTCCATGTTTTTAGAGTTTTATTATTTTATTTGGGATTTAGGTTTTTTTATGGTTTAATGGGGGATGAGTTTTAAGGGTTTTTAGTGTGTTTAGGTTTTTAGGAGTTTAGGGTGTTTTAGGGGTGTTAGGACTTCTAGGGTGTTTTATGATATTTAGGAGGTTTTGGGGTTTTTTCGGGTTTTTGTGTCGTTTAGTGATTTTAAGTATTTTAGGGTATTTTTTGGTTTTTAGGGTTTTTATTTTCTTTTAGGTTTTTTGATTTTTAGAGTCTTTTAGGGGATTTTCGGTTTTTTGGTCTTTTAGCATATTTTAGCGTTTGTTGGGGTTTAGGGTATTTTAGGGGTTTTAGAGGATTTTTGGGTGTTTTATAGTGTTTTATGGTTTTAAGGGTTTTATTCTCCTTCATGGGTTTTGGGTCCCTTTATGGATTTCCTTGGGTTTTTGGGGGCCTTTAGTGTTTTTAGGGTTTTAAGATCTCTTTATGGGTATTTATAGTTTTTAAAGTCTTTATGATTTTATTGTATATATTGGTATTATAGTGTTTTTTGGGTTTTTAGTATATTTAAGGGTTTTAAGGGTTTTTTGGTAATTTTTAAATTTATTGTTTTATTTATTTAGGATTTATAGGTTTTTAGGGTTTATAGGGTTTTAGGTCCTTTAGGGGCTTTGAGGGTTTTAGGGTTCTTTTTGGATTTTAGGGTTTTTAGTGTATTTTAGGGTTTTTTTGTTTTTAGTGTTTCTATTGTGTTTAGTTTTTTATGGATTTTAGGGTTTTCTGGGGTTTTAATGGATTATTAGTTTTAGGGTATTAAGGGTTTTTAATGTTTTTATGATTTTCAGACTTTAAGGGTCGTTTGTATTTTTTAGTGTTTTGTTGGGTATTTAGTATCATAAGTGTCTTCTAGTTTTAATGTGTTTTTATGTGTTTTAAGGGTTTTTATGGGTTTTTGGGATTTTATTTACCTTTAGTGTTTTGGGGGGTTTTAATGGGTTTTATGGGTTTTTGGGATTTTAGTTACCATTAGAGTTTCTTTTCGTTTTTAAGGGTTTTTATGTTCATAGTGTTTTTATGGATATTTGAGTTTTTAGAGGTATTTTATTTTTTATGTTTTTAGGTTTTTTCATGTCTTTTGTGGTTAAATGTTTTATAAGGGTTTTAGGTTTTTTAGGGTTTTTATTGGCTTGGAGATATTTTTTCATTTTTGGGGTATTTTGGTTTTTTAGCGGTTTTAGGGTTTCAATGGGTTTTTAGGTTTTTTTGGGTTTTAAGGGTTTTTAAGGATTTTTATGGCCTTTTAGGGTTTTTAGTGTTTTTAGGGATATTTCCATTTTTAGTGTTTTTATAGGGGTTAAAGTTTTTATAGTTTTTACGGTTTTGTTTTGGTTTTTATAGTTTTAATTAATCTTAGTTTTTTAGTTTTGGGGGATTAATGTTCTTTATGATTTTATTTGGTATTTCTATTGTTTTAATGTGTTTTAGTGTTTTCTATAATTTTATGGGATTTTATGGTATTTTTAAGGTTTTTGGATTTTTTTAATACGTTTTAGGTTTTTTATGTTTTTTGGTGTTTTAGTGTTATTAGGGTTTTAAGGTATTTTGTGGGTTTTATGGTTTTATGGTTTTTAGGGATTTATGTGTTTAAAGGTTTTCCTATGCATTTTTATGGTTTTGGGTTTGTTGGGGGGTTTTTAGGGAATTTAGAGTTTTTATCATTTTTAGGGGTTTTTGGATTTTTAGTGTTCTTGGGGGGGGGTTTGAGTTTTTAGGGTCATTATAATTTGTTAGGGGTTTTATGGACACAACTATTTCTTTGGTTCTTATGGATTTTAGGAATTTTAGTGGTTTTTAGGGTTTCATGGTTTTAATGATTTTTTTTTGGGTTTTATAGGTTTTTATGGTTTTAGGATATGTAAAAAAATATTGTTTTTAGGATTTTTTAGATTTCTATGGGTTTAAATGCTTCAAGGGTTTTTAGGTTTTTAGTGTATTAATGGTTTTTTAGTTTTTGGGTGTTTTAGGTTTTTAAAGGGGGTTTATGATTTTTAGGGGTTTATGGGGTTTTTTGGTGTTTTAAGGGGTTTTAAGGATCCTTTATGGTTTTTATATAGTTTTAATGTGTTTTTACTAACTTTTAGAATCTTGGGTTTTTGGGGTCTTTTAGGGGGTTTTATGGGTTTTTAGGGAATTTATGTTTTTAAATAGTTTTAGGGGGTGTTCATGTTTTTAGGGTTTGTGGGGTATTTTTGGGGTTGTGTGGATCTAACGGTTTAAAGGATTTTAATGTTTTCTATGATTTTTATTGTTTTTAGTGTTTTTAAATTTATAAGAGTTTTTATGTTTGTTAGGGTTTTATGGTTTTTATAGGTTTTTAGGGGTTTAAGAGTTGTTATGGATTTAGGTTTTTTTTGTTTTAATTTTTTAGGTTTTTTGGGAGTTTTTAGTGTTTTTAGGATTTTTTTGGGGTTTTAGGGTTTTTTGAGGTTTTAGGGGTTTTAAGGGGGGTTTTGGGTTTGTAAGGATTTTTGAGTTTTTTGGTGGTTTTTGGGTTTTTGGGTTTTATGGGTTTTAGGAAGGGTTAATAGTTTTATTAGGTTTAACGGTTATTATTATTGTTTCTTGGGTTTTAATAGTTTTTTACAATTTTTATGTGGATTTTTGGTTTTTTTTTGTGTTTTAATGTTTTTTTGGGGTTTTAGGGGTTTTCATTGGTTTTAAATTATTTAATGGATTTGGGGGTTTAAGGGTTTTTATTTTGTGCAGTTATTTTATTCTTTTAAAAGGGTTATTATGATTTTTTGGGTTTTAGTGCTTTTAGGGATTTTTGGGTTTCTAGAGTGTTTAAGTGTTTTTTTGGTTTTTTGGGTCCTTTAGGGATTTTATGTTTTTAGGGTTTTTACCTTTTTTGGGTTTATAAAATATTCATTGGGTTTTTAGTGTCCTTTATAGATGTTTTGGATTTTTAAAGTGTTGTTTGAGCGTTTTCAAGGGTTTTAGGTCCTTTTAGGGGTTTTAGGGGTTTTAGGACTTATATGTCTGGATAGGGTTTTATAGGGGTTTAGGGAACTTTATAGATTTTTAGGGTCCTTGTTGGTTTTTAGGACACATTAGGGGTTTTTTTGGTTTTAAGGGTACATTAGGGTATTGATTTTTTTTGCGGTTTTTATGGTTTTTATAATTTATAGTGTTTTTATGGTTTTATTGTATTTTGGGTTTTATGGTTTTTATAGTATTTTAGGATTTTTAGTGTCTTTAATGTTTATAAATCTTTAGATTATTTTAGAAAATTTAGGTCTATTTATGTAAATTTATTTTGTTTTAATGCGTTTGGGGATTTATTTACGGTTTTAAGGGTGCATTATATTTTTAGTGTCATTAAGGGATTTTAGGTTTGTTCATTGTTTTTAATGTTTTTATGCTCTTTAGTGTTTTTAGGGGTTTTATGGGTTTTATGTTCTTGTACTCTCTTTTATAATCATTTAGGATATTTTAATGGTTTTATAATTGTTTAAGGTTTTTAGTGTTTTTATCTTCCATAATGGGGTTTTAAGATTTCTTTGGCTCCTATAGTGTTTTAGGAGTTTTTAGGGTCCTTAAGGTACTGTAGGTCCATTTAGGGTTTTTAGGGTTTTAGGGTCCAATAGTGGTTTTATGGGTTTTAAGGACATTAAGGGGTTTTAGGATCCTTTAGGGTCTTTAGGGTTTCAGGTTCCACTATGATATTTGGGGTTTTTATAGTCCTTTAGGGTTTTTGGGTATGTTATTTCCTTTTTGAATTTTCTAAGGGGTTTTAGGGTTTTTAGGTTCTTAGTGTATTCTAGGGTTTTTACAGATTTTAGGGTCTTTTAGGGCCTTTTAGGGGTGTATCTAGGTTTTATGTTTTTATATTTTTTTTGGGCTTTAATGGGGTTTTAGGTTTTTATGTCTTTCTTAGAGTATTAGGGCTTCTTGGGACCTTTATGGATTTTTAGGTTTTAGGGTTTTATTGGTTTTAAGTGTTTTAATGGTTTTCTGGTGTGTGTGGGGGTGGGGGGGGGGGTATGTAATTTTAGTTTTTTTTTGCGTATTTATGATTTTTAGGGGTTTTTGGTTTAATATAGTTTTTAGGGTGTTAGAGTTTTAAGGGGTTTTATCATTATAGGGTTTTTTAGTGTTATAGGGGTTATAGGCTGTTATGGGTTTTATGGTTTTTTGTGTTTTTTGGGTTATAAGGCATTTTTAGTTTATTTAATTATTTTTATTTTATTAGGTGTTTTAGGATGTTTTTTTGGTATTGTATATTTTTTTGGGTGTTTATAATATTTATGGATTTATAGTTTTTATGGTATTTAGGGTTTTTAGGTTTTTTTAGGTATTTATAAGTTTTATAAGGTTTTTAGTGATTTTGAGGGGTTTTTTGTGGGTTTTAGGTTTCTTATGGGGTTTCATCAATTTTGAGGGAATTTTTGTGTGTTTAGAGACTTTCTAGGTATTTATGGCTTTTTGGGGGTTTGGGGGGTTTTATCATTGTTATATGGTTTTTACCATTTTTATATTTTTAGAGGTCTAGGGTTATAATATTTTTATGAATTTTTATGGATATTAGGGGTTTTAGAGTTTTTAGGGTTTTATGTGTCTTTAGGTATTTTTGGGTATTTAGTGTCTTTTAGGGATTTTTGTGATTTCTAGTGTTTTTAGGGTGTTTAGAGTTTTATGAGTTTTAGGGGTTTTTTGGGTTTTTTGGGTTTTTGGGGTTTTTTTGGGTTTTTAAATATATTTTTGGGATTTTTAGTTTTTTCATTTAAGGGTGATTTAGGTTTTTTGGAATTTATGGTTTTTATAAGGGTTTTAGGGTTTTATGGGTTTTTATGTTTTTTGGGGTTTTAGGGTTATTAAGGATATTAATGTTTTTAGTGTATTTTCTTGTTTTTTCTATTTTGTAGTGGTTTTAGCCATTTTTTGGCTTTTAATATTCCTTAGGAGGTTTAAGATGTTTTATTAATATTTTAGTATTTTTAGTGTCATTTATGGTTTTGGGAGGTGAGTTAGGGTCTCTCAGGGGGTCTATGTGATTTTATGGGGTTTTCGGTGCTTTAAAATTATTTTTTATTTTTTTACTATCTTTTAATGTTTTTATTGGGTTTTTGGGGTTTTAGTATGTAAGGGATTTTAATTTTTTTTAGTTATTTTATGTTTTTTAATTTTTTTATGGTTTTACGGAATTTTAGGATTTTTAACATTTTATTATATTTAGGTTTTGTAATGTTTATAATTTTTTTTTGGATTTTAGGGTTTTACGTTTTTTGGTGTTTTAAGGTCAATCAGTGGGTTTAAGAAATTTTTAGGATTATTTATGGTTTTCAAGTTTTTCTTATGTTTCTTGGGTTTTTTTGTTTCTTTAATTTTTTTCACGAATTTTAGGGGTTTGGGGGGATTTTTGGGAATTTTGTGGTTTTAAGGGTTGTATATTTATTTAATGGTTTTAGGGGTTTTGATGTGTTGTTTTTATTTTTTCTGGGTTTTAGAGTTTTTAAGGATTTTTTGAGTTTTCTGTTATTTTCGAGTTTAATAGTTTTTAGGGTTTTTTTGGTTTTTTGGTCCTTTAGGGGTTTGGGGTTTTTAGGTTTTTTCTAAGGGATTTTAGGGTTTTCTTAGGGCCAATTTTTTTTTATGGTGTTAGATTCATTTCATGATTTAGGGTTTTTAGAATTCCTTTAAGGGTTTTCAATTTTTATGGTCCTTTATGGGTTTTTAGATTATTTTATGATTTTTTATGGTGTTTTAGGGTCCACAATTGATTTTGGGTTTTTTGAGAGTTTTGGGATTTTTATGCTATTTTATGTTCTTTTACAGTTTTCTAAGTTGTTTAGGGACATTTATGGTTTTCTTAGTTTTTAGGGTATTATATTATTTTAGGTTTTTTAGAATCTTTTAAGGCTTTCTGATTTTTAGCCTCTTTTAGGTGATTTTTTAGGTTTTTTCATGGTTTTATGGTATTTTGTGTTGTTTTAGGATTTTTAGGAGTTTCAGAGTTTTTAGGGTTTTAGGGGTGGGGGTTTTCAATTTATGGTTTTTATGGTTTTTAGTGGTTTTTATGGTTTTGGGGGTTTTTATACCCCTTTGTAGGTTTTTTGGGGTATATGGGTTTTTTATAAATTTTAGAGTCTTTTTTGGATTCATGGGTTTAAAAGGGTTTGTAGTGGTTTGAAGTAGTTTGGGGGATTTTTTTTTGGTTTTTATGGTTTTAGGGGTACTTGTAATTTTTAGTAACATTATTTTTATTAATGGGTTTTATGGTTTTTAGGTTTATTTAGGTTTTTAAGGGGGTTTAGTGTTTTTTTTGGTTTTTTCAGTGTTTTTGTTTCTTAGGGGTTTTTGGGTTTTTGGTTTTTTGTCAATTTTTTGGGTTTTTAGGGTTTTAGTGTTTTCAGGATATTAGGGGGTTAAGCAGATCTTAGCATTTTTATGGTTTGGGGGGGTTAAGGTTTTAGAATTTTTATGTATTTTCATGTTTATTGAGTTTTTAGTTGTTTTAGGATTTTCTAGGATTGGGGGGGGGGGTGTAGGTATTTTTACTGGGTTTAGGGTTGTTATGTATTTTTACGGGTTTTATGTGTTTTATGATTTTTAGGGTTTGGGGGTTTTATGGTGTTTTAAGGATTTTCACGGCATTATTATGGGGTTTTAGCTTTTGTAAGGGTTTTTTGGATGTTTATTCTTTTAGGGGATTTTGTACAATTTAGCGCTTTTAGGGTTCTTTTATGGGTTCCATGGGGGTTTGGAACTTTTTGGAAGTTTTTAGGAGCAATAGGGCACTTAAAGGGTTTTTTTTTGGCATTAACGGGTTTTTATCCAGTTTTAAAGTCCTTTTGGAGATTTTATTGGTCTTAGGTTCATTTTGTATTTTTAGTGTTTTAGGGTCTTTTAAGGATTTTTAGGGTTTTTAGGGGGTTTTATGGTTTTCAGGGTTATTTGGGTTTTCAAGGATTTTAATTGTTTTAAATGGTTTTTAGGGAGTTTTTGGGCGTTTATGGGTTTTATGTTTTTTAGTTTTTAAAGCTGTTTTTGAGGTTATATGGGTTTTTCAAGGGTTTAAAGGGTTTAAAGGGGGTTCTGTTGATTAAGGGGTTTTTATGTTTATTATTGTTGGGGGGGGGGGGGTTGGGTTTTTATTATTTTTTAGTATTTTTCGAGCCTTATAGGTATTTCTAGGGGTTTTAGGGTTTTTAATGTATTTTCATGGATTTTTAGGGATTTTAGTGGTTTTAGGGATTTTAGTGTTTTAGTGTGGTTTAGAGGTTTTCATGGATTTTTGTGTTATTAGGGTTTTTAATGTTGTATAAAGTTTCATTGGGTTTTTTTTGATTTTATGGGTTTTAAGGATGTTAGTATTGTTTTGAGGATTTTTGGGTCCTTAGAGTTTTTCAGTGTTTTTTTGGGGTTTTAGAGTTTTTAGGGTTCTTATGGGTTTTTTCATTGTTTAGAGAATTTTAGGGGTTTTAGAGAATTTTAGGGTTTTTTATAACTCCATTTAGGGTCTTTTAGGGTTTTAGGGTCTTTTACAGTTTTAAGTGGATTAGTGTTTTTACAGTTTTTTGGGTTTTATGGATTTAGGGTTATTTAGGTATTTTAAGGGTTTTAAGGGTTTCTATGGTTTTCAGGGTTTTAGGGTTTTTATTGTTTTTCAGGATTTATCAGAAGTTTTAATTTGTTTTTTGAGTTTTTTTGGGTTTGAGGGTTTTATGGGTTTTTATGATTTTTATGGGTTCTAGTGGTTTCTTTGTGTTTTCTAGGGGTTTCAATGTTTTTCTATGTTTTTAGACTTTTTCAGGACTTTTAGTATCATTTAGGGTTTTAGGGTTGTTATCGTTTTGTAGGGTTTTTAGGGTTTCTAATTATTTTCTTGGATTTTAGGATTTTAAGTGTTATTTTATAACAATTTAGAGTTTTTAATATATTTAGTTTTTAAAAGGTTTTTAGGGGTTGTATGGTTTTTGAGATATTTTTTAAAATTTGTAGTGTTTTTAGGGTTTTTGAAAATTAGGGTCTTCTATGGTTATTTTAGTTTGTTTAGGGTCTCTATGACTTGTATGTTTTTTGGATATTTTTTTTGGTTTTTACGGTTTATAGGGGTTTCATGTCTCTTTGGAATTTTTAGGGTCTTCATGTTTTTTTGAGATTTTATAGAATTTCAATGTTTTTTTGAGTTTAGGGGTTTTTGGGTTTGGGGGAAGGTGGTATGTTTTATAGGTTTTATTGTATTTATGGTTTTTTAGGATTCTTTCATTTTTTAGGGTCATTGAAGGGTTTTAGTATTTTTATATATTTGAAGAGTTTTTTTTTGTGCTGTTAGAATTTCATCAGCTTTTGGGTTTTTTTTGGGTTTTCGGGTTTGTAAGGGTAATTAGCGGGGTTTTAGGGTTTTGTATTTTTTTAGGATTTTTTTTTGGAATTTAATGTTTTCATAAGTTTAGTTAGAGTTTAAAAATAATTTTTATAGGAGTTGGTAGTTTTTTATTGTTTTATAGATATTAGGTGTTGGGGGTTTTTAGTGGTTTTAGAGATTTTTAGGATTTTAGGGTTTTTAGTAATTTTATATTTTTTGGTTTTTAGGGGTTTAAAAAAATTTATGGGTTTTATGGTGTTTTATGTTATTAGGGGTTTTTTTGGGGGGGGGGGGGGTTCGGGTTTTATGGAATTTTTACGGTTTTACTATTTTTATGGATATTTAAGTGTTTTTATTGTTTTTATGGGTTGTATAGTTTTTATGATTTTAGTTTGTTTTAGGGTGTTTAGGGGTTTTAGGGTTTTTATGGTATTTAGTGTTTTTAGGTCATTTTCATATTTTTTTGGAGCGTTTGGGGTTTTTGTCCTTTTAGAGTTTTTATGGCGTTTAAGTGGTTTTTGGGTCTTTTATGATTTTGTTAGGTTTTAGTGACTTCTAGGGTTTTATTGGGATTTAGGGTATTTTAGGTTATTTATTTGTTTTTATTTTATTTTTTGATTTTTTATGATCTTTGATGGTTTTTATGGTGTTTTGGGCCTTTATGGGTTTTAAGGTATTTTAAGATATTTTAGGGGTTTTGATTTCTTTCTCTAGGGATTTTAGGAACTTTCGTGTTTTTAGGGTTTTTAGGTTTGTTTCCTCTGAAATTGGGGATGATCTCATTGATTTCAGATTCAAACATTCCAAGCGGTTTCTTACGGGTTTGTTCGTAGAACCGAAAACATCCAATGATTCCATATCCATTTGGACCTACTTTCCAAAGGTATGCGCTCATTAGTTGTGGACTTATGAGGCTTAGGAATTTGCATTGGTCGAGAGGATGGGAGGTCGGACTCATCACACCTTTTTGAGGGGAATTATTGTCTACTCCAGGACACTCTTTATAGATTTAAGTTATGTTCATGAATCCTTATTACATTACCACGTATAAAATGAGCTTTCCATTAGATCTGACAGTCAATGATTAAATATAAAGGAAATTTAGAGATTATTTTATATGTATTAGAGGTTCTTCATCGATAGAGAATTATCTGTATTTTTTAGAGATTCTTAGTCGATGGTATCCTTAAATACATAAAAGTCTCTTGGTCATTATTATGACCATATTGGTTTTAAATCCACTCAGTGGGGAACATGAAGTTTATTGTCATTCAGAAGGACATGGATTATTTCAGTGTTGGGATTGTACCCGCAGATGAGCTACCTACGTATCCTTTGTCTAGAAAAGGAATTAGAACCCACGTAGTTCGAATAAGGAAGTATAATGTTTATGATTGATGGCTCAAAGAAAGATTTCAAAATTACTTTTACACTCTAAGATCACGTGAGTCATGCTCGGTGTGAGAAACAAGAGATATTAGTAAAACCAGACAATTATTCCATGAAAGATGAAATCATAAGAAATTATGTGGGGATTATGTATGTATGACATCCCAAATAGATGAAGGTTAAGATTTACTTCAGGGAAGAAATCCAGGAACATGTTCTATAAAGGTATATGTGCTTTATGGAGATTTAGACACTCAAATCTTGGGGCTTACTCCTAAGGAAAATGCCCAAGTTAGGAGGGGACTTATGATTGGGTTTTACTCCTGAGAAGGAAGCCCAAATCAAAAATGAATTATGACTGGTCAAGAGAAATTATGACTGGGGCTTATTCCTAAGAAGGAGGCCCAGGTTAAAGGGATTTGAAAATTAAGGGACTTGGGGCTTACTCCTAAGGAGGATGCCCATATTTGAGACTGGGGCTTACTCCTGAAAAGGAGTCCCATGTTTAAGAGAATTATAGTTGGGCTTACTCCTGAGGAGGATGCCCATATTTGGGAACTTTAATACTAGGGCTTACTTCTAAGGAATATGCCCAGATTAGGGGACTTGGGGCTTACTCGTAAGGAGGATGCCCAAATTAATGAAAATTTGTACTGTACTACTGAAAAGGAGGATGCCCATGTTAAGGATTCTATCATCTTAAAGGATGAGGTTGAATGAGTTAACTCTTTAACATTAGTGACATAAAGATATGTAAATCACTATGTTTTGAGAGATGTTCCACCGAATTCCTTTCAAATAAGGATGTCAATCAAGAAAACATGCCATAAATGGCTTTGAAGAGTTTCTTGAAGACTGAATCTTGAATAGGAGAGGTGGAATGGAATAAGAGGGGTTAAATGGGCAGGAAGGGCACCCAAAAAATAGAAGGGCATGCAAGTCCTGGCAGGCGCGCAGTTACTGCGTGGGCGCGCAAGTCCTGGTAGCGCAGGTACACCTACGTGGCATATGGGTACATGCGCGATTGTTAACCAATAGGGTAATACTTGGGTGATCCTTGATCAAGGCCTTTAGAATTATCCAGACGTACTTCCAGGAGAGTGGTGCGCAAGTTTCAATGATTATGTAAGGAGGCGTGCAAGTGTGTCCATTTCCCTTAAGGGTAAAACACTTAGGCACGCAAGTGTTAGTGAATTATAAAACTTAGACCTTATTCCTCTTGTTTAGACCTTCCATTCTAGGTAAAGATTTACCTTAGAAGCGTTCGGAAGACTTGAAGAAGAGACTTGGGCGTTCATAGCTCTGTATCTGAATTCTGGAAAAAATCCCCTTTAATTGGGGTCCCACTGGGGGTATTTTTAGGCTAGAGAAGACCCCGGGCAGTTTTCAAAGAGGACGCGCAAGTCACCTGCACGACCATTTGGACGACGCGCAAGTATACTGGTGCGACCAAGCTGGAACTTGAGCGGCCTATGGGAAATGTTCTCCTTGTTCACCCCTTTCTATTTTTTTGATATTTATTCAAAGGATGAATCTTATTTGTTTGAGGTATTTCTTTTTTCATTTTGTTTAGACTCTGTGATAAAAGGAGCGTCAACAAAAGTCCCCCCTCATAGTTGGATCCAAAAAAGAATGAGGATTTGACTCTGAGGAAAGAGATAAACAAAAGTAAATTAGGTCGTGCAGGGTATGGCGCGCAAAAATGGACTTCAGGCGCGCGGGGTATGGCGCACAAAATATGGGCTTCAGGCGCGCAGGGGTATGACAGCGTCTATAAATAGATGTCCTCACTTTGCACAAATATTCATAGGAGCTTAATCGATGTCTATATGGGTATGTCTCCTTTGAGATTAGTGGGACCATTCCAAGTTTTATGGGGATGGATCGCCACTCACTTCCGGACATATGCTGTTCAGAACGGAATATAGATTCATGGAAGTTCATTCAAGCAGTCTGTTCAGGCCTTCTCTGGAGTTTTTCCTCTGTCCCTCAATGCCTATGATATTAGGCCATGGATGGGTATGCATAAGGAATTCCACTTATTCCCAATGGAAATCCGCCGACAAGGAGATTTTTTGAAAATGGATCAGCCAGCTTGGAACAGAGGTCTTACATGGTGGCCTGTAGAGATGGTGTACTGGCCACCAGAATTGGTGGGGAAATTATATGTGAGTCCTAGGCTCCATAACTAATTGCACGCCAATTAAAGTGTCTGAAGGCAACTGTTGTATTTCCTCCAGTGCACGTCAGGTCAGAGCAGTATCCAATGGTTGCCCGACAACTATGGTTGCTAATGGTTATGGAAAGGAACGGGGTAATTTTTCACTTACCAGATGCTGAAGCGGTAAGTATATTGACCATATGGTATACTGAAAATAGGGTAGCATCATATCCTGAGGAAATATTGAATAAACCTGTTTATCGGGCGGGGAAGAAGAAGAGAACCATTGAGAACGAAACAATTCAGGTGGTAGGTGATGCTTCCACTCCTGAAGCTTGTTCACCATGTTCTTCAAAGGAGTCTGATTCAACAGATTCTCATGAAATACAACATGTGTCAAAGCGGCCACGTGCCGTATATAATCCTCCTATCAGAATCAAGAGAGCCACTCCATCAACTCTTGGTGAGTTACTTTATTGAGGCAATTTAATTGCTAGTAACTTTATATATTAACAAGTTTTCATTCTTTTTTATAGTTGCAGGAGCTAGAAAGAAATTAAAATCCAAGGTTTTAGGAACCTCTTCGTATCCTTCTAGTACACATGCCTATCTACGACCAAAGGCCGTCCACACATGGCGGGATGTATACTGCAATACTGAAACTCTCTGGATAGAGCTATGTGAAGGGAAACATCTTCCTGGAATAGGGACTCTTCAAGCTCCTTCAAATATTCATTTCAAGAATAACCCTGATGACGTAAGATCCTATGTCAAAGAGTTTAGGACCTATATACATGCCACCGATGATTCTATCCCTATCACCAAGCGGGTGAAGGAAATTATGGATCATGGTGCCATTGATGAGGAGTGGCATGAGTACGTGGCTCCTGAAGATATATGTTTTCTTACCATATTAACTTTGCAACTCGGTTTCATTCAAAGCTTTGTTACTCAATGAAATTACATTCTTTATCTCACAAATTGCAAGGAAAGGAACTACTGATGTTCCTTCACCATAGTATAGCCCTGGTGGTACTGCCATCGGGGCTGCTGCTAAATCTACTCGCGTGTCGGGCGAGATATCTTCAGGACAGCAGGCCCTGAATGAGGAGTTAGACATGGCCTTCCATTCTCCAATTCAAGTGACAATAAGGGAGACTGCCATCACTCCCAAAAATCCAAAGAGACAAAGTCATCGAAGGAAGAAGTCCACAACTAAATGCTTCATTAGTATTATTAAGTCCTTCGGGTAATCATGAGTCTTAAACCATGAGAAGGATTGCTCACTTTCCTTGGGATTGAAAGGGCTTCTTCAATTTCCCCTCCAAGGGAAAGGATTGATCCTTCTTTAAGGACCACAGAGGGTGCTGTGGTACAGTCGCAAATTCAGGCTGACTTTGCTGCTTTTGAAAAAGAGCCAAGATCTATTCCCAGTACTGCTCTTACTGCTGCTACAAGTAGAGAACAACCTACTTCTGGTAATTTAAAAATGCTTCATACAATGCTTTATTAAATGTTGAATGAAAATGACAACTAACTTTTGTTCTGTGATATTTTAGGTATAACACCTGCACCAAAATCATTGGCAGCCACAACAACTGAATCTACCATCCTTCCTGAAGAAGCTGTCTAGGGTCAGTGGCCGCAGAATGATGATCGCCAAGAAGACACATCAAATGCTCCCACTGGCGATACTAACCAGGATTCTGAAATATCATTGGATGAAATGATGAATCTTGGAATTTCTTTCAAAGAATTTTTTGATCATGCTATGTTATCATGTGATTTATAAGATCTTGGGTGTGAGTGTTATCCTTTGTCTGGTAAATTGTTCTTATAATTTACACTTATAATCATGATAGAAAATAATATGCAGTTCCATCCAAAGAAACTTCTGAACTACCAATTCCTGAAGAGGGTGTGGACATTGATGTCTACCCTACCATTGCAGAAACATTAGCTCAAGTGGAGATAAACCCAGTAAACCCTCCTGAGACCCATGTTAAAGATCCTGTTGAAACTGAGAAAGATGGGAAGGAATCATCTCAAGCTGTTGATCTACTATTAGGTAATGATTATACTGAGTTTTTAAGATAAACAACCAACTTTCATTGTTCTATGAAACTAACCATACTTTTAATTGATCAAACAGGGCTATCAACTTCAATGGCTAGATCTGAATGTGAAATCTCAACATCCGCCCAAAAAGCAGTAGAAGGCGAAGCAACTAGGGTCAGGGGGGAAGGATCAGAACATGGCACTTCCTTAAGTGCATTAATCCCAGATTACTTGCCCCCCTGTGATGATGATGTCGAATCAGACCTAGAGGTGCTTAAGGTGCTCATATTTTCATGATTCAAGGAATGGAACAACATATGTAAAATCAAATCTAAAGTGCATCTTGAAGAGATGCCATCAAATATTTCCCAATTGTCATCCCTATTCGTCATTCTAGTACTTGGTGGTATTGGATATGAAAAGATCCATGCCACGATGAAAAGGGTCATTATAAGAAGGGAGTAGGAGCAAAAGTTCTGTGAAGATCTGACTAGGGTGAAGTTGTCAGTAAATATTGGCGAGTTTGAGGCTGTAGTATCCTGAGCTGAGTCTGACTATGTTGCCAAGATGAAGAAGCCGAAACATAAGATCAAAGACAAATTCATCCATCATATGCACCTCTAGCAACAATTAGATGTTGTTACTAGGGAACATGACCAACTCAATAATTCACTGCAGGGAGCTCAAACGAATGGTATGAAATCCATTGCGGATGCTAAGAAAGCACTCCATCAGGCCAAAAATAGTGAAGTTGGTCGGGTGCTTGAGCTTTAAGTAGCTGTTGATGAAGCTCAGGATGTTGTTCATCAAGTGAAGACTTATGTTCACAATCTCTTGTAATTTCTTAGAAAAGAGAAGAGACTCCAATCTTTGGATGTCCTTCTAATTATTATGCATCAAATATAACAAATGACTTCATCTTCAATCACTTGTGCACCTATTTTCCTGCCACCTTCTTTAAATTTACCTAAGACAGTGGGCCTAGTAAGCATAGTTTGATTTTTACTAGGATTATTTTAAATAACCCTACAAACATTGAATCTTTTAATTGCTCAATATTACCTAAATCATACAAAATGTATGTTTAGTGAGCTAGAACTTGACTTTTATATAGAGTTCCCTTGTCTTTTGTGGGCAGTTTAAAGTCAAGCAAGTCGAACATAAAAAGGCTACTGTTTAAGGTCGAAATAGATTTGACCGAATGGATTAGAAATTGACTCAATTCCTTGATAATTTGTTTGAAATCATATCAGCACACTCAAGTATGAAGGAAAACATGTAAACTATGACTTAGGAAATTTTGAATCTGAGGAATGATATGAAAAAGGGCTAAAAGGCATTAGAAGAAGTAGTTCCCAAGAATGAAGTTACCATTATTCAACAAACCCGTTAGGGGGTTGAATTATGCAGGGCCTCTTAAAGGAATTGGCTACATAGTCAAATAATAGTATCTTTTGGATAACAAGTCTAGTATGTAGACTGTTTATGCATGGACGCCTAAGGGAACGTGCTGCATAGTTAGACAAAATAACTCTCAAAAATTTACTTTTCTACTGCAAAAAAGAAAGTGGATGTTTATGAGGATTTAAATTTTCCAAATCATAGAGTTTGTTGTATGGAGAGAGGTACTTGAATATGGCGAAGATATTTATAAACAATATTACCCATGAACTGGATTAATGTCACTCCTACGAAGGTCTGAACCAAACGTAGGGAAGAAAAATATAAACCATAGACTTGAATACTTTTAGATCATGAAAATGGACACGAAACAAATATGTTAAGGATGCCTTTTTTCGGATCCTTACATATTTTTAATAAGACCAATTAGGAAAAAAGAGGTTTTCTTCCCAAGAATGAAGTTACCATTATTTAATAACCCATTAGGGGGTTGAATTATGTAGGGCCGCCTAAGGGAATTGGCTACATAGTCAAATAATATCATCTTTTGGCTAACAGGTCTGTTATGTAGAATGTTTATGCAAGGCCACCTAAGGGCACGTGATACATGGTTAAGCAAAATAATTCTCAGAATTTGTACATTTTGTGATTAGAAGTCAGAAAAAAGGGTTATGGAGATCTGAAAATATTTATGGTTAGGATTATGACACATAAAAAAATGGGTATTGTTCAATGTATGTAAAGATACATAAATCAATTCTAACCATAATCACGTTGTGGCTGGGTCCTGAATAGAAATGTTGGACTTCACTACGTATCCCATAAGGATGGGAATCAAGCCATACGTAGTTCTTGAACTACAGTTTAACTTTGTGCAGGACAAAAGGATTGGAGATCCTAGTTTAGGGTCATAGTGTTTAGAACATTATAAGAAATACACAGTGTGTGTTTTCATGGGATCTTTTCAGCCACGGGACTGAAAGTGGAATTTGGGGTTAGGCCCAAAAGACTTGGGGCTGGATTCAAAGGATACTCGAACATTCCTACGTATCCCATAAGGATGAGAATCAGGCCCACGTAGTTCTAGAAATACCCTCTATACAAATTTGGTTCGTAAATGTGAATGGTGAAAGGGGAATTTAGTGCAATGATGGTTTAACCCAAGATAAAAGGTTCGGGCATTTCCATGTATGCACGTAGTCTTTGGAATGAAAAATGATTGAAAATAAATGTAAAGAATGATTCCCACTTAGGTGACGGTATCAAATAATATTGTAGTTTATTGTCATATAGGACATAAATGTTGTACAGTTTAACATCGTATAGCATGGATGAAGGTGAACCAATGTAATGATATTGATTCTGGGGGTGTTTTCATGATTCAACATCTTACGAGATGGAGGTGAACCGATGTGAAGAGATTGGGTTTTTGGGCTTGAACCTCAAGAGGTTGCCTAAATACCCAGCCTGGAAATCAAGGATCAAAGTCCGCGTAGTTCAATTAAAAAATGAATTAGTGATCAAGTTTTTCTTGGGGAAAACGACCCAAAAAAAGTGTTAGGACTTACATATGGTTAGTAGCCCATAGAGAGTGTTATGGTTTACATTTTCTCTAAGCTCACGTGAGTCATACTCGGTGTGAGAAACAAGAGGTAGAAACAACCCTAACGATGCACAGTTTAATGTCATGTAGGGCATATGAAGGGACTATGCAGTTTAAAATCTTGCAGTTAGGACTATAGGTGCTGCACAGTTTAGTGTCATGTAGCAGGGACAAAAATATAGATTAATGTCATGTGGGATGTATTAAGGGATTTCTATACAGTTTAGCGTCATGTAGTTAGGACGATGGGGACAATACAGTTTAATTTCATGATGTAAGGACAAAAGAGGGCACATTTTAACGTCATGTTGGACGTATTAGGGACTTTTTCATAGTTTAGAGTCATGTGGGATGAAAGTAATAGAAATAGTTTAAGTTCATATGTATGGACCACTGATGGCGTAGTTTAAGGTCGTGCTGGACGTAAGAAACATCTGTACAGTTTAGCGTCATATAGTTAGGACTTCACAGTTTAACGTCATGTGGGATGAAAGTAATACAAATAGTTTAAGGTCATATGTATGGACCGCAACAATGTATTTTGTGTTTATTCAAAATACTTCTTTAGAAATCTAGAATTGGTTGGAGTTGTGATGAGTTCTCCATCAATTGAGATTAAAGAATAAGCTCCATTAGAATAGACCTTATGTATTAAATAAGTTCCTTCCCGCTTTGGTTCAAGCATGGAAGATTTCTGTATCCTTAGAGTTCTGAGAACTAATACCAATTCTCCCTGAATGAATGAACGAAGAAGAATTTTTTTTGAAAGCTCGTGCTATTTGATTATGATAGACTTCCAAGTGGTGCAGTGTGCACAATATTTTCTCATCTAACTGTTCCAATTCATCGAATCGCTTTTGAGATTGTTCATCTGTAGATGACTGATCACAAATATCTACTCTGAGTGAAGGCAATTGAATTTCAATGGGCAAGACTGCTTCTGTTCCATATACCAGTGAATATGGAGTTGACGACGTTGCAGTGCAGGTGGTGGATCGAGAAGTCCATAAAGCATGAAAGAGTTTATCAGGCCATGACTTCTTATCTTTATCCACCATCTTTTGCTGTATATTTGACAGAGTCTTGTTGAAGGATTATATCTGACCATTGGCCGCTGCATGATACCGAGATGAATGGTTGGACTTGATGTTGTATTCTTGATAAAACTTCTTCACCTCAGATGAACAGAAGTTTGTGCCATTGTCCGTCAATATGGTATGATGGACACCAAATCTGGTAATGATGTTAGACTTGATGAAGCTGACAATTCATTTAGAACTAACTTCTTTGAGAGGTATTGCCTCTGCCCATTTGTAAAAGAAGTTAGTAGGAGTAAGAATATATTTAAACTGCATGGCCGTAGCTGAAGGATAAGGTCCCACCACATCCATTCCCCATATGTCAAATGGCCACGAGTATTTAGCTGTATGAAGCAACTCTGGAGGTTGATGAATGAAGTTGTCATGTACTTGGAATTAATGACACTTCTTTGTAAAATCAATACAATCTTGTAACATTGAAGGCCAAAAGTATCCAAGCCTTCGAATCTGATCAGACGGTCTATGTCTAGACTGGTGGGCACAACATACTCCTGCATGCACTTCTTTCATGACAACCATTGCCTCTTCCTCAGCAATGCTTCTGAATAGAACTCCATCAAAACCACGCTTGTAGAGAATTTTCTCTAGGTGATCTGGGGCATCATAAATAGTAAAATTGACCACACATCGCTGGATTTGTTCTTTCTCGACTCTATCTGGTGGAAGTGTTCCGTTTTAATGTTATTTCCTGATAGGTGTCATCCATCATGTATTGTGACCATATGGTTTAGGAATGGGACTTATTTCATTGATTTCCTCTGTTCCGATTTGAACATAATGTGAAATTTTACGACGGTGGGCAATACTGACGGTTGTCTCGTCCTGATTTGGATCTTCCAGAGTTGTGGCGATATTAGCCAGTGCATCAGCTTAGGAATTTTGTGATCACGGGACATAAGAAAATGTCAGTTTTGAATGGAATTCCTCCATTAACTCTCTGACATAATCATACAAAGGGATTAGTTCTTCTTTTCTGATTGCATAATCCCCATTGACTTGTTTGATTACCAGGTCTGAATCACCTTTCACTTTTATGTGATTCACTTGTGCTTGAAGCGCCAACACCAATCCTGTGATGAGAGCTTGGTATTCTATTTCATTATTTGTACCGCCTCCCACTAATGAAAATGAATAAGGTAGAAATGCATTTTCTGGGGAAATGAGTACAATTCCTAACCCAACATTGTTGAACTTAGGATCTTCCATTTCCCTCCCTGTTGGACTTCTGGAAGCACCATCAAAGTACATTTCCCATGTTTGAAGACTATGTTGAATAAAGAATACTTTCTCATCAGGAAGTTCAATATCTGAAGATGTATGTTCTACTTAAAGATGTTCAGCAAGGAAATCATCCAGAGCGTGGCCCTTTATTTCCTTTTGAGACACATACTGAATGTCGAACTACTGAAAAATAACTTCCCACCTTGCCAGACGTCCTGTAAGCATTGTACGACTAAGGATGAATTTGAGCTGGTTATTGTGAGATACCAATTGGACCTCGTGATGTTGCAGGTAGTGTCTCAACTTCTGAACTACAAATATTAATGCTAGGAAGCACTTTTCAATATTTCAATATCGGGTTTCTACCTAAAGTATAGTCCGACTGAGATAGTAGAGGTTGTTCTCATTCCCAGCATCATTCTTCTGGGCAAGAAAGGCACCCAATTATTGATCTAAAGCTATCACATAGAGGATAAGTGGTCTTCATTAAATAGGTGGCATAAGTACCGGTGGACTTAAGAGGTATTTCTTGAGAATATCGAATGCCTTTTGACATTCTTCAGTTCACTGGTAAGTGACTCCCTTCTTCATCAATTTGGTGATGGGTAAACTTTTTCCTGTCAAATTGGCGATGAAATGCCAAATATAGGCTATGTTTCCTTGAAGTCCTCCCAATTCATTCAAATTTTGAGGAGGCGACATACCAAGTATTGACGTGGTCTTCTCAGGATCGACTTCAATACCACAATGGCGTACAACAAAGCCGATAAATTTTCTTGAGGTTACCCAAAAATCACATTTTAAGGGGTTCATCTTCAAATTATGTTGTCGAAGCTTGCATAATATGACTTTAAAATCAGACAAGTTATTATAAAGTTGCTTGTATTTGACCACCAAATCATCCACATAACATTCAAAGAACTTCCCTAAAAAGGGTTTGAAGATATGATGAATGGCTCCCTGATATGTTGCACCTGTATTCTTTAGGCCAAAGGGCATTACCCGATAGAAAAACACACCCTGAGGGGCTCTGAAAGATGTATATTCCTCATCTTCTAAAGCCATTTGGATTTGATTATATCCATAATATCCATCCATGAAGGAAAGCGCTTCATATCCAATTGTTGCATCGATTAAATGTTCTGTGATCGGTATTGGAAAATCATCCTTAGGACAATGCCGATTAGGATCTCTGAAATCAATGCAAACTCTAATTTGTCCATTCTTCTTTTTCACTGGGACAATATTAAACAACCAATTGGGCTATTAAACTTCTCTGAAGAAGTTATATTTGATGATCTTATCCACTTCAGCCGCAATTTTGGAAGCATAGGTTGGGTGTTTTCTTCTAGCATCTTGTTTGAATCCTCGATGTTCTTCTGGAAAACCTAAATGATGAGTGGAAACATCAGGATCAAGCCCTGGAATCTCTGTATAGTTCCAAGAAAATATGTCTCTGTTTTTCTTTAAAAAGGAAATATACATCTCTTGTTCTTCAAGAGTCATGGCAGCACTGATTAAAGTGGGGCGTGGATCGTCTTTTGTACCCATATTGATTTCTATGAGTTCATCCATAGTGGTAGAGATACCCTCTTCAAATGCTGGAGGAGAATCTCTGAGATCTTCTCCTTCTTCTTCAACATGTGTTACTTCTTCTGTTTCTACTTGCATAGTAGATGATGAAGTATAATTTCCATGATTAAGAGAGATGTTAAAATTTGAACATCTTGAAGAAGAGGCTTCCATTTCTGACCCAACTGATGATGAAGGGTCTTCTTTGGGTAATAAATAGGATATGATGGATTGAGAATCAACATCATCATTAACCTCAAACATTGCTATAACTTCATCTGGCCTGGTTGGTGAAGTATAGACTTGCTGGATTTGAGCAGATGAAATGAAGACATCTCCATTTGAGCTTTCATCATTGCTTGGTGGATCACCACTTTCTCCCATGTTGTCTGGCTTGATTGTCGTGATTGACATTATGGAGGCTTCTATAAGAGTATTTTGATTTGAGTCTATCCTGTCAATTTGACTGATAGACAACACATAATATGTACTCACATGTGATAATGGGTTTACTGGAATCTTTTCCAAACCATATGGAGCATTAACTTTGGTATTCTCCCTTGTTGTGGATTTCTCCTTTCCCTTCATGAGGTAGAATTCCACCTCAATGTATTGAGATTCAGATGTCTTGAACGGGGCCTTATCACCATACAATGTCCCAACTTGACCATCGAAACAATATTTGAGACATTGATGGTATGATGAAGGGATAGCCGCATGTTGATGTAGCCAGGGTCTTCCAAGAAAGATGTTGAAGGCTGAGTCTTGATCAATAACCATGAAATCTGAATTCGATACAAGATCTCCAAACTGAGTTCTGAGTGTAATCTTGCCCCATGGTTCTTGTTCATTTATATCATATCCTTGTAACATCATAGTTGAAGGAGGTAAATCAGATTCCGTGAGGCCCAATTGATAAAGTGTATGAATGGGCATGAGGTTGACTCATGAACCATTATCAACGAAATCTCTTCGGATGTCTACGCCATTTACCTTTCCAGATTAGTAAAAAGGTCTAATATGTCCATGCACGCCATCCTCTTCATCTTCATCAGTAAAACATATCACTGCATGGCATTATGCAGGATTATTCTCTACATAGTAGACTTCAGCTGCAGCAATTTCAATCTCAAACTCCTGAGGACTTGACAAAGCCTCAATGAGTGCCTCCCGAAGATCTTTTGACAAATTGAAAGAATCCAGAATTGATAAATTGACCGGTAATTGGGCCAAGTGTTTCAATACATCATACTTTTTATCCAGAGGTCTGCTTTTCCCAATAGGAACATGTGGTTTAGTAGGTGCCTTGGAAATTGATGCTTTGGAATTTGATGAGTCTTGTACCGGGATAAGAGTTGGTAATACTCCTGGATTTGGAAGATTAAACCAATTAGGTCTATTTAATTGCTGAGAGGAAGAAGATGGAACCTTCAACCGATCATCCAGAATAATTGTGTCAGGACTGAGTCTACCTTGTGTCGACGAACTTTCTTATTCTTGTTGAGCTTGTTGAATGGATCTACCATGTGTTTCTGCCGTATACACAGTTTTAGCAGGGGTAGAATTGGGATAGTTTCCTATGAAATATCCACGTCTTCCCCTATATCTTGAGCCTCTAGAACTTCCTCTGATTCTTCTATTTGATACAGGGAACTCAGGCTCATCAAAATTGAAACTGTGACTGGAATATGGATCTTTTAATTGAATCATATTAACAGAACCGAAGATCAACTCTTCATCCAATGAAGACTCTGCCCGATTAGCTTATTTAGGTTGTACCGTTTTGTCGGGCGGTGCCTGTTGCTTTGAAGTAGATTGCATAAAATCTGCCAAAGTCAAAGACAACTTAGGCATTGACACATACTCATCTTCTTCCGATTCTTCTTCTTTCTTTTAATTATGCCATTTATTTGAGGATTTTCCCTCCGATGAAGAGGGTTTTTCTGCAGCATTTATGGCAGAAGGCACAATTGGTTTCTTCAATTGTGTTTGCAAAATAGCATGAGTTCAGTTGATCATCTTTCTGATCATCCAATCATCATATTTTTGTGCATTTTTTTCTTAACATCTATCCACTCACCTTCCTCCTCTGGAACTATAGCAGTAACACATGCTACCTGAGTTGAAGAACCTTTCAGTTTAACTTGTCCAAAATCGGCCATTTCTTGCAGGAGGTCCTTGAAAACAAAACACACTTTAATGGGATGCCCCAACATTTGAAGAAATGGGAAATAGTTGGGACAATCTTCATCCCCTTCCTTGTTTGGACTCTTGGGCCTTGGCAATTGAACCAAATTATTTTCCAAAGATGAAATGAAACACCTAGGAACATGTTCATTTCAGAAAGAGTAAAATTTTCTTTTTAAAATCCACAAATTGTTTTTGTCTTTGATCTATTTGAACATATTGACAAAACGGCCTCTGTTTTTGGTGCTCAGGAGGTGGAGCCCTACAAGAAGATGATGGTTTTGAAGTAGAAGCCGGTACAGGTGCTTGTTTAAGCATAACTGTAGCAGTATCTGCTTTAACCATTCTCCTTCTTGGAGCTGATGGAATTATAGGAGCTTTATCCTTAGTCTTTATAATAGAATCTTAAATATGTTGAGCGATTTAAGTATGGTCTCTAAACACTCCTATGTATTTCATAGGGATTAGTGGTGTGCGCAACTCATCACGCAAATTTTCCACACAGATTGGCAACAATTCCTCTTGAGGGAGTGCTAAGCTTAGGGAATATGTTAATCCCTTCCAGCGAGAAATGAAATCTAAAACCCTTTCATTCTCCCTTTGTTTATAGTTTTTAAGATCAAAAAATGTTGTCTTTGGAAAAGATTAACTGAACTGAAGAATGAATTGTTGACGGAGATCTTCCCATACGGTAATTGATCGGGATTGCAAGCTTATATAACAAACAAAAGCTTGTCCTTGCAAGGTTCGCACAAAGTATCTGAGTTTCACTGCTTCTGTTATTCTGGAGTTCCCATCATAGGATCGCAACAAGACATGTAATGCATCAAATACTATTTAGGATCGCCTGATCCATTGAAAATATGGAATACAGGGTTCCCAAAACATGATGGGGGAGGAATTGCATCAACCCATTCAGGGTAAGGTCTCTTATCTGGTTGAACTGGAGAATGTTTTCCCTCTATAGCTTCCAACCGATCTGTTAATGACTCAATAGTAGTTATTAACTTTTGAAAAACATCCAGTTGAGCTTGGACCTGAACAGGTGCAATGACTGGCGATGATACAGATGTGGCAGCTGGTACTGCAACCAACGACAGCACTGCCGATTGTTGTTGGACTTGACCCGTAGGATTAGACCTGTAAGGGAGTACTGATAAAGGAAGATATTCTTGATCAATATCAGTAGCCACAATGAATTCCTTAGACTGACAGACTCCAGCATGCTTAAGAGGAAGACTACCCTGAAGTAGTTCTGCATTCATCCTTCTTAATTCCTTCATTTATTCCTCATGTTGTTCAAATTATTTCTCTAGTGAGAGCGATTGACATTCTCTAGAGGAAGGGTATGTAACCTAATTCTTTCCTTTCCCCTTATTGAATCCCTTTTGAAGAGGGGGAAGTGGGTTACATGATGGATTACCTAGGTTCTGAGTAATCCTTTGATTTATTGTACGCACACCTTCTTCATTTGTGTCTGTGCATACAACTTCTTGAGCAGGAACCTCTTCATCTGATCCCTCTGAGTGAGCCTCATCTGGTGGATTAGAAACAACGAAATTGATGACATTAATTGATGCATAATGCCTTTCATCCCTTCTATCAACATTCCTACGATATTTTTTTCTTCCATGACTTTGATGAAACATTGCCTTTTGTTGATTTTATCCCTCAGGAACTTCTTGGAAAACCGTAATTTGGAGAGAATCTCCTAATAATTTGGATCTTCGTTCCTCTTCAGGATTCTTCCCCAATCGAGAAAAGGCTGACTTTATTTGAGGGAGGAATTGAGGATTTGAAAAAGTCCCCAGTCCGGGGGACTTGGGTTATTCCTGTTGTTCTTTCTCAACTCATTGAATCCTATTTGTTGATTCTGAGGGTTGGGTTAGAAGTTTCCCCAGTCTGGCAAGATGGGGTGGCTCTTGACATTCTATTTATGAGATTTTCTTAAAATCTCTCCTGATCTTGTGGACCTTAGTCCGGAAATTAGCTAGATGCATCAATCGACATCAACTTTTATCACCCATCTCAAAAGACCGTTGGATGATTTTTGACACTTCTGTCACTTGATGATGTGCTTTCTCCATATGAGAGGCCTGTTCAATATTATAATTTTCTTTATGTAGGAGTAATTCAACAACTTTTTCTCTGTATTCTTGATTTTGAGAAGAACTAGTTGAGTCCTGTTCTTGGGAAATCTTTTGATTACAAACAAAACCCATTTACTGTGGCCGTCCACATGCAATAACATTGCATGAGACCATTTTCGGCGGGCTTTGCTGACTGGCGAGTAAAGTGAAATATAGTGCTCCATGAACACCCCATCCCCTGATATGAATACCAGATGGGGCATTGGAAATAAACTGGTGCAATCTTCTTAGTGCGCCAAGACATGAACACTGAAGGGCTATTTGCTACTTTTCATCCTTCAGATATTGAGAGAATGATAGAGATTCCAAGTCAATCTAACATTGTAACCCTTCTATTATCTTAAAATTATTTTCATATTCATCATAAGATAATACTTTCTTTTTCAGCTACCAAAATAGTTTTCCATATGTTGAGACGAATGTCATGAATTCCATCTTTCGCCAACATCTCTGGAATGTCATACTGAGAGTCAGCCAAAGGCCAAAACATGAATGGCACTTCACCTTTCGCCTGTTGTTTTCTCATGTTCAGCATTTCCTCTTTATCATTCAATGAATATTCTTCTACCTGATTTGACCAGAGTTGGTGTTTCCTTGTTTCTTAATCGGATTCAACAATATTGGTAGAGAAATCATTGATTAAGCTAGAAGATGCATGACTTAGGGGTGGTTCGGAGAATGAACTACACCCTGGGCTATCTTCTGATTGAGAAAGTATTTCACCTGATAGTGATGAATCATCAGACATGACTGGTTTCTCATTTTCATGTGCTTCAAGATAAGAGGGATTTCTCAGCACTACATTGCCCACTAGAGTATATTTCGGGCAATGTGAATCACTACTGTGTAGAGGACATTCGTAGTGAAATTCATCAACATGGGGAGGACCACCATGGTGGGTTACAGAAAAAGATGAGATCTCTTGCTCCTTGATCTTCTGACCACACAGAGGGTTCCTGTGGCTCTCATATGAAGATGAAACTTTGAGATCGACCAAACTGTCATGAAGCAAGCCTTCATGAGGAAGTGTCTATTGAAGACCTTCGAAATTAATGTTCCCACTATTGGGAAATGAGGGAGTAGAATCTTGGATTCCAACAGATAACTGTCTAAGTGCTTCAAGAACTCCAACATCAAGCAAGGCCTGGTTACAGATTGTCTCTTGATCTCTTGACTGTGCTGGGTGGGTATTCTTTTTAGACGCATTCTTACTCACCTTGGAAACCACTTGTTGACGAAAGTGGCTAATTTGAGCAGCTGTATGTGCCTGATCAGGAGAGATGGCTAGGTTAGCCTAACAATCTCTACTCAAATCAGGTGTATGTGCCTGACTTGGTTGTCTGTATGATATGGGAGAGTACGCCCCACAACCCTCTTGGACAGGAACAGATGTGTGTGTCTGTTCTGGAGTGAACTGTTTATGTTTCACTCCCCTGGTAAGGATAGATTTATGTGTCTTTCCTTGAGATGCTGCTGAAGCTGTTATAATATCCTGGCAGGCATACAGAATATGAGCAGGGATTTTCGTCTGCTCTTTCACCATTGATAGATTATGCTTGGTGACTTCAGCTACCGGAACGGGGATATACATCCATTATGTGTTTGGAGTAGGTGTGTGTTCCTTCTCCTGTCCTCCTTTTCCTGTCAGTGAATCTTGACAGTACTCAAGTGTGGGGGAAGAGAGTTGAGTCTGCCTTCTATTTGTCACCGGAGCTTTCCGACTGACTTCTCCAAGTGCTACCAAGCAAGACTGTTGGTAGGATTGATCAATACTAGCAGGTGTATGTGCTTGCTGATTGCACTTCACCGAACATGGTTGATGAGCTCCATAATATGTAGTCAGACGATCCTGGTGACTAGCTAATGATTTATAAATAGGTGTATGTTCCTGCTTATAGTACTCCGCCAGAATTGCCTGGTGGGATTGGTGTGATTCTTCCAGACGAGTCTACTGGATAGCGGAATTAAAATAGATGGGTGTGTGTGCCCGGTCGTTGCTTGCCACCAAGTTAGGTTGGTGGACTTCTCCGAAGATGGCAGAGATGAGAACCTACTCACTGTTAACCGGATTTCTCCTCTGGCGATTCGTCTTGCCTGCTCGGGTTCGAGGAACCTGAGCCGAACGCCTGGATTCGATACCGTCATCATGGTGAGGGCGCACTACCGCACGATTTTGGTAGAAATTATTGATGGGATGCCTCGGGAAGGACTCTTGTCTCCTTGAATTAAGGCCCTGAGGGACCTGCTCATTCACCTACTTAGAATATGGGAGTGAATGGTGACTGCGTTCTGAGGATAACGACCCGAAACAGTTGGAGATGGTGGTTAGCAATGCCTGCTTCTTGATCACTGGTCGTCACTGTCTAGATGACCAGGGTGAATTCTTCACTTGGAGGGCTTGTCGAGCAGCCTCCAGAGTTGGAATAGTACCATTTTGACGATACTCCTTAACCAGCGCATTTGATACCCATCGTTGAAGATGCTGAGTAGGTGATGTCATCCTCAGAGTGGACAACGATCCAGCAGGGGTAGCAGTAGTGGCATTCACAACAGAGGTTTTCACAGATGTGAACTTAAGAGAAGCCATTCCGGAAATGCATATGATCTTGGAAAAGAGTGCATGTTTGATATAACAGACATAATCAAGATAAGTCCGGCCACTACATCTTTTGGATGAGAAAATATGTTATTGATTGCTTTGTTGACCCTATCATTGAGTTTAAATAGGGGCCTAACAAATAAGAAAAGCATCATTTTAACTTGGTTAATTATTCACATCGGGTTCAGCATTTTTTGGTTTCCACTGGAATTGGGGATGATCTCATTGATTTAAGATTCAAACATTCCAAGCGGTTTCTAACAGGTTTGTTCTTAGAACCGGAAACATCCAATGATTCCATATCCATTTGGACCTACTTTCCAAAGGTAGGATCCCATTAGTTGTGGACTGATGAGGCTTAGGAATTTGCATCGTTCGAGATGATGGGAGGTCGGACTCATCTCACCTTTTTTAGGGGAATTATTGTCTACTCCGGGACTCTCTTTATAGATTTAAGTTATGTTCGTGAATCCTTATTACATTACCAAGTATAAAATGACCTTTCCTTTAGATCTGACAATCAATGATTAAATATGAAGAAAATTTAGATAATCTTTTATATGTATTCGAGGTTATTCATCAATAGAGAATCATCTGTATTAGTTAGAGATTCTTTTTCGATGGTATCCTTAAATACATAAAAGTCTCTTGGTCATTATGATGACCATACAGGTTTTAAAGCCACTTAGTGGGGCACTTGAAGTTTATTGTGATTCAGAAGGAAAAGTATTATTTTAGTGTTGGGATCATACCCGCAGATGGGCTACCTACATATCCTTTTTTTAGAAAAAGAATCAGAACCCATGTAGTTCGAATAAGGGAGTATGATGTTTATGATTGATGGCTCAAAGAAAGATGTCATAATTACTTTTACACTCTAAGCTCACGTGAGTCATGCTCGGTGTGAGAAACAAGAGGTATTAGTAAAACCAGACAATTGTTCCATGAAAGATGCAGTCATAAGAAATGATGTGGGGCTTATGTATGTATGACTACCCAAATAGATAAAGGTTAAGATTTTTTTAGGGAAGAAACCCTGGAATAGGGTTCATACAGGTATATGTGCTTTATAGAGATTTAGATAATATAATCTTGGGGATTACTCCTAAGGAAAATTCCCATGTTAGGAGGGGAATTATGATTGTGTTTTACTCCTCAGATGGAATCCCAAATCAAAAAGGAATTATGACTGGTCAAGAGAAATTAAGACTGGGGCTTATTCCTGAGAAGGAGGCCTAGGTTAAAGGGATTAGAAAATTAAGGGACTTGGGGCTTACTCCTAAGGAGGATTCCCATATTTGAGACTGGGGATTAATCCTGAAAAGGAGGCCCATGATTAAGATAATTATGGTTGGGGCTTACTCTTGAGGAGGATGCCCATATTTGGGAACTTTAAGACTGGGGATTACTCCTACGGATGATGCCCAGATTAGGGGACTTGGGGCTTACGCCTAAGGAGGATTCCCAAATTAATGAAAATTTGGACAGGGGATTACTCCTGAAAAGGAGTATTCCCATGTTAAGGATTCTCTCATATTAAAGGATAAGGTTGAATGAATTAAATCTCTAACTTTAGTGACATAAAGATGTATAAATCACTAGGTTTTGAGAGATGTTCCATGGAATTCCATTCAGATAAGGATGTCAATCAAGAAGACATTCCATAAATGGATTTGAAGAGTGTCTTGAAGACTGAATCTTGAATAGGAGAGGTGGAATGACATAAGAGGGGTTAAATGGGTAGGAAGTGCACCCAAAAAATAGAAGGGCATGCAAGTCCTGGAAGGCACGCATGTACTGCATGGGCACGCAAGTCCTGGTCGCACAGGTATACCTGCATGACACATGGGTACTTGCACGATTATTAACCAATAGGGTAATACTTGGGTGATCCTTGATCAAGGCCTTTAGAATTATCTCGTGGTACTTTTAGGAGAGTGGCACGCAAGTTTCAAGGAGTAGGTAAGGAGGCACGCAAGTGTGTCCATTTTCCTTAAGGGTAAACACTTAGTCACTCAAGTGTTAGTGAATTCTAACACTTAGACATTATTCCTCTTGTTTAGATCTTCCATTCAAGGTAAAGAATTACCTTAGAAGCATTCTGAAGAATTGAAGAAGAGACTTGGGCGTTTAGAGCTCTGTATCTGAATTCTTGAAAAAATCGACTTTAAATGGAGGGCCCACTAGGGGTATTTATAGGCTAGAGAATACCCTAGGCGGTTTTCAAAGAGGGCGCTCAATTCACCTACGCGACCATTTGGACGGCGCACAAGTATACTTGATCGACCAAGCTAGAACTTGCACGACCTATGGGAAATTATCTCCTTGTTCATCCATTTCACTTTTTTTTGATATTTATTCAAAGGATGAATCTTCTTTGTTTGAGTTATTTCCCTTTTCATTTCATTTAGACTCTATGACAAAAGGAGTTTCAACAAGGTTTATTATTGTTTTTAGTGTTTTAGGGGTTCTTATTTTCTTTTAGGGATTTTATGGATTATTTGGGGTTTTGGGTTTTTATCATTTTATGGGTTTATGGTTTTTAAGGTTTTAGGGTTTTATAATTTGTTGGTTTTTTGGGTTTTTTTTGTTTTTTAATGTTTTTAGGGTTTTAGGGGGTTTTATGGTGTTTTTAGAGTTATTTATTGTTTATGAGGTTTTTTGGTATTTTTGGGGTTATTAATGGTTTTTATGGTTTTATGGGGTTTTTAGAATATCTTGGGTTTTATGATTTTTATGGTTTTTAGTGTTTTTAGGTGTTTTTATGTTTTTTATGGTTTTATGTTTAAAGGTTTTTTAGTGTTTTTTTTGGATTAATAGGGATTTTAAATATTTTTATGGGTTTTTAGAAGTTGTTTGGGTTATATAACATTTAGTCATTTAATGGTGTTTTAGTGTTTTTATGGTTGTTATGGTATTTAGATCCTTTTAGGGTTATAGGGTTTTTAGGAATATTTATGGTTTTATAGGTTTTATATTTTTATGGTGCTATAGAGCTTTCATGGGGTTGTAGGGATTAAGAGCGTTTTAAGGGTATTTTAGGGTTTATTGGGTCTGTAGATATTTTTTGGGTTTCAATATATTTTTAAGGGGTTTTATGTTGTTTTTGTGTTTTTAGTGGTTTTCTGGGTTTTAAGATTTATTTTATTTGTTTTGGGTTTTGGGAGTTTTGGGGTTTGTTTCGTTTCTTTAGTTTTTTGGGCTTCTGTGGATTTTAACATATTTACAGTTTTTCGAGTCATTTAGTGTTTTTATAGGTTTATAGGTTTTTTGGGACTTTTAATATTTTTAGGTTATTAAAAAACTTTTAGGGTTTTAGGATTTTTCATTTTTAGGTTGTTTTTGGCCTTTAGAGTTTTTTTGGGGTTTTATGTTTTTTTTTGGGATTTTAGGTTCTTTTAGTGTTTCATATGATCTTTTAAGGGGATTTAGGGTCCTTTATGATTTTAGGGTTTTAAGGGTTTTAGTGGTTTTTAGTTCCCTTTAGGGGTTTTGGGAGTCATTTAGCGGGTTTAGGTTTTTCCATGATATTATAGGGTTTTAAGTGTTTTTAGTGTCCTTTCGGGGTTTTAAGGTATTTGTGGCCTTATAGTGTTCTAGGGTATTTTATGGGGTTTTTGTGTTTTTTTGTATTTTATGGTTTCTTGGATTTTGGGGGTTTATATGTTATTATAGGTTTATTATAGGTTTTTTGGGGGTTTAGTGTTTTTTTTGTTTTTCGGATATTTTTTGATTTTTAGGTTTTTTGGGTTTATAGTATTTTTATGGTATTTTATAATTTTTATGAATTTTGGGTTTTAATGGTCCTTTAGTGGTTTTTATGTATTTGATGGGTGTAAGGGTTTTCTAGGTGGTTTAGGTTTTTAGGGCATTTTTATGGGTTTTTAGGTTACTTATTGTTTTTAGGGGTTTTAAATGTTTTTAGGGTATTTTTGGGGTTTTTTGGGGGTTTTGAAATATTTTTATGTTTTTAGAGGTTTTATGGTTTCTTAAATAATTTTATTGTTTTTATGGGAATTTAGGTATTTTAGGTTTTTTATATTCTAGTATTTTAATATTTTTTGGGTATTTTTGTGTTTTTTGTGTTTTTGCGGGGTTTTAGGGGTTTTAGCGTCTTCAAGATTTTTCTTGGTATTTCAGGGATTTTTTTGGTGTTTTAGAGGTTTTACAGTGTTTTCTAGTTATTTAGAGCTTTAAGGTTTTCATTTTATTTATATGTTTTGACACAATTTTTTGGATTTTTATAGTGCTTTTAGGGGTTTTATGTTCTATTAGACATTTGATGGTCTTTTAGGCTTTTTTTGTTGTTAGGGTCTTTTACGGGGTTTGGATTTTTTAGATTTTTTGTGTTTTTAAGGGTTTTTGTGTTTTCGGTGGATTTTAGAGTATTTTATGGATTTCAGGTTTTTGATAGGTTTTAGGGTTTGTTGGTGCCTTTAGTGTTATTTTATGTTTGGGTATTTTTGGGTTTTAGGGTTTTTAGGGTTTTTAAGTGTTGTTTAGATTTTAAAGGTCTTGGCTTGTTTTAGGAATTTTAAATTTTATAGAAAATTTTAGGGAATATAGGGGTTTTTATTATTTTTATAGTTTTTAGGGGTTTTCAAGGCCTTTTAGTTGTTTTTTGAGGGTTGGGGTGTTAGGGTTTTTAGATTTTTAAAGGGTTTTAGGGGTTTCTAGGATCATTTTTGGGGTTTTAAGGTTTTTTAGAGTTTTAGGGTATTTTGGGGTTTTATCATTTTTATGGTTTCAGGGGTTTTAGTGTTTTTTGGGTGTTTAGTATTTTCTTAATGTTTTTAGGGTTTTTACAATATTTAATATTTTTTGGGGTTTTAGGGTGGTTTGGTTTTGGGGGTACGGTTTTAGTGTTTTTTTGGATATTAATTGGGATTTACGATTTTTAATGGATTTTAGGGGTTTGGGGGGAGGGGGTATTTTTGTTTTTTTGGGTTTTTAGAGTATATGATTTATTAAAAGTTTTAATGAGTTTTAGTAATTTTTTTATCATATTTAGGGGTGTTATTGGGTTTTATTGTTTTATTAGAGTTTTTTGGGGTTTGGGGGAATTTTTTTGCGGGTTTTCATCTTTTTTGGGTTTTTATGGGTTTTATGTATTTTATACCTTTATGTGTTTTAAGGTATTTAGGTGTTTTTTGGGGGTTTAATTGTTTTGGTATCTTTTCATAATTTTCACGTTTTTTGTGTCTTTTAGGGTTTTTATGTTCTTTTATTGCATTTTTGGATTCTTAGGGGGTTTAATGTCTTTTAGGATTTTAGTGTTTCTAGGGAATTTAAGGTGTTTATATGGATTTTAGATGTTTAGGGTTTTTATAGGGCTTTTGATGTTTTAGGTTTGTTTTATGGTTTTTTTGGTTTAATGGGTTTTTTATGGTTATTTGTGTTTTTTGTATTTTTAGAGTTTTTTGGTTTTTAGGGTTTTTAAGACTTTAAGGCTTCTTTGGGGGTTTAAGGGGAATTTAGGTTTATTTTTAAGGGGTTTTTGGATTATAGTGTGTTTATGGTTTTTAGGGATCTCATATTTTTCTGCTTTTAGAGGGTTTAGGGGTTCTACAGTTTTATGGGGTTTTAGGGGTTTTGTGTCATTTACGGTTTTTGGGGTATTCAATTTTTTTTTTAATTTTAAGGATTATTTTCTGTATTTTTGGGGTATTTTGGTGTTTTTGTTTTTTAGGGTCTTTTATGGTGGTTTAGGGTTTTTTTGGACTTTTTGGGGTTTTAAGGGTTTAAGTGTATTATAAGTTTTTAGGGGTTTTAGTGTATTTTTTTGGTTTTTTGTGTTTTTGGTTTTTATGGTTTTAAGGATTTTTCATATTTTTTTTGTGTTTTTGTAGTTTTTAGGGGTTTTTGAGATTCTTTTGTGGTTTTAGGGTTTTTAGCGTTCTTTTAGGGTTTTTAGGGTTCAATAAAGGCAGTTCAAAACATGAGTTGGTTTTCCAACTCATGCTCCCCAAAAATTTATTAATGATGAAATAGAGGGGAAATTTTTATACAAGGTGAAATATTCTTAAGCCATCAGAAGATTAAGTGAAAATATTAAACAAATCCAAAGGGGTATACAAAAACAGAAGAAAATTCATAGAAAATTCTAGTTGAACTACAACAACAACCTCCAAAAATTGAGTATCCTTAGATTGATGACATCTATGAAATGTCCAATGGCCATACATGAAATAACAATTGTCTTTATATATTATCTCACTTACAAACATCCCACGGAAGGATATTCTACACAATTATAGACTTTTATATTTTTTGACAAATTTCCCTAAGTTATAATCCCATTTATCCTGTATCTCTTTTTCCTGTCTTCTAAAGACCATCACTCTGCAATTGAATACCATCTAATTTTTAAAGAATACCCAAAATTATAATATCTATAATTCATCCGTTTCAATTATCTTTTAACATGTTCAAAACACAAACCACTCCATCAATATTCATTTTCAAAATTCCCCTACACTGTCACATGCTTGGGAATAAAAGCTTACAACGAGTCTCTTAAGTTTTCTAAGAAGTTGTAATGTGGTCAGAAAGAAGAACCATATGCAGAACCATTTCATTAATTGAACCAATTTCCAATGAAGAATAATCACATTTTAAAATTTATGAACCATCATTTAGATTAGTACTAATATCAGGAGTAAGGTAGGGTGAATCTTTCTACAAACAACTTCCAACCATCATTTTATGAAAGTAAAATTCAGTTAACACTCCATTTATGATTTTACTTTTATCCATGAAAGATATAACTACACAAATATATACCTTTATAAAATTTTAAAAGAATTGGTTGGTTTAATATTTAGTGTGAAAATAGAAATCAACATTATTTTTCATTTATTGATAAAATAATTCCCAAGAGATTTTAGGGAAATAAATGTTAGGGTTCCGATCAAATTTCAATTCAACTCACTCAAACATACACTCTATAGTGTTTAAATAATTTTCAATAGTGAACTCCTAATTTCAGAATCAATTATGAGCCCTAATTTCTTGTTCCTTAACCCATTTATAAACATATTCCTTATTAAATTCTTCATAAAATTGCGTAATATTATTTTTATTCAGAAAATATTTGTAATAATCTTCATTAGAGGATGAGGTAAGATTTTTAGCAACCAGAGTGTGTGAGTGTATACCTTATTTTACATTCGTAGAATATCATAAGGATCAAGTTAAATTTTTTCTCATAGGAATAAATGAATATCTATGTTTCTAAGTATTCCTAATAGGCGGAATTATAAATACCTACGATTCAACAACAGGTTTCATATATTTCCTAGAACTCAATTTCAAGTAAGCATCCTCAGTATGAAAAGGATTCTCATGAAAATCATGGATATATTCACTATAATTAGATTGTAAATCTTGGTATTCCTCTTTCATTTGTTGAAAAACTCTTGAGGTATCAAGGTAATATTGTTCAGGTATATAAGGGTCATTCTAATTCCCATTGAAATGTTGGTAATCATGAATCACCTCAAAAAAATATAGAAAAATATTCAATGATAGGGCTAAGACATAGAAAGGCCATCTGGGTCCATATGGAAATCCTTATAACAAGATCCCCATGGGTTCAAGAGAAAGAAATATCCTTCCTCTAATACTCTCCGTTTTCATCCTAGATTGATTTATTTTGTGTAAAAGGGTATGTAGATTAATGAAAATTTCCATATACCATTGAGAAGTATAAAATTTTAAATAATTTACTGTAATAAATTGGTAAATTTTTGAAGACAACCTCCTATAAAAATACAAAGTCCACATTTTCAATCCATATGATGGATGGATGATGTTGAGATATATAGAGATATGCATAGACTCTTTCTATATATGTTTATGAGAGTTGTTAAATAGCGGAGTCTAATTTCATGTTTTTTTCAATTAAGATAGCAATTGAAAAGTGGGAATACCAGAAAAATGAGAGTTTTCTTATAAATTCTGAAAAAGAAGTGAAGAGATAAAGAAAAATGTCATAGTGGTCTAATGTAATTAAAACCCAGGGAATCCAAAGGAATAATGTTGACACAATCACGAGGAAGGGATCCCAAATGATTAATAAATAAAAATCATGCTCATGTGAAATCCTATAAGACAAAAAATATACATCTTGGTTCCCTTATCTCCATCTGTAATGATCTTGGGTCTAGCTAAAGATTAATTTCATACACTATTTGATTTGGTATGTAATCACCCATGTAATGGAAGAAAGAAATTTCATGAAATCATATATGTTATTGGAGTCCATTTTAATAGCCTTCATCTCAATACCCCTCGTGATGAAGATCTTGAGACCCTTGAGCATGGCCTAAGCCTCCACCATGAGAGAGTCACATCTAGAGAATGTGGCCATGAAGGAAAGGAAAATAGAGACACTTGTATCTTGGATGATACCACCACCCAACATGAATCCCAAAGTATGGGAACCATCAGTATTATGCTAGAGACCAAGAAGTGGAGGATGCCAACGAACCTAGCCACCCAAATGAGACGGGATAATATAGAACTGGATGGATGAAGAATTATCACTAAAAATTATGATGTAGGGAGAATGATCACAATGATGAAGCATGGAGGCAAGCACAGCCACCAGAAATTTGTTCTTGGAAACCATCAATGCGCTCGATGTACGTTTCTCCTCAAAATACGTTGTATTACTAACATTCCAAATACACCAACATCTTTTTTTGAGAGAGATAAAACTTTCCTATGATTTTTGTTTATTATTATAGGCACCATGAAACCAGTTTTGAAGAAAAACAACACCACTTGAGGACTGGATCGATGCTCCTGTGAACTGACAAATAGAGTTCCAAACATTATTGGTCATGTTGATAATGAAGAATTGGTGGTAGTCATCTCTCTATCTCGGCACGGACAGAAAAAAACCTAGATACAAGATTTATTCCTTCTCATTGAATGGAATTTTCCATAGAGAGCATTTGATTTCATACATTCCATATTATATAATTGTATTTGGCTAGAATCACTTTACACCAGAGGCGCCCACCACAAAATCCTGCTCATTATTTGCACACAATATCTTGTGATACATCTTGGTGAAAAACCCTTGATGGAGCTCCTGTGAAGACACATCTATCCACGTAATTTTTCAGATGAATAATGTTGAATGAGTTCTATTGTTCATCATTAAGGATAGATGGTACGAAAGATGAATGGGTGATGTCTTCCCTAAAGGTCATATTAGGTGTTGGGAAGCCCAAAAAACCAATCCTCTTGCAGGCCCAATTGGAATCCCAGAAATTGATATCCCCTGACCAATAATCAACGTGGAATTTTCATGTATAAGAGAATTGTTATTTTTAATCATACGCTAAATAGTTTATAAATCACATAGTTTAATGCCAAGAAGACTCCCATAATTGTTCTTGCGGATTTTGTCCAAAAAACCCTTCCTTAAATATATTCCGAAGTTAGCCTATCAAGCAACATCTCTATAGAGTCTCTCACACATCTGAGGTTAATGCCACACTCCTTGATAGGCTGGGACATCCTCACCCATGAAACTCAGTCAAAATAATGCTCAACATGTGCATCCCAAATAAAGGAACACCGAATATTATTCTACTCCTTTATAGTGATCTTTGTCCCATTGAGTACCGATATGACATGCATTTGAATCAAATAGAGAACATATTTGAAAAGAGTGATCGTTCTGCCAAATGAGACATATCAATTTTTTCAATTGTTAATATTCTTATAAATCTTGTCATTAACATTATCAAAATGGTAAATATGAAGTATTCCTAGATATATATTTGATCCCAAGTACACCATAAGAAGGTTTATTCGATGAAAACCCAAACTAGAAGAAATTGAATTAGAGTGGATTATGTACACAATTTCAAGATGTTGACACTACTCTTATTATAATTATTGATAGGCCCACTCCATTTTCATCAGTCCTCCAAGTATTTGGCAATACCTCTGATATAATTCCTCCTCCCATTGAAAAAAATAATCATATCATCAGTGAACATAATATTGGAAACACTTTGGTAGTGAGATCCAAAAAGTTAATGAATGTTATTGTCTCCCTCCATGTTTTTGATGACAAACCTATTGAAGTCATCCTATACCAGTATAAAAATACATGGGGATAGAGGGTCCCCTTTCTATAATCCCATAACTAATTTGAAAAAAACATACATTTTACCAAGGAAGGAGATAGACATCCATGGTGAACCGAAGAATCTAAATAGAATGTCTGGTAAACTTGTAAAAAATCCCATATATGCACAAACCTTCATGAGGATATTACATTCAATTCTATAGTAATCCTTGTCCATGTCCACTATCACCATAATATTGCAACTAGTAGTTTTCCAATTAATATCAGAAATCATTTATTTGGAAATATAAATAGCTCCTTCTAAATACATATTTTGTATAATACCTTGTTTTTCTTTATAGATCAGAGTCTCAAGGTTCCTCGATAACCTTCTATTGATGATAACCACAAGAAACTTGAATAGAAAATTAAACATTCTGATAGGAATGTACTGAATTAATGATGATAGATATTTAACCTTTGGTATGAGAACAATTGGTGGAATAAGAAACTCTAGGATGGTTTCCCCCATGAATGAAATCCTAATCCACCTTAACAAGATACATTTTTCACAATACTCTAGGGTGAAACATAGAATGAGCTATGGAATCTTTGAGGTCTTGGGGAGCTATCCTGACTAAGAGTGTGAACCACCTCATTGATTTCCTCTTCCCCTCTAATAGTACCCAACATGTTATTGATATAACTGCTAACCAAACAAGGTATAGATTAAAAAACATCTACATTTCCTCTAGGTCACCCTTTATGAATGTAGAGGACAATGTCTACAAGAACAAATTTTAAAAGAGACTCTTCTATACCTCCCATGATCACAACATTATTCCTGATGGATCCATTGTCCTTAAGAATATTAGGAGTGACGATATGCTTCTACACCTTGAGAAAAGAATGAAAAAACAGCTGTATTTTTTTCCACCATTTTTCAACCACATAAATTGGGATTGGTCATGAGCCACACGTTATTATTCCAGAAGGATCTAAACTAACTTTTTCATATATCAAAAAGAGTAGATAAATTTTCATCATCTCATGTTTCTTTAAATGGTGTCTCCAACTGATAAATAAAATATTTTATATTGGATAATTCATTGTAGATCATCCGTTTCCTTTCATGTCATTGCAAGAGTTCTCTTTTAAGTATTCAATGCTCATTGTGGAGACCAACCCAACTACATCCTTGAACCTATTTGTTCTAAAAGTCACTCACCACTTAGTGGTAACCAAGGAAGGTAATAAAGTGTTTAGTGAAATAAAATCTACCAAAACCCACTCTTTCTAGATAGTAATATTCAATTACATATGAGAAATTTAAAACCAAATTAAGAGAACTCAGCATGTCAACCTGAATGCCAATGAATCCAATATCTTCTATAGTCTACATAGTAATATGAGGGATATTCTATACATAATAAATTTTCTAGAAATAACATAACATAGATCATAAGAGATGTGTTTTACCTCTTCTTTTGAAAAGGATATCTTTGAGAATCCCCTATATCAGCATCCCTTTGGCTCAATGCACACTGTAACATTTGACTCCCTATAGTCTTCAAGAAAGTATTGATCATGCCTGATGATGATGTCCACGATGGATCAAACATCCATGTTAGTGTATCTTCCTTATTCTCTTAAGGATTCTCTCCTTTGTGAGTTCATCCTCTAACAAGGTTCAATTTTATGGTTAATTTTAGGGTTTTTAGGTTTTTATGGATTTATAGGGGTATTAGGGGTTTTTAGGGTTTGTAGGGTTTTTGCAGAATTTTATGATTTATGTTGGGTCTTGGTTTTTTAAGGGTTTTTAATGGGTTTTAATAGATTTCAGTGGTTTTTAGGGTTTTAGCAATTTTATTAGTGTTTTTAGGATTAAAAAATGTTTTTTGGGAATTTAGTTTTTTAAGATGTTTAAGCGTTTTCTGTATTTTTAGGGTATTTTAGGATTTGTAGGGTCTTTTAAGGAGATCTATGTATTTTAAGGTTTTTCTATACTAATAGTTTTTTGGGTTCAGGTTTTATGTTTTATTAGGATCTCTGAGGTTTTAGGGGTTTGTAGGATTCATTTATAGTATTTATCATTTTAGGGTTCTTTTAGTGGCTTTTAATATTTTTTGGTTTCTTTTAGTGTTTTAGTGTTTTAATGGATTTTAGTATTTTTTAGGGATTTTTAGGGTTTATTATATTTTTTTGGGGGAGTTTTTATGGTTTTGAAGGGTCTCAATTGTATTCAGATTGTGTAATATCTTTCTTATTTTAATCATTATTTAGGGTTTTTAGTGTTTTTCGTGTTTTTGGTGTTTTTGGGTTTTTATGGCTATTTAGGGGTTTTAGGGATTTAAGGGGTATTTTGAGATTTTTTGGGTCTTTTACGGTTCTGTGGATTTTAAGGAAATTTGGGTTTTATGGTTTTTAGAATCATTTTTATGGGTTTAGGGTACTAAGGGTCTTCTTTATGTTCTATATGTTTTTTTATGTTTTTTAGTGTTTTAGGGGATTTTTGGGTTTTTGGATTTTATAGGGGTTGTATTGGGTTTTGTATCATCTGGGATTTTATAAACATTTGTTTTAAGGGTATTTATGTGTTTATGGTTTTTTAGGGTTTAAGGGTATACGTTTTTAGGTTTTTAGGGTCTCTTACCTTGGTATGGGTTTTATGGGGGTTTATGGTTTTTAGGTTTTTAGGGAATTTATGTTTTTTAGTGGGGTTGAGTAATGTTTTATGGTTTTGGATGTTATTCAAATTTTTTAGTGTGTGTTTTGGTTTTGTGGTATTTTTGTGGTTTTAGGGCCTTTTATGGGTTTTAGGGTCAATTAGGGTTTTATGGGTTTTTTGTATTTTTTAGGTTTGAGGATTTAATTTTTTTAGGTTTTTTAGTTTTTTTTTGATTTTAGGGGGTTTTCTCATTTCTAGGGTTTTTTTAAAGATTCTTTGTTTCTTTTTTTTCTTATTGTTTTCAGGGTTTTATGATTTTTAATGGATTTAAGGGGTTCTAAGGGTTTTCAAACCATTTTACGGGGGATAGGTTTTTAGGGTGTTTTATGATTTTTAGGGAAATATTTGGGTTTTTGGGGTTTTTTTTGTTTTAGGCCATTATCTGGTGTTTTAGGACATTCTCTGGTGTTTTAGGTATTTTTAGGGGTTTTTTTGGTTATTAGAGTTTTATAGGGGTTTTAGGGCAATTTGGATTTTATTGTGGTTTTTGTCACTTTTTAGAGTGGGGGGGTAGGGTCTTTTTATAGGGTTTTAGGGATTTATTAGGGGTTTTTAGGGGATTTTTGTTTCTTTTTGGGTTTTTAGGGGTTTTAGCATTTTTAGAGTTTTTTTTGGGGGGGGGGGTTCTGTATTTTTAATGATTTTAATGGTATTATAGTTTTTAGGGTTTTACGGAATTTTAGTTATTTTAGGTTTTTAATGCATTTTGGTGATTTTATAATTTCATAGGGTTTTAAGGATTTTATAGGGGGTTTAGGGGTATTTAGGGTTTTATGGTTTTAAAGAATATTGGGAACTGTAAGTATTTTAGGGATTTTGGGTATTTTATGGGGTTTTAGGGACTTTTATCTTTTTTGGTGATTTTAGCATCTTTTAGGGTTTTTAGATGTATTTGAGGGTTTTAATGGTTTTTAGGGCTATTATATTTTTTTAGGGAATTTAGGGTCTTTAGGGTCATTTAGGGTTTAAGGTATATGATTTATATATTAGGATTTCGGGTTTAAGGTTTATGGTGTTGGGTAAATTGTTTAGGGTTAGGGGTTTTTGTTTAGGGTTTAGGGTTTATGGTGAAAGGTAGGTTTAAGGTGTAGGGTGGAGGCTTTATGGTGTAGGGTTGAGGGATAACATATATGTTTTTAGGGGTTTTAACAATTTTTAGGGTTTTAGGGGTGTTTATGTTTTTATGGGTATTTAGGAGTTTTATGATTTTTTAATGTTCTTTATGAAATTTATTGTATTTATGGTTTTTATAATTTTTTGTTTTTTTAATGGATTTTATTGGTTTTTATTATTTTATAGTTCTTTTCCATTTTAGTGTTTTTAACTATTTTTAAAGGTATTTATGGTTTTTTAGGGATGTTTGGTTTATTTTTTATTATTTTATGTTTTTTTGGAATTTTAGGTGGTTTAAGGGTTTTTAGGTGATTTAAAGAGTTTCTAGAAGTTTTTAGGGCCATTAGCGCATTATTGGTTTTTAAGGGTTTTATGAAATTTATGTTTTTTAGGTCTTTTTTGTTTTTTTTTGGGTATTCAGGATTTTTTAGAGTTTTTATGGTTTTTATGGTTTTTTTTGTTTTTAGGGGTTTTATAGTTTTTAGTTTTTATGTTTTTCTAGATTTTTGTGTTATTAGTGTTTTTAAGGGTTTTTAGTGTTTCTTTAGGGTTTTAGGGGTTTTATTATTTTTTCAATATTTTTTTTGGGATTTTTTTGTTATGAATGTTATTTAGGGGATATTAAGGGGTTTTCAAGTTTTCAATATTTTTTAGGTTTTAGGGTTTTATATTTTTTTGGTTTTTTATATTTTCTAGGGTTTTTGGTTTCGTTTAAGGTATTTCAGTGTTTATAGGTTTTTTTTATAATTTTTAGCGATTTAAGGGTTTCTTGAGGGTTTTAAGGGTTCATAGTGTACTTTATGGGTTTTTAGAGTTTTTTGGGTTCTTTAGGGTTTTTAGTGTTATATTAGGGTTTTTTAGGGGTTTTAGGATTTTTTATGGGTTTTATCTTTTTGTAGGGTTTGTATTTTTTAAGGGTTTTAGTAATTTTAGAGGGTTTGTGGTTTTATGGTACTTAGTTTCTTTTATGGTTTTAAGGGTTTTGAATGGTTTTAGGATTTTTGGGGTTATTAGGGGTTTTATTGTGTTTTAAGTTTTCATTATGTTTTTTATTTTATTAGATATTTATTTTTTTTATCATGGGGGGGGGTTATTGTTTTATTAGGATATATAGTGTTTTTTAGCAATTTTTAGGGAAATTTTGGATTTTCAGGGGGTTTTTTTTTCTGGTTTTAGGATTTTTTGAGTTTTAGTATTTTTTGGATTTCTTGGTGTTTAATGGATTTATGGATTTTTTGTGTTTTTATGGGTTTTAGGTTTTTTAATGGTTTTAAGGGTTTTAAGTGGTTTTATGGTTTTGAGGTTTTTAGTGGTTTTATGGTTTTTTTAGTGTTTTAATGGTTTTTAGTGTTTTCAATGTTTTTATGCTTTTAGAAGTTTTTAGCATTTCTAGTGATTTAATGGGGTTTTTTAGAGTTTTAATGGTTTTGAAATATATTTAGTGATTTTTTTGGGGGTTTAGGGGTTTAATGTTTGGAGGGGGGAGTTTGGGTTTTAATGTTGTCTGGGTTTTTATGGTTTTTAGATATTTTAGTGTTTTTCATGGTTTTTAGGGTTTTTAGAATTTTTAGTAATTTTACGAACTTTCATGGATTTTTAGGATTTTTGGGTCTTAAAAATAAAACACGCTAGAAGGAAACAGTTCAATGAATTTGGTATGCAGAAACATAAACCTTATGACACACTTTTGATGAAGAAAATTTCAAAAGGGGAAGAACAAAAAATGAGCATCACGTTCCACACAACCAAACTCATTGTGCGGACCGCTGCTCCATGTGTCGTTCTACCACTATGCGAGGAATCCCCTTAAATAAATACTTTGTGTGATTATATTGTACTTTCAGAGACCATGAATGAAATTAAATCATTTTTAGAGACATGTAGTGATTTTTGGCCCTGGAAGAAGACTGTCCCCCTTGAATGATGAATTTGTTTTGGTGATGAAATCATTCATGTTCCTGGGAGTCTATCTTAGGCTCCGTTAAATGATTCTCCACATCCTACCATGGACAAACAACCATCCCATTTTCTTACTCCTCGATTATTCTATAAAATACACATGAGGGAATATGAAGTGGGAGGATGATTCAAGCACAAGAACACACAACAGATGAAACACATAAGATAATTGGGAAAAAATTAGAGAACCATTGATTCCAAGTAGGTAAACCACTTCATAACATTAAGGGAGAAAATAAATCCATTTGACCATCTGAAAACCTAAAACCACATTGCGAACACTATCCCTCAAGGTGTAACCAGATGGACCCATTTCCATACAACACCCATCAACGAAAAAAATCTGTTAATAGAGCCCTACTCCGCATATCAAAACGCATTGTTGGAGGTACTCGACCCCGAATAGAAAAATTCCACACGGGAAAAACCTAGACCCACATCGCTACATGCTAAATGGGAAGAACCTAGGTCTATATGGCACAATGATATGAATATTTAACATTTAACTTTATAGAAACATGATATGAGGAGGGAACCTTATCTACCATAATAACATGCTCCCCAAAATGGGGCATCCTACATTGTTATTCTATCTCACTCCCATCATTTCCCATAATCGTACCATTCAGACTAATTTGACCCCTCCACAAACCATTCTAATAGAATCAAGACAAGGCCTCTTCCGAAGACACATGATATGTATGATTATATCGTCAGACACAATAATGTGTCATCTTGAGTCTACACTCCCATGGTATGTGGAGTAATTTTGGTAACATCTGTGACAAGGAAAACTCTCATAATTTCTTCAAGTATGTGTTCCCATGGTAATGAGGGTCCTAAACTTGGGGTGCTCATGTAAACCTTCCTATTCGATGGATTTAGGAGAACCATTATCCTTTCCCCTCTACAAGGGTCAGTGCTAGATACCACTCTATTTTCTGGGAACCAGTTGCTAGGAATCCCTCCTAGAGTAGTCCCCTAGTCACTCATGATGGATGTGACACTTTTTCTCTTCTTTTAAAATCTCAGGCACGACAACATGAGGGTATGGTCATGTATAATCCCTTATCTTTTTCTCTCCCTTCAGGCCTTGACCGCATCAATAACAAAAATAGTTCATTGTGTGAACATCATACATACTGATTCCTCTTGTTTCTCACACAGAGAATGAATCACATGGGTGTAGAGGTTAGTGGAAATCATAACATCTTCATGATCCCAACCCCCTGTTGGAATCACTCAAAGTGTAATCCTCAACCAGGAATGGGCCTCCTATTCAGTGTAATTCGCAACCATACTCAAATGAGAATCATTCCAACTATACTACCTAGACATCCATGGGACTCATATTCCATGCAACCCCAACCAAACATGTTCATCATTCTATGTATAATACCCAACCAAACATGGGCTTCCAATTTGGGGTAAGCACCAGCCTCCACTCAAAAGGGCCTCCTATAAGATGTTATACCCAAAACCATGCCTCAACCTTCAAATGTCCATATTCCCAATGAATAGGCACCCAATGGGACACCTATTCAGTGTAAACCCCATGTAAAAAAAAATTGGTCTCCAATACTATGTAATCCCCTAAACTATGCTTCAAACACCAAAAATCCATATTCCTAATAAATAAGCACCCTGTGGACCTCCTATTCAGGGTAATTCTGATTTTTTTTTGACTATGTGGGATTTGATTCCCATGAAACAGTGAAATGTAGGAAGCCTCCCTGTGGTCTGAAATCCAACACCTAAAGTCTCCATAATGTTCTCTATGATATATTCCTGGTAAGGTCATATCTAACTCGGAGAGGACCATTCTTTACAGGTCCCTTTCATCACTATAATTATTGGATCATATCACCAATATGGTCTTTCCCACACCTTAGAGTCTACATCTCTACCAGTTCAATAGGGAAACCTGAACTTAAATTCCACACCATCCTTGACCAGGAACCTCTCACTCGAATATACTTTCTGAATGATGTTAAACTACATGGTCCAATATTTATTATATGATATTAAAAGGTGATGTGTCTATTAAGTGGTGCCAAACTACATGGGTCCTGATTCCATTCACGAAGATATTTAGGAATCCCATTTTATGGGTTCGATCCCAACATCAAAAAAAATTCTCATCACTCAAGATGATAGTAAACTCCATAGAAACTCACTTTGTGGATTAAAAACAGTATAGTAATAATAAATGACCAAGAAATATATATTTCAACCATAAAAAGGTACCATTTAGGGATATCCTCAGATATATACAAATGTCCCAATCAATGGGGAACCTCCGATACATACATCTGATTCCAAACCAATGCACAATCATAATTAATAATTAATTCAAGGTGATCCATGTCATACTTGGGAATAAAAAAAGGATTCAAAAACATATCTTAAATCTATAATTGAGTCATGAAAAAGGAGATATTTTCCCCCAAAAGGGTGTGATGACCCCAAATTCCCATCCTCTTGACTAATGTGTGTTCATAAGTATCATTGACCGAGTCACCCAATGAGAGTTTTCCTTTGGAAAGTAGTTCCATCATTCATCAAGGCTATGAGAACCATTGGGTGTTTCCAGTTCCAAGAACAAATCCAATTGGAGATGGTTCAAAAATGGTAGACCCGATGTGAATAATAGTACAAAATTCAACCATATTCAATCAATCGTCAATTTCATGATTTTATTTAGAAACAATATTGTGAACCGAAGGTGAATACTTAACCAAAGAGGTTGTGTAACTCACCTGTCTGGCTCATTTTTCTCTCAAAAATAGAAGAGGGATATAAAATTTTATTGATGAATCATGTGTTAAATTATGGAGATGATAAGTTAATGGGATATTCTTATGTTTGTTTTCCTCATATATTACATGATGTTTTCTCTAGAGCTCTCCTCAATCCAATGGTGTCTCACTAGTTCTCGTTTATATGTGCATAAACCACTGCATAGGTTGGGTCCTCAAACAAACATTGGATTTCATCACCCACCATGAATCTTCAATGCCGAGTTTCAAATGAACTGATCTGGGATTACCATTAGAATGGTACTATACCAAATTAAGAGGCTGCTTGATAGGCCCTTCATCTTATGAATCCTCACCAGCTATCCGCACAATGATGTTCAACATTCTAGTAATAGGTAGCCCTAATTTCCATCTCAACCCATTTTGGGAGTTTGTATCTGGAATGTGATAATATGTTCGTCCCTTATCTTAGGGAGGTTGATAAAGTGGTTTCCAGCAACATCATCCTAGGATCGCTTGGGTCCTTCTCAATGGACCCAACTAGTAATCATCACCATCAACACCGTGAACTCATTATCCTCCACATGAAGAGGATACTTCCCTATGGGACCCACCCAATGTCATACCATATTGGGTCCCTAGGGTGTCTCATTGATGGATATGATCAAACATATTGGAATGAAACATCATTATTTTTCTTTATGAAGAGGTCTTCAATTCAAATAAAGAGGAATACTACATGAAAATGTGAATTCCTTCCCATTAACATCAAGCTCGCTAGGAAAATACAATGGAAAACTACATGAATATTAACATTCTCACATATTCATATTAGGACCTCCAGTCAAATATAGTGGAAAAATATCGGAAAATCTAAATTCCTTCTTATTAATTTCAATACAACCATGATAATACGATGATAATTTGAAGATATATTCACACTATCTCGTCTAAAAATCATGGGAAGACTCACATTACTACCATGACACTAGAATAAATTTATATTCCCAGACATGATAATGATGCTTATCATAATATTATAACAATAATGGATCTATAGACATCAATTCCAGGAAAGACACATCAAATTATTGAAGACGTAATCACATAAGAGGAAATAGAATAAAGTTGGGTCCATGACCCCAACTCCTTATGTGTTGTGACTCACACTCATAATGGGATGGTTACTCAGGAGAAGACATGCATCCCGACTCACATCCATGAGGTTCTAAGGCTATATTCTATGAGAAATGGACAACACCATAAGTCAGAATTACCCCTTCCAACTAGGGGACACCGGTCCCCTCCAGTGGCCACTTTAGGGTAGGCATATATCCTTGAGAGAATTCCTGATGTTTACTATCATATCCTAGTAGCACCATGGGAGACACATGAACATGAACCCATATATGATGTCCATCACTTAAGGAAAGTGTCACCAATCACCCACCAGATAATTCATAAATATAAATCACACCAAAGGAATCTAGAAATGAAAAGAATACCCTTAAACCCGATTTTCTATAATATTGATTTCTTGAGGCCATCAAACATCTATCAATGGGGGTTTTGGATCCTTCTGATCCATTTCCAAATTCTTGAAGTGTAAGTATCATTTGGTAATTTTCTCCCCATGGAAATGTTACCAATTTCTCTAGAGGACCTCCCAAGAGAATCTATAATGAATTCTTCCCTTTTGGTCCCAAATTGATTGATCATGATTAGATGAGCATCACAGTAGGTCTCCCCATGGATAGAAGATAAAATAAAATGATAGTCTTCCACTTTCTTCCATACATCCTATAGGTCCTCCACACGGCATACACTCTATATATCCTCTATATAGTTAGAAATTAATATAAGATGGTAACCCTCACTATGATCGCATCTTCAGTGAATTTCCACCCCATAGTGACCTGTAGTTGGACGTCGAGCTATAAAGATAGTTTTCTCCCTAATGTAATATATTAATAAGTTCCTCCCCTCAATGAAATTTCAATTCAACATGAAGTTCCTCATATAATTGATTTCTACCCTAATGTTCCACCCTGAGGAATGCGCTATTGAAATCCTCCCAATAGTAATGGTTGTTTTCACCATTGTGGAATCCTTTATGAACGTCCTCCCTATAGTGTATTTTCATTTTGAAATGAAATTCCCCCCTTACCATGTCAAATATGAGAAATCCCACATATTATGAGGTGCATAGAAAGATGGGTTCAGTCATGCTACATTCTCTATCAATGAAAAGTGAAATCCTTTATCAACTAGAAAATATCGTTGAGAAACGATCATCCCTCGAACCACATCTAGACCATTCCCACACTAATGATACCCCTAATATTCCCACTGATTGTGAAAAAATAGTTTTGAAGTTCTCATGTAGGGATGACCAAATAGTGGATTATTTAGAAGAAGAACTAGAGGATATTTTTTTCCATTGGATGAAAATTGTCCATGGATGATATAACCATATTTTTATGTCCCTAAACCACTTATCAATTTGACATTTCCAATGTATAATTAGAATAATGAATACAAATCATCTATCTAAATATTTGGACAAATATCTTCCACCTGAAAGAAAATTTACTACATTATAAAGACTACGCAGACCATGCAAAAAATGTGGGAGATACTTATTGTCAAATCGACTAGGAAGCCCTTCCAACTATGTAGAGACCATGATCAAAGAAGTATAAAAATTAACTTCCATCAGCACAAATCAATGAATATCATGAGTTGGGTAGTTTAATTATCTATGTACCACATGGTGTTCATATTCATGGATGGAGGACATGGATCTTGGTATTTCACCCCAAGACCCATTTAGCACAACCCACTAGAAATGACATAATTTAATTCCTTTATATTTAGGTGGTTTTTAAGAAATACACATGATTAGGAAATATATCACACTAAGTATTAATTGGCCATGTGTAAGTCTAAAAATCATTAGGCCTTATCGGATAAATCTTACATAGTAAAATTATGTGTACATTTTTAGACAAATTTTAATGATTTCATCACGATTTTCAATATAAAAACCCATAACTTCAATGTTTTATTTGGAGATTGGAATTTATAATTATGGAATTAAAATGGTGTTCAAATTAATCAAATAATATTGTTTTAAAATTTTAATTTTAATCATGTAACGAGATTTTGAAATTGAATGTTCTATTTTTTTCTAATTCTTTTAATGGGGTTTATTCAAAAATTATGCCAGAAGGTAGGACCTCAACACATAAGACGTGCTCTGTATAGCTGGATCATGTGATTCAGTCAACCGCACATGCTGTAGGGAAGGCCTGCATAGCCAGTTAAAGCATGGATCATCACTCTCATGCACGTGTGGGCCATGGGTGGAAAATCTCTAGGCGAATATGGATGGGATGAAGGACCAGGAAGGAATGGTTCACACTAATATGGCGTGTTCAAGTGTCAAGAGGGATCCCATCCCTATAGAAGGTGTGTGGAAGGATGATCCCACATCAAGAATTATAAAAGTTTGATATAGGCATTTGTGTTTAAATGTGGGATTTCTATGTCGTCATAGTGCTGGCATACTCCACCATACTTCTCCATTGTCAACCACTGTCGCTCGACTCCACCTGCTCCCACACCCCTAACATCACATGCTATCTACACTATCACTTGAGAACCACTATTGCACCACCATCAACACCACATGTTGCCTCCTATTTCTCTATTTCGACCACCTTTGATCTCTTTCATCCACTTCTAATGCCAGAGGATGAGGCATCCACAAGTGCCTCCCACACATTTCCAGCCTCCTCTAAAGAGCTTTCTTCTGCCACTTCATGCCATAAATCTCGATCCATCACCACCATCGAATGAGCATCGATTACACTACTCTCCTCCACAATGTTTATGTTCAGCATTTTTGTGCTAGATGAACCACCCATGAAGCTTTCTGAACCTCATCTCGAACCTCCTTTGTCTACTATGAAGGCCAGAAGAGAAAAAAGAGAATCAGGCCGCAACCATAGCTGATGTAGGCCATCTCCACTCAACATGCATTCAAATGGACCTCATGAATTCATACCCAGGCCAACACACCTCCATCAATATAATGAAGCACCTCTGCCTATAGTCTTCACAATGGACAATCACCTTTGTTGTTGAGCCCCCACCCTATATTCCCCACTTCACTTTAATCCACTATATGGATTACTTCTATGAGGATCATTTAAAACACTAGCCAGCAGTGGGAATTTCCTTCTTCACATCCATGGATATCGCATTTGTGATGTTGAGTTAATGAAAACCCCCATTCATGGTGGGGGATTTGATGGAAGATTATCCCAAGTGGATCTTATCACCTATAAAATGATCATATTACCTCATTTAGAAATTATCTGTCGACACCACCATGGAGGAGGGAATCCACCCCATGGATAGGCTACACAAAATTAACCATCTCTCTCCTTCTTCAACAATTTTTATTTATTTTCTATCATTTATTTTATATTAGTTTTCATTTGAAATTGTAATTTTAAATTTCTATTTGAATAAATAAAGCAATATAGGATATTTTATTTTCATTCCACCCATCCTCTTCTATACTTAATCTTTTAAATATTATTACAATTATTATAATTAGTATTATTATAATTAGTATTAGTATAATTAGTATTATTATTGTAATTTGTATTCTTTTAAAACGTTTATTTTCTTTTATTATACTCTAATCCTCTTAATAATAATAATAATTAATTATTATTATATACCTTATAAATTAAAAAAATTAACTTATTTTATTTTATTTTTTATTTTATTCATCTTTCTTATATTTTATTTTTCTCTCTCTCATCCAAATTATATTTTCTTTTATTCTTTTATTTTCTCAACCTATTCTTTTTAAAGTTTTTATTTCTTTTAGTTTATTCTATTTCTCCTTCCTTTCTTCCATATATCCACCAAATGATCTCTTACTCTCATAAATGAGAGGATAACACTAAGACATAGACTAAGGGGAGGTGAAGGTATTCATGAATTTTCCTTAATGATTATTTAATATTTCTGGTAGATTTGAGTAGTATGCATGGTGATGAGAATGTATCTTATTTGGTGACTACAAACCAATGACATGAAACTTTATTTGTTTCTATTCTTTTATCTAAATCCATTTCCCCTATCTTCATTGGTTAACTATTTATATAAAGGATTTGAGATAATAAATGGATGAAACAACATTGATTGAGCTCGGTCCTAGAAGATGGCACACCAAGACCATGGTGTGTCATCCACCATGATTATAGGAGGAGGTGGAATTAAGATTTCATATGGTCTCAAAGATTATACAATTTTAAAATAAATAATAGTAATTGAAACAATATATTTATTGTTTGTATTATCAATCCAAAATCATAAAAATAAATGAAAATAATTATTGAATACAATTCAAAACCCAACCCCAAGTTCATTCATCCTCTAATACATTCTGTTTATAATTGAAGGGTAGTATAAATATTTAATTTTCATAGTGCATGTCATTCAATTATTTTACCAAAACCAAGACATATTTCTTATTAATTTAATAAAATAGTAAAAAAAATCATAAATAAATATATTATGTGATTTAGATAAACTAGGTAAACCAAAATGAGAGGCTCCACAAGTTAGATGACCCTAGTTAGGATCTGTACTACACTATGAAAAATAATTTTTTAGCTGACTCCCCATGAGAGGTGTTCATAAAAACTATTTTTCTTGTTAGGATCCAATAATAAGTTTTATTATCTTTTTATTTTTCTAAATTTTGTTAGATTTCATTTTTTATTCAAAAAAACTATAAAAAAATTATGTCCATGATGAATTCAAATGACTGCTATTCTACATGGACTGAAAGTTAATCACATCTACATGAACCTATTATTTAATAACTATAGTCCACAGAAGAAAGTGATGCCTTATTTTTCATATTTATATGGGGAGATAGAGGAAAAATCTGAATAGAGGAACAATTCAAGGACATATTCCATAATATCAAAGAGACCCTCGAGAAACCCGTGGTTGAAGGACTAGTCAAAGAGTTGAATGAATTATGGGAATACGTCTGATTATTTTATCAACAAGAGGACAAGACACAATAAGTACCGACCACAATTTCTCAAAACACCATTGATGAAGTTCCCTTAAATAAATTTCAGGAGAATGTTTCTAAGAAAAAATTCAAATATGAAATTCAATATCTGATGAAGATAATGAAAGATATGAAGGGGATAATGGATTGGATAACTAAGCACTTCAATGTAGTCCTTGAGAAACCAACAACTGAATCAAAATATGAGCCTCTTATCAATCATTTGTTTCCGAACACATCAATATAAACGAGGAAAATATTTAGGAGTATCCATAACCCAGCCATATGAAGAACCAGATCTCGGTGGACCATGATGATGATGATAAGTCTATTGAGCTATATGTCATAGAATAAAATGAACTAGATGATTTTGGAATGTATTTGAGTAACTAATTGATCTCCCCAAACATTGAAACGTAAAAGATCCAGCACCCTTGAAAGAAGACACCTCCAATTTTGTGGAATTTAAAGTATAGATGGAGGATCCCAACTATATTCTCCTATACATTGAATTCCAACTTCAATAGGCACTTACCACTAAGGAAAAGATTGAAATTACTTAGGGATTTTAATTATTCCTCGAGCCCATCTCTTATGATTTTATATAATATTAGTTTTTTTTCACTCTCATCTATTTTGATCATATAGATTAAGACCAAATATTTTATTCCCTAGATGGGGATGAAGAAAATGTAGTTGCACCTGTTAAGGAACACATGGAGCTCCCTGATTTCAATGAACATACACTTGAGGACCCCATCAGAAAATCCAAGTCACCGAGCCTGAAGAAATTATAAAAAAATATTCTCTTACTAAAAGAAAAAAAATTATTATCAAATATTCAAATTCAAATTTTATTCATGAAAAAATACCAGCTTATTTCCCCTTTGATTATTCAATTCTTGTAGCCTATATGCAGCCAATACTGGAGAAGGAAGGGAAGTTTTAATAAATTGACACCATGAGGGAGGATGTTTCAAACATTATCCTACCCCAACCATGTAATCTATATCAAATTATGAAGTGGGAGGATCTGGTATACTTTATCAATGAATCATTCATTAAGAAAAAATATTAAACATAAGATGTGAAAATCCATATGTTTCTATTCAAATAAAACAATCTTCATCAACTAGATGACTTTGGATTAATGTTGGTACTACCCTCTGGAGGGAGTAAAAATTCTGATCCCACATGGGGGATCCTACAAAGAATTATCCCTTTCATTTTCTTTCTAGAAATTAACATTTCAATTTCATTTCATATGAAGTATTACATCTTGCATCCCACTCCCTCATATCTTTTCAAGCTTTAATGACCTGATCCTTATGCTTAATTGAGAAATTTTATTTTGTATGTTCATAATGGAAGAAGGAATTCTCAAAAATTAGAAGAAGGAGAATGATTCTTCATGAGAAAGGGATTTAAATTTTATGATTATCTTTTAAACTCTATACATTTTTGTCCAAAATATTTTTTGAGCTTTATAGTTGACGTTTCATGTCCATTTTTGAATTATTATTTACTAAACTAATCCAGGAGACATGATTTACTTAGGAATCCTATGATGACATGTTTGATATTTCAATGTTAATAGGTTTTAATGAGTAAGATCGATAATTTGATGATTAAATCTAAGCAAAAATATTTAATTGAGGACTTATAATTTTAGGTAATTTTTTTATTCATGTGAATGGAATTTTAAAAACAAATCATGAATTGAATTAAATAAATTCATATCAGATAATCTTTTATTCTTAATCATACATGGAGGGATTTTCCCAAATCATATGTTCCATTTAGGATTGGTTTTATAGACCAAATACTTCCTATTTTATCTTGATCATATCTCATGAGTGATATTGGGACATGCCACATTCCATAACATGCATTTGAACTTGTCAATGATATAACTATGAAAAAACACATTAAAAATGATTGAGAAATTTCTTTATAAACCACATATCCTTAAAATATCACCTTTACCTCAATCTTTATTTATACCAAATAAACAAAAAATGACCTTGTTTGGAGTGAGTCATGTTTCAAGAAATAGTTTATCCATTCCCACCCTACTCTTAAATATTTTCATGATATTTTTAATTTTAAGTGTGGAATTTAAGGGATTCATGGTAGAATGGACAAAATTCATTTCAAGGAAAAAGTGTGGGGATGATATTTTGGTAATAAAGAAAGGGTTTTAATTCATTGAATGTAATTAATTTTTTTCCCTTTATTGGTTTTTTTTCAAAAAAAAAAGTGAATTGTTTGTGGCTTAGAAGAATAAAAAATAACCATTACTAGACCGACGAATTTTTCCATATGTTGTTACATGGTGGATGTGAGTTTTATTATATGAATAACATTCAAAAAATAAAAAAAACAACTTTGAAAAGGAAAAACGTATAAAATTAGAGAAAAATTCAAGAAGGTGCACATCATTCATTATGATTTCATTATTTATGAACTTTAATTTGAATATTTGGAGGAAGTGGGAGTTTCAATATTGAAGGGGAAAATTTCATTACACTTCTAATTTTGATATCATGCATTAAACATAAGAGATAAAACGCCTCCATTATCCTTAATTTTTAAATCATCAAATCTGACCAACAATAATCCATTGAGTCATTTGAACATTTAATAAAAGTAACCTTGATTTTATGTATCTTTTTTCTTTTAAAAGTGAAGAAAGAATTTTCTTTACAAGCCTATGGATAAGAAATACATATTCATGATATGATCATAAAACTACTTAAATTGAATATTGAGAGATGAAAAGAATGAATCTATTATGAGGAAGATCATGATTTGGCATGTTTAATAGTAATGAATTGAAGAAATTGAATGAATGAGAAGAGAAGATCCATAATTTTTCAATGGTAAAAATTAAAATAATTGAGTTTATTGTTTCATTGAAAAATGAGAAATTGAATTGATATTTTATGGGGAATTTTAACGGATGATTTAAAATTGATAAATGTTTAATTATATTACGTTGAAATTTGAATAATGGTATGATTGGTGCCCTATAAAATTCTTGTTGAGAATTTATACATGAGGAAAATCATGCCTTGAGTGTGGGGGTTTTAGATAGAGTAATATTATGTGCACATTTTTAACCAAATTCTGATAAATTATTCATGGTTTTCAATTTATAAACCCTTTAAATTATTTTTTTAACTAGAAAATTGGAGATTATAATTATAGAATAAAAATGGTGTTTGAATGAATCAAAAGACGATGTTTTAAATTTTTTGAATTTCAATCATGTACAATGATTTTGAAACTGAAAGTTATCATTTTTTGGATAAATCAACTAACGATGATTATATAAAAATTAAGCCAGTAGGTAAAACCTCAACCCACAAGTCATGCTCCTCATAGTCGGCTCAGGTGAGCTGTCTGACCACGCGACCCACAGGGAAGGCCCACCGAGCTGGCTGAAGCATGGGGTATCACACTTATGCATGAGTGGGTCATAGGTGGTAAACCCAATAATGAATAAAGTCAGGTCAAATGCATGTGTGGTCATGGTGCATCCCTAGAAGGTGTGTGCATGTTTCAAACAAGAGCCCATCCCAACAACAAGTGTCTCAAAGGATTATCCCACATTAAGCCTATTAAAGGTTGGCCAACCACATGGAAATTTTGATGTTGGGTTGATGTTCCACTATAGTGCCTCTATGATCCTCTATAGTATGTTGTATTCTTCCACTGATGCTTGAATCCAACTGCTCTTGCACCCCTAACTTTTCTTACTGTCACCAATGTAACCTGAGAACCACCATTATACCACCATCACCCCCATCAACTACCATTTCTTCCTCCATTCATACCACCTTCATGATAGTTCATCCACTTTTATGGCCATAGGAGGAGGAAGCCACCATTACCACCCACATGTCATCGACCGACCTTATAGAGGTCACCTCCACCATGGCCTACCATTGATCTCGAACTATCACCACCATCCACTGAGAGCTATTTCCATATATCACCTATACCATTTGATGAACAACACTGACATTCTTGATGAAATCGCCTTGAAGCCTGCTGATGCTTGGATCAAGCCTCCTCTGGCCACTATGAAGGTTGTAGGAGAAGGAGGATCCATCCACCGCCACTTCCACTGTGGGACATTTCCATTCCACTACCTTACCAAGACACCCCATTCATGCACACCTAGGTTTCCACACCTCCATTGTTTTTCCATGACACCACCACATGGCATCACCCCACCAGAGTAGCACTAATGTTGTTGATCCACCATCCTTCACACCTGTCCACACTTGAAGCTGCCACTTAGATAGCTTCTACACTAATCATTTAAAACACCCACTAGCAGTGAGTGTTTCCTTTTTTATAGCCATGGATCTTATGGGTGTGAGTTCAAGAAAATGATGACCCCCAATTCTTGAGTAGGGGAGCTTTGATAGAAGACAAGCATGAGGGGATTCTACTACCTATAACATGAGGTTGCTGCCTCATTTATAAATTATTAGTCGATGCCCCCAAGGAGGAGGGAATCCACCCCATGGCTGGGTTTTGCTGTACTGCTCCTCTCTATCTAGTTCTTTATTTTTTCCTTATTTTTATTTATTTATTTTATTTTATTTTTCATTTTAAACTATAATTTTAAATTTCATTTTGAATAAATAAATCGGTACATGCAATTTTAATTTTCTTCCACCCATCCTCTTCAATAATCCTTTTTTAAATTATTACTAATATTATTAATAATAATAATAATAACAATAATAATAATATTATTATTCTTTATAAATTTTTTTATTTTCTTATGATCTTATTCTCTTAATTATAATTATAATAAAATATTATTATTATTATATTCTTTATAAATTATATAAATTTACTTTATTTTGTTTTATTTTTTTATTCATTATTCCATTATATTTCAATCTCTGTTTCCCTCACATCCCAATTCTATTTTCTTTTATTCTTTTATTTTCACATCCCATTCCTTTTAAATTATTTCTTTCTTTTTTTTACTTATTTTCTCATTTTATTTTTCCATCTATCCACCATGTGATCTCTTACACTCTAAAATGAAAGGATCACCTTGAGGCTTGGCCCATGTAAAGTTCATGGTGTTTTAGAATTTCCCTTAATGTTTTTATGATTATGGTAGATTTGGGTAGCATGTATAGTGTAGTGAATGTATCTGATTTGGAAACTTCCCACCAATGAATTGCAACTCAATTTATTTCGATTAATTTTTAAATCTATTTTCCATCTCTCCATTTGATAAATATTCATTCAAAGGGTAATGATAATCAATGGATGAAACGACATCGATAGATATGGTCCCTGAAAGATAGCACACCAAGACTAAGGTGTGTCATCAACCTTCTTTATAGGAGGAGGTAGAATTATGATTACTTAGTCTCTCAAAGTGTAAAAAATTAATAAATCAAGAATGTTATTTTAAACAAGATATCAATTTTTGAAATTTCTAACTTATATTGATTAAATAATGGAAAATAATGATTGAATCCAAAACTGAACTTAAGAGCATATAATTTCCACATTTAATACATTCTTTTAATAATTGAATGGTATAATATAATTCGAATACTCATACTTTATGTCATTAAAATATTTTATAAAAAGTAAAAAAAATATTTTAATTTTTTTATTGGAATAATATAAAACAAAAAGAATCATCTTAGGTGATTTAGATAAAGTATGTGAACTGAACTAAAAGGTTCTTCATGTGAGATGACCCTGGTCACCCTCTATGATACTCTATAAAAAATAATTTTCTCTTTCTCAAGCCCCATGATAGGAATGAATCAAAATCCATCAAAAAACATAAACCTAGGAATCCAAGAACATTAATTAGGAATTTATTTTAAGGGAAGCTAATCTTCATGCATTTATAATGTCCCCAGATAAAACCAGTTCAAGGGAAGACCCAACATTGCTCCCAGATCATGCTCGAACACTGATGCATGAAATAAAGATAGTGGAAGCAATATCAGTAGGAATTCAAGTATGGGATTAGCACCACCCCATAGGGATGGGGAATTTTTTACAAAAAATTCCCCCATAATGCTAATAAATTAGGCTTGAGGCACAACAAGAAAATAAGAAGAGAAAACCCATCCCATATGGAGAAGGGAATTTTTACCTCCACCTGACCATCAACGAAAGTAAATATTTTCCCATCTAGGGAGGATAAAAAGAAGTAATTGAACCATGTTAATACTGTTTTCACCCCATTTCCCCCATAAGAGATGTATATGGCAAGATTTTATGAAAGTTACTTCCAAGTAGCTCTTCACCTTGAAGCTTTAAGTGGACCCCAGAAGCGAAGGGATAGGTCTAGAAAATGGTGAAAAATTCATTTCCTAATATCTGAAATCTAGCATGATTCATAAAATTTATTTAGCTTTGGTAAATGTCAGGTACAACAATCCTTTAGACGGAACAGAAAATGATAGTGGAATATAGGTGGAAGGAGAAGATGGTTCCTTCAGGATTGTGGCCCATACTGAAAAAAATGAAGGAGGTGTGCACACTAGGAACTCAAGAATCACACTATGTTTTGGAGCTCCCTCAACCAATCCCTTACTCCCACTTCAAATCAACTGTACCAAACACAATGGTAAAGACAAGGACACATTTAACTCACCACCTCTGCTTGTGGAGGTCGATCTCCTCATGATCAAAGAATGATTTGATTGGATATAGAATTAAATGAAGGAATTATGGAGATGCGACACCAAATTATTTCAAGGTAGCATTCCATTAAAATATTCTCCATGGGAATTTCATCAATGTACACTTCCAATAGGTGTACCATAACAAAAAGTGCTCATCCTAGAGTTTGTTGTAAGGCCAGGACATCCTCCCAACTTAGTGCATGTACCATCAACTTACATAGACCCAATTATGGTTGGATATCAATATTTTACATCATTAAGATGAATGATGAAAACTAGAATGGATTCAAGAAAACTATCAAAGTATTTCCCCGACCATATATTAGTGACAAATAATTGAAGAATTGGCTCATCAGATCCAATGTGTTACTACACCATTCCATGTTCTTGATTATCTAAGATTTCATCAAGGATTTATCAATACCATCGAGTCATTTATAGCTCAATTGGAAGTTGTGGAGGAATGATGTGCACCTGTATAGTGAGAATAGAAACCATACCATGAATGGGTGGCCAACACCTAACCCCCACAAAATTTTGGGAGTCATACATTTCTGATATTCAATGTATCAGGTGACATAGAGAAACATCTAACACACTTTCATTCTCATTGGGATCCCATGATGGCAACTCCTATGCAATAAAACTGAGTGAAACTCAAATACTCCATTTTAACCCTACAAGGGATAACCATTGTATAGTACACCCATTTTCTAGCTCAGTAAATTATTATATGGGAATACCTCCATTATTAGTTCCTCTTTTATTTTATATCAATGATGAAAAATAATACATTCCTTGACCTCTCAAATTACAAATAGCAGGAGAACATGAGCGTCTCAAATTTAATTTAAAGATAGAGTGAACCAGAATACTCTCTGAACCTACCTCTCTATAAAAATACCTTATATATCTCTTTATATATATACTCTCTAAAAATATACAAATGCACCTCATCCTAATAAAGTATCATGTGGGTTTTGAGATTTCTTTTACATCACCCAATGAATGGAGGATTCCAAATAATGGATTAAGCTCAAGTCCCGAATGACTCGATTGGTCCCAGGGAAAAGAGTAATAAAGATTGAGGTGGAGTTTGTCACCCATAAGACAACATCTACATCGGTCCCATTGTTGAAACCTACAACCTATCATACATCACCCTTGTTAATCACTAGAACCCCCTTCCATAATAGGGTGAGTAGAGGGGCCTAGGGAAAATAAATTATATTTGAGAAGGAACAAGTTGTAATATTCTCAAGACGTTGAATTATGTGGCTACTTTATCACCAATATGGATAATGATTTAATAATCCTAATAGTTCCCAAAAATCCCAACCAAGAAGATCCTTAAAACCAGTTATAATATTTCCCCTTTCATTGTATACCAAGAAACAACATTTAGGAATGCTTCATCTTCAATGACATGGTGAAAAAGTTGATGAATCTGGAAAATTAGCATTATGAAAGCCACTAGAAAAAGGAACATATGGTTATTCTACTTCCCCTAAAGAAATAGATAATTGAAAAGAATTTGTTAGGAAAAGGGTAAAAAATATTGATATTTGGAAGACAATAAAGACAATCAAACATACTCTTGCAATTTTCCAAGCATAGTCAAAATGACCAACTATACACCCATCTGCTTCTACTATAAGATAGACGACTCTATCAGCTCAAAAAACCTCTAAAATATGGCTTTCATAAAAAGATATATCTATAAAGGTTGGGAGAAAAAATAAGATGGTGAACTTGCATAATGTAAAATGTCAAATTTGATCCATTCAGATAGTATTACTTCAAATTTTAAATAATGGGAACCGCCTCACCAAATGGTATTTCCAAAAATAGTCATCTAGAAAAAAATCATTATCAAATAAAGAGGTAATATTTTGTTCTATTAATTTCATTCATTTAATGGATCCCTTCTATGATGATGATTATATTCATGAAAATTTGTTTCCTACATCTGATTGTGGAACTAATGGAAGATTCCATAGAAGGTAAGGATATTATGGAAGGCATAGTTATGGAAGGAACTAGATATATAGCCACATCACTTCTTAGAATATAAATGTTTCAAAAAATCGTGATAGAGAAATTCAGTGATTCAAAAAGTAGTAGCAAAATCCCCTTTAATATTCCAAAAACAACTGTGATCTGGTCACTTTTGAATATTAATTGGAGGGTGTATATGTTTCAGATCTCCCTTGGTGGGCAGTAAAGATTGTTCAGACTATACCACCAAGTAGAGGACCACATTCAACTCCTGTTTTGTGGGAAAATTCATCTACGTCATGTACTCCAGACCCTAGAGCACACGTGAATGATCATCCATGCATTGGGAAGTGTAGTACCTTATACTATAAGTATGATACCCTAAAATTGATAGTATTGGTGTTGACCATGTTATTAATCCTGGATGCCTTGATCTTATCAAAATACCTCAAGGAAGATGTCATAGAGGATTTTCTAATACCTCATGTTTGAATTCAAAGATGATGAAACTATAGTATAATAAATTGTAATATATATTATATAATGTCACACAGTCATCTAATTTACATAAAAACATGAAGATACCCTTATATAGGGACACATCAGGCCATCGTATGTGTTCAGCATGATTAATGATGTCAATGTCTGAAAATAATTCGTTGAAAACAATTCTAGTGTTGACCTCATTCCATTATGAACACTTTTACAACTAAGATACAATAAGGATAATCTATCACCTTCTTCCATAACTCTGCATGGCTATGAAAAAAGAGAGTAAAATCCCCTAGTCCAAATCAAGATCAAGTATCCAATTGGAGACCTCATAGATGATTCAAAAGTTATAGTTGTTTGGAAGAATATTACATTAAATTTATTTCTATGAAGGTCGTGGTTTCTTTGAAAATCAAAACCCCCCTCATCATACCATCAACACATCAAATACTACATTAATGAAAAAACATGGATATTGAATTTTGATATGGCCCTATTTGAATCATATGAGTCACATAATATCAATGCTGGATTCTTTCATAGGTAAGGTACATAACCACTACTTTATGGTATTTCCTGTTTCACCATGTCGAAGAGTCTGTAAATAATCTTGACAAACCCATTAAAAAAGACCAGTGAAGAGTGCATGTTACCTATCAATCAGGTTGAGTATATGAGTAAAACTTCATATGAATATTCTAAAATATTCATGATATCGTTAAAAACATTAGATTTTAGTAGTGTTGAAATGTTTTCTGACTCCCTATACAGTGGTGAAAGCTCAGATGAAAATGAATTCATTGGATCTCAAGAGATCCAAGAAATCCATGCCTCACTAGCAGAGGAATAAGAGGTTTTCTCATCACCAAAGATAATGAAGAAAATATTTATCAATCCCTCACACCTTCCACTATAGTTTGAAGTAAATGTTGAACTATTATAAAGGTTAGAGGAAGTCACTTTTTCTATTGAATTTCATGATGTCAACTCCTCTCCTTACTTGGGAGAACTTACTCCATTACATGATCCCCCTGTTGAACAAGAGGAATAAGATTAATATATGTAAGAAGAGAATGAGGGGGGACCATTGTGATTCCCCTCCATCATTTGAGGAGGGAGTCTCCACCACTATTGATAAACTTAGATAAATAAATCGAGGAACATAAGAAGACCTAGACCCCACTTTGATCACTATGACCATGTATTCGAAAGAACAAGACGTATACACCTCTTTCATAAAGAACCGTAATTATTTTTTCTCCTAAAATTTCATTGAAATGCCAACCCTCAAACCTATGGTGGACACTCATAAACTAGGCTTTTGAGAAGACTATTGGGGTTATAAGAATGAATCCTGGAGGACACATCTGATACACACTGGAAAAATTGATGCTGAAGTTTACATGCTTATCCAAGCAAACTTTATTTGAGAGGTATGATATTCAAAATGTGTGGAAAATATAGACCATTGATAGAATATTAATGGGAAAATCAGAGGAATCTTTTATTTCATATATCTCAACCATAATTTACGAAATGATAATGCCCCATTCCCGATCAAAGAACTGTTGATTGATGTGATAAACAGATATCGGGCCATCAGCTCTATGGATGTCTATTTAGGATACAACCGAATATCAATGGATCCAGATTTTGAAGAATCAAATTACTTTAGTGTCCCCTTGGAGTATTTTGATATTGAGTAGTTGAATCTATCTTTAATAATGTCATCACTACAATCCAATGTTCCAAGCATCACATCTTTAGATGCTTCTCAGGGAAGTTTGATGAATGATTTGTTGAGGACCTGGTAGTTGAATCTCAACAACACCCAGACTACTTAGAATATCTTGAAATCATATTCAAAAATTGAGATATAATATCCTAAAAATTAACCCCTTGAAATTTTATTTTGGAATTACCACATAGAAATTCCTCAGCTTCGTCATACTCAATCATGGTATCAACTTGAACCTCAAGAAGAGAAAGACTATCCTTGGAATTTCCTCTCCCTAAAAACTAAAAGAGTTGGTATGAATTCAAGGAAACTTGTAATAAATTTAGTGTTTTATAGAAAATATTTTTGGAGAATTCCTTCCCTTCACCCTATTGATGAAAAAGGGGTTACATCTAAGTGGAATGATGATTTTCATGAAGAATTCGATAGTCTTGAGAAATATCTATTAAGAAAACCATTGCTGATGGATCCTATTGAAGGAAGGATACTTATTTTGTATATGATATCCTTAGAGTGATATTTTGATTCCTTACTCATGAGAAATAATGATACCAGCAGTGACAATGACCTTTATTACCTCATCTAAACCATGTTCGTTACAGAGACCCATTATTTAGATATCAAGAAGAGATGTCTAAAACCAATATTTTTGGTTCAAAAAACTGAGGCAATACCTATAGAATCACATGATATATTTTGTGCCTCATAGAACCCCCCTAAAATACATTCTCAACTATCCAATTTTGATTGGGTTTCTGTCATGGTGGGGGGAAATACTATAGATCTTTGATATTTAGTTTGTGCCTTAGAAAGTGGTCATATGGTTGTAATTAGTAGACTTTTTGGAAGAGAATCCTTTGGAAAAAGTGACATAATTGGATACTAAATTACCCAATAAATAATTATTATCTATTGAATATGTCCCCTAGATGTGGGATATGTATTTTAATATTACATCTAGAATTATAACAAGAAAGAGGATGGACGACACCAAGCTCAACAATGTGGGGCTGGGAGTCATGCTCATTTCACCAGCAAAGGCAGTCCTAACTTACTCCTTCCTATTTTTGGAAGGGTTCACAACAATGAAGAAGAATATAAATATCTCATTATAGGTATTGAACTGACACTTATGGTACAACTAAATCAATTTGAGATAATTAGAGATTTAGAATTGGTCATGAAGAAGGTCAATAGAGACTATGCCATAAAAAATGAATAGATAATCCCATTATTAAATTTTTTTTGGTACTAATGGTGGAAGTAAATTTGGAACTAACATTTTATCACTTCCCATAGTCACAAAATATTAAATAACATACCCTACAAAATGTATCCACAACTTTATAAGATCAAGAATGGGTTGATATAATCGTTAGTATTATGCACTGCCAGATGGTATCCCCTTTTTCTAAGTCCAAAAAAATAGATCAACGAAGTTAGTCCCATCCCCAAACCAAATGGTCCTACAATCATCTAGATGACACCCATTATAGAATAAATTCAAAATGGATAACTCCAACCAGACAGAGTTGAGAAAGATGATCTCTAAAGGCAAGTAATTGAATTTGTTCTACATGATAACAAAAATCGTCAAAAGGCCCTCTATAAGTGAGGAATTGATGAGGACAATCTTTGTTGTATTGATGGATAAGATAATGTTATTGTTATAAAGGAAATATACACCAGAGCCTATAGAACCCACTATTCACAATTTAATCATTACCCTTAAATTTTATGGCATGGGTATTATTGGCCCAAAATAATATAGAATTTCAATAAATATACCAAAATCTATATTCCTCTCAGGTTCAATAAAAAAATCACCAATCCCTAGAGTTTCTACACTCATCCAAATACTCCTATCCATTTTTTTTGTGGGGAAAGAATGTCATGGGGCCATATCCTCTCTCTTTGGTCAGGAAGTTCAATTGTATAATTAATAAAACCAAAATATTATCTAAGGGGCCTAAGGGTATAACCCTCAATGAAGTCAGGGAAAGGAACATTGTCAGTTTTGTGAAAGTCATTATCATCACCAGATTTTGTGTCACTCATATAATAATGATGGAAAAAAACACAAATTTCTGTTCTATTGAGTTAGAGAATATATATCAGAAGTATGAAATCAATTATAACCTTTCATACCTCTACCATCCACCAGCTAACACATTGATAGAGTCCTTCAGCAAGACCCTATTGAATAAACTATAGAAGATTGTATATAAGGAGAAACATTCTTGGCCAAACAATATCAAACTTTCCTTGGGGGAATATAAGACCATGAACTACACCGCCACATAGGCAAACCCACACTCATTAGTATATGGGGTAGAGGTGGTTCTGACCATTGAAGCATAATTTTCATCACTCTAAATTTCTATTTGTGATTAGTTATCTACAAATGAGAAATATTAGAAATGGCTAGATGAATTAGAAAGACTGGTTGAAAATACATTTCATACCTATCGCCTTTTAGAAGTCTACCAAAATTGAATTACACGAGCCTTAAACCAAAAATTTCTCCATCGATCTTTCCACAAAGGAGAGATGTTGTTGGTCCTTTGTACATTGATGATACTAAAAAAGAAACCAATAAAGTTAGAGCCAACGTGGTAGGTCAATTATTCCACATATAAGGTATACTCTAATGGATCCTATTATTTGATCTTGATGGATGGGTAGTTTACCACCAGCCCCACCAATAAACGGTTTCAGATGAAATATTTCATGTAATCACATGAACATCATCATGATCACATGATGTAAAACTGCAAAGTTAATCATCTCAGCTGCACGATGTCAAAATGTGTAGTCAATATTTGTCACATGAACGTAATTGTTATGACATATTTTTTCATGTCAGAAAAAAATAAATTGCATGACACAAACATCCTCGTAATATGATGTTAAACTACACAACAACATATTCCTATTTCCAATGAGGACATTGGCCCCAACATCCGTCATCTACCATTCCATATTTGAGAAAAATGTGTGGATTGATTCCTATCTTTATGGGATAAATAGTGACACCAAGACATCTTACATTAGGCCCATCCACAAATTTTCCCCTATTCATAAGATGATTTTACCAGCACTTAGCCTCTTGGTGTCTTTTTACATCGGGATATTTCTTATTATAGGCCTTCAAAATCATCATTCCCATAACTACAAGGAAAATAATCCATGTCTCATGATGATAAAAAGCATGAAACCATTGTCCTCACGAAATGATTTTAATATAAATAGAATCATCATCCCAAATAGATGATGATAAACTATGAATGTTTTTCCTTCTTTCATGTCATTAAACTACATAGGAATCATTTTCTCACTAACAAGTCACCACACAAGACTTAAATATGTGTGGATGAAAAATGAAATTCACTAATATGTGTATGAATCTAACCTCCATAGGGAACTTGTTATATAACTATGTAGGGATTTTTTTCTCACTCTAATGAGATACAAAGCGATGTTTAGATTCTTTATCTAGGTCCCAAACCCATCATCAACCCGTCATAAAGTCGTTTCCCTTTGAAATATTGACTACAGCCTCTATGTAGTGTTTTTTGGGTGTTTGTAAGGAAAATAGTACCCTTGTACCTCCATTCACATCCATTCATTTCATATTATCCACACAATCCCCATTAACACCTTCACACCTCATGATGATCAATGATATGCTACGATAAATCCCTGCATTACACTAGGGAAAACCTAGGATTCCTAATGTGACCATGCACAAGTGAAATCAATGAAAATTTTCTTTATTACGTGACATTAATATATAAATATAAACCATTCCATAAAAACTGTATGTGTGATGATGGTCGTGGGATGCCTCATGCTTCTAATGAATGGTTTTAATGTCCAGACTAGAAAAGAAAATGCCTTCAACATTGGTCTTCTACAATGCGGTGATAAGAACTATGCACGACATAATTCGTACCATCGTAGGATATATATTGACACTAGGATCTCTACTATTGTTTCCATAAAAAATTATAATTTATTTCCATGTTGAGTGACCCATGTCTTTACCACATGATGTTAAACTACTTGTCCAAATGACCTTGCATCATGAAATGAAACTACAAGATTCTTTGAGAACTACATATGGCTTTCTTTCTATTCCCACATGATATGTATTGGCACCCAAATTTCCATTTCTCTGTCCAATTGAATCAATAAAAACAATCAATGGGAAAAATTACCCCTCTTCATATAGATCAAACATCTGTTGATATTTCTTATACAAAAATATGTGTGTCTTGATTCCTATTCTCACAGGATATGTAGTGATGCTTGGGTCTCTAATACTGGGCCTGACCACAATAATCAAAAAAATCAATTGGGAAAATTCTATACTCTCTATATGTATCAAACACACATAGAGAGTCCCTATTTCGAACTATGAGTGCCTTGATTCCTTTAATGACATTATATATTATGATGCTGAGATCCCAAATCCATGGTCCATCCAAAATAATCAGTAAAACAAGGGAAACTTTTCTAACCCCTACACTAAATGCATGGGTCATACTTGAATAGATATCCAAATATATAACTACATACTACACAATTCTCCCTATAGTGGGATAAATAATGATGTCTTGATCATATATTCTATTATATTCACCATGAAATCAAAATTACCCAATACTTATTTTTACCACATATCTGCTACAGAATACACCTTTTACACCCCTTGTTTCTCACAATCAACATAATCATGTGGGATTAGGAGCTTTGGTAAGGTATTCCATACATGAGAAAGGTGTATCAATTCACATCAGGGTTACTTTGGTCCAAGTCGAAAGACCGTAAAACTAACACCAAATGTCCTAAACGCATGGCGTTAAACTGCATGATTGAAGATATTTTGAGAACTATGTATGGATTAATTCCAACCATCACATGATACAGAATGAAATTCATTTTTTTAATCTCAGGTCCAACAGAAATATCCCCTTTTCATATTGGGGAACCAATGTCCTTACGATATGACATTAAACTACAAGGATGATGTCCTTACCACATTACATTAAACTATATGATATTTCATGAAATAATGGTGGCTTGATTATCATTTAAATGATATTTTTAGTGATTACATAACCTTTTATCCTAGTCCTAGACATGGGTAAAGAGAAAAAAAATTTACCCATCTCCTATATAAAAAAATATCTATGCAGAAGATCTTAAATTGGGTTCCCAATTTAGGGATCTTTAAAGGAAATAAAAACATCCCATTCTACATATTAGTTAGATCTATGTAGATAATTCCACACTACATGTAAAATTTCGGTCTGAATTATTTTTACATACTTGGTCACATTTCTTCAATTTTTTAAACTATGTATCCGAGACAATTTAAGATCTCCATAACCATTCTATGGCCATCATTGATGGAGGGTCAATTTCTTGAGGATATATTTGTTTTACTATGGACAATATTCTACAGTTATCTCTTCATATGTCTCCCACACTAAAATAGCTATCAACCAATGGAAAATTATTCCCTACAAAAGGCGTCATCTATATTCATAATCCCAAAGGGTGATTTTTACACATATCTTTTCTCATGATCAGTGAACCCCCAAAATGAATTTGTACACTTATTTTCCCCATCACACAAAGGAAATTTGGAACATCCCAACATAATGATCCCCTTATTACACATCCTTTATAATAGGTGGTCATTGTTATTTGACCTAAAATTGCAGGACCTGATGTTATCCTTACCATAGGATGTTAAACCTCTTTACTGGTGTCTTAGATGCGTGACACTAAACTACATGATTTCTAAGAACTATGTCTAGCTTTATGATTTTGCTCACATGATACATATTGATGCCAGAATATTTATATATGGATCTATATATAAGTAAGAAATAATCCCCCTTTTTTCTATGTATAGGTTAGACCAACACTGGGAGCTTTCACGCAAGATCGACATTGGACTACATAACTTTCTAATGAGATAGGAAGTGACACCCAAATCCTATATCTCATTTTTTCCACATAAACTTTTTCACCTATCACCTATACATGATCTAGATCTATATAAGAGGGTCCAATACACATCTTACCCTACTCATGAACCTATATTAAAATGAAAATTTCCCATTCCCCGCACAATAGTTCATTAAATGTGTGGGGAAACATTGTAGAACTACATATGGCTTGATTCTCATGTTTATGAGATACATAGTGACATTAAGAACTTTGGAATTGGGCCCATACATAATGAATAAATCCTTCTTTCCTATGTATGGATCAGATCCACATGAGGAAATTTTTTCAACCCTTCTCGTGGAATTTTTACATGAAATGTTCCTTCCATATTTATGAACATTCATTTTACAAAAAAAAATCTATATTTGGGGATGTATAAATCTCAATAAACCTCATGGGCCAATAGACATGGATGTTCAGTGGCCTAAGGAAAAATTAGTTTAACTATGAAAAATTTTCCTTGGATGGGTTGTCAAAGGTTTCCACATAAAAGGAATTTAAAACAAAGAAAAATTAATCACTTAGAGAGGCCTTATCTATCTTCGTATTCCCCAACGATGTTTACATCCCATAAAACTCATCAAAATCCAAAACCCCCAGATTAAAACATACAACAATTCCCATTTATTACTGAATATTATGGAATATTATTGGATATATTACCATGATGAAGGAAAATAATTTACCCCTCAGTCGAAGCTCTATGACCATAAACAATATCCCTAGAACATTATTTCTGTAAGCTGTTAAAATACATTGTTCATGTCATAGTCAGATGATTTTAAAATACATTATGCTTCAACAATCCAATAAACATGAAAAATTCATACAGGAGGGGTTTATAATTCATGTACAATTCTGTTATAGATTACACCATCATTTTCAAATATCAATCCCTTAACAATATACAATTCTTAGTATTGGAAAATATGAAATTTGAAAAATTAATTTCCCATAAGAAATTGAGGGTATATTTTCTATGGAAACCTTTTTTTGGTGTGTAAAATATTATCTTCATGGTTCTGAATAAGTCTCCCACACAAAAGTCCTATCTTCCAAAGGAAAATTAGTCTCTGGAATAGGAATCTTCTATCTCTGTAGGCCCCAACAACATCTTGCTGGAAATTGTTTTTGAAATTACTTGAGAACTTGTATCATATCATGTTTTAGATTAAAATATCACAAAATGATGGCTAAAAATCCCCAATTCATATATTTAGAATATTAGGAAACTCTCAGATCGTATTACCTATTGGGGTCATTGATGCACAATTCATGGTCAATGTTGTTTGACATAAAACACTAATTGATTATTCAGACATCCAAGAAATTAAACTACCCAAAAAAGGACACACTACTTTCCATTTTGAAAAACTACAAAGTTATCCTTGGGTAAAATTTGAGTCCCACCTCACTATAAATACTATTATTATGGTTTATGGAAATTTCATTCAATAAGAAGAAGAAAAGAAATCACACAAAGTGTTAGGTATAAAAAAACCAAAGGGAGGCCTAAATAAAAGTCAATTTATGTATAATAAGACACCTCCATAATGGCATTAGAGAACATTGATGGTTGTAATGGAAATGAAACAGAATTTCTAGGGTCATCCATGCTACCCTTGAAATAGTCAAAACTATTATCACTAAGTCCCATGACTCATGAAAAAATTAAATCATCACATGATCTCTCAACCAGGCCAAAATAACAGATATGAATCATAGAAAAAACATTTTTTCATTTATTCATTGAATGAGAAAAATCCATATCATTCACACCCTAAAGTATCCCTTTAACATTACCAGAAATATGGATAGTTGACATGTCTGAAATAGAACTTGACCAACAATATTTAGTAGATCAATCAACATATGATGCAAGCTATCATTGTAAATTTCAATACTGGTTCTCTTTCCAGCTTTAGATTCAGCTAACAGATGAATTTTTATGATTAAATTAATAAGATTGTAATCTATTTGTTTGGTTGCTTTAAGTCACCAAATTTTTTATAACAGATGCACCCTTAAACAAGATATGCAACCCTCACATACTCGCAGTTCCACAGTTTGTGTGACCATCCAATCATAAAATAGTTTTTCTTCTAATATAGTGTGGTGCAACTCAGTTGTATTATCATTTAATGATGCCACATGATGGTTGGAAGAATTAAATTGAATAAGGTCACATTTATAGTTATCCATATCTTGTCAATCAATTAAAACCTGGTGAATAAGGAAATATATGTTCTTGTAAACAATCCTACCAATACCAAATCCAGGAAATAGTGGATGAAGACTATATGAATTATTAGAAATATATTCCTAATAATTATCTGTGATGATGGTGTAAATTTTGGAACCCAAACCATTTTCTCACATCCTGATATTCAATAGCTAAATTGGGATCCTAAACCTCTCCTCCATCTATTACAGGTACATAATCTAAGATTACATTTATGATAGATCGAATCATTCTAAATTTTTACACCGGAGTTGGAATGTCCTCCATAACTGCTTCTTATTCAATCATATGACCTAATGTGGCATACTCAACATCAATTAGTGTAAATCTTCATGATATCCCAATCAGATCAGCCTTAGCAGGGTTCTCGTACGTGCCGACCAAAAGTATGAGGTGTGAACCACTACCCAAAAATGATATCCTGATGATGTATCTCTCTCATAATGATTATAATGATGGGAAGAACTTCTTCCTCCCATGAAAATTGGTAGAGATGGCAGGACATGAGAAGGAACAATTGTTGATAGTGGTTTATGAAATATCCATACTGGTTTACCCAATTCCCTTTTAGGACAGTATTCCACACACATTTTGGGGTTACCTAATGAAAATTAAGTTGGATCTCTCATAGGAGGTAGAATAGCTATCTTTTTAGAATCCTCAAAAATTATGAATGACTATAACTAATGATGAATTACTTGATGTGATGCCCTTTTAATTTGGGTAATTGGTAATGATGAAACTTTTTTTAAGAATCCAAATTATTATTCCAACCTATATGGTTCAAAAGGTATGAAAATGGTAACCCTATTCACTCTAGAATTTTGATTCCTATCTCACAATGAGAAGATGTAGGAAAGTCATTCACGAGAAATTATTCCATTATCCACCACCACTCCCTGGTGTTATGGATAAGTTGTGAATGAAAATTTATAAACACCATTTAACTGCTCGACATTTTCATCAATGCCTAGGCATTTCTGAAAAATGGATATAATTTTAAGCAATGAAGGGAGAAATATGAAATGATGGATTTTTTTGGTATATCGATATTCTAATCATTAATGTTGTTCCCCCACCCAATTGTATAATAATTTAAATGGACTACATGAATAATGAGTAGATCTAACCTCTTACAAATTACCTAAAAAATTGAAAATGGAAGAAAGATAGGACACAACCAGGTTGATGGGTTATCCCTCCACCAATGTAGATTTCATCATCAGGGAGAAAGATCTAAAATTGGTATATGCAACATGAGATAGGAGGATCTATCCACCTAGAAATATGGGTAAAAATCTCACCATCCCAAACTATAATGATATGTACAACCTAATATAGTATCCCTAGGTTTTATTTCATCCTTCCTTGACACTGTCCCAGTATGAACCACAAATACCTCATCAAAATTGACTTTAGGGAGACCTTGTATACAGAAACATTGTCTTCAGACCTATATCATGCAAAAATAGATTCATCCAATCAATGAATGGAATGAGTGATTTTATATGAAGATGGTAGCCTGGTTCCTTCTCTATAATAGTTAGGGAACCTCTATATAAGGGATAGATATGTTCATTATCTTCCCAAAAATTAGATTCTTGATGGTATTGCTCATATATTTCACCAAAAATGGGAATTCATACTAATTAGTAAATATATCATATGCTGATCCTGACTTCACCGTGTGTCAAATTAATGTTGTTGGTTCATGAACACAAGTGGATGATTAATATAGGGATTTTTTCAATTAGTTATTATATAGAAAATTGAGAAATCCTTGAAAAATGGTACAGATTGATGGCCTCTAATATTTTGGTGAATTCCATGCAATTTTTTTTCACCCAAAATGACCAAGCTCATTTTTAAAAAATGCTACCTCTAGATAATAAATCCCATGTCGAACTCCATATTCCATTCCAATTTTCTCCTGAGAGGTTAATAATGGAGGGATAATCTCGAATATCAGAAGGAAAATATATATCGTCATTATATAGATAGCTCAAAGTCCATAAGGATCCATTCTGAATAAATACCTTCTCTTGATCTGATTTGGAAATAATATTCATGGTAGCAGAAATGTTCACATGAATGTAATCCAAGGATTCCTCGAGCCAAGAATATGGATAAACTATATCAACCAATGGTATGGAAGAATCATCTTGATATCCAAAGCTGTATAATAGTAATCATTTAGACAACGAGTAATTTATCATCCCTATGAATAGGTGAATCTTCAGAATAAGATCTTGAAGTATGATGTGATGTAAAAAATCATCATAAATGTTCTATGAAATGGATGTTCTAATCTTAATCTGAATCCTTTAATTGGAATAAATATCAATTTTCCCTATGATAATATCAAGTAATGTATAAGATATTTACAAATGGAATAGAAAGAAAAGTTAACAAATAGTATGCTCCTCCTCCCACCAAGCATCTGATCGCAAACCACCACTCCACGAGTCGCTCAGTCCATGTAGTGTTTGGCTTGTGAGACCATTGGTCTACATAGATATTGGTTCATTAAAGTCTTGGTCCACAAAGAATTAATGTAGATGTATTGATATGTACATGGATGTAATTAAATACTAATTGTGGTTAATAAATTAGATATCTGAAAATTTTAATCCTCAAAAAAGGAATTCTATGAGGGAGAAAGTTATCAACATGGAGTTCAAGGAGTTCGAGTTTGCATAGGGGAATTGGTAAAAGAAAAATAAGTCATAAATCCTATATATAGGTCTGTAACCCTACTATAGGACCCCTTATATACTACAAAATAGTACAAGATAGAACCAATTTATTCATCATAACCACCTCCTTTTCATCTCGATCAATGTCTATTCCAATGGGGATATTTATTGGGTCCTAAAAACTCTAAATTCGTAAAGAAAAGAGTTCTAGGAATTTGATAAGGGAAAAAATGAACTAAAATCCATGATTTTATTTGAGGAAATATAAAAAATGGGGAGGATCTACAAAGCATGGAGATGTTATGCATTGAAAAATTGGCTACGTAGACCGTCACTCAGTATGGAGTTCTGCTAATCCATGAGGTATCCCACTATTACACGAGGTGTCCCATTAATGAAATCATTCATGGGATGAGATGGCACTATCAGAACCAAGGATCAAAATTAATTTTTTTTTGCAGGGTTGGGTGGGATTCCCGGACCCCACCAACGACCATCCCTCGTGAATGAAAAATTATTTCTTGGCACTGATAGTCTTTTCTGTCCCCTGTGAATGAAATCGATCATAATATAGGGTGTCCTTCTAGTTATCTCGTAAACATTTAACCACAAAATATAATAGATGACTTGGAATCTCAATATGTGGTTCCTCCGTTATTCTATAAAAGACCTATAATGGGAATAAATGATGGGGGTGCGGTTGTAAGAGCTAACACAAACTAGAGAAGAAAAACATATGAGAATTGGGAAAAATGTTCTAGATCCATCAATTCCTAGAAGGTTACCCAACACATAGTATTAGGGAAGAAAATAAATTCATCTAGTCTTCCATAAATATGAAACCAATTTTCCAAGATCATCGCGTGATTTGTATGTGGATGTCCCCTTTACGGTACTACACCGTGCATTAAAAACACTAAAAGGATAAAACCCAACTCCATTCATAAAAATTCTACATGGGAGGAACTCGACACTACAAATAAAAAAGCTAAGCATGAAGAACCTATCCCTATGTAGCAACACACTATGTGGGTATAGCCCAGCTCCTCGTAGGGAAATGATAAATCTACGGAAACATTACTTGCGTACGAATATGCTACATAGAGGGAACCCCATCCCTCATAAGAACATGCTATGTATAATAGAGAACCATAGGTTTTTATGCTCTCTATATCCCATCATTTTCTCCCTTATACCATCAAGTCCCATTTCATTTGTTCCTTAAACCATTTTAATGGCATCAATATAATTCCACTTCGATATCCACATGATATGTATGATCAAATAATCAAACACATAAGTTTTTCCTTCCAATTATACAAAATTATGGTAAAAAGTGTCATGTTGGTAACCTCCATAATAATGAAAACCCTTAGAATTTATTCAAGTCAACATTCCCATGGTAACTAGGTTCCATGAATTGGGGGTGATCACATGAACCTCCCCATTCTATCGATTGAAGGGAACCATTGGCCTTTACCCCCAATAAATACTAGTTTTAGATACTTCTCTCTTCCCTAGGAACTAGTAGATGGGAATTCTTCATGGAGAAACCCCAATGACCTTTTTGTAGTAGGAAACATTCTTTCCCCTTTTGACTGTTCAAGGGTAAAACAATGGTAGGGAATTAGATCATTAGGTCCCATTCTATTTCCCACACCCTTTGGGTCTTCACCTTAAATACCAGTAGAAAAAAATGGATCATGTGTTATTTAGATCAATTCCTACCTCTTCTTTCTCACACCATGCAAGACTCACGTGGGATTAGAGTTAGAGGAAATCATGACATCTGCATGACCCAAACCCTCTTTGGGAATCATTATATGTAAAATCCCTAACCATCCATAGGCCTCATACTCAGTATATGCCCGAACCATACTCAATTCAACATAATTATAGGTGTAATACCCAATCATCTGTGGGCCTCCTATTGAACGTAATCCCAAACTAAACATTGGAATCATTCCAAGTGTAATCCCTAAAAAATATGGGAATCATATTTTGTTTGGGCCCCAACCTCCACTCAAATTGGCCCCCTATATGATATAATATCTAAAAACATGGATGAACTATAAAAGGACCATATTATTAATGAAGAATAACCCTTTGGTACACCTATTAGGTGTAAGCTGCAACATCCAAACACTGGTCTTATAAATGGTGCAATCCCCAAAACAATGTCTCAACCATCAGAGTTCCATATTCTCAAAAAATAATTACCCTATAGGCCTCATATTTAGTGTAATTCCCAAACCATTTCTAACTATGTGGTATTTTATTCCAAACTAATTGATATACATTGGAATCAACTTTGAGGTCTATAACTAACACCTGAATTCACCCTAGTGTTCTCCCACCAACATTCCAAATAGGTTCATATACAACCCAAAGGTCCATATTCCTTACTGGTTCCTTTAATCACCATCCTTATTAGGAAATATCCCCCTTATGGTCATTCCCCCACCCAAGAGACCACATATATTTAGGGTCCTTCATTCCACATCAATGTATGGAACAGACCATCCTTGACCAGATACATTTCGCCTAGAAATCCTTTCTGCATAACATTAAATTGCATGTTTCAGTCTTCATTGCATGACCTTAAAAGGTGATGAGTCTTGTTACATGGCACCAAACTATGTGGGTTTGTATTCTTATCCTGAGGATACATTGGAAGCCCATTTCATGGGTTCAATTCAGACATCAAAATAACTTTTTTCCCCTTAGATGATAGAATACTCAATACTACCTCACTGTATGGCTTAAAACCCACATTTTCCTAATAAATAGAAAATTAATTTTTATCCCATCCATCCAAGGGTACCATTGATGGAGAAACTAGAAAACATATTGATATTCCTATAAATGGAGAGCCTTGGATATATATAGATGATTCTGAACCAATGCACATTCATAATTGGTTGCTAATTTAGGGTGATTCTTGTTATACTTGGATATGAACAAAGGAATCATGAATATAACTTAAATTTATATGAGAGTACCAAAACATGCAATAGTTCCATCCAAAATGGTGTGATGAGGTCGAATTACCAACCTCCAGGCCAATGTGGGTTCTTATGTATCATTTTCCATGTTATCCAATGAGCACCTAACTTTGGAAATTAGGTCCATCTTTCATCATAGATATGATATCCATTCAGTGTTTCTAAATCTATGATGAAATCATGTTGAGACCGTTAAAAAATGGTATACATTATGTGACTGATTATACAAAATTCAACCCCTATAATCAATAATTGAGTGTATGATTTTCATCAGAAATAAGGATATTTTATATTTTTAGGATTTCTTGTTTTTAGTTTTTTATGGGTTTTAATGGGTTATAGGGGTTTTGGGGATATTATAATATTTTAAAGGATTTTTAGAGTTTCTATTTTTGTAGTGTTATAAAAGTTTTTTAGGGTTTTTATGTTTTTAGGGATTTTTATGAAATTGTAGGGGTTTTTGCAATTTTGTTAGGGTTTTAGTTATTTTTTTGGTGGGGGGGGGTGTTAGGATTTCATTTGTTTTTAGGGATTTTCATTTTTTATGACTTTTAGTTGTTTTTATAGTTTTTACAATTTTTATAGTCCTTTTTGGGATATTATGATATCTATAGGGTTTTTATAGGTTTTTTTGGTTTTTTGGGATTTTTCATTATTTTTATGTTTTTAATTTTTATGGTTGATTTTGGGTTTTCAGTGTTTTAATGATTTTATGGGCTCTTTGGGTATTTTTGTGTTTTTAGGGGGTTCTATGGTTTTTAACGTTTTAAGAATTTTATGGGATTTAATAGTTTTTATTATTCTTTTAGTGTTTTATCTGCATTTTAAGGTCTTCAAGGCTTTTAGGATCTATTAGGGTTCTATAGACTTTTTAGTTTTTTTGGGGTTTTAGAGTCTTTTAGGGGTTTTGGGGAATTTTTGGGGTCTTGTGGGTTTTTATGTTTTTTGGGTCTTGGAGGGGGAGTGTGGTAGGGTATTTAGGGTTTTTAGTGAGTTCTATGGATTTTAGGGATTTCTAGTATTATTATGTTTTTTTATAGTTTTAAGGGTTTTAGGGTTCTTTAGGTGTTTTAATGTTATTAGGCTGTTTGGGTATTCTTTTTTGTTATTAGGGTTTTATGGGTTTTAATGTCTATTTAGGTATTTTTAGGTGTTTTATGGATTTTATGGATTGTAGATCTTTTATTTATTTAGGCATTTATTTTGTGTTTTGGGGGGATTTAAGGTTTTTTGGGGTTTTGGGTTTTTGGGTTTTTGGTTCTTTGAAGGATTTATAGGGATATTATAATAGTTTGTAGGTGTATAAGGTTTTTAGGGAATTTTTAGGGGTTATAGGGGTTTTTGGGTTTTTATTTGGTTTTAGGTTTTTATAGGGGTTTAGTGTTTTATGTGTGTTTTAGGGTTTTAAGTGTTATTAATGTTTTTAGTGTTTTTTATATTTTTTATTTTTTTTAGTGGTTTGCATTTTTCCTAGGTATTTTAGGGTTTTTATTGATTCTAGAGGGTTTTAACCTTTATTTTTTTTGGTTTTTTAGTGTTTTAGGGATATTTTGGGGGGTTTTAAATTTTATTAGGAATTTTCAGGGTTTTTATGGTTTTCGTGTTTTGGGGTATTAGGGTTTTAGGGTAATATTGTTTTTATGGGTTTTACATATTTTACGGTTTTAGGGTTATTATAGGTTTTTTGGGGTTTTTTTTAGGTATTTATAGGCTTCTATGGATTTTAGTGTCTTCAATTATTTTTAGGGACTTTAGGATTTTAGGGTCTTTAATGGTTTTTAGGGTTATTAGGTGCATTTAGTTTCTTTAGGGATTTTATGTGTTTATATTTTATTTGGGGTTTTTATGGTATTAAGGGTATTATTGGGTTTTCGGGATTCTATAAGGTTTTATGAGGGTTTTTCGGGTGTTTATATTTTTTTAGTGTTTTGGGGTTGTCTATGTGTTTTGGGGTTTTTAGGGTCCTTGAGGATTTTCAGGTTCCTTTAGTGTTTTCTTATAGTCCTTCAGGTTCCTTTAAGAGTTTTATGGGTTTCTAGTATTTTATATAATTCTAGATTTGGAGTATTTATAGTTTTATAGGGTTTTTAGGTTGTATTGGGGGGGTTTTGGTTTTTTAGGGGTTTAGGGTACTTTATGGATTTTAGGGTGTTTTAGTGGCTTTCTGTGTTTTTTTTGGTTTTAAGGGTCCTTTAGGGTTTTTAAGGAATATCATTGGATTTTTGTATTTATTGTGTTTTTGGTTTATAGAATTTTTAGAGACTTTTATGTGGTTTTACGGTTTTATGGTCTTTTAGGGGTTTTAGAAATTATAGGGTATTTTAGGTTTGTTAGTGCCTTTTTAGTTTTTTAGATTCATTTATTGATTTTTAGGGGTGTTAGGATCTTTTAGTGGCTTTTTAGGGTTTATGGATTTTAGTTATTTGATTATTTTTATTGGTTTAAGGGTTTTAGTGAGTTTTTGGGGTTTCTATGGGTTCAATGATATTTTGGGTATGTTAGGATTTTTATGCATTTTTACGGATATTACTGTTTTTAGGGTATTATGGGGTTTTTTTGTTTTTAGTTTTTTTGGGGGTTTTACTATTTTTAGGGTTTTATAAGTGTTTTTGAGTTTTTTTAGGTGTTTTATGTTATTTATATGTTATTTATGGTTTTTATAATTTTTAGGGTTTCGTAAGATTTTTTGTTTTTCATTTCTGGTTTTTTTTTGTGTTTTTACAGGATTTTATGTTTTTATGGTTTCTTATAATTTTATGGGTTTTAAGATTTTTAAGGATTCATTAGGTTTATTTGTTTTATTATAGGTTTTAATAGTTTTAGGGTTTTCATTGGGATTTTATAGTTTTTAGATTTTTAAAGGTTTTTAGGGTGTTTTTGGTTTTTAGAGAGTTTTTTTTTGATATTTTAGCATTTTAGCAGTTTAGAGGTTTTAGGTGTTTTATATTTTTTTTTATTGTTTTTAAGGATTTTTGAATGATTTTTTAGGGTTTAAGGCACTTTTAGGGTCTTTTATGGTTTTAAGGGTATTCTAGGGATTTTATTTTATTTTACTATTATATTGGTTTTTAAGGACTTTTGGGGTCTTTTGGGACTTTTGGGTCTTTTCAGGGGAGGGGGAAGTGGCATTTAGGGTTTTATTATTTTTCTAGGTTGTTCGTTTTTAAGGTTTTTAGGGGTTTTAGTGTTTTTAAGGGTACTATATGTATTAGTTTTATTATTTCTTTTAGTTTTTAGGGTTTTTCAGGGTTTTAGGTTTTTAGAGATTTTTAGGATCTTCAGGTGTTTTGCATGTTTTTAGGGTTTTTTTGTATTTTGGGTTCATAGGATTTTTTTATAGTTTTAAGGAATTTATAGTTTTTAGGGTTTTGTTTATTTTTAATGTTTTAGGGGTTTTCATGGTTTTTAGGGTTATAAGGGTCTTTCAGGGTTATTATAGAGGTTTTAGGATCATTTGTATGGGTTAGGGTCTTTTAGGGTTTTTTTTGTGTTTTATGGAATTTTAGTGTATTTAATGTTTTTATGGTTTTTATGGATTTAAATATTATTAGAAATTTTATGGTTTTTAGGTCTTTAGGGTTTTATTTGTTATTATGGTTTTAAAACATTATATGGTTTTTAGTGATTTTGGGGTTCTTTACGGTTTTTAGGTATATAGGAGTTTTTTGGGTTTTTATGGTTTGGGGGGTTGTCAGGTATTTAGGAGTTTTGGGGTTTTTTATAATTTTTAGGTTCTTTTAATGTATTTTTATAGTTTTATAGTATTTTATGGGTTTTAGGGACTTTAGTAATTTTTATGTTTATTAAGGTTTGTTAGGGGTTTTAGGGTCTTTTAGATAGTTACAGGGGTTTTAGGGTCTTTATAGTATTTTAGGGTCATTTAGGTTTTTTGGGGGCTATGGGTTTTTTAGAGTTTTTTATATTCTTTTATGATTTTAGGGATTTTTAAGTTATTTTTTAGGTTTTACGGTTATTATGTTATTAGTGATTTTATGGGTTTTAAGGGGTTTTTCTGTTTTATGGTTTTAGGATGTTTCAATGTTTTTTGGGTTTTTTAGTGTTTTATGGGGTTTTATGGTTTTTAAGGGGTATTAGGGGTTTTATTGTTTTAGGATATTTTAGGGTATTTAATTTGTATTAAAGGCCATTTTGGGGTTTAATTGGGATTTTAGTGTCTTTTACGGTGCTTTTGGGTCTTTTGGGGTTTTATTATTTTTATAGGTTTTTAGGGGTTCTAAGGGTTTTTAGGGATTCTTAGGGTTTTTATAGTTTTATATTTTTAGGGTTTTTAGTGATTCCTATGGTTTTGGGGGGGGGGGGTAGGGTTTTTTATATTTTCTAGGGGGTTTATGGTATTTTCGATTCTAGTGTGTTTTAAAGGTTTTTACAATTTTTTGGGTTTTAGGATTGTTTTTGGGTTTTTAGGGGTTTGACGATTTTTGGGTGTTTAAGGGGTTATAACGGTATTCATCATGTTTTTAGAGACTTTTACACTTTTTAGTGTGTTAGGGTTTTAGGTGTTATTATGGTATTTTAGGGTTTTAGGGACATTTAAGGTTTTTATGGTTTTTATGTGTTATAAGGCGTTTTTATGTTTTTAGGGTTTTTAGGTTTTATGGTTTTTTTTTTGAAGTTTTTAGGTTATTAGGTGTATTTTTGTTTTTAGTGAATTTAGGGTATTTTTTTTGTTATCAGGGGTGTTAGGGTATTTACTATTTTAGTATCGATTACAATGTTTAAGGTATTTATGAACATTTAAGGGTTTTCAGTTTCTGTCTGTTTTTAAGTGTTTTTGGGTTTTGCGGTCTTTCAGGGTGGGGGTTTGGTTTTTATGGTTTTAGGGTCTTTCTGTTTTTTAAATATATTTTAGTGTTTTTAGTTTTTTAGGTCTTTTAATATGTTTTATAGGGTTTTTGGGGGTTTCAGGTGGTTTTTTATTTTCCTTTATAGTTTTTATGGGTGTTTTAGGGTCTTTAGGGGCATTATGGATTTTTGGGTCCTTTGGTTTTAGTTCCTTTTAGGGTTGATTAGGGTATTTGATGGAATTTTAGGGTTTCTTAGTGTTTTTATTGTATTTTTTGATTTTTTTTGTTTTTTATGTTCATTTTTTATTTTTAGGGGGTTTTAGAGACTTTTGGTGGTTTTATGGGTTTGAGGGGGGGGGGGTACTGACTTTTAGGGTGGTTTAAGTGGGTTTATAGTATTTAAGAGGGTTTTTAGTGTTTTTAGAGTTTTATGGTATTAATAATATCTAGAAATTTTTAGCATTTTTTTGGAATTTAGTTTTTTGGTGTTTATAGGGGGAATAATGGGTTTTAGGATCCATGAGGGTTTTCATGGGTTTATGTTTATTAGTAATTTTAGGGTATTTTTTTAGTTTTAAGGTTTTTTTGGGTTGAAGGGGTTTTAGTGAGTTGGGTTTGCAATGGTTTTTATGTGAAATTTGTTTTTTTCAAGGGGTTTTAAGGAATTTTTGTATTTTCCATGTTTTTATTTTATTAGGGGTTTGGGTGGTTTTGGGTTATTACGGATTCTTATGCATTTGTATGGTTTTAGGGTTTATTGATTTATAGGGATTTTTAGGTACTTTAGGGGTTTTTATTGTTTTTATGGGTTTTAGAGGTTTTATGTTTTTTTATAATTTTTAGGGGTTTTTAGTTGTTTTTAGGGATTTTTTAGGTTTCTGGGTTTTTATGGGGTTTTATTGTCAGGACAGTTTTAATGGGTTTTAAAGGATTGATGTTTCTTAAGTTCATTTTAGGTTTTTTAATATTTTGTTAGCTATTTTATGGTTTTTAATGTTTTTAGTGTTTTTTGTGGTTGTATGAGTTTTAAGAGTTTTTACGGTTTCTGGGTATTAGGGTTTTGAATGGGTTTAAGGGGTTTTAGGTGTTTTTTTATGTTTTCTTGGGTTTTTAGGATTTTTTTGATTTTTTAGAGTTTTAGCTGTTTTAGGGTATTGAATGTGATTAAGGTGTTTCTAGGGGTTTCAACAAGATTTTAGGCTAATTTAGGGGTTTTGGGGATCCTTAAGGTTTGAGAGTTTCATATTATTTTATTGGTTTTATGTTTTTTGGGGTTAAGGGATTTTATGGTTTTCTAGTTTTTAGGGGTTTTTTATTGTTTTTTTGGGATTTAGGGGGTTTTAGTTGTTTTTAGTGTTTTAGAGTTTTTAGAGCATTATAGTGATTTAGTGATATTTTGGGTTTTAGAGTTTTTTAGGGGTTATTAAGGGTTTTATAGTGTTTTCGGGTTTTAGTTGGTTTTAGGGTTTTTAGGGGTTTTTTGGGATTTTAGGGATTTCAGGGTTTTAGGAACTTCTCTAGGTTTTAGGGGTTTTAATAGGTTTTAGGGGTTATTAAGATCATTTTTTGATTAGTAGTGTCTCTATGGATTTTTGGGTTTTAATGGTTTTCAGGGGTTTCAGATAATTTTTATGAGTTTTTATGGTTATGTTTTTTTGAGGTTTAAAGGTTATTTAGGGGTTTAGGGGGTTTTTGGATTTTTAGGGATTTTTGGGTTTTTAGGGGATTTTTGGTTGTTTAAGGTCCTTTTAGGATTTTTATAGGGTTTTTAGGGAATTTTGGAGTTTCTAAGGGTTGATGGGTTTATAGTTTTTAGGGTTTTAGGGTTTTTTGGGGTTTAATGTTTTTAGTTTTTTTTATTGTAATTTTTAGTGTTTTTCAATGGGTTTTCTATTTTTGGAATTTTTTACCAAATTTAGGTGCCTTAAGGGTTTTTTTTTGTATTTAGAGTTGGGGGGGGGGGTTAAAGGGTTCATTATTTGGGAGGGTGGATCAGGTTGTTTTATTGATTTTTATGCTTTTTAGGGTTGGGGGAGGGGGTAGGGTTTTAGGAGTTTTAGAGTTGTTTGGTTTATTTTGGGTTTTTTGGGTTTATGGGGTTTGCAGGATTTTTTGGTATTTTAGTGGGTTTTGGGGGTTTAGGGGGTTTTATGGTTTCTAGAGTTTTTTTGGGGGTTTTAAGTATTTATTAGTGTTTTAGGGGGTTTTGTGGCTTTTATGGTGTTTTAATGTTTTTAGTGTTTTTGGGTTTTTGGGATTATTTTAGGATTTTTACAGGTTCCTAGTGGTTTTAAGGGCTTTAATTTTTTTTTAAATTGTTTTAGTGATTTTAGGGGTTTTAATTCATTATATATTTTTTCTAGTTTTTAGGGTTTTAACGTGTTTTTTGGATTATTTATTATTTTTTGTGGTTTTTGGGTTTTTAGGGATTATAGTTTTTGGGGGTTTTAGGATGTTTAATTGGTGTTTCTTCTGGAAATTGGGATGACCTTGTTTATTTAAGGTTCAAACTTTCCAATAGGTTTCTAACAGGTTTATTCATAGAACCGGAAACATACAATGATTCTATATCCATTTGGACCTACTTTCCAAAGGTAGGTGCCCAATAGTTGTGGACTAATGAGGCTTAAGAATTAGGATTGGTCAAGAGGATGGGAGGTCAGACTCGTCACACCCTTTTGGGGGGAATTATTGTCTACTCCGGGACTCTCTTATAGATTTAAGTTATGTTCATGAATCCTTATTAATTTACCAAGCCTGAAAATGAGTTCTTCCTTTAGATTTGGCAATCAATAATTGATATGTATGAGATTTAGAGAATATTTTATATGTATTTGAGGTTCTTCATCGATAAATAATCATCCGTATTTATTAGAGATTCTTAATCAATGGTGTCCTTCAACACATTATATAGAAATCTCTTGGTCATTATAATGACCATACTGTTTTTAAAGCCACTCAGTGGGGCACTTGAAGTTTATTGTACTTAAGAAGGACCAGATTATTTTAGAGTTGGGATCATACCCACAGATGGGCTGCCTACGTATCCTTGTTAAAAAAGAAATAAGAACCAACGTATTTCGAGTGAATAAGTATGAGATTTATGAATGATTTATGGCCCAAAGAAAGTTTTCATAATTACTTTTACTCTCTAAGATCACGTGAGTCATGCTCGGTGTGAGAAACAAGAGGTATCTGTAAAACGTGATGATTGTGCCATGAAATATGTAATCATAAGAAATGATGTGGGGATTACATTTGTATGATTTCCCAGATAGATGAATATTGGGACTTACTTCAGGGAAGAATCCCGGGAACAGGGTCAATAATGGTATATGTGATTTATGGAAATTTGGATACTAAACTTAGGACTTACTCCAGATAAGGATACCCAAATTAATGAGGACATATAATTGGGTTTTATTCCTGAAAAGGAAGCCCAAATAAAATGAAATTAAGCCTGGGGCGTAATCCTATGGAGGATGCCCATATTTAGGAACTTAGGGCTTACTCCTAAAGAGGATGCCCATATTAAGGGGATTTGTAATCTGGGGATTACTCCTGAAAAGGAGGCCCATATTAATGGGAATTGAGACTTGGGGCTTACTCATGAAAACGAGGCCCAAATCAAAAGAAGTTCTCAGAATTCTATTCAGATAAGGATGCCAAAAAATGAACCATGCCATAACTAGCTTTGAAGAAGGTTTTGAAGGCTAAATCGTGAATAGGAGAGTTGAATCTGAGGAAAGGAAGTGAATTGGAAGGAGTCATGAATGAATTAGTCTGGTGTGCAAGTCCTGGTCGCACAAGTATAATTATGCGACATGAGTTCACTTGGGTGACGAAGAACCTGTGAAGTGATACTTGGGTGACTTTGAATTGGAGTTGTTAGTATCATTTCCAGAAGCCTTAAAATGGGTGGTGCACATGTTTCTTTGAGAGGGAAAGGCGGAACACAAGTATCATCACTTCCCTTAAGGGCTGGACACTTAGGCATGTAAGTATTTATGAGTTCTAAAACTTAGGCCTTATTCTTCCTCTTTAGAGCTTCCATTCTAGGTAAATAATTACCTTATAAGTGTTTGGAAGACTTCAGATAGAGACTTGGGAGACCAGAGCTAGAATCTGAATTTTTGATTTTTTGTCCCCCAAAATGGGGGCCCACATGGGCTATTTATTGGCCACTTGAGGTTGGGTGAAAATTAAGGTTGGGCACATAAGTGACCTGCGCGCCGCATACTTGGCACGCAAGTGACTTGCGCGCCCAATGTCTGGCACACAAGTGACTTGCACTCCTCAGTCCAAAATGGCTATGGGACTTGACTTTGTCAAATTTTTGACATTTCATCAAACGGTAACCCTCTTTTTTCTTAAGTTATTTCCCTTTTCATTATTTTAACTCTGTAACAAAAAAGAGCGTCAACAAAAGCCCCCCCCCCCCTCAGAGTTGGATTCGGAAAGAGGAAAGATGATTTGACTCTGAGGTAATGAAGAAATAAGAAATATGGCAGTTTAAAGTCATGCATGTCGGACATAAAAAGGGTTATTTTTTAAAAGAAAAATTTCTTTGACTGAATGTATTAAAATTGACTCAATTCTTTGATAATTTATCTGAAAACATATTACCATATTCAAGTATGGGGGAAAACATGTAAAATATGACTTACGAAATTTTGAATTTGAGGAATGACATGAAAAAAATGGCTAAAAGGCATTAGAGGATGTATTTTCCAAGAGTGAAGTTTCCATTATTTAACAAACCCATTAGGGGGTTGAATTATGCACGGCCACTTAAGGGCATTTGATGCAAAGTCAAATAATAATATCTTTTGGCTGACATGTCTGTTATGTAGACTACTTATGCAAGGCCACCTAGGGGCACATGCTGCATAGTCAGGAAAAAGAACTCTCAAAAACTTTACATTTCTATTGCTAGAAATCCAGTGAAAGTTTATGGAGATTCATATTTTCCAAAGAGTAGAGTTTGCTATATGGAGAGAGGTACTTGAATATGGAGAGGATATTTCCAATCAACATTGTCAAATAATTGGATGAATGTCACTCATGCGAAGGTCTGACCCAAACGTAGGGAAGGGAAATATAAACCATAGACTTATATAATTTTAGATCATGAAAAAGGTTATGTCAAAAAATATGTTAAGGTTGAATATTTTTTTGGGGATCCCTACATATTTTCGTTAAGACAAATAAGGACAAAAGAGGTTTTCCTCCCAATAATGAAGTTACCACTATTTGAAAAAACTGTAGGGGGTTGAATTATGCAGGGACATTTAAGGGCATTGGATACATAGTAAAATTATAGTATCTTTTGGCTGATAGATCCATTATGTAGACTACTTATGCAAGGCCACCTAAGGGCACGTGCTGCATATTCAGGCAAAAGAACTCTCGAGTATCAAACATTTTGTGACCAGAATTCAAGAAAAGGTTTATGGAGATCTGAAAGAATTTAAGGTTAGGAGTATGACACATCAAAATGGGCTTTGTCCAATGCATGAAAAAGATACATAGTCCAATTCTAACCATAATATTGTTGTGGATAGGTAAGGAATTGAGGTGATATACTTCACTACGTATCCCATAAGGATGGGAATCAAGCCATACGTAGTTCTTGAAATACAGTTTAATGTCATGTAGGACGAGAGTGTAGGAGATCATTGTTTAGGGTCATATAACTTAGACCATAATGAGGAATACACATATAAACCTGATGTGAATGAAGAACAGGGTTTTCATACCACATTCATGTTTTCACAGGGGGCTTTTCAACCAAGGGACTGAAAGTGGAATTTGGATTTAGGCCCAAAGACTTGAGGCTAGATTTGAGGGACGCTTGAATGTTCATACGTATCCCATAAAGATGAGAATCAAGCCATATGTAGTTCTTGAAATACCCTCTGTACATATTTGGTTCATACAATTTAAGGGTGAAATTGGACTTTAGTGTAATGATTATTTGACCCAAGATTAATGGTTCGTGCATTACCATGTATGCACGCAGTCCTTGAAATGTGACATGATTGGAGATCAATGTTAATGATGATTCCCACTCAGGCGAGGGACAATGGGGGACTGTAGAGTTTAACGTCATATAGCGAGGCCGATGGTGCTGCACAGTTTAGTGTCATGTAGCAGGGATAAAAGGGAAGTACACAGTTTAACGTCATGTGGGACGATGGTGAACCAACATGAGGAGATTTTTTTTGGGATGCTTCATGGATCAACATCGTGTGAGATGAAAGTGAATTGATAAGAAGATATTGGTTTTGGGCTGCTTCACGGATCAACATCGTATGAGACGGAGGTGAACCGATGTCAAGATATTGGTTTTGGGCTAATTCACAGATCAATATCGCATGATATGGAGGTGAACCGATGTGAAGAGATTGGTTTTTGGCTGTTTCACGTATCAACATCGTATGAGACGGAGTTTAACCGATGTGAATAGATTGGTTTTGGGCTTCATCACAAATCAGCATCGTATGAGACAAAGGTGAACTGACATGAAGAGATTGGTTTTGGGATGCTTCACAGATCAACATCGTATGAGACGGAGGTGAACCGATGTGAAGAGATCAGTTTTGAGATGCTTCACAGATCAACATCGTATGAGATGGAGGTGAACCGATGCGAAGAGATTGGTTTTGGGCTTAATCATCAGAAGGTTGCCTACGTACCCAGCCTAGAAGGCACGGATCAAAGCTTGCGTAGTTCGATTAAAGAATGAATTGGTGATTGAGTTGTACATGAGGAAAACGACCTAAAATGGCATTGGGACTTACACATTATTAGCAGGCCAAATAAGGTGTTATGGTTAAAGTTTACTCTAATCTCACGTGAGTCATACTCGGGTGTGAGAAATACGAGGTACCAACAACCTTAACGATGCACAGTTTAACGTCATGTTGGATAATGGAGGGACTATGCTGTTTAAAGTCTTACAGTAAGGACTATGCGGGCTGTGCAATTTGAAGTATTGCAGTAAGGACTAAAATAGTTTAAGGTCATATGTATGGACCAATGCTGCATAGTTTAGCATCATGTAGCTAGGAAAATTGAGGTACTGTGAAATTTAAAGTCTTATAGTAAGGACTATTGGGGCTATATAGATTAAAGTCTTGTAGTAAGGACTAAAATAGTTTAAGGTCATTTGTATGGACCAATGCTTCACAGTTTAGCATCAGGTAGCTAGGACAACGAGAAGGGATATGCAGTTTTAAGTCTTGTTGTAAGGACTAAAATAGTTTAAGGTCATATGTATGGACAAATGCTTCAAAATTTAGCATCCTGTAGCTAGGAAAAGGAGAATGTATTTGTGTTACACAAAATACTTCTTCAAGAATATGGCATTGTTTGGGGTCGTAATGAGTTCTCCATCCATTTAGATTAAAGAATAAGCTCCATTAGAGTAGACATTATGTTTTTAGTAATGTCCTTACCACTTTGACTCAAGCATTGAAGGTTTCTCTCCGGGTATCAATGGAGTTCTGAGGACCAATACCAATTCTCCTTGAATGAATGAACGAATATGAACTTTTGTGTTGAAAGCACATGCTATTCGATTCTGATAGACTTCTAAGTGGTGTAGGGTGCACTATCTTTTTTCATCTAATCATTCATATTAATCCATTCACTTTTGGGATTTTTCATCTATAGATGACTGATCAAAAATGGATACTCTGAGAAAGGGTAATTGAACTTAAATGGGAAAGACTGCTTCTGTTCCATATACCAATGAATATGGAGTTGACCACGTAGTAGTGCGGGTGGTGGTCCGATAAGCCCATAAAGCATGAAAAAGTTTATCAGGCCATGATATCTTATCTTTATCCACCATCTTTTGCAGTATTTTTAAAAGAGTCTTATTGAAGGCCTCTATTTTTCCATTTTCCACTGCATGATATCGAGATGAATGGTTGGAATTGATTTTGTATTCTTGATACAACTTCCTTACCTTGAATGAACCGAAGTTGGTTCCATTGTCCGTCAATATGGTATGAAGGAAACCAAATCTGGTAATAATGTTATACTTGATGAAGCTATCAATTCTTTTAGAACTAAATTCTTTGAGAGGTATTTCCTCTTCCCATATGGAAAAGATATTAGTAACAGTAGGAATATACTTAAACTGCCTGGATGTAGATGAAGGGTAAGGGCCTACTACATCCATTTCCCATGTGGAAAATGGTCATGCGTATTTAGCTGTATGAAGAAAATCTGGTGGTTGATTGATGAAATTGGATTATACTTGGAAAGAATGACACTTATTAGTGAAAACAACACAATCTTGTATCATTGAAGGCCAAATGTATCCAAGCCTTTGAATTTGATTAGACAGTCTATGTACAGACTGGTAGGCACCACAGACTCCTACATGTACTTCTTTCATGACAGCCATTGTCTCTTCACCATCAATAAATCTGAAAACAATTCCATCAAAACCTCGCTTGTAGAGAATTTTTTCTAGGTGATCTGGGATATCATAAAGAATAAAATTGACCACACATCACCAGAGTTGTTCTTTCCCAGCTCTATCATGTGGGAGTGTTCCATTTTGAAGGTATTCCCTGATAGGTGTCATCCATCCTGTTGTATGACCATATGGATTATAAATGGGACATATTTCATTGATTTACTCTATTCTGGTTTGAACATAAGGTGAAAATGTATGAAGATGGGAAATACAAATGATTGTTTCGTCCCGATTTGGATCTGCCAGAGCTGTGGCTACATTAGCCAGTGCATCATCCTGAGCATTTTGTGATCACAGGACATAATAAAATGTCAGTTCTCAAAGAAATTATGCCATTAACTCTTTGACGTAATAATATAAAGGGATTAACTCTTATTTTCTGATGGCATATTCCCCCATTGACTTGTTTTATTACCATGTCTAAATCACCTTTATCATTTAAGTGATTCAACAGTGCCTGAATTTCAAAGGTCAACCCTATGATGAGAGCTTGATATTCTGCTTCATTGTTTGTACTGCCTTCCAACAATAAGAAGGAATAGGGTAGCACTATATTTTTTGGGGAAATAAGAACTATTCCTAAGCCAACTTTTTTGAATTTAGGATCTTCCATTTTCTTCCCTGTTGGACTTCTGGAAGCACCATCAAAGTACATTTCCCATGTTTGAATATTATCTCGATTAGAGAAGACTTCCTCATCAGGAAGTTTAGTATCTAAAGATGTGTCTTCTACTGAAGGGTGTTCAGCAAGGAAATCAGCCAGAGCATGGCCCTTTATTGCCTTTTGAAACACATACTGGATATCAAACTGCTGTAAAATAACAGCCCACCTTGCCAGACGTCCTGTAAGTAATGGACGACTAAGGATATATTTGAGTGGGTTATTGCGAGATACCAATTGGACCTAATGATGTTGAAGGTAGTGTGTTAATTTATGAACTTCAAATATTAATTCCAGGAAGCACTTTTAAATACATGAATATCAAGTTCCTACCTCAAGCATAGTCCGATTGAGATAATAAAGGATGTTTTCATTCCCAACATCATTCTTTTGGGCAAGGAAGGCACCCAATGATCTTTCAAAAGATGTCACATAAAGAATAAGTGGTCTTCCTTCAACAGGTGGAATTAATACCAGTGGGCTCAAGAGATATTTCTTGAATATATTGACTGCGTATTTACATTCTTCATTCTACTGGTAAGTGACTCCCTTATTCATTAATTTGGTGAAGGGTAAACATTTTCCTGCCCGATTTGCGATGAAAAGCCGAATATAGGCCAAGTGTCCTTGAAGTACTCTCAATTCCTTCAAATTTAAGGAGGTGACATACAAAGGATTGATTTTTTCTTCTCAGGATCAACTTTGATACCATGATGGCATACAACAATGCCGAGAAATTGTCTTGAGGTTACCCCAAAATCACATTTCAAGAGGTTCATCTTTAAATTGTGTAGTCGATGTTTGTGGAATATAATTTCCGAATCATCCAAGTGATTAGAACATTGTATGGATTTAACCACCAAATCATCCACATAACATTCAACAAATTTCCCTAAAAAGGGTGTGAAGATATGGTGCATGGTATGTGGATATGTTGAACCAGCATTCTTCAGGCCAAAGGGCATTACCCGATATCAAAACACACCTTCAGCGGCTTTGAAGGTTGTATATTATTCATCTTCTAGAGCCATTCAAATTTTATTATACCTAGAATATCCATCCATTATAGAAAGTGCTTCATCACCTTCCATTTCATCAATTAAGAGTTCTGTGATCGGAACATGAAAATAATCCTTAGGTCAATGTCGATTAAGATCTCTGAAATCAATGAAAACTTTAATTTTTCCATTATTCCTTTTCACAGGGACAATATTAGCCAACCATTTAGGATATTGAACTTCTCTGAAGAAGTTATCATTGATAAGCTTATCCACTTTAGCTTCACTTCTGGAGGCATATGTTCGGTGTGTTCTTCCTACGGCTTGCTTAAATCCTCAATGTTCTTCTAGCAAACCCAAATGATGAGGAGCAACATCAGGATCAAGCCCTGTCATTTCTATTTAATTCCAAGCAAATATATCTTTATTTTTCTTTAAAAATGAAATATACAATTCTTGCTCATAAGAGTCATGGATTCACTAATTAATGTGGAGCGTGGATCTTCTTTTATACCCAGATTTATTTCTCTATGTTCATCCACAGTAGTAGAGATACCCTCTTCAAATGATGGAAGTCCATCCCTGAGATCTTCCTCTTCTTCTTCAATGTGTGCTACTTCCTTTGTTTCTACTTGCATAGTATATGATGAAGCAGAATTTCCATGATCAAGAGAGATGTTAAAATTTGAACATCTTGAAGAAGAGGCCACCATTTCTAACCCTATTGATGATGAAGGGTCTTCCTTGGGTAATAAAGAGGAGATGATGGATTGAGAATTGACATCATCATTCATCTTTGACATTGCTATAGATTCTTCTGGCTTAGTTGATGAAGTATAGAATTTTTGGATTTCAGTGGATGAAATGAAGACATCTCCATTTGAGCTTTCATCATTCCTTGCTGAATCTCCAATTTCTCCCATGCTGTCTAGCTCGGTTTCCGTAATTGACATTATGGAAGTTTCTATAAGAGTATTTGGATTTGGGTCTATTCTGTCAATTTTACTGATAGGAAACACATAATTTGTACTCACATGTATGAATGGGTTTACTAGAATCTTTTCCAAACCATATGGAGAATTAATTTTGGTAACCTCCTTTGTCGTGGATATCTCCTCTCTCTACATGTGATATAATTCTGCCTCAATGTATTGAGATTCAAATGTTTTGAATGGGGATTTATCACCATACAATGTCCCAATTTTACCATTGAAACAATATTTGAGTCATTTATGGTATAATGAAAGGATAGCCGCATGTTGATGTAGCCAAGGTCTTCCAAAAAAATGTTGAAATCTGTGTCCTGATGAACAACCATGAAATCTGAATTGGATACATGGTCTTTAAAATGAGTTCTAAGTGTAATCTCGCCTAGAGGTTCTTGTTCATTTTTATCATATCCTCACAAAATCAAAGTTGAAGGAGATAAATCAGATTTAGTGAGGCCCAATCAACGAAGTGTACGAATAGGGATGATATTGACTCCTGAACCATTATCAATGAAAGCTCGTCGAATGTCTACATCATTGAAATTTCCAGATAAATACAAAGGTCTAATATGTCCATGAACAACATCACCTTCATCTTCATCTATAGAAGATATCACAGCATGTAACTCTACAAGATCATTCTCTATATGGTAAACTTCAGCCAAAAAAATTTCAGTTTCGATTTCTTGAGGACTTGACAAAGCCTCAATAAGTGCCTCCCGAAGATCCTTTTATAGATTCAAGGCATCTAGAATTGATAACATGGTTGTTACATGGGCCAAATGTTTCAAGACATCATACTTTTGTTCCAAAGGTCTGTGTTTCCCAACAAGAACATGTGGTTTCGTAGGTGACTTAGAAGTTGATGATTTGGAAGTAGATGCATCTTGTATCGGGGTAGGAGTTTGAAATACTCTTAGCTTGGGAAGATTAGACCTACTAGGTCTATTTACTAGTTGAGAGGAAGAAGGTGTAATCTCCTACCGATCCTCCAAAATAATTGTGCCAAGACTGAATCTTCCATGCGTGGAAGAACTTTCTTGTTCCTGTTGAGCCTGCTGAAGGGCTTTGCCAAGAGTTTCTACTGCATATACAGTTCTAGCAGGGGTAGGATTGGAATACTGGTTTTTGAAATATCCACATCTTTCCCTGTATCCTAGACCTCTGGAACTCCCTCTAATTCCTCTATTTGATACAGGGAACTCCGGTTCATCAAGATCGAAATTGTGACTTGCATGAGGATCTGGTAAATGAATCATATAAACAGAACCAAAGATCAAATATTCATCTAATAAAGATTATTCCTGATTAGCCAGTTTAGGATATACCGTTTGGTGGGGCGGTGCTCGTGATTTTGAAGTAGATGGCATAAAATATGCCAGAGTCAAAGACAAATTAGGCTTTGACACGAACTCTTCTTCTTACGACTGCTCTTCTTTCTTCGAATTATGCCACCTTTTTGAAGATTTTCTCTCTGATGAAGGGGTTTGTGCTATGTCATTCATAGCATAATAAACAATTGGATTCTTTAATTGTGTTTGTAAAATGGAATGCATTCGGTTGATCATTTTTGACCATCCTATCATCATATTTCTACACATTATTTCTTTTGACCTCATGCCACTTTCCTTCTTCCACTGGATCTGTAGTAGTAACACATGCTACATGGGATGAAGAACCTTTTAGTTTTACCTATCAAGAGTCCACCATATTTTTCAAGAGGATTTTGAAGAAAAAAAACTCTTGAATGGGATGCCCCATCCTCTGATGAAATGGGAAATAGTTGGGAAGGTCTTCATCCCTTCCTTATTCGGCCTTTTTGGCCTTGGAAACTGAACCAAATCGTTTTCCAAAGCTGAGATGAAGTAGCTAGAAACTTGTTCATTCCAGAAAGAATAAACATTATTCTTCAAATCTTCAAACTATTTCTGCCTTTGATCTCTTTGATCTTCTTGACTAGGCTTCCATTGTTTTTGAAGCCTAGGAGGTGGAGACCTTCGATATGATGAATGTTTTGAAGTGTAACAAGGCACATGTGCTTGTTTAATCATAACTGTAGCATTCTCTACTTTCCCCCTTATCTTTCCTGAAACTGATGGAATTTCATGAGTTTTATCCTTATTCATTGTAAGAGAGTCTTTGATCTACTTAGAGATTGATGTAAGGTCTCGAAACCCTCCTCTGTATTTCACAGGGATCAACGGTGTGCGTAATTCATTACGCAAATTTTCTACACAAATTGGTAACAATTATTCTTGAGGGACTACCAAACTTAAGGAATATGTTAATCCCTTCTAGCGAGCAATGAAATATGAAACTCCTTCATTCTATCTTTGCTTACAATTGGTAATATCGAAAACTGCCATCTTTGGCAATGTTGAGCTAAAGTTAAGAAGGAATTTTTGACAGAGATCCTCCCACCCAGTAATTGACTAGGATTGAAAGCTTTTATACCAGGCAAAAGAAAACCCTTGTAATGACTATAAAAAACACATGAGCTTAACTTATTCTTGTTGTTGAGGAGTTCCCATCAAGGTATCACAAAAAAAACATAATGTGTTAAGTGTTGTTAGGGATCTTTCAAACCATTAAACATTGGGAATGTGGTACATGAAAAATTTGATGGGGGAGGAATTGAATATACCCATTCAGGGTAAGCTCTCTTCTCCAGTTGAACTAGTGCATGTTTTTATTCCATAGCTTGCAACCGAGCTATTAATGACTTAATGGTAGTCATTAATTTCTAAGAAACTTCTGGTTGAGCTTAGACCTGAGCAGGTGGAATAACTGGAGTTTGGACGGGTGTGGCTACCGGTACTGTCACCGATGGTATTACTACCAATTTCTATCACGTACGACCCATAAGATTAGACATGTGAGGGTGTAATTTTAAATGGGTATATTCTTGATCCATCCTAGTAGATGAAACAAACTCTCTTGAGTGATTAACTCCAGCATGCTTGGGAGGAAGACTACCTTGAAGTGGTTCTGCATTCAACATCCTTAACTCCTTCATTTATTCCTCTTGTTGTGTGAAACTTTCCTCTAATGAGAGTGATTGTCCTTCTCAAGAGTTAGGGGTAACCTAACTTTTCTTTTCCCCTTGTTGGATGCCTTTATGAGAGGGGGAAGTTGGTTATTTGACGGAATACCTAAATTCTGGGTAAGCCTTTGATTCCGGGTATGCACACCTTCTTCATTTGCCTCTGTGTGTAAAACCCCTTGAACAAGAACTTCTTCATCTGAGTGAACCTCAATTTCTGGAGGATTACCAACAATGGAATTGATGACATTTATTGATGCATAACGCATTGCATCCCTTCTATCAGCATTTCTGCGATACTGCATTCTTCCATGTCCTTTATGAGACATTTCCTTTTGTTGAGTTGATCCCTTGGGAAATTATTGATGAACAGTAATTTGGAGGGAATATCCTAATAATTTGGCTCTACGTTCCCCCTGTGGCTTCATCCCTAATCAAGAGAATACTGACTTTTGTTGAAGAAAGGATTGAGGGTTTGAAAAAGTCCCCAGTCCGATGGACTGGGGTTGTTCCTTCTGTTCATGCTCAACTCCTTGAATCCCATCTGTTGATCCCAAGGGTTGAGCTAAAAGAGTCCCCATCCTGGTAAGATGAGGTGGATCTAGAGCTACTACATCTGAGACGTTCTTAAAAGATCTCCTAATTTTTCAGACATTAGTCCGGAAATTGGCCGGATGCATCATCCTACTTCCACTCAAATCACTTGGCTCAAATAACTGTTAGATGATTTCTGACACTTCTATCACCTAATGATGTGCATTCTCTAAAAAAGATTCCTATTCGATATTTTCATTTTCTTGATGCAAGAGTAATTTGAAAGCTTGTTCTTTATATGGTTGACTTTGGGAAGAACTAGTTGAGGCATGTTCCTGAGAAATCCTTTGATTAAACACAAAACCAATTGGATGTGGCCGGCCATGGTCAATAACAATCATGAGACTATTTTTCGCGGGGTTTGTTGACTAGAGAGTATAGTGAAATGTAGTACTACATGAACACACCATCCCCTGATATGAATAACAGATCGGGTATTGGAAATTAACTGGCTCAACCTTTTTAACGCATCAAGGAATGAACATTGAAGGGCTCTCTACTGCTTTTCATCCTTTGGATATCGGGAAACTCAGAGAGGTGATAAAAAAATTTGGCATTGGAACCATTATATTATCTTGACATGATTTTCATATTCATCATAAGATAACATTATCTCTTTCATGTGACAAAGAGTTTTCCACATGTTGAGATGAATATCGTGAATACAATCTTCTGTAAACATTTCTAGAATATCATACTGAGAGTCAGCTGAAGGCCAAAACATGACTGGTACTTCACCTTTCACCAGTTGTTTTCTCATATTCATCACTTCCTCCTTATCATTCGATGAAGATTATTCTACTTGATTAGACCAAAGATAGGGATTCTTTGTGCTTCATCAGATTAAACAAGATTGATAGAGAATTAATTTATCAAACTAGAAAATGAATGACCCAGGGGTGGTTTGAAGAATGACTTACACCCCAAGCTATCTTCTGATTGAGAAATTATTTTACCTGCTAGTGGTAAAGCATCAGACATGACTAGATTCACATTTACAAGTTCCTCAAGATAATAGGGTTTTCTCGTTACTTCATTTCCTTTGAAGAATTTTCCAGGAAATGAGAATTACTACTGTGGAGAGGACTTTCACAGCTAAATTCAACATCATGGGGAGGACCACAATGGAGGGTTACAGAAAAAGATGAAACCTTTTTCTCCTTGATATTCTGTCCATGCAGGGGGTTATAGTGGATCTCATTTGAAGATGATACTTTGAGATCGACCGAACTATCATGAAGCAAGCCTTCATGAAGAAGTGTCTGATGAAGACCCTCAGAATTATTGTTCCCACTATTGGGAAATGAAAGAGTAGAATCTTGAGTTGCAATAGATAATTATCTGAGGGCTTCAAGAACTCCAACATCGAGCAAGGCCTTATTACAAATTGGCTCTTGACTTCTCGACTATGATGGATGAGTATTTTTCTTAGATTCCTTCTTACTCACTTTAAAAACCACTTGTTGATGAAAGTGGTTATTATGGGCAGGTGTATGTGCCTGCTCAGGAGAAATAGTCAGGTTAGGCTGATTATCTCCATTCAAATTGGGTGTATGTGCCTGACTTTATTATCTGTATGATATGGGGGAGTATTCCCCACAACCCTCCTAGACTGAAATAGAGGTATGTATCTGCTCCGGAGTGACATGTTGATGAGTCACTCCAGTGGTAGGGACATATTTGTATTTTTTCCCTGTGATGCTTATGGAGTTTTTATAATATTCTTATAAGCATCCAGAATAAGGGTAGAAATTTTCTTCTGCTCTTTCACCATTTCCAGAATGTGCTTGGTGGAATTAGCTACCAAAATGGGAATACATGTCTATTCCATTTCTAGAGTAGGTGTATGTGCCTGCTCTTGTCCTCCTTTTCCTATCAGTGAATTCTGTTAGAGCTCATGTGTGGGGGTAGAGAGTTGAGTCTGCTTTATATTTGTCATCGGAGCATTCTGACTGACTTCTCCGGGTGCTACCAAACGAGACTGTTGGTAGGATTGATGAACATTGGTAGCTGTATGTGCCTTCTAGATATTCCCCATCAAGTATGGTTGACGGATTTCCTTCAATACTGGCAGAAGAGACTACTGACATAATTGGTGATTGTAAGCAGATCTATATGTATGTTTACAGGTAGTCACCATATTTGGTTGGAGAGCTTCCTTGGATGCAGTCAGACGATCCTTCTGACTAGATGATGAATTATAAATAGGTGTATGTGCCTACCTATAGAACTCTTTCAGAATTACCTAATGGTATTGGTGGGTTGCTACCAGACGAGTGTGCTGGACAACGAGATTAGAACGGTCAGGTGTGTGTGCTCGCTCGTTGCTTTCCATCAAGTTGGCGTGATGGACTTCTCCCGAAGGGGGAATAAGTAAGAACCTGCTCCCTATTGTCTGAATTTCACCAATGGAAGTTCATCATTCATGGTCGGGTCTGGGGAACTTGAGCTGAACCCCTTGAGGTGATACCCTCATCATGTTGAGGGTGCACTACCGCACGAGTCTGGTGGCGATTGTTGATTGGAGTCCTCAGGAAGGACTCCTGCATTCTTGAACCGAGGCCTTGAGTGACCTATCCATTCACCTCCCTATAACATGAGAGGGACTGGTTGTTGAATTCTGGGGATAATGACCTGAAATGGTTGGAGACGGTGGTTAGGACCGCCTTCTTCTTGATCACTGGTCATCACTGTCTAGACAACCAGGGTGAATTGTTAACTTGGAAGGCCTATCGATCAGCCTCCAGAGTCAGAATGGTACTATGTTGATGGTATTCCTTAACCAATGCATTTGATACCCAGCATTGAAGACGCTGATTAGGTGATGTCATCCTCAGAGCGGACGAGGATCTAGCAGGAGTAGCGGTTGAGGCATTAACAGGTGTGAACTTTAAAGAAGCCATTCCTGTAATGCAGAGAGATCTTGGAAAAGAATGGATGTTTGATACAACAGACATAATAAAGATAAGGTCGACCACTACATCTTTTCGATGATCACATATGTTATTTATTTCTTTGTTGGCCCTTATATGTAATTAAATAGGGGTATAACAAATAAGTAAACCATCATTTAACTTGGTTAAGGATTCACATCGAGTTCACCATTTTTGTTTCTTCTATAAATGGGGATGGCCTTGTTTGTTTAAGGTTCAAACTTTCCAATCGGTTTCTAATGTGTTTATTTGTATAATACGAAACATCCAATGATTCTATATCCTTTTGAACGTACATTCCAAAGGTAGGTGCCCATTAGTTGTGGACTGATGAGGCTTAAAAAATTGCATTGGTCGAGAGGATGGGATGTCAGACTCATCACACCGTTTTGGGGGGAATTATTGTCTACTATGGGACTCTCTTATAGATTTATCTTATGTTCACGAATCCTTATTAATTTACCAAGAATGAAAATGAGTTCTTCCTTTATATTTAGAAATCTATAATTGATATGTATGAGATTTAGAGAATCTTTTATATGTATTTGAGGTTATTCATCGATAAAGAATAATCTGTATTTATTAAAGATTATTAGTCAATGGTATCCTTCAACACATTATATAGAAATCTCTTGGTCATTATGATGACAATACTAATTTTAAATCCACTCAGTGGGGCACTTGAAGTTTATTTTCATTCAGAAGGACCAGATTATTTTAGTGTTGGGATCGTACCCGCAGATGTGCTACCTACGTATCCTTGTTAGAAACGGAATCAGAGCCCACTTAGTTTGAGTGAAGAAGTATGATATTTATGCATGATTGATGGCCCAAAGAGAGATTTCATAATTACTTTTACTCTCTAAGATCACGTGAGTCATGCTCGGTGAGAGAAACAAGAGGTATCAATAAAACTTGATGATTGTGCCACGAAAGATGCAATCATAAAGAAATGATGTGGGACTTACGTATGTATGATTGCCTAGATAGATGAATATCGAGACTTACTTCAGGGAAGAAGCCCGGGAACAGGGTCCCTAAAGGTATATGTGATTTATGGATATTTGGATACTTAACTTAGGACTTACTCTCGAGAAGGATGCCCAAATTAGAGGGGACTTATAATTGGGTTTTATTCCTGAAAAGGAATCCCAAATCAAAAGAAATTACGACTGGGGCTTACTCCTAAGGAGGATGCCCATATTAAAAAACTTAGTGATTACTCTTAAAGAGGATTCCCATATTAATGGGATTTGTGATCTAGGGCTTACTCCTAAAATGGAGGCCCATATTAAGGGGACTTGATACTTGGGGCTTACTCCTGAAAAGGAGACCCAAATTAAAAGAACTTATTAGAATTCCTTTCAGATAAGGAATCCAACAAAGGAACCATGCCATAAATGGATTTGAAGAAGTTTTTGAAGGCTAAATCATAAAGAGGAGAGGTGAATCTGAATAAAGGAAGTGAATTGGAAGGAGGTACGTAAGTATTGGTCTGATGTGAAAGTCCTGGTTGCACAAGTATACTTGCGTGACATGAGTTAACTTGGGAGATGAAGAACCTATGATGTGATACTTGGGAGAATTTCAATTGGAGACCTTAGTATCATCTCCAGAGGCTTTCCGATTGGTGGCGTGCAAGTTTCCTTGAGAGGGAAAGGCGGTGCGCAAGTATCATCACTTCCCTTAAGGGCTGGACACTTAGGTGCACAAGTATTGATGAGTTCTAATAATTAGGCCTTATTCTTATTCTTTAGATATTCCGTTATAGGTAAATAATTACCATATAAGTGTTCGGAAGACTTCAGACGGAGACTTGGGAGACCAGAGCTTGAATATGTGTTTTTGATTTTTCATCCCCCGAAATGGGGGGCCCACAGGGGCTATTTATAGGCCACCTGAGGTTGGCTGAAAATTATGGTTGGGTGCGAAAGTGACCAGCACGCCACATATTTTGTGTGCACGTGAGTTGTGCACAGAAAGTCTGGCGCGCAAGTGACTTGCGCGCCTTAGTCAAAAATATCAATGGGACTTGACTTTGTCAAATTTTTGGCATTTCTTCCAAAGGGTGACCCTCTTTTTTTCTTTAGGTATTTCCCTTTGTCATTTTTTGAACTCTGTGACGGAACAGAGCGTCAACAATGGGTTTTAGGATCTTTTAGGAATATTTTTACTATTTTAAGGGTTCTTTTTGGGGTTTTTATTTTTTCAAGGATTTTATGGGTTTTCATGGTCTTTTAGAGTTTTAGGGGTTTTAGGTTATTTGATGAGTATTTTCGGGTTTTTAACGGTTTTCATTATTTTTGACGTTTATGGATTCTATTATTTTTAAGGGTTTTTTTAGTTTTAGATTTTTTTTATATTTTATGGTTTTCTATTTTTTATGGTTTATAGGGTTATTGAGTTTTTAGTGTTTTAGTGGGTTTTTTGGAGTTTCATTGTTTTTATGAGTATTTTTGGAGTATTTTTTGATTTATATGTTTTTTTGGGTTTTTAGGGTTTTATGATTTATGGTTTTTTATATATATTGGGGCGGGGGGGGGGGGGGGTGTTATCTATTATTTAGGGTTTTAGGGTTTTCAATGTTTTTAGGATTTTTAATGTATTTTATGGTTTTATTATTTTTCTATGCTTTTATGGGATTTTGGGGTTTTATTGTTTTATTGGGATCTTTTCTTGTAATAGGTTTTTTTGGATTTTTTGGTTTTTAATAATATTCTGATGGGTTTACATGATTTTTTATGGTTTTTTTGGTTTTTTTGGTTTTTAAGGATTTTAGTTGTTCTTAGAGATTTTATTGGATTTTTGGGAGTTTTATTATTTTTGGGGGTTTTATGGGTGTTTGGGTTTTTTTGACATTAGTTTATTTTTGGGGTTTTAGTGGTTTTAAGGGTTTTTAGAGTTTTACGGTCTATTATGTTTTATGGATTTTTAGTTATTTTATAGTATCTATGTTTTTAGGTTTATTTAGAGGTCTTTGATGCTTTCTAGGTTTTTATAGGGTTTTAAAGATTTTATGGACTTTTAGGGGATTTTAGGGGTTTTATAGTGATTTAAGGATTTTAGGGGAATTATGATTTTTAGGGTTTTTTGAGTTTTTATTGTCTTTTATGGTTTTTTGTGTGTTTATGTATTTTATTGTGTTTTAGGGATTTTAGGGACATTAAGGTTTTTATGATTATTTTTACGTTTCACGGGTTTTAGTGGTTTTTATGTTTATAAGATATTTAGGGGATTGTAGGATTATTTTATGGTTTTAAAGGGGGTCTAAGGTTATTTTATAGATTTTGAGGACACTTATGGGTTTTCAGGGTTTAAAGATATTTTAGGTTTCATAGGGGTTTTTACAGTATTTAGGGGTGTTTTGTTTTTTAGGTTTTTAGGATGGTTTTTTGGTTTTAGGGATTTTAGTGTATTTAAGTGTTGTAAATTTTTTGGGATTTAATGTTTTTAGGGGTTTTAGTGGTTATTTTGATTTTTAGTGTTTTATGGGTTTATTATGGCTTTTGGTTGTTTAGGGGTTTTATGGGTTTTTATGTTTTCTAGTTTTTTAATTTAATTTAAAGGTTTTATTGTCTTCCATTATTTTTAGGGTATTTTTAGAGGTTTTACGGGGTTTTAGTGTTTTTAGGGGTTATTATTTTTTATTGTTATTTGTGTTTTTACAGGTTTTAAAATTTTTAGCAATTTTTTGAGATTTTAAGAATTTAATGGATTTAAGTATTTTCTAAGTTTATTAGGAGTTTTTATGTATTTGGGAGTTTTTTCATGTTTTAGGGTTTTAGGGAATTTTCTGTTTTTCAAGGGGTTTTATGGTTTTGTGGGTTTTTATTATTATTTTGTATTTTTGGGTTTTTTATATATATTTTTAGTGTATTTTGGTGTATAATTAGGGGTTTTAGGAGGATTAAGGGTTTTAGGGTGTGTTTTATGGATTTTACGAAATTTTAGGTTTTTAGGGATATTTTGGGGATATTGGGGCCTTTTTGTTATAGGGGTTTCCAATATTTTTATTATTTTTGTAGGTTTTTAGTGTTATAACAGTTTTTTTGGTTTTTATGGGTTTCTGTAATTTTATAGGGTTTTTATAATTGTTAGGTTTTTATGGGTTTTGGATTATTTTATGGGTGTTAGTGTAGTTTTATGGTTTCAATGTGTTTTTTGGATTGTTATGATTTTTAGGGGTTTTAGGGGTTTTATGGATTTTATAGATTTTGTGGTTTTTAGGGTGTTTTGAGGCATTAGCTGTTTTATGGTTTTCGGGGGTTTTAGGTTTTTAGGGGTTTTGGGGTTTTGGGTTTTAAGGGTTTTTTAACGTTTTTAGGTGTTTGGGGGGTGGGGTCATATTTTTAGGCATTTTAGGGGTTTTATGTGGTTTGATGTACTTTTTATACGGTTTTAGAGTTTTTATAGTTTTTTATTGTTTTAGGGGTTTTTAGGAATGTTTTATAGTTTATGGGTTTTATGGGAGTTGAGGTTTTTAGGGTTTATGGGATTGTTTTTTGAGTTTTATGGGATTTATTGTTGTTTTAGGTTTTTTAGTTTTTTCTATGGGGTTTTTGAGTTTTATGGGGTTTTAAGGGGTTTAGGGGTTTTTTATGTTTATAGGGTGTTTATGGATTTTAAGTTTTTAGTTTTTTCATGGATGGTTATGTGTTTTAGGTTCCTTTTGGGATTTTTATGGGTATAACATCTCCTTAGGGTTTTGGGCGGGTGTTAGGCTCTTTTGGGGTTTTTTTTCTATTTTATGGGTCTTTTAGTGTAATTAGTGTTTTTATATACTTTTATGGATTTGGGGGTTTTATGTTCATTTGGGGTTTTTAGGGTGTTTAGGGATATCAAGTTTTCTATGGTTTTAATTGTTTTTATGTTTTTACGGGATTTAGGTGTTTTAGAGTGTTTGGTGTTTTTTTGCAATTTTTTATGTTTTTTAGTTTTGTTTGGTGTTTTTATGATTTTTAGTGCCATTTCAATTTTTTTAGGTTTCTTAGGAGTCTCGTAGGATTTTTTAGACAATTTCATGTTTTATTTCTTTCTTAGGTGTTGATGGGTTTTAGTGGTTTTCGTGGTTTTTTTGGGGTTTTAATGAGTTTTAGAGATTTTATGGTCTAAGGGTTTTAATGGTTTTTAGCAGTTTTAGTGTTTTAAGGACTTTTTATCATCTGGGAGTTTTAAAGGTATTTTAGGGTGTTTTAGGGTTTTTTTTTGTTTTTAGGGTTTTCAAGGATTTTCATGTTTTAGGGGTTTTGTATGTTTTTAGGGCTATATTCGGTTTTTGAGAATATTTATGGGTTTTTTTGGGTTGTCAATGTTTTAAGGGTTTTCTAGGGTTTTAGAGGTTTTTATATTTTCTAGGGGGTTTTACAGTTTTAGGAATTGGGGGGTTTTTAAATTTATTAAGGATTTTAGGGGGTTTAGAGGGTTTTATGTTTTTAGGGGTTTTAGTTTTTTTTTGTAGGTTTTTACTGTTTTGTTTTTCTTTAGGGGGTTTAGGGGGTTTTATAATTTTTATGGATTTTAGGGCAGAGGACGGTTCGGTGCCAGGCTATTCCTGTCCCCCCCCAAAATTTATTATAAAAAAGACGTGGCAGACAAGGGAGGGGAGTGGTCAAACGAACCTCACCCAAAAACCCTTAACGACCCCAAAAAAAGAATGTTCAAGAAAAAAAATAGAAAAGGTCTAAGAGAAAGGACACACAAAAAAGAGCGCATTAGTCAATATCACCACCAAAGTCATCCATCTCCACGCCGTGGAAACCGAAGCTTGCACCCAGGTCAGCGCCCACACCAGTAAAGAAGAAGTCTGATTCAACACCCGTATCCATAGAATCCCATCCTGACTCGTACTCCTCCAACATTCTGAGCATCAACAAAAGATTCTCTCTGGCCCTCTTCTGCTATGCAGTTTGTGAAGTCCACTCCCACGAATTGACTTTATGGTTTAGCTTGACCTTCCTGGATGTGGCCCGGGTCACCATAGGTCGTGGGAGGGAAAATTAATCCTTTCGCAGCCTATGCTTCGGTGGAGCAGAGGTAGAACCATCCCTTGCTTCTTCACGAATTACTCCATCACTAGCCGCACTTGAGATATTTTTGTGCCTTTTTTTCTAGTAGACCCATAATTTTTAGCACCCCCATATAATAGCTTATCCTTTTCTTCCTTCGACTTGGCCATAACATCATTTATCCCACGGTCATCCTCATCAAGTATCTCTCCTAGTGTCTTAGATTCCCCCTCATGGGGAAACCTTTCCCATTCAACCATCATCATATCATGAAGCAGTACACAATGATCTTCAGCAGATGGGGCACCAAAAACAACCATGGATATTTGCAGGTTTGGGGTATCGCCTGAAACAGTAGTGAGTCGTGGTGGAGAAAATCCCGTTGGGGCCACACCAGGAGCACACGATAGGTCCTCTACTCCACTCGTCCCTTGTGCAATAGGAGGTGGGCCTGCCTCCAAGAGAGTACTCCCCATAACATCACACCCAATAAGGACCAGGGGGCATCATGACAGTCAGTGCGTCACAACCTAGGACTCCAAGACTTCCCTTTTATCACAACCCTCTCCTTCTCAGCCAAAGTCATTGGCCACTAATCCCCATCTCGCATGCCTTGCACATATATATCCCCTTGCACAAGATCACCCATCAACACATCATCATCCACATGATTAGCCGAAGCTAAATACTAAAACCTGTTATGAAGAGCCACAACATATCCCTCCGGGAGTCTTCTACTGCTAGCACCCCCACTACCCATCTTGCAGACCATATTCTCTTCTCCCAGTGTTGGCACTAGGGGGTCTACTAGCTGGTCGTTCATGTGCCCATTTTCCATTGCAACCACTTTCCCTTTGTCCAACTGTCTCCCTGAAGCTTCACCACATCCGCAGGAAACATCAGCGCTGGGCTGCTCCTCTCCTTTTGCCACTAGCACTTTCTCAACAACTGCATCTCTTGAAAAACAATCATCTCCAGCTAGAATGATGCTAAAACCACCTGATTCCATCAAAGCAACTTCCAGATCAGTCCCAGGTATATGGTCTATCCAACAAGAAACTTCAGAAAACTAGGGATGGGGCGAGGTCTCGATCACCCTTTTGGCTCCCTTTGCATCCACCCGACTGAGGGTGGTCTCCCCAGAACTCATCCGAACGAGATATGGACCAATAATTCTAGGGAAAACACATCCACCAGACTGAGAATTATGCCCAAAGCTCTAACATTTCAAACAGAAGATCGACCATGACTCAAAAAATGACAGGTTTCCTCCACCGAAGCTCCTCCCCAACAACAATCCAAACAGCATCCACTGGATCATTTGAAGCATCAACCTCAATAATGGCCCTTGGAAAAATGGGGTGGAAGAGGGACATAGTCCTTCTATCCACATAGAGGAACATCTCCACCATATTTCCAAGAATCGAAATAATAGAGAAATTCTGAAAGGGAAGGGGGTGTTCAGGAAATCTAACCCAAGTAACAACCATTCGAGAGTCCCACATTAGATGAAAGTCAAAGATCCACCTAAAAAGAGAGAAGTGAGCGCCATTACAAATCTGAGGAGTTTCCATCCAGGCTAGAACCAGATCCTCCTCAGACGCGAAGCAGATCATGATGTGGGAGATATAAACGAGACCCTCTGTCGTGCAATCCCTATGCTTCTGGGAATAAGAGACAAACCTGTATAAAGAGTCCACCAGGTGATGCCGCATCGGGAGCCTCGCAACAAGAGTCAGTCGATGCAGATCTGAGGATTCAGTGAACTCTCCAGTCGAGAGGGGAAGCTACAGACATCCTTCAAAGATCTCCGTAACCTTCGGACAAAGCACTATTTTTAGGAAATAGGGGATTCCTTAGAGGGATGATCCTCCCCCTTAAAGATGGGGGGGGGAGGGGCTTCATTCGCCATCGTCTTCAACGTGGAAGGGAGGGAAAACCGCCATCATGAGAGAGGTGAATCGCTGGAGCCACCATCCCTTAAGTATTTTAAGGGTTTTAGATATTTTATGGTTTATAAAGGTATTTTGAGGTTTTAGGGGGTTTTAGTGTACTTATTATATTTTGTGATTTTAGGGTTTATAAGTTTTTTTATGGAATTTTAGGGTTTTAGTTTTTTAAGTGTTTTAGGTATTTTTGGTATTTTTGGTATTTTTGTTTTTAGTGTCCTTAGGGTTCTTAGTGTTATTTAGTTTTATTAAGGGTTCAACATATTTTTGGGTTTTTAGGGTTTTAAGTTTTATAGAATATTTAAGTATTTTTAGGTTTTTAGGTGATTTTTGGGTTTTAGGATTCTTTTGTTGTTCTAGTGGGTTTTTATGGTTATTTTATGGTCATTACGATTTCCAAGTTCCTTCAAGGGCTTTATGAGTTTTATGTTTTTTTTATATATTTAATATTTTTAGGGGGTTTTGGGGGTTTTTGGTCCTTGTAAGGCCTGTTTATGTATTTTTTTGGTTTTAAGGGGGTTTAATCATTTTATAGGGTTTTAGGGGTTTTATGGTTTCAAGGTTGTATTTGGGAATTTTAGGGTTCTTTGGGATTTTTTGGGGTTTATAGACTTTTAGAGTTTTTAGGGGCTTTTAGGGTTTTAGGTTTTTTATGGTTTTAGGGTCATTTAAGATTTTTTGTTTCTTAGGGACTTAGGAGATGTATGGTCTTTATTGGGTTTTTAGTGAATTAGGTTTTTTCCTGTATTTATGGGTTTTATAGTTTTTATGTATTTTATTGTTTGGGTGGTCAATATTTTTTATAGTTTTATATTTTTTTAATGATTTTTAGTATTTTTAGTAATTTATTGGTGTTTTAGAGATTTTAGGGATTTTTAGCTGTATTGGGGGTTTTTTAGGGCCCTGAGGTTTTTAGGGTTTTTAGGAGTTTTAATAGTTTTAGGGTTTTAGGGGTTTTTAATGTTTTTAGGGATTTTATTTTTGTATGATTTTTAGAGTTTTTCAAAGATTTTTAGTGTTTTTTATGTTTTTAATATGTTTTAGGTGTTTTTTGTGTTTTAGGGGTTTTAGAGGTTTTTAGGGGTTTTAGGGTTATTTTAGAGACAGTTTTGTTTTTTAGATTTTTTAGGGTTTTTATGGGTTTTAAGGGTTTTAGGGTATTTATAGTATTTTAGGGTATTTTAGACTTATTAGGATCTTTTAGAATATTTTAGGTTTTTTTTTGAATCTTAGTGGGTTAGGGTACTATGCAATATTTTATGGGTTTTGAGGGTATTTAGAGCTATTTATGATTTTTATTTTTTATTATTTTTTATTGTTTTTAGTGTATTTATAATTTTAGGTTTTTTTAGTGTTTATGTTTTTTAAGGATTATAGGGTTTTTGGGTTTTAAGGTTTTTAAAGATACGTTTTCTCATTCTAGGTTATTCTTGGGAGTTTATGGTCTTTTTTAGGGTTTTTTCAGTTTAATGGTTTTAGGTGGATTTGGGTGGTTTTAGGGTTTTTATTGTTTTTTAACCCTTTTATAGGTTTTTAGGGTTTTAGGGCCTTTTTGCCTTTTTGTTTTTTTATGGTTTTTACGGGGTTTTCATCATTTAGGGTCATTTAGTGTTTTTAGGGATTTTTTGGGATTTTAGGTATTATAATCGATTTTATGTTTTTTTAAGGGTTCTAGGGTTTTTAGAGGTTTTTAGGTTTTTCTAGGAATTTTAAGGGGGGGGAGGGTTGGGTTTTTTTTCAATTTTAGGATGTTTTAACGTTTTTAAGATTTTTTTGGCTTTTAGGGTCTTTAAGGGACTAAGGTATTTTAGGGTATGTTGAGTGTTTTTGGGTTTTATGGCCTTTTAATTTTTTAATACCCATTATTTTTTTCGGTAGTTTTATGATCTTTTAGTGGATTTTATGGAATTTATGGTTCTTAGAGTTCTTTAGGGAATTAATGGGTTTCATAGTATTTTTTTATTTTTAGAGTTTTTAGGGGTGTTTAGGGTTTTGAGAGTTTTTAGTGTTTTCTTAATGTTTCTATGGTATTTATGATTTTTTATGCAATTTAGTGTTTTTAGGATGTTTTGGGTTGTTTTGGGTGTTTTTGGGTCATTTTAGGGCAGAAGAGGTGCAGGTACTATGCAATATTTTATGGGTTTTGGGTGTTTTTGGGTAATTTTACATAGAGGGTTTAGAGTACATGGTATATGGTTTAGTTTGTAGATTCTATGGTTTAGTTAGTTGGGAATAGGATTCAGGGTGTCTTGTTTAGGGTGTAGTGTATTGGGTTTAGTGTATAGAGTTTAGGATTTAGGGCGTATGATATAGGGTATAGGGTGTAGGGTTTTGGGTTTTGGGTTTAATGAATTGGGTTGAGGGTTTATGGTTTTTGGATAGGGTATCGGGGTTTAGGTTTAGGTTTTTTTAACACCACAACATGTTACATTATATTTCATTAAGAATAAATTTAATTTTGTCTATAGTTTGCGATGTTTTCAGCACCTCGTTTATAAAAAATATTGTTTATTCAAACTTTGAACACATATTTTAGAAGTAAATTATAGAAATTTTGGAAAATGTATTCAAAAAAAGATAACTTATTTTATGAAATTGTAATTGTAAAATTATCATAGCATGTTTTTTTGTATTTTCTTGAAAAATTTAATTTTTTGATGAATAGTTAAAAATAATGGATTTTAATTGAAAATTTACATATGGATTATTTTTTTTAAAATGTTAAATTTTATTTTTCATTATTTTTGAAGTAATATTAGTTCAATTTTATATCAATTGATCGAATTTAGGTATCAATCATCCCAATAATAATAGTTATTAGTCCTGTATAGTTGAGTTGATAACTACTTATCCAAATTCAACATATGGATTCACTCAACTGTATTCCTCTAGTATCCTACCCATTAGGTATTTCCGGCTTGTGTAACCCAAAGAAAATATAAATAATAAAACCACTCAATATTATCAATGGATACTTATTCTAATATAGAAAATACTCAATAGGAAAAGGCAGAGTTACTCATAGATTGTTTTCCTTACACAAGATAATCCATGGTTACTCATATTGAGCTCGATAATAACCAATTGGATGATTGAGATGTTAATATGTGTTTTTTTGTATGAAATATAGCATTTAGTATTTGTGGAGTTTTAATTTGAATATTAATGCTTCAAATAATTTTGTTTGGGAATCCCTCTTCCAATAAAGAAATTAATTTGTTCAGACCACATTAATGTGATAATATTTACACAACCCATAGGTTTAAGTAAATCACCAAAAAATAGAAGTCATGTATACTCATACATATAATAATTAATCATATTAATAAGTTAGATGAACAATTAATATATAGGAATAGAGTTATATGAAATTTAAAAGACAACACATGAGTATGCTTAGAGTCACAAATTGCAAACCCCATTCACATTCCTACCAAAGGAATACTTCTGGAAAGTAGGTGGTCTGACCACAAGTCCCTCTATTCAAGGAAGAGTTACTCAAGATAATTGGATTCATGAAAACTCTAACATCTAATATTCACAAACTATACCGAAAAAATATTCTCAAGGACATAAATCTTATTACAAACAAAGGTCAAGGTTGATGGAAACTAAATTTATTGATGTCAAACCTAGAATGATACGCAATGCTCTATCCTAGAAGTAATTTATCATATAAAGGTTCATACGAAATATTCATATCTCACAAACAATGTACTAAACATGAATATTAATAAAATATAATAAATAAATAAAAAATATATTTATCATTCAATATATGATACATTTATGAACTGTTAACAAATAAGTGGTAATTATAAATTTTTTATAAATTGGTAAGAATATAAATTTGTTAAATTCATTTCAATATGAACGTCTTAATATTTTCTATTAAATATAATTTTTATGAAATTATCCTAATTATAAAAGATTTATAATTCAATATTAATTTTATAAAATTTCATATATAATCTACATATCATATATATTGTAATTATTAACCATTTTATAAATCACCTTTTGTGACTTCTCGATAATCCATTTATTTCCATATCATAATGAAATCCATTTAATTTTTCAAATAGTATTTTAAATCATAATATCTAATATTTGGAATGTTTTGTTATTAAATTATTCATAAACATTTATAAGATTATTTATATAATATTTATAATTTATTAATTTATAAATAATTTATAAATTAATATATTTAAAAAATAACATTTTTATATGATTTATAAATTTATAATAAAGTGTATACATTTTAAAAATATTTATCAATTAACCATAAACATTTTATATTGAATTAAATAATAAAAAACATTTATAATTTTTATTAATATTTCAATATATATTTGGTTAATAATTATAAAAATTTATAAACAATATAATTCAACTCATAATTTAATTCCCTTGATTAAAATTAATAATTTATTTATTTTTAATAATAAAAGTAGTAAATATGAACTTTTGATATTTATTTCTAGGCTTTAAATTTCTCATTTTAAAAATGTTAAACATTTAATTTCATAAAATAATAAACACATTTATTCATTAAATAATATTATATTTTATGTAATTAATTTGTTTCATATGATCATCAAAGGAAAATATGAAGCAGAAGACAACCCAAACATGAGGAGATATATCTTCAAGAAATAATCCATAAAAAACTGTAAAACATAGAAGATGGAGAATTCCAATTGAACATTCTTATTCTCCCTTGGGTATGGAGAATTGAGGATAGTGATCAGGATGTAGTGATCAAAAGCACCATGCCTCCAATGGGGAACACTTGCCAATGAATCTAAAATTGTATCTTGAGGATTAATAAATGCTAAAGGGGTACTAGTGCCTTTTCTCATATGATGAAAAATATCATGGGAGGAAGATAGAATAAACCACACACAATAGAATATGTCATCATCATCTTATATAGATAGTTTTTGAGGCATGTCACTCCATATGAGTTTCATACTATGGGTTTAATTCAATATAAGTTTTCAATGAATTAAAAAAAATCCATTCAAGATTTCATAATAGTTTGTAACATATAATAAAACCATTCAAGAAAAATAAAAATATTTCTTATATTTATTTATTATTTCCTGAATATTTAATACATAAAAACAATTTCATCACACGAATTTATTAAATATACACTTATATATATAATATCACACACACACACACACACAGATATATATATATATATATATTAATTCCATATCCAATATTTTTGGGGGTTTTCAAAAATTAAGTGGCTTTAGGATTTGAGTGTTGTTTTATGGTTTTCTTATTTAAAGTGTCTTTATGGGATTTAATATTTTAAGGGTTTTTAGGGTTTTAGTGATTTTTGGGGGTTTTCAGGGTTTTTAGGTTTTAGGGGCATTTGGATGTTTAGGCCTATTTTTGGGTGTTTTTTGGTTTTATAGGATTTTTAGGGTTATATGTGCTTTAAATATACTTAGGGTTTTTTAAGATCATTTATGGGTCTTTAAGGGTTTTAGGGATTTTATGGATTTATAGGGTTATTAAGGTTTTTTGTGGTTTTAAGCATTTTAGGGGGTTTTCAGGGGGGTTTTATGGGTTTTACAGTTTTTAAGTGTTTGCAGGGGTTTTAAGTTTTTTTTTCTGGTTTTATGGTTCTATTTGGGTTTTTAAAATTTTTATGGTTTTTAAGATTTTAGGGTTTTTTGGGTTTTTCTGCATTTTCTTGTTTTTTGAATTTTAATGATTTCGTTGGTTTTAGGGTTTTGGGTGTTTTTTTCTGTTTAGGAGGAGGGTGTTTGGTTTTTTAAGATTTATAAGGTTTTTGGGGGTTTAGGGTTGTTTTTGGATTTGGGGTTTTAAAATGTTTTTAGGGTTTTATGGTCATTAAGATTTTGTGTGTTTTATTGTTTTACGGTATTTAGGGGTTTTATTTTTTTAGGTATTTTTGGGGTTTCTAGGGTTTTTATAGGTCGTAATTGATTTTAGGTTCTTTTAGGGTTTTAGGGGGGTGGGGGTTTAATATATTGATGGGTCTTGGTATTTTTAGGATATTTTTGGTTTTTGTTATGATTTATGATCTTACAGGTTTTTAGGATCATCTATGGTTGTTAGGGGATTTTGGGTCCTTTAGTGTCTTATAGGTTTTTAGGGGTTTTTGGAGTTTTTATGGTTTTTAGAGGGTATGGGTTTAGGGTGTATGATATAGGGTTTAGGGTTTAGGGTTCATAGTTTAGGGTATAGTTTAATGGGTTTCATATATAGGGGTTCTAGTTTATGGTGTAGGGTGTGGTGTATAGGGTGTAAGGTTTATAGTTTAGGGTGTAGGAAACAGGGTTTAGGGTGTAGGGTATACAGTTTAGAATGTAGGGTACATGTTTCAGGGTTTTGGGTTTGGGGTAAAGGGTGTAGGGTATAGGGTTTTGAGTGTATGGTCTAGGGTTTACGGTTTGGGGCATAAGGGTTAGGGTTTATGTTTTAGGGTGTAGGGTGATGATTTTAGGGTTATGGGTGTAGGGTATGAGGTTTTAGATCTATGGTTTATTGTTTAGGGTACCGACTACACGGTTTCAAGTTTAAGTTTTAGGGAATATCCTATTGGGTTTCAAGTGTAGGCTTTAGGGTTTAGGGTGTAGTGTATAGGGGTTAGAGTGTGTGGTTTAGGATATAGGGGATAGGGTTTTGGATGTGTGGTTTTGAGTTCAGTGTTTATGATGTAGGGTGTAGGGTTTATGGTATTGTATATTTTAAGGTTTTTATTGTTTTTATGCATTTTTAGTGTTTTAGTGGGTTGTAGTGGTTAAAGTTATTTTTGTGGGTCTTAGAATTTTTTATGGTTTTAGGTATTTGATGATTTTGAAGTGTTTCGGTGTTTTAAAGGATTTATGGGGTTTTAGGTTTTTTGGGACTTTTAAGTGTTTTTAGTGGGTTTTAGAGTTTATTAGGGTTTTAATGGGTTGGTGGGTTAGTATTTCTAGTGGTTTTTTGGTTTTTAGGGGGTTTTTGGCGTTTTCCAGTGTTTTTAGGGTTTTAGTGTTTTTTTGGGGTGGTGAGGTTTTTAGGGGTTTTATAGGGTTTCAAAAAGTTTTATATGTTATTTATTATATTATTAGTGGTTTGTTCGGTTTTTTGGGTTTTCAGGGGTTTTAGAGTATTTTCAAATTTTTAGTGGTTTTAGGATTTTATAGTGGTTTAATGTTGGTTTTGGGTTTTTTTTTGGATTATAAACTTTTAGATGTTTTAATAGTTAATGTATTTTTTTGGATTTTAGGGACTTTATTGTTTCTATAGGTATTAAGGGTTTCAGTGGTTTAATGGGTTTTAATGGGTTTTTAAGGTTTTAAGGGGTTTTTACAATTTTTGAGGATTTAAATGATTTTTTGAAGTTTTACAGTTAATATGGTATATTTTTTAAGGATTTAAGAGGTTTTCTGGGATTCTATTTATTTTTTGGGTTTAATGTTTTTTATTGTTTCTAATGATTTTTATGTTTTTGGGGTTTTTATTTGGTGTTTAGTGTTTTTTGGAGTTTTATGCATATTTAGGGTTTTTAAGAAATTTAGGTTTATGTATGGGTTTTAGGTATTATTTAGATTTTTTAAGGGTGTAAATGAATTTATATGGGTTTTAAGATTTTTTTTAATTGGTTTTAGATTTTAGGGGTTTTAATGGTTTTTAAGGTGTTTATGGGGTTTTTATGTTTCTTTGTTTTTAGGGATTTTTTTTCAATTTTGATGGTTTTAAGGTTTTGAATGTTTAAAGGGGTTTTCGAGATTTATAGGATATTTTAATTATTTTCAGGTTTTTAGGATATTGTGGTTATTAGGGTTTTAATGGATTAAGGTATTTTAAAGGGTTTTTATAGTTTTAAGGGTTTTAGTTTTTTTTTTGGGGTTTATGGATTTCTTATGGGTTTTAAGGGTTTTAGGGGTTTTCAGATTTTAATTAATTTTATAGATATTAAGAGTTCTTAGGGTTGTGCGGTTTTAGTGTTTTTATGAATATTTTGGATTTTTGGGGTTATTAGATCTATTTAAATTTTATAGTGATTTCAGTGTTTTTCTAGGTTTTTTTATTTTAGGGTTTTAGGACTTTTAATGTTTATTAGTGTTCTAATGTTTTTGGGGATTTTCAAGGAATTTAGGTTTATAGGGTTTTTTGTGGTTTAGAGTATTTATATTTTTTTGGGGGTTTTAGAGGTTTTATGATTGTCACAGCTTTTATGGTCTTATCGATTTTGAGGTATTTTTAGGCATTTTAAATTATTTTTTATATTTTTAGGGATTTTAATGTGGTGTTGTGGGTTTTTTGGGGTATTTTTTTGTTTTTTGATATTTAAGGGTTTTAGGGTATTTAGGGTGTTTGGGGAAGTAGGGTTATTATGGTTTTTAGGGATTTTAGGGGTTTTAGAGTCTCTTTAGGGTTTTTTTTGGTTTTTGGGTATATTTAATCATTTTCAGGATTTTTAAGGGTTTTGAGTTTTAAGGGTTTTTAGGATTTTATGAGGTATTTCGATCTCTTAGGTTGTTTAAAGGGATTTTTAGGTTTTTAGAGTTTTGATGTTTTTTTTGGTTTTGAGGATTTTTTTAGATTTTTTTTAATTTTTAAGGTTTTTATGGTTTATCTAGGCTTATTTAGGATTTTTTTTGTGTTTTTTGGTGTCTTAGGTGTATTAAGGATTTATGGTTAATGTAGGGGATTTGTTTCCTTTTATTTGTTTTGTTTTTAGTGGGTTTTTATGGGGTTTTCTTGGTTTTAGGATTTTTAGGGTTTTAACAATTTTTTGTTTCTAGGGGTTCTTGGTTTTTTATGATTTTACGGGTTTTATTATTTTTATAGGTTTGGGGTTTTATCGTTTTTAGAGATTATTATAGGATTTTAGGGGGTTTAGGGGTTTTTAGGATTTTTGGGTTTTAGGGGGGTTTTATGGGTTTATCTTAATTATTTGGGTTACTTTGGGGTTTGGTGTTTTCTTGGTTATTTTAATATTTTATATTTTTAATGATGTTTAAGCTTTTATTTTGTGTTTTTTGGGTTTTATGATTTTTTAGGGAATTTAAGGATTATGTGGCTTGGGAGGTATAGTTTGGAGGTTCTTTGGGGAGTTTAATGGTTTTTTATTGGTCTTTTAGTGGTTTTATATGTTACATAGGGTGTTTTATAGGGTTTTGGGGTTTTAGGGTCATTTAGGGTTTTTGGAGTCATTTAAGGGGATTTCGGGATTTTATTCTTATTTATGGGGTTTAGTGGTTTTTTTTGGATTTTTAGGTGGTTAATGGATTTTTAAGGGGTTTTAGGAGTTTGTATGGGTTTTGGGATTTTTATGGTTTTAGGTTTTTATGGATTTTAGAGGGTTTGTGGGATTTTGGGGTACTAAGGCTATTTATGGGTTTTAGTGTTTTTAATATTTTTATGGGTCCTTCAGTGTTTAAGTGCTTTTGGGGTTTTGGGGTTGTTTACATTTATATTGTTTCTTGGGTTTTAGAGGGTTTTAGGGGGGTTTTATGGTTTTTATGAATTTTGGGTGTTTTATGATTATGAAGGTTTTTTACTATTTTTTGGGATTTAGTGATTTAGGGTTTTTAGGGGTTTTAAGAATTTTTATATTTTTTTTTGTGTTTTTAGGTTTTTGGGATTCCTTGGGATCTTAGGGTTTTTTAGTGTCTTGAAAGGGTATTACCGTTTTACGGTTTTTTGTTTTTAGTGTTTCATGGGTTTTAAGGGTTTTTAATGTTTTACGATTTTCATGTTTTTAGGGACTTTTAGGGGTTTTGTTTTTCTATTTGTTGGATCTTTTAGAGTTTTTCAAGATTTTAGGGTCTTTTAGGGATTTGGGTTTTTTTTAATGTTTTAGGGTTTTTTAGTGTTTTATGTCGTTTAGGGTTGATTATATATATTTTTTTCTTTTGGGATTTTTAGGGGTTTCAGAGAAATTTTAGTGTTTATTATGGGGATTATGATTTTTAGGGTTGTTTTGGGTTATATTTAGATAATTAGGGTTTTAGGGTGATTGAGGGTTTTTATTATTTTTGAAGGTTTTTTTGGGATTTTTTGGGTTCTTGGTATTTTTAGTGATTGAGGGTTTATTGGATTTTTTTAGTGTTTTATGTGTTTAATTTGTTTTTGTTTTTTATGGAGTTTATGGTTCTTAGGGAGTTTTAGCCTTTTTGGGATTTTATATCCAGTTGGTTATTTTGGGGGTTTGAGGATATTTTAGGGTGTTTTGAGGGATTTATGGTATTAGGGTCTTTTAATATTTGTAGGGGTTTTAGGGGCCTGTAGGGTTTTAGGGTTTTTAGGGATTCTATAATTTTAAGGGTATTTATGGGTTTTAGGGTTTCTTGGGCCATTTAGGGTTTTTTGGATTTCTAGTGACTTAGATCTTTTAGTGTGTTTTATGGTCATTTTGTAATTTTTAAGTTATTAGGATCTTTTTGGGGTTGTGAGTAATTTTTTTAGGGTTTTAAGGGTGTTTAGTATTTTTGGGATCCTTTGGTGCGTTTTTGGGTCTTTTATGTCTCTCTATTGTTCTATGGGGTTTTAAGGATGTTTATAGGTTTTTGGGTTCTGGGTTTCTATAAATTTTACAGGTTTTAGAGAATTTTAGGATTTTATTGTATTTTATAGTTATTAGGTGTTTTTTAGGTTTTCGGATTTTTAGTATTTTTTAATAGTTTTTTGGGTCTTTTAGTATTTCTATGGGATTTAGGGTCTCCTATGTTTTTTAGGGTTTTTGAGTCTTAGAGGGGGGTTAGGGTTTTGTGTTTTATTGTTTTTTACATTTTTATGGTTTATAGGGGTTTTAGGTGTTTTAGGGAACTTTAGTGTTTTATGGATTTTAGGACTTTTGAAGGAAATATTATGTGTTTTTTATCGTTTTCTTAGGGTTCATAGGGGGTTTAGGATTTTTTTAGGGTTTAATATGTTTTTTAGGATTTGTAGAGTGTTTGGTGTTTTGTGGTTTTAATGGATTTTATGGGTTTCAGGGTTTTCGAGGTTTTTATAGATTTTTTCAATTTGAAGGTATTTTAGTTTTATTTTTGGTTTATGGGTTCTTAGGGTACTAAGGGGTTTAGAGTGTTTTCATATTTTTTATGGATTGGGGTGTTTAAGGATTTTAGTGGTTGTAAGTTTGTTTTAGGGTTTTTAGGGTTCAGGGTTTGTGGTATAGGGTATATGGTTAAGGTGTTGGGTATAGGGTATGGGGTGTTGGGTATAAGGTTTAGTGTTTATGGTATATGAATTATTGTGTAGGGTATCGAGTATACTGTATAGGGTATAGGGTTTTGAGTGTAGTTATAAGGTTCATGGTATAGGGTGTAGGGTTTAAGGTTTATTGTGTAGGGTATATGGTTTATGCTATAGGTTTTAGGGTTTTGGGTATATTGTATTAGGATTAGGATATAGGGCATTGGGTAATGGGTGTGGGGTTTAGGTTTTGTGATGTAGGTTATAGGGTTTAGAGTTTAGGGTTTAGGGATTAGATTGTATGGTATAGGGTTTAGAGTGTAGGGATTATGGTAGAGGGTAGAGGGTATGGGTTATAGGGATTAGGATATAGGATTTAGGGTTTATGGGGATGGGTATAGGGTTTCAGGTGTAGGGATTAGGGTTTACGTTCAAGGGTCTAGGATTTGGAGTATATGTTTTAAGGTTTTGGGTTAAGGGTATAAGGTTTAGATTGTGGGGTTTAGGGCTTAGTGTGTTCGGTCTATAGTTTAGGATGTAGGGTTTACGGTTTAAGGTGTACGTAATAGGGTTTGGGGTTTAGGGTGTAGGGAATATTGTTTTTGTTACAAGATTAGGGTTTAGAGTCTAGGATATACGTTTTAACATGTAGGATTTAGGGTTTATGGTATAGGGTTTAGGATGTATGCTATATGGTCTAGGTTTTTGGGTATAGGGTTTATGGGGAATCGTTTTGGGTGTATGGTATAAGGTTTTGGGTTTTGGGTTTCTAGTTTATGGTGTTGGGTTTAGGGTTTTCGATTCGTGGTATAGGGTATTTGGCGTAGGGTATTGGGTTTACGGTTTGTGGTATAGGGTTTACTGTGTATGGTATATGGTTTAGGGTGTATGAATTTGGGTTTAGGTTGTAGAGTATATGGTATGGGGTGTAAGGTTTTAATGTTAAGGGTGTATGATATATGTTTTAGGTTGTAGGGTTTATTATTTAGGGTATAGGGTTTACATTTCAGGGAGAAGGGTAGAGATTTTAGGGTATAAGTTTTAGGGTGTGGAGTTTAGGTTTTAGGGTGTAGGGCATAGGGACTAGGGTGTAGCGTGTGATGTTTATGGTTAAGGGTGTAGTGTATTGGGTTTATCATGTTTGGTTTAGGGTTTAGAGTGTTGGGTATATGGTTCTAGGGGTATGGTTTAGGGTTTAGGGTGTTGGTAATAGGGTTTTAGGTGTAGGGTTTAGGGTCTTGTGTGTCGGGTATATGGTGTCGGGTTTAAGGTATAGGGTATATGTTTTAGGGGGTATGGATTTTGGTTTTGGAATTAGGGTATAGTGATTGGGGTTTTTGTGGTTTTCATGGTTTCTAGGGTATTTAGGAATTTTATGGGGTTTTATGGTTTTTATTACTTTTAGGGATTGTGTGTTTTTTTGGGTTTTTGGGGTTTTAGGGGGTTTTTACAGCTTTCAGGGGTTTTAAGGGTATTTTGGAATTTTAGTTTTTTAGTTTATTAGAGTTTTTAATAGTTTTTAATAATTATACAGGATTTAAGGGGTTTTTAGAATTCATAGGGTCTTTTATTGGTTTTATGGTTTCAAGGTTTTCAAGGGGTTTTTTTGGATAATTAAAGATTTTTTGGGGATTTATTGGTTTTTTTGGTGTTTTAGGTATATTTTTGGATTTTTATTGTTATTAGGGGTTTTAGGGTTATTTAGGGTATATTTTTGTTTTTAAGGGGTTTATTAAAGGTTTTGGGGTTTGTATTGTTCTCTTAGTGTTTTTAATAGTTTCATAGTGTTAACTATGGTTTTTATGATTTTAAGGGATTTAAGAGGATTTATAGTTTTCCTGAATTTTTGGTCGTTTTAGGTAGAAAAAGTTTTTGAGATTTTTTAGTGTTTTAGGTTTTCTTTATTATTTTTTAGTGTTTTTATGGTTGTAAGGATTTTTTGGATTTAGGGGTTTTTGGGGTTTTTGGGGTCTTAGGGTGTCTTAAGGTTTTTTGGGTTTTAGTGTTTTTTTGGTTTTTTGGTGTTTTTAGGGGGTTTTGGGTTTATTAGTGATTTAATGGGTTTTTAGGTGTTTTAGGTATTTTAGGGTGTCAGGGTTTTTATTTTGTGTTTTCAGGTTCTTATAGGTTTTTATCACTTTTTATATTTTTAGTGTTGTTTTAGGATTTTAGTATTTTTAGTGGTTTTCGGGTTTTAGGGGTTTTTATGGCGCTTTAAGGTTTTTAGGATATTATTGTGTTTTTATAATTTCTTTCTTTTAGGGTTCTTAGGGTTTGAAGAGTTTTTAGCGGTTCTTTTGGTTTTTAGAGTTTTATGGGTTTTTAGGGTTTTATGTTGTTGAAGGGTTTATAAATGTTTTTTGGGAATTTATATTATTTATCTTGGGTATTTAGATATTATTTGGGTTTTTAGGGACTTTTATATGTGTTTTGGGGGTTTTAGGGGTTTTGTGGAATTTAGGGTTATTTTGGGGGTGAGGGTTTTAGTGTTTCAAAGTGGATTCAATGGGTTTTGGGGGTTTTAGTGATTTATATTGATTTTTATGGGTTATATGGTTTTTAGGGGTTTTGGGGGTATTTTTCTTTTTTTTTTGGGATTTTATGGTGATTTAGGGTTTTTGTTTAGGAGTTTAGGGTTTTTATGATTTTTTGAGGATTTTTTTTGGTTTGTAGGGTTTTACGGGTTTTATGGGGGGTTTTTTGTGGTTTAATGGGTTTTAGGGGTTTATGTGGGGTTTTAGTTTTTTTTACAATTTTATTGGGTTTTAATGGATTTTATGGTTTATTTAGTTCATTAGGGTTTTGTTAGGTGTTTCTATGGTTTTTAGGGTTTTTAGGGGTTTTGGGATTTTAGGATCTTTTAGTGGTGCCATTGTTTTTTTTTCTGGTTTTAAAGTGTTTTCGTGGTCTTTTAATGTTTGAGAGTTTTTAGGATCATCTAATATTATTTAGAGTTTTTTGGGGGTTTTATTTTTTTATTGTATTTTAGGTGTTTTTTTGGTTGTTAGGTTATTTTATTGGTTTATAGGTTTTTAGATTTTTTGGTGTTTTTTTGGGTTTTGGAGTTTTTTGTTGGTTTTAGGTTCAATTATGGAATTTTATGGTTTTCAGAGCTTTTGGTGGGGGGGGGGTTTAAGGATATTTAGGAACCTTTAGAGGGTTTAATGGTTTTTTGTTTCCTTTATGTTTTTTTGGTGTGCTTGGGGTCCTTTAATGTTATGAGGGTTTTTTGAATTTTTGGGTCCTTTATGGGTATTTAGGTTTTTAGAGTACTTTTTGGGTTTTAGGGTATTTTCTGGTCTTTTAGAATTTTTATAGAAGTTTTGTGTCTTTATGGGGTTCAGGGTCTTCTAGTGTTTTTTTGGTTTTTAGGATCTTTTAGTTTTTTGGATATTTAGGATATTTCATGTATAGGTTCTAGGGGTTTTCATGTTTTTTTGTGTTTTGATGGTTTTTATAATCCTTTAGGGTTTTAATAATTTTATTGTTTTAGGGTTTTAGGTTTTTAATGAGTTTTTTTTGGGTTCTAGGGTTTTATTGAATATATGGGGTTTTAGGGTTTTTAGGGCTTAATGTGTTTTTAGGGGTTTTTGGTTTTTAATGTTTTATTGGTATTTAGGGGTGTTTATAGTGTTTATTTTTTTTTGTTTTTTGAGGTTTTTTGTGTTTTTCGGGGTATTTATCATTTTTATAGGTTTATAGGGGTTTTTATTGGTTTTTTGGTTTTTAGGGTTTCTATGTTTTTTGGGAGATTTTTTGGGTTTATGGGTTTTAGGGGTTTAATAGTATTTTATAATTTTAAGTGTTATTAGTGTTTTTTTGGATTTTTTGGGGGTTTAGAAGGGTTTTTAGGGTTTTAGCGGTTTAGGTTTTTTTAGAGTTTATTAGGGGTTTTAGATCATTTTATGGGTTTTTTTGATTTTGGGCATTTCTTAGGTTTTTCAGGGTTTTAGGGTTCATAAGGGGTTTTATTGATTTTTTGGGGTTTTATGTTTTTATTGTTCTTAGTGTTTTAGGGTTTTTGAGTGTTTTAAAAGTTTATGGTGTTAGGGGTTTTAGGGGTTTTAAGAGTTTCTATTGATTTTGGGTTTTTAGTGTTTTGGACTTTTTAGAGGTTCTATGATTTTTATGGTTTTTATTTTTTTTCGGATCTTAGGGTGTTTTACAGGGATTTTTGGGTTTTTAAGGTGTTTTGTGTTCTTTAGGTATTTTTGGGGTTCTAGGGGTTTTTATGGGTTTTAAGGGGTTTGGGGATTTAAAGGGATCTGTTGGGTTTTTAGGTTTTTTTTAGGTTTTAGGGTTTTTTTTGTTTCTAGGTTTTTATGGGTTATTATGGTTTTATTGTTCTTAGGTTTTTAGGGGGTTTTCTGTTTTCTTGGGTCTTTTAATGATTGTTTCTTCATTTGATGTTTTTTTATTTTTTAGAACTTATAGAGTTTTATGGTCTTTGGGGGTTTTATGGTTTAATTGGGTTTAATGGGTTTTATGGTATTTTAGGGGGTTTATATAGTTTTAGTGTTTGGGGGGAGGGCGTTTATAGGGACATTTAAGGTTTTTAGGGTTTTTAGTGTTTTTAGATTCTTTTAGTGTCTTTAGGTTTTTGGAGACTTATGGGGTTTTAGGTGTTTTTGGGTTTGGTGTAGTGTTTTTGGTTCGTTTTGGAGGTTTTTAGTGACCTTTAGGTTTATATAGTTTTTTTTTTCTGGTTTCATGGTTTTTAATTCCCATTAGGGGTTTTGGTGTCTATTATGGTATTAGAGTATTTGATGTTCTTTTAGGGGTTCAGGGTATTTTATGGTATAATGGTATTGTGGTTTTTTTGGACCTTATAGGTGGATTTATGAATTTTTGTTGTTTTAGGGATTTTTAAGGGTTTATGTTTTAGGTAACTTTTATGGTTTTTTATAAATTTTACTACTATTTGGGGTTTTTATTGTTTTAATGGTTTTTAGGGTTTTTATTGATTTATGGGTTTTCCAGGCCATTTATGTGTTTTAATAATTTTCAATAATTTAGGGATTTTAGGGGTTTTGATGGTTTTGGGTGTTTTAGGGTCTTTTAGGGGTTATAAATGGTTTTGGGGTTCTTTAGGGCTTTCATGTTTCTTGGGGGGTTTTAATATTTTTGTCACCTTATGGGTTTCAGGGTTGTTATTTTTTATTTAGGGGATGTAGGGGGGTTTAGGGAGTTTTTGGGGTTTTAATAATTTTATGCTTATTTAAGGGGTTTTAGAGTCTATATAGTATTTTGGTTTTTATTACAATTTTTACTAGTTTTTAGGGTTTTAGTGTTTTTTACAATTTTAGAATTTTATTAGGTATTTCTTAGTGTTTTATTTGTTTTTTGGGTTTTCATTGGGTATTTAAGATTTTATGGGATTATAGGGATTTTATTGGGTTTTATTTTCTAGATTTTAGGGTTATTTTGGGTTTTTAAGGGTTTTAGGGGTGTTTTGAATTTTAAGGGATTTTAGCGTTTTAGGAGTTTTAATGGTTTTTGTGGGTTTAATTGTATTTTTTGGATTTTGTTTTTTCAATAATTTTATAGTTATTATAGTTTAAATGGTTTTTTTGTTTTATGTCGGTTTAATGTTTTTTAGGATTTTTAGATTTTAAGGACTTTGGTTTTTTTATTTTTATAGTTTTAATGGTTTTTAGGGTTTTTAGGGTCATATGGTTTTGTTAGATATTTTATGGGGTTTTCTATTTTTAATGTTTTTAGGATTGTATTTTTTTAGTTTTTTAGTGTTTTAGGAGTTTTTTTTCGTTTTACAGATTTCTAAATAAAATTTTAAGAATATTATAGGGGTTTTAGGAACGAATATGATTTTTATGGTATTAGGGTTTTTATGGTTTTCATGTTATTTGAAGGAATTTTAAACATTTTTAGGGTTATTGATGGGATTTAATATTTTTAGGGGTTTTTAATGGTTTTGGGCATATTTTATGTGTTTTGATGTTTTGATGTATGTATTGGGCTTTCATGATTTTTTTTGGGTTTTTATGAGTTTTTTTTGTATTTAGTGTTTTTTTGGGTTTTATTTTTTGGGCGGTTTTTAGGTTTTAGGGATTTTAAAACTTTTTAGGGTTTTTACTTTTAGTTTTTTGAGTTTTTATGGTTTTAAGAGGTTTACAAATTATTTTGTGTTTTTTTGGGTTTTTTAGGGTTTTAGAGTGTTTTATTGGTTTTAAGGGTTATTAGGTATTTTAGTTTTAAATGTGTTTTTTGAGTTTTAGAGGTTTCTTTGGGTTTTTGGGTTTTTAGGTTGTGTAGGATTTTAGGTTTTTTTGGGTTTTTTGGGTTTTTTGGGTTTTTACATTTATTATAGACTTTTTGGTGTTTTAACTGATTTAATGATTTCAATGATTTTTATGGTATTTTGGATTTAGGGTTTATGGTTTTTATCGGATTTTATTGTTTTAAGGGTTTATAAGGTTTTTAGGGTTTTTAGGTCGGTTGAGTTTCAGGGTTTTTTTTACAGTCTGGAGCTCTTTAAATGTTTTAATTAGGTTTAGTGTCTTTTAGGGTCTTTTGGGTTCTAGGGATTTTAGGTTTTAAGAACTCTTTAGTATTTCATGGGTTTATAAGGTCATGTAAGGGTTTTAGGGCCTTTTAAGGTGTATTAGTGTGTTTAGGATTTTTACGTTCATTTAGGGGTTTAAATGTCTTTAATCTGTTTTTAGGGTTTTAGTTTTTTTATAGGTTTTGGGGGTTTTAGGGACCCTTACAATTTGGGAGTTTTTAAATAGTATTAGGAGTTATTGGGGTTTTTATGGTTTTTATGGTTTTTAGTGTTTTTAGTTTTTTAATTTTTTTATGGTTATTTTGTGATTTTAATGGGGGTTTATAGATTTTCATGATTTTAATGTTTTTTAGGGTTTTCAGGGTTTTAATTTTTTTTACAGGTTTTAAGGATTTAGTGTTTTGATGGGATTTTTATGGAATTTTATAGTTTTTAGAGTTATAAAGGGATTGTTTTTCGGGATTTTCTGTTCTTTGGGTCTTTCCATGTTTTTTGGGATTTTTGGGCCTTTTAAGAAGTTTTAAGGTTTTTATGGTTTTTCGATTTTTAAGGTATTTTAGGGTTCATTATGGGATTTAATGTTTTAGAGTTATTTATGATTTTTAGGGAGTTTTAGTGATTTTAGTGGGTTTTAGGGGTTTTAAGTTCTTTTACTCTTTTTAGGGATTTTTAGTAACTTTTAGTATTTTAGTTGTTTTATGTTATTTTAGGGGTTTTGGGGTTTTGGGTACCTTTTTGTTTACTATATTTTTTAGTATCCTTCATGTTTTAATTGTTTTAGGATCCATTAGTTTTTTTTTGATTCTTAGGGAGATATAGGGTTTTAGGGTCTTTTAGGATTTTTAGGATTGATTTGGTTTTCTGGGGTTTTAAGGTCATTTAGGATTTTTTAGATGGTTTAATTTTTTTTTGGGTTCTAGGTATTATATTCTCTTTTAGGGTTTTTAGGTTCTTTTGGGGGTCTTTTGATAGATTTTGGGCAATTTTAGGGTTTTTTTCGGGTTCTAGGGTCACTTAGTGTTTTTATGGGTTTATTGTTTTTTGGGGGGTGTTGGGGGATTTTGTGATTTTAGAGTTTTTTAGGTACTTTAGGATTTTTAGGGATTTATGGGTTTTTACGGGTTTTTAGTTTTTAGGGTTTTTAGGGATTTTTATGGTTCTTAGTTTTTAGGGGTTTTATGATTATTAATTGTTTTCCGGGGTTTTAAAGAGATTTTATAGTTTTAAAGTGATTTTTTTAGATTTTTAGGGTTGTTAGTGTTTTTTGGATTGTTAGGGCTTGTTAGAGTTTTAGGGTTTCATTAGTATTTTTTAGGTTTATAGTGTTTCTTAGGGGTTTTAATGGTTTTAGGGATTTTTAGTATGTTTTGGGTTTTTATGGTTTTTATAGTTTTTAGGGTTTTGATGTTTTCTTTGGGGGGTTGGGGTATCATTCAGGTTTTATAGGGTTTTGTGGGTTTAATGACTTTTGGGGTTTTAAGGGGTTGTTCTTATTTTTAGATTTATTTATAATTTTAAGGGTTTTTGAGTTTTATGATTTGTTTGGATTTTCTAGTTTTCGGGGTTGTATATATTTTCCATGTTTCTAATAGTTTTTATGGATTTTTTGGGGGTGACAGGGGTTTTGAGGTTTTTGGGTTCTTTTGAATTTTAATGGACTTCGAGGGTTTTATTTTAGTTTTAGGGTCTGTTGTTAAAGGTGTAGGGTTTAGAGTATTGGGTTTTGGGTTTATTCCATAGGGTGTATAGTTCTGGGATTATGGTTTAGGGTATAGGGTTTAAGCTGTAGGGATTAGGGTGTAAGGTGCATGGTATAGTGTTTAGTGGGTAGTATGTGGGGTACACAACTGTAAAATATGGTTATAGACACAGATCTATAGACACTATTTTATTGGCCTCTATCTAGAGGGTTATTTATATCCATGGTCTAATAATTTTTTTTACTATAGATCAATTTAAAGGCATAGTTTAATAAAAACTGTGGAAATAGGGTGTATTTTTATTCAGCCCTTCGTGACTATCCTCTGTTACCTGCATGTATTCCTCATGATTCCTCCCATCCTCATGCAACACTGCCATATTCTTCTAACCTCAATATCATTATTACCCATGATTTCTCCCATCCTGGTGTTATTACTCTTATATTCTTATAGCCTCGTACGATCTGCGAAGCTTCACTATGGCATACCAATGTCAATTCCAATCGTGACCTCTGAAAAAACTTGATAGGGGATTTTCCTTCTCAGTTTCTGCACTTTCAGAGTCTACCATGAAATATGGTTGTCCATACCTACAAATGTTTCACCAATAACCTTCATCCTAATTCCTCATTCCCCCACCCCCTTCGTAGCATGTTTCTTCTCCATTTAGTGCGTTAGTTGAACACTATTCCTTCTTTGACTAGACCGCAAAACAATATTGTTGTCAAGTTCTCCTATATTTGGTGCATCGACCAATACATTTTTCTTATACAAATAGACCACACAAAAGTTTCAAGGTACACCTTTTATGAGACAGACCTGGGTAGGCTGATCCCTAAATTTTCTATGAACCAGATGCCTCATACTCCTCATAATGAGTCTTATTCCATTATCCAATTATTGTGTTGTAGTGTCCTCGTTTTTTGTTAGAGCTTCAAGAACCATTCCCAATACGCATAAAATGTTTCTCCGATTCATTTTCCTATTGTATTAATCTATTTTTTCTATGTAGTTTTTTTAATATTGAAATGGGGAGTTGGTGGTGTCTCATTGGATCTCGTCATAGGATTTTACTTCAATAGTGTATAGATTTTATGGTTTCTCCCTAGAAGTCCTAAAAGTGAGAAATTAAATCCCCTCCACTTAAAAATTTCTTCATTTATCCATTTATTCTTAGGGTTTTACAAATCATTTATTATTCTATGAGAAAAAAATTTAGATCATTTCAAGAAGGATAACTCTAAATAAACTTTTAAAAATAAAAATCCATTTACTTATGATGAATACCATTAATTTTTTTATGAAAACAATATAAAATTCCCAAATATTTCAATGTATCTATCTTTATAAAATCATTAAAAATCACATTAGTAAAATTAAAATTATCTTCTCAAATTTATCCCCCTTTTTAATTTCGAAGGTAAACGTAAAACGAGAAAATCTGAGGTAGAAGAAGAGTTGAACATTTAGTAAAAGAGATGAAAGATTAAAAATGTGTCCCCCTTACTATCTTGGTTTCTAACATTGGGGTCGATACATATCCATTTAAATATTTTTGAAATTATAGAGTACGAATTAATCTTCTATGTAGTTTTTTATAATCTCCCGCTATAAAAAATAATCAATGGAAAAAACAACCTATACTTTTTTGATAATAAAACTGAACACAAGGTATATCTTTTGATAAATAATTCAATATTAACTTATTAAGGAAATTTATTATTCACATCATCTATAAATAAATATGTAATAAAAATTGAAAAATTAATAGAATTTTATAACATTAAAAATTTAATTGAACATCATTTAGAAAATAGAAAGAAAAATTGAAATTAATTTTTTATTGAGGGATTTTCCCATCAGTTTTCCATTAGCTTCAACCACTTATGAATATATTTTAATGATTTTCCCTATTAGATTTCTCTATCATGCTCTTATAATCCTTTAGAGTCTAGTTTTTCTATTCTATCTTCAAATCCTGATGATTAAATTTTTTTTGGATTGATCCACTTCATTCCAAAAATCAAAATTTTTAAGAAATTTTTCAATTTCATGATCTTCTTTTTTCTTATATTTATCAATTATATTACTATCTCATTGGTAAAAATAACTATATTCCATAAAATTCGATAAACCATTTTTTTACTTTAAACATGATAACCGATTATATTCTTGAATGTCTAAGAGGTTTGAGCATTCATTACATTATCTTATAAATAAACTAGCCTCAAATTAATATTTTTAGGGACACATATGAAGTTCGATACCCTGTAGAACTGTTCTATTATCAATACATTATAATTATCTATCCTTTAAATTGTCATGATAAATTGTTAACAACCTTATTCTATTGAATTTTATATTTTTAGCTCTAACATCACCAGATCTAAGTGTAAATTCTAATTATTCAATCTCCCCGGGTGAAATGTTTATGCTCTCAACTTGTTGGGAGGAAGCACATTCAAAAAAAAAATTCATCATCACTTACATTCTAACAAATTGTACTTCTATAATCTTATTTCTCAACAACTAGTTGATGTACAATAATTTCCTTACCAAGTGCATGTTCCATATAATTTTTTTGATTTCTCAACTTCATCAGAATAAGATGTCTCTATCTGCTGAGATTCATCTTTTGATTAACTATCCAACTATGATGAATTGTAATATGATGGATAATATATTTTTTGAAACTATAGGAGGGGGTCTAAGATTCATCATTTGATGAACTATCCAACTATGATGATTGTTTTTTCTTGTAAATTGTTATATATTCATGCTATTTTATTTTAAAATTAAAATTTAGTATACTATGAATTTATATTTTATAAATCTATACATTGATACATATTTACATACTAGAAAATGTAAATTGATATTATGTTTGTCTTATAATGTTTTTTATCATATATTATTTATTTAAAAATTGAGTAGAGAATAAATAAGTAGAAAAAACATTAACATCGTAAATGGATATTTTTATTTAAATTTACTTCTTTATCCCTTAAAATTTTCTATATTGAATGAATAGTCAAAAATGAAAAATAAATCGTTTCATTTAAGTATTATTTTTATCATTCGTGATATTTATTATAAATGACATTTGTGATCATGTTATGATGAATTAATTATCTAGATGAACATTATTTGTATCAAAATACATTAGTTAAACATTTCTATGATTTTATATATGGTTCATATACTTATGATAAAAAAATTACTACTAGCCTATTTTATTTCGTTCTCATTAACAATTTACTTTCAATTAATATTCCATCATTTTTCATGTTTATTTAGAATATAATCAATGGTTATTACATGTTTCATCTTTATTTTGTTAGAATCTATAAATTTTCTATAAATATATCTTCTTTACTTTATGGGGTTGATCCTTATTTCTATACTACTGTAAGATAAATAATAATTTTACAATTTTAGAAAATAATAATCAATTCACATATGATTGGGTAATTCTAAACTCTTCCTATATTCAGTTCCACATGAAGTTGTTGAGACATAATTCGATATCATTGATCTATTAATATTTTAAAATAAATTATAATTTCCCAATATATGATAATGGGTAAGAATACACTAGTGTGATAACCATAACTACCACTAAACAAAACATTCAGATTCACTAATATATATTATATGTGTATGTCTATCCGACCCCATGTAACTATTTCTAATAAATTCTCTAATGGATAGCATGACATAATAACCCACAACATTCATATGTTTAATGTTCACATAACATATACTAGTTTATATATTAGTTGGATTAAAATAATAACCTTTTTAAAAATATGTCAATAATGTTTTTTAATAAATAATATTGATACCAATAACTTATTTGAGAAAAAATAGAATTACTTATTGATTGAATTTCTCTAATATATACCACATTTTTAAAACCAATTTTCTAACCACATATAATCATGAACAAGTCATATGAACATATGTAAAAAATATGACACATGTACTCATGCCCTCTTACCATACTCACCTAAGAGAAAATACATAAAACATAATTAAAAATTGAAAACATTAATTATTATTGGAATACATAACTATTTAAACCAAAAAATGACCTCACAAACCCGGTAACATGGGTGTCCATAATATAGGAATTGGATAAACACAATAAAAAATTCAAACCATCTTCCAACCATCCTATCTCCTCCAAAAATGACCAAAAATCATAATTTAGGAAAAAGGGGCTCCGATATAATATTTTAACACTAGAACATGGGGTAACAAGTTAAAAATAGATAGCCACATGATGTCAAGATCATCTCCCAATATGTTAGATGCTACGTACTTGAAATAATGAAAAAGTCTATATAGTTGGATGATAATTTTTGCAGTATCATTCATAGATAAATAAATAAATGAAAAATTGTAATAAAATAATTTGTAATATAATATAAAATAAAATTTACATTCTAATCATACTAATAATATCGTCTTGTAATAAAAAATGGAACCCAAGAGAGGTAAATAACTAGAGTAAAAATAATTATCACCACATATTGTTAATCTTATGAATGATATAAAAATATTAAAAAAATAAATAAACCTATATTTTTTAAAAAATAAAGAATATAAATATGTACATCCTATATCTCCCATTCATGCTTTACAAAATAAACCTACAAGAATAGGGGGTTTCCCCTTTTTTTCATCCCTAAATATCATATTTTGACATCCACTAAGTTAAGTTTGTAAAGTGTGAGTACAAAACATAATATGATACAACTAAAAATAACTTAACACATGTTTAATACTATACATTATAGAATGTAATAAATAATAAATAAATAAGTATCAAACTCACACCCCAGTTGGGACATCATGTGCTACCAAGACTACCAATCCCATGACTATATGTGCTTCAACCATTATTACTAGATGATCCTATTAAGAACTATTGAAAAAACCCGACCATATATAAATATGGAAAATAACATAAAATTCTTCACCTAATCATAATGAGATCATCTAAATTTCATGGTGGGTGTACCATATTTAACTCTAATGAAAGTACTATACACATTGTTGTAATAAAACTCATGTTGAACCCTAATATCTAATTGAATGAGAATGGGTATCCAAATATATGAATGGTGTTACACATCCAACCGATATGGGAAGTAATCACATTGGGAACGATATTATTCATATGTTATTTCATGTTATACATAACAAAGGAATGATTTTCTGGATTTGATGTGGATACAACATAACATGACATGACCCCATCCACTGGGCCCCACCTGAGTCAAAGGTATGATAAGTGTGCCACCCCAAACCACCCTCAATAGGTAATGAGATTATGACTAGAACCAATAAGTAATAATAAACATATTACATGACTTATCCTTTATATCCTATATAAAATATTCACCACCATCCATCTGTAATAACCACAAGACTGGTGGGAAGATAATAATATATAAGATGGAATATGTTCTATCATATATATTATGAAAAAATCAATAAAATAAAATACACATACCATAATAATGGTTGGAAATTAAAGGTATAATACAAAATATAAATAATTGAACACCAGTGACTATAGAAGATGGAATCACTACATCCTTCCAACTCCAACATGATTTTCATAAATCTAACTAGGATCCAATATACTATGGCTACAGTATCTCTATAGAAAAAACCAATAATCTATTCTCATCATTTATAGACACAACATGTGTGGTCACATACCCTAGTAGGGGTGGGTGAAAAAATACATAGTAAGCCTCCTAAAAAACATAAAACAAAATAGGGTTGTATTTGATCTCAAAACCAAAGGATGAACTATATTGCCACAAAAATCAATTTGGTAGGGGATAATATAAATGTGGAAGAATGAATGGATTTACAACCTAAAATATCATCAACTAGGGTCTCATAGTTAGAAATAATTAACTCCAAGATAATTCACAAAACATACAAAAGGAGGAATCCAAAAATAATCCCAAAAAAATCATGGAAACATCGGATCACCAAAATGGACATTCATTATGGGGAATTATGGATCTATGAAAACTCATATGACATAAGCAAAAACACCACCCCACTCATCCTTGTCTAAGAGGGCCAATAATATTCAATCAACTATAGGGGATTGTAATCCAAAATATTCTCTTGAAGCTCATAGAATATGATATAGAAGATCCCATAATAAGGGGAAACATTCTAAAATTAAAGCAACAATTTTTACACTAACATATCCACTCACATGATATGTATAAAGATGATCTAGGCTCACCAATATTACATTATTCCAAGAACAAAACCTCAATAACTATGATCCCATGTAAAAACTATACTCTCAAAACCCAACACTAATGAATTAATAAAATTAGGGGATCGACACCTCATCAGGAGAGAAAAAGTTTAGTTAAGGGAGTTTCCAAAACCATGGATGGGTAACCCATATCTTTTCTCAATGAGGAGTCTCTTACCCCATCCAGTAGTATGGAAAATTCCCCCTTAATAGCTCTAGGATGAAAAGATAGCCTTTTATCCTAGATATGATCTAGATAGAGAATTAACCAGGGGCATAGTGTATCCCCTCTTACTCTACCCATATCTAAAATAATGGGAATACCAAGGGGGTTAAATAGAGAACCTAGGCCATTGAATGTCCCCAAACAATTGATCCTATCCACATATCTTGAATACCATCACCATAATACCATTGATCTGATATAGTAACCGCAAAATCATCCCCTTATTAGTCTATGTAGACAAATTTGGGGAGTTACCAATATTGTGAATCACACCATCCAAAATTATTAATCTATTTAACCAATTAAAAATTAATTAGGTGATCCACCCCTTATCATGAATTTTACATCTTGATATTTTAGAATATATTTATTTTTAAGAAAATAAATGTGGCTGATAACATGTGATGAAAAAACACAAAAATTAAATGAATAATGATTTATTATAAGCCAAAATGAAATATAATACAGTAAAATTAAATTAAAAATAAATAATAATATCAATTATGTAATTATAATAATTAATACTTTAATTATTCATTGTGATATAAAAATGTTTTGTTTAAAAATGCAGTTTTTATTTTTATGATATATTTCTTTTTAAAAGTTATATTTATATTATTCATAGTATTGAATTTATTAAAAAAATTATTTTTGTACATATAAAATAATGAATATTCATTCATACTTATATTATCAATTTTTTAGAAATGATAATAAAATATTTACATAGTAATAAGAGGTATTTTTCAGAAAACTATTTATAAGTGAAAAATGTATTTTAAAAATAAATAATTTAATTAATCACTATGAAAAAATAATTTTACTTTAATTTATTGATAATATACTCAATAAAAAAAATTAATAATATTATAATTGTTGATACCTATAAATGAATGATAACAAATTCCTTTTTATTCTTCAAATACCCATTTGTTCAATGGTTTTTATGAGTTTTTTGTGTGTATGTTAGAATTTATTTATAACACCTTTATATATTTTATTTTATTAAATTAAATTCATTTTTAAATTTCTAACTACAAAATTACATCTAGGTGATTTTTAGATATTTTTCTGAAAAGGATGATTATAAGAGAATAGTGAAAATTAGGATTTTTACAAATAACATCACTATTATGAAATCATCATGAAATTAAAATTAATTAATAATATATAAAATCATATAATGAAAAAATCATTGTTTTAGTATTAAAATAATGTATTTAAAAAACTATGGTGAATATTGACTTTTTGGGAACCAATGTTATATTTTATTCTAATAAATACATATTTTACTCATTTTACATTAGATAATTATTAACATTGAACCATTGAGTTTTTTATTACAATTAATACCATAAAAAATTATATATTAATATATAATTCAATAAATTTTCAAGACACAAATTTTATACCTTATTTTGGTGTACATTTATTTTTATGATTAAAATACATTTTTCTAAAAATTTGTTTTCTTGGAATTTTTCAGAATTAAATTCTAAGTATTATATTACACCTATAGAAATTGAATTATATAAAATAGGTTACATATTTTTAAGGATGATAATATATTTTTGGTATTATATTAAACTAAATTTTCATCCATAATGAATAGTTACTATACTAAAAGAATTGTCACCATGGTAAGAGTTAAAATTGTTAATGATGGGGTTAAGCAAATAGATATGGATTAAATTATTAATAAAACTTTTATAAATATTATTTTTAATTTTATTTGACCATATATCATCCTATATTTTAAAATTTAATTATTTTGGGCTAGTATCCTAAGAATATTTCATAATATTATTCTAAAGGTAAGCGTTTTTTTACAAGGGTGCTTCTCCCCTCACATAAAAAAGGTAAACTCATATTATCACATACATACATTGATTAATAACTTTATATTGACCATATTATCCCCAAGTAAATTACAAATAATATTATCAATATGTAGAAGTTTTTTTCTTCCCGAAATTCCTATTCGAGAATCCTTAATGTGTTTTTCAAAAATAATCAATGAAGAGCTATATGTTATTACTAAGAAAATTGAAGTATAATTTTTTATTAAACATCCTCAAAATATTACATACCCATATTGAAATAATTAAAAAGTATCTTTACTATATTAACATTTTTTTTATATTAATGGTAAAACCATTTTCTGTCACCATTTCATCGACTGAAAAATGAAAGCATCTCTCATTTGTACCTACAAACTACCACCTCCATGAATTGATGTAATTCATTTTTGATGACCACATATCAAATACGGTTATTTATATAGATTTAATGTTTATATATGTTATTTAGTATATAATAATTATTCCTTAAATATAAATTATTTTCCCTTTGTTTCATTTCTTTCATTACAAAATGAAAAAGTCATCGGTTCGTACGTGTGGACTAATATATCCATGAAGTCGTGAAATTAATTTTTCATCATCACCTAAAATGGATGAATCTAAAAATAAAATTTTTAAATATATATTATAATAAGGATTAATATATTTCATTAATAAATTTTTTTAATGATAATAGAAGAATTAATTATCATTATAAAGTAACACATTGATATAATAAATTACACAAAAACAAGCACATCATAGATTTAATCAATATGAATCCTGAGTAAGACACTCATAAAATTAAATTAGAAAACCAGTAATAATAATTAGAAATATATTTTAGTAAATTAATTAATTTTGTAATGATTAAATTTTAATCAAATAATGGGTTCTGACATCAGTAATACAAAACATCTGTGAAACAATCAAAATTACATTCATCTGATGATGAAAATAATCATAAAATAACTAATAATTTTGTAGTAAATAATTATAATTAAATGGTAGAAAAGGTAAATTTTAATAAAAATGTTTTGAACTAAAATTTTATGATATTATTTTTATTATAAATGTGTTAAATATGATTTTATAAAAGTTATGGGTAAATGTAAGGGTTTCATCTCTAATTCTATTCCTTTAGAATATTTTTTTATTTTGCACCAAATTTATAATATGGTGTTTATTTTACCTATTATAAGTATAATATAATTATTTTATATTTATTAATTCTATTTAATGTTTCATTTCATGTTCTATCTTTGAAAAAAAAATTAACCAAATGTTACAAAAGTCTTATGTGGTTTTCTCATCTCACATTTCATTATTTGAGACTACTTCCTTATTCACCACCGGTTTTATTTTGTGTGGGTTATTTAATACCCATGTATTCCATTTTATCATATTATCAAAAAAAAACTAAAAGTATTTTTATATCCATTGCATGTTATTCCTTTCATAGGTTGTGGTTCAAATCATACCAAATCTCTAAGGGATTTTCTTAACTCAAAATTTTTTATTAATACATAATTATTTTTCATTGACAATGATTTTACCATATTTTTTCATTATATAATAAGATGATATTATATTTTCATTCTTAGTTATTTTTTGGATAATTTTATTCTCATATAAAAATAAATATTCATTGATGAATTTTTTTCTTACTAAAATTTTGTTCTATTGAGAATAATTCACAACCTCTCTAAATGTTATATTTATCTTTCATATATTTATTTACACTTCCCAAAAAAATCCATCCTTTATTATTTTCAAATAACATTTTTATTTCTTATGATCTTTAAATTTCTCTTTACCACTTTTCAAGTGAATTGTTTCACATGTTATTTATGATTTGAGTTTCAATAAGGATATTTTTAATATTGAATGTTTTTTCTTTCATGATAGTATATTTTATCTTTCACTAAAAATTTACATTTGAAAATATTTATTTCCTTTTGGGGGATCCTTATTGATAATTCTTTTAAATTGTTATTTAATAAATAATCCATGTCACTTTATTTTAAATTATTTTTTATTGTTGACAAAAAAATTCACCATTGTACAAATTCTACCTCCTCTTTCCAATTTATATATAAAATTTATAACTCCCATGAAGTTATGTTTTTTTAATCACCCAAAAAATTCATTTAGGAAACACTATTTTTGTGTGTTTGATTTTTTTTTGCATAAAATGATTTGTTTTTCATAACATGTTATGTGATACATGTTGGAAATGATATATAACCCATTTATGTTCCATTGGTTTTCATGGCATAATGTATATGTGATATATTACAGAACAAATAGTTATGGTTGTTAATGGGTTGGGTTTTATAATTCCCTCCAATTCATTGGTTATGAATTTTTATTTCATGAAATAAATCCATTGGGTGTGAGTGTAATTGCAGTTATCTATAATCTCATAGACTAGATGTGAGTGTAATTATTGTTATCTGTAATGAAAAAGACTCTATGTGAGTCTTTTTATTGCTATCTATGGTTGAAAGGATAGTGAAAGAGTGTAATTCTTGTCCTATACACTCTCAATGACTATGTATGAGGGAAATTGTTGTTATGTATGATCATAAATATTGTGAGTGAGTGTAATTTCAGTTATATATGTGCAAAGAGACAATGATTTAGTGTTTGTGTAGAAAGATATGCTCACAAAGACTACATGATGTCATAATTGTAAATTCATATGTTTATAATGTCATGTTTTCCTATCATTATTCTTATGCCACATTACAAAGTTATATGATATATGATGGATACCATTATCTATTTACTCAACCATATCCTTTTTACATATTTTGATTTCATTTCCCCTTTCTTGGTTTCTGTTTATTTTAGATTGTTTTAGTTCTATGGTTTTGATTTGGAATCATCATGGATTTAGGTTTCTAATTGTGTGGCAATCCTCCTATGGTTTCTGTTATTGTGGTTGCTTTTTTATTTAGGTTGAATTTCAAATTGATTGGTTGCTATTTTTTTCGTTGTATCTTTATGATAACATGAATGATTTCAGGTTTTTTTGTTTTTTATTCTATTTACATTCCTCATGGTGGTGGTGTTTTGGGGGATGTTTGGTTGGTTGCGGTTTCTAAATAATGGCGACGATGGTGTATCAAAGGTGGCGACGATGGATTCCAGCAGGGGATCCTCAATAGCGATCCAAATATCTTTGTGGTGGCATTATGGTGGGGTTTCATTTCTATGATGGTGGTCAATAGATCCTCTTATGGTGGACTGTTGCTGACGTGCTCGGTTTTGGTTTTGAAATTGGTTTTCAACAACGATGTTGTGATGCATCCTCATGAAGGTGATATTTAGGGAACATGACTCTAGGTGGTGGTGGTTTGCAGCCCTAGGCTTTGACGCCTGCCTTACATTAATTTTAACATCTTTATTTTGAAATTGGAATCCTTCGAATTAATTGAAACTATTTGATGGGTAATTTTTTTTTAATTTTTTATTGGGTGTTTTTAATTTTATGAGGTTCTCACTCGTCCATTATAGCGATTCTTTGAAAATATAAAAATAAGAAATTGGGAAAATGTTATATGTTTATGTTATACTCCAAGTATCATGTTTATTATCTCATAACATGGAATCTTATTCAATGGCTTATGTTTTATCATTTGAGATTACATGTCATTTAATTATTCCTTATGAATAACTCTTAATATTCGATGTTATTTTTACCAAGATTTTTCTCCCATTATTATGTTTTCTCAAATGCTTATGATCTAACCCTGGATGAAATATTTATATATTTATCCCTTAATGAGGATTTTTTATCAACCATTTATTACTTTTTATATTGCCCATGTTATAGAGATGAATATAAACTAGGGTATTCCAAGAAGGGGTTCCACTATGGTGTGATCATGTAGAAATTTTCATAAGAATTATTTTACATAGCTAATCTCCAATGACACTAAACATTTATGGGTCTGGGATTGAGAGAATAATTTGTGAGACGTAATTTTTAAATTATTGATATAAATATACATATATATATATATACAATTTTTTCTTGATTAATCTCAATAAGTATCAAATCCTATGTATAATGTAACTCTCCATACTTCCAGAGTATGTTTCCCTATGAATAATATAATAGCTTTCACTGTACGCAACATCGAGTTCTAGCATACCACGACCAATCAAAATAGCTGTTATAAATATTAATACCCACTTTTTGAAATTTTATAAATTTTATTTTTTAAAATAGACTTCATTTTTGGATTCAGAATATCAAAATTAGCTTACAATGAATTTTTGTTTTTTTTTGAAAACATTCAATTTTTGATGAATAGTAAAAACACTATGTTATCATTTAAAACTGAATTTTAATTTAAATAATTATTTATTTTACTTAAATTTAATTTAAATAAAAATAGATACATAATACCTCTATTAGTTCAATGTAATTCATTGGATTAATTTTATAATAAAATTAGATGTATAAAATTTTATTGAATTTTTTTAACGTCTTTTACCCACCTTATAGGCACGTTAGTAAATTTACTTAAAACACAATTTTACTGATTCTATAAATTTAATTTAAAAAATCCAAGATACACGGTTTAAATCAATAAGTAAAATTTGGTTCAATAAGATGAAAATAATTTTTGGTGAATAGTAACTTTTGACTTTTATTTACCATGGTTAAAAGTAAATCGGGTAATTAAAGGTAAAATGATATTTTAATTACCCTAAAAAATATCCTAATTCTATTAAATATGTGTATTTCGACCAAAAACAACCTTAGGAATAAAAAATGATCTTATTTGACCAACTTTTATTAGATTAGGACATTTATTATATTTTATTTAAAGAAGAGTTAAAAGTGTTAAATTTAAAGATTAATAACTAAACCATTTTTAATATAGGGTTACACATAAAATAAATTCTACTATAAATATTCAATAGAATGATAAAGAAATTTCCTACAAAATTTTATTTTATTTATAGTTTTTATACATTAAATAATTTAATTTTTATATGACATAATGATGATGCAGTAATTACTTTATTAATGAAAGGTTAAAATAATTGATATTATAAATATTTAGATAAATATAAATTGATACTTATGATGCATTACACTAATTTTCTAGGTTTTTATGACATGTTATGGTTGATTAAATAAATTTTTTTCTCGGTAATAATTTTGTTATTACTTTAACAAAAATAAAATACCAAATTCTGTCAAAATTGAAAGAAATTAATTTTTTTTAAAAAATACTATATTATTAATTGATATTATACTGCTAAAAATCTCTGGATCGGAAAATGGAAATATATAAGGTTAGATATGTCAATAATGAACCACTTGGTGTTTTCATGTCATTTTTTAGTAAATTTATTAACCATATAACATAAAAATACCAGATGACATGGAAACTTTTAAACAACCTAACCAAGAGTTAAATCTAAATGTTAAGGTTAATATAGTGATCTAAACTAGTATAAAACTTATTTTTGAGAGTATTGCGACCCATAACCACCTTATCCTCAAAATAAATTCATTTTTAGCCTTTAGAAACCGAAAATTATTTTATAATAAAAAAAATTTCAAACTTTTCCTAAAGTGACCCTCACCTCTCTTATAAAAGGGTACTAGCCCTTATCTCAAAATCACACCTCCAAGGCCATTTGACTCATCCAAAACCTACTAAAATATCCTTCCAACTACATTAAATTCAATCTAAATTACTTACATTGATCATAAATCCAACATATGGATCTCTTTTGATCAAATCTAAAGGAAATACTCGAAGAGGAGGCAATTATTCCATCACCACTTTTATGTTCTTTTCTTCTTCCACATCCTGTTTCTTTGTTGTTTCCATACCAAAATAATAAATCCAGTAACTTAAACATACTATGATGTTATTATAAATATTGTACAACCATATTCATTATTCTATTTATCCTATGAATGACAAGTCCCCATACATGCGTACATATGACTTACCGTCCCCACGTCGTGGTGTAGTTTGTTATTCAAACACTTCATTACTCGGATGGGTATAATAATGAGCATAACTGATATAAATAATAAATATAACATGTTAATGATTCTTTATATATGATATATCTTTCAATTAAATATTATTTCAACATCAATAGAAGGATATTTTCGCTCGTACGTACGTACGGATTACCGTCTCCACGAACGTGATGAAATTCATTCCCCATCATAACCATTAAAGAATAATTTTCATTTTATGATTAAAAATAATGTTTAAGAACTTAATATCATTATGGATATGAATAAAATACATCCTATCCATAAAAAACATGGCTTACATAACCAATCATATAAAGAAAAACAAATTAGTTAACACCTATAATAGTGATAATACTGAAATATTATTAATAAAGAAATATTAAAAGATCATATATGATATCATATTTATGTATGTGGTTCTTGTATAATTTAATAAGAATTATTTAACTATTATATCATAGGTTAAGGTACCCTTGATCATGGAAAATTATATGTTAAGGGTTAATTTTACAATCTCTTTACTTATTTGAGGTTTTTATATGTAACTACTCGGACTTCTTTATTATCAAGATCCATGCATTATAAAAACTTATATCATTATTTTTTTAATATTTCCTTGAATATGGGTTAATTTCATTTATTACCTTGATTTACCTTCTATAAAATGTTTTGAAATTAATCTTTTCATCATTTTCCAAACAAGGTGCTTTATGACCTTTTTGACAAATTAATGTAAGAATGTATTTTTTAATTTATACAGTTGGTGCATCTATATTAAACTGTTATAACATCGTTGAATATTCCCTTACAATATTATAAGAATATTTTCATAATAAATTTTTTATTTAATAATTATTTTTCTTTTAAATGATTTAAAAATAGAAAGATATGTTTCTCTCAAATAGTTTCGATTTCATCTATGTTAAAATCTTTGATGGATTTTACACTTGTTTGAAATTGATTTATTATGATAAAAATATTCCATATTATATTGAAGTTTTTGTGATATGTTTGAAAATGGATGTGTTTTTATACCATTCATGGTTTATGGTTAATGTATTAATATTTCATATTCTAATTCTAATGAAAATGTTTATGTTATGCTTCAACCTTTTCATATGATGAATGCATTGGACATAGTAAGTGACTGTTTGAGCCTGCTATAGCTCCTCGATGCATTGGTAGGTCTAATGAGACAAAATAGTGTCTAGACATAAGGCCTTGAATAAATATTATTTGTAGTCATGGAACGAGGCCTTGACTATGTGGTTATGATGTCCGACATTATGCATTCCATCATTATGATTTTTGGCTATAAACATTTCATGTGATTATTCTACTAGAAGATCATTCATATGTATATATAAATGAAATTACTTTTTTTATATTTTCCATATTATGATGATGTTTAAGTTTTAAATTCTTATGTTTTAGTCTTATAAATTACCTTAAATGTTTATTCTTATTTAATAAAGTTTCTTCTATATTTTTATCCTTACTGATCATCTAAGCTCACTCCTTTCTATGTTTTATTTTTCCAAGGATGTGAAGAAGTATTTTATGGTTGACCTGTTGGGATAGACTAAGAGATATAAGTGTGTTCAAAGGGGACAAAATGTTGTTGTTGTTTTTATTTCAGGACGTAATGTAAAACTTATGTATGCATCTAGTACATCAATGGTTACTAAACTAATCGGTATTTCGAGACATGATCTCTTTTGATGATGACCATGTTATGTAATAATGCACCAACTCTAGGTAACTGGGTTCGTGGCATTACAGTTGGTATCAGAGGATGTTTAGTACAATCCATGGAAACTAGATTTAAAAAAATACTTATTAGAGAACATTACCCTATGAAAAATATTGATAATTAGTATAGAAGAACTTCCTAGAATTTTGGTAATGTAGAGATTTTGTGAGTTTTCCAAGACATAAATCCCTATACAGATATGAGCAGGTAGAGGCCGTTCTGGAACAGATATACCCAGGAGTGAAAACTCCGACAAGGAGTTTCAAGCTTGACCTAGGGTATCCTGTTACACAACAACGGGCCTTGCTTCACCCTTGGTTATGACACTCACGGGTGGTATGCTTAGGATAATTCAAATTTTTCATTGCAATCCATTATAAATGTTTTATGAGTAAATACCTCCTAAAAACATTTATTTATGATTATGAATTATATCCATAAACTATTAAATTTAAGTTAAGGGTTTTACATGTTTCGAATTATGTATTGAGATTTATAAACTAATCTACTGTATTCCATTGTTTAGAAATGGAGCCTAGTGGAAGGAATGAAAACCGTATCAACACATGTAATGCATGTAGGTATTTCTCTCCTACTCGAGATAATTTTAGTGGATCTGGTGATGGAACTAGTGTAGAACAACTTATATCCATACTAGGACAACTCACTCAGGTTATGAATAATAAATTTACACATATGGAGCACCCTGATCCACAATGTGGAGGATCAATGTTAGACCTATTCATGAGTCAAAAACCACCAAAATTTAATGGGACTAAAAATTCAGTTTTAGCTATGCAATGGATAACGTCCTTAGAGAAAATATTTCATGCTTTGGGGAGTAGTGAAAGGTAAAAATATGTCATGGTATTTTATCACCTTATGGAAGTTTCAGATCAATGGTTTTCATAAATTCAAAACACAAAGGAGGATGATGAAGTATCAAATATTGAATGGAGGGATTTTAAAGATATTTTATTAGAATAATACATTCCTCGTGACCATCAAGCAGATATAGAAAAGGAAATTTCTGAGTCTAATGAAAAAGTAGGATGAGAATGTCACAAATTATGTTTCTAAAATTACATGGTCAGCAAGGAACGCTGTAGATTATTTATGTAACCTAAGGAGTAAGATTGATAGATTCATTTATGTGATAAAAACATTTCTTCATCGAGCATTAGTCTCAAAATACTTCTCAAAATACGAATACATTGTCTCATGTGCTATCAAGATGGAAAAGTAAATCTCTAAGTCTTATGACTATAAAGAAAAGCAATAGAATAAGAGATCTGGTGATCACTCTGGAAATGAAAATAAAGGGAAGAAGGGAAAAGATGAGTTTCCATCATGCAGAAAATGTGGGAAGAAACACCCTGGTACTTTCCTGAAGGGAATGGGAGTTTGTTACAAGTGTTATGAAAAGGGACACCATGCTTGTGATTGCAAGGGGAAGAAAGAGGTTGTCAATGTTAAATGCTACAATTGTATAGAAATGGGGCATTATGAAAATGAATTTCTTAAGAAACAAGAAAACTAACCTCAAAAAAGGCCATGGGAGAAAGGACAAGCTTATGTGATCACTACTATTGAGGTTGAACCACCAAATTAAGTGGTGGAAAATAGTTAGATAATTCCAATTTGATTTAAAAAGGGATTTGTCAGTCAAAACTCCTAAGGGAAGTATCATTGCTACAATGTTTTGTGAATAAGCTCCCATCAGGGCATATAAATGTGCTTTATCTGCTGATCTCATCATCATACCCATGATTGAATTTGATATAATCCTCGGTATAGATTATATTTTAGACCATGATGTGTAAATTTATTGTATGAAGAAAGAGGTTACAATTTACGACGATGATAAGGAGTACCTTATCTTTAGAGCAGAAACATCACCAACTGAGCCTCATCTAGATTCACACCTAATAGCTCTAATAAATTCAATTATTGTGGAGGAAGAGAGTGAAATAACTATGGGTGAGGAAAAGAATGTTCAAATAGTGTACATACCTATTGTGCAAGAATATGTTGATGTGTTTTTAGAGGATTTACCTGGACACCCTCTAGAACAAGAAATAGAGTTTTCCATTGATTTTATTCTTGGTTCAAGGCCCATATCAAAGACCCCTTATAGAATGTACACTATAAAATTAGTGGAACTAAAGAGGAAACTAGAGGGATTGAGTAATATGGTATTTATTCTCCATAGTGCTTCTCCATGGGGCCCCCTATTCTTTTTGTTATGAAGAAATATGGATCAATGAGTTTGTGTATTTAATATAGGGAGACCAATGCAATAATAATAAAGAACAAGTATCTACTACCTCGCATTGATGATTTATTTGATCAACTTCATGGAGGTAAATATTTTTCAAATATTGAACTTCGATATGGATATCATCAATTGTGTGTGAAGAAGGAAGAAATTCTGAAGATAGCATTTCGTATCAGGTAAGGGCATTACAAGTTTACAGTATTGCCTTTTGGACTGACTATTTCACCCTCTATATTCATGGATCTATGGTATATAATTTTTAAGAAATATCATGAGGAATTTGTAGTGGTATTTATTTATGATATCTTGGAATACTCTATAATCTACGAAGATCATGAAAATCACTTTCACACTATTCTAAAGACTCTTAGAAAAAATGAATTATATGGGAAATTTAGAAAGTGTGAATTATGGCTTGGGGATATTTCTTTTCTTGGCCATATTGTCTCTAATGATGGAATCTCAATTGATCCTTCAAAGAAAATGCAATCCAAGAATGGCCAACACAGACAAGTATAACTGAGGTACACATTTTTATTGGTTTAACAACTTATTACTGGTTCTTCATCTAGAATTTTCCCGATTGGACATCCCATTAACCATGATCACATGTAAAGGGGTTAAATTTGTTTGGACAAAAGAGTGTAAATAATGTTTTTAAGAACTGAAGAGAATATTATTCAATGATCTTATCATGACTCTGCCATCTGGGAATGATGGGTTTGTTATTTATAGTGATGCCTCAAAGAAAAGACATGGTTGTGTCCTTATGTAGAATGACAGGGTTATTGCCTATGTATCACGATAGATAAATATTAATGAAAAAAACTACCCCACTAATGATCATGAGTTAGAAGATGTAACATTTTCATTGAATATATGGAGACACTATATCTATGGTATAAAATGTGAGATTTATTCTGATCACAAAAGTTGGATGTATATTTTCTCACAAAACGATCTCACAAAGGTGATGGATTGAACTACTCAAGGATTATGATTGCACTATGCACTACCACCTGGGGAAGCAAAAAAATTTGGAAATTTCTTTTAGCAGAATGAATCATGGCATTTTAAACAAGATGAGAGTTTAATGGGATCCTATGTTCATGGTTCTAGTAATAATAGATATTAGAATATTTATGGAAGATGAAATATAAATAATTTTTCTAATGGTTTCCAAACCATCTTTACTAGAAAGGATAAAAAGTTCTCAGACTGATGATGAGGAGTTTCAAAAGAAAATTAAAGCTGTGAATGATGGAAGATCGATTAACTTCGTATATGAAGAAGGAATTTTGAAATTTGGGAGGAGGATTTTTGTTCTCGATATACCAGATATAAAAAGGGAATTTTTGGATGATTCTCATAACTCCAATTAAAAAATACACCATGGTAGAGCTAAGATGTATATATATTTGAAGGAACATTTTTGGTGGGACAACATGAAGATGGAGATTGCAGATTATGTGTCAAGATGTTTGGTTTTCCAACAGGTGAAAGCTAGAAGACACCATCCTAGACGAGTCATTCAACCTATTCCCATACCTGAGATGAAATGGGACGGTATTATGATGGACTTTGTCATTTGACTACCAAAAACTCATTGAAGGAATGATGTAATATGGGTTATTGTTGATCATCTTACCAATTCAGCACATTTTCTTACAATAAGAGAAGATTTAACACTAGAACGTTTAGCAAGACAATATATTAATAATGTTTTAAGACTTAATGGTGTACCCCTATCGATTTTTTCAGATCGAGATCCCCATTTTACATAAAAATCATAGAAAAGTATTAAAAAATACCTAGATAATGAACTTTGTTTGAGCACTGCCTACCACCCTCAAACTAGCAGACAACTAGAAAAGACTATTCAAAGCTTAGAAGACATATAGAGATATTGTTCACTTGACTTTAAAGGTATGTGGTATCAATATTTACCTCTGGTATAATTTTACTATAATAATAGATTCCATTAAAGTATTCAGATGACACCATATGAAGCTTTATATAGAAAGAGATGTCACACACCAACTTGTTGGGATTATGTTGGTGAAAGAAAACTCATAGGCCCAAATCTTGTTCAGGAAACAATAGAAACGGTTAAGATCATCCAAACCAACATCAAAGCAGCTCAATGTTGGCCAAAGAGCTATGTAGATAACTGAAGGAATGATTTGGAAATTTAATTAGGAGATCATGTTTTCTTTACAGTATCTCCCTAGAATAGTTTAATACCATTTGGTAAGAAGGGTAAATTGATTTCCATGTACATTGGACCTTTCAAAATTCTAGAATGAAATGAAGTTGTAGCATACTCTTTGGAAATTACGGCATGTCTCTCAAAAGTTCATGACGTGTTCCACGTATCTCTGTTGAGAAAATACATTCCCAACCCAATGCATGTACTCACCTATGATGAAATAGAACTAGAACCTGATCTATCTTATTGTGAAGATCCAATCAGGATTATTGATACCATAGAAAAAGTGTTGTGAAACTGGACAACTTTTTTGGTAAATATTCTATGGGGATGCCATAAGATTGAAGAGGAAAAATGGGAACCCAAGGAACTTATGATAAAAAACCACCCAAATATTTTTGTGTAGTAGTATTCTATAAATTTAGAGGACAAAATAATTTTAAATAGGGGTGAATGTGACACCCTGAGCTTCTACAATATGTTTCCCTTTGAATAATACAATAACTTGTGTTGTACGCAACTTTGAGTTATAGCACACCACGACCAATCAAACTAGCTCTTATGAATCGTAATAACAAATTTTTTTAATTTTATAAATTTTATTTTTCAAAATGGACTCCATTTTTGGATTCAGAATATTAAAATTAGCTTATGGTAAATTATTGGTATTTTTCTGAAAACATTCAATTTTTGATGAATTGTGAAAACATTGCATTATTATTTAAAACCGATATTTTATTTAAATAATTATTTATTTTATTTAAATTTATTTAACTTCAAAATAGATACATAATATCTATATTATTTCAATGTAATTCATTGGAGTCATTTTATAATAAAATTAGATGTATAAAATTTTATTAATTGTTTTAACATTTTTACCCACCTTCTATGCACGTTAGCGAATTTCCATAAAATATAATTTCACCACTTTGGTGATTATAATTTAAAAACTACAAGAGACAAAATTTACATTATTAAGTAAAATGTGGTTCAATGAGATGAAAATAATTTGTTGGTGAATAGTAACTTTGGACTTTTATTTAACACGGTTAAAAGTAAATCGGGAAATTAAAGGTAAAAATGATATTATAATTACTCAAACACATTTACTAATTCTATTGGATAAGTGTATTTTTACCAAAATAAACCTTAGGAATAAAATATGATATTCTTGGATCCGCTTGGATTTTATTAGGACATTTATTATATTTTATTTTAAGAAGAGTTAAAAGTATTGAATTCAATGTTTAATAACTAAACCATTTTTAATATAGGGTTACACGTAAGATAAATTCAAATATAAATATTCATTAGAAGTATAAAATTATTTCTTACATAATGATATTTTATTTATAATTTTTAGACATTAAATAATTTAATTTATTTATGACACAATGGTGACGCAGTAATTACCTTATTAATGAAAGGTTAAAATAAATGATATTATAAATATTAAAATAAATTTCAATTGATACTTTTCATTCATTCTTCTAATTTTATAGGTTAATATGAAATTTTAGGGATGATTAAATAAATTTTTTCTATGTAATAATGTTCTTATGACTTTGACAAAAATCCCAAATAGTGTGAAAATTGACATAAAAGAGTTTTTAAAACAAATACTATATTATTAATTGATATTATATTCAGAAATATATAATGTTATGCCAAAGGACTTAGATAAGGTTAGATATGTAAATAATGAACCATTTTGTGTTCTTTTGTAATTTTGTTTTAAATTTATTAACCATAAAATATAAAAATACAAGGAGACATGGTAAATGTTAAACTATTTAACCAAGAGTTAAATTTAAAAGAAAAGGTTAATATGGAGACCTAAAACTATCAATAACCTCTTGGTTTAGAGGATTTAGACACATAACCACCATAAAATTGACATAAATCCATTTGTATCCATTAGAAACAAAAAATTATTTTATAATAAAATAATATTTCAAACATTTTATAATGTGACCCTCAACTCTCTTATAAAAGGGTATTTCCCCTTCTCTCAAAATCACACATCCAATGCCATTTTAGTCAGAAAAACCCTACTCAAATATCCTAAAAACTACCCTCAATTAAAACTATAGGTCTTACATTGATCAGATTTCTAACCTAAGAAGCCCTTTTGATCAAATCAAACAGAAACACTCGAAGCAGAGGTAATTATGCCATCAACTATTTCAAGTTATTTTCTTCTTCCACTTCCTATTTCATTGTTGTTTACATAAAAAAATAATAAATCTAGTACCTTCTACAATATGTGATATTATTATAAATATGGTACAACTATATTCATTATTCTATCCATCCTATGAATGACAATTCACCATATGTGCATACGTACGGCTTACCGTCTCCACGTCATGGTGTAGTTTGTTATTCAATCACATAATTATTTGGATGGGTATAATAATGTGAATAACATATGTAAATAAAAAATATAACATGTTAATTATTTTATATATATGATATACCATCCAATTAGTTACTATTTTACAATTAATGTAATGATATTGTCTCTCTTGCATACGTACTGATTACCATCTCCATGAACGTGATTAAAATTCATTCCCCGTCATATCTATTCAATAATAATTGTCATTTTGTGATTAAAAATAATGTTTAAGAACTTAATATAACTCTACATATTAATCAAATACATTCTATCCATAACAAACATGGCTTACGTAACCAATAATATAATGGGAAACGAATCAGTGAACACCCAAAATAGTGAGACTACTGAAATATTATTAACAAAGAAATATTATAAGATCATATATGATATTATATTTATGTATATGGTTCTTTTATAATTTAATAAAATTGATTTAACTATTATACAAGTGGTTAATGTACCCTTGATTTAGGATAATTAAAAGGTAATGGTTAATTTTACAGTCTTTTTACTTATCCAAGGTTGTTTATATGTAAGTATCTACGGGAAAAAATTTAACATCCACATTTGTGTTTCTTAAAAATGTATTTCAAATCATTTATACTATTTCCTAGAATATGGGTTAAAGTCATTTATACCCTTTATTTACCTTATATAAATTGTTTTAAATGGAATCTTTCAATCGTTTTCTGAACAAGGTACTTTAGGACATTTTTGATAAATTAAGGTAATAATGTCTTTTTTAACATATAAGGTGGGTGAGGATATTTTCCACTATTATAACATTGTTGATGCTTAAATTACATTATTAAAAGAATATTTTCAAATGAAATGTTTCCTCTTATAAGTATGATACTTTTAAATGATTTCAAAATAGAAAGAGATGTTTCTCTCAAATAGTTTTGATATCAACGATGTCAACATCCTTTGATGGATTTTACACTTGTTTAAAATTGTTTCATTATTATTCAAATCTTTTATATTTTATTGAACGATTTTTGATATGTTCGACTGTGGAATTTTTATTTTTATACGGTTCATATTTTTTGGTTAAAGTATTAACATTTCGTATTATAGTTTTAAGATGAATATTTATGTTTTGTTTCAACCTTTTTCTTTGAGGAATTCATTGGACTTAGTATGTGATGGTTGGATCCCTCTATAGCTCCTCAATGCGTAGTTAGGACTCATAAGACAATATAGTGTCTTGGAACAAGGCCTAGAAAAATCTTATTTTTAGTCTGGGCACAGGGCCTTAACTAAGTGGTTATGATGTTTGGTATTATGTATTCCATCATTATGAAATTAGCCATGGGAATTGAAAGTTATTATTATACTGTTAGAATATCCATGTGAATAAGTAAATGATATTATTTGATTTATATTTTCCATATTATGCTTAATTTTAAGTTTAAAAGTCTTATGTTTTAGTCTTATACATTTCTTTAAATGTTCATGCTTATTTAAGAAACTTTCTGCAATATTGTTATCTTTATTGAGAATCTGAGATCACCCATTTCTATGTTATATTTTTTCTATTATGTGAAGATGTATTTTAGGGTTGACCTACAGGGATAGGCTAAGGGATATATGTGTGTTCAAAGGGAATTTTTTTTTGTTTTTTTTTTCATAATGTAATGTAAAACTTATTTATGTATCTAGTACTTCCAAGGCTACAAAAATAATCAGTGTCTCAAGACATGATCTATTATGATCATTCCAATGTTATTTAATAAGGAACTGGCTCTAGGTAACTAGGGTCGAGGTGTTATATATAAATAATGTGTTATTACCATCGGACATAGTAGTGCGGGTCTAGGTTGCCTTAGTTGGTATCCGAGCAAGGTTTAGTTATTTTTATTGATTATATTATTTTTTTATTAAGACCAGGTAAAATTATCAAGAAAATAAGGCATATGTATAATTTATTGATATATCCAAGATTTTTGAAAAGTATATAGTGTGTTGTTTTGTATAAATTATATCCTTTTCTGGAAAAAAATAAATAGATGTAGGCTCTAGAACAAATGCACAAAGTTGTAATAAACCTGAAAAGGATGGTTTGGTGTTAACATGATCTTAACCTAGTTCATGAAAAAGAGGTCTAACTATAAAACCAGTATGGCACTCCCAGATAATATGGGGTTTTTAAATAATATTCACTTTTTGAACCATTATGAGGGAATTCAATAAATTTAGGTCAGAAATCCAAATAAGAGATTACCACGGAAATAAATTATTGAAACCTATAATTTCATGGATTAATATGAAGGTATCAAAAATTCAAACAAATAATGATTGATTTCCATTATTATATGTTTTATTACTCTCATTAATAATACTTTATGCTCACACTATGCTTTTCACTTTTAGTCATTTGATGGAATTAGGAGGAACCAAGTTAATAGTGGGTGTGAAGGGAAATCCACTAATTATCCAATTGATAAAACAAATGAGTTATGATCTTAGAATATATATCTTGAAGTTATTCCTAATATTCTATCTTAAATTATACTTAATAAACTTGACCTATTTGAGTATTCAAATAATATAAAAATTGAGTTTTAGAAATGTTTTGGTGATAAATAACATGGAGGAAAAACGTTTAAACTTCATACAAGTCAGGAATATGGGAAAATCGCATTGAAATGTATTAATGGAACTATAAGATGTTTTGTGAGTAGAATAGGAGGGCATGCATTAGTAAACTGCTTGGAAAAATTAAATCATTTTGTTACCACGATGGACTGATATAAAGTTCATCATAAGTTAACATAAATTGTTAAATGTATTAAATGTGGAGAACTTAGAAATTTTCCAAATAAAGTCACTAATATTTAAAAATCGATGATAATAAGAACAAACAAAATCTGAGACTATAAGAATAAAGAAGAACTGATGAATACCATTAGAGGAGATCTTAATAATTAAGGTACAATTATGCCCAAGTATATATTTGGGGTTGTCTTAATGGATTATAGTTCTAACAACTCCATTATATCTATTATGATTTATAATGGAATAAAATAACAAACCCAATGAATTCAAACCATGTTATAAAATAAAAAATATTTTTCAATGATTATTATATATCATGTTGATATTTGTGGAATTTTTCTCTATACAAATCTTATGATTATCTTTTTTGATAAATATAATTTGATTTTGGGAATGGATTTTTTCTCTAAGATTAAGGGAAATCTATTTTCTAGAATAAGGAAGTCACATTTCTTATCAACCTATGATCATATATGAGTGTAAGGATAACTATACTATCTTAATTTTGGTTACTTCCATTATATGGGTCATAATAATTAATCATGAGATTAGTTTCTTATCCTTATCCATGTAAGTAATATTAATATTTCATTTTAAATTATATCTTGAGTCATGATTATATTAATAATACCTTTAGTAATGAGATAAATTAAAATTTAGAGGATGCAATATATTTAATGTTGTCCAATGTAACACCATGATATTTCAGAATATATTTCTTCTTAATGAATTTGAAGTATTCGATAGATTAAAATGAACACAATATCATACTTAAGTGAGTAATATCTTATTATTAAAAAAATTGAAATATATTAAAATGTAATTAAATGAATAATAGTTAGTAATATAAATTAAGTAATTATAATACTTACAATTGTAATTACTCGTGGAGAAACAAAATAGTTTGGTTTAAAAATATAGTTTTTATTTATATATTATATGTTTTATTAAAAAGAAAAATTTATCTTATTTTTTGTTTTAAATTCATTTATAATTTCTATTATAAATATAAACTAATGAATAATCATATATAAATTGATAATAAATTTATTATAAATGAAGATAAAATCATTAGATATAAAAAAGTGATATTTTTTCAGAAAACTATTTGCATGTGTGTAATATATATATTTTCCTAATAATGTGTTTAATAACTAATTTTAAATTTTTTTATTAAATTTATTAATATAAATTTAATAAAAATAAATTAAAAATCAACTAATTTTTGTTACTAAGAATGGAACTATAATAATTTCATTTTATGCTCTAAAACAAAATTTTTCCTAAAAATTGTATTTATCTGCATTTAAGTTCAATATTATATTTAGTTTAGGCATATTTTAAAAATTTATTTGAAAAAATGAATCTATTTTTTGAATTAAACATTTAAATATAATCCGAAGGTGAATTTTTTGTATTTTTTAAGAAAGGAATATTTTTTATTCAAATGTGGAAAATATCATTTTTACAAATACAATAAATATTATGAAATAATTATGGTATAAGAATGAATTAATTTTTTTGAAAACCATGGATAATTAAAATATATGTTTAAAGAGTAAAATAAAACATTAAAAACTATTATGTTGAATTTTGAAACACATGAATGAATTTTTTCGAACCAAAGTTTTATTTTATTGTTATAAAAACTATTTTTTCCTTTAACTTTAATTAATTATTTAAAATGATCCATTCAATTTCGGAATTATTTTAAAGTAATAAAAATATTCTTTTTTAAAGAATAATTCAATAAATTTTACAGAGATCATGTTTATAAATGATTTTTGAGTAAATTCATTTTTTATGTTGAAAAATTCATTTTTCATTATAATCTTTTTGGTTGCACATTATGTAAATATATTAATTGTAATTTCTTCCACACATAGAAATTTAATAATGTAAAACATATTCCATATTTTTAATTATATTACTAAAAATTGGGTAATAAATTAAAATTAATTTATATCTATAATGAACAATTACTATAGAAAAAAATGGTCGTCATGGTAAGGGTTTAAAGGGTTAACTAGGTAGTTAAACTAAGAGTTGAGGATTAAATTATCCATAAAAATATTATAATTATGATTTTTAGTGTATTTTGACCTTATATCATATATTATTTGAATCATTTTCCATTTGGTTCCACATTCCCAGGAACATTTCATTACAATATTTTAATGTTAAGGGCTTTTACGATTGATCCACTCCCCATACTTATTAAATGGAATTTACTCTCCTCACTTCTCCACAACACCTGATAAAATTAGAACAACCAATATCTAATAAAATATGTTATGAGAACCCTAATAAATGAAATATAGGTTTTGGTCTCCCCAAAATACACATCCATGAATCCTTAAGGTGTTTTAAAAATGATATTTTCTAGGGAAGTGGTATATGATCTTACCAAGATCATTCATGTTTATTTTTTCTTAAGGAGCCTAAAAATACTACATAATAAGATGAACATAATTAAATTAGTATTTTAATATAATTAAATGTATTTATGATATTTTTATAAAAATTATCTATCTCCGTTCTATCTAATGGAAAATTAAAGTGTCGCTCATGCGTACATGCACAGTATGGCCTCCCTGAAGTGATGTAATTCATATTTCATCACAAACTCTTAAGGAATGTTATATGTAAGGATTTAGGAATTTCATATAGTATTTATGATATTATTATTATTATTTAAATATAATTTTTTTATTCCCCTTCAGTTCATTAAATTCATTTAAAAATTAAAACATCACTAGTGCATACCGACGAACTACAACTTCCACAAAGTGATGTAATTCATTTTTCATAACCAAATTTCATGGATAGTTATAAAAATGTATTTGATGAATATATTTTATATTAATTAGTAAAATATTTAATGAATATAATTATGTAAATATAATAAAATAACTATTCATTATTATAATGAAACTCATTGATATCGATAAATTACCCAAAAAGAAGCTTGCCAGCCATTCCATCATCATGAAACATATATAAAACTTTCAAAGAATGATATTTGGACATTAGTAATTATAATTGAACATATTCATTAGTAACATAAATTATGTGGTATTTAGGAGCATTTAATAAAAATTTTGGTTCCAATATCACCGTTACAAAACATGCAAGAGGCAATCAAAATTTCTAACATTTGATGAGGAAAATAAACATCAAATAACTAATACATGTGTAGTAAAAAATTATAATTATTGAGAATTAATGTCAATATATAATAATAATTTTATAAAATAATTTATTAAAATAGATATTTTTTATAGGAGAGGTTAAATAAATTTCTTGAAATTTGAGAGTAAAGGTAAGGGCTTCGTCTCATATTCCCTTCTATGATACATGTCTAGTATCAAGAACCCATTTTGGTTTATATTGTTCATATGATTCCTCTTTTATGTATATAAAATTACTCTATATTTTTTAATTATATTTAATGTTTCATTTTAAGTGTTCTCTTCCAAATATATTTTCGAATCAAATGTTACCAAGGTTATAATGGGTATTCTCAGCTAAACTTTCATTCCTTGATGCTTATGCCATATTCAGAATTTGTTATATTTTCTGTGATGTATTCAAAAAAGGAGGATTAATTGTTTTCATATTAATCTTGAAATTAAATGTAATTATTATTCTATATCATGTTCTATGGTTAATAGGTTTTGATTAAATAGTTACAAAATCTATAAGGTATCTTCTTGAGTGAACCTCTTTTCTAGGGAAATAATTATTCTTCATTTACTAGGATTTAACAAGAATATTTTCTTATATATTATGATGATATTATTTTTATTTTCCTCCTTTTTATGTGAAATTTAAATCTAATAATAAAATATATCTTCTTTGATGAATTTCATTACTTATAAAATTTGGTGATGTTATGAATAATTATTATCATCTCTAAATAAACTCTTTTCCTTCCATATACTCATTTTCTCTTCACAATAATGTTATACCTTCATATTTTTAAATCAGAATATATTTTATTTCTTTTGAAATTTAAATTTTTCTTCACCACTTTTCAAATTAAATATTTATCACTTTTTTATGATGTGGGTTTTAGTAAATATTTTTTTAATATTGAACATATTTTTCCATTAATAATTTTTATTATATAATACACTCCAAATTTGAATTGGAAATAATATATTCCTTTTTCATATATCAACTATTTCAATTTCATTCAATATTTTATTTTAAAAAGGCGTTCATGTTACTTTATTCGAAAATTTTTGAAGGTGGCTTATAACTTCTCAATTCTTCAAAAAGGATAAAATTATTCTATTAAAAGTATTTTTTATGATTTATCTTCCAATTTATTATTCAAAAAAAATATTTAACTCCCTCGGAGTTATATTTTATGAATCAAGCTCTAAATTCCTTTATAAAATACTCTATTCAGGTGATTTTATTTTTGGTATCAATCTATATACATTTAATATCATGTTATGTGATACAAGTTTGAAATTGTATGAAAACCATTTTGATTGCATGGGTTATCATGACATGATAGATGGTCAAAATGTTATGGAACACACACACACACACACAGATATATATATATATGTATATATATATATTATGGATGAGGTCCTATATCAACCTCTAATGCATTGGAATAGATTTGAATTCCATGAGATTACCACTTTTTGTGTGATTGTAATTACAGTTATCATTTCTCAAAAAAATGTGTGGCTTTAATTGTGGTTAAATACACTCACAATGATTGTTATTGAGTGTAATTGATGTTATCAATACTCACATGTACATTGGATGAGTTTAATTGTGGTTATCGTTTGTTCTTAATATTTTTTTGACAGTGATTGTGGTTAACTAAACTCACAGAGATTGTGAGTGGGTGTAATTGAGGTTACATATACTCACAAGGACTATTTGTGAGTTTAATTTTAGTTAGGTTTTCTCACAATTATTGTGATTTAGTGTAATTTTGTTCCGTTATGCTGAAAAAGACTATGTGTGAGTATAATTATGGTTTTACATGCTCAAAAAGACTATTAATGAGTGTATGAGAAGATAGATATGCTCTAAAAGACCATGGTGGGTCATAATTGAAAATGGATATGTTCATAATGTTATGTTTTCCTATTCTTATTATTATGACACATTACAATTTTAAATGATTATGTTATTCTATATGGATAATTTTCATTATCTCATGATTCCACACTCTTATTCAATGGAACCAGTTTGAACATTTGAGATAAAATGTCCTTTTATTATACCTTATATACAACTATTATAGTTCCATGTTATTTTTAATAATATATTTCTCCCATGGTCATGTTTTCTCACATTATTATGATCTAAAACATGATGACATGATGATATGTTTATCCTTTACTAAGAATTTGGTCTCACCCCTTTGTTATGTTTTTCATTTCCCAGATTATGAATAAGAGTATAATCATAGAGATTACATTACGGGGATCTAAAATTGTGTTATTACGAGGAAATGTTCCAAATAAAAATATTTTTGTAGCTAATCTCAAAAGACAATTAACTTTTATGGTTTTTTGATTGAGTGAGTAATTTTTGCGATATAATGTTTAAATTATGAAAATATATATATGTTTGGATTGAGTCATATCACATGGTATGAAATACATTGTGTAATGAAATTTTTTTAGTATTATACTTGGGTGTAAAAACCTAGGGTTTTTAAGGGTATATATACCAAATTAGGGAGTACCATCATTATGGAGGACCACATACCTCACCAATGGTCTTGATTATCCCAAGATAATATTTTCTCCTTCCATGAATTCATTAGGCTATGCCTCAAAGAGGGATCTCTGAGTATCCATATCATAAAATCTATTACTTTAATGATTTGTCTTTGGATTATTACTGAATCCATCAACATAGGGGATTACCAATATCTCATCACATGATACAAGAATGATAGAGTTATTAAATATTATCCCAATATCATTATCACCTACTACACATTTAAAACAACATTTTAATAAAAGGTGAACCATAGAATACATCCACAATCACATACTCAATCTCCCACAGAAAATCAATGGATACGACCATGGATATAGAACATGCGTTGTCTACACTACGAAGCATCTACATAGACTATATCATAGGAGGATAATACAAATAAAGACTCATCCTCATGTCTGAAAACCATGCACACACACATAAAATGGTTTCATAGGAAGAATAAACTATCCTTAAATTTCATTATATTCATTTAATGCTTTATAGGTTCCTCATAGAGGGAACTACAAAATACGATCTTGAAAACATGCAATCCTGACACCTCCATTCTCCAACGAGGAATCAATAAATTTTAAAGAAATACCATGCTCACTAAAATCTAGATTCATGTTAGGGTCCCATTGCATGGAATATAAAGGCCACAAAAGTGTTCACCATCCCAAAATTTTCCCCAAGTCAAACTCATTGTCCAAAAAACCACTATCATCTACAAAAAATATCAACAAAATCCCTTAAGAACCTAGAGAACTTCTTCACCACCTTTTACTCAGGAATATTCTAATAATTTACAATCATGTTTTATAAATAATTCTTAAGGTGAGAAAATAGGGAAAACATATGTGACGGGAAGTTGAATGGTGTGAACCATGTAATACATTATTTTTAATCCAAACACCTTACTCTGGGAATGTACCAATGTTGATCCCTTCATGTAATTTTTATTATACATAATGTAACTCCAATTCTAAATGATATTTATGAATTGGGTGCTACTAGGAATGTATGTCTAGTTTCCCAAGCTATATAATCTCACACTACATGGTGTGTACACCTGTCCATGTGGGGTGTGGGACACAATTTCTTCTCAATATGTATACCATGACCCAAGCTATGTCATGTAACTTGATACAGTGTATACATATACATTTCATGTACCACATAATAGGTTTCTGACCTTGTAAATGGACACATCATGGGTCATGTCCCCAAAGTCCCAACATTGAATATATATATAGATAACATGTGGTTTTTACAACATCATTAAACATCATCACATGTAATAACTATATTACATGTGTTCTTGAACTACATTTCATGTGGTCAAGGGTTCTGAATTAAGACACCCCATGAACCAGATGATTCCTCAAATTCCTTCAAAATAGACTCCCTTTTCAATCATTTATTATCCAAAATTAATCAAATACAAAAACTCTGTATGATAAATTTGATTAAATAATGGTTAGGTGAAATTAAAATAATTACCCCTACCTTATAGAGAATAAAAAAATATTTGAGTTCAGTTCTGCACTCCATCACCACTGCCTTTCGATCTAGATCTGATTTTAATCCATGTGAGATGAATGAAACATATCATCACCTCCTCCCCTTTGTCTTACAATAACAACAAGTAGTGGTATCTCATCCTTATCGACATGTGAATGAGGATAGAACATGGGGATGGGAAAATGTATGGAAATAATATAAAATAAAAATGTGATAAAGACTCACCCGTGGACAACAAACTCAAGTGATGTTCATACATTTCAGAAGAAAAAACCCCACTCCAAAATCAACTAAAAAGTATTAATTTCTATATGGAATTACATTTAGGGGATATATTCATGTTCATAGAATATACTACATAATACATATTTAATTAATATTTAATATTCTAAAAAATACATCCATCTCATAATTTCTCCAAATTCTATCCCAAGGGTAAATATCGCAAACCAATCACAAGGGAACTTTTGAAAAAAATAATATTGACTGTTTTTATAGTGGAAATTATTATTTTAACCTTCGTAAATTATTAAGGATACAAAATTAAAAATAAGATAAGATTTCTACATGGGAAAACCTAGATCACTATATCCTATCAACCTTTAATAATTCTTATCCTTGAAATGAGAAAAACTAGTGGATATTTGAGAATACTATAAACAATCCTTATATGAAAAGAAATAACACCATCAATAAATATTCTCTAGATTCTTAAGGTATAAAAATCTATGGGGGCCAAGAATACAACCCACATAGGAACACGTCATATTTCCATCACATAGGTAAGGGATACCACATCCAATATTATTATTCTTCCTTAAATATAAAACAAAACCAACCCCCCCCCCAAAGAGGAAATTTATCAACCAGAAACAAAACCTACTTTTCATGAATAACCATAACTATTTTCATCTAATGCCTCACTTATGACTAGAATATACCTGCTAATTAAATGAAAATGAAAAGTATAAAACCAATAATATCCATGAGTATTGTTAATTAACTAATAAAATATTATTAAGGGTTTCATTATAACCACATTTAAAAAATAAATACAAATAATTATTTCATATAGATTCAATAAAATCGGACAAATTCTATATCCTAGGAACCTTAATAAGAGATTCATATAATATCACGTGAGACTTTCACATTTAAATTACACATCAATAACTATAAATAATGCACATTGAAATTGTTTATCTTAGGGAATGAAGAAAACATTGATCCTCTCATTTTTTTGTTTCATAAAAAAATGAATAATATTCATACACGATTTCCCTATCCTAATTCACATTCACTGCAGGAGTCCAAATTCACCAACTCTAGATCCCTGTTTTAACATCTACCAAAAAAATTTACATCCAAAATACATTATAATGTTATTCCTCATCACAGAACATTATATTTAACCAAGAATATTACCCAAATAAATCATTATTCCACCTTGGTGGCCAAATTGCTGGGATGATTGACTGTATATTTGATAATATACTCATAATGATCAAAATCGTATTTTCTAGCATTTAATTACCTTATAATATAGATATGTATAGTTATAATGATATTATAAAGAACCCAAAACATGTATCATTCTTTTAAGAACCAAAAAATGAGAGTATAAACCAACCTCTAATATAATGTTTCCTAAAATAACCCATGAAGTTGGATGATGACCATACCCCATAGTTCAGTACTCAAATCCATGAGTTTAATTGGGATATCTTATCAACCATAAAGGAATGGGTGCAGTACCATGTAACCAATATATTTGGAGATTGAACTTTCATTGAGGGGAAAATTTTGAAAATAACAGGGTTATTAGACTATCTATTTCTCTACAAATATTGGGAACATCCTTTAGAATAATCATGAAACACATACCCATGCTCTCTAAATTGAGAAAAAATAGGATATGGATTACAGAGGGATATCCCTACTCATAAAATGGGCCTCACATCTAAATAAAAATGGCTTATAACCAATATATTCAATAAAAAAATACGTTAAAAATATGGCCATACATTTATACTTAGACAAAAAGTAATCATCCATTACAAGACCTCACTATACCGCGATGGATCCTCAAAATACCTATCTTCTAGTGTCTTCTATTAATGATTGAGAAATTATTGGAGTTTATTACCTATAAATCACTTATTATGTACTTGATTATGTGTTTTAATTATTAATTATTTTTCTTATTGCATCATGATTGTTCATCTAAATGAAATTTGAAAGTGATAATGTCCATAGAATATGTTTCACACTTAATGGACTTAAAAATTTCCTACAATTAGAAGAATAAGGAGGTGACATAGAAATATTCATGAATATTTTTCTACAACCAAATGATATTATATTATAGGACATAGACGATAAATTCTATCAGGGGTAGGAGGATCATAATATATTTAGTCACCTTCTCTTGGTATTTTCTCTTGGTAATCTCCATTTTATGAGCTTATAAGAATAGATCTATCAATAGGAAATCAACATTTCCACATGTAATTGGATTTTCCAAGCATTGGATGTTTTTACATATCCTTATAATGTCAGATTATCATTAATTCATAGAATGACTCACATAATTTGATATGTTGAAAATAAAAATGATGAAATATGCTCACAATGAGGTAGGATACATTGGATGTGTTATAAGTGATATTGTATTAATTGATAATATGAGAAAGGATTTTCCATTCTATCCCTTGATGTATGTTGATATATTTGGACCATTAATGAGAATAAAACTATCAGATTAAATCCATGACCATGGTGTTCAATAAGTGAGTTCAATTTTGAAAAGATAAATAAATAGACATCAAACACATGGGTCGGTTGCACTAGCAAGAAACCTTATTGGTTTGAGATGTCACAATAAATGTTTTATATTTCATAGTAATAATTTGAAAGAGGTTTGATTTTTTTGTAACATTAAATTATTTCTGTAAGAGTGACTTAACGTGTTCCTATATGCTAAATCATCAATGTAGTTAGTTGTACCTAATTCCACTGAGAAAGAGACCTAAATGGTCACACACTATGTGTATCAACAATCTTAGTTAAAATCAAGAATTTAATTAAGTTACTAAAAATAAATAACAATTATTGGAGTTTGATTAGTCACCATGAATTAATCATTAGTTAATTTAAATAATAATGTGAGTTAAATAATAACAGTAAAAAATTGTTTGTAAGGTTTAGTGAATATAATATTTATAATATTAAACGATGAATAGTGATGTGATATTTATTTAATAAATAAATTGTCTTTATTAAAGTATTGATAAATATATGTGATAAGAAGACTGGGATTAATGGTTCAATTGGAAATGGTATAAAAGATATTTATTTATATTCTTAAAATGTTGAAAATGTCATGAACTTACTATTATTATTATTATCATTATTATTAGTGGACACGGGAACAATGAAGAATTGTTAAGTAGGGAAATGTTTTTTGTGCAATTTTGAAACCCTTAATCTTCCATAATAAATAAAAAATTATAAAAACTCTCATAATCACTATTATTGTTCATAGTAGATAGAGAGTGTCTCTCTCAATACCTAGAGAGACATATAGAGATCATGAATGTGCTATTGTTTCCTCCTCACTAAAGCCACCAAATGAACATAAAGAGTTTTTCCTCCTTTAGGAAAAATTATTTTATAATCAACTATGAATAACATAAGAAACTAGGATCGATCATGCTTGTATACAATGACTCTACGATGATATTTATGGATTTTAATGCACTTGTGGACCACCATTAGAAGGATTTTAAATGTGGATACTATAGTGAAATGATATCACGATGGGATCTAGTCAATTATATCATCAATAAAATTTAAATTATAGGATGAGGTGATTCTATATCTCTTCATAAATTAAAAATAAATTACATATGTTTATCCTCCTTCATGTTTTGGTGTCTTCTCTAGTCATGTAATATTTGTTCTCTGTTGGATATGATATTATTTTTCATTTTCATATAAGATTATCTATAAATTATGAAAAATATATGTAATAGCCATGTCCAACGAGACACTCCTTCTATGCTCAAAACCATCAAATTGAATTTGAGTGGTCACATGTTTATTTCAAAATTATTTATTATTCATTAATTTTTTCATGAATTTTTTTCTTTTTCTCATATTAATGGGTTTTATATTTTTCATCATCATATATTTCCTTTACTATTATCTATAATATAACTAGTAAATGTTTATGTTTAAAAAATGATGAAATATCTGAAAAAACAATATATAGAGGGTTTAAAGGTTCTTCCCAGACAAAGAAACGGAGTAAATGGAATATAATTCTTAGATACATGCGATATATTATATTTTCTCATCTGTATCTTTCTCTATTAGGTAACATCCAATAAAATCATATATAAAATTCAGATAAAATGGATAATCATGTATATATGGAAAGATTCACATGAATTGAAGAACAACATGTCATGTAACCACTATACATGACATGTAGTACATATTTTGGAAAGTACAAGATTATAAGGTGTCCCAGTGTTCCATGTATCAGATACACAAAACATGGATGGATATGAAGTGAAACTCTAAGGCCACATGAAGTTTAATATCGACAACATGTTTTGTACATAGAACTATTTTATGGTTGGAACCATACCCAATCTCATGGAATGTTATATGTACATGATTATTAGATAGTACATGTTTTGTAAAATTGTACACAATTTATAGTCTACAATTGACTATTTTTTGAAAACTTTTAGAGAAAAAATTAAATATATATTTAATCCTATTTACATCTATTTAATGTTTATTTATTTTTTAATTTCACACACCATGTCTTAGAGAGAATAAATATATTTTCAAATAATTTCATTTTTAAATTTTTTTAAGCACACATAGTTTACTCACACTTTTGTAGTTCAATAATTTTAAATTAAATTAGTTTTGTAAAAAATTATAGATGGTGTATAGTAAAAGGATGGATCGATGGAATTAAGATAAATTAAATTAATTTGATTAATTTTTGGCACATTATCTAAATTAATTACTTAATGGATGTAATTGATTACTAGATAAAAAAATTCAAGATCATTGCTTGATATGTGGATGGTCATGATATTAGGTCATCCCTACAAATGTGATTGGTTTCTTTTAATTTATTATGGTAAAATTAAAATTGATATCCTATGTGTCATCCCTTCCTCCACATTTTTTATGGGTTTGGGTGGCCATGGTTTCTTTTATATAAAACCCATTTATTTTATCTATCTGGTATCCTCACCTATGTGTGAGTAAAATATTATATATTGTTGGATCTCAGATAAGAGAGGATGATTTCCAAGTACCTCAACTAAGTTGATACTAATTGATTAAATAAATAGTAATGAATGTGTAATGATGTAACATGACCTGATCTATAGTTAAATGTGTTTTCCCTTTAGGTTGATATTTATTTTATCAACTTATAGATAAATTTTACAATATAGAATCCCATGATCATTCTGACTATATATATATTTTTCATATCTGTTGTTAATTATTTATATATGTGGATGCTACATGATAACCTTATAAATTAATTAAAAAGAATACAGGATGGAATAAATTATAACTATATTATTAATGAATATTTTATCAGAAATGGTTATCAACACAATAAAAAACCACTAAATTTTAAGAAAGAATGTGATGAGGTAAAATAGTCATTATACATAAAAATAAAAATTCCTCAACTAAACTATTTTGTTTTTTATCCTTCTATAACTTATGTTATAATAAACCACACAACACAAAGTGCTTGACTAGCTGACATTAGGGTGCTTTCAATTATCAAAGAACATTTAGCTTGATATATTGGGATGAATAAACTTAGTTTATATCCAGGGTTGTCTTACCAAGAGGGAAATCGTTTAACTAAGAGTAAAGGGTTAGGGAAATATTTTATAAGGTTTTTAGTTTTTGGAAGTCAACTCATTGGATTAAGGAACTATGAGTTAATACAATTTGAATTTTATGCCTACGTATACCCCTTCAAATAAATTTTTAGCCCATGTTTGGGTTATTAGAAGAGGAATATGTATACTCACTTCTAGAATATATGGGAAAAATTTTATTCTGAAACTGATGTGTAAGGATATTAGGTTTTGACAAAATAGTATAATATTAATGGAATTTAATTTATATTTATTAATATGTTTTTATAATAAAAACAATTACTAGTTATCTACTCATAATTTATAGAAATATAAAGTAAAAAAATATCCCTACAATCCAAAATGGATATGTATAAACTACTCAATGATGTGAATTTCTAGGAATGGTATATGTTCTTACACATTATACTACTCCATGAGCATAAATTTTACATGTTGGAAACCCCACTTTTGAAGTCTCCTTCCAAATAGGATTGTGAGGAATAACTCTATCTATTATAGGATTGTGGACAAAAAAATGGATGTATAGTTTTCGTAATATTCTCCATGTTCTATGTTATTCTAAGTAAATATGAGGATACATTTGTGTACAACATCGTTTCTCACCTTTAGTATATCTAACAAGAGGAGTCATGATCATAGTGATATGAGATCCCTAATGCACTATTCATATTCAATCTTGGAGGGTCATTTCCAACTAGGCCACATGAATCCACAATGATTGGATCGATTAAGCACATAAACATCTTGGGTTTTAAAATCATTAACGTGTGGTGAACATATATCACTCTATACTCAATACCTTAAAAATTATCTATTTTTAATGTGAATTATAATATGAGGAATATTGAGAAGAATATTTTTGAACTTTTTACTCTTATTAATCAAGTTTATGGATGCATGTGGCATGATAAACCTATGGTACTTATGTGGAATAAAAGGATTTGGAACAACGTATAGGGGATTAAGACTCATTCCAAGTCTAATCATTTAGAGATACATCCCTCCAATCATAGAGTGCTATGGAAATGATCATGTTATTGTATGACTTTCTTGTGGAATGAAGGTCCAATATAAGAGGAATTTCACCCAAACAAATACGAAAGAGGAATAATCAACTGAATTCATTATCAAATATAATCTTTCCATATATATGAGTTGGGTATTACATACTATGTGTGATGCTCACATTTTTATCCAAATATTGGAACAAATTATATTTCTAATGGTTTTTAGAGGAAAGGTTGATCTAGCGGATTCCAATGTGGTGAGGATGGATACTCTAACCATTAGATAGTACCATCTCACTTTTAAAAATATAATAATATTGGTTTTTTATGCACATACTATTACCAAGAAGATCCTATTAATTTTATGTTTTCACTAGGATGGATTTATTTTCTTCTTTTGAAATAAGAGTTTCTAATTTAATAAAGATAATATATGATATAGAATAACATAGTGAGATAACATAATTTATGTATTAAATAAAAAAAATAAAATATTAGAAATTGATAGTGAAAACATACACATGACTCATATAACACCCAAATGTGGTATCACCATCTTGGTCACATAAATGAAAATAGTTTGAAAAAGCTCTGTCAATATGGTTACTTATACTATTTTGATCCTAACCCACTTGAAATATGTAATGATTTTCTACAAGGTAAGGTGATCATACCACCATGTGATGGTTTAGGTGAATGGGGAAAAATATTATAGTATAGTTACACACATATGTCTGTGATATTTTTATGTATAATCTATTGGTGTATTCTCATAATTCATTACATTTTCTAACAACATGAGTAGGTATGGTTAAATATATTTGATGAGATATACAGATGAATCACTTGATAATATCTACGTGTTAAGGATTGTGGTTAATAATTACCTTCATAATATGGTAAAGAAACATTGATTTTATTGAGGTGGTGAATAAATTAACCAAAACATTATGGGAATTCTATGAGAGTATGTGATTTTATCTCAAGTCACACCACTATATCCACCATAGTGGAATGGTTCTAGTGAAAGGAGGGCCTATATATTACTGGACATGGTATTGTCAATTATTAGTCACACAATATTTCTATTATCGTTTTGAGGAAATGTATTTCACATGGAATCATACTCACTAAACGAAATAGTAACTAAAGAAAAAATTATATTACCTTGGAGTTATAGAGTTAAATGAAAGAAGATTTTTAAATTTTTTTTATAGGGGTTTGAGTTCTTTGTTTAGGATTGATCATGTAACGGACTAGCTCTCCGAGGAATAAAGTTCTTCTTTACATGTTATCCCACAGAGACAAAGGGAATCTGTCTATAAAACTCTTCAGATAAAAAAAGTAGCTGAATCATGACATGCTATAATTATTGAGAGGGATCAAATTTTCAAGGATGATAGTTGGATAAAAATTAACATTTATTAATATGATGATCCAAATATACATAAATTGGTACAATATTAGATTCTATAGGTCCCCATGGAAGATGCTTTTCCTGAAACCCACCTACTATGTATGAGAATAATACAGCCAAGAGAACCATAAATATATGGTTTTCTAGTCATCAATTATGGTGACTCATTATTGGTTTAAGATAATGGGACTAAATCCTAAAAGGAGGCAGTATAAAGGCCAAAATATCTAAGATGGATGGAATCTAGGAATTCTGAGATGGATTAGATGTAATACAACCATGTTTGGATTTTGATTGATCCCCTAGTTGATTTAAAATCTATTTTTTGTAAATGGGTATTCAATAGAAAACTAAACATGGGTGGTAAATTAATTACATATGAAGAAATACCAGGGGATAAAGGGTTTAAACAATGTTAAGGAATTTAATAATATGAAATATTTTCCCTAGTTTCATGGTTTAAATCCATCAATTTTTTTTACTATAGCTACTTACCATGACTATGAGATTTCGAAAATGGTAGTAAAAAATGGTTTCCTTAATGGTACCATTCTAGATGAGAATATATGACACAACCAAAGATAGTTTTGAATCTAGTAAATTCCAAAAAGGTATGAAATTAACAGATATCCATATATGGATTAAAGTAAACATCCAATTCATGGAACATTTTGTTCGATGAATCCATAAAATAATCAGGTTTTACTAAGAATAAATGTGAGACTTGTGTTTTCTAAAGATTTAGTGGCATTAAATTTTCATTCATAGTAGTATATTTTTATGTTATAGTAATAATTATTATTGATATATCATCCTTATAAGATGTTGGGTAATGGTTGAGAAAGAGTTTCTCCATGAAGTACATAGGTCAAGTATCATACATTAATGGGATGAAGAACATGCATGATAGATCCAAGAGGCTTCTTGGTCTACGTCAAGGTATATACATTGACCTGATATTGAAGTGTTTCAGAATTGAATAATCCAATAGGGGATTTGTTCTAGTGTAAAATTGTATACATATGTCCATGAAAATGTTTCCTTGTACACATGAGGAAAGAGAAGGAATGAGTAATATCCCATAATCTTATGAGAAATGACCTATCATGTATTCCATGTTATGTATGCAGATTAATATTTCCCATGATTTGATAATGGTACAAAAATATTAAACAAATTGAGGTGAACAACATTTGATTGATATTAATAATATCCTTTTGTATCTAATGAAAACTAAGGATATGATCATATTATATATAGGAGGTGATGATATAGTGTTCAAGGGTTATACAGAATCTAGATTTCAGAAGAATTAGAATAATATGTAGTCGTTGTATGAATATATATTTTGTTTTAATGGATGAATTGAGTGGTGTAAGAGTTCTAAGTAGTCAGTTATTTCCAATTCTACATTTTATTGTAATTATATTATGGATTCTAATGTATCCATGTAATACATTTGAATTTTTACATTTCTCTAACAACTTGATGATGTGAATAACATTCAGGATCCTATAAAATTTTACTTTGGTAACACTATAATAGTGTCTCTTTAAAAAGATCCAAGGTCACATTAAAGGATAAAGAACATACTTTGGAAGTATTATCTCTTGGGGAATTTTTTTCCATAAGGTGAATTTGTGGTGGTCATATTTTATATAATGCAAATTTTTCATACTCCTTAACTAAGGGACAATATTATTAGAGGAATATGTTTCTTGTGAGAGCTTGTTGATTGAGAGTTGCTATTAGTTTTCTATAGAGAAAGTGGGAATTTATTGGAGTTGGTTCCCAAGATCTAACTTATTTAGTACTTGATTACGTGTTTTCATTATTATTAATGATTTTTATCACATAATGATTGTTCTTATGTATGAAATTTTTATGTTATAATGTACTAATAAAACGTGTTTAACTGAAAGAAAATTTTATTTCCCTGATAGGATGATAACTCGGAGGATCCATGATATTATTCTGGAATGTTATTTTATGGTCAGATTATATTGTCCTATGGTACATTGGCGATATAATCTATAATGGATAGGGGGATCATAAGACATTAAAACACCTTTTTATTGTGTTTTACAATGATAATATCCAATATATGAGGTTATGTGAACAAACCGATTAATTTAAAATTGAAATTTCCATGTATCATTTGATTTTCCTATTCATGGATGTGTGTATCGATCCTCAAACATTAATATTATGATTAATGGATATCATACCCCATGTAATTTAATGTATTGATAAAAACTGGGAAGACATATGCTTAAAGAGAGGTAGGCTATGTTGAGTACATCAACAATGACATTTTATTATTGGATAATGTGATGAAGGATTTATCACTTTATTCCCTTGATATATGTTGATATATTAGGCCATTTTATGGGAATAGAACTGCATAAATATATACATGTTCATGGGGTTCATTAGGAGAGTTCAATTTTAAAGAGTCAAAGAAAGGGACATCAATCACATAGGTTTGTGGAACCAATATGCAATCTACTTGATTTGAGATATTGTTACTAAGGGATTATATTACATGATTATAATTCATATGTTGTTGGATGTCATTGTGACATTAAATTATCTCTCTCTGGGAGAATTAGCATGTTTCATGATTCCATCCTTGGACATTAGGTGGTTATGCGTATTTACATTATGAAAATGTCCTTCAGGTTTACACATGATGTGTAACCCCAATCTTTGTTAAATTCAAGTATTTAATTATATAAGTTAGAATAAATAATATTTATTCATGCTTTCATGATTACCATGATATAATCCCTAGTTATTTGAAATAATAAAGTGAGTTAAATAACAATAATAATAAATATTTTCTTTCAAGGATTGGTGAATATAATAATTATTGTATTTATGGATGACTAATTAAGTGATATTTATTTATTAAATAATTCATCATTAATCAATGATCAATAAATTTTGACTAGGGAAAGTGATTCAAGCTAAATATTCAATTATAAATGGCATAAATGATATGTATTTATATTTATAAATTATTTTTTCTATCCAGAAATTAATAATAATAATATAATTATTATTGGAAAAGGCATAAAATTAAAATTTTAAATTCAGAAAAGTAATTTTGTAAAATTTTCTAACCCCAAAACTACTATAATAAAAAACTCATTATAACTCTTTCCATAAAAACTCTCGTTGTGCCCAATGGATAAATAGATAATCTATATATTCTTATAGAGATATCTACTGATCAATAATGCACTCTTTTTTCCTCCTCTCTAATACTATCTAGGGAGAATCTACAGTTCTTCCTCCTTCAAGAAGAATTGTGATGTGATCAACCATGAATAAAAAAAGTGATCTAGATCAACTATGCTAGAACCTAGATGTTCTGTGATGACATTAAAATAGTGTTGTGCAAGTTTGGATCACCACCAGAGGAATTATATACTTGAATGATCTAGCTCAATAATACTAAAATGAGATCTATTCTATTATATCATCAACTAAATTAGTGTTACATGTTATGGTAATTCTATATCCTCTCAAAAATTAATTATAAATTACATATGAATATCCCATTTTTTCAAGTTCAATAATTCTATCAAGTAAATAAATATGTTGTTTTTGTTAGACATAGCATTATATTTAATTTTCAGTAATTATTATCCAAAAAGTAAAACAAAAATATAGTTTGAAATTCCCAGATAGGTGCTTTTATGTTCTTGAAACCTTCAAAAACAAGGTAAAATAGTCACATATTATATTATTCTCAAGTTATAATATACTGAAAAAATATTGAACTAATATCATAGAATTTTCAATATATTTATGACATTAAATCTCTCTAGAAACTAACCCACTAAAATATAATTAGGTAATCATCTTAGATAATCACGCATATTCTAGTATTCCCATTGCTCTCATCATATATAGAAGGTCCATCATACACATTAATTGAAATAATTATCATGAGGTAATCCACATATTCATTACATGATGAAATATTTAATAAAATGGTGTCATAGTTTAAAACTAACAATGTACATATTGTTATACATTGCATATTTCTATAAAAAATATTCATTGTCAACAATTACCTAAGTACTTATGTTATATAACAGGTTTTCAGAGTCCTACCACATGAATGCATCAGCAAGAACACCAAAAATAGATTCCATGGATCAACAAATATATCTAATATCATCAAATATTTTTTCCCAAAATGTTCTATACGAGCTCACGAGACACCATCAGACACAATACAACAAAATGAATAGCTTTATATGATACTAATCTAAAATGACCCAACTCACTGTTATCACATCTTGGTCAAAAATAAAACATGATTATTAAGTCAAGTCCACAAATAGTGAGATAGTTGATGGTAAATAGATCCAGGATGGCATAATACACATATTTGAGGCCTTAGAATTGAAAAATATTAAATAATATACATCAACATATATCTATAATGTCCAAAAACATATTAGATAAACATAGCTATTTTAGATGGAAAATAAATATCCATACAAAATTTAATAATTTCAATGGAATATAGTAAAAATTATTTTGAAAAAATGTGAAAATAATTTTCTCAATAGTCAAAATAAATAATTTATTATAAGTGAGTGGTTAATAGGGAATCACTACATAACAACACCTCTAATTCAATATTTTAATAAATGAAAATAGGGATACAATACAGCTCAAAATAGAGGGTTGAACCATACACCCACCCAATTCTAAGCAAGAGAGAAGAAAGAAAACATGGAATAATCTATGGATTTACATACTGATAAATTCCCATCTATGATGTCATTGGGGATATAGAAAAACTCTAATATTCCACTCACCCCATAGGTTGAGGACTCTTAAAATAAAACCCACACAAATAAGGAAACAATTGATAATCTAAATATAAACTCATTCCATTGAACTATAACTCCATAAACAACTCCAACACCTAATAAGAAGACACATCCATACACATTAGTGACCAATAAGGTCAATAATAGTCATCAAACTAGAGAAAAGAACAACCTAAAATATGAACCGCAAACCTAGGGAATATAATCAAGAATATACCATAACAAGGGGAGGATCTCAAAACAACAAGATATATTAAATATTATAACATCACCAATCACTCAATACACATGGTGATTCTTCGAAATCACTGATATATCATCATTTCTAGAATGAAAACTCAATCCACTGATATCATATTTAAATAATATTCCGTTAAAAAATACATCACATATGAAATGATCAATGTTGTAGAGGCACACCTCATCAGGAGATACACAATGACTAAGGGAGTTACTCACCCCATAGATGGGTGACCTAAACCATGTCCCACATGGGAGTTCAATACCCCATCTAATAAGTTGTAAAATATGTCCTCAACCTTGTCAGAAATAAGAGGTAGTCCTATATCATAGATGTGTTCTAAATGGATGATCTACTAGTATAATAGTGTATCCCCACCTACTCATCCTAGAAATAATAGAATAAAAACTAAATGGGATAACCTAGAGCACCTGGTGAACTGAAATTCCCCAAACACATGACCCTATCCATAAAATATTAATACCACCACGATCATACCAAATATTTGGTGTTTTAATCAAGGGACACATGTGTCACTAGAGTATTTAGATCTGCCATGGAATTTACGAACATTGAGCATCTGTAACATCTTCACTCATCGACCACCACAACTCTCACATAACTAATATCAAATGTATTAGAGGGCCTATGTGTTTCTCAATGTATATATCATCTATGTTATTTAAAAAAAGATAGATAAACTAGTGCCTCAATAAAGGCTAAGATAAACCAAGGTGATATTATCTCCACCCAATCATGGAATAGAAAATTCCTTAAAGAAGGATATTTTAGAAACTATATATTAGAAAAGATTACCCACAACCATCATCTATGGGGGGTACCAACTCCATTAATGTTGGATATTACCCATTTATAGATACATGTTACAATTCTAAACAAGTACCAAAATCCCATCTATATATTTTCCATGAATCATAGTCATTAGAACCTATGGTCTGATGAGAGGTCCCACTAAGAAAACCATTGTAATTTCAAACATCGTCACCTAAAAACACACACAATATGATTCTAGGGGAGATAATATTCATCATACATAATAGTAACTTGAAATAAGAAAAGGAGTATAGAAATAAATCCAAATCATGTTATCTAGATCAAATTCACTTTCTCATCCTAAGGGTGTACAAGAAGGAGTGAATCTTCCTAAATCTCTTCAAATATCAAAGGATCTACTCAGAAATAATCAAGTATCTACAAGGACCACATCCATACATATTCCCCATTTAGGCTACACTTATTTGTAGAAGGATGCATTGAATACTATACCAAACAATTACTTTTACAACTCTTATATACCCTAATGATGATACCACAAATTTTGGTGAACTTACAGAGTCACTGAACTTCTATTGCATACTGGGTCCCATGAAGTAACAAATCATTCCATGTTAATCCTACATATCACTTAGGATATATTACAACTAGATTAGAGGATATTTTCCAATCTCCCAATGTTGGAAACCCTTGTTGAGGTATTAAATATAACTATTAGGAATGAATTCACCTTTGGAATAAAAATAACCATAACTTGGACTCCTCCTGAGAATCTATCATGGAAAATAAATGAGTTAGAAACTCGTGAACAAAATAAATAGTTTAAATATCAATGAAACAACCAATGAGTGTAATGTTTAAAAGTATTTATAAAATAACCCATAAAACAAATCAATTTATAAACATGACATAAGAAAAACATTAAATATAAAAAATAACATAAAAATGAGATATGGACCAACAAGGTCAGTACATAAACATCCAAAATAAAACCAACCTCAAACCTGTACCAACTATCACTTTATATCCCATAGTCACTTACTACATCCTTGATCATTCATAAATGGACTAAGCCAAACATAAATCCATATGAGATCATAGATAGGGTATCTAAAAGTAAACATGTGATTTCTATCCCCCTGTTGGTGTATACAGGGCGTGAGCTAACCAATCCTAGAAGGAAACCACCAAGGAGTTTCAAAAATTCCTTTTATAATACATTTCTTTAATTCAGGTTTAAAATATAAATACAAAATCAGTTTTCTCATAAACAAGCATAATGAAGTCAATTAACATTCCATTAAAACATTTATTAAATATACTCCATTCATTTTTAAATGGCACACTTTCAATGAAATGAAAATTAATTTTAAATTAATGTGTGACACCACTAAATTATAAAGTAGGAATATTTTATTTGATGGCATATATGAAACACAACAGAAAATGTTGGAGTGAATATAAAATCCATATACTTGATGATATATTAACTATTTAATCAATATATTCTATACATTAAAATTCATTAAACACTATGCCTTTCTTTCATCAAATTCAATAATGAGTTTCTTTGAATGATTTCATTACAAGATAGATTGAGTTTTACCAGACAACAATATATAGTAATATTATTATTTAATATGAAAATTTTCACCAGGATATTTGAATGGAATGTAATAATAAAATTAGCTAACATATGAGAATATCTAATTTATACATTTTTATTAATAATATATTGATTAATAATAAAATACAAACAATTATAAATAAAAATAAACGTTTTATGAAAAAAAATTCTTTCAAAATGGCGGTTTCATCATGCTTAGCACTCATTATATATAAAAAAATTAATAAAAAAATTTGAAAACATATTTTGAAAAATAAAATTCATTTTATAAATAGGATTTTAATTATTTTATTTGGATTAATTTTTTTTCTGAGAAGTTTTATTTTTGATGAATAGGGAAATATACTAAATTTTAATTTAAAAATTCCCTTTAATTTAGTTAATTTGTATTATTAAATTATATTTTTAATTTGATTAAAAGTTTATTTAGTTATATTTTATATAAATTCTTTAAATTTTGGTCATTTTATTCATTTTAACATTTAATTTTGATATTAAAACATTGTAAACTTTTGAAAAGTTTCACTTTAAAACCATTTTCTCGTCACTTCTATAGTACTAATTTTAAATTATAATCTTCCAATTAATTGAGTGGAATTTGAAAAAATGGATTTAATTTTTGGAATAATAATAATTCTTATTATCTAATATGTCTAATTTTTTTTCCCATAATGAATAATGTAAATAGTTTTAATTGATTATAGTGATTAAGGAAAAAATGAGAGTTTACATAATGGTTAAACATAGAATATAAGGTATAAAATGACCTTCCATCATTTTAAAAACCCATTTTTTGGATATATTTAAACAATAAATACATTGTTCTAGAATTTTATGGGTTAGTGGGATATTATTCAATGAAATTTACATATATAATAAGTTATGTAAAGGAAAATAAAAAAATGAACCTGTATTTCGTTTAATATTTATAAAGATTTTGTATTGAGATAAATACCACACTGATATGGTTATACATATTATATTTAAATATAAATTATATTTTTTTAAAATCATAATTTATATTTTATTTTTAGAGATTAATTAGTTACTTAAATGGATTATGAAATGAAAATCCTATAATTAATTAGTTAATAATTATCTAAAATAAATGATAAAAAAATACTAAAAGTGAAGTAACATGAATGAATTATTTTTTTAAATTAATTTATTTAAATTAATATATCATGTCACTCATGTTTTAGGATAATATATTAAAATTCAATAATTTTCATGATATTAGAAAATTAAAATTCATTAAATAAGTTCAAAATTAATATTAGTGTTTTTTATAATAAATGATATTTTATTAACTGATCGAAAAATACTAAAAACCTATAATTTTTTAATTGTTTTTTAAATTATAGTAAATATAAAAAATGTTCCACTCATGTACTTATTAATCTTTAATAATTAATATATTGAACCCTAAATAGTAAAATTTGTTATAGTGTGTTTAGGGTTATGGTTGTGTTTTAGTGCGTTACTTGTGCTTCTCATAAAACAAATATCCAACACAAAAGAGATTTTTATTTATAAATTAAATATCGTATTAAAAGTAAGTGGATATATCTTTTTTTATAATTACAGCATTATTTTAGTATGAATTTATAAATTCTTTATGTTATATATTTTCTTAACTAAATTAAAGAAAAAATGGTCAAAGTAGGGAAACAAATATGTTACGGGAGACCATTATAAAAATACACTTATATTTATGTGTTGGAGGTGTTTTTAGACCAAATAAGACATGTAATAAATTATTATTCATATTTTTAAACACATGAAGTAATTTATATATCCCAATAGTAAATACTTTTGAGTATTTACTAGAATTACACTCCTCTTCAACTATAAAATGGAACTAAATCTCCCCCTCATTCACATCTCTAAATCCATTTGGTTCATCCCAATCCTACCCAAATAACATCAAGGATACACTCCCATTATCCTAGAATCATTATGATAGGAATAAATCCATCCTTTCAATAATATTGTGAAACCAAATGGAGGACACCCAAAGAATAGGTAATACGTTCTTCAACAAGAATCCTTATTTTATTTATTTTTTCACATACGTAAATTTATATTATATTAGGATTATATAATAACCTCATTATATTCAATATAATTAGTTTTATTGATAATTTTATGACCTTAACCAATAAAAAATTCCATCAAATTGGTTACAAAACCATTGTTTGTTATTACGGTGGAATATCACCTCGTGAACTGACGTCATTAATTTTTCAATTACCACCATTCTAGGTTGGGAATAATGATGAATTTTTAGTTTATATATTATATATATTATATCTAAAATCCAATAATAACTCGGTATTCATTATATAATATATATCTTATTAAATTCTATTCCTTATTGTACTTGATAGCATTGCCCATGTGTATGGTGGACTACCACCTAACGACGATATGTAACTTGTCTTTCCAAACGCTATACATGGAAGGTGATAAGGAATAATTTTATGGATTATATATGATATAAATTAAATATTTATGATATTAAGGGAATATTAAACATTATGGAGAGATAATATAACATTTAATTGTATTTTTATTTACATATGATAACATCATTTGTGAACATGTGGACTACCACCATCACAAAGCTAAGGGACTCTCTTTTCATCACCACACCACATTGATGATATATATATATGTATGTATATTTAAAGAAATAATATTTTATATACTATTTTTTTGTAATTCTATAAATATAAGATATAAATTACACCCTTTCCATGATGATCATTGAAAAATAGAAAACATTACTCATGCGTACATACAATCCGCAATCTCCATGATCATAACGTACTTCATTTTTCCCTACCATATTTCATGATTGGTCATAAAATTATAATTGACCTATAAATATTATTATCATGTAATGATGATTATTATTATTATGATGAAACTATGTTATATTTTTAAGAATAGGATTTTTAATGACAAAACATGCATGAGAAAACACCACAATTAACACCAAAGACAACAGATATAATGAAAGATTATTAAGGAACATGTGATTGTATATTATAAGAGGAAAATATGTTACATTATAAATATTAATATAGTTATAGAATAAGTTAATAACATGTTATAAAAGTATCATAAATTATATTATAAATATTAATATGTTTCTAGAATAAGTTAATAACATGTTTAAAAAACTATTCAATAGGTTAATTCACGTTCAACCAAAAAGAAGCATGAGGTAAGGGATTTCATCTCAATTCACATTCCATTGAGAATTAATTGTTATTATACACTAATTATCATTTATATGGGGTATATAATTACCATTTTAAATTATATATCATGAATAATTTATTCATGATGGTATTTAATTTTTCAATTTTAATTAATTCATCAAAGGGAATTTGTCATGAAAATTATGAAGTGGTAAAAGTTGTCATACAATTTAAATTAATTTTGTGACTGTTAAATTTCTCTTGAAACAATCACTTTATTATATTCATTTTCCATTGGAAACTATATTTATTTTTAATTATCATTATACTTGATTTATGGATATGATTATTTCCAAAAACATATACCATTTTAGGATTTGTTGTTCACTTCGAAAGTAATTTGATTTATTGTGGAAATATTGAAAAATAAGAATCCCTTACTCAATACATATATTTGATAAGGATCGTTGTTTATGATTTAATTTTAAAATTTGATATTTGATAAATTAATTTTACCTAAATTACACTGGTAGATGACAAATTAATGTATTCCCCTCGATGCATTGGTAGTCTCGTGAGACTAATCAGTTGCCCAAATAAGAGAGGTTTCTACCCAAATATTTAAACAATATTTAGAATATATATTCAAAATAACTATCTTGAGGATAAATAGTCATAGTTCAGACATCCAACATTATTCATTCAATCATTTTTATTACTAGATGTCACTATTTAATTAGTAATAACATCAATGGTAAGGTTTCAACCTCATGTTGTTATTTATATGGGCTTATTTAATCATCATTTATTCCTCACCTATTATTATCATGTTATTGGTTAATTTTTGAAGGTTTTAGTCATTTACCTTGAAATTATGATTATAGTTTATTAATTCATGGTTTCTTCTATTTTACCTAACCCATCATTTCAACTCACCATTATTTTTTTCCATTCCCTTGGATATGAATAATAATGTTTTTAATGAGTTTTCAATGATTATATTTATTTTTTGTAATTATATATCATGTTATATATATTGTTTTCCAAATGCAAATGGGTATCATTTATAAATTTGGTTCCCCAAAAATTTTAAACTGGTTGTTCATTTGGGATTTGATTTTATGTATCTATGATAATTTAGTATAGTAAGGCCCCAATTTCAGGTTACTAGTGTCAATGTTGGGTTCCATACAGTTGGAATCAAAGAAAGATTAATAAAAACCATGGAAACTAGAGTTTTGAAAACATAGATTAGTGAAATAAACACTATGAAAAAATATGAGGGTATGTATATAACAGATTTTCAACGAAAACAATGTTTATGATTATGAAATTATCTATAAAATAATTCAATTTATGTTAAATATTTCCCTAGTTTGGGATTATATATTATAATTAATAATTATATGTTCAAATCTAGTGTATATCATAATTTTAAAAGGATCCTAAATGAAGGAAAGAGAGCCTCACCATTACACATGATCCAAATAATAAGAATTGTCATTTATTTTATAGGATTTATCAAACATTTATAATGAAATTAGTATCCCAAAACATTTTATCATACATGGGAATAGTATCAGGTGCTAACAAGATACAGAAATATTTATCTATGTGTTATTGATTTTGAGGGAATAATAAGAAGAATAATATAACTGGGAAATTGATGGGTTAAAGGAAGAAGGGAAATACTTATTTTCCCACATGCGATAATTGTGGATTGAAACACCTGATTACTTTCTAAACGGGATTTAGAGTTTACCACAAGTGTGAATATAAATTAAAAGTAGATTTTATATTTTTATGTAATAGAAAATAGCTTCTAATGTATTATTTTTCAACTATAGAGAAATTCTTCTCTATAAAAATGAATTCCCCAAGAGTCCTGGGAATATACCTCAAAAGATACTAAGGGATCGAGATTAAGCTCTTGATATTGATACAATTGATGAGGAATGCTTAGTGTGATCATGTATGGATATAGTAATTATTTTATGTGGGTATTTTATCAATGATATCCTCATTATAATAATTATGAAATGTATAAGGTTTATACTATAATAAATTTTCATTAAGGATTTAAAATCGTTTATTGAAAGATATCGATGACCAAGAAATGACGATTCTATGGAAAGTTGAACTTCACAGAAAAAACATGATTGATGAAATGAAATCCCTGAAAATGATCATTATTTTGATATATTTATATTGGTATAGGATATGGTTAATATATATATTTTAATTTGGATTGTACTCACTTCATTGAAACAGATTCATGATTTTTTGAAAACGTTTTTTATTCTATCATTTAATAAGTATACATCAATTTTGGATTTATATAATATATCCAATAATATATTTTTTAATATAAGGAATAAGGAATAAATCATTTTTTCAATATGATTTTATGGTAATTCAGTTAATTACCATATTTCAAGACACTGTATGATGAAGGTGTTTACACGTTTGGTATATTATGATTAAATAGCTACACAATATTGATTCAATATTAATGAAATGTTCATTTGTAAAATATATTGAAATTTTTTATATTGTGTTAGATCATGATCGTTTTGAAAATTTAACTATTTATGAAATTTTTTAAGTTGATCTTTGGATGTGGTTCAAGATTTAATGTTTTACTTCACCATATAAGGAAACCTATGGTACAATATTAAGTAGAAATAATTCGAGGCACAAATAAAGGCCAATATCATTCTTAGTAAATAGAAATTTATAAAGATAGTATATTTCCTTATATTCTTATATACTGAAATAATTATCATGCTCTAAGAAATGAATAGGAAACAAATTTGTTTCCCAATTAATAAATTTTTTATGGAATCAATGAGCATTTTAACACCTCTATTTTATGGATTTATGTTCATTATCTTTATCCTAAAAATGTTCTATTTCATTATACCAATTAATTTGAGTGTTTCTTACCATCTATTTCCATGTTTTCAATTCCAAACTTTGATATCCTATATGGAAACCTAGGTATGTGATTATACTAGGTAATTTTTGTACTTACATCTCTCTCTTATAAAGAGGATTTTTTATTAACCCTTTAACAATGTCGGTTTTTCAAAAATTATTTTCAAAATATCAAACCCTAGATTTCGTAGATCAATTTTAAATTATGAGGAAACAATTTAGTTTACTTGGGGAGAATGTAACACAAAATATTCTAATGAAAGAGCACTATATTTGATTGTGGGCATGTCACATAACACCAAGAACGTAAGGGAATATAACATTATAAGACCTTTTGATATATTTAATATTTATTTAATATATTCTATATTTAAAATTCATGAAAAACTGAGTTTATCATGCATTATATGATATAAAAAGTTTCTTCAAAAGTTCCTGTTACACACAAGGATGACTTTCACTGAACAAAAAATATATTATTAATATTATTATTTAATATGGAATGAAATATCTAGATGTTGGAATAAAGGGTAATAATATGATTAAATAACTAATGAAAACATAATGTTTATACATGATTATTAATTATCTATTTATTATTAATAAAATTAGAATCATTCTAAATGAAAAACAAATGCTTTATGAAAAACAATATTTTCTCCCAAAATATGGTTTAATCATGCTTGGTAAACATAATTTAAAATAAATTTTACCTATTTTTAAAATTTAATAAAAAAACAAATTTCATTTAAGAATTAGGAAAAGAAAATTATCTTAGGGTAAAATTTTTAGATATTTTTAAGAAGTTTCATTTTTGGATGAATAGTGAGAAAATATTGATTATTAATTGAAAACATAATTGTTTAATTAATTTATAAGGATAAATTCTATTTTTAAATAGTTTTAAAGAAAATTAGTTAAATTTAATATCAATTAATCCAATTCATGTCAATTTATTATTTTACACATTTAGTTTTGAAATAAAAATATTAGAAGATTTTGACCATTTTTACTTTAAAAACATTCTTTCTCATCGCATCTGTGGGATTCATATGAAATTAAATTCCTCTAGTATTATGTGTTTCATTTGAAAAAAATGATTTAATATTCTGAATAAGAATAATATATATTATCTAATATGGTTAACATCTTTTTTTGACCAAAATAAATAGTGAAAACTATTAAAATTAATTATATTGATTAAGGTAAAAATGAGTTTACTAAGATCTTAAACATAAAATATAAGGTGTAATATGACCATAACTTGTCCAACACCCATTTTTGGAACACATTTATACCATTAACATTATATTATATGTATCAATGAGTTAATGGGATACTATTCTATGAATGTGACTTATATATTAAGTTAAGTAAAATAAAAGACAAAAAAGGAACCTCCCTGGACATTAATATTTTTAAAGACTTGGGATAGGGAAAAAAACCACATTAGTTATGTTACACATATTATTTTAAAATATAAGAGATTTTTTCTTATCATAATAATTTTTAATTTATTTTATAGTTGAATTATTTAATTAAAATGCGTATTAAACACAGAATCAGTAATTATTCAATTAATAATTATCTAAAATAACTGATTTAAATGTGAAATAAATTGATTTAATTATTCTATTAAATTAATTTTTTGGATGAATATATATTTTAACATATTTTTTAATTTAATATAGTCAAAATTCATCATTTTAATGATATTTCTAAATTAAAATTAAATAAATAATGTCAAAATAGACATTAATGTTAATTTATGATAAATCATAACTCATTAAATGAGTTAATGTTACTAAAAATTCTATCTTCTGAATAGTGATTTATAAATTTTAATAAATTAAAAATGTGTTCCATTAATAGACCAATTTATATTTTATAATTAACATGTTAACTCCTAAATATGAAAAACAATGTTAGTATGATGAGGGTTAAAGTAGTATTTTTGCGCATTACATGTGCTTCGGTTAAAATTAATTTCCAACACTTAAAGAATTTTTATTTTATAAAATAGTTATAATATTTATAATCAGTGTTTATAAATTTTATGATAATTATCACTTTAATTTTGTATTAATGGATAAATTACATAGGTTATTAAATTAGTTACCTTAATAAAAACAAAAATGGTAAAAGTGCGGAAACAAAGATATTAAGGATGAAAATTATAAAAATGAATTTTTTGTTGGGATTTTGTGGCTCTTATAGACTATATAAACCTCCATCCGTTATTTTTTAATTTTGGGGCCACATGAGATAAGGGATAAATCCTAATAGTGAATACCTTTGATTATCTACTAGAATATAACTCCTCCTCAGCTATAAAAGGGCACTCACTCTCCCCTATTTCCACAACTCTCAAGACATTCTGATCATCCAAATCCTTCCAAAATCACTTCCTAACATCCCTAAAACTCATACAATAAGACAAATTTTTTTAATAAATCCATCATTTTTTGGATTTTGTGCAAACATAAATGGGACACCCGATGGAGAGGTAATGTTCCTCAACAAGCCCCTTTATTTTATTTATTTATCAACCTCATTCAACTTCTATTATACCATTTTTATATAATAAACTCATTATCCTAAATATATGTAGATTTTTTTATTTTAAGGTTACTACCTAAAAAATCACACACCTCCACCAATTGGGTTATGAAATCATCATTCATGTGTACGATGGACTACCACCTCACGAACTGATTTCATATGTTTTTCCATTACTCCCTTTCAAGTTTTGTAATAATGATGGATTTATATTTTATATATTATACATATGATATATAAAACCATATAATAAAATTTGATTCATCATATTATATATTACATATTGCTTTCTATTCTGTAGAAGACACAATAACATCACTGGTGTGTACGTTGGACTACCGCCTCGTGAAGAGATGTGATTCATCATTCACTAATGCACTATATAAGAGGTGATAAGGATTAGTGTTATATAAATTAAATAATTATTATATTAATATAATATTCATCATTAGTTAATGATAATATATCATTTCATTATTTTTACACTTAAAGATGATAACATTGTTCATGTATGTGTGGGCTACCGTCTTCACGGTGTGATGTGATTATCTTTTCATCACCCACCCACATTTATGATATCTATATGTATATTAAAATAAATAATATTTTATATATTATATTAATATATTTATATAAATATAAAATGTTACATACATCATTTCTATAACGGTAATTGAAAAATAGAAAATGTTACTCCCATATACGTATGACCCACCATCTCCATGATATAAACGTACTTATTTTTTCATAACCATATTTTATGATTGGTATTCAAATTATAATTTATTTATAAATTTTATGATTATTATATTATTATTATTCTTTTGTTGATGAAATAATCTGATATGTTCAGGAATCAGATCTCAATGTCAAAACACACAATGGAAAACAAGGAAATTAACACATGAAATAAGAAAAATAATAAAATATTATTAACAAATCCATTTTAATATGTTATAAGAGGATTATAAATGATATTATAAATACTAATATGATTCTATAAAAAGTGATTAACATATTTAAAACCAATATATATGATATTACAATCACATTCGACCAATAAGAAATGTGAGGTAAGTGATTTCATCTCAATTTACATGTCATTAATAATTATCTCTTATTATGTACCAATTCACTTTTTCATCACCTATATACTTCCTATTTGACATGGAATATCATGAATCATTAATTATTCATGGTATTTTTAGTTTCAATTTGAATTATTTCATCCATGGGTATTTGAATTGAAAATTACCATGTGGTAAAAGTTATCAAACCATTTCTATTCCTTTTTTGATTATTAACATTCTTTTGAAATAATACTTTTATTATAATATTTTTCCATATAAAATTATATTTAATTTAAATAAAAAAATTATTTTATGATATATACGATTAATTATTAATCTATATATTATTTTTACATGTAGTGTTTACTTTGAAATTTATTTGAGTTGTTGAGGGGAATAATGAAAAATCTACATCAATTAACCAATAGGGATATTTGATAAAGAAATTTTTTTATGATTTAAATTGATTAATCTCTATATAATGAATGTTTTGGAAATTTATTATGTGGTTTTGGGACCATTTAATGCCATAACCTCGATGCATCAATGGTCTAATGAGATGAATAATTGGGGAAAATTAGATTGGTTTCTACATAGAGATTTAAACTATGTTGTAGAGAGATCTTGACAGTAACTACATTGAGGATAGATCATAATAGTTCAAACATCGAAAATTATCCATTAAATAATTATTGTTATTACATGTGATTATCTTCCTAGTTATAATATCCATAGTCATGTTTCAAGATCATGTGATTTTTTATAGGATTTTATTTGACATATTTTTTTTTCTGTAACATTATAACCAAGTTATTGATTAATTGTAGCACGTTTCAGTCATTTACCTTTCTATGATGATTATTATTTATTGATTAATTATATATTATTCTATAATAAACAATTAATTATAATTATAGATCACCAATATTTTTTTTTCTTTTCCCCAAGATATGAAGAAGTGGTTTTTGAATAAGTTTTCAAGGATGCAATTTGTTTGCAGTTGTTATGTATTTTTTATATTTTACTTTTATAATGTAAAATGAGTATCATGTATGTATCTAGTTCTGAAAAACATTTTACCTATTCTATAATTTATGATTTGATTCATTTTATCTATGATAATGTAACTATTTAAGTAACCAGCTCTGGGATATAGGGTCGAGGTTATTAAATAATGTATAAAAAAATACAATTTCCACCCTTTTCAAAACCATTCATTGAAAATATCATTTTAAAAAATAAAACAGAAAATTTCTTTAAAACCAAAAATTATAAGCCATTTGGTTGATTATTTTGAATATAAACCAAAACCAAATATATAATGGAATATAAATACATATTTTCTCTTTGATATCAATGGTTTAAATGAATGTAAGAAACAAATGTAGAAATGATGTCATGTGGCCAAATAAAGAGCTATGGGATAAAAACATGCATAAGATAGGTCCCCCTAATTGATCCTCAAAGTAATTTAGGCATCATGGGAAACTCTCTAGTTTCTAAATTTAATGATACAATACATGGTTCATTAAATCACTCACTAGTCACTTATGTGAAACCAGAACATCCCATTCTACTTCCCTTTCCAGTATGCCCTCTATAATATAAACACTAAGGAGGGTGATCCTCTCATACTTCACTAGTAATCTAGAGAAAACTAAACTCGTATGACAAACATTTTAACCATCCATCTAGATTCTCAAGCCTCACATTAAATAAATCTATGGAATGTGAGAATAATGTGAATCGCAAGATAATCACACCAATCATCAATAATAGTATAAAAATAAATCTTCCCTCTTACTCCCTCATAATAAAAAAAACCTTTTAATAACATCCATATCAAAAAATAATATAAAATATCCCCCTTGAGGGATACAATCTTTATTGATAATAATAAAAATTTAGGGGAACAATTGGGGGTCCCATAGTAATCATGAAAATATCTTTTATAATGTGTTAAATGAACCATTTCATAAAATGAATGTAAATTACATGTCATTTTAACCATTAAGAAACCAAAAAATGAATAATTATTAAAATAAATAAATGAAAACAAAACATAAAACCATCCATGTTACAATACCCTTTATTTTAAAACCATTAAAAAATAAAACATTGGTCTTCCATTCAAATAATTCATAGAAACCAACCCTTTACTCCTTTCATGATAAAAATAATTCAAAAATAATAATTCATCAAATTTATTTGAAAAAGATCAATGATTATTTATTGAAACCCCTTAGAACTCATAAATCACTTTATTATTTTTTTTAATTCCATTGAAATATGATTTTTGGTTTTAAGAACCCATATCTTATTTTTTAGGTATCTTTTCCTTTTTCTAGTGTTTTTAGGAAATGTTTAATTTTTGGGAATTTTTTAAGTACCCACCATGTACTTTATTAGTACACGTTGTGCACTCAGTTACAGTGGGTAGTTGTGTGCTAGCCGTGTATCTATCGAGCACACGACTGTGTGTAGTGACCTAGATACCGCCTAATGCAGGGACTGGTAAGGGAAATTACATGTTGTGTAAATCTATATTACATGCCTTGTACATTATTTTTTTCATTAAACAGACCTGGGTGGCGTCTGATGGACAGAACACCGTCCTTCTCGACCTATCTCGTCTAGGAGAGACTGTATGACTACGGTACTTCTCTGAGCCCCCGATCGATCATCTGTCTTCCGATTATACCATCATCAATTATGTTGGGATCTCCTCAGTAAGATCTTCCTTCTTCTAGAGCTAAATTTACTGATTCTTCCTCTTTCTGAAGTAATCTTCTTATTGAACGTTTTAGACATTTTTGTAGATTTTTGGTGTTCTTGTGCGATTCAAGGCATGAGGTTCACTTATAATGATCCTATAACACCAAGGTAGGTGGTTTGTGCCTTTCCATAGATAGTATTTGAATTTTTTGTTTAAAAGTGTCCAATTCCCATGAACTGGGTATTGCATGTTCTTGTTTTTTAGCCCTAATAGTGACGGATATGCTATTTTGTTTGGATATAGGTTATTTGTTGAGAATAGGGTTACCTTTTCTAAACTATGGATGTTTTGCACATGTTTTCTTATTTTTAACGTTTGGTCTAGTTTTCCTCTTAGGTTTCTATTTACTTTCCATGCCTAGTATTGTTAGGAATGAGTGATTATTGTATATCTTTCTATTATGTTGTAGAGTAGTTAGCTCAGTAGATCTTGAGGTTAACTTTGGTGGATTTTCATTTCTATGATTATTTCACTTACATAGGGCTGTGAGAACCTGGTGTAGTAGACCATAGGGAGAATGGGCGTAAGGGAGTCTATATAGTGTCTGTTTATTATCTCGCTATGAGACCATAGGGGGGGGGATTGACGTTGAGTGCTCCCTCAGAGTGTCTATAGTTACATTATGAGGCTACATAAGGAATTGATATTGAGTGGTTCCTCTGAGTGCCTGTAGGTTCCATCAAAAGACCATATGGGGAATTGATGGTGAGTGTTTCCTCAGAGAGGCTTTGATCAAACATGGCTATACGGGGAATTGATGTTGAGTGCTTCCTCTAAGAGCCTTTACAAAAGATGAACTATAGGGGTTAGACTGTGTGTACTTCCAAATGGGTTGCTTGTGTTTACTAGGTAGAACCATAAGGGATAGGTTGTGAGTACATGCCAGAGGGTTACTTGTTTTTGATTATCTTCTTACTTGATATGTGGTGTTTTAATGATTTGAAACTGTAGGAAGGTTTACTGTTGAGTACTTCCTTGATTACAACATATTTTTATTAGTACCTGCCATATATATTCACTGACTATTAGACACAGATATCTTGGTGGTTTCCTACTGGGATTTAATCTCACACCCTATTTGGGTCATGTTTTTGTTCCCAAGAAGATTATACTATTGCATGTATATATAAGTTCAAGCGCCCTTCTACTTCTGGTTCTTGACTGCTTTGGGAGCTGGAGAGCATGGGACAAAGATGAGGCTTACTATACTGATCATTTGCTTACTGTCTTCTTTCGTACTTTGGTTTAGTATTGTATTTTATCAGTGTGACATGTTTGGTTTCTTTCCTAGGCATATGTATCATGTATCATTATATTTTTGCTCTATCATCTTATTACTTTCAGTCTTCCGATATTTACTCTTGTATGTCATTATTAATGCTTCAGCTATTGTTATCTATTTATCTTCAATTGTATTACTCTACCGATGAGGGCATTGATTCCCCACTATCACACCCAAGGCCCCCGTTACTAGTCGGCAGCCTCTGGCATTAGGGTATGTGTGCTTGAGACCATGTGACCAACCGAGTATGGGGCACCTCTAGGCGGCCTTCGGAACAGGAACATTACAAAGTGGTATCAGAGGAGTTCTTTTTTTTTGACTAACTATTTGGAGCATATGGTCACAGATAAGATGGAATTGGTACTTGGTAATAAGTTGTTCCTGGGAGTAGCTAACCCATGTACAGGGAAAATCCAAACTACCTCATTATTGCAAATTTTCTAGATTTCCAATTTTACAATTGATTTGATTTTCACCGTTGGGTGATTCACATGTTTTGTGTGGTTATTATTGATATTATTGAGGATTTATTTCTTTTTCAACCCAATGAGACGAGGGTATTCAATCTCATGCATCAAATAATAACTTTCTAGAAATTACTTGTCATGGGTTATTGCCATGACATTTATGGTGAATTAGCAATTGTATGTTCTAGTGACAGATGTTGTGCAATATATTCAAGTTGTTGTGATAGATGCCTTGATAGAATGTCTGCATTTTATAGTGCATCAAATTTCTAATGTTTTGATTGAATGAATGAAAAAATTTCGTTCTTGAGGTGTTATGGGACCTCACAGACTTTAATTTTGTGTATCATTGGTCTGTTATGCTTGTTAATGACATGTATAAGATGCCAAGCATTGATTCGCGGGGAGAATTGTCCCTCACGAATCGTAACATGGAACTTTAATGTTTGTTTCAGTGTTTTTCTGGGCTCCAAAGTAGTTTTTGAGGCTTACTGTTTGGAAAAAACCATAATACATATTGTGTAAGGAATAATACACACCATGTGTTCTCTTATTTGGGAAGAAACTATTTTCTTTAAGTACACATCGTGTACTGTATGTACACACCGTGTAGTTTCTAACCATATCTTTGACTGTGTGGGTGGGAACATGGGGTTTGAAATCTTTGGTAGGAAACGTCGTGTATGGGATGTACACTCCGTGTTGTAGAACAGTGTAACCGTCCGTGTCACTAAAAACACGGGTCGGTTGAGTGTTTTCTAATACACGATATTTCCATCTAGAACACGCCATGTAGTGTGAGCCATGTATCTGGTGGTACCACTAACAACACAGGTCGGTGAAGCTCATATAGTACATGATGGGTCCATCAAGAACACATTGTGTAGTGTGATCCATGTATCTAGACATGTCACTAACAACACAGGTTGGTGAAGCTTGTCTGGTACACATCGTGTCTGGCACTAACACACCGTGTAGTCTCATTCTAGGAGAATCATGTGGCTTAACTGTATAAAGGAACTCGGGCAAGGATAAAGGATTCAAGTACATTCCATGTGTATGGACAACACACCATGTATGGGGTGTTACATGACTAGTTTTGGCAGAATTACATGCCCTTGTGAAGGCTTAAGGGAACACTCTGTGCAGGCATTCAACATGCCATGTATCAATGTTTTAGAAAACACGAACTCTTTCATTCACTTGTTCCCTTCATACACTTCTAAGATTCCATCCCTGTTAATCTTGATCTAAGGTGTGCACTTGACCTTACAGAGTCATTCCACTGAGACGCCCTCCGGTTGTACGCCAGTTACTGGGCAATGATGAAACACCAAACATTTCTAATTAAGGACTTCTAGCAGATCCTCTAGTTGTGCCAATCTAGGAACCGACCATCATTCCTAACACAGGTGCTTCCGCATAGTTCCGAGAGGGATTTATGAGGTTTATGCAAACCATCCAAGGATTACAGCATCCTACCCCTTCTATGGAAGAGTTAACATGGGTTTTATATCAGCATCATCCTCCCACTTTCACTGAGGAAGGTGGACCCCAGGATGTAGAGTCAAGGCTAGAATCCATGATGACGATTTTCGAGCATCTAGAGATTCCTCTGGAGATGAGGGTCAATCTCTCTATGTATATTCTTCAGGATTCTACCAAGAGACAGTTGGATGTGATCTCACAGGCTGGACAAAAAAAGGATATGGATTGGGAGTAGTTTCAGTGTACCTTCTATGATTACTTTTATTTAAAAATTTTGAGGGCTGATCGATCCTGGGAGTTCTTGAGTTTGAGAATGGTTCTCTATTTATTATGTAGTACTCTTATCGCTTCACCGAGATGCAATGATTTACATCCTTTCTAAGGGGATATGGGTTGTTACTAGAAAGGATATTTGAATATGGCCGCAAACAGAACATTTGGGCTCAGGTGAACATCTTCAGGTTAACTTTTATATCATTGATAGTCAACTACGCACTGATCACAGAGGGTAACCTGAGGGATTCTGGAGCTATGAGATAGGGTGGTTCATTATCCAAAGTTAGTGCTTTGCTGGTTGATAGAAGGAAGCGTTGTAGGGAGACTACACGTGGAGATCCGAGTAGGCAGGATGGACTTTTAGGTAGCCAGGTTGTATGATACCAGTGTAGGAAGGTTGGGCATATGAGGCCACATTACTCGAGAGACCAAGTGGAGTGCCGATCTTGTGGAAAGATGGGTCATATTCAGTGCTTTTTTCAGATCTTTTCAGTTGTACCTAGTGACATGGGTTCTTCTATGACTCTTCATTCAGGTGCAGCACCACAAGTTTATCCTTAGTCTGGGAACTGGAGTCCTTCCTACCATTCAGGTCGAGGTGGATGGCGTGGCTATGGTAACCAGTCATCTTGATTTTAACAACAACATGGTGGGTTAGCTCCGGGTGGGTAGGTAGGGTCACAGGGCTACGTTGCAGGTCATACTTTTCCAGTGGAGCAGACTAATCATGAGCAGGATCCAAGACCCTCTACAGTTCGAGGTACGAACCTAGTTGCCTCAGTTTTAGCTTCTTCGTTTTTCGATATAGGGGCTTCCCATATCTTAATATTAGTTTCTATTGTGGATATCCTTGTTCTCTGGGTCTTTTCTTCTACTAATGTCTTGACATTGGATACTCCGTTGGGGACAAGAACAACTGGTGTACATCATTACAAGGAGTGCCCTCTTGAGGTTTGTGGGTGTCACTTATTTTGGGACCTTTATGTCTTAGAGATGGCAGGATATGATGTCATTCTAGGAATGGATGGGTTAGTTCACTTCTAGGATGTTGTCGATTTCTATCATTATAGGGTGAGTTTCACATCACCAGAGGGTAGATTGATTCCTCATATGGGAAAATGGGATGTACTGGTGAGCAGAGCGGGACCAGAGTATCATGGATTGGGAGGATTTATAGTTCATATTTCTAGTCTTTATCTGGATGACCAGGGGACATGTTAGATGGACTTTACACAAGTGGTATATCGTATCAGGGATGTCTTTCTAGAAGACATTTCAAGTTTTTCTCTAGAGCGAGAGGTATACATTTTTATGGAGCTCGTTCTAGGAGTGGCACCGGTGTCCATTCCTCCTTACAGGATGGCTACACCAGAGTTGCAAGAAGCTCAAGAGGCAGTTGGAGGAGTTACAGGTAAAAGGTTTTATCTAACCCAATACTTCTTCTTGGGGCTCTCTTGTCCTGTTTGTGAAGAAGGAAGACTTTACAATCCATCTTTTGTAGATTATCAGAAGCAGAACTAGTTGACGGTCAACAACTGATATCCCTTGCCAATGATTGATGATCTCTTTGATCAGCTTCGTGGATCCCGAGTGTTATCAAAGATTGACTTGAGGTCCGTTTATCATCTGTTGCATATTAGACCATCTGTCATACCCATGATAGCCTTACTAAGCAGGTATGGTCTATACAAATATGTGGTTATACCGTTCAGTCTCACGAACGCGCCTGCAGTCTTCAAGAAACTGATGAACCAGGTGTTCCATCTATACATGGATTCCTTCGTGGTGGGTTTTGAGGTCGATATCTTTGTATACTCTCACACTCTAAATGACCATGATACCAATCGTTAGATCATTTTGAGTACACTGAGAGAGCACCAGTTATCTGCTAAGATCTCCAAATGCCTTTTTTGGATGGACCAAATTCACTTCTCGGGTCACGTAATCTCAAATACATTAGTATTTGTAGACCAAGAGAAAGTGAGAGATGTAATTTCCTAAGAGAAGAAAAAGAACTTCTTAGAGGTACAATGTTTTCTAGAGCTGGCTGGATACTACAGGCATTTCATACAGGACTTCTCATGCTGAGCAGCACCACTGACAGACCTGACTACGAAGGGTGCGAAGTACTTGTGGAATGATTTTGGCGAGTCATCCTTTCATGATCTGAAAGTGAGGTTGACTTCAGCACTGATACTAGTTTTTATATAGTTGGGAAAGAGATATATTGCGTAATATGATGCATCAGGTATCAGACATGGAGTAGTGCCTATACAGGAAGAAAAAGTCATTGCGTACGGGTCTCAGTAGTTGAGGCCACATGAGAGAAATTACCTGACGCATGATCTTGAGTTGGATATAGTTCTTCATGCCTTATGATTTTGGAGACATTATCTGTTGGGAGAGAATATTGTGGTTCCCATGGACCAAAAAAGTATCAAGTATATCTTCACTCAGCGTGAATTGAATTTGAGACAGTGAAGGTGGGTTGAGTACCTTCAGTCTTTTGACTTTGAGATTGTCTATATGCTTGAGAATGAAAACACATTAGTTGATGCATTGAGAAGGAGGACTCAGATACAAGTAGTTCATGTGGCCAACAGTGAGTGGCAGCTTATGGCACTATTCATTGAGATTCATTTAGAGGTGCACGAATGATAGGGGAAGTTGTTTCATTCTAATGAAGTCGTTACCTCTACACTTATTAATCGAGTGTGAGTGAGGTAGGTATTATATTCTGAATGCCTAGTCCTACGGGAATGTGTGTTGGGAGAGGAACCTATTCCTGGATGGACCATAGGTGGGGATGGGATCTTGCGTTTTCATGGGCACATATGGGTGTCATCAAACATACATGAGGAGCAGATGCAGGACTTTCATTTCTCAGTTTGGGAAGTTCATCCTGGTGTCACCAAGATGTATTGTATTCTATAGCATCGGTATTGGTGGCCTGTTATGAAGAGAGATAGTGCTTGTTTCGTCATGAGGTATTCCAACTATCAAAGGTAAAGGAGGAGCATCAGTGACCAGCAAGGTTTTTTCAGCAGCTACCCATTCTCAAGTGGAAATGGAATAATGTTACGATGGACTTCGTGGCAGGTTTTCAAAGGTCTTATTTAGGGAATGATGTAGTTTGGGTTTTCATTGAATGACTAACAAAGGTTTATCACTTCTTTCTGATCAAGGAGGACTTCAGTGTCAATGAGATGAGACTGTTGTAAATCCATGAGATAGTACATCCACATGGAGTACCACACTCCATTGAGTCAGATAAGGACACATGTTTTACTTCTCAGGTCTATCAGGGATTGCAGAAGGCCTTGGATACATAGGTACTTCTGAGTACAAATTACCATCCCAAGACAGATGGCATGTCTGAGCATACGATTCTGGTGCTTGAGGACATGCTTCGAGCATGCACCCTAGATTTTAGAGGTTCGTGGTAGAAGAAGATACCTCTTGTGGAGTTTGCCTACAATATTAATTTTCATGAAACTATTCAAATGGAACCTTTTGAGGATTTATACAGTAGGCCATGCTGATCACCCTTATAATGGCTAGAGGCAGAAGAGGCAGCTATGCTGGGACCTTGTCTTGTCCAGGAGGCCACATATCAGATAAAGTTGATTTAGAAGAGGATGGATACTGAACAGTCTCGACATAAATCTTATACTAATCAGTGGAGATGGCCTCTAGAGTTCAAGGTCGAGGATCAGGTTTTTCTGCATGTCACACCAAGGATATGAAACTATATGATTAGAAGATAGGGTAAGCTTTCGCCGATGTATGTAGGTCCGTTTGAGTTTTTGGAGGCATTTGGGCCGGTTTCCTATCAGTTTTAGTTACCTTAATGATACCAGGCTATGCACGATGTCTTCCACGTTTATCACCTCCGACAATACTTCTCAGACCCATCTCATGTTTTTTCAACTTTAGGAGGTTGAGTTAGAGGTGGAAACCTCATTAGAAGAGAATCTTATCTGGATTGTTGATCGTAGTATGAAGGTTATCCAGGACTGGTCCTTTTATCTGGAATGAGTGCTATGATAGAAAAAATGAGTATAAGACGAGACTTGGGAGAGGGAAGCCGATGTATGATCATAGTGGCCAGAGCTATTTGAGGATTCTTCTTCTACGCCGCCTTTCTAGGGAAATCCAGGGACAAATTTATGTAAGGGGGATGTTTTAAAGTACCCAGATCTTCTTTTTCAGGTATGCTTTAGTTTTTTCATAGTTTTTGAGGAAAGAAGTATTTCAAGAATGTTATAATGTACATGTCGTGTACTTTATGAGTACATGTCGTGTACTCGGTTACTGTGAGTAGCTGTGTGATTGCCGTGTAACTGCTGAGAACACAGTCTTGTGAGTTGACCTAGAGACCGCCCAATGCGGGGGTTGGTAAGGGCAAGTACATGTCGTGTACTTATAAAGTACACACCATATTCTTTCTCTTTTTTCATTAAACAGACCGGTATCGTGTCTGATGGATAGATCTCCCTCCTTCTCGACCTATCTTTTCCAGGAGAGACTGTATAGCCACAAAACTACTTTGAGCCCCCGATAGATCATCCGTACACCGATTTGACTTTCGTCAATTATGTTGGGATCGCCTCGGTAAGCTCTTCATTTTTCTAGATCTTCATTTCTTGATTCTTCATATTTCTCAAGTTATCTTTTGTTGAATGTTTTACATGTTTTTGTATATATATAATGTTCCTGGTCGATTCAAGGCGTTAGGTTCACTTATAACGATTCTACAACACCGAGGTAGGTGTTTTGTTTCTTTATGTAGACAGTCTTTGAATTTTGGGTGCAAAATTTCCCAATACCCATGAAGAGGGTATTGCGTGTTTTTGGTTTTTAGCCATGATTGTGAATGCTATGCCTAGTTTATTTGGATAGAGGTAATTTGTTGAGAATAGGGTTGCATTTACTGAGTTATGGATGTTTTTTCCATGTTCGCTTGTTTTGACCGTTTGGTCTAGTTTGCCTATTAGGCTACTGTTTACTTTCAATGTCGAGTATCTTTAGGATGGAATTATTATTATCTATTTTGTTGTTATGTTATAGACTGGTTAGAAAAGTAGTTCTTCAGGTTTACTTTGGCTGTTTTTCATTGCTATGCTCGTTTAACTTACATAGGGCGATGGGAACCTGGTGTAGTAGACCATAGGGAGAATGGACATATGGGATTCTCCAGAGTGTCAATTTATTATCATGCTATGACACAATAGAGGGATTATTGTTGATTGCTTCCTATGATTGTCCATAGTTATGTTATGAGGCCACCAGAGGAATTCATATGGAGTGCTTCCTCAGAGTTCTTGTAGGTTTCATCAAAATTTTATAGGGGGAATTGACGGTGAGTGCTTTCTTAGAGTGTCTATGATCATACTGGACTATAGGGGGAATTGATGTTGAGTGCTTCCTTAGAGAGCCTTTAAAAAGCTGAACTAGAGGGGTTAGATTGTGTGTACTTCCTAGAGGGTTGTTTTTGTTTTCTACGCAGGACTAGGGGGGATAGGATGTGAGTACATCCCAGAGGGTAACCTATTTGTGATTATTTTAAAACTTGATAGGCGGTGTTTTAATGATTTGAAACATCATGAATGTTTACTCTTGAGTAGTTCCTTGTTTACTGCTTCGTTTTCTTATTACCTGTCATATATATTCACTGACAATTAGGCACAAATATCTTGGTGGTTTCCTACTGGAATTTAGTATCACACCCTTTTTAGGTCATCCTTTTGGGCCCAAATAGATTACATAGTTGATGGTATAGATAAGGGAAATCACCCTTCTACTTCAGGTTCTTGACTACTTTGGTAGCTGGAGAGCATGAGACCAAGAAGAGGTTTGTAATCCTGAAGAGTTGTTTACTGTCTTCTTTTATACTACAGTTTAGTACTATATTTTAGAATTATGACATGTTTGGCAGCTTTCCTAGAAATATGTATCATGCATCATTATATATGTCCTCTAGCTACTTATTACTTTTAGTCTTCCATTTTTCACTATTATATGCCATTATTAATGCTTCCACTATTGTTATATGATTATCTCTCACTGTGTTACTCTAACATTGAGGACATTGTTTCCCCAATATCACACCCAAGGCCCTCGCTGGTAGTCGGCGGCCACTGGCTTTAATGGAAATGCACTTGAGGACATGTTACCAAGCAGGTACTGGGTGCCTCTAGGTGGCTTCCGGAACAGGGACGTTATAATGGTATGTGAGAAAACCCATTAAAAATTTATGAAATCCACTATGGCTATTACATTTGGATTTTATTTAATAAAAAATTAATTATAAAAAACCTATAATTCAATGAAATTTAAAATTCAATAATTTAAAACACCAATCTCATTCAATTAATAATCATGTTATAATGGGTCACCATTGATGATGTAGCTCTACCAAGAAAAGAGGAGACTGATACACACCATCAAAACCCAAAACCCCCTTATTAAGAAAAAAAATTCCCTCATATAGGCCAATATAGAGTCTTGGGTTCTTGAAAAGAGACTAAATAATGAAATAAGGGGTGTAAGAGAGAGGAAATAGAATTAAAAAGTGGAAAAGATGGATTTACCTCAATAATCCTCTTGAGATCGATGGTGGAGAGGCTCAAAATAGAATAAGAATAGTTTCAAAGCTCTCTTACATGCACCCAAGTCTCAGATTAATGAGTGGAGAATAATGAGATTATTGAGGATCTTAAAATAGAATAGGGTTAAAATGAAAAATTCACTATGTATTGAACATGGGTAATACATGTGATATTTATTCATGATTTTCTTAGCTATGAACTAACTGTGCTAGAGCGAGTGAAGGAACCTATAAAATTTTTATAGATTGGAAGAATAGATTACTAAATTGTGTTACCACTATGCCTACCCCACCGTAAAAAAATTCTGCACTATAAGATGTTTCATTTCATAGTTTCCCCAAACTGTTCAATAAATGTATGATAAAGAAAAAATATTAAAATTACAAATATTAAATAAACACTACCAAAAAATAAATGTACCATAAAATATTATAAAATATACATCAATTGTGACATGGGGTGTCCTAATTATCCCATACCTTCCATGTTATACACATATAATGTTTCCAGAAAAATTAGATATAAATTTAAAGGAAACCATGAAAACAATCATGAATAAAGGAAAGTGGGATGGAATCCATCAAGACAATACCAAAAGGAAGGAAACATCCAATTGTAGAAAATACTCTCAAATAAGTTGGATAAATCCATATTTTTTACTAAAAAAATCCCAAAAATAATTCAATCCAAATCATGATATACACAACCTATAGAGGATATAGACATGAATAGTCCTCCCCACTCTTAATAATTCATCTAAGATGGTAAAACTAGGGAGATACACACCTATGATAAAAGAATCACCAAAATAAAAACATATCTACCAAAATATATGGAAATATTCTCTCTCAATATACAATATGTAACAATTCATTAAAAAGGATCTAAATTCCATTGTAATTATACAACCATAATAATATCTAGATAAAAATAAATAATATATATCAAAAATTCCAAAAAAACCATCAACAAAAAACAAGATAATATAAACCCAAAAATATTCCTGGTCTGAAAATAACATGGTCTCAAACCTTGGAAAACAATTCTAAAAAAGTGGGTATCAAAGGACCTCAATATTAGAACACCATAACATGGATAACTCATATAAATTTAAATCTAGTAGAGGCATGTTCACAACATCACTAATAAAATTCATATACTAGTTACATGATCATGAACCAAAGGAAATCCCATGTTAAATTCTCCAAGACCCAAAAATCAACATAACTATCATAATAAACACATAATCCTCAAGAATCATTAATGGATCAACACTATGTCACGAGTATGACCCTAAAATTTTATAATGTATAATTAATTATCATTGAAAACCCTAATGAAAGAATTGATAAGATTTTCTTAAAAAATCCAAACACAATAACCCAAATTCAATAGACATCCAAATTTCAGCTCTACCTGAAATTCATTCTTATAATAATTAAACATAAAAAACATTTGAGGATCAACCAAGAGGAGTCATTTATGAACATCTCTCTGAACATTTAGGTAATAATACAAAGAGTTCCCATGATCTATACCCTGAAAGAACATGAATAATATTCTATTTTTGAGGAAAATAAAAATCATTTAAGGGTTCTATGCCTCACAAAAATTCCTCTCCAACTGGGATTCAACTATACCCTACCTCACAGACAATGAAATATACATACTCATATCAACTAGGTCGATGAAAGCACACTCTTCTGGTTAGCTTGTCTTATTATCACCATCTAACAAGGATATCATAATGAAAAGAACATTATTTTAGTGAAATGATTCACATTAAACATTATTGAAAGATCATCATGAAAAGGGATTAGGAACTCAATGAAATTATAAAATTTAATTCCATTAAGATGATTATAATGAAAAAATGAAAATTTGAAAAACTCCTGAGACATTTCCTTATGAAACTATGAAGGAACCACTTTCTCCCACCACACTTGGTTGGGCCCAACAAATAAAGAAATATTTAACATAATTATTCAAGCATCATAAGTTTCTATAGAATTTAAGTCTCCATTAATTTTTTATAGCCACTCTATTCCTTCAAGAGTACATGAATTCCCAAAAATGTAAGAAATATATCAATTCAATAAAACAATGATATTGTCCAAGTGAATGGAAGTTCCCAGCTCCACCACTCAGTTCTATGTTTAGGTAGATTCATCAAATTGAGAAATACATAATAAATATAGAGAAGAACCACATTGAGGATCATTACTAAGAATATACTTTCTACCCATCTTGGAATTATTTTGGAGAGGCATTGTGTAAATAAAAAAATTAAACTCAGTCAAATCATTTTTTTTAGAATTAAACCAATCAACCCCATACGATGAAAAATCATAAAATTTCATTATTTTATCAAAAATAATTCATTTATAATATCAATAACATTTTTATAAACCATTATTACATTAAAAATATATAGTCCTTTTAGATCATTCAAATTTCATTTAGAAATTAAATGGATTCTATTTGAAAAACCAATTATAAATTGGAATTACTGTTTATTAAATCCTTCCATTCTAGGAATAAAAAACCTTGAACGTGGATTTGAAAACAAAAACTTTTTATAATAATAATGGTGTTCATTTTCATTTTAAAATAATTTAAATTTTTCATCTTGAAATCAATTTCCTTTTAACACACACTATAAAAAAATTTATAACATCTCATGAAAGTAAATAACTTATACTAAGAAAACTATAAAATTACATTTTTCTATCCAAACTATTTATCCAAAAAATAATTCAAATCAACAAGAGATAAATTTTAATAAAAATACACCCAAAAATAGTTATTTAATATAAAAAATCTCTTAATAAACCTAAAATAAATGGAAAACACCACTGAAATCAATTTATAAATGAAGGAGGAAAAACCAACACATCCCTGAAAAAAATACATGTTTTAGTCACATGGGTTGTAAAACAATTCACAAATCATTAAAAATCCTCAGTAAGGTTTCTATAACCATTCACATATTCTATATATGATTTAATATACCATGAAATATACCAATGAATCTCTTGTTATTCATCCATTTCCACCACAAAAACACATGAATTCCCCCAAAATAAATGATATAATATATAGGGGACAATATATAATCATTTAGAATAAAAAAAGTAAAATATAATTATAAATAAAACATAAAATCAAGAAAAATTTCTAACTATCATTGGTGAATATTGTTTCATTTTTAAAGGTGGTGATCAGTATAAGGCCCCAGTCTTAAACCTTACTTAATCTTGAGTTATTACAAGATTACACATTGAGGATCTTTTCAGGTTTAGAGTTTTAGAGAATTATATCATGAAACTTGCATTACATTCCACATTTAAACAAAGTGGTTACATAAAAGACAATATTCATTCTTCCCATCAACGGAAACATATTGAAAATAAAACATGGATTCTTTCTTGACACATCCTTGACACTATCATCAAATCATGTACCTTTTCCTTGACTTGTGAAAAACATTTCAAAAACTTGGGATGAGCATAAAAAGCTCAGTAAGGGTTATAAAAATATGGAAAGGAAACATGAGTTCATATATACATAAGAATGAAATCATACTTTACCCATAAAACAAAGTCACTTTATCATACCTCATCAAACCATGAATAAATCATAGAAATCATAAGACATAAAGGTAACTTGAGGCATTCATAACATTCTTACATAGGGAGTAACCCTCTTGGTTACGTTTGGAATACCCATCATAGTATATTCCCTAAATCTCTTCAGAGAAACCTTAACGTTTCACTCCTTCGCGTTACCCAATGCATTGGAGAGCTATACCGGGCTCACCCGCCCTTAGTTTATCACGGAACCACCCGTTTTCATAACAATGCCCAAGAACCATAACATAAACGCATCACATAAAACATGCATAAAGGAAACATAACATTTCCACATTTCAATCACAATATAACATTTTAGTATATTGAAATAATGAATCCATTCAAAAAGAAACCATTTCCAACACCATTTAAAACATTTAATAAAGAGATTTTTGAATCAAAGTGTCCCATACCACATTGATGATTTTAACATTTTAAACCATTAATATCCATATAAATAAATCCTTAAAACCATTTTCAAACATGGATATTAATAAGAACAAATCATTAAAACATTTAAATCGGTATTTTGGTTAAAGGGTTTTTACCAAAATTTGAGACACTTGAATACAATAATTGAGGAATAACATTTAATCAGAACATTATAATATCATGAGAATAAATGGATTCATGATATAATATTCCAAAGGACATTATATACACCATATAAGAGTGAATTGGTGCATAACAACAATGAAGTCTCAATAGAGATGTAAAATGTGATGAAATCCCTTATAAAGATGGTATCCTTAAATTAAGGATAAATCAATCTCAAAATTATGTGTGAAAAATATAAATACACACAATATAATTGGATATTAAGTGTAAAACAATAAAAGTTCATTCACACGTATTCAAAGGATGACATATTCAATAACTACATGTTGAACCCAAAGAAATTGAAATTGGGTTAAAAAGTTCCCTTAGTAAAATTCGACAGCCTAACGGCGTCACTTCAAAAAATCAGAAAATGAGTTGATGAGAGATAAAAAGGGAATCTCATCACATGGACATAAAATTTACATCAATAAGGATATAGAAGAACATATCCCAACATAATAGTATGTGAATTAAAAGACATAACAAACTAAGTCTTTTAAAATGAGGAGGGTGAAAGGTTCCCTTACCGACTTGGGTAACTTTCGAAAAGTACACCCCATTGAAGAAGTGTCATACAATGAATATTTAAATACCCATAAATGGAATTATATTACAAAAGGAGTGTAATAATGGGCAGTAAATAAACCACTCAAAGGAAATTGTGGCAAATGTAGCATAAATCTCACGGGAATAAAAGTGAGATGAAGAATCTCTTACGAAAACTCGGCAGCCTAACGACGCCACTCAAAACTTCCAAAATGGATTGATGAGAGGAAATAGGGTCTCTCATAATATGAAAATAACAAGTACAGTAGGAGTAATATAAAAGAACATCCCAATCATAAGAAATATGATCTTAAAAGGAATGACATAAAAGAGTGTACTTAAAAAGAAAGAGAGGTGTATGATCCCTTACCTCGTATCCGACTTGACCCAACCGTTCTTTAATCTCCTGAATAATAAACTTGAGTTAATTTCTACTTTATTAAGAACCTTTTTCAAGTTCATTATTCCTTTTATACCATGTTATGAACATCATGTAATCATTTAAGTTAATAATGTTCATTTTGTCGGTATTTGGTTCTTAAGTCAAAAATAGACTTCTTACACTTACATGTTGTTAATTTGGTCAAAGGTTAGTTATATCCAGAATTATATTAATGATTTTTATAACATAATATATCATATATATTCATCATATACATGTATTTATAATATTACATCACATTTAGAGGTAAGAAATGAAATGCACCGTTCATGGAGACGGTAAGTCGTACGTACGCATGAACGCTATTTCCATTTCTATTTCGTATTTTATGGAATGGAATCATAATGATATAAGAGTATAGTATAATTCTAGTATAATAAAATATATAATATTATTAACTTTATCCTTTACACAACCCACATATGGTTTTAACGAATCAAATCACTTTCAGGGGGCGGTAGTCCGCACTTCCTAAAATGAAGATATCGTGTTTACCCATAATGGAAACAATAATGGTATACCATAAATGAAAAATACAGAAGCTTAAGGAAAGAATAAACATATTATATATCATATATAAAAATAGTGACATCATAATGGCCACATTTGAAGGTGTAAAATGAGTATTGAACAATCATCGTTTCGGGAGGCAGAATTTCGCCATCCATGGAAACCGTATGTTCTTTAACCATTTGATGTAGTTGTGTGAGAGTGTAGCTCGAATAAATCTTATAACAACATACTAGTATATTGGAGATACTGGTGTTGTTAGAAAAGAAGTAAATAAAAAGAGGTTAGGGGGTTGGAGAAGAAAAATATAACAAATGAACATGAGAGAATGGATTACCTTGAAAAGTGTAACTCCTTTTGATTTGAGACTAAAAGCTTACATTGAAAGGATTATGCCCAATGGTAATCATCTAGGATGAGTAGAGGGATGTGGAGAGAGTAAATGGGAAGGGTATGGCCGATCCAAAGGCTTGAGGAGTGTGTGAAATGAGGTAGAGGTGGGGGCCTTTTATAAGAGGAGAGGAGGGGCAATTTTGGAAAGTAAGAAATATTACTTTATTTGAAAATGTGTTTCGGTTTTAAAAGGTCCCACATTGATATAATTCTTGGATATGGTGATAAGGGTTCTAAATCCACCCATCCAATAAGTTTTGGCCACGTGTAGGTCATAGAGTTTACATTATCATGTCATTTTATTTAAATCGTCAGATAATGATGTCATCACTGCATTATTATGATGTCATAAATAATTTAATTTATATGATGTCTAAAAATTATAAAACAATTACTATGATGTAGGAAATCTTTTAAGATTTCCATGTACTATTTATAATAAAAAATCTGACTTGTATAACCCCACTTAAAAATTGTTTTAGTAAAACATATCATGTTTGTGTCATTTTTACTTTTACATTAAATAAAAAGTTATTTATGTCATTTCCCAACCAAAGTGGCTCCATGGGGTCCCCAAGTTGACCCATGGCTTGTCTTGGTCGGCCATCACACATCCGATGAGGTTCGGACATGTTTCAAGTTCATTTCATATTATTAAAACATTATTTTTACCCTAAACTACACTAATTACCTCTAATCGCGATTAAAAACTTAATAAGATACTATTCGCCAAAAAATTATTTTTATCCCATTGAACCACATTTTACTTCTTAATTAAAACCATGTATGTCTGATTTTTTAAATTCAAAACACAAAGATGGAAAATTTTCATTTAAACTGAAAAATTAGTTTTTATAAGTACCTCTTAGTGGTGTCACTATTCATCAATAATTGATGTTTTTCAGAAAAATCCCAAAAATTCTCCCTAAGCTATATTTGATATTCCAAATTCAAAAATGAAGTCTATTTTAAAAAAGTCATAGAATATAAGTCAAATTAATTAATTTAATAATTAATTCTCGCTGTCAGAGCAAATAGCTTGTTTTTATGAAACAATAAGTATCAAAAGATTGATACTAGTTTAAGTCCGACTTCAAAGTGAAATTGATTCCAACGACCACTATTGGATTTAATGGTAAATATATATTCTAATTTCACTTTAAAACCAATTCAAAAGATAATCTAATCATATTAATAAATTAGATTAAAAAGTGGTTTTGAATTAAAATACAACATTTTGCACTATTCATTAAAAAAATGAACTTTATCAGAAAGATACCAAAAATTTACACAAAGTAAATTTTGATGTCTCAATTCTCAAGAAGAGTTTTATTTGGTCCAAAAGGATGTATAAGAGTGAACAAAACTATATTTAATGACATTTCTCCATCAAAAGGTGATAAGTGAACCTTTAGTGAAAACTAGGGCATATACGCCAAAAATTAAATTCTTTCCGTATTTTATGCCTTTATATTTTATTGGATAAATGTAAAAACATTTAAAAATATATATAATCATATTTTAGTTATTTCTATCCATTCCCGCCAATACAACGGCTACATGTTAACTACCATTTAAAATAATATTATTTTATTATTAGAGTGCAACGTAAGATTCCCAAGAAACTCATTGTTGCGTGTTGGGTATGCCATCGAGCATAGTGTCCCCTTTAAATTCATATTAATATGTTATTCACAAATATGGATAAATATGAAAATGTCATATTATTTATTTACCTGGGGTGTTACATCCTTCCCTCCTTTTGGGAATTGCGTCCTCTCAATTTTTAAAATTGAGCTTGGAAACGTCCTTGAAAGTCCCACATCGGAACAAGAGTCGGTAAAACAATCACTTTAAAATAAAGAAAGATAAGCACAGAGGTCACCCGATTTAACCCATACTAGGACTCCATGTAAGAAAACATGGACATGGAGGAGAAGACATAGGGTCATGTTCTGATGGAGAGTGATAGAAAACATGTTTAGGAAAAAGTTAGCCACAAGAAAATCACAAACTTGTGATGGGTTAAACGGTATTCGATTCCCCAGTAGGAAAAGTTAGTAGACAACATTTTTGTTTTAAGTTACTTTTTCTTGAGGAATTTATTCATAAGGAAACATAATCACTTATCATGTTGACTTTCAACTTTTACTAGATTCCTTAATCAAACTCATATTTTTTTTCCAAAAGATGAGTATTTAGGGAGACTTGTTCGCATTAAGAGTACTATAATCTACTTCTAGAGAATCACCTAATCCAAAAAAGAGAACTATATACATCCCATGTCTTTAGGCTTTAACCAAAACCAAAACCAAAAAGGTTAGTACAAGGTCAGATAATCCAGAAAAGGATAACCCATTAAAAAGAAAATCTATGCTTAATCTCCAAAATTTGTCCAACAAAACCCAAAGTTCAACGAGGACCATCCGATAAACAATTTTTCCATAAAATTCTTCAATGTAAACCAATATAAGATTGAAACCCAAATATTTGAAGGATTTAGTCACATAGTATTCCAAGTTAAATCGTAACATTTATCTTCGAACAACATCAGTTGCTCCTAAAGTCTCGTATTGAAAAGTAATTAACCTAATCACATATCCTCCATGATAGGTTAATCATTTTCATAACTAACCCAAAATCAACTTACTCTTAATTCATAAAATCATATAATTAAAAAGAATCAGCAAAACTAACCAGGGACTTCACGTAGTCCAGTGGTAGGCGATAAATACCAGTTGCACTTTGATTGTGGGTTAGATTCCCGCATATTTGTCCGACGCGACGGGTAGTCACACGGTCTACGTGTTGTCCTTTTTCCAAAACTATATAATTCTCAAATAATTCCCCAAAAAGGGATAAAATCATCAAAAATAACCATAACATAATTTATCCTCAATTTTATCTCATTCCTTTCACTTCAATCATAACATATAGTAACCCATAATTATCTCAAAAGTAAGGATCATATAAACCCAAATGGTTCTTTATAACTATGTCCACAAAAGAAAAGATAACTATTCCTTGAATATAAATTTCCTATATTAAACATCAGGGTTACACATAATATAAAAAGTCTTCTAATGTAACCCCATCATCAAAAGAGACTTAATACTCTTAAGAATTTCACCATAACTCTTGACGCCCTTATATGTTGACATCTTACTCATTCAACATTCTTCATGATCCATTAACCATTCCTTTTCCAACTTATTCCGAAATACCTCTTTACTACAAACAAAATCATGAATCATATCCTATGATTCCAAAATAGGAAAACAATAGTCATGAAATAGTACATACCTTTGACTGGTCATTGTCAGTTTCTTCATCCTCAATCGGAATGGCATTAGGTAGTGGTAAACGAAAATTTGTACGCTCTTGGTGACCCCATTCACAAAACTTCTTCATAGGACATGTGTTTTCATAATGACCATGCACACCACATTTAAACATTCAATTGATCCCTCAGAAAGAACTTCTTTCCCTTTCCTCGATTCAACTGGATGCTTCCTTTTTGCATGGCAGGTTCTTGCTTTATGACCTTCATTTCCACATATATAGCATATTTCTGTCCCTTTGAAACATTTTCCTAGGTGTTTCTTTCCACATCTTTGACACATAGGTTTTTGAACACACTTACCTTTATGATTATTACCTGTACTTCCGTAGGGATTTGTTTCATGCATATATGATGCCTTAGAGAAATATCCAAGGTTTAGGTGGTCAATCATGACTCAAGATAGTTGGTTGAGGATAATCACAAGAGTTCCCATTGCAGCTCCCATATCATTCAGTTGCTTGATCAAAAAACTGTCACAGTTTCCTTCACATCCACTATTACTTTGGTGCCTGCTAGATCGAGCCATTTACTAAAACCAAAAAGGTCAGTGTGAGTATATCAACAAAACCATCATGTACTAATGAGTAAGATAAACACTAAGATATACTTACTCATTCACTTTATCTAAAACTAGGACTCTTTCTGAAATCCTAACCATTATGGTATTGTCACTTATGCTTAAATAATACCCTAACCTCTAAAGTTATCTAAACCGACCTCTGATACCAACTATAAGGCCCCAGCCATAAACCTTACTTAATCTTGAGTTATTACAAGATTACACATTGAGGATCTTTTTAGGTTTAGAGTTTTAGAGAATTAGATCATGATACTTGTATTACATTCCACATTTAAACAAAGTGGTTACATAAAAGACAGTGTTCATTCTTCCCATCAACGGAAACATATTGAAAATAAAACATGGTTTCTTTCTTGACACATCCTTGACACTATCATCACATCATTTACCTTTCCCTTGACCTGTGAAAAACATTTCAAAAACTTGGGATGAGCATAAAAAGCTCAGTAAGGGTTATAAAAATATGGAAAGGAAACATGAGTTCATATATACATAAGAATGAAATCATACTTTACCCATAAAACAAAGGCACTTTAACATACCTCATCAAACCATGAATAAATCATAGAAATCATAAGACATAAAGTTAACTTGAGGCATTCATAACATTCTTACGTAGGGAGTAACCCTCTTGGTTACGTTTGGAATACCCATCACAGTATATTCCCTAAATCTCTTCGGAGAAACCTTAACGTTTCACTCCTTCGCGTTACCCAATGCATTGGAGAGCTATACCGGGCTCACCCGCCGTTAGTTTATCACGGAACCACCCGTTTTCATAACAATGCCCAAGAACCATAACATAAACGTATCACATAAAACATGCATAAATGAAACATAACATTTCCACATTTCAATCACAATATAACATTTTAGTATATTGAAATAATGAATCCATTCAAAAATAAAACATTTCCAAAACCATTTAAAACACTTAATAAAGAGATTTTTGAATCAAAGTGTACCATACCACCTTGAATCTTTTAACATTATAAACCATCCATTTCCATATAAATAAATCCTTAAAACCATTTTTAAAACATGGATATTAATAAGAACAAATCATTAAAACATTTAAAGTGATATTTTGGTTAAAGGGTTTTTACCAAAATTAGAGACACTTGAATACAATAATCGAGGAATAACATTTAATCAGAACATTATAATATCATGAGAATAAATGGATTCATGATATAATATTCCAAATGACATTATATACACCATATAAGTGTGAATTTGTGCATAACAACAATGAAGTCTCAATAGAGATGTAAAATGGGATGAAATCCCTTATAAAGAAGGTATCCTTAAATTAAGGATAAATCAATCTCAAAATTATGTGTGAAAAATATAAATACACCCAATATAATTGGATATTAAGTGTAAAACAATAAAAGGTCATTCAAACTTATTCAAAGGATGACATATTCAATAACTACATGTTGAACCCAAAGAAATCGAAATTGGGTTAAAAAGTTCCCTTGGTAAAATTCGACAGCCTAACGACGTCACTTCAAAAATTCAGAAAATGAGTTGATGAGAGATAAAAAGGGAATCTCATCACTTGGACATAAAATTTACATCAATCAGGATATATAATAACATATCCGAACATAATAGTGTGTGAATTAAAAGGCATAACAAACGAAGTCTTTTAAAATGAGGAGGGTGAAAGGTTCCCTTACCGACTTGGGTAACTTTCGAAAAGTACACCCCATTGAAGAAGTGTCATAAAATGAATATGTAAATACCCATAAATAGAATTATATTACAAAAGGAGTGTAATAATGGGAAGTAAATAAACTACTCAAAGGAAATTGTGGCAAATGTAGCATAAATCTCACGGGAATAAAAGTGAAATGAAAAATCTCTTACGAAAACTCGGCAGCCTAACGACGCCACTCAAAACTTCCAAAATGGATTGATGAGAGAAAATAGGGTCTCTCATCATATGAAAATAATAAGTACAGTAGGATTAATATAAAATAACATCCCAATCATAAGAAATATTTTCTTAAAAGGAATGACATAAAAGAGTGTACTTAAAATGAAAGAGAGGTGTATGATCCCTTACCTCGTATCCGACTTGACCCGACCGTTCTATAATATCCTGAATAATAAACTTGAGTTAATATCTACTTTCTTAAGATCCTTTTTCAAGTTCATGATTCCTTTTATACCGTGTTATGAACATCATGTAATCATTTAAGTTAATAATGTTCATTTTGTCGGTATTTGGTTCTTAAGTCAAAAATAGACTTCTTACACTTACATGTTGTTAATTTGGTCAAAGGTTCGTTATATCCAGAATGATATTAATGATTTGGATAACAAAATTTATCATATATATTCATCATATACATGTATTTATAATATTACATCACATTTAGAGGTAAGAAATGAAATGCACCATTCATGGAGACGGTAAGCCGTACGTACGCATGAACGCTACTTCCATTTCTATTTCGTATTTTATGGAATGGAATCATAATGATATAAGAGTATAGTATAATTCAAGTATAATAACATATATAATATTATTTACTTTATCCTTTACACATCCCACATATGGTATTAACGAATCAAATCACTTTAAGGGGCGGTAGTCCGCACTTCCTAAAATGAAGATATCGTGTTTACCCATAATGGAAACAATAATGGTATGCCATAAATGAAAAATACAGAAGCATAAGGAAAGAATAAACATATTATATATTATATATAAAAATAGTGAAATCATAATGGCCATCTTTGAAGGTGTTAAATGAGTATTGAACAATCATCATTTCGAGAGGCAGAATTTCGCCATCCATGGAAACCGTATGTTCTTTAACCATATGATGTAGTTGTGTGAGAGTGTAGCTCGAATTAATCTTATAACATCATCCTAGTATATTAAAGATACTTGTGTTGTTACAAAAGAAGTAAATAAAAAGAGTTTAGGGAGTTGGAGAAGCAAAATATAACAAATGAACATGAGAGAATGAATTACCTTTAAAAGTGTAACTCCTTTTGATTTGAGCCTAAAGGCTTCCATTGAAAGGATTATTCCCAAAGGGAATCATCTAGGATTAGTATAGGGATGTGGAGAGAGTAAATGGGCAGGGGATGGCCGAGCCAAAGGCTTGAGGAGTGTGTGAAATGAGGTAGAGGTGGGGGCCATTTATAAGAGGAGAGGTGGGGCACTTTTGGAAAGTAAGAAATATTACTTTATTTGAAAATGTGTTTCGGTTTTAAAAGGCCCCACATTGATATAATTCGTGTCTAAGGTGATAAGGGTTCTAAATCCACCCATCTAATAAGTTTTGGACATGTGTAGGTCATATAGTTTACATTATCTTCTCATTTTATTTAAATAGTCAGATAATGATGTCATCACTGCATCATTATGATGTCATAAATAATTTAATTTATTTAATGTATAAAAATTATAAGAAAATTACTATGATGTAAGAAATATATTTATATTTCCAATTACTATTTATAAAAATAACCTGACTTGTATTACCCCACTTAATTTTTTTTTAGTAAAACATATCATGTTTGTGTCATTTTTTACTTTTACATTAAATAAAAAGTTATTTATGTCATTTCCCAACCAAAGTGGATCCATGGGGTCCCCAAGTTTACCCATGGCTTTTCTTGGTCGTCCATAACACATACAATGAGGTTAGTACATGTGTCAAGTTCATTTCATATTATTAAAACATTATTTTTACCTTAAACTACACTAATTACCTCTAATCGCGATTAAAAACTTAATAAGTTACTATTCACCAAAAAATTATTTTTATCCCATTGAACCACATTTTAATTCTTAATGAGAACCATGTATGTAGGATTTTTGAAATTCAAAACACAAATATGGAAAAATTTCATTTAAACGGAAAAATCAGTTTTTATAAGTACCACTTAGTGGTGTCACTATTCATCAAAAATTGATGTTTTTCAGAAAAATACCAAAAATTAACCATAAGCTATATTTGATATTCCAAATTCAAAAATGAAGTCTATTTTAAAAAATTCAAAGCATATAAGTCACATTAGTTAATTTAATAATTAATTCCCGCTGTCAGAGAAAATAACGTGTTTTTATGAAACAATAAGTATCAAAAGATTGATACTAGTTTAAGTCCGATTTCAAAGTGAAATTGATTGCAACGACCACAATTGTATTTAATGGTAAAAATATATTTTAATTTCAATTTAAAACCAATTATAAATATAATCTAATCATATTAATAAATTATATTAAAAAGTGGTTTTGAATTAAAATACAACATTTTGCACTATCCATTAAAAAAATGAACTTTATCAGAAAGATACCAAAAATTTACACAAAGTAAATTTTGACGTCCCTATTCTTAATAAGAGTTTTATTTTGCCCAAAAGGATTTATAAGAGTGAACAAAACAATATTTAATGACGGTTCTCCATCAATAGGTGAAAAGTGAACCTTTAGTGAAAACTAGGGCATATACGCCAAAAATTGAATTCTTTCCGTATTTTATGCCTTTATCTTTTATTGGATAAATGTAAAAACATTTAAAAACATATATAATCATATTTTAGTTATTTCTATCCATTCCCGCCAATACAATGTCTACATGTTAACTACCATTTAAAATAATATTATTTTATTATTAGAGTGCAACGTAAGATTTCTAAGAAACTCGTTGTTGCGTGTGGGGTACGCCATCGAGCATAGCGTCCCCTTTAAAGTCATATTAATATTTTATTCACAAATATGGATAAATATGAAAATGTCATATTCTTTATTTACCTGGGGTTTTACAATCAGACACCAACTCAAGATCTACATCTTGAGTTCCAATGATGAACCTCTTTCCTCGGTATTTATATTCACTCCAAATAACAAGAGGGTTATCGAATTAAATCTAGAAATGAAACAAACCAATTTAGCACAAAATTGCATACAACCCAACTCACTACAATGTATGGGGAGTGTTCCCAATAACTATGATATAGATTATAGTTTTAGGGCATCAAATATAACCATTGATATGGATTTAACCCTCCAAATCTAAATAACTACATCACTAAATCCACCCAAAAGTATACCATGTACCATAAATGTATCTGATGCCTATGAAAAGAGTAAACCTTTTAAATCTAAATTAAAAATAAAAACAAAGTAATGCACAACAGTAATAATAAAATAACTTATCAAGATAATCACAACATAAATTGAATATAAAGAGAACATAATGAACAAAAAATAAACCAAAAAATTAACCTGGGTGAACAATAATGATATATAAATATCTAAAAAACCAAACCTATACCAATATCAACAATCTCATTGTGACCCATGGTCAATCACTACACCCTCTTTCATCCATCACAAGATCAATATGAACCAAAATACCAAAACAAATCATAGTCTGGATACATTAAAGAAATAAAGAGAGTTGTATACACCCAGTAGTGTTGTTTGGGACGAGCTAACCAAGATCAGAATGATACTACTAAAAAGATAGATAAATTTCAATTTATAAGATATTTCCTTAATGATAGTTTAAAATATAAATATAAAATTTATTTTTATCATAAGTAATCAAATGGAAAAAGTAACATGCCCTGAATAATTTTTAAAAAACATCCCACTTTCACTTTTAATGGAAAACATTCAATACTAGGACAATAAAATTGTAAATTAATGAAATAAAACTTAGAAATCCCCCATTAAAATAATTCATCAAAACTACCATTTAAAAAAAATAAAACATAACATATTTTTTGAAAATAATATTTATAAATCATTTTGTAACTTAGTTTGAATATTAAAAAAAACCATAAATTAATTGGGATATAAACACAAACGAGTGCCAATATATTAATGGGGATAAATTAAAAGTAGTAAAAAAACCAAATTAATAGTGTCGTGTAGCAAAATTAGAAGATAGGGAAAACAATATGGCATTATGGAATCCCAAAATTAATCATTAATGGAATATATGCATAATGGTGAAATCACTAGGCTCTAGTATGGATACCTAGGTCTTTTACAAATTTTATTATATGATTCTTAAATATAAATATCCATTAATACAACACACTTATTGTAAAGTATTTTTCTATAGGGCAAATTATGTTGATATTATATCGAAAGAAACATAAAACATGGAACCCTTATTTTATTCTCCATTGTGAGATCATGAAATCCATTTGAGATCCTAAAAAATGGTATTCATTGGAAAAAATATAATTAAAGGGTGATATAAGAATCATAGTAAGGGAATAAAAATGATAAGGAAACATAATAGGTGAGTTACTGGTATTACATGATATAATAAAAGAGAAGGCACAAGAGTAACCACTTGAAAAAAAAATACAAAAAATATTGTATCATAGTATTATGTAATCATATGAAATATGGGTAAAATATAAAACATTACATAAAAATTAGTCAATACAAACTGCGAGATAATATCACATAGTGGACAAAGACTCATAACATATTATGATTACTCCCTAATCCCATACAAAATGCCTCCTAAGACTAAAGGTTTAACAAATGAATTGGATCACTATATGGGTACACCCATCAGAAAATGATCATGATATATGTGATAAAAATAAATTAAATCACTCATAAGGAATAAAATAAGAATTAATGATTGACATAAAATGGGTTGCATAATTTTGTTTTTTATCAGAATCAAAGGAAATTTCCTAATAAAGATATTTAGAAAATTTCATGAGACATTTATTACCCTATAAAAGGATGTTAGTATAATATAATTATATTCATGTTAGAAATTTATATAGAATTTACAATCATTTCATAATATAAAATAGAGTGAAAAGGTCAGTTAGAGAAAAAAATTCATAACCTGAAAGAAATAGTTGTTTAGAGAGACCCCTTACCTCAAGCCTAATTTTTCACATTCATTCATTATCATCATGAATAATAAGAATATGTTAATTATTTAAAGTCATAATATCATTTTTCATGTTTATTATCCTTTTTATTTTACTTATTACCATTCCATATTCAATTACTTTACCAATTAATTTCAGGTCGGATGTTTCAAGGATAAATGACTCATATATCAAAAATCACTTTGGTGAGTGCACTAAGGTCAAATATCTTATTAATTGATCATATCTACAGTGGGAAACATGAAATATATATCATTTGTATACATATATTATAAATTTATAAAATCCATGAAATATGACTATGAAAAAATGAACTATGTTATGATCATAGAGACGGTAGGTCGTGCGTACACATGTGTAATATTATCTTTTTTTGATAATCATGATAGAAGGTAGGTAAGTTTTATTTTATCTTTCCAGGATGGTAATTATATCATAAATATAATATTATTTCTTTAAATAACTTTACACATACTATTCATGTGATGAGATAATAAAAACAAATCACATCACTCTCTGAGGCTGTAGTACACCATACACATGAATTATGTTCTGATTTAATCCATTAATAACAAGGTAATAAATTATATGATATATTTATTTTATATAATGGTTAATATTTAATAAATATTATATATAAACATAAAATTAATCATTATTATCTTCCACGTAAATCATATGTGAGAAATTAATCACATCACTTAATGATGCGGTAGTCCACTGTACAAATGTACTATTCAATCATATTCTCTATGAAATGGAATGTAAGAATGTATATATGATATTAAAATTTTAAAATTTTAGTTATATAATAAATATCATATATAAATAATAGATAAATAATTATATCCATCCTTGATAATCAGTGAGAGAGAGTGAATTATGTTAGTTTAAGAGGAGGTAGTTTGTTGTACACACAATAACATTTTCATTTCACTGTTTATGTAGGTGGGGAAGGTTACATGTAATGAACAGAACATAAAAAAATATTATTATATTTAATATACCTATCATTTTATATCTAAATTGTTTTATAATATTTTTAGGAGGTGGAATATGAAATTAAATAAAACACTCAATTAAGGATGTTGCCTCTTCTTAGGACAATATCTTTTGGTTTTCCATAAAAACCTTCCTAGAATTAATTTGTGACAAAAAATAGTGTTTAGGTTAAGTAAAGGGAAATAAGGAAGTTACTTTTTCTAGGATTTAATAAACCAATTTGTTTTTTATGGTTGGAAGGGAGAAGATATGGGTTGACCATTTATAAGATGGGGAGAGGAAACAATTGGAATTTTGGAAAATAATGAATTCCACCAATATATTTCTCATTAAAAAATGATCTAATATATACCATTATAAAATATTATATGATATATGGTCTAAATATTAGCATAAAATAAGAATTATACATGTTTTGTTTCATTTATAACCCTTAACATTTTAGTTTACCTCTTGGTAAACCCATTTTTACCTTAACCATGGTAAATAATTTTGTTTATTCTAACTATTAGATACTATAAAAATTTAATTTTACCTTATTAGATAATAAGAATTTCCGATTCAAAATATGGAATCCATTTTTATGAAAATAATTCATAGAATTGGAATATTTTAATGTAAAATTCAACTTATAGATTTGTCCAAAAAATGGATTTCCAGAAGAAAAACTCTCAAAAGTGAAAAAAATATCAAATATCAAATTGAAATTTATTAAAATTATAAAATTTTGATTAATTAATGTATAATTTAACTAATTTTACTTTTAATAAAACATTAAAATATAAGATGGAATTTAATTTTTTTAATGAAAATGAAACATTTAATAAAAATCAATATTTTTCATTATTTATCGAAAAATGAATCATTTAAAAAAAAACCTAGAAATGAGAACCAAGATAATTTTGATACACTGATTTTAAAAATTTAGCTACTTTTTAAAAATAAATTTTCTTAAATTTTTGTTAAGTAATTATAAATTATGTGATCAATGTGTGACCCATCCCCCTTTTAGTGAAAATATAGTTATTTAGAAAACTTTTCATTCTCTTTCAATTGGTTCTTATGTTATTTATAATTTGTAGATAACCATTAAATTTATTTTCTACATGTGTAAAACATAAGTTTTTTATTTTATTTAATCGTATTCATAGCCACAAATTTAATGGAAAGGTTATTATTATAATGTTTAAATAAATACATTTTAATAGAGTATATTGCTTCGTTTAAACATGATTTTGTGTGCATTACACGCTATCAAAGAAGATGAATTTATTTAATAAGAAGTATATCATAAATACTCAGGGTGTCACCTTCAACCCCCTGAAGTAATTTTACCATCAATATATCATATTACATACTAAGGTGAAAATAGGTTAAGGGACTTCTATTTCATTTCCTCTTTTGATTCCCAAGTTGCTTCCTCAAATGTGATGTTTTTTCACAACACTTTTACCAGGTGAGTTTTCTTGTTTAATATAAAATTTTCTCTAAGATAAAAGATCATCACCAACTGATCCTCATATTTAATGTATTTCATAAATGATAACATCTCTGGATTCATCACATGAAAGGGGAATGATATGCACTTCTTGAAGAGCGATACATGGAACACATAATGTACTTGAGATGGGATTGTTGGGAGTTATATTAATATACCACCACTTACTTGTGATAAAGGTTTTAAAAGGGGATGATGTTTCATGTACTAAGATTTTCCTTCTTCCAAAACCTCATGACTTTCTTCCATGGTGAAATATAGAGGAACACTTTATCACTAACCTCAAACTCCAAGTCTCGTCAATGGTTGTATGCATTGATTTTATTCCAAATTATCATGAATTTGATGCGATGTGTAATTTTCTAAACCTTATCTATCATATCCTATTAATGATCAGGTTCTATAATCCTCCACTCTCTAGCTTTATCCTAGCGTGTCAAAGTTTATCATGAATTCCTATATAGAGGCTCATTAGGTACCATTTGAATGTTAGAATGGAGATTATTGTTATTTGATAACTCTACTAGGGGAAGGCGATGATCCCAATATCCATGAAAATATATTGAACAATACAAAAACATATCATCAAGAGTCTGTATAGTTCTATCAGGCTGACTATCCATTTGAGTGAGGTATGTAGTGTTGCAATTTAGTTCTGTATCAGACGCCTTGTGAAGGATTTTGCAAAACCCTATGTTAAACCTCAGATCTCGATCCGATACAATAGAGAGTGGAACACCTTGAAACCTAACCACATATCTTATATATATTAGAGACTTATCCAAGAGATAAATATTCTTTCATATCAATGAAATGTTCCATCTTTGTAAGTCAATTAGCTACCACACATATGAAATTATTGCGTTTAGGTAGCTTGGGGGTCCCATGATGAAATCAATGGTTATTTTTTCCATTTATTTACTAGTATGGGGAATATTTTCATCCTACTAATAGAATCATATCATTAATCCATGACTTGTTGGAATAATGAGCATCATGATAAATATTCCATAATCTTCCTCTTTATGTTATACAACCAAATGTTTTTCATCAGATATTTATATATTTTATTTCTTTCTTAGATGAATATAGAATGATAGGCTATGTGAATTTTCTTGAATCTATTTCTTCAGCTGTGGTTTTTATGGGACAAATATTTAGGTTTCAAATCATGTAACTTATATTTATCCAAGTTGAACTCTATTATATTTTGTAACTCCTTCTGTAGCTCTTCATTATCTTTATGGGCCTCCTTTTTCATCTCATTAATAAATGGCTGAGCGATTATTTTATCATGGTAGGATGAATATCTTTTTACTATTCCCATATGCATCCTGTGTATGTCTAAGACGACTGGATCATTATAAATTCTCATTATTGATAAAATGGATGGAACCTTTAAACAAAGAAAATATTCAACCTTGTTTACCTTCCCAATATAGTAATATATTGAGTGTTCATGGCCATTGATCATATCTAACCATCTTTGTTGGTTCATCTTAATCTCCTCCTTTTTAAATATATATTTTATTCTCTTATGATCCATATATATTTCAAAACTCTCCCCATATGTATAATGTAACTAGATATTTTATGCAAATATCAGAAAAACAAACTCTAGGTAATGAATGTGATAGTTTTTCTCGTAAACTATAAAATTAGTTAAGGCTTATGCTATCAATTTATCATTTTCCATTAGTACTCAACCAAAAACATTACATTAAACATCGCTGTAAACCATAAGATGTTCTCAACTTGAGGGAAGATTAAGTACTGTTGTTGTGATAAAACTGTTTTTTAACTCCTTAAATATCTCATTATATTCTCTAGTCTGGAAAAATTTTACTCCCTTCCATGTTAACATGGTTATAGAGTTTCAAAAATGTGAAAACAATTTCACAAATCTTTAGTAATACTTTTCTAATCCAAGAAAAGAAAATTCTAAATGACATATGTTGCTCTAGGCCAGTGCTTGATTTCCATTATTTTACTAGGATCCATATATATACCTTTTATAGTGATAATATACACAAATAATGATAATAATTTCATCTATAAATTATATTTATTTTATATTGCATACATATTCTCCTTTCCAAAATACATTAGCATAATATTCAAATTCTCCTCATACACTTCCTCGATCCTAGTGTATATCATAATACCATCTATAAATACTACCAAAATGTTGTTGAGGTAATCCCTAAAGAAATTATTAATTATGTCCAAAAATATTGTTTGATCATTTTTGAGTCTGAAAGGAATCACTATGAACTCATAGTGACCACACATTTTTTGAAATGCAATTTTGGGAATATCATCATTCATCACACTTGATTACTAATATCCTGAAAAAGGCTCCACCAGAGATAAATATTCAGATCCATGTAGTTTATCAATCATGTAATCTATCTATGGAAGGGGATAATTGTTCTTGATCATGAATTTTTTAAGGTCATTATAATCGATACAGTGGCACATTGACCAATTATTCATCATGATGAAGGGGATCTATGAACCCCATAATTATGCACTCAGGTGTATAAAACCTTTTCTAGATTCGATTATAAGTAATACAACAGTTATTCCAAATCAAAAATGGCCATTATTTAGGTATTCTTGGATATTTGTAGATATTCAGGCATATGTTTGATTTAAAACTCATCTTCTTGTTCAAAAGAAATACCAAGAAACTCTTTAGAGAATAAATCTGTATAATCCCTCACAATGAGCATGTCTTCATGCAAAATTATCTCCTTTTCTGCAAAAATTTAACTTTAACATGATTTCTCATAAGGAAATAATATCCATTATAAAAAATAATATTCCATAGGAGATTAATACAACTTATTAAACTTTTATAAAATCATAGGCTGACTTGAGACATGGAGAGTGATCTCCCTCACTTGACAGTAGATGTTGGATTTACATAAAAATATCTAATCCATGATCAAAATAAAATAAAAAACCACTAAAAGAATTTAGAATCTAGTTTATGGATGATTATTTCCACAATCATTGATTGTGGAGGGGTTATATACATGGGATGAAACAATAACTCAGTTCTTTGATCTCATAGATAGCTCAAACCCCATGTGTTGAGGTGGTTCTAAAATAGTCATATGAATCTTGTAAGAAATGAAGTAATGCATAAAACCATAATCCAATTTATATTGTCGATTATTAAATGAATAGCTAGCAAACCCATCACCACATCGTTTTTGGCATCTATCTTAGCCTTAGTGATTACATGCACCATTTACTCATTCTTTGGAGGTTGCTTTTGATGTTTGTCTACAAAGACCATTTTTTAGTGCACTTGATTGAATAATTCCCATGTTCATTATAGTTGAAATGTAGTATGATAGATATAGTGTTGATATGAAATTTCTATTAATATTTCTCATTTGAGGGATTCTTTATTTCCCTATATAACTGATTATATTTATGCCCCACATTTCCACACTTGATGAATCTTCTAGTTCACCTTCAGATGTTTTCAGAAAACTTCCTCCCATATTTTTGACAAGTTGGATAATGGGTTATCTTTATTCCCTGGGACTTATCAATTCATGTTCCTTAATGAAATTTAATTTTATGTTTTATGGTCATCATTCCTATGATATCACTATGATTCACCATGATCCATATCAATATTGAGGGCACGATGAACAATCCCTTCAAAACTACTAGTGTTTCAAATCTCCCAATATTTTCATAGATGTGGATTTAACCCATTAAATAAATGATCCACCTTCATTTTAGGACCACTAACAAATATGTAGGTTTATCAAGCTATCTTTGTGAATTTTACCTCTTATGACATGATAGAATCTTCTTCCTTTTTCATCAAACTAAGGAACTCCCTCTTTATTTTAATATGGAGTGTTCAAATAAAATTGTTACTAAAAAAATTTCTTTATGAATTTCCATTCAATGGAATAAATATCCTTTTTTGAAATAGTGTTCTGAATTAGTTTCAACCACTGATTAGAATCTCCCTTAATGGGACAAATATCGAACACATTTATATTATTCTCTATGCATTGGAGTGAAGATAATATCTTCCCAATGGAGTTAATAAATTGTTAAATAATGAGTGGATTAGAAGACCCACTAATGTTATGGGTTCTTTTTCACCTACAATATTCATCACCAACTTGATCATTTTTATGAGTAGTAGAAAATTTCAAATGATTTATGTTATTATTAATAACTTTTGCCGGTTGATCTAGAACTTCTAGGAAGTTATCATATCATGCTCACGTAAGGTTAGGCATATCATTGGAGAAATCATCACATTTCCTATAAAGAATGTGTTTTTAAAGGATTCCCCTATTTACCACCACTAACTAAAGGGAATAACAAGATATAAGAAAAAGCTTACATTGACATACTAACAGAAAAATTATAAACATAAAGGCAATAACTCTTGGATGATAACTATGTTTGCAATTATTGTCATTTAGGTTTCAATCTATGTTATCTATGGTAAATTTTACATTTATATTTTATAACCTAATTTTTTAATTTTCTTTATATTTGTTTCTAAATTGTTTTTGAATTTCAGAATAATATCCCATAAGATTACAAGACTATGTGTGGAAAAAAGTCTATTTTTAGGCACAAGGCAACAAAAAAGTCCAACTAATTGCCCCCTTTTAGGGGTAATTAGGAATAAGAACCACTTTTCAAGATCCAAATATACAGTTGGTTACTAGAAATGGATGTAAATTATTGAAAAACAATTTTTATATAATTCACTATGATTATAGGATACTTTTTTCTACAAAGTCATATCCTATGTCATATACATAGGGTTCTCACTAATGTTTTCACATACTAGATCCAAATGTTAACTTAAACCATCAATCTGATACCAACTATAGAGAAAAAAATCTTTTACACATTTTATTACATTATTCATAAACATAAATATCCATTAATATAACACAAGGAACATGAAGGCCTAGTTTCTTTTGACAACTATGTTCACATTACATAAAAAGGAACTTAAAATCAGAATCCTTATCTTTAATCCATAATGAGATAATAAAATCCATTTGAGATCCTAAAACATCATCAAGTAATATGGGGATTACATAAATAAAGGTATGAGCTAAAAATACTAGTAAGGGAACAAGAATGATATGGAAACATAACACGTGAGTGAAAGGTAAAATATGATATCATAAAAGAGAAGTCGCATATGTAATCCCATAGAATAATAACATAAATAAAATGGTATCACAAGATCATTGTATATTAAAAATATATATATATATATATATATATATCATATAACATGACATAAACAAGATCCAAGTCTAACTTCCTATATAACATCCCATGGTGGACAAAGTCCCATAATGGATTAGGTTTTCTCCCTAATCTCATACATGATGCCTCACGAGACTAAAGCTTTACCTAATGAATTGAAGTGATATCTAGGAACACCCATAATAACATGTTCTTGATTTATGTGTTCCACATAATATAATAAATCACAATACATAACTTAATAATTATCCATGGAATGAAAATGGGTTCTATAATCTTACTTCCAATCACAATCAAAGGAAATTTCATAATGAAGGTATTTGAGAAATGGTCATAAGGAATGTATTATCACACCAATTGAATGTAGAATAAGATAGGTATATATAAATATATGATATAAATATATAAGTAATTTATAATAATTCTATAAAGTTAATGAGAGAGATAAAGTGACTTAGATTTGTAAAGTTAAAAAATCGATGGAAAGGGTGGTTTAGAGAGATCTATTACCTCAAGACTGATTTTTCAAGTGTGTTCTTTATATTCCTGATTAATAAAAATATAATAATTACATAAATAATTAATAACTTATTTTTTTGTATTCCTTTTACTTTAATTTTACCATGTTATATTACATTAGTTATCAACTAATTTCACCACATACCTTTTAATGTTAAATGAATCATATGTTAAAAATAAATTTGGTATGTTGACTAAGGTCAAAGATATTATTTATTAATAATATCCATATTTTTATCCAAGAAATAATAATAATTTTTTTACATAAATCGTACTTTTTAAATCAACACTAAAATCTGTTTATGAAAAAACAAACTATGTTACAATCATGGAGATAGTAGGCCATTGATACACATGAGTAACATTTCCATTTTTTGATGATCCTGATGGATTGAAGATAAGTGTTATTTTATCATTAAAATATGGTAATTATATAATAAATATTACATGATTTCTTTAAATATCATTACAAATACTCTCCATGTTGTACGTTAATAAAAATAAATCACATCGCTTTGTGAGACGGTAGTCCTGCCTACCCATGAATGATGTTATCATTTATTAAATAAATGATAAGGTAAGAAAATATATGATATATATTTTTTATAATAGTTAATATATAATTAATATAATATACCTATGTAACAAATTAATCCTGATTACCTTCCATGTATAACATAAATGAAAAGAAAATCACATTGCTTCGCGAGACGGTAGTCTGCCGTAAGCATGCATGACATTATTGCATTCTCTATATAATTTAAATTATAAATTTATATGTTATTCTATAAAAAATAATAATAATAATATCATAAATATCATTTATAAACATTATATAGATCATTATATACATTTTTAATAAGTGTTGATAGAAAATTAATTATGTCGGTTCAGGAGGTGGTAGTCCGCCTTATGAACAATCAATGATTTTGTTTCCCATTTAAGTGAGTATGAGATAGTTTTAGATCTTTAAAATAACATAAAAACATATCAGTATTTTTAATAAACTGATTTTGTAATATGATCATGGTTTTATAATATTTTAAATATGATGGGGAAGAAATAAAAAAAATGCTTGGTTACATATATTATCTCCTCTTCAGACAACATCCTTTAGTTTTCGAAAAAACCGTTAATTGGATAGAATTATGAACACAAAATTCGTAAAAGATGATTTTAGGGATGTATGAAATTTATTGGTATAGGTATCAACTGAGAAAATGGGTGTTAGATGTGTTTAAAGGAGAAAATATGGGATTTCCTTTTATAAGTAGGGTAGAGGACACACTTAGATTTTTTTTTAAAAATAGAATTCAACCACCTTTTTCTTATACCAAAAGGATAAAAAAATAGGACAGTTTATATCCTTAGAAGATATAAGGTATAAATATGGCCATAAAATAGAAATTATAATTTTTTTTATCATTTTTATCCTTTATATTTTTAGTTTATACCCCAGTAAACTCGTTTTTACCTTAATCGTGATAAATAAGTTTTTACTGTTTCACTGTTCATTATAGTAAAAAAGTAAGATACAATTATATGATAATATAAATAATTATAATTAAAAATATTAAATCCATTTTTCTAGATTCATTTCATAGAATCGGTTGATTTTAATTTAACATTTAAAAAAATAGACATGTCAAAAAATGGTTTTCCAAAATAAAAACAATCAAAAGTTCAAAATGATTTTACAGAAAAAGTAAAAAATGAAAATGATCAAAATGAAAAAATATTTATTAATTAATAAATAATTGAAAAAATATTTCTTTTAAACCCTTATTTAAATAAAATTGGGTTTGTCCACCCTTTAAATGAAAGGGCAGTTTTTTTAAAAAAATAGCATTTTTAACATTCTTTGATAATTGATGCTTTTTAGAAAAATCAAAAAAAAAAAAGATAATTTTGTAAATATGATTTCAAAAATAAATTTAAAATTTTATGATAAAACTTATAAAATTGGTAAGAATTAATTTTATGTTATATGTGCAAAGTGTGACTAATCTACCTTTAATAAAAAATAAAATTTCACCAAACATTTATTTCCCATTCAAATGGTTCTTATTTTATCCATAATCAATAGATAAACATTGAATTTATTTTATAAATTTAAAAAACCTATGTTTTATAGTTAGTTATTCCTATTTATACTCTATAATTTAACAACTAGTTTATAATGGTCATTTTTAAATAATTATATTTTAATAGAGTATTATATTTCATTTAAACCCAGTGTTGTGTTCATCACAAGCTATCAAAGAGATTGAATTTATTTAAGAAAAAGTATTTCATAATTTCTAGGGGTGCTACATATTGTATGAATGATACTATACTAGGTTGAATAGACCACTCACTAGCCGCATATATGGAACAAGAACATCCCATTTAGATTCCCTTTCAAGTCCTACCTAGAATAATATAATCCCCTCGAAGAGAGCTACTCTCCTTGGGAAATATCCCGCTAGAACATACTTAAAGGTTATAACAAGCATTCAGAACTACCATCAGGTTACCTAGTCTTCCAATGAAATCAAATAATTGGAGGTGAGAAATATGTGAATAACATGATCATTAAATCAAACATCAATAATGGAATAAACATAAGTCTATCCTCCAATACCCTTGTGAGTGAAATCACCCTTTTACATTATTAATAAATAATAATAATATATAATATTCTCTCTTAGGACAAAAACCATACAAATCATAATAAAGTTGAAGGGAAAAAATTTAGGATCTCATACTAATCAAGAAAATTTCATTTCTATTGTTTGAACCATGTATTTTCACAAACTAACTTTAAATTCAAAGTCACTTCAACCATTGACAAATTAATAATAAAGAAATGTTAAAAACAAATCTGTTAAAGACAAAAATAATCCCATTTAAATCAAACCACACTTTCTTTGGAGATTATTTGAAAAATCCATCAACTTCATTCCCTTTATATTGTTCTACAGACACATTCCATTACTCATTTTTTAACCCAAATAGTGTCACATTCCTTGATTCATAAATTTTATTTAAAACAGGTCTTCAAGCCACTTTTACTACCACTTTGAATTCAAATATCATGTTAGGATTTATAAAATCAATTAAAACATTATTTATTCTTTGTGGGAAAACCATTGAAAAATTTATAAAATATACTATGGTTATTATATATAGATTTAATTTAACAAAAAAGGTACATGAAAAAACCAAGCATTCAAGGAGATGGAAAATAATATACTCAATAAAATATATCTTAATCATGTGTAAATCATGTCACAACGATTCACCTTTCAATGGAGAATCTCAACCATGTGAATATGAGACATTTACAAGCAATAAACCCACAAATCCCTGAAATAACAACCACTATATATAATAATATCAAGACAAATAACACATAGGGTTCATGTGAGAAGAATAAACTAAGAAATAATTGGTAAAAGGGAGAGGAGGGGGAACATGATAGAAATTAGGATTAACATCCAAAATAGGATTAAAATCTTTAGACTAGGGGATCAAAAGTTAATAATAAGTGAGGGAAATATCACATGCATTAATCCAAGGTTAATTAAAATGATTTGAATGAAATTTGAGGGAAAAAAATAAAATAGAAGAGTGGAAAAATAATAAATTAACATTTAAGTGATCCTGGGTAGGCCTTCAAGTTTTCCTACAATGTTTAATGAATTATGTACCAGTTATGAGAGATCCAAGGAAGAGAACCCAAACATCCCACATAGTTTAGCCTTATTGTTTAATAAACCATGTTCCCATAGAAAATATCCCAATATAATAAACTATATTATTATTTATAGTTTCCATTCATGATTTCCCTTAATTCAGTGAAAACCATAAAATAGAGAAAAAACCCCTTAAAATTTCAAATTTCAAATGAATACTCTCAAAACTTTTATGTACCAATGAATATTTTAAAATATACCACAATTGTCACATCATGGTGTCACACATTTCTTCGTATCTAAAATCTACCAGGGTGTTTTCCGTCAACACAGCTGCACTGAATAATATTTATTAGGAAAAAACCACCACCATACCTAAAAATTCTCACTAATGACCTCTGATAAATAAAATAGATCCACCATCATGTTTAACATGAAATTATACTCATAAAAGAATATTTACTTCTCTAAATTTTGAACGAGGGTGATAAAATGGTCAGAACCCCTATGAGGGGAAGGTACTATGGTGTACATATTGCATACAGAAAACACTATACTTTAGTAATTTACTAGCTCTAGTATTTTCATGTAATTTACAATTTGCATGAAATCTTAGACAAGGGACTTACTCATATAGTAGGGAATGGAAAATGACACATGTAATCCCAAGCCACATGATTTGTACACTCTACCACATTATCTATGGGTAATGAACTCTACCCATGTTATGTAGCATGACACAAGTCATTTTGTGTTACAGAATATTGTGTGTACTTAGACATTACATATATATCACACTGGGTGTAATAAAATATAATTTTCCATACCTCATTTCATGTACCCAAATTTCCTACATGATATTTATATATAGGAAACATTTAATATAAGTGCCTTCTTCAACCATCATCACACTGACAAACTACACTACTTGTTATTTTGAACAACATTCCATTTGAATGGGGATTCTATACATAGGCACCCCACTGACCACCTAATCCACTGATTCATTCAAAATCATCTTCCCCTTAATTCACATATAATCAAATAGGCATAAAAATCATAAAATGTATAAAAAACATCTCAAAATTTTGTTGAGGTCGAATTGAAATAACGATACCAACATCACGGAGAATCACTGAACCTTTGGGTTTAGTTCCATACTCCATCACTACAGCCACATGATTTGGATACAGTATTACTCTATGGGTAAGGGTTACCAAATATAATTTACATTAAACCGTACAAATCATGATGTCAATGAGTGAGGTCTCCCATCCCATCCAATGTGTTTATGTGTAGAGAATAGAATAAATAAATAAATAAAATTGAAAAAAATAAAATCCTCAGAATGGTGAACCCCAGGACCTAGAATCCATGATGATTTTATATATCACATAGCCAAAAAACTTTTTTCCAAACATATTCTAAATGATTTAATTTTCATCTATATATGTTTTTAATATAAATCTCTATTTTCATGCATGATGGTAAATAATATATTCTTAATAAGTTTAAAAATTGTGAGAAATACATCTGCCTTAGAATTTATCCAAATTATTTTCCATGGATAAAAGCAATATTCCAAGAATAAAATAATTGTAAGAAAATAATATGGAAGTAATTTTATAAGAAAAATACCAATTTACACTTATTAAATATTTTTGAACCAAAATTAAAAATCCATCTATGTTTTATACATGTGAAAACTCATATTTCTACACAGTCAACCACTTGGAAACACATAATAACACAAGATACAATTTCATATAACCATTCATGAAACAAATACCTTAATTCACAACTATTTCCCAAATAATAATGTATATAATTTACAAAACCCTTAATCTACTATATCAACTATGATCCCATCAGATCTTTCAAACAATCCAAGGAACAATCATATCAAATAACCTATATTCTAAAAACTAATTCCCATTGTAAACTGTTGTGTACAAACTACGTAAATTCCAATAAAACAAGTATTCCTACAATATCATCCTCCTTCACATGTAAATAAGGCTATCTCCCATAGACAAAAATTATTGAGAGAACCCCACATAGTTATTTATAATATTGAACACCCCACTTTCTAGACAATTAACCATAATAGATATATCATGTACAACACCCCTAAAAACCTCACAAATGGGTTCCAATTTATAAGAAAAATCATACACCACTTGCTAGAGCCAATTTAAAATTTATAAATTCTTCTTAAACCTCATAGAACATTATTAAATGTCTTAACATACACCTAAAAAACCAACATACATAGAATTTCATGTTCATAAGAGGATGCTTCCTTATTTAATACCAATCCTATAAGATCCAAAATTATAAATAAACCCTATAAATTATTTATTTGAGATACATAATAATAAAATAACTAAATAAACGAAAAATTGTTCCATGTGGAGGATTATCTAATTAATAAATAAATAATGTACTCGATGGGAATCAAATCAAAAACTAAATTAAGTCAAAGGATCTTGGATTGTGGGAGGAGATAATCAGGGATGTGAGATATGTACCATTATAATGTACATGGAAAGAAAAAAATTGGTAGGTATGGAGGTGGGGATAATAAAAAGTATCCCCTAGAAGTGGGGGTAGGGTTTACCATTAAAGACCGAAATGGGTTTTATCTGAATTTTGGATGGGAGATAGATTATCAACATTCCCTCAACATGAGTCTACTGGGAATTTGTGATTATAATCCCCATAACACTCCAACAAGATTTTTTTGAGATCTCCCTAGGTCCATAGTGGGAGCCTTCTTCCACCAAATAGTTTCTACTAGTCCTCATTACGTCTTTTTTTAGTCATGATTCCTTAAAACTCTATCTACTATTGAAACATGAAAATTATATAAGAATTAAAAAAAATAAATCCAAAAAACATACCATAATATCATTATGTAATTATATAATAAATGTTCAATTTAATGTATAATTATATTTGATGAAGTAATACTTTAATGTTAAATATAAACTGATGTGTATAGTTAATTTTATTCTTCATTTAATATATATATATATATATTTAAAACATTATTCGATATATAAAGTATAATTACTTTTACAATTCACTATAAAAAGTCTTTTGATAAGTACTTCAATTTCCCTTTCATGAAATTCAAAATATATAATGGTATCATTGTGACTAGAAAAAAATTGGATTATTGAGAATATATTTTTTTGTTATAGATACATGAAATACAATGAAAAATATTCCAAAAAAACTCAACTCCAAAAAAAATAAAATATTGAAATATATTACCAAAATAATTTCAATATAATTAAAAAAAATTAAACATCATTAAAGAATCAAATTGAGAATAAGATTTTGATTTGATGTGACACTTTTCTAAAAAGGATATTTTATAGGGGTTACATATTTTAACATTTTATTGAATGATCTTAGAGGATAGTTAGTCCCCATATTTAATAAATCTCAAAAATCACAATAAAATAATTGTAAAAATTTATCTCATAGGGTTACTTGAGTGATTCAAACCCATGAACCAACTCTAATATAAAGTATTAGTTTATAAAAATGTTCCACACACCCAAAAAGACCATCATAATGTGTACTAAACATATCTATATCTTATAACAATACCTAGAAGGGTGGATAGTCTCGATTATTAGAAAATCTTGAGGCGCATTTGAAAATATCCCTAAGAAAAATGATTTTGAATTAAAAATTCATAACAATAATCAATGAGTTTCCACTATAAAAACATTTTTATTACTCAATCTATAAAGGAATCCAATGTGATCTTTATTAAAAACATGTAACACCATAAAATAAATTTCAACAGTTTATCCCCATATATCACATTCATACTCACACAATCCATTTATTCAATACATTGAGTTTATCCACAATAAATGAAATATTTCAATATTGTATAGGTTAAATCATACATTCTCAATTATCTTAATATATTGACCAATGTAAATGAATAAATCATATTTCATTTAACCAAATAATTGATTCCATCACATTTTAGTCAACTATACATGGACATTATTTCCGCAATCGAACTAAATCATGATCCTAATTTTAATACAAATTATATTAAATGGAAAATATTGTATTTCTAAAATAATATTCTATAAATTATCATCAACATATCCAAAACCCACCGTTTAGTTAGAAATTTAATGTCGATATAATAAAGGCATCAAGGAATAAAAGTCCAGACGTGGGATACACTATTAACACAATGAAACAAGGATTATTATGTAGGACATATCATAAGTATAAAAATAAATATATCCATTTAATTACATATAGTATAATAAAATAGGTATATTCTAAATAATAAATAATACATGTCTCTCTTGAATAAAATTGTTGTCTCTATAAGAGCCCCTACTCATACTAATTTAATATATTATTAAAACTCATGGATTTACATAAAGATAATTAATTAAATAAAAATAAATCTTTTTATTTTAGGGGTCACTAATTATAAAACTATTTTGTAATAAATGTTTCACGTGTGGATGAATAGTGTGATGCCTATGTCTAGGTTTGACAAACAATAAGAGTGGGATAAACCAATGTTCATTAGTTTTTCTAATTTTTTAATTTTTTATCAACTATTATGGTTTTTCAAAAACTAAAAATTTTAATCTTGTTAATGTAAATATTTTTACTTCTATATTATCTCTAAACCTCACCCTTATATAAGAAATAAAATAAAATATATAAAATATGAATTTTTAAAAGGTTCATCTCCCTATTTTGGAACAATAAATCATTTTTATACACTTTATCATCCATCAATTTTTTACTAACTTGTTGATAATATTTATGATGAATTTTATGGTATGTGTGATCAATATGTAATTTAAAAAAAATAACCAGAATAAATTTTATAATAAATAATGATTTCTATATATAACCTGATAAAAATATATTATATTTTAATTTATATAATAATTTTTGTATATAAATTTTAAAATTTACAAAATGTTCATTGGAAAGTGTGAAATATATTTTTACATTTAAAAGGTAAAAGGATAACCTTGATCTATTTTATTATTGTAACCCAAAAAATAGGTTCCACCATCAAATGCCTACATGTATCATTGGATATCCTTGTAAGGTAAGGTCTACATAAGATGATGAATTTTTTTGGGCATAAATCCCTCAAGGCATCATTGAAGCATTTTTGAGGTGATTTTGTTTGTTGACAAAGTGGACATCTGAGTGGTGATTGTTGACAAAGCAAAACAATGACATACAAATTTGTTGACAAAGAGGATATCATGATGGAATGTCGAGTTCAAGAGCTGAGGTCAATGATCCATGATTGATTCAAGAACGTCGACAAAAGGAATGGATGATCTGGAGTCGGTACAAAAGAACAGATACAAGGTGGCGCCGTTTTCCAGTGTTTGCCAAATTTTTGGGCCTGAAAATCGTCAAATGAAGAAAAGTGTTTTTGGAAAAGGGACATACGCACCGAGGACTTGGAGTATAGGAAACTTGTGCGCCATATGTTTTTCAATATCATAAGATCAAAATATGGATAATGAAACAGGTTCGTGGAAGTTTGGGAGTTGGTCACGCAAGTGTCTAAGAGGACAGAAGACTTGCGCGCTGAGACTGGGTCGCGCATGTGACTTGCACGCCGTCGCGCAGGGTATTCAATTTGCCTATAAATACTGGACCACCCCTCTTCATTCTTAACCGGAGTTCAACACTTTGAGAAATCAGAGCTCCTGTCATGCAGGTGTGGTGGACGCGCAAGTGGTGTGTGGGCCGCGCAAGTGAAGTTGCGCACCAGTGGTTGAAATTGCATGCCAGTGTGAGAAGTTGCGCACCGGTTGGCAGCTGCGCGCCAATGTTGGATTGGGAATAAAAGGAATAGAGTCGCGCAAGTTTGGAGTTGGGGAAAATTGTGTCGCGCAAGTGTCTGAGTTTGACTTGCGTGCCCGTTGAGACTTGCACGCCGATACTTGCGCGCAGAGTTAGACTTGCGCACCAAGTAAGGTTTATTTCCAGCAGTGTTTTTTGGGCTGCGTGGAAGCTGAATGTTTTCCCGATACCTTCGGTGCGAAGAGATATTCATCTACGGGTGAAAGTTTCACTTTAATAGAGCATCTAAATAAAGAGGAAGATGCATTATTTCATGAAAATGAAGAGACCTACAGGTGTATAAATTGTGAGTGGATTCCTTCCAAAAGCAGTGAGAAATGGAAGAGAAAGAAGGCAATCCTCTCCACCCGTAGTGAGCCAGAGAGAGAGAAATAGGGAGTGACTCTTGGGGAAGCTGTGAGCTGACCCTCAACATTGTAAAGGCAGTGAGCCTAGGCATAGAAGTGATCTAGACCGAACTTTGTATCCACATCTAGTGAAAAATAGTGGAATTTGGTACGACCAGAAACTTGTCGGCGTATGCTCCTTGGACGTATCCCAGTGAGGGTAAACCAAGAAAAAATCTCTGTGTATGCCTGTTTGCTTCCCTGCATTGCATTAAGAGCGTCATCATTAGAAAAAATAAGTAAATAAGTGATCATAGTTTACACACAAGAGCAATCAACGTGACCCTTGTAATAAAGAGGTCAAGATCCAGTGGGGTAGAAATAACTTTGAAATAGAATATCCATACCCTGATTCACCCCCCTCTCAGGGTATATAGGCCCCTATTGGTCCTATCAATTGGTATCAGAGGGCTGGGTTCTTTTATCAGATTTGTTTGCTTTGATTTGGTGTAGTCGATCTGTGTGGTTGAAGATACAGTTTTCTCTTATCTCAATCTGCGATGGGAAAAGGAAAAGCATCGAAAAAGAATTAGAAGTCAGGTAAATTCCCTCAGTGTGGAAGTGTTTTTAGAAAAATTTTGATTTAACTAAAAGAATAAAACAGCTTACAAAAGGAAGTTCTGGATGAATCTGATAGGGAAAAGATTGATTCACTCAATCATGATTTTGAACGAGTGAAGTACATGAGCATCAGAGTGATGCTGAAATAGAAGAAGAAATTGAAGGAAGAATAGATATGCGAGCCGAGTTAGAGGCTGCTCTTGAGGAGATAGATGTTTGGACAGCTAAAACAAATAAATCTAACAAAGTTGATCACGATGCCAAACTCTATATGCAGCAGCAGGTAGAAGAGAAGTCTAAGTTTATGGAAGAAATTGAGAAACTCAAGTTATCAACTCGATAGAACATAGAATCAGTTAGTGAGTATAAGCTTAAGATTGAAGAATAGAAAAGGGAGATCAATGACTTGGATAGAAAAGTGAAAGATCAAGTCAAGCGTATCGAAGAACCTAATATTTCATGTGACGTTAGAAACAATGACGATAATTAAATCTAAAGATATTCAGATCCAAGCACTGGAAACTGAGATCAACAAGCTAAGAAGTTTGAATCAAAGGCTTATTGACGTAGCTACTGATCTGAGGGAGAAAAATGATTCTCAAGATGAATAATTGAAAAAGAGATATGCAAAGGTAGAAAAATAAATAGCTGATGTCAAAGGGAAGAATCTGAACACAGACAAGATTCAAAACATGAAATCTAAAAATGATGATCTTGTGACACAGCTTTCTGAACTAGTTCAGAAGAATCAAATGCTACAATAAGAGAATGCATGTTGCTCAGATTCTCTTCCTCAAGAAAAACTGAAGGTAAAGCAGCAAAGTGAAGTGGTGGAAAATCTTACAAAATAATTGGAAGTTGAGATGAGTAGAGGAAAGTATCTCAAGATAGAACTTGATGCTCAACTCGAATCAAGTGAATTAAAGATTAATAAGTTGAAAGAAGATCTAGAATCAGTGAAGAAGAAAATAGAGAAATCCAAATTCTAGGGGAAAGCCTAAAAATAAGGATTCCTTGCACATACTATTTCATTATCCTTCGGCATGTGATGATGAAATGAAATGAAAATTTTCTATTTTTGAAAAGAGGCAAGAACAAATTCTCTCAGCTCAAAGACCATACAGTTTGGGAAAAACTTGTATTGGATTTGATGAATCACCTCCCATGCATGATAGAATGAGAGCTGTGAAAAGTTCTAGATGTGAACAAGACCTTACAGGTGCTGAAGATTGGCCTAAGAGGATAGTTACAAAAAGAAGTGACGCCATGTGCTATTTCTGCGGGATTCATGGCCATACATCAAGCTTCTGTTCAGAGGCTCTGGAATACATTTTAGGCTGTGAAAATAGAAACTTTGATAAATCTGAGAATAAGAAGATGCATCATGAGAAAACAGAGAGAAGAGTCTCTCAGAGGAAAGCATTCATCAGATGCTATTACTGTGGAAGAAAGGGACACACAATGAGTATGTGTCATGAAGCTCAGGAGCTCAATGTCAGAGGAAAAACTCAAGCTGCATCAAAATCTCAACTGAAAAATATTGTAATGAGGTGTGCTTTTGATGGTAGATGTTTCGTATGTTCGCATTATGGGAATTTGGCAAGACATTGCAGTAAGAAGAAAGCAGGAATGAAAAAGGATCCCAAAAAGAGATTTTTGACTCCAGTGATGTATAAAGAGAAATATTACATTGGGAGACAGAGTGGAAAGTTGGAGAATAGGCTTAGAGCCTCATGGGAATCACATGGAGCTGAATGAAAGGTGTATCAGTCACCTCCTCTGTCATACTCACAAACGATCTCAAAGAGACAATGTGAACAAACCTGGAAGATTAAGGGGAGATCTACTCCAGCTGTGATAAAGAAGAATGAATGTTCAATGGAGGAATCACCACCAGCGAAAAAGATTGTGGGGACTCAAACATCTGATAAAATAATGATGAACAAAGAATGTATTGAAAAATTCGCATGTCTTGTTCCACAACGAAATGTGGAGGAAGGTACAAGATCCTTGCAATGGTGGAAGAAGCAAGAGAAGATGGAAAAAAAAGATATTCCTAGTCAGAAAAGGAATCAAGGGAAATGGAATTTTGGTAGTACATCAAAGACGAAGGTGTGAACAAGTGGTATTAAACCCCATATTGTGAAACATGACAAGCTTGAAGAAGCTACATATCAGAAAAAGACTCAGTATGCGGGTAAATAATGCCTAGTCATATGGCCAGAACAATTGATGTTCGCAAGGCAGTTAGAAGAAGCAAAGAAAGAGTGTGACACTCTACAAGAAAGAATCAAAGTGTTTACCCATCAGGATCAACCAACATCCTCATCTTGAGGATTCCAATAGCTGCCCCTCTACCTATGTATATAAATTCTATTAACTGATGATTCATGCATTTCAGGTTCTAGGGAGATACGATCCAAGGGGAAGTAGAATCTAAAGATGCAAAGTGGAGAAGTGATGTTCTCCAGTTATTTAATTGGCTCAAATCAGGTACAACAGTTGAAGATGAAAGGGAGAAATAGAGCACAACATGAAGTGATTGTGTTATTAACTTTATCTATTGTTTCCTACACCGAGTTTCAACTCAGTAGGCTTAGAGATTTTGTTAATGGCTCAACTCTGAGTGGAAGATGAGAACAAATGATGCAGGAGGAAAGACTAGTTATGGGTCTAAACTATTGGGCCTAACAACTGGAAGAGTTGCATAACACATGGGGAGCATTCTATATCCTAATCAGATGCATGATATCAATATGATATGAAGGATGAATATTTATTCTCATGAAGAATGATTGGTGGAAAAGTAGTAACACATAGGATTTCATGATTATCTATTCTGTTCTAACAATGTGGTATCAGCTGACTGCTTTCAGGATACCAAGATGCTGCGAGAGAAAATCAAAGGCGTGTCAATAGAATTATGAGATAAGAAGTTCAATGAAAAAAAATCATTGAACAATGACCCAGTGAGAAGTTTTCTGTTAAGGGAGATGAAGTGGTAAGAGACACAGGGAGAGCAGAAGTGGCTGATGTTGATTTAGAAGAAGATACTGATAGAGAGTATGAGGAAGTAAAATCCTTATCTGCACAAAAGCCAAAGAGTCGAGATGAAATTGACAGGCAGAATATCATCAGTGATCAGTGAGCTCTAGTTCAGACAAGAAGAATGAAATCACTGCAGCAGACATCATTACTATCATAGGTTGGGCCGAAATTCTTTGTTGATGCAACTGAAGATGAAAACTGGGTTCAGGCCATGAATGAAGAGCTAAATCAGATTGAGAAGAATCAGACGTGAGAGATTGTTTCAAGACCAACAGATAAGAATGTCATCTTGACTAAATGGGTCTTTTTCAAGAAGATGAACGAAGATGGCATAGTGATTCGAATCAAAGAATGACTGATGTGAAAAGGATACTCCCAGATAGAGGGTATTGAAGTTGATGTGACATTTGCACCAATTGCAAGGCAGGAGACAATCAGATTATTTTTATCCATAGCAGTGCAATGAAAGTTCAATGAGTTTCAGATAGACGCCAAATCTACATTTCATGAACTTGATTCTGGAGTAAGAAGTGTATATAGAGAAATTATACGGTTTTCTCATTCATGTGGATGTGAAAAGGGTTTGTCAGCTGAAGAAGGCATTATATGGGATGGAACAAGAACTGAGAGAATGATATTCACTGCTAAATCAATATTTTCAGAATCTCTGATTCAAATGAAGCATAGTGAAGTCGGTTTTCAGAAATATGAAAAGAAGGTTCTAATGATATTTGGAATTGAAAATTCCAAGAAGATGAAGACTTCGGTTTCTACCCGGATGAAATTATCAAAAGATGAGGATGGAAAAGCAGTTAATATCACAGGATACAGGCAAATTATTGGAATTTTGTTGTACTTGACCACGAAAAGGCCTGACATTGTTTTCTCCACATGCCAAGCAGCGAGATATTAGATTAATCCCAAGGAAAGTCGCATGCTCGCAGTGAAAAGAATAATTAGGTATATCAAGGGCACAGTGGACTTTGGCTTGACATATGATGACAAATCTCAGATAGAGTTATTGGGATATACTGATGCAGACTGAGCCGGTTCAGCGGATGACAAGAAATCAACATCTGGAGGTGCATTCTATCTTGGCAGACTATGTATTTCTTGGTTAAGAAAGAAGCATGATTTCATTCCATTAAGCACCATAGAAGTTGAGTATATTGCGGCCACTCAAGCATTCACACTATTATTATGGATGAAGCAACAGCTTGAAGATATAGGAGTTGAAGTGAAGTCTCCGATTGGAATCTAGTGTGATAACTCAAGTGCTATACATCGTAGCAAAAATCCAGTCCATCATTCATGGATAAAGCACATTGAGATTAAGTATCATTCTATCAAGGAGAAGGTTGAGCAGGGAATTGTGAAGTTGGAGTATGTGCCTACAGAGCTATAGGTTGCAGACATTCTGACAAAGGCCTTACCCAAGGAAGCTTTTGAGAGGCATCATATGGCTCTGGGAGTTCAGTCGATTCCCCGCACTTGAAATAGTGTGGATGTGGAACACCCCCCCTCTCCCCGAGGTATGATGTGTTTTTCCCTAATGTGTTGATATGTGTTCTCTACTCTATTACAGACTGCAAAGGAGTGACCTTTGGGTTCGTTGACAAAGGGGGAGAAAATATTGATTGTTCAAGGGGGAGACATTATGGCAATTTGATACATCTTGGTTGATATGGGGACAAGCTGACAAGTGGAGCAGCCGGATAGGGGGAGTTGAAGCTAGCCAGATAGGGGGATTTGAAGCTTGTTGAATGTGCTTAGCCAGATCTAAGCCTAGACAACATAGGAAATAGGGCTAAAGAGGTGTTGATGTTGTGAGCAGAAAGGGGGAGCGTATAAGATCTGACGATGCTAGAAGTGATTGATCAAAGAATAGATATCACGACAGCTACGAATCGTGATAAAATCATAAGAGTAGTGTTGGAAGGTGGTAAAAATATTTCCAACCAAAATTGGTCTTCCAACAAGTCCTTCAACAATTGGTATCAGTTTAGTACAAATTGGTATCCGTTTTGTGTCAATAGTGGATGTCAGAGATGAAGTGATCCATTGATGAACTTTTCATTTACTCTTGTTTCTAATGCCAAGCATTGCTCATGTGGGATTAGAGTAAGTGTTGAGTAAATCCTTGATCGTTATCAGAATCTCAAAAGGCGAATGGTGGCTAAAGAAGTAACGATGTATCTTTCCATAAAAGAGTTGTCAACAAACCCAAAGGGGGTGATTGTTGGGAAAAAATCCCACAAGGCATCATTGAAGCATTTTTGAGGTGATTATGTTTGTTGACAAAGTGGACATCTGAGTGGTGATTGTTGACAAAGCAAAACAATGACATACAAATTTGTTTACAAAGAGGATATCATGATGGAATGTCGAGTTCAAGAGCTGAGGTCAACGATCCTTGATTGATTCAAGAACGTCGACAAAAGGAATGGAAGATCTAGAGGTGGTACAAAAGAACAGATACAACGTGGCGCCGTTTTCTAGTGTTTGCCGAATTTTTGGGCCTGAAAATCGACAAATGAAGAAAAGTGTTTTTGGAAATGGGACTTGCACGCCGAGGACTTGGAGTATAGGAAACTTGCGCGCCATATGTTTTTCAAGATCAGAATATCAAAATATGGCTATGGAAACAGGTTCGCGCAAGTTTGGGAGTTGGTCGCGCAAGTGTCTAAGAGAATAGAAGACTTGCGCGCTGAGACTGGGTCGCGCAGGTGACTTTCATGCTGTCGCGCAGGGTGGTCAATTTGCCTATAAATACTGGACCACCCCTCTTCATTCTTAACCGGATTTCAACACTTTGAGAAATCAGATCTCCTGTCGCGCATGTGTGGTGGACACGCAAAGTGGTGTGTGGGTCACGCAAGTGAAGTTGCACACCGGTGGTTGATGTTGCATGCCAGTGTGAGAAGTTGCGCGCCGGTTGGAAGTTGCGCGCCAACGTTGGATTGGGTGTAAAAGGAAGAGAGTCGCGCAAGTATGGAGTTGGGGAAGATTGTGTCGCGCAAGTGTCTGAGTTGGACTTACGCGCCCGATGAGACTTGCGCGCCGATACTTGCGCGCTGAGTTAGACTTGTGCGCCAAGTAAGGTTTATTTACAGCAGTGTTTTTCGGGCTGCGTGGAAGTTGGAAGTTTTCCCGATACCTTTAGTGCAAAGATATATTCATCTATGGGTGAAAGTTTTACTTCAATAGAGCATCTACATAAAGAGGAAGATGCATTATTTCATGCGAATGAAGAGACCTACAGGTCTATAAACTGTGAGTGGATTCCTTCCAAGAGGAGTGAACAAAGGAAGAGAAAGAAGGTGATCCTCTCCACTGGCAGCGAGCCAGAGAGAGAAACAGGGAGTGACCCTTGGGGAAGCAGTGAGATAACCCTCAACATTGTAAAGGCAGTGAGCCTGGGCATAGAAGTGATCTAGCCTGAACATTGTATCCACATCTAGTGAAGAATAGTGGAATTTGGTATGACCGACAACTTGTCAGCGTATGCTCCTTGGACGTAGCCCAGTGAGGGTGAACCAAGTAAAAATCTTTGTGTATTCCTGTTTGCTTCCCTGAATTGCATTCAAAGCGTCATCATTAGATAATGAAGTAAAGAAGTGATTATAGTTTACACACAAGAGAAAACAAAGTGACCCTTGTAATAAAGCGGTCAAGATCCAGTGGCATAGGAAGAACTTTGAAAAAGAATATCCATACCCTAATTCACCCCCCTCTCAGAGTATATATACCCCTATTGGTCCTAACAAATTTCAAGAGTAATAATAGGTTTGAAATCATGTATATAACGGGACATATCACATGTAAATAGATGTATAAGGCATGCTAGAAGCTGGCCCACAATGTGGATCCATTTGTCATAAGACCCATGTATTTTCTATAACCATGGGATAATGGTCAAAAAGCAAGACTGTATGTCGAATGTTTTAATGAAGTGGCACATCTATAGAGAGAATAAATGTGGGATAGCTGATCATCCAATGCAAAAAAATAAAACATTGAGCCCTACTAAAATCATCCTCTCTAATCAATCATGTAAGTGCCCATGATTGATGCAGTAAACCAATATAGGCGATTCATTTTAAATGATTTTATAATCCAAAAACGTTGGTAAAAACACCCACTAATGATATAACTATATCATAACTTGTAATGAAACATTTATCTAGGGTTTAAGTAACAATTTCATGAAGAGTATCATATTCAATGAAATAAACACTTTGATACTATATATCAATATAAAGAATCCATTATGATGATCCCGACTAATATATTGATGGTTTGGATTCATATAAATCATAAATGATGAATGTATGAATCAAAATTAGAGTTAAATTTCATGAAAATAATAAATTGTACCATAAAAACACTATAATATCATTGTGAGAACTGGTCTATCATGCATCTAAGTGAGTTTCTACATCATAACTGATAATAGTTTGGGACCATTTCAAAAAACTCATTATTATCATTATAAACCATTGGATTAACTCACATTCCACTTTATCAAAAAGAAATATGTCCATGATAGGAAAAACACCACTCTTTTTATCGTTCCATATAACGATATACACAAGTGATCACTCAATGTTCTATAAATGAATGAGTAGGTAAAAATAATGATTGGTTAAAGATTATATATTATTTTGTATGATTACAGGATGAAAAATAATATTCTTATAGAAAATAATGTGGATAAATTAACAAACATATAATTTCAACATCAAACATATCTGGAAAGAGACAAAACCCCTTCGGAATCAAGGAAAACCCTCTTTAAATGGAGTCATACAAATTTTTTATGATCTTCCCTTTAATGGGATATAGGTGAAGGTTTTATTTTCATTTAGGTATTTTTTTTTATATTTCATTAGTGTTTAATTAATGTTCTTATAATCTCTTCCTGTTTTCCTCTTATTTTCTTAGGATTATGGGTAGTTAATCCACAGTTTGGTACTTGGGGGATGTTTATGGTTTTCCGAAATAACTCATCTCATTTCACTCAACATTTTTCATTCATTTTTGTTGAGATAATAAGTATAGAGTGATTTTTTATGGTAATTATTTACCTTCCCATGTGATTTTTCTCTATTTTATTCAATTCCATACCTAATTACAATTCCCTCCATTCATTTAGCTCATTCCATATATGGTGGGGTGGGATGGGTTATGTGATGAAAAATGTATGGTCGGATTTGGTGGAGATTGGTTGTCACTTCTTGTCTATGGAGAGTTTATCATTATCCACCATAGAGAAGATGTGCTTAGAATGCTAAGGAAGTCTTAAAGGGAAGGAAATTCATGAAAAGAATTGGTTAAAATATCAAATGTAATTTAAAAAACCTAAATGATTAATATTTTTGAACATTGATGAACACAGGGGTTAGCAACTTTCACATTTCCAATAGGATTTCTTAATTTTCTTTATTTCCATTTTTCATAACATATTTTCATGCAATTGATGTTTTCATTTTTCTTATAAAAATAAAAAAATTACTTATTCTTTAAGTAACATTGAGTGTTTTGGATTTGTTCAATAGAGAAAACCAAGAGATTTCACTATATTTTACTTATTTATATTTTAAAAATTGTATTGAAAATGAACTTTTGACAGATTCATGTCAATTTTTAAGCATATCTAGGGAGCTAATCCAAATATCTCAATATTTCTTTTTAACGTTATTAACTATTTTATATTTTTTAAAATTGTTTTTATTTCATTCCATTCCACTTACTTATTTAATTTTTTTAATAAACCAAATAGTAAAATATATATTATGAGTAAACGAACCAGCATAATCAAATTCAGGGCACAATCTGAAAATTTCGTTTAATAACATCTTACTATAATATATTGATCACCACAGAATCCCATTGTTACAAGAGTTATTAGTGGAAAATAGATTTTACTAGACAAACCAAAAGGAAGATATAGTAAAAAGCTGATCATGCCACATCCATAATTCATGTTTTGATGAGATGAAAAATAGAAGAGTATAATTATAATGACTATGACGTGGGATCCCACAAAACCCGAGGCCTTTTTAGGATTCCCCAAAAACCTTAGGAATATTTCATGATATCTAGAGGCTAAAAAAGAGTGTTGGGTGGGGGGGGGGTGGGGTAAACATAATTTTTGGGGAATGAATATTCCTCATATTTAAATAATTATATTAATTTGATACACAACCTTGTTTAAAATTCAAAACTAACAACATAATATTTATTTAATGTAAGATATATCAATATATTTTAAAAAAAATAATATATACTTGTGTATCAAATACTAAAATGACATAATATCCAACTAATGATACCTATATGAATTGTATTATCTAACCACTCATCCAATGTGTGTTTGAACACCACCATGTTTACATTGAAATTATAACCAAATATAAATCACCCATGAATATGGGATCCTTTACTTTAGTTACATCCTGAAATAAGATGCCTACAAATATACTAAGATGTGTGAGTTGAGATGAGTATGAATACACTATATAATTTCAATAAACCACTCTCAGGTAATCACTTGAAGACCAATTCTTAACCATGTAATTAATTCCATTGAAAATAGTTTATCATATTTTAAACAAAATAAATTACCATTAACCAGATAGATAATGACGTATAAGAAAATAATGTAAAAGTTATTTTCTCAAACAAGGTAAACCATCCTAGATAGAACACAATACAAATCCAATGAAAAGATGTTTAGACTAAGGTGAAATGGTCAATAAAAAATATCTGGACATAAATTTTTACCAATTATCACAAAATATACCCATTCTAGATCAACATCCCCCATGTGGTTCGGAAATTTCATGGATAATCCAATCCCTATCATAACCAATTTATGAAACTTCCCAACCATCCCAAATAACCATCCCTTAAATCTATACTCTAAACATATAAAAATTTTCTCATAAAGCTCAATTTTTTTAACCCAAAACATTTTTACTTCTCAAAAACCTTTCACCCAAACAGACACTTATAAACCAAGTATCAAACATAACAAATTTTAGATACCAAAAACATATTTCATAAATTACCATTTAAACTAAAATGAGATGGGTTAATATGAACCCTAATTTCATAAAAAAACTCTTATATTTTAACCATAAAATTAATTTAAAACCAAATTATGTGGTTTGACACAGAGTACAACCTTTAAAAAATCCATTACGACAAGAATTTTTTAATTAAATTCATCCAATTATTTTAAAATCACAAAATATTGAAAAATGACCTAAAATCACTTTAATCACCAAATAAAAAAAATCATAATCCTATAATTAATGAATAATACCCACATACCTTGAATAATAAACATGAAATGATCTTAAAACCCAAGATCTGAAATCAAAAACCATAATCTACTATATCAAAAGCAAGAAACAAAAATATGTAGTCAAGAGACCTAAATTCATGATTAAAATCATTAATATAAAGACCTAGATCCGATACTGGTAGATAGATATAAAAAATAAGAAATAAAAATAAATTGAATTATATAGTTCAATGAATACATGTGATCATTAATATATAGACTTAGATCATATTTGGAATCAATAAATCCAAAAGATAAATGTGTTGTTTGGAGATGAATAATCTCCTATTTATATCCCAATGATCCCTAGGCTCATTCTATGTCAAATTATTGAGTTTATTAAGTAAAATTATGTTTTTGAAATTAAAATTGAATGTTATAAACAAGACACTATGACAAGGGTCTATGGTTAGCTGGGACCATGCACTGACCATGTGGTTCTCGGAACATAAAAATCCCAAGTTCACTATAATAATTTACAATCCCCCTGAACCATGAACTAACTATGTACTCCTCTATTGTTAACAACCCAAACAATATTATTCAAGAATAAATTCCACTACAACATTCACACATACTATTATGATCAAATTGAACCTCCAAAAACTCAAAAAATTAGGGAAAAAACCAACCAAATCATAAAAAATATACCTATTGGACCGAGCATGTCACAATTCACCCCACAATAGGAATTTTAATCAATGAAAAGTTATTCATAATTTTTCTCTTAAAAAATTGCATCTATTTGTGTTATAACTAATATCACCTCACCCTTGTCTCCATTATAATTGGACTATGTTTCCTCGATACTCTAACCAGCGAAATACTCTACCCTGTCAATGAATTTTCTTGTCTATATCATATCCTAATCGACCAATAAAAAAAGATTAAATCCATATTTAAATCAACCACATTATAGAAATAAACATAATATAGGATTGAGCGGTACTTGTTGTAAAACTCTAATATGTTATGATATATATATCTTCAAATAAATTAAATTTCATACATAGCTTGAAATACACTCAACTTTGAGTCTAAATGGACTATGATATTGTATACTGTTATAAACAAGCCATTAATTTGGTTGAATGAATAAGAATATATTTAAAAAAAATTGTATACAGGTTTTAGATAGAACAAATATATTGATAAATAAGTAATCATTTTTTAATAAATTTAATATATACTTAAAAAATATGTTTTCATCAAAATTGGTTTTTATTTCATTTTTAATGAAAATAATTAAAATCAATTTCTTCAAATTTTAAAAAATTTATTTGATCAATTATTTTTTTAACTAGAATATAAAAATTAAATTAGTATGTAATTTTGGGATTTTTTTGAAATGATTGATTTTTCTATGAATAGTGTAAAAATATAATTTTTAGATACTGCCATTTATTTTCAATAATTCTATTAATTATAAATTAGCATTATTTTTTGGAATTCATATTAAAGATAAATTTGATAAATTTGATTTATAATAATCAAATACTATATATTTCAATGAAAAAATATTCTTTATTTTCATATCATTTTACTCTATTCTTAAAAAATCAATTTTCGAAACATTTTTTTTATTTCGTTTTAAAAAATTATATGAATATTGATTTATTATAATTATAGATATTACTTATTGATAAATTTATAACATATTTATAATTTGGAAGTTCAAATTCTATAAATAGACCCCTTTTATATTTTTCATTTGTAATAATAATCGTGGTAAATATTTGTCACCACCGTAAGGGTAAAATGAGTAAAATCGGGTTACAACCATGAGATAAGGTCTAAAAACAAAACAAAACATATATTTTATTTTTTAGTGTATTAAATTGGACCATATACTTTCCAAATTAAAATATATGTCATTTTGGTTCTATTTTCTCTTGATAAGGAAATTTAAAATATTTTATATAAAGAAAATTCCAAAATGGCAGTCTCTTTATTATAATATATCTAAAAGATAAATGAAAGTATAAAAAATGATATATTTGGTTACCATTTTTATTTTAAATATTAGTTAATTTTTTTATCATGTAAATTTTTTTTAAATTTTTGCTGATTAATTAATTATCTTTAATGCTTTAACAATGCTAATATAGTGCTTGTTTATGTAGTAAAAAAAGCAGGTAATTTTTTTAATACCTGAAATGTAAAAAAAATTCTAGATTTATAATGTATCAAGTATTTTATAAATTAATATAACATACATAGTGTAACACACCAAGCTTCCATGGTACGTTTCCCTTTGAATAATGCAATAGCTTGCATTGTACACAACTTCGAGATTCTAACACACCATGACCAATCAAAGTAGCCTTTATGAATAGTAAAATCCACTTCTTGAAATTTTATAAATTTTATCTTTCAAAATTTACTTCATTTTTGGATTCGGAATATCGGAATTAGGTTAGGGTGATTTTTTTGTATTTTTCTGAAAACATTTAATTTTTGATGAATAGTGAAAAACACTGAGTTATAGTTTTAAACCGAATTTTTATTTATATAGTTATTTATTTTATTTAAATTTATTTTAGGTAAAAATAGATACATAATACCTATATAAGTTCAATTTAATTCATTGGAGTACGTATATAATAATTTTAGATATATAAAAATTTTATGGTTCTTTTCACCGTTTTTTACCCACCTCCTAGGAGAATTTAGAAATTCACATAAAACATAATTTTACTGCTTCTTTGAGTGAAATTTCAGAAATCCGAGAGACATGGTTAATATCAAGGAGTAAATTGTTGTTCAATGAGATGAAAATAATTTTTGGTGAATAGTAACTTTATTACTTTTATTTACCACGGTTAAAAGTAAATAGGGTAATTAAGGTTAAAAATGATATTAATATTACCCTAACACATGTCCTAATTCTATTGGACAAGTGAATCTCGACCAAAAATAAACTTTTGAATAAAATATTATCATTTAGGTCCACTTGGATTGGATTAGGACATTTATTATTATTTAATCTAAAGAAGAGTTAAAGGAGATAAAATTAAAGTTTAATAAACAAACAATTTTTAATATAGGTTTATACATAATATAAATTCGATTTTAAATATTACTTATAAATAAAAAAATATTTCCTACATAATGGTATTTTATTTATAATTTTTAGACATTAAATAATTTAATTTATTTATGACACAATGGTGATGCAGTAATTACCCAATTAATGAAATATTAAAATAATCGATATTATAAATATGAAAATAAATGTAATTTGAGACATTTTATGAATTCCACTAATTTTCTAGGTTAATATTGCATATTAGGATTGGTTATATAATTTTATTTGAAGTAATAATGTTGTTATGAAATTATCAAAAACAAAATACCCAATAGGGTCAAAATTGTCACAAAAGAGTTTGTAAAACAAATATTATATTATTATTTGATATTATATTCCTAAAAATCAATGGTTCAGACAAAGGAGTTATATAATGATATTTGTATCATTAATGTATCACTTGGGGTTTGCGTGGAGGTATATAGTAAGTTTATTAACTATATAACATAAAAATACAAAGAGACATGGTAAATTTCAAAATAATTAAAAAAGTGTTAAAACTAAAAGATAAGGTTAATAAATTGACCCAAACGTATCTAAGACCTATTGGTTGAGTGGAGGTTGACCCATACCCACATTATCCTCAAAATAATTAAATTTGGATCCATTATAAACCGAATATGAATTTATTATAAAATAATATTTTAAGTTTTTTCTAAGGTGCCCCTCACCCCTCTTATAAAAGGTCACTCCCCCTTCTCTCAAATTCATACCATCAAAGCCTTTTGGATCGGCAAACCCCTGTCCAAATATTCTTTCAACTTCCCTCACATCATCCTAGATTCCCTCCTTTGGTCATAAAGCCATCCTAAGGAGCCCTTTTGATCAATTCAAAAGGAAGAACCCGAAGAAGATGTAATGTTTTCACAACCCTCTTTCAAATTCCTTTCTTCTTCCACATCTTATTTCATTGTTATTTACATTCTAAAATAATAACTCCAGTATCTTTTATATACTTTTATGTTATTATAAATATTTTACAACCATATTTATTATTCTATCCATCCTTTTAATGACATGTCACCATACCTGCGTACGTATGGCCTACTGTCTCCACATCATGGTGTAATTGTTATTAAATACATTATTATTTGTATGGGTATAATAATTATGTGTAATTCATGTAAATAATAATTATAACATGATAATTATTCTTTATATATGATATAACTTCCAATTATATATGATTTTAATATCAAAAGAATAATATTATCACGTGTCCGTACGTACGGACTCCCGTCTCCACGAACGCGATGGGATTCATTCCCCATCGTATCCATACAAGTCTAATTCTCATTTTATGATTAAAAAATAATGATTAAGGACTTTATATCATTATCTATATAAATAATATACAACTTATCCATAAATAACATGGCTTATGTAACAAAACATATAAAATAAAACGAGTTAGTTAACACCCGAAACGACGATAATACTAAGATATTATTAAAAAATAAATATTAATAGATCATATATGATATCATATTAATGTATATGATTCTTGTATAATTCAATAAAAATTATTTCACCATTATAATGGAGGCTATCCTACCCTCGACCAAGGAAAATGTACAAAGTAATGGGTTTCTTATCTCAATTTTAATTCCGTGAGATTTCCATTATTCACCACTTATTTATTGCATGTGGTGTGTGTACTGACCATGTTTGTATTCATTGTGTAATATACCTTAAATAATGTATATTTACATCATCACTTTATGATCCTTCTTTCATGGATGTATGTTTCCTAAGTTACCAAATCAATAAGGGAATTTGAAATTTCAATTTCCACTCATTCGGCTTTATGCATACATCATTGATTATTTTAATCCAAGATTATGTGTGGAATCAATATTCATTTACTTATGTCATAATTTCCACTCCCCTTTCTATGGATATACTTTTGATACAGATAATCACTCCATTTATAAATTCTCAAATCATCGGTATGAACTTGATAAGAGTAATTTTTACTCAATATCGATTTGTTGAGTTAAGCATCCAATTCATTGGTGTTGTTTTTACAAGAAGATTTGTGAATGTCATTTGATTTATTTACACTAAATATCCGATAATATTGAGTGTATTTATATTTTTCACACATTGTTATGTCATTGATTTATCCTTAACCTAAGGATACAGCCTTTATGATATATTTCATCTCAATTTACATTCCATTGAGGCTCTCCTGTTGTTATAAACCAAATCACTTTTATAGGGTGTATATAATGTACTTTTCCATAGTATATCAGGAATACATTTATTATCATGATATTAAAATGTTTTTATTACCTCAATTATTTGTATTCATGTGTCTCTCTTTTGGTTAGGAACTCTAACTAAAATATCATTATAAAATGTTTTAAAGATTTATTATTCTAAATATTTCTCATTAATTTCCATGTTTTAAAAATGGTTTTAAGGATTTATTTATATGGACCTTAATGTTTTAAAATCAAAATTCCCTTTAAAAGTTTTATAGTGGTATGGGAAACTTTGATTCAAAAATCTAGTTTAAATGGATTCTTGAAAAATAGTATGAATTTTAAATGTTTTCATGAAAAAGAGGGATATTTCTCTCAATATTTTGATGACTATTTTAATCTATATCAATATCCTTAATTATTCTCAATTGAGGTTAATCTGATACAATACAATCTTCCATATTGTATCGAATGAGTTATGTTTGACTATTGATGTGCTATTTTTATACCATTCATGTTTTGTGTTTAAAGTATTGACATTTTGTTTGCTATTTTTAATACAAATGTTTATGTTATGTTTCAAACTTTTCATATGAGGAATGCATTGGACTTAGTAAGTGATGGGTGGAGCCTACTATAGCTCCTCTATGAATTGGTAGGTATCATGAGCCAAACTAGTGTCTTGGCACAATGCCTTGAAAAAATCTTATTTGTAGTCTTAGAACGAGGCCTTAACTATATGGTTATGATAGTCTAGAATTATTCATTCCATCCCTATGAAAGTGGTTATTGATATTTCATGTGGTTATTCGACTAGTAGAATATCAATGTGAATAAGTAAATGGAATTATTTCATTTTATCTTTTCCATATTATGTTGAAGTTCAATTTTAAAAAGATTTTGTTTTAGTTATACATTGCCTTAAATGTATATGCTTATTTATGAATGTTTCCAATATATTGTTATCCTCACCGAGCATCTGAGCTCACCCCTTTCTATGATTTATTTTTCCCAGGAAGTGAAGAAGTAATTTATGAATGACCTGCAGGCATAGTATGAGGGGATATAAAGACAAGATGTTTTTTGTGGTTTTTTTTACTTTATGATGTAATGTAAGACTTAGGAATATATCTTGTGTTTCCAAGGCTACTAAACTAATCGGTCTTTCAAGACATGATCTTTTGTGATCATGACAATGTTATGTAATAATGCACCGACTTTGGGTAACTAGGTTTGAGGTGTTACACATGGGTTTCTGAAATGTTTATATTTGAATAAAATTCCAAAATTCGTGTATTCAAGGTCAAATTAAATGAATAGTGTAAAAAATGACATTGATGATATATTAGGTTAAATAATATTTTATTTAATTATGTAAAATTAAATTAATTTTAACAGAGTAAAATTAGTAATATAAATGGTTTCAATTTTCATCCCCTTTCCATTTATGTGCTAAATTTTAAAATATAATTAAATTACTAGTCGTTATTATTGAAATAAATGTTACCAGAGTAAAAGTTAAAATAGGTTAGTGAAGTGGTTAACCAAATGATAATTATTAAAAAGAGAAAAAACATGTCTAAATATCATTAGATGATTCTTTTTTTACCATATCCTATTTTTATTCATATTTATGGCTATTTTTAATCACTATACTTGAGAAATAAAATAATTATATTTTAATATTTTTTAGTAATTTCATCTGTGTTATTTCCCTCCATTATAAAAGGAAACTCATTCTATATTTTCTTCACATAGCCTTGATCAATCTATATTGGCTGAAACCTGTAATATTCTTTTATATACTTTTCAATCCCTGAATTAGAGGTTCTTGTATATTTAAAGACCATTACATGGGTCCTTAATAATGTATCTAAAGGAGTCCAACTAAAGAAGTTATAACATTCTAACCTGACATATTTCAATTTATTTTTTCATATAACTTATCTAAATTTGAGGTATTAATATAAAATAATAAATTAAGTATCTTTAATATAATGAAAATTTATTATTATTAGGTAACAACCATTATCCACCCTCTTTTCTATCAAATGGGAAGTTAAATTTTCACTCATGCGTACATATGGACTATTGCCTTCACATAGTGATACAATTTATTTTTTTCAAACACCATATTTCATTGATCATTATTATTATGAGTTCAAAGATCATATATTATGTTTCTGAAATAATTAATCTATTGTAATTATAATATCATATCTATATTCTTACATTCCAATCCATTGGAAAATGATAGGGTCGCCCGTGCGTGCGTTTGGACTATCACCTCCATGAAATGATGGGATTCATTTTTTATTTCCACTTTAAAATATTGTTAATGTAGATAAATTTAATGAATATATATATTATATAATTTTTATTATTTAAATGATAATTATTATTTACCATTCATTAAGTCTATCTATAAAACATTGAAATGAATGTTTTTGAAAATCTATGACTTACCATCTCTTTTATTGGTGTAATTTATTTTTATATCACTATCCTTCATGGGTAACTCTCTCTCTATACATATTTTTATCAACCTATATATATATATATATTATTTATAAAATTTTAAAATTATAGAGATTATGGGGCCATTATCAAATAATAAGGACCATAACTACTGAATCAAAATTAACATGAAAAGGGAAATAGATGACATCAGATAATGATGAATTTAATTAGTATTTTTTAATAAATATGTATTGATGTTTTATAAGTGGATAATAAATAATATTATAAATATTCAGATTTTCCTAATGTTGAAGAATCTTCCCAAGGGGATATAATTACTTGATTTCATTACTTTTTATAAGCTGAATCTCACCCACTTGTTAGGTCTTGACCAATTTCCACGTTATCTCTTACTCAAAAAATGAAGGTGAATATGTTATTCTAGAAGCACTAATGAATAATAAGATCCATAATATGTCATCCCATGTATCATTAGTTATCATAAATATAATGTTTTTAGAATAGGTTATCCAATATGCATAAATAATCTTATAGAGAGATACTACTTTAATCTAACAAACATCATCCAAAGATTAACATGAACTTTCCATCAATGGACAACCTTATAATCATTACAAAATTTAAAAATCCAAAAAATTAGAAAAAAGTCACTAAATTTCTCAAAAATAGCTCGACATTGATCCCCTGTATAATGTATCTCTTTGTTATCACATATCAAACATGTGAATACCACCATCATGTATTATCTCGAAACATGTTATTAACCTGAATTACCATCAAGACTTATTGAGAACATTTATGCATTCTTATTCAAAATATAATTTTATATATTACATAAATCCAAAAAGAGTTTAAATTTCAACTATGATTATATAAACAACTTTTTAACCAAATAAATACTCATTTCTACAGTAATATTTACTAACTAATTTACTTTATCCATATTAATCATTCATTAAAAAAGATAAACACTAATTTATCATCATCAAGAAAAAATTTAGGGATACCTTACCTTAATAAAAATAACACCTTTCATTAAATAAATTTTGTAGTTCGTAAACATAATTCACTATATAATATTCAATCAATAATAAAATACATGTCCTGAAAATACATATATATTTTATGATTTATATAAAACAATCTTTGATTTCCAAAACATAAATTCTTTATTCATCCCACTTCCTTATCAAATAGTTAACTAATCCTCATCGCATTATTCCTTAATAACCATATTATAAAATATGAAATAAAAGTAATGTATTATGGGATTTCAACCCAAATTTTATCATTATTTTTATATTTTATGTAAAAAATACTATTAAAACATACCAGACCTTTCTCATTTCATTCACGACCTCTTTAACTTCAATAGTATAATGAATACTTGTCCTATCTTCCTTATTATCCTTAAAATATTTCTAGTTAGGATATTGATTTTCACAATTCTTACTATTTATACAAATGAAACATTCAATGTTAACAAAGTTCCTTCAAGTACACACAATTGACTAAAATTGGGAAGCATAGTGTGAAAAAAAATTATCATTATGGAAACCACATTATTTTGAAAAACTATTTATTGGATGTCTAAATTTTGACACCTAATTTTTAATCTATTACTCCTTATGCTTATGTTTTGTTATTAATAGTCGTATTCTATTTAAATCATTCATGATTAAAGATCTTGTGAATTTCCATATCACATCCCCTTGGAGTATCAAACTAGGTGTGCAGTAAGGCCTGCTATCATGCACCAATTCCGGATCGTGTCTAGATCAGTATAGTGATCTTGGTATATTACCACTATATACATCTATTCAAGACCCACATACACTTATATTATGTATATAGGGAATTAATTTCATTAAAAAAACTTTTCCAATTCTTTACCAAAATTCCAGGTCATTTTCTTATACATTAACTCAGCTAACGACGTATCCTTGTAGACATCCCTGGATATTTCCATAGAAATATCCCTAGGGATATCAGTAAAGTTTTATCATACTAGTATAAAAATGATGAATAATCTTTTACATTGATACAAAATATAGTGACCCACACATAACATACATGGATATTACATCATTATAGTAGAATATTCAGAACATTACAAAAATACATACCTAAGGACTGCTATAGTTTAGTCTCTTGGGAAACATAGAAACATATTATTCTAACTTGGTGAAAGATCGTAATAATATCTCTTATATATCTTATACATTTTATACTCTAACATAAAAAAATTCATTACAACATGAGGAAAGGAAACATAAGAAACCCATAATCTCATATGCTCAATAAGGGTAATCAAGGGAGATATAGAAGCATAACATGGGAATAAGGTTATTAGAACATGATCATGACATTATAATATCATACCATGCATATCAAGTATCATAATCAAGTGTCATGACATAATGATTAGTAGTTTATAATACATGAATCATAAGTGAGTTGAGAGCATAATCCATGAGAACATAATAGAGGAATAATGCATGGAATTTGGGAATGCATATAAGTATAGAAAATCGCAAGTCATGGATACCTCACAAGATATTTATAACATGTTAGAATTGGGATAATCACCTATGTATAATATTTGGGAATGGAATTCCCCATGGTTATCTTATTGGTTAAGGCATGGGATTCCCTCTATGTACCCTCTTGTATTTGTCTTAGGATGACCTCCCCTGTACCCTCTTGTTTCAGGTTTTGGATTCCCTCTTGTGTACCCTCTTATTTTGGGATTAGGATTTCATACCACATATTCTCTTGATTTGGGATTGGGTTCCCTATCATGTACCCTATTGTTCTAAGATTGATATGTCCTCCTGTGTTCCCTATTGTTTGGGTCTTTGGATGACATCCCATATACTTTCTTGTTTAGGGCTTGGGATTCCCTCCCATGTACCCTGCTTTTTGGGCTTGGTATTACCTCACATGTACCATCTTGTTTTGATATTTGGATTTCCCCTTGTGTACCCTTATATAACATAAAAAATATATCATTTCCCAATACATTAGAGGGTTATATAGGTAATTCCCTTCACCTAATGAAATCACACATTCATGTTCCACAAGATGACAAAAAATTCATCATATCATGAACCATAATGAGAGACGAGTTTCATAAACATCATATCCTAAGACATGAAATGAAATGGGTATTAAATTAATTTCATCACATCAAAACTTCTAAAAAAGAGAAAAATTTCGTAATAATTTAATTATCGAATAACCTATGAAAAAATAGGTTTCATAATCAGTTAATCATTGTATAACCCATGGAAGAGATATGGGTTTCCTAAACAACTTATAATCTTAACATAAAACATTAAAAGAAAGAATAATACTGGTGTACTCAGATCATATCCCCCATAATGAATAAACAATATCAAAGGATGTCCACATAGATGGGGACATATTTTTAAAGAACACATGGATCATTTTTTAAGAAAATACCATTTCTTTCAAAATAAATTTCCTAAAATATAAATAACTTTTAAAATAATTTTCTTTGAAAAACCACATGGAAAATTATGTTGTATTTTTTAAAAATTAATTTAAAATATTTCATGAGAAAATGTCTTTTCTAAATAATTAAATTTTTTTAATCAAAAACATTTTAAAACCCACCCTCTTTAAATTTAACCATAAAAACTAATAACAGATGTTTTAAAAATCATTTAAAACACTTTTTAATCACAGAAAATTCTTGAAAGCCTATTTCTTTTAAAAAATCAATAAAACAATTAATTTAAAGCACATTAAAAATAATATAATTTTTAAAAAATTCATATATCCTTTCAATGATAGCTTCAAAAAAATGACAGTCTAGGTGGTGGGTAAATACCTACATTCCAAACATTCCTTTTGCATTATAAAAATATTAAAAAAAGGAATGATCAAACTATGAAAAAGAGATTACATTTAAAACCCTTTTTATTAAAATTTTAAAACATGGGTAAAAATTCTTTTACACATCATAGAAAAACATTTTATGAATATGTATTTAGAGAACTTGGATTTGTGAATAAAAAATATTTCAAAAAAATGAAGGAAATAATGTCAGATTTTATTAAAACCAATTTCATAATTATCATACGTAACAAGAAGTGTAAAAATTGTACCAATACTGGATATACAATGGATTACCAAAGGAAAATAAAATTTGTTATAGTTATTGATATAGGGATCATAATACATAATTAATGGAAGTATATTACAAAAAAATATTGATAAATGATGATATTGTAGTAATAAATCGTTTCCACCTTTGGTTGGAATCAGCGAAGCTTGGTGTGCTCCAGGACTCATTCATATTTCCTATAGATTACCCTGCACAATTTTTGAGGTTTTAGTGGAGGTTCTACCATTGTCCTTGGATTAGTGTCGGTTCTGGTGTGCTTCCAGTTCTAGGACGGCTCAAATGATGATTTCATGAGATTTAGTTGGATCTGGGATGAATGTTTTACAATCTCGGATTAGATTAGTGGTGGATTTGGAGTGTCTTGGAGGGGGGAGGTAATGGTTTTGGCTTTATTGGACTTGTTTATTCTGCTAGTGTTTGAAATGGGGCAAGGTGTTGGCTATGGAATAGAGCTGGGTGAGGGTGATGATGTGTTCATTTAGGATTGAGATGTTGGATGCCAGTTGAAGGTGATTATTTGGTGATTTGTGATGTGTTGTTGATTAGTGATGGTATGTTACATGTTGCATGCTGCTGATTGGTTTGTTTGTGATGTGTGCTGCAGGATACTGGTTGCTTCTTGGATGGGAATTGTAGATGGTGTTCATTTTGTGTTTTTGATGTGTCTGGATTTTATGTGCTTTTTGGGTTATTTGGGGGTTTTGGGTTTGGGGGTGTCTGGGGTTTTTAGTGTGTTTCTTTTGACCATTCCCCTCCATTTTTTACTTTTCATTTTTTATAATAATGTTTGTGGGAAGGAATTGCCTAGTCCTATACCTTTTCTCCCCATTACGACTTGAGTATATAATGAATAGTGAGATCTATGAAAGAATAACATCATTTGAAACATTTAATAATATGAATTAAATTAAATTCATTATATAAAACAATCATTGTAATTTATCTACACCACACGAAAAGAATAAGTGGTGAATATATCATACATGTCATAGATATAAAAGTGAGTCGACAAAACCCTAGCCTTAAGTATTTCCTTTCTTCATACATGTTAAAACCTCCTGTACAATAAATATAAGATTATTATAACTCTAAAAAATAAACAAATTTTTATATATCATAAAATATATGACATTATTATGACTCAATGTGAACCATTTAAAAATAATTCCCTATTAATGATATGTTTTAGGTAATAACTGCTTTGTTATTTGTATATGTTTTTACTTTATATTCTTGTTGCTATTACATAGATAATAATTTAATTATTTATATGAGGTGAAAACTAGTATAAATATAATATTTATTTATTAAAGAAGTATTTATAATAGTCTATTAGATATATAAATTTGAAATGGAACACATCGTTCATGGAGAGGGTATGTCATAGGTAAGGATGAACATTGATTCTGTTTTCAAGTCGAACTAAATGAATGAAAGTAAATGAAATAATATATATATATATATATATTAATTATAGTATTATTATTATGTAATAAATTTCATATATGTTTTCTATGAAAATCCTTAATACATTCCCTGCATCCTCTGAATGAATCACAATGCTTGGAGGAGGCAGTGGGCCACACATCCACAAATGATGTTATTGTATTTCCAAAAAAATGAACTAATGAATGTATATGTTATATAAATATTAAATAATAATAATATAATTATAAATATCATAAATATCATATAATAAATAAATTTCATCATTATTTATAAGCTTTAGAGGTGGTAATGGAAGAATGAACGACATCAGTTCTCTAGGTGATAGTCTTCTATACACACGAACGATGATTTTGTATCCCATTTGATGGAAGTGTGTGTGAGTGTATGTATTACCATTAACATAACTACATTTAGGTTTATTTAGTATAACTAGGTTTTTATATAATAATGGAATAACAATAATTGATGTTGAGGAAAATGAAATTAAAAAAGCACTTGTTGAAGGATATTACCTCTTTTTTGGTTAACTACATTTTGTTTTCACTAAAGGTCTTCGTTGGTAAATTTTATACCCAAAGTGAGGCTTCTTGATTGAGAGTATGGAATTTTGGTGCTTATTTGGGTATGGGTAATACTTTACAGAGGACATGAAAGGTTTTATGTTGTTGGGGGGGGGGGGTGAGTACCCTTTTATAGTGGGGGAGGAGTGGGATTCTTATAAATATAAAAAGGTAAAAACTATTGAGAGGTATCCCTTATATCATCTGACTCAAATAATTTTTTATTTTAGGTAAAAGTTAATATATGGTTGAAATATTGGAAGCACTTTTTTTATAAAAAAAATTCTATGTCATTCTTCGACTTAAAATTAAAATGTATCCACTAAGTAAACTGATTTTTTTCCTTTATTACTGTAATTAATTATGATTAATTTCAATAATATTTCAGGTAAAAAACTTCTTTGACCTTACTATAAATTATAAATTATTATCATTCAAAATATGGAATCCTTTTTTCTAAAATCTAAACACATAAGTGTATGAAATTAATTTAAAATTAACCCTCTTGAGGTGTCGCGAATGAGTGTTCTTGTAGTAAAAAATTTAAAATATTTAAAAGTTTTAATATCCAATTACAATTTGAAATTGGTTATAATTATCTACATTGAATTAATTTATGTAAAATTTATCTAAGTGATCATTAAAAAAATTATTAAATTATTAAATTATATAAATTATTTAGAGAAAAATACACATTTTAATTAGAATTCAGTATTTTTCAATATTTATTAAAAAATGAAATTTCTTAGAAAAATAAAAAAAATTCACCCAATGTATTTTATGGTATTAAAATTTCAAAAAATAAGTTTTATTTTTCAAAAAAAAACTATCAAATATTAGATTTAAAATGGGTTCTACTCTAAAAGGTTGTAAAATTACATTTTTGAAACATACATATTTTTATTTATAAAATTTGATTTCATAATTTTTTATTACAATAAAATATATAGGATAATTATGCAAAAATTTGACATAATATATACTATATAAATTTCATTCAAAAATCATCAAAATTGGATTTCATTATTTATTTTGATAAATCTGTTTTTGTATATAGAAAGATAGTTTTCTTAGAAAATGAAATACTTTATTATCAAAAAGTTATTACTTTCTATTCTAACTAATTTATAACCAAAGAATTAAATTTATATAAATTTATAGAACATAGTTTTATAATTTAGTAAATATCTTTCATATTTTCAATTCTACTGGCTAGGTCATAATTATAATAATATTTTAATAATAATATTTTAATAATAATATTAATTAGATGTTATAGTTCATTAAAACTCTATCTTTTATATAACAAAAGCTATTGAAGGGACTCGACATTGTGTGTAACACGAGACAAACATAGTTTTTCATGCATCTATAGAAAATATAAGTGTTTATTTTAGTGACATGTTAACTTATTTTTATATAACACAAGAGAGATTTAGTGGTTTTATATATGAAGGCTATATTCATTATTGTGTGTAATACATAAAATATTAAATTAATTTGAAAAAAAAATATTTAATAAAATTTCAATGTATTGCATTAATTTTTCATCGACACCTCTCCTAGATTTCTATAATAATGGATTTAATATTTATATATGATATATGTGATATATTAATCTTTATTAAATGATAATATCTCTTTTTTTATTACTTTTATGTACATCGAAAAATGAAAATGATGTTCATGCGTACTTGTAGATGACAAACTACACGAAAAGACATTATTCATTTTTTCCCATCACATTAAATGAATGATATATATATATAAGTATATTTAAACAAGTAATATTGAAATTTTTAAATAATGATAATTTATTAAATATAAAAAAATACTTACCCTACTTCCATCACAATCATTGAGAAATGGAAACATTACATATTCGTATATACGACCTGCCATCTCCATGATCTTAACATGGTTAATTTTTTATAACAATATTTCACGGTTGGTTTTAAAATTATAAATTATCCCTAAAACTTATATTTATATCATGATTACTATTTTGGGGATGATCGAATAATGAACACTTTGACTACTGTCAACACACCAAAGCCATTTGGGGATTATGAATTGAACTTCCTCAAAGCACTTAATGCAGACTCATCCAAAAAATTAATTAAAAAATTATTTTCAAATAAATGATATTAATAGTATTATGATAAGGGTTTACACCTATAAAAATATTATTTTCAAATCATATAATTGATATAATTTTAGTATACAAGAGTTAAAGGACATACATGGATAGTGTGTAATCGAGGTAATAGATTTCATCTCGATTTCCTCTCATTGATTAATATTTTAATGTTATGTACCTAATTTTTTTTATATTTTGTATATAATGTAATTTTTAAATATAATATTAAGAGTCCTTTATAATTCATTTTATTTTTTGTCAGAATTCATATTAATATATTAAGTGGGATTTGACTTGAATGTCACCAAGTGGTATGTTATTTCTTAAATCATTTTCTTTTCACAATATTATTTTATTATCCATTGATTATATAATGTCAGTATAATGTGATAAATGTATGTTAATTTATTTATGTTCTATTTCCACTTATTTTTGTGTATTTACATTTTTCACACAAAATCTCTACATTGATTAATTCTCAATTCCATGATATGAGCTGTGCAAGGGTTATTCATCTGAAAAATATTTTTCCATGAGACCTATGTTAATCATATGGACCTATATTATTTTATAAGGTATATATATACTTCCAATTTTAGGAATTTAATTCAAAATATCATAATTTTAAGGACATTTAATGTTTTATTTTAAAATTTTCTTCCATCGGGCTTAGGATTCCAAAATTACTAAAGTGGTCAGGGATTTATGATTCAATCTAATTTTAATCAGGAATCTCTATGCTTGAATATATATTGAGGAAAATATTGTTTAGTTATTTAATGAATCAATTTAAATTTTCTTCCCCTCTAGATTTTTTTTTTAATTTTTATGTTTATGTTCAATTTTTATCTCTTGGGTATTCAAAAAAAATTATAAAATGTTTTTATAAAAATATAACCTTATTTCCTATATTTCAGTTTTATTTATTTTCATCCATATTTATATTTTCTCACATTATTTCAAAAATATTTAAAATATCCATCAATTATTATAAATGAAAATTAACGCAATTTTTATTTTTAACAATATAATATGAAAAATTCTATGTGTTTATTTTTGAATATGGTACTTTTTATCATATGTGTGAATAGAATCACATTATTAATGATTACAACATGAATAAAATTTCCAACTATCATGAACACAATATAATTGTAAGCACACTTTATATTTTTACATTTTTCATTTCATGAAATATATTTTCTCTAATATTCTGTAATGTTTTAGTTTTTAAAATAAAATTTCAATTTGGAAAGGGTATTTTTCTCAAGAATGTTTTAAGTGTTATTTTTATGGTATTTATAATCATTAATGTAAAAAAAATATTTTCTTATGATCTAATTGGTTATGTGGTAACAATTTCATCTTTATTATTTATTTGGATGGATTATATTGTTTCTAAGGAATTATCAATAAAGATATTTCTTTTCCCCAGGTTAACCATGTTATGAAAGGAACCATGGTTGTTTATATGATTTTTATGATTAAATGATAAATATATGTAATTTATTCAAGTTATGGTTATTGAAAATTGTTTATGGTTGATGGGTAATTTTTCTATTAACCAATGATGGGTTGTTCTGATATAAACTAAGGATGTTTGGTAACAATATAATGCAAGGATGGTAGAGTCCATTATATCAACAATATTCATTAGGTATTGATTATGTTCTCTGGAAAACAATTCTATAATTTAATCTTATTAGTTATTATACTTGTTGGATTGATTGTAAGTTTGTTATAATGATGATTTTCCTATATAAAAACACATATTACATATTCTTTCAATGAGTTTTAAATCGATCCCTTGATCAATATTAATATAACATGGCCCATGATTATTGATTATTATATGAATATTGTATTATGTTACAACATTGTGACATGTATCATGTTTTATAAGATAGGTTATCATGGAAAAGAGTTATCTAAAGTTATTCTCATGAATTTTTATTATGTCATCATACTCTTATTCTTATCTTATACTCACAAATGATATTGACCATATAATGCGTATGTTTACCCTTACCATGATTTGGATCCCACTCATCTTATGTTTCATTTTACCCATATAATGAAGAATGGTTGTAACTTGGTAATGCCTATAAAGGTTAATACATGTGAGAGTATTAATGAGAGGTACTGTATATTTTTATGAACAACATGATTATGAATCCCTGTTTTTACCTAAGAGTTTTTCCAAATTACTGAAATGTATTTACTTAAAAGGTAATTCGGTATATAAGTTATTCAATATTTCCTTCTTATGTAGTAATTTTTTATTGTTGAAATTTGATAATATTTATTGGTATCAAATCTAGAAATTTAAAAACATGTTTTTAGCATTAGAACATGGTGTGTGGTTTTGATGGTCTCAAATTTGGAATCACGGAATGTTTTATATATCATTGGAGATTCTAAAGTTTTCATGTGATGTTAACTCAATAGTTAATGATAACACATGATTTTATAATAATCGGGTTAATCATATGTTCAATTTATTATAAACCCCTTTTTTAGGTTTTAAATAATGGTTTTTTTGGGTAATAAATGATATTTTACATGTTTTTTTATTTTTTTGAGGTATATATAGACCTTAGGTTAAATGTGAAAGATTATTTTAAAATAATACTATTACATTTTAGGTATGTATACTGAATTGTATGAGATAACCATTGTAGTTAAAAAATTATTTTATGTTGCGGTTATTTAGGTTATTGAGTATATATAAGGATATATGTTTTTTATTTATGGAGTGATCTATATTGAACATTGTGTAAAATTATTGAATTTTGTAGAGAAACGTATTATTTATTTATATGAAGGTTTATTCATTTTGGGAGTTATCATTACTTATGATAACCATTTGGGATTTTATTACTGTATAAATATAGGAAAATATCTTCTATTCCATTAGTGGAATTATATTATCCATTATAAGTTTAATTTAGTTCTTTATTTGTGAAAATTTATTTTTAGTACCAATCATTTTGAAAAAATAAGATTATGGTTGAAATTGAAAAAATGATGAACTTAAACATATCAAGTGTGTTTATTTTTATTATTTTCTTAATATATATAGTATATAAATTTTTAGACATTATAAAAAGTATCTTGGATCAAAAAATTAAACATATTACATTAATTAACAATGAATTGATATCTTTTTTTAAACCTATTTGGTTTAAGGTTTTGTGGTCATTAACTATCTCATGATTATTCACTTTCTTGTGATCATATCTATAACAGCCCTAAATGATAAAGGTTTAAATGACTAAATGATATGTCTAATGTCAGCAAGGTGAACCTTTTTTTCCGGAGCCTATCTGGTTGTAACTCCACAGTTAAGCATGATTGGCCTGGAGTAGTGATTCTAATGGGTGAACTCATAGGATGTTTCCTAGGGTGTGTGTGAGTGAGGACAAATCACACTAGAAAGGACATTTGTTGGCCTGTGGGGAGAGTCATTAGTTTGATAAATGTTGTGATCTAAACAAGTCAGAATGTAACACCCCCGAATGATAAAGGGTTAAATGAATAAATGATATGACTCATGTAAATAATGTGAACCTTCCTTTTTAGGAGCCTAACTGGTTATAACTCCATAGTTAAGCATGTTTGGCATGGAGTAGTGATCAGAATGGGTTACCTTTTGGGATGTTTCCCAGGGTGTGTGTGAGTGAGGAAAAAGAACGCTGGAAAGGACATGTGTTGGCCTGTGGGGAAAATCGTTAGTCAGATAACTCTATCACACTTGTTGGTGGGCCTCCGGGTGGGGACCACATATCGTTGGGAAACTAGTGGTACCTGATAGTCCAGGACCTGACAACCATGTTATGGTGGGGTGTCTGTGTTGTCACTAGGCCCAACTGTTACAAAATCTCTAAATATAAATATTTATTTGGAAATTATTATTTATCTCAATGACTATATTATCAATTTCCACTAATGTTCTCCTATTTTTAAACGTTGTATATGTGTTTCCAAATGGAAATAAAACTTCATTTTTCTCTCCTTTCAAGAGGATTTTTTATTTTCACTTTTTTCTATATGGGAATTAAACAAATGTATATTAAAATTCCAAGTCTTTGATAATGGAGATAAAGGTGAAAATTCAAGGATAATGTTTATTAATGAGGGTTGAATTTAATAACTCGTTCATTGAAAATAAATAACATGTTTGATAGCAGACAAGATACAAAACACCGAACATAAAAAACCTTATAAGATTATTATTTAAATATGAAAGTTATAACCAAGCCATTGAATTGGTGGGTAAGAATAATATTAACAATATTATGAAATATATATATTTTTTCCAATCAATAAATTAATATTTATTAATTTTCAATTTGTACTCAATTTTATTCAAGTCATTTTATACTTTAAAAATACATTGTCTTCACAAATGAGTTTTTTGAGTGAATATTATAATTAATCTTTGATACTTTTAGAAAATTTATTTGATAAAAACTCTATCATTATTTAATCTATCATTTAAAAATTATCAGTGTTTTTTAATTTTTCTGAAACTATTGATTTTATTGTGAATAGTATAAAAAGTGCCTTTATTGGAAATTGTATATTTGTTCCAAGAATTTAATAATTTACATTTCATTTTAAATGGTTTCAAGATAAAATTATTTATACTATATTAATAATAAATTAAATTCATGGAAAACAATTTTTTTGTCAAATTTGGTGTGAAAACATTTTTATACTTAAAAAAGGAAATTTCAAAAAATTGGTTTTCATTGTAGTTTTCATTAAATAATAAAATAATTTATTCTAATTTTATAAATTTATTATTGAAATATGATTTCCATATGTGTTATAATTATTTCAACATTTCATAAATTGGTTCATTTTATTTTTGGATTTATAAATAGAATTAATGTTAAGAATTATCACTACGGTAAGGGTAAATTAGGTAAGTAAGGTTAAATATAATTTGATAAAGACAAAAAATTAACCCTTTAAATTTCATTTATCTTACTGGTTGAGTTTAATTTGGAAATTTAACTCCATATTTGGAAAATATAAAAACGTTTCTGTATATATTTATTATTTTTACCTTAATAATATTTAATTAAAATATAGAGTAAAAAATTTGACTTTATTGATTTTAATATATATAACATTTTTTAATAGGGATAAATCATTATGTTTGGTTATATATGATTATTTTAAAGATAAATTTTTTATTTCATCATTATTCATTTAAAATTGTTGTTGAAGAAATAACTACCTTAAAATTGTATTCAACACCAATACAATTTTTATTTAATTAATAAAGGAATTAAATAAATAATTATAAAAAATGGTAAAAGTTATATATTTTGAATTAATTATTTTGTTCAAGGAACTTTTTAGATAAATATAATATGTTATGGATATGTTATATGATTATATTATAATTTATTTTCCTTCATTTTGTTTTGAAAGTCAAATTAAATGAATAGTTTAAAAAATTATATTAATGATATTTTATAATAAATAATTTTTTATTAAATGATTTAAAATTACTAAAAATATTTTTTTCAGACAATTTAGTTTTATATGATTTATAATATATACCATGTATTTTTTTTATAATCCATTTTTCCTTGTATAACAAACATATTCACCCTTAAAGATTAAAATACTTTTTTGTCACGGTAATCGTCAAAAGGGTTAATATTTAGTTAAAATAAAAAAGATATGTGTGAAAACATCACCTCATGTTTTTTAACTTTTATTTGAAGAGGTAATTGAGACTAATAATAATTGTATCTTTTAATTACATTAATTTTTACATAATTTAATATGAATATTCATTTATATTAATTTATTACTTTACGAAATTCCTAGAGTGCCCCTCCCCCAACTTATAAAAGACACATAATCTCTTCTCATTGCCACACATTTTTTGAATTTTATTTCATTAAATAGCTACCAAAATAAATTCCAAAAATATCAAAACAAATTATATATGTCATATTTTATGATGAAAACCAACCATAGTGGACTTACGGTTTAAATCAAATGTTGTTTTCTAAAGAAGTGATATTTCTTTAATATAAATGTTTTTGTTTCCTTTCTTCTTATACTACCATGAAATATTATTCTAAAATGATGATATAATAATATTAGTATATATAAAATAAAGATATTTTGTTATGTTAATTTCATAACCTATATCCATCTATCCTTCCACCTAATTATAAATGAAATTGTCATTCATGTGTACGATGGACTACTGCTGGACAAACCATTGTAATTCTTTTTCCATCAATGTCTCTCACGAATAGATATAACGATATTTATAATGTATATTTATGATATTAATAAAATAATAATAAATATATAATGATAACTCATCATATTTTTTCTTAAATTTAAAACGATTGAAAAATGATAACATCGTTCGTGCGTACGTGTGGATGGACACCTCCACGAAGCGATGCAATTTTTCATTCACTATGTCACATTGATGGTATATATAAGTAAATTTAAATAATTTATATTGAAATTATAATATATTTTTCATTATATAAATAAAAAATAATTCATACCTTCTTTCCATCATGATCATTAAAAACTGAAACATTACTCATGTGTATCTAGGACATATTATCTCTACGATTGTAACATAGTTCATTTTTTTGAAACCATATTTCATGGTTGGATTAAAAGAATAAATGATTTATAAAAATAATAATATGTCTAGATTATTGTTATGGAAATTATGTAACAATGTCCCCTTTGACCAAGTTCAACACACCAATGTTATTTTTGTTATTATGAACCCAACGTTCACAACACACTGATATGGATAGAACTGAATAAATAATTAATTGTGTCATTCAAAAAAAATGGTTTAAGGATAAGGTATTGAAATTTTATGTTTTTCATCAGAAGTAACCATATTGATATAATTTCATGAGTTAAAGGACATACATGGATGTTTGGACTTGAGGTAATGGATTTCATGTTAATTTTCATTCTTTATAGAATATTATAATGTTATGCAACTAATTCTATTTATATGGATTCTATAAGTACATAGAAATAAAGATTACATGTTTTTTATTTTTTATATGAGGAATTCATTATTTTACATTTTAGAATCTTCTTATGTTTATATTTTTATAGAAAATTTTCAAAACTCATATATTACAAAAACATTGATGTAAAAAGTGGAAATTTCTGATCAATATCCATTTTTCCCATAATATAAAACTTTAGAAATAAAAAATGATATATTTTCATGAAAAACATTCATGAATTTCTACATCATATATGAAATTCCCTTACAAATCCAAATAAATTGAAAAACAATTTATAATAATGGGTGAACAAAGAAAGATCTGTAAGAGAAATAAAAAATAAGAAGTTCATTAGTCTAGTGATAAACATTTAACCAATAAATTGCTATCTATTATATCAAATATCTTTGATAAAAATGTAATGAATCAGTTTTATCTGAAAAACGAAAATTTTTGTCAAATAAATAATTTAAACCCCATATAAAGAACATATAAATCATATTGGCAACTTATGACATCACTATTCATATCACTCATACAAATGGAATAATTGAAATGGTTAACATACATATATAGTGTTTCCAATGCATTAGTGGGATATCAGGGACCATTTTTTCATTTTTTTTATCATGAAAAAATATGTCATGTGTTCATAATACAACCACCCATCCTTGTTTACTAATGTAACCACTTATCCATTGTTTAGAGTGGAACTCCCCATCATTAGTTTATAATTAAACCACTCATATTTGGTTTATACCAGAACCAACAGTCAACAAAAAACATTACAATAACCATTATATAATAAAAATTCATGTAATATTTCATTTCAATCACAAAAAACTTCAAAATATCTTTTAATCAGATATGAAAAACTCATCTGGATATAAAAATAACCAGAAATTTTAAAAACATTTTCCAATAAAATAATATAATTTTCTTTTAAAACCCTATTTTTAGTACCAAAATAAAAAAAAGGGAAATAGTTTTTTTATTTTAAAAATAAGAAATATTTTAAAGGAATAAAAACATCACAAAATGGTTACAACAGCGAGAAATTTCATTGTTACTATATGTGTTAAAATAGAACATTATTTTTTTTATTTGTACATAAATTCAATCATTCCATACAAATATTCATTTTATTTAAAAAAATATTGAATTAAAATAACATAATTTACCAAATTCCATATTCTATATAATTACATTCATAAAATAATTTTAAAAATATGGCCAATTAAGAGAAATTATGTTTTAAGGAAAAATTTAAAATTGGATTCCTTTTAAAGTTATATCCCTTACCTCTTTTGAGAAATTTTAATTGTAATCCCCCTGAAAGAGTAGAAAAAAAATTTAATACAATTAAAATAGATAAATTTAGGGTATAAAATGACAATTTCTATATATATATACATCATAAAAGAATATCGGTGAATAACATCGAAATATGCCGCAACGAAAGAAAATTGAGATGAATTCCCTTATCACGTATTAGATTCATCATGCACATCATTTAATTTTTTGAATAATAAAAACATTTTAATTATATACTTTATTAAAACATTTTTCATATTTATTATTCCTTTAATTTCACCAATTACCATGTTATATACGATTACTTTATCAATTAGGATTATGTTAGATGTTTTCATAATGTTTGGCATATATTTACAAAAATGAATTTGGTAGGTTGATTATGGTCCATGTAATAAATATCTCAATTTATCCAGAACAATAATCATGAAATAATTTTATTAAGTATTAAATAACATATAATGTCATTCTGAAACCAATCGTGACTCATAGATATTAAAAATGAACAGCAGTCAGATCATAGAGACGATATGTCATATATATACATGAGTAATGCTTTAATTTTTCAATGATGATTTTTTTAAATAAGGTATGCCATATTTTATATTTTAAAATAGTCATAATATTATAAATACCATATTATTTTAGTTAATATTCTTATAAATATCATCTATTTTATTTATTGATGTAAAAATAGTCACATAGCTTTGTGCAGGCAGTAGTTCACACTTATGCATGAAGGATGTAATCATTTTTTAGTGTATAAAAGAAAATGATATATAATATTTTTATAATTAAAAATATGTCATAAATATCATATTTATTTCATTTATTTCTCTTATATTAATTAAATATATTCTTATTACATTCTATGTAAGGCTTTAGTGAAAAAATAACATTTCTTCTTATCGTGCACACGAGCAATGTTATCTTATCCCCCACAGATTGGAATGTAAGAATTTATATGTGATATAATAATTACATATTTATAAATATGTTCAAATATAATATATTAACTTTAAATCCATCATTATAACAAGTTTTGAGAGGCAATTATGGAAAATGAATGACATCAGTTCGTGAGGCGGTAGTCCATAGCATATACAAATGATGATTTTATATCACATTTTATGGAATAAGAGATGGATTTTTGTCAAGAAAATACCAAAATTACAAATTAGTATATTGGACATATATGTGTAATTATATAATAATAATTTAATAATATTTTAAATAGTTGGAAGTAGAAATAAAATAGAAACACATGGTTAAACATGATACATATTCTTCAGAAAACAACCATAGGTAAGCACCAATGGCCTTGTTAGGATGGATTTTAAATTAAAAAATGGTATCTTGGTAGTGGGGAGGGATATAAAGAAGATATTTTGTTATGCAATGGATAATAAAGAAGGATATGAAGGTGTGAAGAGGGGAGGATAAAGGGTGGTATTTTATAAGTGATGGGAGTAAAAAACTTGTAATTTTTGAAAAGAAAAATGTGTACCCACGTTTTGCATGTGAAAAAGGCACCAAAATGGAACATTATCAAGACCTAGACATGATAAATATGAAATAATTTCCTTACCTGACCCACTAGTTTCCTCCTAGAAGGTGATAACTTTAGTGTGACTTCCCCAAGTCTGTGTCCAAAAGACCAGGGGATAGAAACCAATACGGAGTAGAAATAACCGATAAATGGGAGAAATTTTCTTATTGTACCCATACACACTCAAAAATCCCAAATACCATAAAATTATATTAATGTAAAATAATATGATACCATAAATTCATTCACAACACTTTTACAACATCAATGTATCATAATGGTACTAAATGAGATAAATGAGCCATAATAGAATCCCATCCAAAATTGAAAATGAGTTAAACATGCTCAAAAGGAGGTGGATGATATAAAATTAAACCACAAAAAACACCTCATTCTGTCTATCCCACATAGGGGCATGTATGATAATACGTAGTAAAACACCTTGAAATCATGAAACATAACACATCCAGAGTAGTCAACTCATAAAAAATATAGTAATAATCAATACCTAGATATACTCAGAATAGAAAGCTTAATTAAAGTGGTATATACCTATACTACTAGCCACACAATTCTACTGGTGTATTGTAGGTAATTCTTTTTCTAGGATAACTCACTCCATGATCAATCTTATCAATGATGATTTTCATCCAAGAGGTCATGATCATTGGGAACTAGCCAAGATGTACTCATTGGATCCTAGATGATCTCATAATCTAGGTACAGGATCACACCCAATGATATTATTGGACCAAATAAAATATACTATATCATTTTATTATTTTAGGAATGAATTTCTTGTGAATGGTGTCCATGTCGATACCATGGACCCCTCCAAGGTGTGATAGAGGATCCCCCTGGTCCAACTGGGGGATGAAAAAAATTCTATCCAATACTACAACTATAGAGTGTTTAAAAAGCTTATGTATATAATGTAATGTTTCAATATACCCTCATCGAAAAGGGCCAAGGTAACACACTAAATTTGACCTAGTATAGACAAAGGTCTCCAAGCCATCATTGAGAGAGTACAAGATGTGTATATAGGGTAAATAGTGTGCTCTCCTAAATATGGACTTACCCTTTTCTATGAATGTATTTATTTTAACACTCCCATGTACCTCAGATATTCTCATGTATCTCATTGTGTCCATGTACCTAACCATTTCCTTGTACACAACATATCCCATGTACCAAGGTTGTGTCTGAGTAAACAGATCATCCCATGTACCTAAACCATGCGTGTATATCCTTTGAGATAAAAAATATTATTCTAGCTATATATCACATGAAATGTGATAAACCACATAAAATTTAATCATTATCAATTATGTTGAAACTCTAGTGTCGCTGTTAAGGCCCCAAATTGTGTATAATTCCACCAAACATATCACATAATGTGGTTTTTCTCTAAACCCACGATCAATCATTTATTTCATCTATCTATATAGTCCCCATCACAAATATTGTTCAGAATCACGGTTTGAGTGTCATTAAAATCTTTCGATCATGTGTTTTGAGGATTTGTGCTATGATATGCTTGAAAATCACTCTGTCGAGCCATACCATCATCATCATGTGTAATACTTGGAAGGATGAGGAACATCGATTTGATCTGATTTGTCTCCTATAATACTTTTCCATCACAACTTGATCACAACCTATATTAAGATCTATACCCATGGTATTAGTTTATTATGATGAAGAATGATCATAAAATGATCAATTACCCTAAATTCATCAAACCATGAGCCAATGACGTTTCCCAAAATAAACATGTGATGAAACATGGATGAAATCCATAAACACTAAAAATTAGGAATTAACCTTGATTTATTTTTCATTTTGGTAACAATATATTTTCATAAATAGATTATTAAATAGTAATAATCAACAATTATCATATAAACAAACTGTAAAATATTCCATCCATTGATGGGTGAATCAAATCATATTTGTGGAATTGATCCATGTTTGGCACAAGGTAAGAAATTGAAATAAATCCAAATAAATCAAACATTTTAACTAGAGTTTTCATTGACTAATGATGAAGAAGAATTTCCATTTTTAATTTTTAGAGAGATCAATGAACTCTATTGGCATAGACGATCTGCACATCACTGATCCGCTGTAACCCACCAACGTCTCTTTAAACTATAACATCTAGGTATCCATGGTTATGTGGAAAACACTAAAATTTACCCATAATATGGTATTTATATATTTCTCCCTAGGGTGTTGTGTTAATTAAATAAATTAAATTAAATAATTACATTATATATTTATAGAATATCTGAATAAATTTTCACCAGTGCATGATGTTGATAATGTTTATGTCGTGCCGGGGGTAAAACCAACATTATAACTCAAGAGTGGAATTTTATTTCGACTGTGTGACTCTATATTTGAGTTATTACACTTTTTCAATTAAACTGCATATAAGTGATATTAAAATATTTAATATTTTTCAAATATAAGTTCTAGGATCACCTGGATTTGGAATATCACATTCTCATTGTGCATGTATCCAAATATATAACTAGATATATTTCAAATAATTAAATTGAAAAAATAAGAAATTATATTCTCCCCAAATTATGTATTTTCATCCTAAAATCTAATTTGGAATACTCTAAGAGATTTTTGTATTGAGATTGTAAATGGACCTCTCATTCCAAGGTGCTCTATTGAATATTCCTCTAATAACACCAAACACACATGAAAGGAATCACTCACCCGAGGAGGATCCTCTCTTACTAATCCTCAATATCAATTAGGAACTATTGAAAGGTACATCCATCCTTGATGTCTAGATCACCTTAGTTGATAACATGGGAGGGGTTGTTCATGTGACTCCTCAACTATGACACGTTGAAGACATCGTGTAGTTGGTATAACTATAGTGTTATGTCCAAGTGGCATACCACCTTTCCAATCCGATTATGTATCTAGAATCGAAGAATGGACCTCATAGATAACTTTACACCCCGTACAAATATCCATAATCCACATAAAGTTGATAGTTTTAGGATCACATTGTCTCCCTTCTCAAACTTCAGATGTTTTTATCATCAATCTTAATTGGACTATTGAAATATTTGTATAGTCCTCATCTACTCATGGAGGATCTGCACCTTCTCTGTCATAACTCACAACAACTCTCTTATGAGTGCTAACTCACCTGAATCAATCCAACATAGTGGCGACCTACATGGTCACCCATAAAAGTCCCCTTATAATTTTATACCAATGGAGGAATGGTAGCTATTGTTATACGGAAACTATATCAAGGGTAATTGATCCTCCCAAATACAGCCAATGTCTAACATGAATGCCTTTAATATTTCTTGAAAAACCTGAATAGTTTATTAATATGGGGTCAAACACCAGGGTAAAACAAAAATGAGCCCCAAAGTCCTCTTCCAATCCTCTCCATAATCAAGAAACGAGGAGAGCACTGTGGTCTGAAATGATTTTTGTGGGAACTCTTGGGAGTTTGACTACCTCCTACACAAAAACTCATCTCAATCTCTCAACTAAACCATACTTTCAAATAGATTGGAAGTGGTAAGAATTGATGAGTCATTAAATGATCACCTAGATGGAATCATGTACTTTGTATGTTTGTGGTAACTCCATCAAGAAGTCAAAATATATATGATCCCACACACACATTGAAAGATCACGGGGTTGATCTAAATATATGGGAACCTCGATCTCATCCTTTACATGGTGACAAGTGAGGCATCAATAGGAAAACTCTTCCACACAATTCATCATTATTGGCAACGAAATATAACATGAGATGACCTAGTACATATTTTATGCACCTAGTTGTACAATTAAAGGGGACGTATGAGAATCCATCATCACATCCTCCCACAATGTCACGAGTACCATCATCCATCCTCTGAAAAGGATAATGTGATCCCTACCTTTAGAAAATATATCAGAAGTATGTCATGTTGGTATCTGAGTATGTTAGGTCTCAATGTTGATATATCCATGATGAGATTACCAAATATACAATAAAAGTGGTGGGCTAAAAATCATCTACTGAATATATGAAGGACCATCCTTTTCAATTAAGAAATACTACAACATGGAGAATTGATAACACACCTCTCTTAACAATTGAGATCAAGATCTCTTATAGAAAGCATCATGCCCAAAATTCCCTATTCTAGGAGTATAAACTATATTGACGTAATAATACCATAGGAACTCTATCCATTTACTTTGTCTCATGTTCTGAACAATTTAATATATGATATACATGATACTCTTCTGGTCAATGTATATGAAAAACTATAAACCCATAAGGATGTTTTTCCCATATTGAGGGAAAATACTATCACTTCCAAATCAAGATCATGTGTCACATTATTATGTTCATTTAGTCCCAAATATCGATTACCATAGGCAATAGCATCCTTCCTCTACATCATTAAACAACCATTTATGTTTCTAGAGGAATCACTAAATGATATGTATTCGACACCCACCCCTAGAAATATAATGATGGTTTCACTTGTCAACTATTTCCTCAATTCCAAAAAATAATTTTGTCATATTTCTATCCAAATAAAATTAAACCTCTTTTAGGTCAATCAAATCAACGAGTGATATCCAAGATAAATTGAGCACAAATATACAATAAATAGCCATCTTAATCAAGGAATATTTGTACTTTTGTCTCTCTCGTAGGTGTCTCCCTAGGGAATACTAAATCACCTTTTCCTAGCCGATGATTACAACATTAACTGATATGACTATTCCTAGAAAGTTGGAATCATGAATCCAAAATATAATATTTGAGAGAATCCTATAAATAATGTTTTCTTAGAGTGTGTCTAGTACCATCATGAAGTGTCTTGAAATATCCTCCTTATATGACGTGTATACTGAGATATCATAGATGAATACCAATATAAAATGGTCTAGGAAATTTGGAATGATATTGTCACTGAGTCCCATGAACACTTTTGTAGAGTTCATCATGATTAATGGAATCATCATGTAATCATAGTGACTATAGTGAAATATAAATGCCCTATTCAGTATATCCTCATCCCATACTCACAGCTGGTGATAGCCAGATCATAGGTCTAGCTTTGAGAACCACTACGTCCCTATCCAGTGATCAAAGGGGTTATTGATCCTCAGTAGTGGATATTTTATTCTTCATTGTAACATGATTTATAAGCTGATAATTCATAAAAAACTTCAAGCTCCCATATTACTTCTTTGCAAATAGTAACGGGGATGCCCAAAGGGGGAAATGGGTGTCATGAAGCACTTCACTTGCATGTCCTCCAACTGAAATCTTATATATTGAGCTCTGTAGGATCCATTTGATATTATGGTGTATATATTGGGGTTTTCATGGTGTTTATGTCAATGAATAAGTCTATCTATCAATGGGTGGTATGTTGGGAATGTCCATAGGAAAGACATCAACATACTCTGTCACTACAACAGGATTCAGGTAGATCATAACATCTTCTTCATTTATAGTAATGCTATCTAATATATGATTAATTTGATACATTATTTTGTATACGATGCCATTATTCCCTAACTAGGGTTCCTTCTCTCCCATAATGTAAAACATCTTCCCCTCACCAAAGACACCCCACATTCTCTGCCAAAATATGTAAATATGGGCATAATCAATTGATAGCCAGTGAATAACCGATATGAAATTGTAAGGCCTCATGAATGATATAGTGTGATCCCAAAAAAATATCTCACCTCTTAGAGGTAGGTTATACTATTGAACGAATTGTATGATTTCAATGTCACCTTTTGTTGGAGCCTCCAAGCACAAAGGCCGATCTAAGGCCACAACCAATATATCTATGTCTCAAACCAGGGAAGTGGAATGAAGTTAAAGAATAAAATGTATGTATAAAAATAATCAATATATGTTATAAAAACCAATATAATACCTTATATTAAACCTAGATCCTCTAGGTTATAGGTCACCACTACCTAGAGTAGTCCTCTCCCCTACCCACCATCTCCCTGAACTCAATGCGGAAGACCTAGGAATTATTATACTCACATGTATGTGTGGATATAGTTTAGAGGTTATTATATCAATATCAATAAGATAACCCCAAAATCATGAAACATAAAGCATCATGAGTTTTCATATTATAAGAATAATAAATTAATAAAAAACCTGATATAATCATAACATACAACTGGTGTAATGTTTCCTCAGCCAATACTTGCACACATGAGATATTTCTCAAGGCACATATGAAAATCTTATTTTTCCAGTATGTACTCTATGAGAAATGATATCCCAAGTGATTCTTATCAATGATGTCATGATAATTAACCCCCAAATAAGTAATCAATTGGATCTAAAAGGATCTCATCATCAAGATACTGGATCACACCTATTGGTATTAGGGGAGACCAAAAATCATACATGATATAACTTCTAGATAGGGGATCAATGCCCTGTTCATGGTTGTTATACAAATACCACGAACCCCACTATGTAATGATAACAGATCCCACCCTAGACCCATAGGGGGATGCATTAAATTATATAAGATACTACAATCATATAGGGTGTGAAATGCCTATGTCAAAGAAGTAATTCCACAATTTTCCTTCAAAAGAAAGGACCACAGTAACACACTCAACTGAACATAATTTATACCGATGAGGTAAATGGATGCAAGCCATTGCTAAGGAAGTAAATTATGTGTATATAGGGTACATGGTTTGTATCAATAAATATGGAACTGCATTTATCCATTCCTACATTCTTATACTTGTGGCCTTATACCTCAGACATTCCTATGTATCTAGCTCTATCCAAGTACCTATTAGTGATCAAGTATATTGCACAACTTGTGTACCTTGGACATGTCTGAGGACACATATTCACCTATGCAATTATGATTTTTTCATTTATTCCCCATGATACAATTAATTCCACCATAAAATAGTCACATGAAATGTAGCAAGGACCACATGGTATGTGATCCTTATATCTTCCATGAAAACCCTAGTTTTATATCCCATGCCCCACAAGACATGTAATTTTTGATTACATGCAATGTAATGTAGATTTTCTTGGAAATCATGGTTCCTCCTATACATCGTCCTACCATAATGATAACTCCACAAATCCATGTGGTAATCATTTATTGGGGGTCATACAACCCTTTCTATCAACATTTATAGGGATTCGAGCTCCGATCATCCCAAAAATCAATCCTCCAAGCTGCACCATCATCACCACATTTCATACGAGAAAGAAAAACGAACATTGGTCCGATCTGAGGGACCTTTGGTCATAATATTGTACCTATATCACACCCTCAATCTCAAAACACACACATGATATTGATATGTTTTTCTGAAGAATAGTCATTAAATGATTAAATTCCCAACATTCATCGAACCATTGTCCAAAGAAGTTACCCATGATAAAAATGATAATAAACAGGGGAGAAAAAACTAAACCAAAATAATGAGGAAAAAATATTGACCTTTTTTCATTTTGTAATTTATTGTTTTTCATATAATAGTTAAATGAATATGAATCAACAATGATGAAAAAATAAATCAACCGTAATAAAAACCAATAGTCAATGGAAAAATAAATTATTGTTTGTCAAATTGATCCATGTTTGACACTGGATAAATAAACAATATGAATCCGTATAAATAAAACATCATAGCTTGAGTTTGGATAAATATATAATGAAGAATGATTCGATATTATTATTATTGGTGAGATCCATTAACTCTGTTGGCATAAACGACCCATGTGGTGGAAATCCATTCCTCAAATCTGATGTTGTCTACCAATGTATCTCCAAAAGCTCCCATCAAGGACCACATGTTTATGAGGATAACCATGAGATATACCCATAATAGGGTATTTTTATAGAAGGGACCTAGGCATCAAAATCTATAAAATAAAATAAATAAAATAAATAAAATAATTATTTTATTTATTTTAAGAGCCCATGACTACTTTTTCACAAACGCCCTTTGCCAAAAAAGGTTATATACCACCTAGGGTAAAACTAGTGTTCTTTATTCAATGTTGGCCAGAAATTTCTAATTAGAGACTCCATTGGGTATTTATTCCACATTTTTAATAAAAATTCATGCACGCGATATTCGTATATTTATTATTTTTCAAATATCAATTCTAGGCTCACAAAGCCTTGGAATCTCACACCATTCAAGCGCCTAGATCAAGAATTGTTACTAGATATATTCTAAATATTTTTATGAATAAAATTAGGAATTATAAATTTGGCCACTCAATGTATTTTATATTGGGTTTTATTTCATTTTTACCCTTATCTTTTTTGGTTAACCCCCTAGAAATCTAGTTTTCACCTCAACTGCAGTAATAAATTTTTACGGTTTTTACTTTTCATTATGGTCTAAATTAAACTTTACATTATTAGATAATATAAATTATTCTTGAACCCAAATATTATATCTACATTACAAATTTCAATTCACAAATTAGAAAAGATAAATTAAAAATTAAACCTACATACCCAATGAAAAATCTATTTTTTAGTAATTTGTTTATCAATAAGATAATGATTTTGTATTAAATTTTTGACTATTAATAATTGGTTTTTGAATAAAAATTAATATTTATTGATATCTAATAGATAAATTTAATTTAAAACATTCCTCATTTTGGATTATCTTAAATAAATAAAATTGATTGACATTATTAATTTTAATTTTTTTTCTTCAGAAAAATGAGTTTCTAAATACACAAATAAAACATATGCTAAAATATAATATAAATGTGACTCTGTGGATTAAATACTATTAAATAATACTTATGTTACAGAAAATTATATTAAAAACAAAATTGTATTTTTAATTTACATAATATATTTAAAATAAAGGACTTTTTACAAGAATTCAGTAATTTTTAATATTCCCTGAAAAATAAATATTTTCAAAAAATTACAAAAATTACACCCTATGTTAATTTTAATCTAATAATTTAAAAAATTAAAATAATTTTTTATAAATAGATTATAAAATTTATAAATTAAACTACTAAATAAAAACCTTATAAAAAAGAGTTAGTTAAAACAATATTTTTATTTATGTAAAAAATATTTAATATTTTTATAATGAATATAACTATCTAAATAATGAATATGATTTATTCTATAATTTACAATGTTTTAAAATTCATATCCCCCTTTTATATTTTTTTCTTCAAAATTTTATTCACTTATTAAAAAAGTGTGGATATCTTCCCCTCATAGCATTTTTCAAATTCACATGTTGATTCTTCAACCATATGCTTTTTCTACAAAACCATTACCAAGTGAATCACCTTATTTCAGAACACTTTCAATATATAATTATGATTATAAAAGTTACATTCCTCATAATAAATATTATATTCCATATAAACTTATTTTGGTATCGAAACATGAGATGAATCCTACATATATTTCCTTAACTTCAAAACATAAAAAATGTTCTGTACATGGGACAAACTAAGGGGAAAATCCAATCAGTAAGAAACAAACCAAATTTATATAGTATTTAAATCTTCCAATAAAATCTGGAAATAGATTACCCTTTTTTTTGAAATATCAAAACAATTTTACATGGTGATAATTTATGAAAAAAATTATCACTTATCTCAAAAGAATGATATTTCCTCTGGTTATCTATTTAACTTTTCTACCTTCTCTAAGAAATATCCACATTTTTTCAAATAAACTACACCTTATCATAAATTTCATCTACCAACATTCCTACCATAAAAACCATATCTCCTAATTCAATTTAAAATGATTTAATCCTACACTTATTTCTATATAATTCCTTAGAATGCGCTATCTATATTGTGGAATGAAACAAATTTTTAATGTACCAAAATTTATAAAAACTTTACCCTTGATATTTAATTAAATTCATTGTTACATATTATTGATGTAAAAAAATTAAACTATTTTGTTTTATTATATCCAATTGGATTTATAATAACATTAAGTATCAGTTACATTTATAATATAATAGTTGAACAATAATCATATGATTAGTTGAAAAATAGGGTTTTATATAAACCAATTGACACAAAAAATATAAGTGATGTCCTCATTGAGTATGATTGTACCACATAATGCCCATTTATTTGAGATTATTATGGATATATAAACACTGGGATTTTCCATTTATCAAGACTATTCTAAGATCCAAAAACATAATCATTAGTGTAATCATTTAACGGAGATATTCATGCTCATTGAGATCCCAACCAAAACATTGTATGCTGAACCTCCCCATAAAATTCTCACCATTGCACACCTTACTCTTTTGGAGTTTTCTGGTGTTTTAAAGGTATATTTATCAAGAGCATAATAATATAAAAATTTATATGTCATTTTTAATAAAACGAAATTTATACATACTTCTTATTGTTGATTTATAAATGATTTTGACTTATATATAAAAAAAAATATATTTTTAATTATTATTCAATTTTTATTAAGATGCTTATATTTTGGAATTAATGTATTTTTGAAATAATTAATATTTTTAAATAATATTTTTATTATATAATGTTTACTAAATTTAAATTATCATATAATTTTTATGTAGTGAAATGTAATTTTTATAAGTGTTTGAAAAATATTAATATTAAAATACCCAAAATTTATCAATAAATACAATGTATTATTTTAAAAGTCAATATACACTTATATATAAAATTATTTTGATAAACTGAATATTATTTTTGGAATATTAATGTTAAAATGTAAAATTAGTTGATTTTTCCTAATTTTATAAGACATTTGACTTTCTGGGAAAAAATGAAACAGGTATAAATATATGCTATGTATTATAAAATCATAATAACCCACACAGTTGTGTAATAAATAATTTATAGGGTATATAAGACCAAATATATGGTTTACCTTTAATATAATGTTATTTTATGTTTATTGGATTAATATTTTAATTCCTTTACAAATTCTCCAAAAACTATAATATATTTTGAGGTTTTGAAATCATTTTATCAAGAGTATAACCCACATACTCATCAGTAAGGGTATTATTTTAATAATTTATTCTATTCTTTTATAAAATAATGATAACCACCCACATTTAGTAAAAATAATGGGAAAAGACCATGGAACAATCTATTTTGTTTGTTTATTTGTTATATAGAGTACAAAATCAGTGTCTGGGAAATAATAATGAATTCCCATCTCATTTCCTATATAAACCCACCAAATATCCAATTTATAATCCTTCAAAATACTAGGACCATGAACTTACTCTGACTTCACATCTCTATTGTCCTACCATGGTACCCCCAGGCTCTCAATAAGCTCCTCTCAATCATTTGGAGTCACACTCTTAAGGTAAGGGTTCTTTCCTTCTCTTATACTCATGTTTCTCCATTGTTTGATGCCTTCTATTTCTAATTACCAATTTTTGGATATGTTATTCCATGTCCGTATTACTATCCATTTTCTAAAAAAATTACTACATATCAAATTATCTCTCATCAACCCATTTTATGAATTTTTTGTGATTCCGTTATGAAACAAACATTTCACCATGATTTTCATTCCAAACAATTGTGTAGTGAATAACATTACCCATTTTCTATCAAGGGTGTTCACCATAAAGAAAATATGCTTATATATTAAGAAATTACATGTATTTATTACACACTAATTGATATATAAATAAAATATTGTGATCAATGAATCCATTTTGTGTGATCTATGTGTCACACTTAAGGATGATAATGAAATGAATGTGACAGGTGCACCCAAAATTATATAGTGCTCCAATGAATTGGGTAATGATTTAGACTCATGAGACATCATGAAATGTATTAGGGAGTGAACATAATCCATAACATGACATTTTTCTATCATAATTCCTTGGAGGATGTTATCCTTGACTTATGTGTATGATGTAGTGTCTTATGTTCTTGCAACATTTCCCAAGTTTCCTTAATGTTATCATTCTATATCATTCTTTATTATTAATGTTTATGATTATCAATCTCAAGACCCGAAATTTTGAATAAATCTTGTTTCCTAATTTTGTGTGTTATTTTATTTTTTATACTCAACAAAACTGTTTGATTGGATAACATGAGTATAATTAAAATGATACTATTGGATTTTGACTGTTATATTACCATTGGTCAATATGACCACTGGAAACTAAACATTTCGATATTTATCTCTAAATACATGTGATCTTGGTTAATTAATATAGAAAGAAGATTTGATGGCCTCACCCAGTAGTCTTGGACCGATCGAATCACATCTAACAGAACTTGGGAAGGAGGTAGCACCAATGGGCTTTTCTCTGGACCAAACCCAAGCCGAACATCATCGTATGAAGCTAAAACGGAATCGCCATCACGAGAAGTTTCAACTGATATAAATTACTACTCATGCGATGTTCTCTGAGCCTCCCTCAGATTCTCTCACCTTACCACACCTTACACTTAGGTCCTATGATGGTGTGATAAGGGGATATGTAAGGAGACCGTAACTGCCTTGTGTAATCATTTGTTTTAAATAAAAATTGGGATTTCTTCTTATGATGAAGGTTATGAATTTTCAAATGTCTGGATAAATATAGTATGCATATTTTGGTGAATTTTATAAAAAGGATATTTTAAAAATGTTTTATGTAAACCTTAAATAATTAAAAATGTGTAATGATTTTCAAAAAATAGTCTTCTACAATTATGTTCAGTACGAAATTTAGAGTCTAATAAGATCAACTTGATTTTTGATGAATAATAAATTAGGAATCATGATTTTATTCTTAGGATTAGTATTGTAACCAAATGGATTAGTAATCTCACTTAAAAAATTATTAATATAATCTAGGCACCTTGACTAAGTAATGTCATTCAATAAAATGGTTAAAAAACTGTTTCATAAATTATGAGTCAAGTATTAGTTTTTTCGAGTGAATAGTGTTTTTAATTAAAAATTAAATTACAAATATTTAGAAAATTATTTTTATAAAATGGATTTCATTTTTGAACTCAGAGAATCGATATCATGTTAATGTAATTTTTGGGTATTTTTCTGAAAAAAATGAATTATCAGTGAATAGTGTATTTATTTAAAAATTAAATTAAAAATATTTAGAAAATTAATTTTATAAAATGGAGTTCATTTTCGAAATCAGAGCATCTATATTTGGTCAAGGTGAATTTTTTAGTTTTTTTTTAGAAAGTTGAATTTTTAATGAATAGTGAAAATACAGTTTTTAAGTTACGGGTGTTTAATGACATCGTGATTGCATCATGATGATGTCCTGAGATATTTTAATGGATGGTCGACTAAAGGGGATGAATAATTTTATGAGGTGTCTCAAGTGCCCAATACCATGGGCAAATACCATGGGCAAGCCCATGGTTTTGCCAAAACCACCCCTGAGGTGTTCCTAGGCCATTAATGCCTTGTCCCCTCACTTTCCCTATAAATACCAAGCCATCCTCCCATCCATTCGACTTCAAAATAATCCTCAACGATGTTCTAGTCTCCTTACCCCCAAGGAGTCCTCCCAAGTTTCCCCCAATCCCTCAAGGTCCCAACCTTTTTGTTTGAAGAGTTACATTTTAAGGTAAGGGATCTGACCACTCTCTTTTCAATTAATCTCTTTTATGTAATTTATTTTATGCTCCATGTTCTTATGTTGTAGGATGCTATTTTATATTAATATTACTTCCCTTTTCATTCTCATATGATGAGAGACCCCCTCTTTCTCTCATCAATTCGTTTTAAGAATGTTTATGAGGGGCCTTTAGGCTGCCGAATTTTTAAGTGGTTCTTTCACCTTTCTCATTTTTCAAAGTTCTACTTTAATGTCAAGTCTTTCAAGTTACTTTTTACTATGTTGGGGTATGATATCTAAATCTATCATACTGATCTTTCATTCTCATATTATGAGATACCCCATTTGATCTCGTCAATTCATTTTTGTTGATGTTTAAGTGGCACCGTTAGGCTGCCGAATTTTTAAGGGATTCTTTCACCTTTCTCATTTTTCAAAGTTCTACTTTCATGTCATGCCTTTCAAGTTCATTTTTATTATGTTAGGGTATGATATATAAATCTATCATACTTATATTTCATGTTCATATGATGAGAGACCCTACTTGATCTCGTCAATTCATTTTTGTTGAAGTTTAAGTGGTGCCGTTAGGTTGCCGAATTTTTAGGGGATTCTTTCAGCTTTCTCATTTTTTCAAAGTTATAATTTCATATAAAGCCTTTCAGGTTCCTTTTTATTATGTTGGGGTATGATCTATATATCTATCATACCGATCTTTTATGTTCATATGATGAGAGATTCTATTTGATCTCGTCAATTCATTTTTGTTGATGTTTAAGTGGGGTTGTTAGGCTGCCGAATTTTTAAGGGATTCATTCACCCTTCTCGTATTCAAGATCTATTTTCATGTCAAGTGTTTCATGTTACTTTTTATTATGTTGGGGTATGATATATAAATCTATCATACTGATCTTTTATGTTCATATTTTGAGATACCCTATTTGATCTCATCAATTCATTTTTGTCGATGTTTATTTGACGCCATGAGGCTGCCGAATTTTCATAAGAGAAATCTTATTTTTGTCTTCCTTTCATGTTCTTAATTTTTTATGGAATGTCTTTAAAACTTCATTACCATGTTCTTAATCCATTATATGCTGTTCCTATACTGTTTTATGGGTCATTTATGAATGTTTGACCCATGTCCCCTCTATTTTCAATGTTTTCTAAAACCCTGAAACATAGTCGTTATGTTGCAGAATTTCCGTCTAAAAAATGTCTCTCTCTTTTTCTAAAGTTCTTTTATTTTATTAAGTGAATACTCAAAGTTCTCTCTTCTATAGAGGTATTAACATATATACTAATTTTTTCTATTTTAAAATCTGGTATTTACATAAATGAGACCCGTTTTCCCTTTTCGTGGGTTTAAAGTGACATAAAGATCATGTCTTTAAAGCAGTTTTAAAACGTTATGATTATGAAATGAAAGCCATTTATTTTATGCTATATGGGTTGTTTATGAAATGATTTATGATGATATATGTGGCTTAGATGACAATAAATACATGTCAAGGGTGCGCCCAGATAGCGCTCCAATGCATTGGGTAAAGACATAATCTCTAGAGATGACCCTTTAGACTGATACCTTGGTGAATAACCTTGGTAATTTTTTAATGACACCTTGGGGATGGACCTTGGTGAAACAAAATTATTGTCAATATAAAATGTTTTTGGCACATATTCAAGTTATGAAAAACGTTATTTTTATTAGTATATGCCTCATGATTTCTTTCTCATGCCTTAAAGTTCTTTTTCATGACATTGTTGATGTATCTCAAGTTCACATGTTAAATGTTTCCCCTCGTTTCCCTTACTGGGTGTTTTGCTCACCCTTTCTTTTGATGTATGTCCCCAGGTTATGAGATGTAGTAATGAACCTAGGATGAACATATGGAGAAGAATTTCAAGTGTTAAAGAAGAATGTTTTATGTTTTCATGTTTTATGTTCTTGGTTTCCAAGACACTAAACCTCAAAGATCCTCGTTTTTGTAAAATGTACTGAAAGTTTATGTGATAAAAAGGCGGGATGCTATAGTTTGTATCAAAGGATGGTTTAGTTATTTGTGGAAATTAAGATATGAAAACCTTAGGAAGAACCCCATAGAAAAATTTAAATATAGGAATCCTTCCTGGTATTTTGGTGAGTATTGAGTAAGGGGTTACCAAGAAAATACATCCCTGTCTGGATACGAGCAGGTAGAGGTGGCTCTGGCATAGATGTACATAGGGGTAAAACCCGAAAACATCGCTTTGAGCTAGAATCGAACAAGAACTGGTACAGAACAACGGGCCTTGCTGCACTCTTGGTTACGACACTCCCGGGGGATATGCTTTGGTAAATTCATAAGCTTAGTACGAACCATTATTAAAGGGACAATGATAAAATAAAATAAAGATTCACATAAGAATATATGATCAAGGATAACCTAGATCGGAACCTAGGGATCACAAGTTAGAGTATACTTTTCTTCTACAAGTTATCCTTATATGATTTAAGTTCCCTTTCATGATTATTGGATAAAGTATTTAAGCCCATAATTATACTTTATTTTCTTAGTTAATGGTGGGAAATGGAAGAACATGTCCCAACAACCAATGTGATAGGAAATGCGACGATTACCATATTAATATGACAAAGATGATTAGGGGATAAAAAGATTATTATTATTTTGGAAGACGTTCACTATTTTGGTGACGCTATATGATCGAGGTAAATAGATTACTACTGTATTTTTATTGAGGAGTAAGGTTGACTTATATTTTGAAGAATCGATGAATTTAAGGTGGACTTATAGTAATTTAGGTTTCTTATGGAAATGATTAACCTATATTGGGTAAAATATGTTTAGGTTAGCTACTTTTGTTATAAGATGTTTGGAGTGGTTGATGTTGTTTGGAGATGAACAATGACGTTTATTTTGGAAGAATATGTTATCAAATCCTTCTTGTACTTGGGTTTCAATCTTAGTTTGGTTTATTTTGAGAAATTTTAAGGACCGTTATTTATGGAATGGTCTATGATAAACTTTGGTTAGTACCATGGAACTTTGAAGATTTAAAATTAGTTTCCATTCCTATGGGATTCTTTCTTTTTGAAGAGTTGTTTTACCTTACCCTTTCTGTTTTTGGGATAATGTTTAAAGATAGAATAAATAGATAGTTAATCTTTTGTGGATTATGTGATTCTCTAGAAGATGATTCTTGTGCTTTTGATGAGACCAAGTGTTTTTGAATTCTCATCGTTTGGAGAAAAGATTAGTTTTGGTAGAGACTTTTTAAAGGATGAAACTATACTTGAAGGTAGGTATATTTCCTTACGTTTTTGTTCTATGTAGTAAATAAATTCTTCAAAATTATGAAAAGGAACGTAAAACAAAAACGTTGTTGGTTTACGTTTCCTACTGGGTAATCGACGACCGTTTACACACATCGTAAGTTTGTGATTTTCTCGTGGTTAACTTTCTCCTAATCATGTTTTCTATCACTCTCCCTCAGAACTTGACCCTTTGTTTTTTTCTTCCATATCCATGTTTTCCTAAATGTAATCCTAATATGGATTAACTCAGGTGACCTTTGTACTTCCCTTTCTTTCTTTTAAAGTAATAGTTTTACTTACTCCTTTTCCAATGTGGGACTTTCAATGAAATTTTAAAACCCAATTTTAAAAATTGTGAGGATGCAATTTCTTAAGGGGGGGGGGGGAGATTCTAACGACATGAAATTTTGAATAAATATTGTTTCCTAATTTGGTGGTTTATTTTATATTTTATACTCAACAAAACTATTTCATTGGATAACATGAGTATAATTAAAATGAGACTGTTGAGTTTTAATTGTTATATGACCATTGGTCAATATGACCGCTGGAAACTAAAAATTTCGATATTTATCTCTAAATACATGTGATATTAGATAATTAATATAGAAATAAGATTTGATGGCCTCACCCAGTAGTCTTGGACCGATCGAATCCCATCTAACAGAACAGGGGAAGGAGGTAGCACCAATGGGCTTTGCTCTGGACCAAACCCATGTCAAACTTCATCGTATGAAGCTAGAACAGAATCACCTTTGTGAGAAGTTCCAACTGATAGAAATTACTACTCATGCGATGTTGGCCGAGCCTCCCTCAGATTCTCTCACCTTATCACACCTTACACTTAGGTCCTATGCTCGTGTGATAAGGGGCTATGTAAGAAGACCGTAACTGCCTTGTGTGATCCTTTGTTTTAAATAAAAATTGGAATTTATTCTTATGATGATGTTTATGAATTTTCAAATGTCTGGATAAATATAGTATGCTTATTTATGGGGAATTTTAGAAAAAGGATATTTTAAAAATATTTTATGTAAACCTTAAATAATTAAAAATGTGTAATTATTTTCAAAACATGGTCTTCTACAATTATGTTCAGTACGAAATTTATAGTCTAATAAGACAACTTGATTGTTGATGAATAGTAAATTATGAATAGTGATTTTTATGCTTAGGATTAGTAATGTAACCAAATTGATTAGTAATCTCACTTAGAGAAATTATTAATATAATCTAGGCACCTTGATTAAGTAATGTGATTCAATAAAATAGTTAAATAACGGTTTCATAAATTATTAGTCAAGTATTAGTTTTTTCGAGTGAATAGTGTTTTTTAATTAAAGATTAAATTAAAAATATTTAGAAAATTATTTTTATAAAATAGATTTCATTTTTTAACTTAGAGAATCGATATTATGTTAAGGTAATTTTTTGGGATTTTTTCTGAAAAAAATGAATTTTCAGTAAAGAGTGTATTTATTTAAAAATTAAATTAAAAATATTTAGAAAAATATTTTTATAAAATGGAGTTCATTTTTGAAATCAGAGCATCTATATTTGGTTAAGGTGAAATTTGGAGTTTTTTTGAGAAAGTTGAATTTTCAATGAATAGTGAAAATACAGTTTTTAAGTTACGGGTTTTTAATGACATCATGACTGCATCATGATGATTTCATGAGATATTTTAATGGATGACCGACTAAAGGGGATGAATTATTTTATGAGGTGTCCCAATTGGCCAATACCATGGGAAAATACTATGGGCAAGCCCATGGTTTTTCCAAAACCACCGATGAGGTGTCCCTTGGCCATTAATGCCTTATCCCCTCACATTCCCTATAAATACCAAGCCATACACTCATCCATTCGACACCTAAATCATCCTCAACGATGTTCTGGTCTCCTTAACTCCCAAGGAGTCTCCCAAAGTTTCCCCCAAGCCCTCAAGGTCCCAACCTTTGAGTGTTAAGAGTTATGTTTTAAGGTAAGGGATCCAACCTCTCTCTTTTCAAGAAATCTCTTTCATGTCATTTCGTTTATGCTCCATGATCTTTTGTTGGAGGATATTCTTTTATATTCGTCTTACTGCCCTTTTCATGTTCATATGATGAGAGACACCCTCTTTCTCTCATCAATTCGTTTTAAGAATGTTTAGGTGGTGTCGTTAGGCTGTCGAATTTTTAAGTTGTTCTTTCACCTTTCTCATTTTTCAAAGTTCTACTTTCATGTCAAGTCTTTCAAGTTCCTTTTTATTATGTTGGGATATGATCTCTAAATATATCATACTGATATTTCATGTTCATATTATGAGATACCTCATTTGATCTCGTCAATTCATATTTGTTGAAGTTTAAGTGGCGTCGTTAGGCTGCCAAAATTTTCAGGGATTCTTTCACCTTTCTCATTTTTCAAAGTTCTACTTTCAAGTCAAGCCTTTAAAGTTAATTTTTATTATGTTGGGGTATTATATATAAATCTATCATACTGATATTTCATGTTTCTAAGATGAGAGACCCTATTTGATCTCGTCAATTCATTTTTGTTGAAGTTTAAGTGGCGCCATTAGGTTGCCGAATTTTTAAGGGATTCTTTCACCTTTCTCATTTTTCAAAGTTCTACTTTAATGTGAAGCCTTTCAAGTTACTTTTTATTATGATGGGGTATGATATCTAAATCTATCATACTGATATTTTATGTTCATATGATTATAGATCCTATTTTATCTCATCAATTCATTTTTGTTGAAGTTTAAGTGGCGTCGTTAGGCTGCCGAATTTTTAAGGAATTCATTCACCCTTCACGTTTTCAAGATCTATTTTCATGTCAAGTCCTTAATGTTCCTTTTTATTATGTTGGGTTATGATATCTAAATCTATAATACTGATATTTTATGTTCATATGATGAGAGACCCTTTTTTATCTCATCAGTTCATTTTTTTTGAATTTTATGTGACACCATTAGGCTGGCGAATTTTCATAAGAGAAATATTATTTTTGTCTTCCTTTCATGTTCTTAATTTCATATGGTATGTCTTTAAAACTTAATTAACATGTTCTTAAATCCATTATATTCTGTTCATATACTGTTTTATGGGTCATTTATTAATGTTTGACCCATGTCCCCTCTCTTTTAAATGTTTTCTAAAACCCTAAAACATAGCCGTTATGCTGCAGAATTTCCGTCTCAAAAATGTATCTCTTTTTCTAAAGTTCTTTTATTTTATTAAGTGAATACTCAATGCTCTCTCTTATATAGAGTTATTCACATATATACTAATTTTTTCTATTTTAAAATCTGGTATTTACATAAATAAGACCCGTTTTCCCTTTCTGTGGTTTTAAAGTGACATAAAGATCATGTCTTTAAAGAAGTTTTAAAACATTATGATTATGAAATGAAACCCATTTCTTTTATGCTATATGGGTTGTTTATGAAATGATTGATGATGATATATGTGGTTCACATGATAATAACGACATGTCAAGGGTGCACCCAGATAGCGCTCCAATGCATTGCGTAAAGACTTAATCTCTAGAGATGCACTTTTAGACTGATACCTTGGTGAATAACCTTGGTAATTTTTTAATGAAACCTTGGAGATGGACCTTGGTGAAATGAAATGATTTTCAATATTAAATGTTATATCCACATCTTCATTTTATGAAAAATGTTATTTTTATTATGATATTCCTCATGATTTCTTTCTCATGCCCTAAAGTTCTTTTTCATGACATCGTTGATGTATCTCAAGTTCACATGTTAAATGTTTCCCCTTGATTCCCTTACTGGGCCTTTTTCTCACCCTTTATTTTTATGTATGTCCCTATGTTATGAGATGTAGTAGTGAACCTAGGATGAACATAAGGGGAATACTTTCAAGTGTTTAAGAAGAATGTTTTATGTTTTCATGTTTTAAGTTCCTGGTTTCCAAGACACTAAACCTTAAAGATCCTCAGTTTTGTAAAATGAAATGAATGTTTATGTGTTAAAAGGGCGGGATTCTATAATCACACCTGTAATGCCCCATTTTCATGTTTATTTTCCTTCATTTATTACTTGGTTCTTGTTATTCCATGCTTATTCCCTTACTAGGTTTTATATATCACCCTTTCTTTGTATGTCCCAAGGTTATCCCATGACGTGTTAAGTTTGAAGGAATGATATGATCATGTTAAGGATTTTTTCAATAAAGATGATGTATTCCATATTGTATGTTATTATGTACTATACCTAATTAAAAAATAAACTAGCCTTATCGATCATATGTGTTCTATTATGTGTACTTTTATGTAATAAATCATGATTTAATATGTAATAAATAGAAGTGTTGTCATAGTTTGTATCAATGAAAATGATTACCAATTTTTGGGATTATGATTGAAAAAATATTGGGAAAAATCATTGAATGTGTCCTCTATGTGTTTTTTGGTGTTATTGTGTTTTTTGTAAAATCCAGATGACAGCAAATGTGTATGGTTGGTGATTTCTAAAATAGGTGTTTAAGGTGGAACCATTTCCTAGTGTTTGCCAAATTTTTGGGCCTTAAATTTAGTAGATTGGTTTTCTGGAAAATGGGTGTACTTTTTAGAACATTGTTTGTGGATCATGAAACATAATTTGTAGATCACGAAGGGGAGTTTTCATAATGGGATGGAAAATTTGAAAATGAAGGATTTACACATCGTTGGGTGATAAAGACAGCGAACTGTGGTACATGGACCACATGAGAAAAATGGTTCATGAGACGAAAATGGTTTTCTGTACTACTTTTGATTCATTTAAGTGTGAATGGTCATAGTATGAATGTCATTTATAATGATATGAAACAATTCATTTGAGTTTGAGATCCACCACCATAGAGAATTAAGGCACTGCAATGATAGCAGAGAGAAAATGGTTTTCAAGAGGATAATAGTATGTGGTGAAGGGTGCACCACATCAAAAAATAAGAGAACATCATTGCTGTAGAAAGAATTTAGTGATGTACTAAAGAGTTCGTGAGAGGATATTCTGTAAAGGAGATGTGATTTTCAAGGTTGATTCCGAAAAAGAAGAAGTGGTCCATATGATACAGTCCACAAAAGGTATTTTATGGTGTTCTATAGCCTACAATAGAAATGTTCCATGAAGGAAGAGTTGGTCCGTGGAAGAAGAAGTGATCCATAGAAGGATATATGATCTATGGAATATGAGGCACTGAAGGGAGTAGAGGACGGTCACAAAGCACTCACGTCATGCTGTGTAGCACAGTTTGTGGAGGAAGAAAGTTTGTTTACCGAGGATTAATGGAATCTTGTAGATGTACAAAAATAGTGCGTAAAATTAATTTCAACAAACCAAATATATGTATAAAAGGGGATTTCTTATTTTTAAAAAATGAAACTTCAATAGAGAATCTATCTATAATTGAGTATGTGTGCTTTTAATAAAATGAGGGGACCCATATGTACATAAAATCTAAGTGGATCCCCTCCGAGAACAGTGAGAATAAGAAGTGGAAGATGGTAATACTTTCTACCAGTAGTGGGATGGAGAAAGAGAAGTCGAGAGTGACCCTTGGAAAAGTAGTGAGCTGATGATAAACATTGTAATGTTAGTGAGCATTGGCATATAATTGATCTAGCCCAATCATTGCATTTCAGCAGTGATACTTAATGGATTTGGTATATCGACACATCTCTATTGTATTATTTTTGGATGTATCACTATGACGGTGAACCAAATAATATAGACGTATCACATGCATGATTTAATTCTTGTTTATAAATAATTATGGGAGAAAGATATAAGAGTGTTTTTTTAACAACAATACAATATCTAAAGGGGAAGTTGTTTTGATCTATCATACATTCATTTACCCCTTGTCAAGGTATTTAACCTTTTAGATCTAACAATTGTTAATAGATAAAATGGGTTTACATTAGTGGTTCTCTCTTAGTAGAAGAAATGGAGGTTTTAAATCACAAAGGGATTCTTATCATTGAAGGGGACAATTTACAATTATAGAATATTTAGATGCAACACTACTTCTGACCATTAGGAATGAATTTCTTTATAGAAGGAATACATGGAATTTCAACCAATATTGACTCTGTTGATTTTGAATAAGCTAATAGAAGGTAATTTGAGAATCATTCTAAATGAATCAATTCTTTAGGTGAGCCCTATACAATTCAATTTATATGAATTTGATTTCATGTGAGTCATCACATGATATGCAGGAAATGTTTTTAGTTATTTATGACAATGAATCTAAAGTCAGAGAAGAAAAGTTGCAGGTTTAATGGAAAAAGTATTTGGATCTCAAAATCTATCATAATTAGTATTCGGATACATTCTTTGATTAGGTAAATTTTATTGGGGAAGACATACATGGTCTCGGAGAAATTATTAAAGATATAATGATTTCAAATCACATCATGATAAAATATCCACCTCAGTTCAATCTGAACGTTTCACTATTAGAATATAATGATCTGAAGGAGATGACATTGAATATATTCTACAATACTCTTGTAGAATATTAAATTATAAATAATGATTATGATGTTATTGAAAATGATAATTCCAAATAAGTAGCACTCGAGGACACAAGGAATATTACTATTGACTATGGCCAGGAAGACAAAGAGACTAATGAGGTGATGTAATTACTTTCCTAAAATATAAAAATAGGAGTAGGAAAGTTCAAATATAAACTACTTATTTCATGTATTTGATGCATAAAGTTTGGACATATTTCTACAAGATGACCCAAAATGTTTCAATAATGATAAGAGGATGAAGTTAAAATTCTAACAAAGAAGTATTCAACCAACATGAAGAGGGGGAAAAATTTAGGATAAATGTCTTCAAAAAAGAATTCTTTTTCAAGAGAAGATAAATGTTTAGAAGAATTTGAGGTAGAATAATTTAAAATTTGTAAGGAATCTCAGTTTCCATAAATTATGTAACAAGAGAAGAAAAAGAAAATGATGAAGTAGAAATTTATTGAAGTGTTTACAATCAGATTGAATTAGAAGACCCTCTAGAGAAAATAAATGTTTGGAAGGACAATAATGTGGTTCATGAAGCCAAAAATAATATGCAGTTGTAAAAATAAGATAATTTTGAGATAAATGAATTGATTTAAAAACTGACATCCTCAATGTTAGAGTGTTCAGATAAGGTTGTTGAGTACAAGCTCAAAAGTGAATTCTAGAAAATAGATATATGATATTTTGACTAAAACTAGAAAATACCAAGTCAAACATAATAAAGAACTAGAAGTGTAATTAATCATTTTGCGATGAAGTGTTTAGAATAAAGGATTTTTTTTGATTCTCAGTACAACATTAGGAATTACTATCATAGAGAAAATAGAAAAGTTGATTGTGGTGCATAATAGTATTGGAAAACAAAAGCTACAATCAAATCCAAATGATAAAGATGGTATGCCACTTAATCAAAAATATAAACTAGTAATATTTCTTGCTATACCACAAGTAACCACATAGATATTGATGATTTATTTGGGTATGAATTTGAATCATAGGATTAAAAGAACCCAAGTGAAAATCAGTGATGCAGGAGTGACACACATGAATTTACCCCACATGAGATGCTATTGTTGTATAATGATGGGAAATTCAAAAAACATATATTTCATAGAAAGAGGTACCGAAGGAAAGAAGGAAAAAATATTGAATCATATAGATCTAAATATTCCCAGTCTTCATTTCATGATCACTACTTCAGGTGTAGAGGATTTAGACATATGGAATTATATTAATTGTCAAAAATACAAAGGAATATGCAGAAGAAGACTGAATGCTGTAATAAGAAGTTGTCAAATTTATAATACAAAGAGCAAAAATGAAATATTACATTACAGTTTTTCATAATGATGTTGTTCCATCCTACATTAAATAAGATAAAGAGTATCAATCCATACCAGATATAATGTAAAAAACATGGATAAAAAAATTATCTAAGATGGCGGTGGAGGTAGAAATTGCGTTCAAAGCATCCGATTACACTGAGACATGGATAATTAATATTGGATGTACCTCTCAATTTATAGGAGAAAAATATCTAGTAACTAGAATCAGGTATTATAAAAATTTATTAGATGATTTGGTAATGATAAAGGCTTGAAAATTATTAGATTTGCAAAAAAATTATTTGGGGGGAATATATGAGATGTTTATATGACTTGGTTGTTGAGGCCTCAGTCAAAAATTACTATGTATCAGTCACTCATGTGACTGTGGAACAGCCATTAGATTTTCAAAGAAATTATGTGTCTTTAAGGGAATAGAATGTGTCGTTGGTTTATACAGAAAAAAATAAAAAAGGGAATCTCTACCTTGTAAGTGAAGAAAAAGTTATGTTCTTATTGTCTAAAGAAGAAGAAGAAAAATTATGGCATGAATGTCTTGGTCACTTGAGCCAAAAATCCTTAAAAGATCTGGCAAAATATGAAGGTGATAAAGACCTCCCTATATTATCACATAATCATACCCATACGTGTGATTCCTTCCAACAAGATAATATCATTCAAAATACATATAAGGAAAAGGAGAAAAGGTTAACTATATTTTTTGAGTTGGTGCATATTGATGAGTGTGGACCAATTCAACCAAGATATATTGGTGGGAGGAGATATTATGTTCTATTTGTTAATTATTTTAGAAATATTTTAGTGGTGTAAAATCATCACCCACAAACTGAGTATTCAGTTGCATAACAACTAGTCAATGAGAAGTTGAAAAGTTATCGGGTCAAAAAATCTAAAATATCCCAAAAGAGAATGGAAAAGAGTTCAAAAATAGCCAATTCTGTAATTATCTTGAAAAAAAAAATGGGATATGGAATCATGTATCAGCATTAATAACTCCATGGTAGAATAGATTAGTTGAGAGAGAAAATAAAATAATTAACAACATGTCTTGAACAATTGTCATTGAGAAATACCTTCTAGATAAATTCTGTAATGAAGCAGTGATGACATAAATATACATATAAAATAGAGAGTTACTATGTCCAAAAGAGGATAATACTCCATATGAGCTATTATATTAAAAAAATCCACCATTTATGTACTTTCATGTCTTTAGAAGTAATTGTTTCATACTCAATAAGGAGAAAAAAGGGAAGTTTGAACTTGTGGAGATCAAAGGATATTTCTTGGCTACTCAATAAAAAGAAAAGATTATAAATTATTGAATAAGAGGCTAGGAAAGGTAGTTGAAATGGATGATGTATCTACAGTAGTGAATGAGAAGAGCCTTTAGAAAATAAATGATTAGTCTTAGGAGGATAATGATGAAGAGATACTTTCAACAGGGGATGATCAAGGTCCATATCTTGATTCAGAAGAAGATTTAGAGAATGAAAAGGATGAGAAAAATTCAGTTTCATCATAGAGAAATATGTGGAGTGTTGAAATTGATAGATATAACATAAATGGTGATCAAATGGCACTAGTACAGATAAAGAGGATAAAGACTCTATAGAAAGAATTATACTTATCATAGGTAGAGCCAAAATGTTCTGATAAAGTAGATAGAGATGAGATTGGGTTTATTCTATGAATGAAGATATTGACCAAATATAGAATAATCAGACAAGATATATTATTTCAAGACTAACAGACCAAAATTTCCTTGTGACTAAATGGGTCTTTCATAACAAAATAAATGGACGTGGTTCTGTGATTCAAAATAAAGCAAGACTAGTGTGAAAATGTTACTCCCAAATAGAGGGTATCAATGTTGATGAAACATTTTCCCTTGTTGAAAGTATAGATAAAATCAGATAATTCTTATCCATAGTAGTGAAAAGAATGTTAGATGTTTTATAGTAGGAAATTGAGTTAGAATTTTTGAATAGGGTTCTAGATGATGAAATTTACATTTTTCAGCCAGATGGTTTTTTCATTCATGAAGACGATGATAGAGTTTTTTGGATAAAGAAGGCACTATATGGGTTGAAATAAGCACTATGAGCTTGGCACTCAAGGCATTATCAATTTTTGAAGAAGCTTAGTTTTTAGTGTTGTGTAGTTGATTATAATATATATGTCAAAAAATGAGAGTAATTGAAGGATCTTGGTGCTTGTATATGTCGATGAAATAGTATTTGGTGGATTAGATGAAGCACAATGCAACGAATCTATGTAATTCATGAATGTAGAATTTGAAATGTCAATGGTTGGTGAACTGATGTTTTTCCTTGGTCTACAGGTCTGGCATAGAAAAATATAGAATTCATTTTTTAATATTAATATGCTAAGGAGGTTTTGAGATTATTTGCAATGGATAATGACCAGGAGATAAAGACTTTGATAGCTACCAGAATGAACCTCTCTATGTATAATAATGGAAAAAATGGTTAATGTCTCAGAATACAGGTAGATCAGAGGAATCCTATTGTATATAATAGTGAAATTACCTGATATTATTTTTTACACATGTCAATTAGCATGGTATCAAAGAAAACCTAAATAAGCCCTCTTACATGAAAGTAAAATAATACATAGTTATATCAAAGGAATATTTGAATTTGGTTTTATATACAATATCAAATATGAGAATGAGTTATTGGGATATAGATATGCAGGTTGGGCTGGTTCAGCTGATGATAGAAAATAAATGTAATGTGGCACATTCTATCTTTGTGGATTCTATATTTCTTGTCAAAGTAAGAAAAAATATTTCATTTCATTGAGAATGGAACATGTTTACAATATTTCATCCAATGAAACCAAAACACAATTATTGTGTATGAAGTAGAAGCTTATTGATATGGGAGTCGAAGTGAAGTCACTGATCGGAATCCATTTCAATAATACAAGTTCTATACTTGTTAGAAAAAATCTAGTCCATAACTCTTGTAAAAAACACATTGAAATCAAGAATCATCTCATCAAGGAGAAGGTGGAGATATCACTTTTAACGTTGGAGTATATTCTTACTGAACTATAGGTTCCATAAATTCTGACAAAGGAATTACCCAAAGAAGCTTTTAAACAACATCATCAGGATTGTGGAGTTTACTCAATTACCCACACTTGAAAAAATGTTGATGTGGGGACCCTATCCCCAATTTATGGTGTGTTTTTCCCTAATGGGATTATCTAGGATATTTACCCTATTGTAGACCTCAAAGGAGTGAGATTTGGGATCATTAACATAGGGGGAGAAACAATAGCTATAAAATTGTATAAAATTTCATAGTCAAGTCATTGGGAAAAGCTAATAGGTGGATTAGTTATATAGGGGATCGTCAAGATAGGTGGAGTAATAAATTTGATGATTATAGTGTTGATCTATCAGGAGATATATATCATATCAATTGAGGTTTGTGATGAAATAAGAGGAGTTTTTTGGAATGATATGAAGTGATACATTGATGGTATTTTCAAAATACTCTTGTTTCTCTTGACTTGAATTGATAATGTTGTCTTAGAGTGTTTATTTATTAAATCCTTGATCATTATTGTATTATCATGAATCGAATGTCGGTAGAATATGGGAGAAGCTTTAGCGATGTATCGAAATGAGAGAGTTGTAAACAAATCCAAAGGGGGAGATTGTTGGTCGACAATCAGTCAAGGAATCCTCATGGTGTTTTTTGGGTGTGATTGTGTTTGTTGACAAATCTAGATGACTATGAATGTGTGTGGTTAGTGTTTAATGATGTAGGTGTTAAAGGTGGCATATTTTATGAGTTTTAGACATATTTTTTGGCCTCAAAATTGGTAGTTTTTTTATTTCAAAAGGGATGTCTTTTCACAGAACACAGTTTGCAGGAAATTAATCATAGTTTGTGGACTACAATCGGTAGTTCGTGGAATGGAAAAGTAAATCAAGAAATGAAGGATTTACACATATTAGGGCTATGTGGACTATGGATCATGGATTATATACTGTGTAGGAGTAATGGTTCACGAGGCGTAAATGGTTTCTGGGAAGGATTTCAATTCACGAAAGGATGGATGTTTATGGCATGGTTGTCGTTTGAGGATGAGAGTCAGTGATTTGTTTGTTGATAATATTGGCCACCATATAGTAGCAAGGTGTTATACATACCATGAAGGAAAAATGGATCTTGGGGGGAGCACTGTACGTGGGGAAAGCTATACGACATCGAAACATTCAAGAAATCATATTAGTGAAATTTTTTGAACTATTTTCATATATAATGAATGCTAATATGCTAATTAAGTGAGACTTATTTTCATTAGCGGACAGACTTTCTATCGGAATATTTTGATGAAGTTCAAATGTGTTGATGAGTGTATATTCTACAAAGGGTAAGTGATTCATGAATATGATTCTGTGAAAGTAGAAGTGGTATGTGGGAGACATATCGAAGAAGGTATTATATGGGGCTATGTATCTCGTAAAGGAAAAGGTTCATAGAGGAAGGGTTAGTCCATATAAGAAGAAGTGTTCTACATAAGGATAAACAATACATGGAAGAGGAGTCACTCCATGGAGGAGAAGAGGTTCGTGATGCACTCACTCCACTATGTGCAACACAGTTCACAATGGAAGTAAGGTTCTTCATAGTAGATTAATGGAAGCCTACAAATGCACTAAAACGGTACACGAATGAAATTTTTACAAATGAAGAGTATATAGAAAAGAATATTTCATATGCGAGAGAAAAAAAGACTTCAATAGGGAATATATCAATAATTAAAAATCAGTTCTTTCCTTAAAATGAAGGTACCCACATTTCAATAAACTATAAGTGGATCCATTTCAAGAGTTGGGAGAAAATGAAGAGGAATACAATGATACTTTCCGCTGGTAGTGATCGAGAGAAAGAGAAAAATGGAGTGAAACTTAGGAGAGCTGTGAGCTGGCCCAAAATTCTATAAAGGTAATGAACTTGGGCATAGATGTGATGTAGCACAAACATTGTATTTTGGAAATAAACCTTAGTATATTTGGTATGGTGGCACATCACCATTGTATTCTCCTTAGATTTATCCCACTGCGGGTGATATAAGTAAAAATGATGTGTCTCATTCATGACTTAATTTCTCCTCATATATTTCTCTTGGAGAAAGAGAGAAGTGTGTTTTTTTAATGATGAAACACGATTTTAAGGGGCATTTGTTCTAATCTTTCATACCTTGATTCGCCCTCCTCTCAGGGTATTTATCCTTTTGGACCAAAAAAACAACATTTAAATTCTTCGGGATAAATTTGAGTATAAGAATAAATCCTTATATATTAGTAAATATAATTTAACTAGTTTATAAAAAATACATCTCATTATGGATACTAGAAGTTGATGTGGCTCTAGAACATATGTACATACGGGTAAAACCCAAAGACCCAGCATTGAACTACAATCCACCAGAAACTAGTGCATGAAAATGGCCTTATAACAGACCTATTTTAAAACTCATGGGGGGATATGATTCAGTAAATTCATATACTAATTATTGACCATTAGTACTGGAATAAAAAATTCTCATAAGATTCTATGCTGGGAATTAAATCATTGATAATGTATATTGAAGCCTATAAATTCATATGTTTTTAAATAAAGGGAATTTATTTATTATAACATTAATGTCATTGGAATTATATTTATGTATTTAATAGTACAAAAATACTCAGCTATAATTTTTTCCTTTATTCTAGTCAATGACCAAAAATTAGTGGAATTAGGTAAATAACCATTATGAAGGGAAATATGATTACTAACCAAACAAGATTCACATTCTAATGGGTGTTGGAATAGAGAAATTCATGATGATATTCTCTTAGTTGTCTCTGGTTGTGAATAGAATCCTTGATCAGGAGGATCACACAAAAACTTCAAATAATTAAAAAGCTCCAATTGAAACCTTTATGCAACATTGGAATTTGAAATTCAATAGATCATCTTATAGATTAATAATGGAATAATGGACCCACTCCAGTGAGAAGATCATCTCCATCATTCAATGTTCTTTGAAAGAGAAGTTTCAATAGATTTTATATTGTATAATGGTAGAAGATGATCAAATGGTGGATACTGATTAAGAATATAAATCTTAATGAAGAGATTGAAGCGGAGGGATGGAATGAAATCTATAAAATGTTTTGGATTAATATTTTCGTTGCATTATCCAACATAAAATAGAAATGGATTTACTTGACATTAGAAAAAATACAATGATTCTATGAGGGAATATAAGGAAAACATTACAAGACATTCATGATACTCCCCTAGCTTTATTTTTACCCTTGAATTCAAAGTTAACCACTTCTTTCCTGAGATAAAACCTATTATATAAAAATAACTAGTGATAAAAGACATTGATAACTATGAGGAAATATTAAAATGTGAACTCGAAGTCAAAATATAGATTGTTTAATATCAAGGGTATCACTGTAATATTATGTATAAGGTCAAGTTTAATTTTGGGGGTTTATGGGGAAATCTCATGGTGCTTTGAAATTTTGACATCACACTTGTCGAAAGTGTGGAAATATGAAACATGGAAATTACTTAAGGGGGCGAGGAAATGTTGTAGGTGTGGGAATGAAGGAAGCATAGATAGAGATTACTAATATAAGAAACTCACTAATTTGATGGAGGAAAATAATTCTATAGTAAAAAATTGATGCATTTTTCCTTGTTTCAACTGCCATGAACCAAGACACATTGAAAACCAATACACTAATTTAAGGGTTTTTAGAGAAAACAAACAACCTCCAAGGTAGAAAGGGTGAGCTTATGTTATCACAACCGCTGATGTGGATCAAAAAATTTAAGTGGTGACATGTATGCAAGTTATTCAATCATGAATAGCAAACATACTTTTTATTATGGTTCTCTGCATTCATTAATATCATGAATTTTTAATAGAAATATTCAAACACCACAAAAAAAACGTGGAAGTAGTGAATTCAGTGAAAATGAAAAATAGAGAAATTATTCCATCCTATGTAAATAACACATCCCATGTCAACATTTTTGTGGTGGACTTCCTAGAAAACCTTTAGACACTCCTGTTTTGGGGAATTTGATGAAATTATGTGTATGGATTTTATTTCCCTATATAGATCAAATATATATTTCCACAATATATAAATCAATCCCTATATCATGAGTTGTCCTCCAATTCTTTAAAAATTCAAGTAGATGGATGAATATTTTTTATAAAAAGAATCTCATGCAGGGATATTATTTCCCTACGAGTAATTATATCTAGCTCAAATGATGGATTCTAAGGAAATTATCTCTGTTGAGGACATTAACATTGTAAGTGAACTTGCTGACTTTTTCTTGAAAAACTTCATTGTATTCCTATTATATGATAGTATAACTATTAAATTTAGATTTTTCTTGGGGAATTACAAGTATCCAATACTCTATATATAATGATTGTTGTGGAACATTAGGAGTTGAATAAATGACTAAAAAAACTAGATAAAGGGTTCATATGACCATGTGCTTCACCGGAGGGTGCACTTGTCCTCTTCATCAATAAGTATGACTGGTTAATGATACTTTTCATTTATTATCATGAGATAAAAAAGGTCATGCTAATGAACTAGTATCCTCTACCATGGATTGATAACTTTCTCAATCAGCTATGTGGATCACAATTCTTCTCCATGGTGGATCTATGGTCACAGTATTACCAAGATTGGGTGAAGAGGGATGATATCACAAATAATTATTTTCTTATAAAGGAAAATCACAATGAGTTTATAGTGATTCTTTTCAGACACAAAAATGATAATGAAATCTTCATGTACATAACGAATAGTCCTTAGAGATTACCTTGAAAAAGTTTCAGTATTTTTTATATATGATAATATAATGTTCACAAAAAAAGGAGGACTATGAAGAGTATCTGAACACTTTTCTAAAGACCATAAAAGGTATATTTTTATGAAAAGAAAAAAAATGGATTTCTATTTGAAGGAAGACTAATTCATGGATAATATTATAACAAAAAAAATGTGATATTTAAGGAACATTTAATAATAGAAGTGATTGATGGGTGGTTGAAGACTATATCTATCATGTGTATATATATATAGTTTCTTTCGATTAGATTTGTATTCCCATATATTTGTGAGAAATTCCTCGTGATTTTCAAACCCTATAACTAATATAACATGAAATGGAATCATGTTAGTTTGGAATGGTGAATTTGAAGAGAGATTTAAGGATTTTAAATATAGGATTATCATTGAAAATTTACTTAAACAACAATTAGGTGGAGAAATTTTTGTGTTATTTAGTGTTTCATTGAAAAGGGGGTTGGGCTATGTGTGAATTCATAATGAAAAAGTGATAGAATATTCCACAAGAAAACTGGATGTCGATGAATTGAACTAACCAATGAATGATCAATATTTTTATATAATGATATTTACATTGAAAATATTATGGTATTATCTCTTTCGGGGGAGGTGTAAAGACTATATGGTTCAAAAGAGCCTAAAGTGTATTTTATCATATAAATAGTTGAATATGCACCAATGATGTTTGTTAGACCTAATCAAGGACTATGACCGCTCAATCCACTAGAATCTAAGAAAAGTGAATAATTTGGTATATTCTCTATATAGAAATGATCTAGTAATTTAATCATTGATGATAATTGAGAAGGATCCAATAATTTTAGATTTTGAAATGATTGAAATGGGAATCATAATGGAATGAATATAATCAATCCTTTCAAAAATGAATTCTCATCCATTCCTTCTAGAGAGGATAAAGGATTCTCATAGGGATAGTGTGTGAATTAAAAAGAAAGTGAAAAAAATTAGAAAATGGAAGTCCTGGTAGTTTAATTTAAATGAAGGAGTTGTGATATTTGTCCCAAAACTATATGTACCATCAAATCCTAAGTTAAATAAAGAGCTCTTGGATGATTCCCATAGACTAACCTTATCCATACATCCCTGAAGCACAATGATGTATCAAGATATCTAAGAGAACTATTGGTGGGAATATATGATGAAGAATATAATTAAATATCAATCAAGATTCCTTGTATGTCATGAATTGGTGGTTTGAAAGGAAAAAACCAAAGGGATAATGTAACCATTTCCCAAACCTACATCGAAATGGGAAAAAATAACCAAGGACTTTTTCACCAGTCTTCCAGATACATCATGGTTAAATAATTTTATCTGGTTTGTGGTGGATTTCTTACAAATACATCATGATTCATTGAGATTTGATTGGAATTCTCAATCGGTCAACATGAAAGGATATACATCAGAGATGTTGTGAGGCAGCATAGAACAACACTATCAATTGTATCTGATTGATATCTAGGATTTACCACTATGTTCTAGAAGATTCCCCAAAATGCTATAATTACTCCTTTTAACTTCTATAGGGACAATCACCCTCAAAATAGTGGTAAATCTAACAAAACTAACAAAAAACTTGCATACATGTTGTGAGAATCCTCAATTGACTTCAATAGAGGATGGGATCAGCATATTATTTTGGTCAAGTTCCCATACAATAATTGTTTTCTATAAATCATCTGAATGGATCCTTATAAAGACCATAATAGGAATAGTTATAGGAAACCTACATGTTGGGATGGATTTAGGGAACACATACATCAAGGCTGTGAAATGGTCGATGAAATGGGGAAAAGTTCTATACTATTCAGTAGTAGATGGGGGGTTCTAAGAGTCGATAGAAGAGATACACTAACAATAATCAACGATACTTATAGTTTGATGTTGTAGAAATGGTTTTCCATCATATATATCCATGAATGAAATTAATTAGATATGAGGTGGGGGAAGGAATGTGTAGTCAAAGATACATCTATCACTTAGATATCCCTGATCACATTGCAGTATTGGACCATCGACTCGAACTCCCACCCAACCTATCTCAAGTACATGATGTGTTACATGTATCCTTATTTAAGAAGAACATACTAGAATCCAAACATGCCCATAATACTGAGGGGGTACCTTTTTAGAATGACCCTTCATATGAGGTGTAGTTAGTGAAGATCGTTGACCGTAGAAACAATGTTCTATAGAATAAGACAACGTACCAGGTGAAAGTGTTGCAAAGAAACCACAAGATTGAAGAATCAAAGAACGAACTGGGGGAGTTTAAGAAACAAAAGTACCCTAATTTGTTTTAGTTTGACAAATAAAAATTTTGAGGGTAAAATTTCTAAAGAGGGAAAGATTGTAATGAACCTAACATTTATAAATAAAATTCCCCATGTAATTTAATTAAATGCATAGTTATATATTATGGATATAGAAAACACATGCAGTTCGTTGGTTTTATTATATAAAATAGAAATTTAAAGACCAGTAAGAATATTATCCCTTGATAATATAACCATTTAATAGTGATCATATGAATAGTGTAAATATAGTGATTTAACTAATCAAATTGACACATACAAAGGAAGTGATGTCCTCAATGAGTAGAATCATAGCTTATGATCCCATTTATTGGATCTTCTGGTGGATATTGAATCACTACGATTTTCTCTTGATCAAGACCAATCTAAGATCTAATAACTGAAGGAGGAAAAAACTATTTATAAGAGAAGTTAAATCTCATCTAGATCCAAACTCAAACCATGTACGCCGAACCACCACATAAAGATTTACTATCACACACATTAATCTTAGTGAAATTTTTGGTGTATTAAATGGATATGTATAAAGACCATAATAATATGAAAATTTATATTGTATTTTCAATATAATAATTTTTATATTTTCTTTTTTATCCTTAATTGATAAACAATTTTTTATATAATATAATAAAATTGAATTTTTTATTAGTATTCAATTCCAATTAAGACACTGGTTTCGATGAATTAATGCATTTTTTAAACAAATAATATATTAATAAAATATTATCATTAAATAATTATTGTTAAATATAAGTGATCATATAATTTTTTGGAAGTAAAATTTAATTTTTATAGTCGTTAGCAAATAGATATTGTAAAAAAACACTGAATTTCTTAATAAATATCTATTGTTATTTAAAATCGAAAATACACATATTTAAAATATTAATTCAATAAAATGACTATTTTTTTTTGAAATAATAATTTTGAAATTATCCAAGAGTTAGTTTTTTATATTAACTAAGATAGTCAAAATTTTCAGACTAAAATTAAATAACGTATAAATATATGGTGTGTATTATGACATCATAATGACCCAAAAGTTATGTAATAAATAATATAAAATGTTTCCATGACCAAATATATGTTTTTACTTTAAAATATTGTGATTTTAAGTTAATTTTATTTATTTTATAAATCATCCGGGAATCCTCTAAAAACATATAATAAACATTATGGTTTTAAATTCATTTCATTAAAGATATGACTCACTTCCATGTCCAAAAAGGTATTATTTTTATAATTCTGGCCCCTCTACTTAAAAAATAAATATATAAACCAATAATTATGCATTGATAATTCAGACATTTCTTAGAAATAATAGAAATATATATTTTTATTCCATCCCATCGCTAATATTGCTAAATATAACTATTCATTTTAGTGATGCATGGATGAATGGAAAATGGAGAGAAATGAGCTTTGGTAAACATATCTTTCTTCAATTGGTAATCAAATGTAACACATAATATTTTTACAAAACATAAACCAACTTATTCCTCAATATTGCAATTAAGAAACATACCCTTCTTAACAAATTACACCATTCCCTGCAATGAAAGTCAAACATTCAATATATTTTTTTTCATTAAACAAATGACCCCTAAAAATTATCATGAACATAGAATTACATTAAGAAGATAATTTTTCAAAATGGTTACATGAAAGATAAATAATTATTGAAGGAAAACATTAAATGAGGATATTTTTAAGAGAAAGTCCTTTACTTCTTAAGAAACATTTTAATTATAAAATCCATAAAATAATAACATTAAAAATACATTAAATATCATGATAATAGATATATTCATGTTATATGATGTTAAGGGGGATATATATACACAACATAAATGAATAAATGTGTATAACATCAAAATATAACTAAATGAAAGGAAATTGTGATGTTGTCCCTTACCTTATGTTCGATTCGTCAGGATCATTGTTTTTCTTGTTGAATAATAAAATTATGTTTATTATTTACAATTTTAAGAACCAAGTTCGTGTTTATTATTTATTTTATTACACTTATTACCCTTTAATATTAAATTAATTAATCATTTTTGCTTTTTTAGATGTTTTGGTGATATTTGGGTTATATATCCAAAAATGACATCCGTAGACTAACTATAGTCGCAGATACCCTTATTTCAGCATCTCCATAATAATAATCATGAAATAATTTTCATATTAATACATTAATTATACATTTTTTGAAAAATAATCATGAAATATGGTTAGTAAAAATGAACTATATTATGGTTATGAAGATGGTATGTCTTATGTATAGATATGCAATGATTACATTTTTTAATGATCATTATTTAAAGAAGATGTGTATTATTTTGGATTTTTAGAATCATAAAAATATAAAAAATATAATATTATTTCATTAAATAAATTTTTATATAACATCCATGTTATTTTATGATGAAAAAAAGTATCACATTGCTTTAGGGAGGTGGTGGTCCACATGTACACACATAAAACATTTTCATTTTTCAGTGTAATAAAGAAAATGATATATCATCATTTTAGTATGATAAATATGTAATAATATCATAATTATATTATTTATGTCACTTGTATTCATTAAAAGTATCTTTATTTCGTTCCATGTAAATTGTCAGTGAAAAACAAATAACATCACTTCAAAATGTTGTACTGTTCAATACACACGAGCGACTTTATCGAATCCCCCACAAAATGGTAATTTAGAAGGTATTTATAATATAACAACTAAATAAGTATAAATATTTTACCTATTTCATATATATTCATTAAATCTATTATTATAACAAATAATGGGAGGAGATGATTGAAAATGAATGACATCGGTTCACAAGACAGTAGTCCACTGTAATCATGAATGATGATTTCGTATACCATTTGATGGAAGAGGATATGGATTTCGGTCATGAAAATAACATCAAAAAATCTATATATATGGGATATATAGGTTTTATTATATAATAATAATTATTTAGTATTTTTATATAGTGTAATAAGTAATAAAATAATAACATATTGTTAAACATAACACCTCTTCTACTGAGAACCTCTTTATGTAAGCACCAAAACCCTTCATAGGAAGGATTTATGAACCAAATAAGGTATCTTGGAATATTTAAGTGAATAATGGAATATATTTAATTAGTAATGGGATGAGTAAAATGGAATTGATTATGTGATTAGGAGAGAAGAGTGGTAGCCTTTTATAAGTGAGGAGAGTGGCACACTTTTAATTTCTGAGATGAAAAAGTCTTACCCTCATTTTTCAAATGAAACAAGTATTAAAAGGGAACATTATATATAACTAGACATTATAAGTTCAAAATATTTCTAGAAAAATGTTTCTATATATGTTTTTTGGTCATTTTAATGTTTATATTTTTAGGGTAACCCCCGATAAACTGATTTTCTCCTTACCCCCAACAATTAATTTTCCCTATATTGACAATTCATTATGGTCAAAAAATATGTTGAACATATTATAAAATTTATTTTGTTTTGATAAAGAATATGGAATCTGGTTTTATAAAATTCAATTTACATATGTTTCAAAATTTAATTTAAAAGTATACCTACATGCATGATGAAAAAGCGGCTTCTCAAGAAGTGTAATTTTCTAAAACATAGGATTTTATATTAAATCTATGTCAAATAATAATAATTTAATGAATCCTAATTAATATTAATTGATATATATTATATAAATATAGTTTAAAAAATTCATCATTTTTTATTTCTAAAATAATTAAAATGGATAAAAAAATTCACTTCAAAATTGTTTTTAGAAAAACCTCATTTTTAATCGAAAAAATAAAATTTTACTAAATTAAAATATAAAGTTGATTAATTAGATTAAATATTACTAAATAATACTTATTTTACATTAAATTATCCTAAATAATAATTTTACTTTTAAACTAATTAATTTATTGGAAAGAAATTGATTTTAAAAAAATTGTTATTTATAACTATTCACTAAAAAATAAATATTTTCTAAAAAAATCCAAATCATTCACCCAAAGTTAATTTTTTGATTTTCTATTTTAAAATATGAAATTTTGTTTTTAAATTTAACTTCTAAAATTTATATATAATTATTTAAAATAATTCATTATAATAAAATAGTTTAGTTATATCATTTTCCACTTTGATGTATAAATTACTTAATATTTTCCTAATGAATATAACTATCTAATTCATAAAAATATGTTTTTTCTATCATAAAAAAGATTTCAATGGTTTATATTATTCATCTTTCAGATTTTATATCTTTAATCATTCATAATTCATGGTATTTCTTGATACACCTCAAATTACTTCATTATACTTGATTTGAATTGAAAATTAGTAAGTGGTAAGGGATTTATCAACTCAATTTTTCATTTGAATGGGATATATCACTATTCATTTATTATATTAGGTCAATATTATGTTTCAAATTTCATTTTTTATTTATGATTTATTTACAAATGTTTTTTTTAAATTTTATACACACAATCTCTCTATTGATTAATTTTCAATTCAATGATAGAATCATTGTAAGTGTTATTCATATCAAATTCTATTTATTTGGGATATATGTTAATGATATGGGAATAAATTATTTTATTAGGTGTATATATTTTCCATTGAAATATTATTTCATTAATCTCTTTATGTTCATGATATTTTATGTTTCATTTGAAATTATTCATTTTGTGGATTAAGGTTCCAAAATTACCAAAGTTCTAAGGAGTTTATGTTTCAATCCCATATAAATTGATATTTTTCATGCTTAAATTTACTTTTATGAAATTATATATTTATTATTTTATAAAACCAATTCATTTTTGTTCCCCTATAGATATTTATTATATTTATAGGTTTATATACAAATTTTCTCTCTTTAGAACTCAAAATGGTTGCGAATTTTTTTTCAAAAAAAGTGAAACCTTAGTTCTTTGATTTTGGTAAGAAAACCCCTTTATTCTATTTCCTTGTTTTTTAAAATATTTTTATTTTTTTAATATTTTATAATGGTTATTGATATATTGGTTTTACCAAATTTTTACTTTCTATAAAATGGGTTTTAAAGAATATCTTGGATGTTTCCTAATCAAGGTACTTTTTAATAATGTTTCAAACAGAATCCTCATTTCAACGATTATGACCTGAATTAAATTTTACACAATCAATAACAATTAATTATTTCAATATTCATTTACATATTTCTATATTTCCATTAAAATAATCAACTTTTATAATTATTGTGCAAATTTTTAGTTTTTAAATGTGATTTTAAATGTAGAAAGGTTATTTTCCACCAGAATGTTTTAATGATATATTATTATATATCTATTAATCAAGGAAAAAACATTTTTTTTATTATGATCCGTTAGAAATATATTTTAATGATACCATACTTATTCTTTATCTGTATGTATTATGTTTATTTGAAACTGATTTTCATTAAACCCTTTTCATTTCAATGGGTTAATCAAATTTTGAAGGAATAATGGTTGTTTCTGTGAGTTTTATAATGAAATGAAATATATATGTTCTTTATTATAAATTTAATTCCTGTGAATTTTTTAATGATGGGTGTTTATTTTATAAACCATGGATAACTGGTTCTGTTATAAACATAAGAATGGTGGTTATGTTATAAACCAAGGACATGTGGGTGCATTTTAGCCCTTAGAAGCATTTTTTAATGATTATATTACCCGTAGAATAATTTTTTAATGTCACTATATTGGTTATTACAATTTTAAGAGTGATTTCAAGAGTCATATAAAGATATTTTTTCTAGATATGAACACATTTTACATATGCTTTATATGAGTTTTAAATGAATCCTTTAATCAATATTCTAATCACGTGGCTCGTGATTATTGAATATTGTATGAATATTTTTTTATGAAAAATACTTATTCTATATATCATTTTATATGATATATATTTTTATGGGCATGAATTCTATCCTATTATGATAAGGAATTTTGATTTTGTCATTATAATCTAATTACCATCTGATGCTCCTTGATGACATTGAATTGTTGACACTAATGTTTAACCTTATTGTGAATTTTATCTCACATTTCTTATGTTTAATTATAACTACGTCATGAATAATGGTTTTAATTATTTTATGCCCCAAAAGGTCATTATATGTGAATAAAAAATGAGATATGATGTATATTTTTATTTTTATTTTTTTGAATCTGTGTTGTTATTTAAGATTTTCTCCTAATTATATAAAACTCTAAACCATAATGGTTATTGAGTATGTAAGTGACCCAAAATTTCTTTTGGATTCTGTACATTTTAAATGGTTGAAATGCGGTGAAATTTTTCATTATCAAATACATAAATATATAGATTATGTTTTTATAATCAGATCTGGAAGTGTAGGTTTAGGTTTATTACATGGTAGAACTCTTGATTCCCATGTTTTTATAGTATACCAAATTAAATTTAAAATTAATAATATCTACAATAATAATATAGGTTTAGTACATATATAGTTATCCCTATATAAATAATAATAATATGAGAATAAATTTGAATTTTTTGTCTAGGAATAATGGATACATATAAATTTTTAAAGGAATTAACATGATATAAAGAGCAACATGTTGAAACTATATAGATAGATGATCATACATTGAATTCATTTAATTTTTAATTTATAAATTATTTATTATATGTTCATCTCCCTAGATTTAAATTTAATATTTAGTAAAATAAATTCATACCATAGTAAATATGATGAAGAGGACTTAAATGAGGTTGAATAATTTGAATAAGGAATATAGGAACTACTTTGGATTCTTAATGATATTAATAAAATGGTTATTATTTATATAATACAAAATGGAAGAATTTTTTGTCACTATACTGAAATGTTTCCACTCTTATAAATTGATATTGATCGATTATAAGAGATTATTTCTCCTCAAGAAGATATATATAAGGCCACATAATTCACCTGACACCTAAATCCAATATATTTTTCACCATAATGGGAGTAGCCACATCAAAACATGAGCAAGGGGACATTAATGTCCAAAGAATTTAAATTGGAAGTTGAAGGAGATGGATTTCATTGGTTGAGTTACCTAAATCATATATTCTAATTTATTTTATATTAAAAATGGTATAATTTTTCTAGTGGTTTTAAAAAATCAACACAGACCTGTGGGTTAATCTATTAATTCCTTCACACAAAAATTATTTATAATAGTTTTATTAAAAAATTTTCTTTTGTGAATTTTTCCTAGTATCATATAGATGGAAACACATGGGATATAAAATAAACCATCCACTTATAAATAATTAGGTTGAATATCTCTTTTATTCTTAAAGTATTCTTGGGTCATTTTTTATGATAAATTATCATGTCCTTAAAGTCAAACTTTTAGTTACATTTATGTGTTTGGTAAAGTATTTTCTGGTTGTATGATGTGTGTGAACCCCCCGATTGATTGCTTTTAGTTCTTCAGTGATCAAAGATGCAAATTTTTTAGGAAAACCATAAATATATTTTTGGAAATTTGATCATATTATGTTAATTTGATGAGATTTAAGTGGATAATATGAAAACTATAAATTGATTAATTTTTATTTACATAACTTATTTACTAAAAAAAGGTAAACTTCAAATATTCATCACTAAATAAAATATTTAGTAATGTTATTTTATTTATAGTTGTTTAAGTAGCTGGGATTGAAATATATTTCTTTTGAGATAGCTAAATCATTGTGTGCTGTCTTATATGAAATTTAAATTTCTTAAATAATATAAAATAAGAATATGAAAGATGGTTTTCTAAACCTAGAATCCATGCCCCATTTATCACAATTAATATTGGGGATTTGTACTATATAGAATGAATTAAATTCAATTTTTAATACTCAATTATTAAAGACGTTTAGTGAAAAATATTGCACATAATAAAAAAATAGGAATAAGTTCTTTGACATAGAGTTATATACAAGAGAAAATGCATATTTAAATTGAATAATTAAGAGGAAAATTAATTTATCAAATTATTTTTATAGCAAAAAATCATTTTTATGTGAAATTGGGATTATGTTGTAGATCTTGTGGAAGAGGACTTTGAAAAGATATATAATTTTTTTTATATTCACATAAATCATAAATGATTTATGTCAAATAAATTATGGATTAAGAATTTGATATAATAAATTATTAAAAGATATTCCAATCGAGAGTATTTATACGAGGACATGAAATATCATATTTTTTGGGGAATCTATATACATGATTTTCATTAATTTGTATTGTATATTTTAATAGAAATAATATTTTTTATATCTTAAAAATTAATAATAGATTATATTTCATTTGGAAGAATATTTTTTGTATTTAATTGTTAGTCTAGAAAAAATGTTTACTTTTAAGTGTAAATTATTTTTATTTGATAGAAAGATAAATGTATAATAGTATATGTCATTTTTATAAATTGAAAATAAAGAAATAATATCGTCCCATGAATGTTTAGAAAATATCATGGAATCCATTATAAGGTAAGGTATACCCAAGTTAAGGATGATCAATGTATAATATAGTGTTAGATACGATATGAAAGGGGATGGCTTATGGGTAGATGGATGTATATGAATTACTAGAAGGATAGCCCGCAAAGTAGATTTCTGGGGAGGTAGCTCCATATATACTAAGTATCCATGATCTAATTTATGAGAATTTACACTAGATTTCATGGTATATAATGAAGAAACACTCTCCTAGAGTGTATCAGTATTGTATACGGAGTCAACCAATTTATCACCAAAACACACAATAATCCCTACAAGAATATTATTCTTTTATCCATCATGTTTATTACCCTAAATGGAGTAGGTATCTAAGGAGTGTCATTTTTATAACCATACACCTCATTCTAGTTCCCATAATAAAAATTTCAAAATAATATTGTTCCATGTTATAAATCATTTAAAATACTCAATTTTAGTGGTAGAGAAATAGTGCAAGACAGATTATTGTATTCTATGAACCAGGAATGATAGACTCAAAAACAAAATTGAAGAATCCATATAAAGGAATAAAACCGAGTAATCATAGTATAAGGAAAATTATAATCATAAATAATGACTTTGTTGATAAACATAAGTGTTTAATTTAATCAAAATTATACACTATATTTTAAACACACTAGAATATCATTAAGATCACATATTTTTCATGCATCTATTTGAGTAGATTCATCACACTAGTTACTCTGTTGGTGTTATTATTGAAAAATATATAATGTTATTATAAAAAATTGAATCAACTCCTATGTAATGTGCTCCATTTAAATGTTGTCCCAAACCAAAAATTGGGAAACCTTTCTATTTATCATTCCCTATAGAGAAATACTTGTGCACTCAATGCACATAATGTGAATCAATTCATTGTTACAAATAAGGATTGTGAGAATAATGGATATTATTATGGATTATTTTAGGCCAAAAAGGACTTTTCATAAAGAAACACATATGGAAGAATATCTGAACATACACATTCCATGTTGAAGACATATGATCAAAGAGAATACCCCTTAGATAACAATCCATGCCTAATTAAAAGGCACCAAATAAATTTTTTATGGGGTTTACTATAGAAGGATATAATTATATGTTTCATTTGTAATAATAAACCATTAGTTTATATTAAAATAATTTTCATTTAGGTTCTGATTTTCTCTTCATTTGTGCCTCTTCTATTCCAATGGTTACAGTTTGGTAAACCAAGTGTTGATCCCTGGGGGACCTTTAGGGTGTACCTAAACTATTTCCTCCCTTATCTCATATTTTTCTTCCATATATATATAGGGGACGTGGGTATATACTAATTTGGTGTGTTACTTTTACACCTTCTGATTACATTTCTCTTACTTTCATTTCATTTCATACAAAATCACTATTCCTCTCCTTTATTTAGCTCATTTCATATATTATGGAATGGTTTGAGTTATGTGATGTATAATGTATTGAGATATTGGTTGGAATTTAAACCATAACTTGAAAACGTGTTTTTATCATTCTTGTCTATAGAGGATATATGCTTGGTAAGATATGGTGCTATCTAAGGAATATTTGGATACACACATTTAGTTTGGAAGGGTAATCCATGAATAATATTTATTGACTTATTAAACGAAATTTAATCAACATAAATAATATAAATGAGTATAAGTCCAATCCTAGGGGTTAACACATTTAATATTGAATTTGAGTTTTTTTTCTTTTTTTATTTAAATTATAATAATCATTATTCATGACATTTTAATTTCATTAGTTCATAAAAAACAATAAATAACATTTACAAGTTATTAAAAGAAGTGGGTGTTTGGGACTTGTTTCTTGGATATGGCACATATGTAGCAACAAAAATCTTGACGTACATTGACAATACAATACTTTTGGGGAATACTTAATGCATAACAAAAAAACAGACACCAAAAGACCGTAATAGTTTAGTGTCTTTGGAAACTTAGAACATAATCTTCCAATCTTGGTGAAAGATCTTCAACATGTCCCATAAAGATCTTCCCTTTTTTTCTTACCTAAAACCCTTATTTATATCCTGGGGAAAAGAAAACATATAATGAGTGAGCTCAAATGCTCAGTAAGGGTAATCATGGAGAAAATAAAACAAACCAAATACATTTGATCTTCAAAACATGAACATAAAGATTAAACGTCAAAATCTTGAGTTGTGAAATAAATCTTGGTAGTACGTAAGAAATAGATCATAAAGGAACATCAATCATGATAAAATATCATGGGAATAAAAGATGTAATTGTGGAAACCATTAAGCACATGATATGATTTCTATTGTAGCCAAGGAATTTCTTCCAAGACCATCATAGTGGACAAAGTCCCTTTCTGAATCGAGTTCACTCCTCGTTCCAATCATGTATTACAGAACCAGATTAACTTACCTTTCCAGCCATGTCTATCTCATGAGATATAAATCTTTACCCAATGCATTTAAGGGAGATATAGGCCCCAACCATCTCATAATGAAATCATTCTTACTTGTGCCATAAAATAAACATAAATCATAAATCTTAACCCAAAGAATAAAATGGGTTTCATGAACATCATCCCATCATAACATAATACATATAAATGAAATGGATATGATTTCATCATAATAAGAATCAAAACATGTAAATAATAGAGAAATTATACTTGAAACATAATCATAATAAATAATTTCATTTTAGATTGAAAATGGTTTTGATAAAACACTTGAAATATATTCTTGAGGAAAATATTCATTCTTTTTTAAAATCATTTTCTTTTCAAAAAAAAGGCATGAAATTTTAAAATAAAAATCTTTTTTTGAAAATAATGATGAAAAAATGTAGAATAAGCATCATGAAAATTAGGCATTATGAAACCATAAAAATCCATTCAGTCCGTGTAAGTTAAAAAAGCATTCTCATCGTAATTTTGTCGGAAATGTCAAAAAGTTCCTCGTATGGTAAACAAAAGAAAGATTCCTTCAATAACACTAGGTAAAAGTAAAAGGGGTGTAATAATGACATTAAACATAAATGAAATAATATTAAACACATTATGAGAAACAATTTATGGGTATGGATGACAAATATAACCCCAGTAAATACTTACGTATAAACAATCTCGGATAAGAATGAGATTGGAATAATTGTCCCTTACCTTAGGTCCGATATGCTTCGTACGTATCCGAAACTCCTATATAATGATTTTAATATTGTGATTGACATATTAAAGAATAATATTCATTGTTATGATATCATATATGTTTCACTTATGACTTTATATTACCCGTTCTTTGGTAAATTCCATGTTAAAGCACTGTTTTGGGTAAAATCGTTTTATTTATCGTACGTGTTTGGACTTGTTGTTCTTGATATTATTATTACTTATATGAAGATTTAATTACAACCAGAATTTAAATAATTATTTATATATCATATATATTCAGTATATATATATAAATATATAATTGATAGATAAATAAAATGAAATACACCGTTCATGGAGACGATAGGTCGTACGTAAGCATGTACACTATTTTCCTTTCCTTATTGACTTGAATGGAAGTAAGTATATGACATATATATATATATATAAACTTAAATAAAGTATCTTTATCATGTCATATATTTAATTATTATTCATTATATATACTTTATAATCATTATTGAGTGGTTAACATGGAGAATGAATCTCATCGCGTCGTGGAGATGGTAATCCGTACGTACGCACGAGCGATGATATCATTCCCATAATTATTGAATTGAATTGGAGTGGATGATATAATATCTCATAATAAGTATCATTCTATAATAACTATATATATTTAATCTTTACACCATTAGACCCATCCAAGTAACGTGGTGGGGGAAAAACATATTACACCACGACGTGGAGACGGTATTCTGTACGTATGCACGCACAATGATTTCATTTTCCGTGGGATGGATAAAAGGTGAAATGGGGTTATTTCATATTTATAATAACATATCTGTATATTAGTGATAATTATGTTGTTAATTTATAGTTAAAAAACTAAAGAAGAAGAAGTTAAAGAATAAAGAAACTTGAAAGAATTGGTAGAAGAGATTACCTCTTCTTCGACGCACCTCATTTAAGATTCCTCTTAAAGGACTAGAGTTTGTCTTTTGAGGAGAAAAGAAACTCTAAAATGATTCTAGGGAAGTTGATAATGGAAATGGGCAGGGTTTGGCCGAGCATGAAAGCTCAAAATTGTGTAAAGTGGAGAGGGATGAGGTTCCCTTTTATAAGAGAGGAGAGGGGCACCTTAGAAAAAATATAAAATATTATTTTATAATAAAGTCATATTCGGTTTATAATAGCTCCAAATTGATTAATTTAGAGAATAAAGTGGGATGTGTCAAAATACTCTCAACCAATAGGTTTTAGAGAAGTTTAGGTTACTATTTTAACCTTATCATTTAGATTTAACTCTAAGTTAAATAATTTAACCTTTACCGTGTCTTCTTGATTTCTTACACTACATGGTTAATAAAATTTATATAACAAGACAAAAGAACCCCAATTGGTTCATTATTATTATATATAACCTTATATAAGTCATTTGGCCCAACCATATATTTTTAAGAATAGAATACCAATTAATAATATAATATTTTTTTAAAAAACTATTTTATGTCAATTTTGACACTATTTTGTAATTGATTTTTGTGAAAATAATAACAACATGATTAGTTCAGAATAAGTTAATTAAGTCAAGACTAACATGTCATATTAACCTATAAATGTAGTGTAATTCATAAAAAGTCTCAAATTACATTTATTTCGGTATTTATAACATCAATTATGTTAGTATTTCATTAATAAGGTAATGAATGCATCATCATTGTGTCATAAATAAATTAAATAATTTAATGTCTAAAAATTATAAATAAAATACCATTATGTAGGAAATATTTTTATATTTCTAATTAATATTTATAGTCTAATTTATCTTATGTATAACCCTATATTAAATTTTTTTTAGTTATTAAACATTGATTTTAACAATTTTAACTCTTCTTTGAATTAAATACTAATAAATGTCCTAATCTAATCTATGTGGACCTAAAGGATAATATTATATTCCTAAGGTTGTTTTTGGTCTAAATATACTTATCCAATGCAATTAAGACATGTGTTAGGGTAATAATAATATCATTTTTCCCCTTAATTACCCTATTTTCGTTTAACCGTGGTAAATAAAATTAAAAAGATACTATTCACCAAAAATTATTTTTATCCTATTGAACCAAATTTTACTCCTTGATATGAACCATGTCTATCAGATTTTTGAAATTCACCTCACATAAGTGGTAAAATTAGGTTTTATGTATAATTTCAAATGCTCCTTAGAGGTTGCTAAAAGATGATGAAAAGTTCAATAAAATTTTTATATATCTAAAATTATTATAAAATGAATCCAATGAATTACATTGAACATATATAGGTATTATGTATCAATTTTGACCAAAAATAATTTTAAATAAAATAAACTATTATTTAAATAAAAAGTTGGTTTTTGAATAGTATCTTAGTGTTTTCACTATTCATCAAAAATTGAACGTTTTCAGAAAAATACCAAAAAATCACCATAGGATAATTTCGATATCCCTAATCCAAAAATGAAGTCCATTTTGAAAGATAAAATTTATGAAATTTAAAAAATTGGGTATTACTATTCATAATGGCTAGTTTATAATAATATTATAATAATATCTCATTTAGTGAAACATGGTATTGCATATTACACACGCTATCGAAGACGGTCTTGATTGCATGTTACACGATCCAAGTCAGGGCTACGTGTAGTGAAAGGTCTGTTTGGTGTTGCATATAACATAATCAATACTTATTTCATTTAATCATTAAAAAAATCTATACTTAATGTTGTGTAGAATAATTTCCAACAAATGAACTTGAAATTGTGTGTAACACGAGCCAGGAATAGTGTTGCATATACTACAAAATAATACGGTGTTGCGTATAGTACAAGATAATCTTGGTGTAGTGTATAATAGAAGACATCAAAGAAATTAAAAATAATATATCTCATAAAATATCGGGGTGTTACATTCTACCCCCCTTAAAATGAATTTCTCCCTCAAAATTCATTCGGGTTATAAATCGTTTAATACTTGAAATCTTCATTCATAGAAACCCACATCGGAAAAAGAATACTAAAAACTAATTTTAAAAACAATTTTATGAAATGTAATGGCTTCCCAAATTATCTAATCCCTAGGTTTCCACATAGGATAACCTTGGTGAAAATATAGATATGGATGAGAAATCTAACCGTCAAGTTCTGATGGAGAGTTGTAGAGAATATGGCTATGAAAAAGCCAATAATCACAAAGCCATAAATTTGTGATGATCTAAGGTACCATCTAATTCATCATATATGAGAGAACTAGGACAACATTTTTGGTTTTCAAGATCATTTCCCTAACTTTGATGAACTTTTACATAAAGAAAAATACTTACATGATTTCAGTGTAATATCATCGTTGGTCATTCCATGAACAATTTCCACTTCATCTCTATTTAAAGAAATGAAGTTTAATTTTTCATTCATCAAGTGTTAGCAGATCATGCGATATAATGATAAGTCATCACATCTGATTCTATCACCAAGAAGGTTAGAATATGTTATTAAATATACATAAGTCCATATATAGTGAGATTAATCATATATGATTCAACAATGGACTTATACTTCATCCATCATACCGCATAATAAAATAAAACTAGTTTCAACTAACTAAGGACTTCTTATAGGCCAGTGGTTGGTAATAAAGTCCTGTCGCACTTCAGTTGTGGGTTCAATTCCCGCAACCTTGTCCGACGCGATGGGTTGTCTCCCGTCCTGTAGGTTTTCTTTTTTTCTAAAAAGTCACTATTATAACATTACAAAAATAATATCGAAAAAAGTTCTAGCCTTAAACAATACTATCTTATGTCCAACATAATTCATTACCTTCATTAGGCTTATCCAAAATACTTCAATCAAATCTCATAGTGTAATGTAATCGATTACTAGAAATGTCATCTACCGAGCATGTGAATACCATAATCTATCATGATATATCTTGTTGGTCACATTCCAATCATGTGAATACCATAATCATGTATTCTATGGAAAAATGAATACCCATTGAACCTTAGTGAAAACATGAATGCTGTCAAAAGTTAAGTCTTTCTATATACCAAAATACCAAAAATTCTATATTCTCAAACCACAATATCACTTTGTCTTTATATCAGTCATGACATCATTAATACTATCAAACATATTATTTTCTCCTTATCCCTTCATTATGTTCGCATCATTTTCTTTCCAAAAATATTTCAATCAATTTTCATGGTTACCGGTACCATATTCTTATAGAAAACCACAATGGACCAACTCATAGATTTTTAAATATACTATAAAAGTACCTCAACAACATTATTATTGAATTCCAATACATAAGTCCTTCAATCCATCCTCTTCAATGATTGGCATGGAATAAGTCTTTCCTCGATTTAGAAGTAACTTCTTAGGTTAGGGAATTGAGTTGGGTAATGCCCATGTTCTCTACAGATAAGACATTGGACTCTATAACAGTCTATCACTCTATGACCCTTTTCTCCACACAGATAACATCTTCCCCTCCATTTGAGGTATTCCTCAATGTTCTTCTTGCATTCTTTAGAAATATCAATCTTTCTTTCTCTATGCTCCTCACCATGCGAACATTCATAAAATTTCATCTTCCTCTTTTTTGATGACTTAGGAATACAACTAAAGTTCACCTTGATAATCATATATCAAGATGAATGATTCGTCATAATCACAATATCTTTCTCTCCAGTGATTACACAATTTCATTGATTATAGTCACCAATTTCTCCATTATAATCAATGTTAACTAAATTCCTTCTTGTTCCCTCCATTGACAAAGACAAGAAACCATAGTGTAAGAAACAGTTAAAATAACAAGGAACCACATAATCATAAAAAGTCACTTATGGGATGTCTAAATTATAAAAAATTCTTTAATACATGACACCTTAGGTTCACCCTAGGTTATTCATGATCATCAACATAATTCAAGGACTCTAACATATACTTATACTTAACCTTAGGGACATCCCTAGACATACCTTAGAAATATCTCTTTGGATTTCACTAAAGTTTTTGCATCCTAGTTTCTAAAGGTTAACTAAACCTTTCCTCTGATACCTAATCTAATGACCCAAATCATGAAGTACATAGAAATTACATTACTTTTGTGGAATAGTTAATACATTACAAAAAAACAGACACCAAAGGACCGTAATAGTTTAGTGTCTTTGGAAACATGGAACATAATCTTCCAATCTTGGTGAAAGATCTTCAACATCTCCCAAATAGATCTTCCCTTTTTTTACTTAGCTAAAACCTTTCTTTCTATACTGGGGAAACGAAAACATATAAATGGTGATCTCAAATGCTCAATATGGCTAAGCATGGATAAAATAAAACAAATCATATACATTTGAACTTCAAAACATTAATATAAAGTTTAAATGTCAAAATCGTGAGTTCTGCAATAAATCATGGCAGTACGTAAGGCATAGATCATAAAGGAACATCAATCATTTTAAAATATCATGGGAATAAAACATGTAATTGTGGAAACCATTAACCACATGATATGATTTCCATTGTAGCCAAGGCATTACTGCCAAGACCATCTTAGTGGACAAAGTCCCTTTCTGAATTGAGTTTACTCCTCATTCCAGTCCTGTATTACTGAACCGGATTAACTTACCATTCTAGACATGTCTATCTCATGAGATATAAATTTTTTCCCAATTAATTGGAGGGAGATATAGGTCCGACCCATCTCATAATGAAATCATTCTTACTTGTGCCACAAAATAAACATAAATCATACATATTAACCCAATGAATAAAAAGGGTTTCATGAACATCATCCCATCATAACATAATCCATATAAAACAAATGAATATCGTTTAATCATAAGAAGAATAAAAACATGTAAATAATATAGACATTATACCTGAATCATAATCATACTAAATAATGTCATCTTAGATGGAAAATGGTTTTGACAAAACACTTGAAATAAATTCTTATGGAAAATATCGTTTCTTTTTTAAAATCATTTTCTTTTCACAAAAAGACATGAAATTTTAAAAGAAATAGATTATATTGAAAATAATCATGAAAACATGTAGAATAATCTTCATGAAAATTAGGCGTTATGAAACCATAGAAATCCATTTAGGTTGTATAAGTTAAAAAAAACATTCTCATCATACTTTTGTCGGAAAAGTCAAAAAGGTCCTCATATGGTAAACAAAAGAAAGATTCTTTCCATAACTCTAAGTAAAAGTACAAGGGGGTGAAAATGACATTAAACATACATGGAAGACAACTAAAAACTTTATGAAAAACATTTTATGGACATGGATGAAAAATATTACCCCAGTAAATACTTACGTATAAACAATCTCGGATAAGAATGAGATTAGAATAATTACCCCTTACCTTAGGTCCGATATTCTTCGTACGTATCCAAAAATCCAGTATAATGATTTAAATAATGTCATTGACTTTTTACTGAATCATATTAATGGTTATGATATCATATATGTTTCACTTATGACTTTATATTACCCATTCGTTTGTAAATTCCATGTTAAAGCACAGTTTTGGGTAAAATCGTTTTATTTATCGTACGTGTTTGGACTTGTTGTTCTTGATAGTATTATTACTTATATCATGATTTAATTACTTCTAGAATGTAAATCATGATTTATATATCATATATATTCAGTATATAAATATATATAATAGATAGATAAATGAAATGAAATACACCGTTCATGGAGACAGTATGTCGCACGTATGCATGAACACTGTTCTCCTTTCCTTATTGACTTGAATGGAAATAAGTAGATGACAGATATATATATATATACATAAATCCAGTATTTTTATCATGTCATATATTTCATTATTATTCATTATATATACTTTATAATCATTCTTGAGTGGTTAACATGGAGAATGAATCTCATCGCGTCGTGGAGACGGTAATCCGTACGTACGCACGAGCGATGATATCATTCCCATAATTATTGAATTGAATTGGAGTGGATGATATAATATCTCATAATAATTATGATGTTATAATAACTATATATAGTTATTCATTACACCATTATACCCATCCAAGTAAGGTGGTGGTGGAAAAACATATTACACCACGGCGTGGAGACGTTATTCCATACGTATGCATGCGCAGTGATTTCATTTTCTGTAGGATGGATAGAAGGTGAAATGGGGTTGTATCATATATATAATAAAATATCAGTATATTAGTGATACTTATTTTATTACTTTACAATGAAACAACTAAAGAATTAGAAGTTGAAGAAGAAATAAACTTGAAAGAATCGGTAGAAGAGATTACCTCTTCTTCGATACACCTCATTTATGCTTCCTCTTAAGGGACTAGAGTTGGTCTATTGAGGAGAGAAGAACCTCTATAATGTTTTTAGGGAATTTGATAATGGAAATTTTCAGGGTTTTTCCATGCTTGAAACCTCAAAATTGTGTAAAGATAAGAGGGATGGGGTGACCTTTTATAAGGGAGGAGAGGGGCACCTTAGAAAAAACATAAAATATTATTTTATAATAAAGTCATATTCGGTTTATAATAGCTCTAAATTGAATTATTTAGAGACTAATGTGGGGATGGGTCGAAATCCTCTCAACCAATAGGTTTTAGAGAAGTTTAGGTTAATATTTTAACCTTATTATTTATATTTAACATTATGTTAAATAATTTAACATTTACCGTGTCTTCTTGTTTTCTTACACTATATGGTTAATTAAATAACTTTAACAAGCTAAAAGAACACCAAGTGGTTCATTATTAATATATATATCCTTATCTAAGTCATTTGGCCGAACCTTAAATTTTTGGGAATAGAATGTCAATTAATAATATAATATTTGTTTTAAAAACTATTTTATGTCATTTTTGACACTATTTGGTAATTGATTTTTGTGAACATTATAACAGCATGATTAGTTCAAAAAGGTTAATTAAATAAATACTAACATGTAATATTAACCTATAAAATTAGTGTAATTCATAAAAAGTCTCAAATTTCATTTATTTGGGTATTTATAACATCAATTATGTTGGTATTTCATGAATAAGGTAATTACTGCATCATCATTGTGTCATAAATAAATTAAATTACTTAATGTCTTAAAATTATAAATAAAATACCATTATTTAGGAAATATTTTTATTTTTCTAATGAATATTTATAGTCTAATTTATCTAATATATAACCCTATATTAAATATGTTTTAGTTATTAAACATTGATTTTAACTCTTTTAACTCTTCTTTAAATTAAATAATAATAAATGTCATAATCTAATCCAGGTGGACCTAAATGATAATATTATATTACTAAGGTTGTTTTTGGTCGAATTATACTTATCCAATAGAATTAGGACATGTGTTAGGGTTATAATAATATCATTTTTACCCTTAATTACCCTATTTACTTTTAACTGTGGTAAATAAAAGTAAAAAGTTACTATTCACCAAAAAATATTTTTATATTATTAAACAACATTTTCCTCCTTGATATTAACTGTGTCTTTCAGATTTTCTAAATTTAACTCATAGAAGTGGAAAAATTAAGTTTTATTTACAATTTCAAATGTTCCTAGGAGGTGTGTAAAAGATGGTGAAAAGCTCAATAAAATTTTTTTATATCTAAAATTATTATAAAACGACTCCAATGAATTACATTGAAATTAAATAGGTATTATGTATCAATTTTTACCAAAAATAAATTTATATAAAATAAAATATTATTTAAATAAAAACTCTGTTTTTAAATAGTAACCCAATGTTTTCACTATTCATAAAAAATTTAATGTTTTCAGGAAAATACCAAAAATTCACCTTAGGATAATTTCGATGTTCCTAATAAAAAAATGAAGTCCATTTTGAAAGATAAAATTTATAAAATTTCCAAAAGAGGGAATTACTATTCATAACGGCTAGTTCATAATAATATTATAATAATATCTCATTTAGTAGAACTCAGTTTTGTGTACTACACATGCTATCGATAGAGGTATTGATTGCATGTAATGCAAGCCAAGTCAGGGCTGCGTGTAATGAAAGCTCCGTTTGGTGTTGTGTTTAACATAATCAAAATTTATTTAATTTATACATTAAACAAAATCGATACTTAATGTTGTGTACAATAATATCCACAAAACGAACTTGAAATTGTGTGTAAGCCGAGCCAGGAATAGTGTTGCATATACTACAAGATAATATGGTGTTGCATATGGCACAAGCTAATCTTGGTGTAGTGTATAATAGAATACATCAAAGAAATTAAAAATAATATATCTCATAAAATCTCAGGGTGTTACAACATAGGTTCCACTATTTTAAAATCCGTTTGATTATAAAATTTATATTGATAAAAAACACATGATAAGTTATTCTATAAATGAATCATAAAAAAACTAAATTATAATCCCATAATTTTTAGAAGCAACACACTTTTATTATAAGGTCCCTCATGTTATCATTGTTATGGAAATATTTTTTACTATTTTATGAAGAATCTCATCCTTGAATTCACATTGTATCAGATACCATCAATCTATTGATAATTTTTTTAATGGGATATATGGATTCATTTTATAAATTATTTATATTAAATCAAACATCTCTTATCTTGGTCATGCATAAATTCATAAATAGAATAATGGGTCTGTGATCGCAGACCCAAAGATATGAATCAACTTCAAATTATATTATGCCATTTTTAATTAAAATATTTTCACCATTGATCTTTATCCTAAATCATATAATAAATTAGGTTTAATCATCTCAGTCCTTCAAATATATATGAATATAATATTCTCTATCAATTCATTATAGATAAATTTATATAATTTAATCCCATTTTATTCATTGAAATTAGAGCATCAATTTTCTCATATTTTTGATAGTGTCTAAATCATAAATGTTATTCTTATGTCATGTAAATATTATTAAATATTATAATACCCTCCTTTAATTATTATATTCATTGGATAATTATTAAATAATCTTAAATTAATTTATAAATAAAATCTTTGAAGAAAGGATATTCTTTGAATATTTTTTTCCAATATAGATGGTGATTTTACGTAATGATATTTAAAATTTCTCAAATAATTTAATCCATTAAATCATCAAATATCTTGAACCATTCAATCCAGCCTGTAATATTTAAATCTCAATTTGAATCTCTAATAAAATATTCATAATTAATTAATTTAAATTCACATTGATTTCATAATTGAATTCAAATATTCCATGATTTCTCTGTGAAAATTTTTAACTCCAAATATCTCTAATAAATTATATATTTAATCCTAAATGTATCCAAGAGACTAAATTAAAAAAATATAAATTTTCGTCATTTATTGGTTGACAATCATTCAAAAATAAATATACTTAAATTGTATTTGGAAAAAAATTTTGTGGCATATGTTATATTCTATTATTTTTCTATTTTTAAATTCATAAAATAAGTTATCTACACTAAATTAATCAATAATAAAACTTAAAATCTATATACTATATCCATGATAATTATATATTTGGTAATTTATTTAATATTATTAAAACATAAGTTATTAATGTAAAATATTTATGAACTCTCAAAAGTTTTTTTACATTATTTGAATGTTTTTTACACATGAAACTAATACAACCAACATGAATATCATTTTCTAACTTAAAAAAATGTTCTATGGCATGGATACAGTTCTTAGATAGTTTATTATATCAAAAAATTATTAATCAAAACCAAAAATAAACTCAATTGAAAAAAATATCTACATTTATCTTCAACATTTCCAACAAAAAAGGCACGTAAATTCACATTATCTTCATGAAAATTGTTTATAAAAAAGATAATTATGTTCTATATAATTTTCAAAATATTATTTATCCCTAATAATTTTAATATAAAGATGTAAATTAAAATTTCATATAATTTTATATATATCAGGAACTAAATTTTATGTAAAATTGACAAAAAATGTAAAATACTTATCATTTTGCAAGAATTATGTATTACATTTCATCATTTGTTACAAGTAATATTTAATAAACTTCTTTTTTCATAAAATATATCATATCAAATATTATGTTCATTTAGAAAAATTAGGATCAAATGTTATATATACGTAAATCCATGTTTTTTCTATAAAAACATAATCTTTGGATATTAAAATTAATGATTTTATTTAAGAAACAATAGACACACATAAAAAACATGTATTCACAATATTCCTATAATAAATCATTTAATATCCCATGATAGATTATAACTTTATGTGATCATATTCCATTTATTATATAATGGTGTTATTTTTAGTCTTTTATATATTTTTTACTAGAATATTCCCAAAATATCCATATTTAATAGTATTCATCATATTGACATATGTGATGATCACTACATTTCGAAAACATAGTCAAATAGTATATGTGTTTTATTGAAGAAACAAATGTTATGATGTTAGTTTTTTATAATTTTTCTCGCACGTTTTATCCAATTTTGTTCGGATCTATTCATTCCATCACATCATACTCAAACCACTCTTAGTTTTTTATGAATTTATTAGGAAATTATTAAATCAAACTTAGTATTTTATTTTATCTTGTGGGTGTTTTATACATTGAATGACTGTGTTGGAATGAAAATGTTATATGATTTATAATTATCTTGAATGAATGTTTAATGAATTCCACTACCTTAAAATATCACTAAAACATATCCAAATACTGTCATAATTATTTTTCAATCCATTTTAATGTCTCTGTTGAGGTATATCTTCAAATATTTTTTGATGCTTCACAATGATTTGTTAGCCATTATAACTAAGTGATTCACACTTTCAACTCCTCAAGATATATTTAGGAACTAAAAATAATGAGATTAAATCACCACTTTATCCATTTTGGAATTTTTTATTATGTTGTAATGAAATATATTATGTAGGATCATTATGGGATGTACAATGTATATTTTAGGCATAGTTAGGTGATATTTAGTTCTATTTTGTTATTCTACAACTTATTCTATCCCTATATTATATTATTAGTATGTGTAAAACATATTTAAAATTATTATATTTCCATTTATAAAATCATACATGAATATTTTTTTTGTTTAGATATAATTTTTCCAATGATATGAAACAGTTTATCATAATGATATTCATTGTTATGTTTCCTCCACTTTTCAGGGAGCCTTTATATTCTCATATTTTCATCTCCATTTGTGAGAGTCTAATAGTTTGATCTTCATGTAATGTGAATTGATTCAACTCATCTCAAATTTTATTCTTCGCATATTAACAAAAATACAACATAATATATTCTTTGGAATTTGAATATCACAATAAATCAACATCCTCTTAAGTATCCCACATTTTTGTTTTTGACTCACATCAACCAAAATGTATCAAAATTTGGATAAAATATTATCCCAAATATTTTTTTACTTGTGGATATGACATTAAAAAATTCTCAATAACTCATCTACCCCAAATTTTACACTCCACTTGTTTATGTTTCATTTACCTCTCCCTTATTATTGTGGGTTCGATCCATTTTTATCCCACTCTATCACTATAATAAAAAAAATGTAGGTAAGGTAGTAGGGTTATATGAAATCATATAAGGTAGTATGTTTTCAGATGAAAATTATCCTTCTTAAATTCTCTTATTCATAGATTTTATTTCAAAATTACATTACTAATCTTGGATTGAAATCTCGAGAATTCAGATTTCCAAGAATGTGATATGATCCCTTTATTTCATTATATATCAAACAATGTAATTTTTCTTAAGAAAATTATATAAAAACTCATCTTTATTTTTCTCATTGTTCATGTGATTTATCTCTTACAATTTTTTATAGATCACTCAGATGTAGCTGAGCACTCTCAGTTCTCTTAGGGTTTCGATCATGACTCCTTCAGATTTCATTGGCAGTGATGATATCTCATGTTTGCATATATCGTTCTTTTAAGTGGTGGATGATGATTGTGTTCCTGATCCCCAATGGATTAAATAAAGGTAGTCTTCTACAATGGTGGTGGGTTTATTGTGTAACCTATGTTCTTGATCTAATTAGGATTGGTATTTTTTGATCATATCTTGTCAGGATTCACGGTCAATCGGTGGTCGGAGCAATGCATAAGATGTGGGATGTTTATGATGTTAATTCAGTTTGAGGAGTGAATGTTCAAGCGATGTAGGTAGGATTCAATATGACGGAGTGGTTGGGCAGTGGTCTTGGTGGTGCAAATTCATAGAAATAGCGCATGCACATGGAGGTGTTGGGTTTTTGGGAATGATGACGTTTTATGCCTGTTTTCGCCTGGCGAAGAACCAGTAAGAGGTTAGCTCTTCATGGTGACACGGTTGGGTGGTAGGCAGTACAAGGTGCACTACAGTCACGATATCTCTTATGTATTTTGGGCCTGTGGGTTTGGGAATTTGTTATTTTCTTTATGCCAATGGACATTTGGGTCCTTCAAATTAATGTTGCATGGCTCTGGGCCTTCTGATAAATAAAACAAACATGGAATTTTGGGCCATAATAATGGGTTTTATACTTGGTTCTTTATTGGTTTTGACCTTTCTGAGCATAGAGGGTTGTAATGGGTTTTCCCTTACACATTTCAAAAGGGGTTCCTGTTGCCTTTTTCTTTTTTAATAAAGGGGATTTCCCCCAACCATTCTGACATCTCTTATCATTTTTTTATCAATTTATTTAAATATTTTCACATTTTAACCCTAATGTGAAAATTTATCCAAGGATAATTGTTTAATAATTATAAATTAATACAATAATCGTATTCGAAAATAAATAGAATCAATATCGACTTATTTACAAAAATATTCAATAATATTTTTAAAAAATCATACATTAAATATATTATCTAATTTAATAATTTAATACTTTAATCTCACAATCCATTTAATATATTTTTTTTATTTAAATATAAATTTAAATATCGAGTTTAACAAATTTAATTCTTGGTTAAAAATAATAATATATTTTTTAAAATTAAATCCAAAAATTTTAGTCATTATCTCTGTCTAATGTTCAAAAAAAATTACTGCATTTAATTTTTAATTTTTTCCTTCAAATAACATAATGAATAAATAAAAAAATATTAATTATCATCATTTAATGGTTTTTAATTTTCGTTAAATATTTTAAAACAAATATTGTATGGATATATATTTTTGAAATAATTTTTGTGATAGAAAATTTTCATTTTCTAAAATCCTCACATGATTTTTGATCTTTGATTTTGTCAATAATAATATGGAACATCTATAAATAATATATATGATAACTCATTATGATTTAATTTAGTTAGAAAAACCCAAATTCAGAATATTGTGTGACAACATTCCTGAACTCCCAAATGTTTTGTGAATATTTTTGAAATATTTTATCAAATAGTAATAACTACTACCAACATGATTATCTGTGCCCAACTCATAAAATATATTCTATAGAATTTTTCTGAATAAAAAATTTATATCGATAAAAAAATTAAATTATAGGATGTAATCAATTCAAACAAAATGTTTTCTCCTTTTTTATTCAAAATGTTCTTCATGATGAAACTCGATACAAGTTTTCGTTCCACTCCTAGAAAATTATAAAAAAAACTTAACAATGTTCTATATAATTATTCAATTCTAATTTAGATTTTCCCTTAAAAATATCAAGCTAAAAACTCAAATGTGTTGTCATAGTATAGAAGTTTTGAACTATATGTTGTATATATCATAAAATTACATGTAAAATACTTCTCAATTACAAATCCATATAAATTATATTTTAGAACATAATAAATATTACATGTAATACTTCACCTAGGTTTGTAGATAGATTAAATTTAATTTATTCTCCATTCGAACAAATTTTATCTCATATTTATAACTGATAATTCCATGTTATGTTGTCTATATTGATCTGAAGTCTTCAAAATCATCTAATTTATTCTTGAATCATTTAATATATATCATGAAAGATGTAGTCAAAGTTTTGTTGAAGTAAATCATTCAAAAACATTTCATAATGAAAAATTTTGTTCGACCTAAGGCCATGTGTTCGATGAAACTAACCAATAATGCATTATTTATATTATTTACTAAAATTTTCAATTTTTTTTTTATTTTTTAGACTTTTACATGGATATATATGTTTTAGTAAATCCTTGGTAAAAAATATGTTCCATAGAATATATATTATTATAATGGACAAAATTACACGAGATTCATGTTTTTTTAATTTTTTATGTGTTTTTTCCTCTTCCGTGAAGTGATATAAATGCTACGACCTCATAAAAAATCCAATATGGAAGTTTTGTAATTTTCATAACTAGTTAATCACCCGAACTCAATGTTCTATATTTTCATAAATTTTTTTCTTAAATTGAAAGACTCATTTGGAATAAATATGTTATGTTATAGATTACACCATGAACTATATGTTTCATTTATTACACCAAATTAACATCTAACTAACTGATATGTAACTCAATATATATTAAATTTTTTATCCTTTTTTACTTTTTCTATAATGTTATATCAAAAAATGTTATATGTTGTTTCATTTGTATTTGCATGGAACATTTTCTATGAATTGTATTAGATATGTATTGAACTGTTCATGTTATGTTCTAGAAAATTTCATACACTAAGTGGCGCACACTTACACAATACTGATATATCTTTCAGACCTATCCAATTTATGAATCAATCACTCATTGATGCGTTTTAATACATATCCACTGTGAAATTAAAAATATTTTATTCTTGATCACTGTGTTTTGTTTAACATATGATCTGAGTCTAATGTTCTAGGATCATAAATGGTACTATAGACATTTCAAACATATTCAAAGAATATACTACACCTCATGTTACTTGCATCGAGTTGAAAATATTTTACCATACTTCATTTTAGTATTTCCCTCAAATTTTATGCATACATGTATATAATGACCTATCTAAAGTTCTATGGGTAGTTTACAAATGATGCATGTTTTTGGAGTCATCCTCATCGTAGGGAGTCCTCATGATCCTCTATTAACATATCCGTCTATAAGGTTCTTCTTATTTCATCTTTATCTTATGTTTTACGCTTCAAATCATCACATGCATGATTCTTAATGTATTGAAATTAAATTCAACATAATAATTTCTGCAACACTTTAATCCCTATATGAAAACATGGGATATTTAAATGGAGATACAAAAATTTATATTAAAATTAAAAGTATGATATTTTGTATTACTTAAATATTACCGAAAATAAAAAATCTCAGTTAGTTGTATTACCTAAATATTTATATCATATAAAATTGGATAGGGACACAGATAAAACAATATATATAAAATATATCGCATAATGTATCTAATACCTAATGAATTTATATACCACACATGTTTTTTCTAAATATATTTTTATATAATACATTTATTTATATCATGTTTCCACTAGATAAAAACCAAAAAAATTACTATTACTAAAATATATTATGAAATGAATCCTTTGAATAATATTTTTAGATATTAGGTGATTCCATAAATCCTTTTCAAGGAAAAAATATTAATATAATCTAAACAACTTTATATCATATTACAACATGAAAACAATTTCAACAATAATATTTTCCAATTTACTAATTAGGAAAACAGAAATTACAATTAATATATTCAATTATTATTATTTGTATATAACCACTGTAACATCATAAAATAATGTTTTTGATGATTCTAATTATCATGAATTTTTATTTCATATTAATTAGGTATTCCAGAATATAACCGAGTAAATTTCACTATTATATGTAACTATATATTTCAAAACAATTTATCTAGTCAATATATTTCATCCAAAAATAGTTTTAATTTAATTTCCATGATCTTTACTAAGCCCATGTTTTGTATAACTATTCCTAAAAAATATATATTCCATCTAAGGAAATATAAAATAACAATATAAAATATTTTTATATTTGGATAGAAATTAAAATATTATTTCGATGGTATATCCCTAAAATTTAATTTTACAATGTATAAGGTTTTAATAATGTCAAATGTCTCAAATATACTTAAAAAATAAAAATATTATAAATGGTAAGTTGGAATCAATCCGAATCCCATAGATTATATTGCATATTTATTATTTCATATAAAAAACTAAAAATTTATTATTTTTAATGAATTAACTCTGAGAGAAATAATAATATCAATAACATTACTAGTGATAAATTTATTTTTGTTCAATTTTATTGATGTAATTTAATATTTTCACCTAGATAATATTATTTTATTTTTTAATATATTCTATTTTTAGTCATAAAACTATAAATTGTCTTTCCTATGCATATTTTTTTATTGTGCTTGAATCATTAAATATCTGATTCATATGTGAATCATTCTAGTTATTTATTTATAAAAAATAAAAACTTCTCTTTTGATATAACGAATAAATTTCTTTCATCCCAACAAAAACACAATGGATTAAAAAGTAAAATTAAAAAACATCCTTATTGTTGATTTAGATCATTTATATGTATTCCCCTCCCAATGTAAAAACCCATAAAAATTTATTAGATCATTGGTCTTTAACTCCTTCCATGAACCATTTCTTCACTTATGATCTATTGTACATATGAAAACAAAAGATAATGAATTGTTAGTGTCTTATATCAATGAATCAAAATTAGATAAATGATATATGTAAGATAAATATTTTATGTGTACTATCCATAATGCTTTCACAAGTATTTTTGATAGTACATTAAGATATATTTTTAATGTACATTTTTTCATAATGGAAAATTGTTCTTTTAATAATGAAATAACCTTTAAATTTAAAAAATATGGAAGTACCACTAGATTCTCCAATGAAATTATTTTTATTCTTATAGTTTAATACCTTACCCTTATTTTATTATAGAATCATAATGTTAATTTAGATGAAAAATCCATTATATAAATCAGAAACATTGAAAATTTTGAGGAAGAAGTTCCTACTAACATCTTTTATTGAAATCGTTCTTTTAAAATCACGTAACAGTCATGTATTTCTAATTAATGATATAGAGTGACCAATTAATAAATTATTTTAGAATTTTATATATTTTCACAAATCATTATATAATTTATATCAGATAAAAATAATTATAAGAGTAAAGAAGAAAAGTGAACCTTTTTTATTGTTTATATATGTATTATATAGATAAGTGTAATTCATTCATACATTTTAGAGTTTTTTAATGTTATGATGTTTTTTTAATTGAATAATATTTCCAATTTGAGAACATTTTGATTAGTTATATATCATATGGTAGGAATAAATGAATTTGTTAAAATGTAATTGAAAAGAGGTGGAAATATTAGCTAAAATACACTTTGAGCTGTGAGCAAAGCGAAGTAGCACGACACTGGATTTTTAAGGGAGTTTGAAGATGGGAAAACTAGGATAAGAATTATTACACGTCATATAATCCAATTACACATTGTGAATTTTTCGAAGAGGAAGATTGATTCCCAGAAAATTCATGAAGTTAATACACAAATTCAAAGACCATCACACTTTTGGTAACTATATTACATTACGTGACATTTTTTGAGATATTTTTGGTGAATAAATACACCAAGATTCATGGAATATTATGATATAAAGGTTACACATCGTGAGTCCCTATTACACATCATGAATGGTGTCAATGTTCTAAATCATTGAACTGGATTTTTATGAGATTCACAGAGATTCAAAAATCATAGAGGAAACCAAGGATTGGGATTAAACGATATGAAAAACTATTACACATCATGAAATGTGTTGGGAATAACCCATTTTATGACTATAAATTAATGAGATACCTACTTCTGAAGATCATTCAGAATCAGTTGGAGACAAAATCTTGGAGTAAAGATGATGTACCCTACCCGGGTGATTTATCTATTATTTTTTATTATATTTTGTACTTCCCTATACTCCTCCAATCCAAGAATGGTGAATGAGTAAATACACTTAGTTCTAGGGAAGTGTAACTAGAAGGGGGAATGTGTCGTTGGATTGATTTATTTCATTCATGTATTGGGTTTTTTTATTTAATATTGACTTCCAATCCCTTTCTGTTTTATTTTATCATAACCATTGATAATTTAATCCAAAAGGATCATCAATATTGCACACCAGAAAACCCTAAGGAAGGCATTACCATTGTTAAATTTAGGGAAATTTAGTTTTAAATAGGGTATCAATATAATATTGATTCGGAAACACCCAAAATTATAGGACCAAGAGAAATTAATAATTTCCACATTAAGAAAAAGATACCATGACCATTAGATATTCTTCATTTCAACTGTGAGACCAATCATGAATCAACTTATTTTGTAGAAATACAGTTACACCTGAACCCCGATATTACAAAACCCTAGTAAGATTTCAAAATTTATTTACAAATCCGATCGATCTGCTATTTTTTCATTATAATTTTGTAAAATCCAATCCAATCCATAATTTTATCACCTCTTTCATAAAAATATTAAAATTAAATATTTTGAAAACAAAACAAAACTAATTCACCATCTCTGTCGATTAAAGCTAAAAAATACCAATTACTATATTCTAATTAATAATGTAGAATTTTTTGAGTTTTATAAAAAAAATTTAGAGTAGGATATTGAATTAACAACTCCATACTGTGCTATCATATATTCATATTTTATAACTTCATTAATAGGTTAATTTTTTATAGTACATATATCTATAACATAGAATTTTTCTTCCATCATGAGAAAAATTTTCATGTAGTGATATTTTCTTAAAAAATAATACAATTTATATTATGATTCTGTAAAGTATATCTCAATGAATGGTTTAGAGAACTAGTATTTTTTATATGAAACTACAATAGGAAAACATTTTGGTTGAATATAATTATTCAATAATGAATTTGATTTAATATACTCCTATTAAATTATTACAAATTACATGATATCTAGATCTGGTTTAAAATATATATTTCACGAAAATTTGAGGTAGTATAATATTTTTTCTTATCACATAAATATTTGGGTAGATAATCATTTTAACAATATCATAAATAACTATTCCATAAATTATTGAAAAAAATTATTTCTTAGTGTATCTAATAAATTAGTCTATTTTATTACTTTAGTTTCCAAAATTTGATGGTTAATATTGAATGTACATTCATAAATTTATAATTTGATATAGGAACATTACAATTCAGGTTAAGTATACCTTACATATAACACCTCAGTGACATAATTGTTTTTTATTTATATGATATTAGTATATTTGTAAATTTATTTGAGTTTATAGAATTTTTATTTTAATTTTTAATGATGTGGGTGTTTCAAAATCTGATCATGTTTATTAGAATATGTTTGGTGACTTTGAAACCTATACTACAGTTTTGATTGTTCCATTTCCTATGTTTGGTGCATAGTTACTGAAATTTTGTGGAGTCACTATGTAAATTATGCAACTTATTTTGTGTGTTGGGGTTACTAACATGGTTGAAACACGTTTAAGGGACACCAAGTGGCCCATAACATGTGGGTTGTGATGTTCTGGTTAGTGGTTCCGACATGATTGGGGAACAATTTTTAAAACCTTATAGACAAATTATGTGTTTTTCCCAGGTTTTCTTAAAATGTGAAATCACATTTATGCTAGCTTTTATTTTAATATTTCCCATTATCGTCACCTATTCGACATGAAAAATCCACATAGTAGATCATGGTATATGTTCATCTCAATGTCATTTTATTTAATCTTATTTATTCAGATTTCAAGTGTTCTTCAAGATAATAGCTCAATTTCTTCCACTATTATTTTCCCTTGAACTATCCCTTCTATTTCTCCTTGGGATTCTCTTCCTCCAATAACCATAGTTTTTCAATAATTTTAAAATTTGGGTTTATGTTGGTTCTAACCTAGGGTTTTGGTCTCTTGAGGCTTTTAAATAGTGAATCCACTATTGTGTGGACGTTCAACGTGGAAGGAAACTGGTTAAATATAGATTCCACTTGATTTGTGGTATGTTCTTTTATGTTCTTCCTTTATTTTTTAATTCGTGCAATTATTAAGAATTCATAAACTTTTTATTAATTAATTTATTCTCAGTAAGATATATAAGAGGTATTTATAAGTATTTCCACTGAAATTTAGGTATTGAATTAATGGATTATAATATGAATTTTAAGTATTCTATTTTTAAAGATTTATGTTTAAATATTATAAGTAATAATTAATTTACTAATAATATTATAAAGTGTTTTCAATAATAAATTATGGGATTTGAACTCCTTGTTTTCTAAATAGTTAAATATATGCTTTAAAGGGTGTTTATGAATAAAATTGTGGTTTTTCCCATGCATAATTTTAATGAATGTTTTAATGGAATATATTATATGAAATAAAAATGTCTTGGACATTAGAGTTAGTTTTTTAATGGAGCATTCAGAACCTTATAATGTTTTTTGATTTATTCTTGTGATGACATCTTATTTTCCCCTTATAAAAGATTTGACTATTAGGGTTTTTTAAATATTTTTATTTTTTTAAATGATGTAAAAATGGGATGTTTTTTTGATGTTATTTGATATAAGGTGTGAGGAAATGCTTATGATAAATTAATATAATTATTTTATTTTATTTCTCACCACCACCTTATATTGGTCCTGGGAAGCAAGGAATTTATATGGGTGACCATAATTCATTTTTTACTTGTTTAGATAACGCATGGACAAGTTTACCCCTAGTTTGAGATGTGAATAAGGGGGGAGTTTTCACTGAGTATGATAGTGTGGGATAGTTAGGTAGACTGTGATTTGGTTTGGACCCAATGTTTGAGAAAAGTTGGTCCCATATATTTGGTATAGTCTTGGATCATCTCAATTGAGGATATAGGTTGTGACTAATGGAAATTTCTCTATTATTAGTGGTTATGATGGAGAGTAATTACTTATAAATGCTTCTTTATATTTTCTTTGTGGATTATTGGTTGTGGAATACCATTTATTGTTTAATCATTTATTGTTTTTAAATTTATATATAGGTTCAAATTAGATTTTTCTTTATTTATTCATTCATGTGTTTTGTTCCCAAAATTTTTTTGAGGATGGTTGGGAAATTTTACTTTTAATTATTTTGGGAAATGATTTGAACTTTTATTCCTATGGATATTAAAGGAGGTTTTAAAAGAGTAATGAGGTTTTATTTTTTTTTATGAAAATTAAAGGATCATTTTTTTCTTGGGGTTTAAATTCATTTTTATAGAAAGGATGTGTTTCCATGTGTATGGTTAAAGGAATTTAGTTTTATTTTACTCATTAATTTTTGAAAGAAAACCATTTTTTTATATTTTATTTCAAACATTCATGAATAAAATATTTTATTAATGGAACACTAAATTCTCATTTGTGAGATCCAACAGATCATATTAGCTTATACTATGTATACACACTCATGTGTCTATAGGAGTGTGCAGATCCCATGCTTCACATAGATTCTAGTTTCACATTATTATAGACTATTGTTCTCTTGGTCCATTGATGGTGAGTTGGGAGGTAGTGATAAAGTAAGTGTTCTGTAGGGGTTCTCTTGTGGTATGGTTTGTGTATGATTTTTATGTTGGATATTGATGTTTCATCTTAGGAATATATCATTTATTTTTATTTATTTTAATTTTATTTTACCTCAATTTTTATATGTCTTCAAAGGAATTTATATAATTAAATAGGATCATTATTTCTATATATTTTTAAAAGTTTATTTTAGTTTCATGATCTTCCATTGTATGGGATAATAATATTTTTTTGGTTTAATAATATATTATCTATTACTCTGGTTTGGGGGAGAAACTATTCCCAAAGTGTTTTCACTGATTCCTTGGCACTAGTTTCTAGCCTATGAGGATCCTGAAAACCCTCCATGAGTATTGATGGACTAGGTCAAGTGATGTGGTGTGTCATCCCAAAATGGATTATTAAATTACATGACTTATATAAGATAATTCATGGAAATATAAATATTAGTTTTAAAGCCTTCTTGTAATTGTTTTGAATCATAAGAATCATAAATCCTACTCGATACCACATATAGTGTGATGGGTTTTCCAACCAAAATTTTTTTAATAGAGAATAACCTCTCATGAATGTAAGATATATAAACAAATATCACATTTTATATACATCATTACTCAATAGTGGATTAAGGTTTCTTATAATTTTATTTCCAAATATATAAAAATAAATTAATTAAATCTCATGGTTGAAATAATTGAAAAAATTATATTAATATTAATTTAATTTAATTATATATTATGAAATACAATACATGAAACTCATTCAATGTATTATTTTATATTTATAATAAGTAGATTATATAAATATATAAATTTAAAAAATATTCGTAATATAATAACTATAAATTTTTTAATATTAAAATATGGAATTAATGTTATGAATAAAATTTTCATAAAAATAAAAAATGAGACATATTATATAGAGTAACATATTATCTTTTAAAATAAATTTAATCTGGATTGAAGTGATATAGATTTTATGTGGTCTCTTAAGGCCCACATTTTTAAAGGTTTTTAAAAAAAATTATTTTTGAAAATACATATATCCCAACTAGTGATATCTAATTTTTCCCATTAATTTGCAACTAATTATATCGAAAATTTTCAAATGGGCTAAGATATAATTCGTTTGATTCATCAATGAAATTTGTCCTATCACTATATAGTGGTATTGAAAAAAATTTGTAGCTATGTAAAATATATTTTTGAAAACCGAAGCTACACAAATAATAGAAAACGATACCCTGTACAACTATTAGAGATATCTCAATCGAATTATCAAACTCTTAACATTTTAAAAATACATAATAAAACATGTTAGATCTCATTTGTTATTTCTCAGGATATTATTTTCTCTAAGATACAATATTATATGATCTCTCTCTCATCCAATTAAAATTATCATCTCCATTATAAATAAACAGAGAATATATAAATACAGGGAAGGATATATTCATATACTATTTTTTTACAGGTTGTTAAATTATAATGAGGTATTGAGATCCTTACATATACCTTCCTAAATAAATAAATATGCTTTTATGAGATAAATAAATTTAAAATATCATAGCTAATATTAACAAAAAATAATGTTTATGTTAAAAATTATTATAACATATAAAATTTTACTCTAACATCCAATAATCAATTGAATGATTTAAAACCATGTAAAACGTTCAAAATTATACTATACAAAATCATATGACTTGTAAATTGGTAGAAAAAAGTGATATAGAATATGTGAAACATATAATAGTAGTGGCAGTGTGATATAACCAAATACAATGACATGAAATACCTTGTATTTCACAAATGGTAACATGTTATATATTATAATTTTTTGAATTACCTATTTAATTAATATATATTTGAGTAATGATAAAAAATAAACTAAAATAGGGTGGATAAAAACCTAGTTATAGGATATAAAGGTGGGAATAAGTTACATACACTTATCATTTTTGGTACTCAATATTCTATATATTTATCAAAGTATCTAGTTAAATAATTGAGGTCAAAACTAATTTAAATTTAGTTCCACCAACTTTAGGTGTGAGTGCTCATATTTAAGTTAAATTGAGAGTTTCTTTCAATAATTAAACTACTGAATGAATTGATAAAAATACTCTATAAAGAGAGGTCTTTAAAAATTCATGGTTCAAATTTAGAGTTCATATTTCAATACTTTAAAACTATTATAATTCATTTTACCGCACTCTCATACTATCATTAGGTTATATTATTAAATTGTATATTTCATGTAAAACAAATTCTAAAATTAATGAATATATAAGGAGTCATTATTTTAGTTTTAAAAGTACAAGTTATAATATTATTATATTTGAGAATAAAGAATTTTTTTACCAATAATGTTAAATATATTTATTTAAAATGGATTATTCTTGGTAGGATGGATGAATCTTACATGGGTTGAATCCTATAAGGAAATTTCTTGTAAAATACGATGTAATAAGGGGGTAGATTTTTCAAGCCATTTGCACACCACTGTAGATGTTGATATGTTAGTAAGAAACCAATATTTATTAAAAAAACACATTCCTAATTAGATTATAACTGATATAGTTATGAGAGGTATCAATATATTTATAAGAAAAATACAATGAGTAATGTAATTATTTTATTAAATAACATAAAAATAATTATTTATTTTAAATATTTTTAATCAAAAACTAAATCATAAGGCATAAAAAGTTGATACCATTAGAGTGGAAAAATAAATAATTACTTTATATGGAACTAGTACAAAACATATTTATCACATTGAATTTTTCAATCTGTTTATTTATAAAAGATATGATAATCTCTTTTTCATTTTATTTATTTTGTAATCGATATGAAAAACATGCAGTGTTTATTTTCACAATTTTCTCATTTTTCATGTTATTTTTTTATGAATGATGTATTTTTCTCTTTTTCACATAAGTTATTTCACAATTTACAAGAAAAAATTTTGTTTTTATTTTTAATTCCAGTTCAATAATAACTGGTATTAAAAATTTTCTTTATTGTGTAGGTTATTGAATTTAAAACATGAAAAATTATTTTTTTCACATTAGTAATTGAATTACTGATGTGATAGACCTTTATTTTTTTTTGAAAATCTGGTGTACTAAATTTGGGGTCATTCTTTCCCATGACAATGGTCTCTTTTCACTCACATGGTGAACAATATCCCTTCATTGTTCACTCTAGTGGAATCTAATCTCATTTATTTTACATTACCACCATTTTCACCATCAGATATCATTATCCACTACTTTCTCTCTCTACATCTGATTTACATTTCCATAAGCTTCTCAATCAACCCCAATATGCTATATTTTTTTCATGTTTATTAATATTGATTTTCCTTTCATCAAGGTATATTATAATTAAATAATTCATCTATAGCTAATATTTTGGTCATATCTTTTCTAATTTTCATTTTTTGTTCGGATTATTCATATATCTGAGGATCATTTTTCATCAAATTGTTTTAGATTAAGGTTTTATTAAATGATTCTTTGATGAATTTCGGTTATGAATAATTTTAATTTATTAATAATTGTGTACAGAATGTATATTTTTTTGTATACATTGGAATGTGAATTTTAAATGTTTAATTGATTATAATGATTGAATTTATTTTGGAAATCATGGTTATTTCATAACACATTTTTATTTTTTTATAAAATAGTGATAGTTTAATATTTTCAAAGTGGAGTTATATCAAATTTCATGTAATTTGTTTTGAAAAATTTATGATATATTTTATAATTATTTATAAAATTAAATTTAAAAATGAAATAACTTATTTTATAATCCTGATATTTAGTATATGTAATAATGATTTGCAGTTGGGTTATTATACTGTAAATAATTGATGAATGTGAGGAAGGAGACAATGATTTTTTAGAATTTTTTAAATGAAATGATCCAGAAAAGGACATGTTTTTCTATCTATGGTTGAAATTCTTAAGATTATTGAAGTTGAAAAGTAATACAATCAATGATCATTTACATTTTCATGGTTTTAATTTAAGTTACAGACATGAAATCTAGTGATGTGAGACTGGAAATAATTCTAAATATTATAACAAACCATACATTAAATACATTGTTATTACTTCCATATTGAAGCACACTTATTACAACATATAACAAAACCATGAAAGGACTGTATAGGTATAGTGTCTTTAGAAACTGGGAAACATAAACAACTGGTTCATAAATCATCTACACTGTCTCCCTTTTATTTTATCATATCTAGAGTCCCTTCTTGGAATATCTTAATTAATATCCTTCTTCCTGAATTGGGGAAAATAAAACATACAAAAGGGTGAGCTCAAATGATCAGTAAGTGTAAACAAAAGAAATATCAATCACTTCACATTAATAAGAACATATCATTTTGGAGATCTTAACCTCCAAAAGAGATCATAATTTCATAACATGGGATAAATCATAGTAGTGAAATATAATCCCAATAATCATAAAATAAAACATGAAACTTTTTGGCATAAACACATAATCATATAGAATAATTTCTTGTTAGTCAAGACTCATTTCCAAGACTATCTTAGCGGACAAAGTCCATTTCTGAACCGAGTTCACTCCTCGTTTTAGTCATGTATCACTGAACCGGATTAACCTACCATTCTAGCAATGTCATCTAATGAGATATTATTCATTACCCAATTCATTAGTGGGAGATATAGGCCCCCCCCATCTCATAATGAAACCATTCTTATGTGTGCCACAAAATCATAAATCATACATCATAGCATAACACATGTAATAAAAATGGGATTCTTAAACATCATTCCATCAAAACTTAATCCATATAAGATAAAAGGACATCATAAAATTAATTCCATCATAACATAATAAAATCAATATAAAAATAGGTATAGAAACAGAACCCTATATTATCTTTAGATGGAAAATAATTTTGATAAAACACTTGATCTCCATTATTGAGGAAATATCCTTTCTACTTAAAAAACATTTTTCCTTTCTTAATATGTCAAAAAAATATTAAACTAAAAGAAGTTTAATTAAAAATAAACATGAAAAATTGTGAAATAAGCTTCATTTAAATAATTTTCTATGAAATCATAAAAACCCATTCATGTCGTATAAGTTAAAAAACATTCTTCTCATACTTTGGCCGGATAAGTCAAAAAAGTACCTCGTACTAAAAAAGACAAAAGATTCTTTTCATATCATTTACTAAAAACTTGACAATTGGTAAAATTGGATTTAGAAAATTGTATGAGGATGGAAATAATATTACATATTTATGAAACATGTATTTGGATGATAAATATTCCCCAGTAAATTCTGAAGTATAAACAATCTTGGATAAAAATGGGATTGCAGGATTTTCCCTTACCTTAGGTCTAATTTGCTTCGTACGTGTCCAAAAATCCTGTATAATGATTTAAATAATGTTATTGAATTATTCCATAATCTTAATCATTGTTATGATATCATATATGGTCATATTCTTAGCTTCATATTAGTAATATTTCATTGCTACTTGTTATTTGTGTGTTTATTGCTTTTTGTTCTTATGCGTGTTTTGTAGAATAAATTCTTATTCTTATTTTTAGGTTTTAGATACCACATTTATATAATGGTATTAGTGTAATATATATCATATTTATTCATTAAATTCATTTATATAATCATTATGCAATGAAGATTATGTAGAATGAGTCGCATCACATCGTGGAGACGGTATTCCGTACGTATGCATGAGCGATGATATCATTACCATGATCATGAAATTGTATTGGAGTGTATGCATACTATTTCAGAATCAATATCAATTTACCATAATCATATATAGTTATTCTTTACACCATTATACCCATCCAAGTAATGTGGTGGTGGAAAACATATTACCACACGGCGTGGAGACAGTATTCCGTACGTACACACGCGTGATGATTTAATTTTCTGTAGGATGGATAGAAGGTGAAATAGGGTTGTTTCATATTTATTATAACATATAAGTATATGACTGATACTGATGTTATTACTTCACAATGAAACAACTAAATAAGAAGAATTACAAGAATAAATAATGTTGAAAGAATTGGTAACGAACATTACCTCTTCTTTAAAGCACCTCTTCTTAACCTCCTCTTAGGGAACTAAATACGGTCATTGAAGAAGACCAGGACCTCTATGATGTTTCTAGGTAACCGTAGAAGAGAAATTTTCAGGGTTTGGCTGGGATTTAAGGCTCAATGTTGTGTGAGGAAGAGAGGGAGGAGGTGCTCTTTTATAAGGGAGGAGAGGGGAACCTTTGAAAAAACTAAAAATATTATTTTACTATAACATCATAGTCGGTTCTTAATAGCTCCAAATTGATTTATTTTGAAGCTAAGGTGGGTATGGGTAGAAATCATCTCATCCAATAGAATTTAGATAAGTTTAGGTTTCTATTATAACCTTATCATTTATATTTAACTTTAAGTTAAATAATTTTAATTTTACCGTGTCTTCTTGTTTTCTTACACTATAAGGTTAATAAAATTACTATAACAAGAAAAAAGAACCCCAAGTTGTTCATTATTAATATATAGAACCTTACCTAAGTCATTTAGCTAAACCTTATATTTTTAGGAATAAAATAATAATTAATAATATAATATTTGTTTTAAAAACTATTTTATGTCAATTTTGACACTATTTGGTAACTGTTTTTTGTGAAAATCATAACATCATGATTAGTTCGGACAATGTTAATTAAATAAATAATAACATGTCATATTAACCTAGAAAATTAGTGTAATTCATAAAAGGTCTAAAATTACATTTATTTGGGTATTTATAACATCAATTATGTTAATATTTTATTAATAAGGTAATTACTACATCATCATTGTGTCATAAATAAATTAAACTATTTAAAGTCTACAAATTATAAATAAAAAAAAATTATAGGAAATATTTATATCTTTCTAATTAATATTTATAGTCAAATTTATCTTATTTATAACCTAGTATTAAAAATGTTTTAGTCATTAAACATTGATTCTAACTATTTTAACTCTTCTTTAAGTAAAATAATAATAAATTTCCTAATCTAGTCCAAGTGGACCTAAATGGTCATATTTTATTCCTAAGGTTGTTTTTGGTTGAATTAAACTTATCCAATGGAATTAGGACATGTGTTAGGGTAATAATAATACCATTTTTAACCTTAATTACCCTATTTACTTTTAACCATGGTAAAAAAAGTAAAAAGTTACTATTCACCAAAAATTATTTATATCTTATTGAAAAACATTTTACTCCTTCATATTAGCCATGTCTCTCTGATTTTTGAAATTCCACTCACAGAAGCGGTAAAATTATGTTTTATATAAATTTTTAAATTCTCCTCACACGTGGGTAAAAGACGGTGAAAAGTCCAATAAAATTTTTATATGTCTAAAATTAATATAAAATGAATCCAATGAATTACATTGAACATATATAGGTATTATGTATAAATTTTCACATAAAATAAATTTAAATAAAATTTTTAATTATTTAAATAAAAAGTCGGTTTTTAAATTGTAACCCAGTGTTTTCACTATTCATCAAAAATAGAAAGTTTTCAGAAAAATACAAAAATTTCACCTTAGGCTAATTTCGATATTCTGTATCCAAAAATGAAGTCCATTTTGAAAAATAAAATTTATAAAATTTCAAAACGTGGATATTACTATTCATAATGACTAGTTTTAATAATATTATAATAGCATATCATTGTTTAGTGAAACTCGGTATTGCGTACAACACAAGCTATCAAGGAAGGTCGTGATTTCATGTAATGAAAGCCAAGATAGTGTTGTGTGTAGTCAAATATTCCTTTGATGATGTATATAACAAAATTTTTCTCATAAAAATCTCAGGTGTTACATTCTACCCCACATAAAATGAATTTCTCCCTCGAAATTCGTCAATTTTTGACAAATAGATGAGGATACCTCTCCCTCATTATATTCTCAAGCTCCCATGTAGCTTATTATAATTGGTGGTTCCTCCATAAAACTTTCACCAAGCGAGTGGTTTTGTTCCGTAGTAATTTTTCGCTACGATCTAGAATCTCTATCGGTTGTTCTTCATAAGAAAGATCTTTCTCAAGAGGAACAACTTTTGAGCTGAGTACATGTGAAGGATCAGGTATGTACATTCCTAGAAGATATACATGGAACACATCGTGAACTTGAGAGAGATTCGGTGGAAGCGCCAATCGATAAGCTACCTTCCCAACACGATCCAGTATTTTGAAAGGACCGATATACCTAGGGCTCAGCTTTCCCTTCTTTCCAAATCTCATTACTCTCTTCCAAGGAGATATTCATAAGAACACTTTATTACCCACTTAAAACTCTCGGTCTTTTCTTTGGTTATCTGCATAACTTTTCTGTCGACTCTGAGCTGCTCTTATGTGTTGTTGAATTGATCGGACCTTTTCTGCCATCTCATTAACAAGATCAGGTCCTAATAGCTTTCTTTCCCGAACATCATCCCATCAAGTTGGAGTTCTGAATTTCTATCCATAAAGAGCTTCATAAGGAGCCATCTTAATACTGGAGTGAAAGCTATTATTATACGAAAATTCCACCAAAGGTAGGTGTTGATCCCAACCTCCTTTAAAATTCATAGAGCATTCTCTCAACATATCTTCTAGAGTTTGAATTGTCCTCTCATATTGACCGTCTGTATGAGGATGATAAGCAGTGATGAAACTCAACTATGTATCCAGAGTATTCTGAAGACTTCACCCAAACATTGAGGTAACCCTCGGATCCCGATCAAATATAATGGAAAGTGGTACTCCATGCAATCTTACCACTTCCTTTACATATATCCTGGCAAGCTGATCCAGAGGGAAATCTTCCCTAATAGCAATGAAGTGTGATGACTTCGTAAGATGATCAACTATGACCCATATAGCATTATTTCCATTGGATGTTTTAGGAAGCCCGGTGACAAAGTCCATAGTGATGTTTTCCCATTTCCATTCAGGTATGGGTAATGTTTGTAACATCCCCTTAGACTTATGTCTCTCATCTTTAACTTGCTGACAAACCAAGCATCAAGAGACAAATTCAGCAACATCTATTTTCATGCCATCCCACCAGAAGTACTCTTTCAGGTCCCTATACGTCTTCGTGCTTCCAGGAAGAATAGAGAATGAAGAACTATGAGCCTCATCCAGCAGCTCCTTCTTTAATTCTGGGATGGGAGGAACACAAACCCGATTCTTGAACTTTATTATCCCATCACAATCAAGGTTGAATTCAAGAATATTTCTCACCTTCTTTTGTAACTCTACATCTTCTTTCTGTGCCTCTTAAATCTTCACATATATAGATGGTTTAACATTCATTTGAGAAAGATAATATTTTTCCCCTTCCATTATAATTTCAATATCCATCCTTTATAAATCCATAAATATTGGATTTTTTGTGATCCTCATCATGGATAAGCTATCATGGTATTGTCGACTTAATGCGTTTTCCATCTTGTTTTCTTTCCCAGGGTGATAATGAATTGAATAGTCGAAATCCTTAATCAGCTCCAACCATCTTCATTGGTGCATATTCATCTCCTTTTGTGTAAATATATACTTTAATCTGTTATGATCAGTATAAATATCACACCTTTTACCACAAAGATAATGCCTCCAAATCTTAAATGCAATGATTACCACAGCTAACTCCAAATCATGAGTTGGGTAATTTTTCTCATGGATTTTCAACTGTCGTGAGGAATAATCTATCACCATATCGTTTTTCATGAGAACACACCATAATCCCTTCTTGGATGCATCAATGTAGATCACAAACATTTCTCCACTACAAGGCAGTGTGAGCACAGGTGCACTGGGTAACCTTCTTTTAAAATCCATGAAATTATCTTCACACTCCTCAATCCACACGAACTTAAATCTTTTTCGAGTTAACCTGGTGAGTGGATTAGATAATCGTGAAAAATATTTCAAAAAACGTCAATAATATCCATCCAAACCAAGAAAACATCGGATCTCAGTTATTATTTTTGGTCTCAACCATCTTTTGATAACCTCTGTTTTTTTTGTATCCACAGACATCCCCTCTTTTGAGATTATGTGACCCAAAAATGGAACTTTTTGAATCCAAAATTCACACTTGGTAAATTTGGCATAAACGTTCTCCTTTCTCTGGGTCTTCAATAAAATTCTCAAGTGATCTTCATGTTCTTCCATTCTATTTTAATAGAAAATAATATCATCTATAAAGACTACCACAAAATGATCAAGATAGTCTCTATAGCCTCTATTCATTAGATCCATGAAGATAGTCGATGAATTAGTAAGACCAAATGGCATCACTATAAATTCATAGTGTCCATACCTTGTACGGAAAGCCATCTTGGGTATATCCTCCCTTTTGACCCTTAATTGATGATACCCTGAACAAAGATCAATCATGGAAAAGTATTGAGCTCCGCGTAGTTGGTCAAATAAGTCATCAATGCGTGGGAGAGGATATTTGTTCTTGATAGTGATCTAGTTAATTTTTCGATAATCATTGCAGAGTCTCATTGATCCATCTTTCTTCTTAACAAACAGAACAGGTGCTCCCCAGGGTCACCCACTAGGGATATGAATCCCTTATCAATATTATCTTGGAGTTGCTTCTTCAATTCTTGCAACTCAATTGGGTCCATTCTATAAGGTGTCTTTGAAATAGGTAAATCACCCGGTATGAGTTCTATTGAAAACTCAAATTCAAGATTTAGTGGAAGACCAGGAAATTCCTCCGGAAAGACATCATCAAACTCCCATACAATGGGTATATTCTTAATCGTGAGTTTCTCACCAACCATTTAAGATAAATAACCTTCATTTAGTGGAATCAAGACCCATAAGATGGAAGAAATTTCTACTGGAAGGTTATGTTCATCCTTGCATCGATAGATGATCATAGATTGATCTGGAATATGAAATGTGACTTCCCTTATTTGGAAATTGATATGAGCTCCATATAAAGAAATCCAATCCATGCCATGAATCACATCAAATTCCACTATAGGAAGGATCACAAGATTTGCAGGAAGCACTTTCCCACAAACTTCAATCGGAGAAGAATTATAAACTTTTGATGCGACAGTTGTGCCATTAGGGTTTGGCACAACTAACTCAACAACTAATTGTTGAGGTAATATGGTGATACCCTTAGAATATTCATTAGAAATAAAAGAGTGGGTGGATCCAGAATCAAATAAAACATTTTCTACTTTAGAGTCAATGGTATGTGTACCTTTCACCACTTTGTTATCATACTCTACATCGCTGATAGAAATTGCATGTGACTTTCCTTTGTCTTTAGCCTTAAGAGTTTGTTGACGTCGATCATCATCAAAAAACATTGGATTAGAGCATTGATTGGCATAATTCCCCATTTCCTTGCACTTGTAACATTGAAGTGTAGGAGGTGCACTTTGTGTAGCCTTTTCTCTTTTTGCATCATTAGACATCTTCTTCCCATCATTGCGGCATTCAAATGCCTGATGTCCTTCCTTTCCACATTTGAGACATTTACTTGTCCCTTTAAGACAACTCCCTCCATGTTTCTTTCCACACATTGAGCATATGGGAAAACTCATCTTCTTTTCAGTGTGGTCTTTAGATTTCCCTTTGAATTCCATTTTCATCTTCTTATCAAATGCATATGACTGATGGGTTACTCCAATCTCCATCTCAACCTTTAGAGCATATCGAACGATTTCCTCATAGCTATTGAAGTCCCTGATCGATATTTCCCCTCGAAGACTTGGTTTTAAGCCACTAAAGAATCGATAGATCTTACTCTTAGGTTGGATAATAATCCCGGAAGCGTACCTTTCATGTCTTGTAAAATTTGCTTCGTAGGTACCAACAGATTCATCATCCTTTTGCTTAAGTTCAATAAACTCCTTCTCTATCTTTATTCGAAGAATATGAGGGAAGAACTTATTGAAAAATAAGTTCTTGAACTCATCCCATTCCATGGACTCAACTTCAACTCTTTGCCTCATATTCTTAATAAGATTCCACCATTGATCAACATCACCTTCCAAGCGATACACTGCTAAGATGACATTGACAGGTTCAAAACATTGAAGAACTGAAAATATCTTTTCAGTGGTACTTATCTATTTTTCATCCACTAATGGATCAGTAGACCCACTGAATGAAGGTGGACGCTGCCTCATGAAGGATTCAAAAAATGTTGCTCCTTCCTTTTCTCGTTTGGAAGTCCTCCATGATTCATAGCTTGAGAACGTTTTGTGAGAATAGCTACATGATTTTTCATTCCATCTCCCATAAAGTTTGGTGGCTCAAGGGGACAATCATTGCATTTCCCGACACATTCCGCATTAACACGGTTCCTTTGGGTTCCATCCATTGACTAAAACCAAGAAGAATATTGTGAGAAACACTAATTATAATAGGAAAACCACATAATCAAGAATAAATTTCACACTTAAGGTCTTATCATAGGTTATTCATGGCCATTTCTAAAACACTAAGATTTTGTTCTATGCTTAGACTTATCCTTAGGGTTTTTACTAAGGCTTTCACATCCTAGTTTGCAAAGGTTGACTATACCTTTCCTCTGATAACAACTATAACGACCCATACTTTACATACATTGTTATTACTTTATAATTGAAGCACACCTATTACAACATATAACAAAACCATGAAAGGACCGTATAGGTATAGTGTATTTAGAAAATTGGAAACATAAACAACTGGTTCATAAATCATCTATATTGTCTCCCTTTTATTTTATCATATCTAGAGACCCTTTTTGGAATATATTACTTAATATCATTATTCCTGGCATGGGGAAAAGAAAACATAAAAAAAGGTTATCTCAAATGCTCAGTAAGGGTAAACAAAAGAAATATCAATCACATCATATTCATAAGAACATATCATTTAGGAAATCTTAACCTGAAAAAGAGATCATAATTTCATAACATGGGATAAATCATAGTAGTGAAATGTAATCCCAGTAATCATAAATTAAAACATGAAACTTTGTGGAATACACACATAATCATATAGAATAATTTCTTATTAGTTAATACTCTTTGATAAGACTATCTTAGCGGACAAAGTCCATTTCTGAACCGAGTTCACTCCTCGTTTCAGTCCTGTATCACGGAACCAGTTTAACCTGCCGTTCCAGCCATGTAATCTCATGAGATATAAATCTTTACCCAATTAATTGGAGGGATATATAGGTCCCACCCATCTAATTATTAAACCATTCTTATTTTTTCCACAAAATCATAAATCATACATCATAGCATAACCCATGTAATAAAAATTGGATTCTTAAACATCATGCCATCAAAACATAATCCATATAAGATAAAAGGACATCATAAAACTAATTCCATTATAACATAATCAAATAAATTTAAAAATAGGGATAGAACCAGAACCCTATATTATATTTAGATGGAAAATAATTTTGACAAAACACTTGAACTCCATTCTTGAGGAAAATATCCTTTCTACTTCAAAAACAATTTTCCATTCCTAAAATGTCATAAAATATTAAACCAAAAGAAGTTGATTAAAAATAAACTTTAAAACTTGTGAAAGAAGCTTCATGGAAATAATTGTCTATGAAATCATAAAAATCCATTCATGTCGTATAAGTTAAAAAAACACTCTTCTTTTACTTTGGATGGATAAGTCAAAAAAGTACCTCGTACTAAAAACGACAAAAGATTCCTTTCATATATTTTACTAAAAACATTCCAATGGGTAAAATTGTATTTAGACAATTGTAGGAGGATGGAAATAATATTACATATTGAGGAAACATGGATTTGGATGATAAATATTCCCCAGTAAATTGTGAAGTACAAACAATCTTGGATAAAAATGAGATTGTGAGGTTTTCCATTACCTTAGGTCTGATTTCCTTTGTACGTGTCCAAAACTCCTATATAATGATTTAAATAATGTTATTCAATTATTCGAGAATCTTAATACTTGTTATTATATCATATATGGTCATATTCTTAGCTTCTTATTAGTAATATTTCATTGCTACTTGTTATTTCGGTGTTTATTGCTTTTTGTTCTTATGCGTGTTTTGTATAATAAATTCTTACTACTCTTTTCAGGTTATAGATAACTCATTTCCAAAATGTTATTAGTGTAATATATATCTTATTTATTCATTAAATTCATTTATATAATAATTATGCAATGATGATCATGTAGAATGAGTCGCATCACATCGTGGAGACGGTATTCCGTACGTTCGGATGAGCGATGATATCGTTACCATGATCGTGGTATTGTATTGGAGTGTATGTATAATATTTTCAGAATCAATATCACTTTAAAATAATCATATATAGTTATTATTTACACCATTATACTCATCCAAGTAATGTGGTGGGGGAAAACAGATTACATCACGATGTGGAGACGGTATTCTGTACGTACGCACGCGCGGTGATTTCATTTTCTGTAGGATGGATAGAAGTTGAAATAAGGTTGTTTAATATTTATAATAAAAAATAAGTATATTAGTGATACTGATGTTATTACTTAATAATGAAACAACTAATGAAGATGAAGTAGAAGAAGAAATAAAGTTGAATGAATCGGTAACGAACATTACCTCTTCTTTAAAACACCTCTTCTTAACCTCCTTTTAGGGCACTAAAGATGGTCTTTGAAGAAGTCCAGGACCTCTAGGATGTTTCTAGGGAAGTGGAGAAGAAAAATTTGCAGTGGTTGGCCGAGCTGGATGGCTAAAAGTGGTGTGAGGATGAGAGGGAGGATGTGCCCTTTTATAAGGGAGGAGAGGGGCACCTTTGGAAAAACTAAAAATATTATTTTATTATAAAGTCATATTCGGTTTTTAATAGCTCAAAATTGATTTATTTCGAATATAGGGTGGGTATGGGTCTAAATCCCCTCATAAAATATAATTTAGAAAAGTTTAGGTTTCTATTTTAACCTTATCATTTAGATTTAACTTTAAGTTAAATAATTTTACTTTTACCGTGTCTTCTTGTTTTCTTACAATATAAGGTTAATAAACATACTATAACAAGCCAAACGAACCCCAAGTAGTTCAATATTAATATATACAACCTTATCTATGTCATTTTGCCGAACCTTATATTTTTAGGAATAAAATAACAATTAATAATATAATATTTGTTTTAAAAACTATTTTATGTCAATTTTGACTCTATTTGGTAATTGATTTTTGTGAAAATTATAACAACATGATTAGTTCGAAAAAATTTAATTAAATAAATACTAACATGTTATATTAACCTAGAAAATTAGTTTAATTCATAAAAGGTCTAAAATTACATTTATTTGGGTATTTATAACTTCAATTATGTTAATATTTCATTAATAAGCTAATTATTGCATCATCATTGTGTCATAAATAAATTAAACTATTTATTGTCTAAAAATTATAAATAAAATACCATTATGTAGGAAATATTTTTATATTTCTAAAAAATATTTATTGTCGAATGTATCTTATTAATAACCTAGTATTAAAAATGTTTTAGTCATTAAATATTTATTCTAACTATTTTAACTCTTCTTTAAATAAAATAATAATAAATGTACTAATCTAATCGAAGTGGACCTAAATGGTCATATTTTATTCCTAAGGTTGTTTTTGGTAGAATTAAACTTATCCAATAGAATTAGGTCATGTGTTAGGGTAATAATAATACCATTTTTACCCTTAATTACCCTATTTACTTTTAAACGTGGTAAAAAAAGTAAAAAGTTACTATTCACCAAAAAATATTTTTATCATATTGAACCACATTTTATTCCTTGATATTAACTGTGTATCTCGGATTATAGAAATTCCACTCACATAAGCGGTAAAATTATGTTTTATGTAAATTTCCAAATTCTCCTAGGAGGTGGGTAAAAGACGGTGAAATGTTCAATAAAATTTTTATATGTCTAAAATTATTATAGAATAACTCCAATTAATTACATTGAACTTATATAGTTATTATGTATCAATTTTTACATAAAATAAATTTAAATAAAATAATTAATTATTTAAATAATAAGTCGGTTTTTAAATAGTAACCTAGTGTTTTCACTATTCATCAAAAATTTAATGTTTTCAGAAAAACACCAAAATTTCACCCTAGGATAATTTCTATTTTCCGAATCCAAAAATTAAGTCCTTTTTGAAAAATAAAATTTATAAAATTTCAAAAATTGGGTATTACGATTCATAACAGCTATTTTTAATAATATTTTAATAGCATATCTTTGTTTAGTGAAACTCTGTATTGCGTACAACGGAAGCTATCGAGGTGTAAAGCAAGCCAAGCTAGTGTTGTGTGTAGTGAATGATTATTTTGATGATATATATTACAAAATATTTCTCATAAAAATATCGGGTGTTAGAAATATAATGACACTATAGATTTTTAAGATTATTAGTATAATCAAATTGAAGAAATTATTTTTGATATTATAGTAGAATCAATTGGGAAAGAACTGAAAATTTGGAATATATAATGTGATGCCTAAAAAACATTTTACCTAGGTTTTATGGAATTTTCAATTTTATAAATGATATTAGTATTGATTAATATGAACATAAAATGTTTTGGAGTGGTAAAATTTTTTATTGAGTTTCTATATATATCGAATGATATATTCCTTTAAAACAACAATCTTCTTGATTCACATTTTAAAGAGAATTAAATACCTGGTGGATTTGAAGTATAATAAGATATATGCATATCCAAATGACATTGTTCTATATAAAATGGAATTAAAAGTTCTATTAGAGTGTTCTAAATTTGGAGAATTATGATATATGGAAGAAGAATCATGATCAGATTTGTTATTTATAGAGACTCCTTCCAAGAAAATTTGGTATTTTCATATAATTCCTCAGTTAAAAATTTATTTACAAATTAAAATTATGAAAAAAATGTTGACATGGAATGTATATTTTCATATATCAGACTGAAATTTATTTCATCTAGATGATTTTACATAGGGGGACAAATTTGATCAATAATTTCAAAATTTTTAAATGATGGTAGAAATATCAAACATGGACTATGCATGGATAAAATGAATATATATTTAAGAATTAGTATAAAACATAGTACATGGAATATTTTATTTTTAATTTACAACTTTTTAAACTTTTTTATGAAGCGAAATCATATAATGTTGAATTTAATGATTTTAGGGCCAAAACACCCAAGATATGATATTGATGTTTTGTTGTCATATTTAATTGATTGTTTGAATATTTTATAAGAGTATGTTAATATATTGTCTAATTATTATAAAATAGAAAATTTTCAATAGAATGAAATTATTATGTTCACTATAAATGACATCTAATTGTACAAAAATTTGTCTTGTTATAGTTTTAAGGAATATCAAGCTTGTCCAATTTGTTGACAATCTTCTTATTATCAACTAAAACATGGAGAAAATGGTATATATGGTTCATTAAATGTTCTTATTTTTATAACCCACTTAAATAAGATTAAAATAAAATTTAACTTCTCATAATAATTTTATATTTCTCCAAAAACATTTTCGATTGATCAATATTTTGAGAGGGTGAAAAATGTTGACGCCTCTTCATAATAACACAAAAATTAAGCAATGAATGTTATATTTTGATGAAACAGAATACATTTTTTTGAATTTATATATTAGAGATATCTGAGAAAAATTATAAAATTTAATTAACTCATTTGGAGAAGAAATATTTAATAGTTTTATTGGAACATTGTTAGATATTAATGAAAATAATAAATATTTATTGATTACAAGATTAGACTAACTCTTAATGGGAATATGTTTTGACTTTCCTCCCACTCATAATAGAAGATGAAAATAGCAACCTATGGGGTTTCATACAATATATAAGAGGTAGAAAATCATCTTTTTCACTATCTTCATGGTATTAAGGTGTATGAGGTTTATTCTTAAAAAGTAAATTTTTTTATTTTTCCCAAATATTTTATGTTAGAAGGTATGGAGTTCCATGATTTTCATTTAATAATTCAAAAACTCCTACTTGTTACATTACATGGAATATTGAACATTTGTGTCATAATAACTATCATGAAGGTGTGTTATTTTTAAAATTCAATTATTGATATGGTTATTGATTTTAATTCATTGAATAATTTGGATAATTTTTTTGTTTTTATAATTTTTCAATTAGAAATGTATTTTACTTCATATTTTTTTGATATGATGGGGAATTTTATGGTTGATTTGGTGTGATGAAAAAATATTTATAGACCAATATATATTTGATGGATGTATCCATTTGAAATGTATAAGAAGATACTAAAGGGATATGTTAATAATATATATCCTTATAAATCCTCCAATATAGATATGTATATTTATGTGGAAGTTTTAGTGTTTGTGAAAGTTACTTGTCTGTAATGAAGGGTACCAGTTATATTACATATCACCATGAATGAGTAAATTATGAGGGAAGGGGATATGTACCTTTATTTTTTTTAATTTTAATATGAGAACTTTCCCAAAAGGACAAGCATCTTTTATTAGATAAAAATAAAGACAAACCTAAAAGAGTATGCAGATAGGAATTTTACATTGATCCCTCTGAATAAAAGAAATTAGGTCATCAGGGATCACATTAGACCCTAAGAAGTCAATTCCATTTATGCACTTATTCACAAGACCATCCGCCACAGAATTGTCCTCCCTGTATACAAGAGTGATGAAAAAATTAATGGATGATAGATGATCCAAACATTTAGTCCACTGATTAGTAAGCTTCCAAGATAGATGAGAAGAACAAGTCCTAATGGCAAGGACTATGATGGTGGAATCACATTCAATCCATATATTATTCCATCCATGGTTATAAGCTTGTTCTACCACCGACATAATACCAACAATTTCAGCTTAGAGAGAAGAAATAAGTCCACATGAACCGTATTAAAATCCATGGATAGCCCCCTTGTTATCATTGAAAATGGCACCATAGCCAGAGGGACCTGGATTACCTCTTGAGGGACCATCAGAATTGACATTAATCCATCCCACAGAAGGGATCCTTCCAAAAAACCTCAAACATTAAATTTGGGGGAAGAAATCTACCCCTAACACCAATCCTGTTTAGGATAGTAAATTCATTGACCCAGTTTGAGTAATAGTACATCATTATTGAGTTGGAGTCTCGAATAGTATCATGTATTGCAAAAAGAGAATCCCCAATAGTGAAATGAAAACTATCATGAATCGCATTATTTTTAGTGAACCATTATAAATGAATAAGTTCTTTTGTAGAAACCTAACCTAGATCTTTGAGAAGGTGAGAGAGAGAAATGACATTCCAGCTCATGAGTATCTCACGAATTGAAGAGACCTAAGAGAGACTCACTTCAAAAATATCAGCAACATATTTCCACATTGAAGATGCAGTGGAAAATCATAGAAAGAGGTGGTTAATTTCATCTCGATGTTGATGACAAAGAGCACATCAGGAACCTTGCGATATTCCACATGATTACAAAAAGTAGTTTATGGGTAACTTCCCATGCACCACTCTCTATACAAGAACGGAACGAGAGGTCTAGATAAAATTCCTGTTCATATTGCCAAGAAACTTAAAGAAAGTAGAGTTTTAGTTATAATACCTATAAAATAGTTTGGAAGTTAGTACACCATTGAAAGAAGGTTCCCAAGACCAAAAATCATCTATGGATGAGAAAACATAATTCTCCACAATGAAAACAATGTGATCTGGTATTTTCTACATGCTACAGAGCTCATTCTTGATAGAAATTTCCAGATTCAGGTTAGTCTCATCACCCACTAGAGAACCAATTAGGGGAGTACATGTCTAATTCCTATTCGAAAACTGGAAAGAAGTGTCCCTGGAAACAATCCATATAGAGTGAGATTCAATAGATTCAACGACGGACTTAAAAGTAGGTCACACTGAGGAGAAAAAGTAGTTGCAGTTTCCTATCATGATTTTATGAAGAAATCTAGTCTGACGAAATCCTAGAGCTTTAGAATTACAATTCATGAGATTCCACAAAAAAGTGGTCTGCAATGAATCATTGAAATGCCCAATATTCTTAATGCTTAAGCCCTTAGAGTACTATGACATGCAGCAAGATTTCCAATAAACATGGAAATATTTCATTCCATTATTCTACCACTCCAGAAAAAGTTTTTAAATAAGATATTGATGCTTTTTAGGAGAGACCTATACAATTTATAAACAATAAAAAAGTAAACAATATTGGAAGTAATAACAGATTCCCCCAAACAAACACGACCGACCATGGATAAGGACTTTCCCTTCCAGGAAGAGAGTTACCTTCAAATATTTCTAATGATGTAAGAAAAGTAATAGGCCTTTAGTTTTATACAAAACAAAGGAACCTCAAGATAGATAAAGGGGAGAAATCACTCATGAATTCCCAAATCCCTGATAATATCACACTTTTTGTTTGTAAGATGTTTCTTCCAAAGTTGAATTTTTTTCCCCAACTAATGTCTTCACCAGATAGCTTTTCATATTGCAATAGATCTCCCTTTATGTTTCTAATGATCATTTTTTTCCTCTTTAGTAAAAATAATAATGTCATCAACATTCATCAAATGTGTGGGATCTAGAAGATCCCTACCAGTAGTAATTGATTTCATTTTCCCATTGCTATACATGCTGATAAAGAGCCTACTGATATAGTCTTCGGCGATGGAAAAGATAATTACAGATAACGGTTCACCTTGTCTAACACCTCAAAATATACATCAGGAGAACCATTAAGAAGAATAGAAATGTGAGGAGAGCTTAAATTTTCTTTAATCAAACTAATCAAAACACTATCGAAGACAAATAAGGAAAGAACATTGTAAATGTATTTCCAATCCATTGTATCAAAAGCTTTCCTGTCATCAATTTTGAGCGCAATAGTTCCAACCCAAGTGGGTTTCATAAGAAGTTTGACATATAAGGATGTAGTGAAAAGAATGTCCTGAATTGATCTACCTTTAAAGAAAAAAACTGATTAGGAGACACCAATTTTTCATACAATAAGAGAGATCCTATTAGTAAGAATTTTGGTAATAATCTTGAAAATGGTGTTACCCAGGAAAACTGTTCTAAGAATATGAATCTCATTATCACAATCCACTTTGGGAATAAGGGAAAGAAACAGAGAATTCAAATTTTTTTGAATAAAGCCCCTTTGAAGAAATGAATTATCAATCCACAAACATCAAATTGAATGATATCATAATAAATCAAGAAAAAATAATATCCAAGACCATCTAGTCCAAGAGTTCTTTCAGGTTTGAGGCTAAAAACATCCTTCGTGATTTCAAAATCTAAGGGTATATGGGTGAGAGTGTAGTTTTTTATCTTGGTGAACAATCCTTGGGATAATACTCTCCCTAGGAGAAAAAGTAGATAATGATTCATTAAAGAGGTTCTTGAAATATGAAACAACAATTTCCGAGAGGTCCCTCCTGTTATCAATGAGGTGATCACAATCCATAATCATGGAAAGAGTCCTAGTGACATTCATAATTCTCTAAATTAAATTACATATTTTTGAATTTCTATCTCCATCCATGAACCACTTAACCCTAAAAGCACCCATTTGAAATGCATCTTTGAGTATGAGAAGTTTATTAAACTTGGATTCCATCTAGGCTTCATCCATGATATTATTGGAGATATTATTGTGAGTGTTGACCTCTTGAGAATGATAATTCAGGGTCTGATGGGAAGAAATATCAGATTTAATAGAGTTGAAACAGTTTTTTAACCATGTTTTCAAGTGATTATTGAGTATTATGAGTTTGAGAACACAAGCATAGGCAACATTTTTGTTGTTGATAGAATCCCAGAATTTTTGAACCAAATACCTACAACCATTGTGGGTCACCAGAATTTTATTAATCTTAAAGGGAAGAGGGGCCCTGGAATCTTAACCAAAAAGATCAACCAAGATAGGATAATGGTCTGAATTAAGTCTTGATATAGTTTTATAGGAAATAGAATCCAAAAAATTTAATGTGGCTTCATTAACAATGGTTCTGTTGATTCTGTTAGAAACAAATGTATTTAAATATCTCTTCTACCAAGTACACTTTTCTACAACTAGGTTGACCTCTATTATCTCATTACTTTAAATAGCATTTTTAAATTCCCTAGAATAGATAGAGTTAGTTATATCACCCATTTTCTCTTCTGGATGTAGAGTAGAATAGAAATCACCCAAAATAATCCACAGGCCAAGGATAGTAGAATATAGTGATATTATATCCATTCATACATTCTACCATCCTGGTAAAAGTTAAACACATAAATAAAGAAGCATGAATGACGAATACCAAGGAAATTAATGTCCCAAGTGACATGATGTTCACTGGTGGAAACCAAAGAAATATAGGACAAGGAATAGTGGTAAAAGACTCAAAGACTCATAATCTCAGAAGAGCATCTTTTGGTGTCAATAAGATGAAAACCCAAGAACTACAGGCTAGCAATGTTGGAGGTGAAAATTCTTTTAGGTTCAGAAAATCCTATAAGAATAGTTCTATTTTTCTGAATGAGGCGCAATAAGGACCTAGTTGTGTCTAAGTTGGAAAAACCTTGACAATTCCAAAATAGAGTCTTCATTGGAACATGAAACTAGGGTTAGAGACCCCTTTCCAATTTTCAATTTCCATATTTTTGCGTGATTTTGGAGGTCACCCCACATTTCTTTTAGGAATGGGGGTACATTGAATAAGATCTTTAATATTGGATTTCACCATTTCTGGACAATCACTAATGGCACTGTTAGTGAATGATGTCACTACACTATCCTGATTGACTACCATTTTCTTGACACACGAATCAGATTCAATATGTGCTGCATTCGCAATACTAGGAGTGTAAGAATCAGCTTCTGGACCTTCTATCCCATCCAAATTACCAAAAACCAAATGATCAAATCTGGATAGAGAGTTTATGTAAGGTGAAGTGGCCTTAGAAGTGGAATACAAAACCGTGATTTCATTAACATGTTTAAGTGTCACTATTTCCACTAGAGGGACATATGGATCCTTTAGATTTTCTATATCTTTGTCATAGAGGGGAGTTGTGCCATCACCAGAAGTGTCTTCATATGAAATGGGAATATTAGTATGAGATGTGAATGTAGAATCATTCAGTTCCACAAATTCAAGTGGACTAACAATAGTTCGTAGATCAATTTTAGCTTCAGTGGGATCCATGATGTCAAGATCCTGATAAGGAGATAAGGATTGAACATCAGTGGTTTGAGAACCTACTAGAATAGGAGAGCCAGAAGCATCTCCTGTAGAATTGAGATCTTTAAATGAGGTCTTCATGGGATCAGATAAAGCCTCACATTCTTGTAGTGAATGAAAAAAATGAAATAATGATCCGGGACAATTCATGTATCATGTAATGGTCATCTATTTCAATGTGAAAACTATAGACTAACTCAAGTATTTCCTTTAAAAGGGTAGAATTCAGGTCCTGGTCTGTTGAGAGGGAGATCCCAATAGATTTGAGAACCCTATGTGTAGATAAATTTATAAATATTAAATAAAAATTATGTTTATTAACCATATACGAGATTTCATATTAGTGTTTCAAAACAATTTTATCCAAAGAAGATCAATATATGGATTTTGAATGAGCGTAATAAATTTTTTATCATGTTTTAGAGTTACCATGAATAAATTATCAAATGAATTAGAAAAATTATAATCATTATTGGGTGGTCTAAGTCTACATTTGAAAACATGGTTTAGGTATGACATCTGTGGAAATACATATCATACAATAGATAATGATAACAGATTTACAGTTCAAAACAGTAGTGTATTATTGTTTATAAAAGAAATTCATTTTTGGAGTTTGGAAGAAAAAAACCCAATATCATCCTCAAGTTCATATTACAGAGTCATTAATGAAATTTTGTAAAATAATCCATTAGTTATTTGGTAAAATAATCCATTAGTTATTTATAAATATTATAGGTAACACATATTTATTTCTTATTTACTTTTTAACATTTCATAAAATATTAGATATGTTAGTTTTATATATTATTGAAACACATATAATAACTAATAAGTTAATTTTTTTTTATTAAATATTTTTATTTTTGTTTATTTTTCAATTAATTAAATTATTTTTCCCTTACATAACTTTTTTTGTATTTCAAGAAAAAACAATTAAATTTAATTTAATATGTTTAAAAATAAGAAAAATTTATAAAATTTTATATTCAAATCATATTACTTTTGGTCTAAAAAGTAGTGTAATACATTGGAGCATTTTTTATGATTCATGCACTATTTTTGGAGAACCTCCTCCTTATAAAGGTGTATTACATTAAATATACATGAACAAATATGATATAGAGTTGTGTGTTTAGTATTTTTTATCAATTTAAAATATTTATTCAAATTTTTATATAATGGTTTTGATATTTAATTCATTTATGTCATTTGAACTCACATTAATTCTGTAAGAATTGTATTTTATTAATTTAACTAATATGAATGAAAATGTGTTTTATTTGGGTTAATTTTTAATTGATCATATTTTTAATTTAATTTTATATAAAATAGTTGGATATTTATATTTTTCTAATCAATGTTTGTTACATTGATTAGTAGTATAATGGAAGATGAAACATTTGATTCACTGTGAGCTTCTAGGAAGGACTATACATAAAATTTTATAGAGGACCATAGACATACTTCTATTGAGGTTCCTCTTCATCCTTTTTCCCATACACAATCTATTTCCATAGGCCTACAGAAGACATCGAGGGTTTGTAAATATGACATATCACATTTTCCAAAATTATCAATTTCCCATAGATTTGAACAAAAATATCAGTTGACATTGATGATAATGATATTTCTAGATGTCAAAATTCCAAACAATTTATGGCTTCTATTACGGTGTAACCTGATGGTGAGTGCCATTATTTTTATTTCTTATTTTATAAATATTTGTAATGTGGCACCATCTTAATTATGGGATAAAATTTTTGTATTATAATTTATTAATATTTTATATTTTATGATACATTTTAATTAATATATGATTTATCTTTCTTATTAGAAGACATATTTTATACATGATACTAAAAGAGTCTTGAGGAAATTTTTAGGAAAGTTTTCGAGGAGATGGTCATATTTTAAATGACACACACATCATATTTCATATTTTGAGATAGAAAACATAAAAATACTTGTCATATATATCCATTTCTAGATGAATATAAATTGAAGTGGTTTGTATAATGTATACAACAAGAATAATATTTTGTAAGTGAAAGTATATATTTTATAAGTTTTATTATATTAAAGATCATATTAATGATTTTTTATTCATAATTTATAGGGAACAAGGAGATCAAATATAGAGTTAAAATACAAAAAAGTATACCCTCAGACATTATCTCATGGAGGGTATACATTAATGGAACAAAATTTGATAGAATAAAATTTTCAAAAAACTTAGTGCTAAGTCTTCAGAATCCACAACGGTTTACCCTCCTTCCCCCAAGCTAGACATGAAAATGTAAGTATACATTGATGAGAAATAATTGATAACATCTTATAGAAGAGTTGAGTATTGTTGTTGAGAGTATTATAAGAATTTATTTAAATATTTATTTTCAATAACATAAATAAATTATTTATATATTGTGTTTCACTATGTATTTTTTCAAATATTGTATACAATAATACATAGAGGAGAAGATCACACAATAGCCCTTCAGTGATGTGGGTAGGATGGATATTTTAGCTACTTTATTTAAGAATTTTCAACACCTTGGTCATGTCAGAGGATACCCTATAGGTGTATAGATAAAAAAAGTGTTTCTTTATTCTGAAGCTTCTTCAATAGAGGATGTTTATAAGAGAAAAAACAATGTTTTGAAAAAAATAAAATGATTTGGGTGAGAATATAGAGGACATGATCAGAGATTTGGTAGAGTTGATTTTTGTAGACATATAAAGACAGTTTCAAGAAACTCATCTCACTCCTCCACAAATTCCTAATGATAACACTCCCCCAACTATTTCTACTAACCAACTATTAATGCTCCTCATCCACAACATCCCATTTATAGTGAGTTATTTTTTGACAATCCCATTATATTGGGGATATAGTTCATTATCAATACATAGAGATAGAGGATATTAGGGTCACTATACACGGTATTATATAAATATTACCAATAATATAATTTTTTATAGATGTCTTCACTATAGTTGGATAAAGTATTTTCAATATTTTAGTTTATCTATATAGACTTGTTTGAAAAATTACCATTGAGGCATGTGTAGATTTTATCTTTTATTTCATATTAGTGTTATTTTTACCTTTTAAAATTTCAATATTTATGTTTTTTATAAGAATAAATTAAATGTATATATAGAATATATATAAAACAACAATTAAATGATATTATGAATTTAGATACAAATTCTTTGGTATGTGATATTTTATCAACATATTCAAATTTTGTGTTTGAATTTAATGACATTTAATGGGATTCTAACGTTCCCAGTTATGAAATTATTATGACACTTTTATGGAGAGATATCATGGATCATGATACTAGATATGAGTCGTAAATCCAAATTGTAGAATTCATTTCCATGTGAGTTTACTATCATATAGATTTTAGTTATTTTAATTTATTGAAAATTAATAATTATATTTGTTTTGTATTAGGTATATTTATACCTTATATATACAACCTGATATGCTATCAGTATATGGATTTAAAGACACATAATATATTACACCTATAGAAATGAAAATGATTTAAATATAAAGAAAAATTTAAATTGTAGAAGAATTTCAAAATAAATAAATTCAATGTTTGATGCATCTTTATCTTCGATGGTACAGAACATATATTTCATAAATTTTTATTTCTCTTATATGAATAGCCACACAATTATATTTTTTTGTATATTAGCGACCAATGGATGTGATATTCTTTTCCAATGGAGGAAAAATATTACTGACTATGCTTTTTCAATGGTGATGTGTGAGATCATTTTTTGAAAGTATTGATAATGTATGTTTTAATATTTGAATACTAGTATATATTGAAATGAAATTTAAATTTTTTTCTAAAACCTGTAGAAATTTTATTTTGAATTGAATAATTTTTTTAAATAGAATATTCAACTTCTTGTAGGAGTAAAGGAATATTTATACTTCATTCTAATATTTATGTGTTAATTAATTTAAACCTGTACAGTTACAAAATTTCATAAAGTTAGATTTTTCCTTAAACAATTCCTTTAATTTTTCATTTGTTATATTCATAATACATGTTCAAAGATATATTTTTCAATTTTTTATTTTTCATAATGCTCATAATTATATAGGTTGATAATATATGTTTTTATTAAGTGTATGAAAATATTAAATTTAGAGGAATAATTGAGATTTAGTTTATTCATAAAATTCATTGTAATGCTAAAATTTAGAATTTTAAAGTTGAACTTAATAGATTTTTTTGGTGTTATTTTATGGCCTGTTACAATAAAACTATGTTGGGTATTTTATTGATTTTAATTAAAAAATGTTATTTTGCACATCGGTTATTTTATAACCCATTTGAAAAATTGGAAAGTAGGATATGTCACCTTGTTTTTTTAATATCTGACTTGATAATTAGTTTACAATAATAGTTTTCATACAAATAATGTGGAAAAATGCCTCCACATATTCATTTTTAGAATATATTCTTGGAAGGATTTTATAAAACCAATAATGTTGGTATTTTATAAAAACTGATGTGATAAATTAATTTACACATTGGTTTTCTTATAATGGACATGGAAGAATCCCTTCAAATATATCTCATTTATAACATCAGTTTTCTTATAACAGATGTAAAAACATATTTAAAATGTCCCCTATAATACCACTTTGAGAAATCTATTATTAAAAACACTTATTTCACTAGTATAATTATCTAATTGGAATATGAAATCTTATATAATTGCAAACATGACATCAAATATTTGTGCTCACCATAAATATTTTATGGATGTAAATTGTTTTAAGGCTGAGATAAGTGATAATTATTTTAGTGTAGGAATTCACTATGGTGAAAAGATATATGGGGCCTGAAATGTTGGGAATTTCAATATTAATGATATTTTTCCATTAAATAATTACAATATAGATTAGGGGATGGGGTGTGAGGGAGAATTAAAAATAGAGATATGGAATGGTTGTGCAGGAAAATGAAATTTCATGACTTAAAGTGGGGGAGAGGGAGTTTTAATTACTGTAATATAGTGTTTGTAACATTTGTATAAATCTTAAAAGGGAGAGGGTGTGTGTATTAGGACATAAGTAATAAAGGATTCATACATATTGGTTGGTGTGTGTGTGTTGGTGGGTTTTGGGTTAGCTCTTATCTGCATGGGCTTACCTGTGCAATCTATTTATATAAATCTATTTTAAATATATATACTCTGAATATCTTACCACTATAATCCCACACTAGGTGAACATATACTATGATATCATTGAACATTTTTTCATACAAGGTGGATAATTTATTTAGGAGGTATTTGTTTTCATTAAAAAATAATATATTTTTTAAAATGAATTGAAGTTGTGAAAAATTTTCAATTTGATTTTAAAGTGGTTTTCATTTCATATCATAACATATATTAAATATCTTAAGAGGTATTAATAATTTTTTCACCTAAAAATTTATGAATATTTGTTTCTAATAAATAAATTGTTAAGGGTATAATATATCATGCTGAATTTATATCATGTGATTAAATGATTTAAATTTTTTAGATTAATTAGAAAATTATTACTATAGTAAAAAATGTTAAAGAATAATAGAAAGATTGTAAGATTGACTTATTTATGAATAGATACAATTTTTGATGGGTTTTATCTGAAATTTCGTGATTGGTCCCTAGTACCATGATGTGTATATTCTGGACATTACATTGAACTTATAAGATCACTAAAGGCCTTTTGGATAAGGTTATTGATTATTAAAAGGGGAGGGATGTATCAAAAAATTGGGGAAAATAAATAAGTGATTGATACTAGATATGTGGTGAAATTTAATCCATTTATAAGATAATATATTTTGAACCATTATTATAATAATCAATTTTTTTTAATAATTCTAAGACCATTGTCCTTTGGTGTATTTGAATTTTATTAGTGGTAACAGTAATTCATCCCACATAAATTGTATCATTTTTTTAAAATAAAGTGTGGTGAATTATATACCATTATAAAATATTTTTGATCTATTATAAAATATTGGTATGCATGTATTTAGTATTTTTTGAGATATATTATCATTTTAACAACTATCATTATAGGGATTTTAAAAAGTATTGGATCTTATTTTTTTATAAAATTTAATTGGATAACTATAATTATTTAAATTATGTAATTTAAGTACGATTTTTTTGTTGAATATTTTTTGAATGATATATAAAATAACATATAATAGTCATTGGATTTCATTATTCAATATCATAGATTTTGGGTCAATTTTTGAATTGTAAATTGATACGCACTATTGTAAATTTATTTATTTTTTAATATAAGATTATTTCCATGTGTTATGAGAATGTTTTTTCATTTTCATATTGGGTATTATCTTATATAATACTCAAATAATAGATTTATTATTATTTAATAACGTTGATATTTTTTGTGATATATATATTTGATGAATTTAAGTGGAAAAAGTGGATAATGAAAAATATTTCAATGAAGGAAGAAATTATCTATGAGCATGGAAGGATTTTATCATTATATTTATGATGTATTTTCTAATTATTGATGCCAAAAATTATTTATACTATATTTATTTTATATAATTGAATCATTCATATTATTGTAATATTACAAGGACATGTAAATATTTATAGATATAAATCATCTCAATAATGGATTCAAAGGACAATCTATGTCTTTAATTTCTTAAAGTAGAAAATATAGTGAAATTATATGCCCTGAGTGATTTGGTCATTAATGAAATTATAGTAAACCATTGTGGATGGGAAACCTTTAAAACACATGTGTTATTCAGGTTTTTTACTTTATTATTTACATAATAAATAATGATAGTTTTTTTTGTTTTTGGATATATTTATCTTAATCACTAAAAAATATTTTATTAAGATTTTATACAAATTTTAACAGAGTTAATTATTAAATAACCCTTAATTCCCTTTAATAGTAATTCGCATATCATGGGAACCTCATAAAAGTCGGTTAATATCAAACCCCGACACAAGTTTTTCCATCTATTATTTGTTTATTTAACTATTTTCATCCATTCCATCGATTTCATGTCAAAACTTGTTGATTTATTAAAAAAAATGGAATTTTAGCATTGATGCATGATAAGAAAATGGTTAGTATTAACTATATCAAAACCATGGGAGTGAATCTAGAATTTCATAATTCCAAAATGAAAAATGCGTTCACTATTTTAGGATTGCTCATATTTCTCTTATAGGGTATTCTAGATCCTCTATTATAAAGAACATAGTGGTCTAAAAATGTTGAATTTCTATTCAAAATGACAAATATTTAAAAAATCAACAAAAAATTACTGAATTCCCCCCCCCATAGTTTTTACCCAACTTTATGTGTGATACCACTGCTCTATTTTATCACTTGAAACACTTCCCTGAGGAGTACATTTTTGACACTCATCCTCTACTGAATGTCATTTCTTAGTGATTCAAATGTTATTTAATTGAGATGAATTCACAAATATATATGGTTTTTCCTCCACCTCTATCTTTCATCCCCTTTTTTCCTTTTTTCCTCCTTCATATTTCATCTCCTCAGATAATCCCAAGGTCATGGAGGTTGGATTTATTATGGATCCTTTTTTATGGATTTTTTAGAAATCTTTAGACATGTTTTAGGGATATTTTTCATAGGTGATGATTTTATCATCAGTTTAATATAGGGTTTCTCTAAACAATGCTCTTTAATTTTAGAAACATTTATTTTTATGATATAAATTTATGCATTCATTTTAAAATTATAGTATTAAATGTATTTAATTATTAATCTAAATTTAAATAATGTTCTAATTTATTTTCATTTAAATTTATTGGGATTTTCAAATTTGGAATACGGTATTAATCACTTTTAATTAAACAAGAACACATTGTTTCTAAGAAATTTCCTAATTTGTCCATAAACATTAATCATTTGATTCTAAATGGTGTGTTGGCCTTTTAAAATGAATTCACATTTATTTTTTGTGTTTTAATTGACATTAAAATAAATTATTTAAATTCCATGTGGGGATAATGTTTTCTAGTATTTTTTTGAATAAAAATGAAATATTTATAGATGCATTTGAAGCCTTTGATCTTTTCACACATATACATGGGTATATATATACAATTTAAAATTTGAATATGTGATTTTTTATAGTTAAATACTTATATCTGTTTGAAAATTTATATGGGTATTATTAGGGTAAATCATATGAATATAAATTTGGTACTCACTCTGACCTTAAAAATATTAAACGAATTCACAAAGTAGATTAAAATGGATTTATTGACAATAATTTATTTTTTTAACATTATAAAAAATATATTTTATTTATTTAAACCTATGATGTGATATTTTTTAGGATTTACTATATTTTACATTGGTATATTAAATATTTTCCATTAATTTACGAAATGAAATGGTTTGAGGAGGTATGTATTTATTGAAAATATATTTTCATTTGATGGGTTGATGAAAGTCCATTTTTAAATGAAATATGAAATGTTTGAAGTTGAAATAGAACAAGGTAAATCATCTATCTAGGGGGAAAGAGTGTAGGTTTCGATTTCGGTCACACCACATTACTAACTAAAAAATTATAAATGTAGGTTGTGGTGTCATATAATGTGTAACATCACACCTCTATAAAAATGTATATACCCCTTAGTAGGCGATTTGGATACGGTTTCATTGTATGTGTATCCAAATAACTCTATGTTTAGTCATAACACCACAGTGTTATCTCCATATAAATTGATTGATAATTAACTCAAAGGTTTATATGAAGAAATATAGAACCCACTAATCTTATATGACTTATGTATATCCCTTATTTAATTATTTTTAAATGGTTATTTTTATTATATATTCTTACTTCTATAATTATTAATGTGTTTTGATTCCATTATTTGATAAATTTTTAATGTATGTAGTTTTTTGTTCCAGGTTTTAAAAAGTTAAAAGCCATTAAAAATAGATGTTTATAAAATAGATTTTGAATGTGTTTTTCCATTGTTTTTATTAAAAACAATGGCTCCAACCAATGATGTACTTTTAAATAATTTTATAAATTTAAATAAATATGAATGGATATTTTATAATGGTTTACGAATTGAAATTATCTTATATTATAAACAATAAAACTTATTTTCTATCATATTTTCAGACTACGATGAAAATTAATCTTTTATTAAAGGGTATGAATTTTGAAAAGTGGGTGATTACTTACATGGAATGTAATGATCATGCTTATATTATATATTTTAGTTTTAGTTCATGGATCAATTTATTGTAGGACATATAGTGTTTTATGTCATGGTATTATATAGTGACTCATGTATTCATTTAGAGGTATGTTGGTTCATATTATATATATATATATATATATTTTCATCACATCATCCCAATAGGCTTTATATTCTTTCCATTATATTAATTTGGGGCACATGTTATATATGTGACGACTATGTGACAGATATTAGAGTATTTTTCTATGGATTAAATTAGAGGGGAGATTGAGGATTTTTTTTAATTGTTTACATTTATTTTATATTTATGTTTTCTTTTCAACTGGCACATGGACCTTCAAAATACGTAGTTTTCAGGACCAATATTAGTTTCTTTATTAAATTTATTTATTTTTTAAATCATTTAAATAATCCCTCATTTGATTCTGTTGGATATTTTCACTCGTATGGGGAGATATGGAACACACCTTGGGTATCTTATGGATGGACGGTGTGGGTTTATTCAGGTTAAAATGGTATCAAAGAGTAGACACATCAGAGGTTCTATGTTTTAGAGACACCCTTTGTTATTTAGGTGTATCTGGTTGAAATATATTGGATTATCGAGGCTTGGGAGGTTCGAGTAGGAAGTGTGTTTTAATCTCTTACTGATTATAAACTTTGATTTTCTAGGGGATGCTAGGTTGTGAGTGTTGGTTTTATTAGTTTTTATTATTTACTACTTGTATTTTATTTCTTATGAATATGGTTTTCCCAAAAGTATTAGTAGATACATTTGTATTTTTATATAGATTTATATATTTAGAAGGATGATAATGGGTGTGATTTTTTATCATATGACAGACTCGCATGGACTGACAACCCATGGTGATTCCATGTTAACTATTAGACATAACATCCAGTGGTGGTTGCATAATTAATACATGAATTTTTAAACATGATTCTAATTTATTCACAACCACTAGTCCCACTTAGGGATGGTTGGATGTTTTATAATGTTATTTATTCAGTTTTGGATGGAGTGTGTTGGATTTAAAAATATAAAATTATTTTCATTGTTAAAATTGATAAATATTCTTTATGTTAGGAAATTGAGTTTAAATTAAATCTTAAAAGTTTTAGAAATTAATTTTTTATAATTTAATCCTTCAAGATTTGTTTATAAAAGTTCATGTTTTTATCAAAAGTGAAAAATGTGTTTTTCTAAACGATATTTTCATCCTATAATTCCTTATCATTAATGGAAACAATTAGGTGATTCCTTTTTTATTTGGGCCCCAATAATCGATGTATGTCCTCCTAACTATTCTTCCTTCCAATATATATTTTTTTCTCATTACAATTTCACTAACATCGCCCTGGACGAACCCCATGTTTATGGGATTGCATTTATTTTGGTTCCCTTGGTGTTTGGGGATTTTGATTTTTTTGAGACCTTATTTATTGGTGTTCATCATAGGCTACATGTTTCTATTTGGTTTAAAGTAGGTTTTCCCTTTTCCTGACTATTTAATTTCATAACAATTTATTTATTATCTTCAAAATCATTGTCTTATTTTTTTAATGAAAGTATAAAATGTATTTAAGAATTAATTGAATGGAAAATAAAGTTATACTTTATTTTTTACTCCAATATAGAGGAAAAAAAATTAAGAATATTTTAAGATAATCTTATAATTAACCATATACACCAAGATCTTTAGAAAATATCTAATTAGACCATATACATCACTTATGTTATATTAAAGTGTGTTTTGAAATATATAATTTAATTCTCAATTGGATTTTAGGTTTTATATGCCATTTCAAATAATACTATTTTTTAAAGGATTGGGTTGAAGCATCATTTATTATTAAATCAAATAACACTTTTTTATTGGTATAGCTTGACCTGTTATTAATCCCAAAGGCCCAATACCATGTGGCATGAATACAAGGCATGAAATCCCAATTTTTGGCTCAAAGGGCCCTTCGGTGAGTTGTACTACTACAATACCTTGGATATTATAGTCCCTATTACAGTATCGCCACTACTATAGTTCCTAATATAGTACCACCACCACTACAATCCCACTACTGCTACAGTACCTCCACTACTATAGTACTACTATAATACCTGATACAGTGTTGCAACAGTACACATGAAATCCTCTCCTACCAGTATTTGATCCCCGGTCTTTTGGATTTCAAGAAGGAGCCTCTACCGTTTGGGTACATGCTAATTAGAAACCATTTCAATTAACACTTGAAATTACAATCATTGAAAAGGGGTTCCATGATTTGTTAATGAACTAAAATTTCATGCTTCTAAATTCATTTGATCTCTTAGGTGGTTATATAGATATACATGGATATACATACATACATATATATATATGCTTGTAAAAATCAACATGTGAATATGTGACTTCTTTAATTGAGATATATATCTTCACATATATATTTCAATGTTTTTGTCTGTGTAAAGTTATATGGGTATAACAGGGGTGAAATAATATGAATTTTAACTATGTACTAAAGACATATTTTCCCAAAAAATTGAATATATTTCTTCTGTAAATTAAAAATCCCTGGTTCGAATTATTTACGTTGTTTTGAAAATTTTATAAAGGACATATTAATTACATACACACATTTTTTGAATGGTTTTATGAATTATTATATTCATAATGTGTATTTTAAATATTTCTTATTGATTTGGAAAATGAAAATATTTAAATATAATTATGTAGGATAATAAACCAGTTGATTGTGATGGGTTGATGAAAGACCATTTTTGAATTAAATATAAAAAATTTAAAAGGTAAAGACTACATGGGAACCCAGGTATCTAAATAGGGAAGAAAAGTGTTAAGTGTCTCTTTGGTTCTAGACACATTACTAACTAATAAAATATAGAATAAGGTTATGGTTTCTTCAGATGGGAACACCACACCTCTAGGCCAAGGAATTTAAACCTTACAGAGCGATTTATATGTAGTTTCATAAAATGTCTAGCCCCATACCTCAAGAAAATGCATGAACTTCTTAGTGGTTTCTCTACACACTTGGACTCTGCAGTTTCTCAAAATATGGGTTCCCACTAACCTTATATGTCCTGGGGATCCCCATGATGCATGTTTAAGTAATGGTTATTTTATGGTTATTTATTCCTTTATTATATTAAATCATTTTCTTTCCTTTGTTTATAATGTCTCAATGTATATTGTCTTCCAATGCTATTTCTTTTAAAACTAATAATTATTTTTAAAATTGATGTTTCAAAAATGGATTTTAAAATTGGTTTTCAAATGGGATTTGTCATTAAAAAATTTGTAGGACAATGAAGTGTGTTCTAAATGATTATTTTCAATTAATGAAAGATGAAAGATAATTTTATGAATGTGTATTTTGTAAAATTGGCTTCTCTTTTAAACAAGAAAATCTATTTTCTATTATATATTCAAATTAGAATGTAAATGGTTCTTTTAGTAAAGGCCAGTCCTATGGAAAGGCAGGATGTATGCAATATGGAATTTATTGCTCACACTTATATTATATAATTCATTTTTAGGTCTTGGTTCAGGTTATGGTTACACATAGTGTTTTTATGTTTATTTATTAGATTGCGACTCAAGGATTGACATGAAGTTACTAGAATATTTATTGTTTTATTTACCTTTATTCATTAGATTTCCCAAATATTCTTTTTTTGCATTCATTTAATTTAATTAGTGGTGAATATTATATATGTGGAAACTAAGAGATGGATAATAGGTATTTTTTGTGTTCCTTAGAGTGTAGGATAAGGTAATGTAATATTGAAATTATTTAAAACTTTTTATATTATATTATTACTTTTTTGTTGGTGAATGAACCTCTAATGTATGGACTGGTAATTCCCATTATTATTTTAAATGTTTAAATTTAATTAGAGGATAAATCCTTCCAAATAGTTCTTATTTGATGTCTTTAGTTTTTTTCAATATCCCGAGAAGAGAGGGAATGTTCATCATACCTACAATAGATATACACCATGTGTTACATCATGAAAAATGGTTTTAGAGCCTAGGAGCCTTATTGGTACTGGGTTTCAGAGTCACCCTATGTTATTTTTTTGTATATGGTATATGAATACAAGAAAATTATGAATCTGGAGGTAAGAGATGAATGATTTTTTTTGATTTATTAGTCATTCTGATGATCATGTGTTTATTGTATGATGTGTTTTGAGTTTTTTTCTATGAGTTTTCTTTACTTATCTCTTATATGTTTTATCCTATTGATATGGTTATCATTAATATTTATTGATGATGGTTGAATTATTGAAAGGATTTCTATGTTTTGAGGGTTGAAAATGAGAGTTAAATGGGGTTACTTGGTGATCTAATTAAGCCTAGGAACCCTTGTGGACAGTGAGTGATTAGTTTAATAAAACATCCAATGGATCTTTTATATTTAGAACATGGTCTACTAAACCCTGTGGATAATTCATAAAAAAACACTAGTCCCTCTTACGTGTGTATTGGAGTTGCATAATTCTATTTATTAGTTTTTAGGTTGAAATGTGTTGGACCTAAAATGAATAAATGATTTTGTTTTAAAATTAATAATGAGGTTATATGCCTTGAAAATGAGTTTAAAATTTAGTTTAAATGTTTTAGAAACTAAAACATTTGAATCTAATATTATAAGGTTTTTTTGAAGTGTTTTGTTTTCATTACGTTGCAATATTTTTTTTATAAAATGATTATAATTGAGTTAAATATATATGGATTTTAGAATGGTTTCTAGTAGGTATTAATGAAAATGTAAGATCTTTTAAATGGTATTTGAAATATAAAAAGATAATTTATAAGGAATATTGAAATTAAATTTGTATACAACTTATAAAAATATTTTTATGTGGATTTTTATGGATGTGAAGAATGATCATCAAATAAAAATTGTAAATTCTAAACCCAAAATGAACTATTTTCTATTTTCAAATGGAAAGTACGATTTTTAATAATATATTCAAGGATATAAAACCTTTTTTGGTAAATTCATCATTTATTTGAAATAATATTTAAAAGAACCTTCCATGCTATATTTTATAATTTATTTGGACATAGTTTTTTATGTGTTTTTTTTCTCCATATGATGGTTGTGCTTTATATCATTGGATTCTAACATTTTCTTATAGGTAACCCCATTTTGGATAATTTTATGTCAATGTTCAACTTTATTAAAATTTTATTTTGTTGAATTATTTGTTTTTCTAGTAGTAATTTTCTAGTATTTATTGTAAACATCATATATTAGAATGTCTATATGTTTTGTTTCCTTTCATTGGGAAATGTGAACCATAAGATGAAGTTTATCCCAAAAATTGTAGGTTTATTTTTTTCATTGAATAAGTATATTTTCTTAAATGGTAAAACAATCACGAGATATTTTATTCTTGAATGTTTCCATTATCCATACTTGTGATTGGTAATTTTATTTCCTACCGTACTTTCATAAGATAATAGGACCATTTGGGGCCATTGTGATGAGATTAATTCTGAGGGTCCAGCCAAAAATGGGTGATGACCCTGATCATACCTGTATCATTGTAGGTTCTTTTCTTAAGAGGAACATTTATATTATATTCTATAGTGTGTTGGTCTCGTATTTTCTAGTTTTTCTTCCTTAAATCATTAAAATCATGTTATCTTCTTGGAGGATGGTTAATCTTTTGTGATAATTTGGTTATGTGGATGTTATGAAATAATAAGAGTGGGTGGATTCAAAGTTGTCCCATTTTTTCCTTCCTCTTCCTATTCCCCTTTTTTGGTCTCTGTTTTTCAATGGGAATAATTTTGAATTCACGTTTATAGAATCATGATGATTGATTCAATTGAAATTAAATATGTGACCTCAAATGAACATTTAAATTGAGCTCCCTTATTTCAGGACACTGGACAATCATTGTATTTCTCTTAGGGTGTTCTCTATTTCAGATTACCCCCCCATATTAATTGAATTTTTATGGTTGGTAGACCACCATCTTTGTTTACTCCTTACTCCATTGGTGATCAAATATGGGGTCCCTTATGTATTCCAATTTGGAGAGGGAGTGCCTGGGTTATAGTTGTATATTTCAAGGCTCTTTGGGATATTAGTTGAGATTAATATATGTGTGTGAATTTTTTAATTTGTTTTATGTATTTTTTTATGATGGGATAAGTATGTCCCTTTTTTTGGTAGAATTGGGTGGTGTTTGAAGTTGTTGAGTCTTGTCCATTCTATTGACCAACTAAATTAACTATGGGTATATAAGGGTATAAAGTATTATGGTAGGGAGATCAATAACACCCAAACATTATATTTTTAATTATTTTATTTTATTTATTAAATTAATTTAATTTCGTCCTCGAATTTCAGTTTGAATTGGGTTAAATTCTTTACAAAATTAAATTTCAACATAGGCACACAGTTGGAAAATTTCTTTATAAACAATTTGTAACCATGTGAATGCATATGTAATTTAGTGTATACAAAATACAGAGATGGTTCATGGTATTTATAACCATGTTTATTACCCATATGATATGTTCTAGAACCTCCAGTCGGAGGCACAAAGTTGACACATAGTTTGGATAACATTGTGTTCAAACATTTCTCATTGAAAAGATTTTTTTTACAAAAATAAACTTACCTAATAATCATCACCTATTTTCTTAACACTAACACATTTTATACCCCTCCTCCCTCCTTGTTCAGAAGACACACTACCAATGATTGTCACAACTATGTGTTTCTCCTATGTTTCCTCCTCTTCCTTAGAAATTATTAGGTTACTCTATCATGATATGGGAAAAATCATTGAGGTATGGTATCCTCCTCTATCTTCCTTCCCCTATTATTGATTTTTATTCTTCCCCCATTAAAAAAAATCTCTTAAATCTAAAACAATGGTGATGGAGTTGGTTTGATTTTAGTTTTTATAGTGATTAAGGATCATGAAGGTTATCTTGATCCATTTTCAGTGGTGTTAATCATATGTGATGTGTTTCACTTCTGTTAAATGAAATTTCCCCCTAATCCCATGCATTAAATTTTAGAACCATTGATTTCTTAGGTTATAAATTTATGTATTTAATATGAAATGACATTATTACATGTATTTTTATATTAATTGTATGTAAAATCATATTTTTCATTATTTTTATTTCAATGAAGATGAATTTGAAAATTGAGATATGTTATGATTTTTTATAAATAATAGTGCACACTAGTTATTTTAGAAATCGATCGATTCGACCCTGTAAATAAATTTTGGGATTTTAAGCAGTGTGTTGGTCATTAAAAGTTAATTATAATTTGTATTTTAGGCTTAATATGGAATAATTGGTAATAATTTAAAAACAAAGTATTGATGAAATGTTCAGATATTTTTTTAAATAAAAAAATATGGTTTCAAATTGACTTTAACATCTTTTTTTGGTTATACATTGATGAAATGTTCCAAGATTTTTTTGAATAAAAATATATGGTTTCAAAATGACTTTAACATATTTGTTGGTTTTACACATGTACATGTGTATACATATACATACATACATACATACATACATATATATGTTAAAATTTATACGCGAATAGATAAATTTTTGAAATAGGAGGCACACACACACACATATATATATGTGAGTGTGTGTGTGTGTAAATTACTATTTGTATAATGAGGGGGAAAACATAAGAATTTAAAATGGATACTCAAATATTTTTCCCTTAAATAACATTTAACGGATATAGAAACTAAATTTAAAAAATATATTGGAATGATATTCTTTATTTTCCATGATTTATAAACGATTGTTTAGTTACATAATCCCATTTTTGTTGGTTGTGATGATTTAATATATTCATCATGGATATTTTAAATTTCATCACTTAATTATGAAAAATGATGTGTATTGGAGAGGATTATACTCATTGATAAACTAGTTGTTGTGATAGGATGATGAAATTCTCTTTTTGAATGAGATTTTAAATGTTTGAAATGGAAAAAGAATATTAGAACATAGGTGTCTAATAGGGGAAGACATGTGTTAGGTATCACATTTTTTCACAAAACATTATGAAAAAAAATAAATATAGATGATTATAATGGCGTTGTTAGATGGGTGTAATCACACCATAAGGCCAAGGTAAGTACTCCATTTTAAATTACATGGGTGTGGTGTCATCAGATCAGTAACTCCTAACCACATTCCTAAAAAATGAACACTAATGTATTCAATGAAAAATAAATGATTTAACATTAGCTATCACATAGATATGTGTACCTTGGGTGACAACTAACATTAGATGACTTAGGGATCTACCATAGTGAATCTTTATACAATAGTAATTTTTATGGTATCTACAACCTTCAATAATTGTTAAAATTTGTAGTTTACATTAATTAATAAATTTTTTATTATTTAGTTTTCATTTCATGTATATATAAATGGTAAATAGGATTAAAATATGGGATTCATCTAAAATGGATTTAGTGACTTGTTTTGTTTTTCACATAAGACATTGGACTATTTGATGAAATATTATTAGAGTAAAGCACGGAGAAGACATGAAATTTTAAGGCCATGGGATCCTAGAACTAATATTTTTAAAATATTAAATATATTAATATCATGAATATATTTTTTTAAATAATAAAATAAATCCCAAATGAATTATTATAACCAAAATCTGTGACCACTATTGAATCTTGAACATAAGATTTACCCTGGGCATGAAATAATGTTTGTCAACAACATATGTTCAGTTGAGGGAGACTTTTGGAAGGTATGTTACATGAATTAATTAATTAATTTAATTTATTTATTTAAATTGCTATCTTGATTCTATATCAATATTTAAGTGTATCTTTGGAAAATCTATAGGATTAGTAGCATAACCTTTGAAGAGTATAGAGGAGGAGGATAGGGTTGGGGTTTGAAGATTGGTAATGAGGATCAAGGAAAAACTGACCATGTAAAATGATTAGATGAATTATGAACATAACAGGATATTCACATTCATATCTATAAGACATGTTATTCACCAACGGTTAATCTAATCTTCAGCTATGGAATTCTCATTGTGGTTTTACCCCAATTAAATATAGATATTCACACAAATTAATATGTTTCTCAATTTTTTCATGGATTGATCCTTGTTGAGTTTTCTATTGTTTGATTTCTCTTCAAAGATATTGGAATTTGATATTTATTAATTTTTTTATTTGTGTTGATTTTATAAACCACATTCATTAGAATTTTTTGACAATATTCAAACAAAAACGACCTTTAATTCAGAATCACTTTGTGTTATTTGTCTTCATTCCTCTATTCTTTGTATTCATGATCAATAATTGGTTGAATATTGAATTGATGATTTCTAGGAATACCAATCATTGCGATTTCTTTCATTAGATTAATTGATCATGGTTACATGCTCATATTCCGATCTTGAGGTAAGTGTTAGAGTTGTGGAAGAAATGATATGAACTAGACTTTGGATCGGGTATCAGTGGTTTGTGAGCCAGATTGATTGGATCTCTCTGTAGGATCTTTGATAGATGACGGTGAGGAATGGGTGGCCAGAATCTGGCCACTGGAGACGATGGCATCAAATGTTGGTGTGAATGGTAGGATTTCTATGACCTGAAATGTTCACTCTCTATGGATGGATATGATGGATGATTTTTCTAGAGAAGAATGGTTAGAATGCTATTTCAAGTGGGCTGTAAAAGGGTGGTGTGTGTTATTATTAATTTTAATAATATTTAAAAGTAATTCTTATTATTATTTTTAAAAATAATAACATCTAATATTTAATAATAATAATAATAAATTTAGTACCAAAAAATGGAAAACTGAAAAAAAAAATTATTGGAGGCATTAACCCCCTTGGGCATGCTTCATATGAGTAAGAAGTGGGGGGGGGGGGGTACCTGTATAATCATGAAAGAAGAAATAGTTATTTTATTTAACATTATTAATGATAATAATATAAAAATAAAATAAAATGATTTAGATGGGGGTACATCTAATAAACCCGTGATATGGGGGGTGGAATTGTGTGGGTCTATCACATTCACCTTTTGAATAAATATTTAAATAATAATAATAATATAAAATTATTTTTCTATTATTATTTGTTATAGAATATTCTTTTAGTTGTATATTTACATTGAGACATCTAATTGATGAACCATATATGAAATCTTGACCCTAATATTGAGATGGATGTTTCAAGTCCCATTTTGGACATTTTATTCAAACTCATGGCTCAAGGCCAATAAGAAACATACTTACATGTTAATTTTTTTTCCAGGTATCAATTTTGGGAATGTAAATATCCAATCAAATATATTTTTTCAGGTGGATTGCAAGTGTTTGATCCGTTTAGAAATTCATTTACAATTTTTAAACATATCTGGGGGTTTTCATTTTAACCTGATGAACTGAAAACAAGCCTCACATGTTCACCATACTTGTGGCCAGAATCATATTTTGGATCATGAATATTTAATCATGAGTAGGATTCCATATATAATCTGATGATGTGATTCGTTTTCTGAATAAAATTAATGATTTGAAGTGAAAAAAGTGTGACACATATTTTAGTGATTCTTAACCAATATTTTTTGGGTGAATTCCCTTTTCGAGTATCGGTTGGTTGTGTGCGCTCTCTCAAGTTACAATGGGTGAGTTCTCTTATTATGGGATGAGTTCCTCCGTCTAATCCAATGAGGGATAGTGTGGAATATGGTCATATGAATAAGATTTTGATATCCCCTCTATGGACTAGATATAATATCCTACATGAAGTCCATTGTTGATCCCCATTATTATTATTATCCTTAGTTAGGGTTCCTAGAATCACGTGACCAATATACATCAGTGTGATCCCCTATTTATAAGGGTAATCTAGTAGATTTGCAGTGTCCCCTAGAGGCCCTAGGTGGAATCCCCTATCATTGTATCAGGAACATTCGAGTTCCACCGCTTTCCCTAGTTGGGGTTGTTAGAATAAGAATGACCAACCACTATTATAAAACAGACCGTTAACAACACTCCCATTTTTTAATGCTAGAGAAAAGTTCTAATAAAGGTAACATACATATGAAATAAAGAAGAACTGATAAAGGGAACATTTTATTACTGCTAAAAAAAGTGCTGATAAAAGGTCCAAATATCATCGCTTTTTAGATGTGATAATGCCATAACAATATGATTACATTTATGTATGAAAAATATAAGAAAACATTTATCAAGGCTTTATATGTCTTGCTGATAAAGGTTAATGTTTATCAGTTTTTTTATCTCTCATAAAGGTCGTGAATAATTAAAAAACTTATTAAATAAATAATTATTGATAAAAATGAATAAATTAACATACATATATAAAATTATAAATATTAACAAATAGACTATATTAAATATGAATATATAGAAAATGAATAAATTGAAATTATTAAAAAAAAAAAACGAGTTAATTAAGATAGATGTTAAACATTATATTAATTAAATAATTATTGAAAAAAATGAATAAATTAAATATAAATTTATATCTATTATAAATATTAATAAATATTACTTATTAAATATATATATATAGTTAATAAATTACAATAATTAAATAAAAAAAAATAAATTAATAAATTATAGAAATTAAACAAACATATTATAAATGAAGAAATTAAAAATTTATAAAACAAATTTAACGACAAAAATATTTGTAAAAAAGAATATATTTAATATATATATATATATGTATGTATGTAGATCAATTATAAATTGCATTAAATAATATATATTAAATATAAATATAATAAATAAATAAAATGAAATAATTAAAAACAAGCATATTAATGTCTAATTCATTTCAAGTGATTTTATAAAATTATATTCATTAATACATTTAATATAGAAATATATTGATATAAATTTATATATATAAAATGTGTGTGTGTCTGTATAATATTTCCTAAAATTTTATTTATATAATACAAAATATTTATGTTCACATTAAATATTATATTTTTATTGAAAATGGTTTATAATTAAAAATTATTATTAATTTAAAATATTAACAATAATTTCATTGAGTAATGGGCATAATTGAATATTGTTTGATTTAAAAAATTTAACTTATATCAAACATGTGTTACAAAAATTTAACAAACATATATGAAATTAATGCATCTTTATATACAACGTACCCCCACAAATATTTACACATGGAAATCTCACATAGAAACACATACACCTAATATTTATTTAATTTATTAAAATTTTAGTATTCATTTTATAATATAGTTATATCATGAATTATTTTATATGTTATGTTTTTAATCATAAATTTTTTTTAATTATTATTACATTTAGGTATTATTTATTCATTTTTTATTTTTTATTTATTTGGAATTCATTCATTATCTATTATATATATATATATATATTCATTTTTTAGTATTTTAAATAATTATTCATCATTAATTAAATATATATACAAATTTTATTAAAAATTTATTTATAATTAATATACCATGTCCATTTCTTGAATATTTTTAATGTGCACACATTTTATATTTTTTTATTTCACTCATTTTTAAGATACATGTATTTAAGATTATATCTTCATTAATATTTTATTAAATATTTTTGTAAATAAATATTAATAAATAAAAATATTAATAAATGTTTATTTACTCAAATTATAAAATTTTAAAAATATAAAAATAAATAAATAGTTATATATTTTTAAATAATTATTAAATAATTATAAATTAATTCAAATAATGAATATATTTAACATATATATATATATTAACTATATATATAATTATATAAAGACATATATTGATATAAATATATAACTATATTTTTTTTAATAAGTATTTCAAAATTTATAAAAAAAATGTTTATATATTCCCATAATTATAAAATTATAATAAATATATTTAAATAATTAATATATATACTATATTTATATTTATAAATATTTATAATTATATATATATATATATATTAATATATATAATGATATAAATATATAGAAAATTATAAAATTATAATAAATATTTTTAAATAATGAATATATTTTATATATTTATATATATATATATTTATTATATATATATATATATAATATAAATTTACATTATGATATAAATATATTTATAATTATAAATAGTTATTTAAAAATATATTTACAAAGATGGAGCTTTATCAGCACTAAAATAAGAACGGATAAAGATATATTTTTCAGCATATACTAATTTATCACTGATAAATGGTATCATTATCAACTATTTTTTTGGAAGCACTAATAAAGGTTTCCATGATCTAATTAAAATAACTCTAAATCTGTCTAATTTGGATATTATTCCCATGTTCTCACAGAATTCCCCTACTATTGGTGCTCCACTGCTATGTTCTCCCATAAAAATCAAGGCTAGAATCCAAGGTATGTTATTTTTTCCTCCTCATACCTCATAGATTGCTTGTCTGGTTCCCTTAGTTCTTGTTATTGCAGTGTTATCAACAATAAAGAACCCTAATTATCTTCTCCTACAACTCTTGTCATGATGGGTCTCTCACATTCATCCTCATTGGTACTATTCTTATTGCCACCTTCACACATGGATCTTTCCATTCGTTGTGCTGTCATTGTAACCATCACCACCATTATCATAAACATACCATTTCTCTTCTTCATCTAAAACTTCTTCTCATTGACAATTATCCATAGTTTTTAATCATAGTTATGATTTTTTCACACATCCATGGTCTGCTTTATTTGTTAATTTTTTTGGTCTCCGGTTTTCTTTTATAATTATTTGATGAATGGGAGTTACAAATAATATTTATTTGCATATAAATGGGTGACTAATTTATGTTTAGTAGGTGAAATCATTAACTAAATGATTACTTAATGAGATTTAGGAAAACTAATCTATATTTAATTTTAAGGAATGATTATTTAACCAGTGTTATATTTGAGGAATGAGCTTTTGATGAATGAGTGTCATATAAATATTTTAATTGTTTTTTGTGATATTTATAGTTTCTTTTAATTTTCTTATTAATATTTATACAGAATATAATGGATTTTTAATTTAACTAATGCGTGTTTGGATGATTAATGAATAATCATTTTCAGCATTGTGATTGGGTGTTCTTATGGTATAACAGTTTATGGAGTTTGAATATGGAGAATTTATAATCTATATTTAAATAATCATCCATGGAATGATTTAATTTTGTTTATTGGGTAATTTTATAAAAGGGGAAGTTATTTTATAATTTATTTTGAATAACAGAAGAATAATATCAAATATTTCTAGAGTTAACCCCCATTTATTTTCCATTCTAAAGATTAATTTTATATTCAATTTATCTGGGAATTTTTCAACATAACCCTCATCAAGTACAAAAAGTATTTCCTCAAAAAACATCATCACGTACCTAATGTTAGTTCTTATAACATCTCTATTCATAGAGTACACTAATATTGATCATTATAAAATTGCATGAAAAAGAGAAAATGTTTTTAGTTTATTTTTATAATAATTTATAAAAATCCGATCATCTCCCTATTTAATCATGTTCATAGTATATATCACATTATATTTACCACATGAAGTTGCATTTTAATTTTCAATATGATATATGAAATAATATTCCTCCTTTTGGATCCTTATCAGTGTTAGTATTTTTTTTCATCACTAATATATTATTCAAAATGTTATTTAAAAAATTATAGATATTTATATATTTTGAAATTTATTATTACCCAATTAAATAATTAAAAGAATGAAAATATACATTTTATTTGTGGTCAACCATTTAAAATCAATGTTTAGATTTTTTTGGAATTTTTTCTGAATATATTATAATTGAATAAGTCTATGGTGAAACCTTTTTTTTAATATATAGACTATATTATTTTTGAAATATTTTTCATTTCATAGAGTTTATTTTTATTTATAACATTAATTTAGAATTTTATTTTAAAAAACATATATTACATGAAATTTATTTTAGGTGATAATGAATTGTAGTTGGATTACAACAGTATAAGAAGTGATAAATATGAAGAAAGGGTTGATTATTTGTTATAATTTTCAAAAACTTATTTTCCAAAAAATGACCTATTTTTCTATCAATGGTTGAAAATTTTTCATACGACATAGTTACAATGAAGATTAATTAAATATCATTTTTTATGGTTTTAGTACATGTTACAGTCCATATATTTGGTATAGTGAAATTGGGACGAATTCAAGATCCATTAATGGTGATGATTATTTAGTTGATAAGATTTTCTAAATTGTAGAAATTATTTTTGATATTATAGTAGTTGAAATTGAGAAGATAACAATGACAACTCATTTATATAGTGATAATGAAAAACCATTGTATCTAGGTTGTAGAAAATATTTGGTTTAATTAATGAATTTCTAAATCAAAAATAGGGTAATTTATTTGATATCGTATTAAGTTATTTATTAAATAATATCTCATTACCTTGCATGAGAAAGGCTATGATATTTTAAGGGAAGGATCCAGATATGATTGGAATATTGGAAACTAAGACCAATAGTAATATCTGGTTTTCACATTTGTAGTTGCACCTAATTCATCTAAACTGAAAACCACATATTGACCAATGTGTGGTTTCCAAACATGGAAGATCCAATTTTCTAGACCTAACATAAGAACGAAATATTATTTTATGGATGACATAATTATTTAGAGATAATATAATTTATAATAATGATCTTAAATAAATAAAAAAAGTTAAATAATTAAATAAAAACAGACCAAACATTAATTTTATAAAATAACTAATTTTAAAACACTTAAACATTTTTAATAGAAATTAATCATTAATTCAAGAAGAAATATTTAATATATGTTATATTTATGTATCATATATTATAATATTATTGGTACTATGTGAGGGATATTTATGGTATGTTAGAATGTGAGTTACTACAGACATGTTTGTGATTCCTCGAGTAATAGGGTGAGGGTGATGTGACATTTGTGTTTTTGTTTGTTCTTATTTATGGTTTTTGAGAATCTAGGTTTAACTAATGTGTTTTGTGACCCATTAAGTGGATATTTCCTAAGTGAAACAATTATGTTTTGACTTCCCCATATTTCCAATTCACTACCTAAAAATGGCTATGTCATACACATTTCATGATTTGGATGCAATAAATACATTTGATGGTTATCCTTGAGGGATGTTATTAGATTCTAGGGGCATGAGGTCAAATATCATGACACGTTTGATGTGGTTATTTAAAGAGGTAGATAAATAATTTTTCCCCTCCAATTTTTCAAATTTTAAACTCTTAGTATTTAAATTATTTGATTGTCAGGGAATAACGATGGTATAAACTTATTGTATGATTATTATAATTCACTGGTATGAAATGAAGTAGGTGCATTTTATTATAATGGTTTCTTGGTTAGTACACAGTGACATGAATTACATTTGTATTTGTTTGTTACTACTTTGAATGTATAATCAAATATATGAATTATTTTATATTTTACGGGCCTTGATAGTCTTTACTAGTTCATTTTTATACCCAAACATGACATAGATTCCTCAGTAGACATATAAATAGTATATTTGAGATAAAATTTAGGGAATGGACTGGTAAAAAATATTATAGTTAGTATATCTTAGTGGGTATTATTTGAGGTTATCATGGTAGAGTCACAGACCTTTTATCATTTTAAGATGTGATTTGAAATTTTAAATTATGATGTTTTATTTAAAAAAATAGAAGACTTTCCTTCTCATAAACTTCATCCCTATAATAGTTATTTTGGTATTTTGTTTAATAAGAATCATCCCCCATATCTTCATTGTTTCATGCATTAATCTAAGAAATATCCACTTAAAATGATCACTAATACTCAGTATGGGATAACTACGGCTCAATGTTGTTCAAAAAACATAGGTTCATGTCTAGAAGAGGTAGTGGTTGAGTCTCAAGAAAGAAAATGAAATAATAACGATTCTGGAGATGAAGCTGATGAAGATTCTAGTTTCCTATAACTTTCATCTCTGGATCAATTTAGGGTATAACACCAATCATAGTGGAGTGATTATTTACTTCAATATAATAACTCACTTCCTTCAAAATGGATGCATGCTAATCATTTGATAAATGAGTGTGAAAAGAGTGTAAAAGTTTTTATTATGCTTGCAATAAATCATGCATATAACCATTATCAAATCCTTTTTCCATGTTTATATTGTTCTTATTGAAGACAAATTAAATGAATGACTACACAGGAGGGCAATTCATTTTAAAAATGATGATGTTAGAAATCCTAAATAAGTACTGACCATTGATGTTGAAACTACAGAATTTTAAGGGTAGGAACAAAATTATGATGAAAAAAAAACAACAACAACATATCATCACCTTGTTGAATAAAATTATAAAGGAAATAAGATCATGTGTAAAATTTTAGGTTTGTTAGATTCAATGATTCCAACCTGTTTACAACAATAAGTTAATGTTAACTAGTTATGTGAGGGTTACAATGCAGATGAATGTGCTTATTGATTGTGATTCATGAAACCATGCCCATTATATAATAATTTATAACAATTTGGAATATGTTAAGGTAATGTTATAATATACTTTACCAATTTTAACTAAAAATTATACAATTAACAATTTATTTAATTTTCATTTTCCTTGGGAGTGGTTGTTTATTTTTTAATATTTCTATATTAATTTATATTAATGGATGCTACAAAACCATATAGAGGATTTTATACACTTATTACAAAGTTATAACATAGGGATGCTGATGGTAATGTAAATCCACACCCACGAGTTAGTTATGAAAGAAAAATATAAATAAGGAAACATCGAATGCTTTCATCAATCGTCATAAGGGGAAATCATTTCGATGCATTACAGTCAATAATATATTATTTTACATTATTTTTTTATCCAATTTTATTAAAAATAGTTAATTTATGAAATATTAAAAGAGTGTTGAAAATAAAGAATGTGTTTCAAAACCAATGTACCCATGTCAAAAAACAACTATATTGTACACTTATCTAGAGGTAAAATTGGTATGCCTTTTAAATCTACAATTAATTTTATCTATGATATGAAAAGAGATATGTTCCTTTGTTAATATATAGATTGATGAATCAAAATATAAATCCACTACCATCCCACTTCATGTGCAATTGAAGGAGGGTCGCATAAATAAAAACAGTAAACTAGTTGATGAAAACAAAAAATCAATATGGGAAACATGTGTATGTATGAAATAATATTATTTAATTATGATTTATAAGTGTACAACATAAAAATTTCTATTTATGTTTGATTTTTTTGTATATGATTTGGAAAAATGAATTATAAGTGACCATTGAAGAAGGAAAATTACTTTCAGTGTCTTTGAAGTGGCTGAAACAATGTGGTTGCATTGGTGGATTTGGTTTTATAGATTATCCACAATCATATAACAAGGATATAAATCTATGTGAAGATATATATAATATGGTTAAAATATTATAGATACAAATAGATACTTTGTGGGATATTGTTTTCTGGTCTAGTTTGGCTGGCCATTATATGAGAAAGGATCAAAGAAAATTGGTAGTGGAATAGAGATCCACACATGAACCAAATGACACAACTTATGTTGAGGATAGTCATTCCTGTTAATGGATTACCATACTTGTGGTAATAAATTTTTTCAATACTCCATCTCTAATATGTGAATCAAAAAACTTCTAATAACTTTAAATTACTATCATTTAGTAGGATATAGTTATATGTGATTTTGGTCAATTAACACCCACAAACTGCCTTATTGCATGCAGTATGATGTTTAATATTATAGGAGACAAGATAAACATAAATAAACTTGTAAGGGATCTCATGAGAATGGGTATTGAGGAAGCTCATCAGGTGATTGTTATGTTTCATGTCCTGCATGATGATCAGATTATTACAATGGTCAATGATGTTATTGGATCTTTTGTACCATGGATATCTAATCTTATAAAGATGCATGAGGTATGTATTCCAAAATATTCACATGAAAACCTTTATCATTTTATGAAAAAAGGTCTGAAGGTAGGTTTGATATTAAAAATGGATAATGTGATGGGGAAACATATGGTCAGATCAAGATAATCTATTGGATCAACTAAGATATAGAAAGGACATTTCAGGAGTACCTTCTCCTAGCAAGTTGAAGATCAACATTTATTATAATTAAAACATCATATAGATACAACATTTTAAGATGAAAATCTATCTTTCATTCTATATAATGAATAAATATATGGAACATTCATGAATTACATAGTCTGTCTCAAGAGTATAAATGAGAATCTCAGCCATGAATGACTGGGATTATTAGTTGTAAATACATACATAATAGAAATTTTCATAATATATCATAATAAATAGTGAACTAATATTTTCATTGAAGTTATAAACTATTCATATTTTCTAAAGACATTTATATTAGTACAATATAAAGGGAAAAATATGGGATTCATTGTTTGGATTCATTAATCACTATACATTTTCTAATAGAAAAACATACTTTTCTTAATAAGGAAATTGAGATGAAAAAAATTGGATTTCTGTGATGATATTGATAAAAAATAATATACAATATACTATTTTGGATGCCTACAATATAGATGTATAAATATACAATCTAATCACCTAAAATATTTTTTTGGATAACTTATTTGTTTTTTAGGATGCACTTAAAATCTAATCGAAGTCAATTTGAATACCCCAAAGATTTATTTTCTGGATCCAATGCATTGATATCCAAAAAACAAACAATACATGTGTGTATTGTTAATTGTTAATACATTGCAAATAAATATTTTGTAGATAAACATAAAAATAAATGTTTGAGTCTATTTTTTAACAAGAATTTTTTTATGATATGGTGATAACTAAATATCGGCTAATGTGTGGAATGTAATTAGTGAATAAACAAATAATGGTTTTGTATTTATAAAAATGAAAAACAATTAATGAATTTTCATAATGATTTAACTATAAAAAAATTATCAAAAAAAATTTAAATATTTTGGTCAATTTTTTCACACTGTTCAAATTAAGATAATGGCACTGATTTTGGATATTATGTTTGGAATTTTTTGCGAGAGATTAAAACCCATAAAAAGATCAGTATACCTATATAGTAAATTTATGATGTTAATTAAAATTTATTTAAATTAATTCCTAATTATTTGTTTTCTATATTTTCTGAATACCACTAAGATTTTATATAACCTACTTACTCAAAATAAGAAGAAAATTTGTTTAGAAATGAGTGGGAAGTGTACATGTTGGAATAATGCTTTCCAACAAAAAAATTTCAAAATTAACTATTATGTTTGAGATCTTTTATAAGATTTGATAGCATAGAAATATATTTGTGGTGTGAAGAATTTGTTCTAGAATTATTATATGTTATTTTTTATCTATTTCTCTAGGAGATGTATAATGGATGAAATCAGTTTGTTTAGAGGAACTGACCAACAATAAATAATTTTTTTTGGAAATGGGAGAGGCACATAAACATGCAGGCATAGAGGTGGAGATAGACACAGAGGTGGGGAGAGGTAGAGGTGAAGTCAGAGGTATAGGAAGTGGAGGATGCAATGGTAGAGTAGAAGTAAATGACCTTAGTGAAGTAGGAGGAAGAGGCTGAGACCAAGGCATAGAAGTTGATGAAGTGATGGCCTACAAACAATAATTTTTTTGGACAATAAAGTATAATGGGGATCATACCAAGAATGTGTTTGAGAAAAATTGTTGAAAAGTGTAAAAATATTTCACTTAAGATATAATACATTGTGAAAGTATGTCAATTTTCTTATTGAATATATTTTTCACAACATATATTAGGGGTTTTGTTCAAAAATTTCTATTGAGGGATTTTCATTAGAAACAAGAAAAAAGAACCACTTATTTTTTCAAACTTATTTTAAAGGATAAAAATTATATTAGAAAAATTCATTTAATATCAAATATTATGGAGGTTTTAAAATGTCCACTCACTCAGAACAAGATGAAAATTAGAAAAAACAGAGGCAATTTATTGCCCATGGATTCTCTACAGTAGGGTATTAGTAGTTGATCCATTCATCTCTGGAAATTCATAAAACACCATTCCAATCATCAAAAAAGAATATAATATAGCTCAAATGTTTGAAAAACTATTTGTATTATAAAAAACCAATGACTGTATGTATTTTATAGAACTATTGGGGGAAAAATAGCATTGAGATATTGTCATCATCGAGGAGGGATAATGTCAAAGGAAACATTGAATCAAATCAAAATAAAAAAAATCGAAATAAATCCTTCAAAATGAAAAACTCACTTCAATTGAAATTATAAAGAATAAAAAATACAAATAAATACCCCCTTTGAAAAATAATCTAGAATCTTGATTCAAAACCACTAAAAAATAAGGAAATTAAAAAATTTCATCGATTGAGTCAGGAATTTTTAGAAAAGAACAATACAGTGATTTTACATTGGTGGTTGGTGGAATTATTTGGGAGATTCAATCATCAATTATATACATGATACATTATCAAAAATGATTGTGAATTCCATTCAAGTAACATTCATTTTTCATATACACATAAATTTTGAAAAATGATCCAGATTTACAATATCATTTATAAAAAACACATCACCATTCTCAGTTAAAAATACATGATAATAGGAATATTACTATTTTTATTAATAAAAAATGATTATGTTATTTTAATTTTTATCATCACCTAGAATATTGAAAAGGATATATTAATCTGTAGCACAATCCAGGAAGGCTTAATTGCTGTGATAGATTTTATTGTCATTTGGATGCTATAAAGGTATAAACATATATTTAATACAGTAAACAATGGTTAAAAATTTATATTTGAGTTTAGTGACATATGAAAATACATAATGGGTAACACTAATGTCTTTACCAACAAATAAGGTTAATGGTTTATCCTGAAGTTTTTATTCTCAATGATGGTGAATGGGAAAGATATATTTTATTATTTTCCATAAAAATCATATGTAAATATTTATTTTACTTTTATAAATTAATGATAATAGTTACAAAATAATGGTTACAGTTTTCTAAGAATAATTTACTTCATCAACAAGGATGTTTCACTCCTGTACAATGATCAAGCACTCAGCATGGATAATAAAATCATGATGATGTAATTTTTTTCTCTAATGTGTTCAAAATTATAAGGTATCAAACTATAATATTGTTAAATAACCTAGAGTTTTGAATTCACTATAATATAAAAATACACAATGGGATCGACCATCCATAAATGAAATACATAGGGTACCTGGTATGACAAAAAATTATTTGGTTTTAGTTTGAAATTATTATTTTATTAATTTATTTTTTCATATTTATGTGTAATTTATTTATTTGAAGTGTTATTAACATAAAAACTATTTTCTAATATAGGTGGATTATTTTATCAAGATTGGGTGGTTTGTTCTAAGAATCTCATGCTCATGAGAGATTGGAATTTGTGGTTGCAACTGAGATAAAAACAATAAGAAAATGGTTCAAGAATGTACATAACCATCTTGAAGAAGGTGATTTCCTACTCGTTATTTAGTTAATTTTTACCTAATTTTATCTACCTTTTTATTTTAATTATATTTTTTTTTTGATAATAATTATTTATTAAATATATCTTTTTGGAAGTCATATTTTTCAGTCAATTATTTGAAATAGGATAGAAAACGGAGAACATGTTACTTTGGAATTATAAATTTTTGGTAACATGGGTTTTCATCATCCATTAAAATGAAAATTTTATTTCTTTTCTATCATGCTGAAAGTGGTTGATTGAAAAATAATCATCACATAGTCAATCGGCCGTACCTCATTCTGACACACAATGTGACAATATAACTCAAACTGTATGTTTTCAGTTTATAATTATTTCTTTTGATAAAAAACACATCACACACTTAATATAGAGAAAAAAAACTAAAATTTATTTTATAAATTAGGAAAATGACTCTTAACTCATTTTTGAGGTATAAGAACATGCCTCCCCTCAATCTGATACATGATGTTCCCAATATGACTAAATGTCTCCATTATCAATTTAAGATTGATATTTTCGTTTTAAAAGGAATACTACCAAAAAATCTGGTAAACATTCGTGGATTTTATTTATAACTTGAAAAATATATTCTTAAGTCATTTGGGATGTGTATAAATTAGTCTCAGATCAAACCAAAACAGAATATGAATGCTATCTCAAAGTGTCTGTTTCTAGTATAAAAATAAATTTTGGTAAAAACCACATGTAATTTACTCCAAACCAATAAAATTAATATTTATTGTTTTTAATCTTTAGTACCATGAACCATTTTTGCTTTGTGACATGTATGAATTAGCCTCACTTCAATCTGACTCACAATGTGACCGCTATGACTCAAAGTGTTTTTTTAAAATGTACATTAATTTGCATAAACAGAAAATTTACATTCTTAAAACTATTAAAACACATTCATATTGTTCATATACATTATTAAAATAATCCATAAGTCACTTTTGATATTTAAAAATCAATCTCACCTCAATCTGATATACGATGTGCCCAGTATGATGCAGAGTGTCTATTAACAGTTTGAAATTTACTTTTTAATTCAACAAGAGTCACCCACTGAAAACAAATAAAATGTATATCAATTTTCTAAGTAAAAATAAAAATTATTTAAAATTCATTTTTGTTATGTATGAATTAGTCTCATGTCTAACCAACACATAATGTGACTGATATGTGATATGATTTAGAGTTCACGTATCCAATTTCGAATAACACATTAGAAAAAACAAAAAATGACATACTTCAAAGAATAAAACCAATTTTTATTGTGTTTATTATTTAGTAAAAATATCCATAGGTCATTTGGTTGGTGTATTAATAATCCTCACCTCAATCAGATGCATGGTGTAACCAATATGAATCCACGTGTGCCCTTTTATTTAAAATTGACATTAATTTTTGTAAAAAAAACCAAACTAACATACTAAAAATGGAAAGAAAACATTAATATTGACTTTATATTTTATTAAAATCATCCATATGTTATTTTTTACATGTATTAATTATCCACACCTAAATATAATATATTAGATGCCTAGTATTACTCAATGTTTTTGTTAGCTCTTTAAAATTGATATTTTAGTTCAAAAAGTTCCACTTACAAAAACTGTGAATTCATGCATGGATTGTCATAATAATTTTAAAAAATGATTGATAATTATTTTTTGACCTTTATTAATCAGTATCACATCATATCAACACACAATGTGACCGATATGACTCAACGTGAGTGTATCAGGATTAAAATTTCTTTTTTTTACAAAAACAAAAGTGACATACTCAAAACTAAGAAAAAAATTACTATTATTTTGATACATTAGTAAATTATCTATATATAAATTGGGATGTTTACAAATCATTTGATCATCAATATGATGCACATTATTACTGGTATGACTCTGAGTGAATATTTTTATTCAAAATTAACATTATTTTTAGTAAAAAATGCAACTGACATTCTCCAAACAAAGAAAATGCATTAATATTTTTTTGATACATGTGAAAAAATATCAACATTTAATTTGTTATGTGTAGTAATAAAACACACTTTAATCTGAAACAATATGTTCTAGGAATGAATAAAAGTGTCTGTTACCAGTTTAAATTTTACATTTTAATTTAAAATAATTTAACTCACATGAAACCGAGAAAACACAGTCAAATTGTTTTGATAATTTAGTAAAATTATTCCTAAGTAATATTTTATGTGTATGAATTTTTCTCATGTAAAACCAATACATTATGTGACCGGTATAACCCCAATTTGTGTGTTTCTAATTTAAAAAGGCATTTTTTTGAAAAACAAAAGTGACATACTCAAAACTGAGAAAAAACATTCTTATTATATTGATACTTTATAAAAATGTTACATAAGTCATTTGGGACATGCTGGAATTATCCTCACCTCAATTTGACATATAATGTCATTGGTATGAATCCAAGTATATTTCTTATTTAAAATTGACTTTATTATTAGTAAATAAGACACCTAAAATACTCAAAATTGAGAGAACACATTTGGATTATTTTGATGCTATATTGAAACAATCCATATGTCATTTCTGACTTGTGGTAAATTTGATCACCTAAATTTGATACATGATGTTCATGTAATGACATAAATTGTTGGTTATCGGATCAAAATCGACATTTTATTTAAAAAATTTCTCTCACAAAAGACTACGAAAATACCCCCATATTACAATGGTCATTCGAAAAAATGGTTTATAAGCTTTTTTGACATGTAGGAATCAGTCTCATATCAATAGGAATAGAATGTGACAGGTATGACTCAAAATTTACATCCCCATTTTAAAATTACATATTATAAAAAACCCGAAGTGACATACTCAAAACCAAGAAAACACATTCAGATTGTCTGGATAATTTAGGAAAATGATCCTTAAGTCATTTGGAACCCTTGGGAATGAATTTTTACATAATTTGATGGATAGTGTGACCGATGTGAATACATGTGTGTCTTTTTAATATAAATGTTTTATATTAGTTTTAAACGTGATTCAAATTTCCAAAACCAAGAAAATGAGCCAAGATTGTTTTCCCATCATTCCATCTTCTATTACTTAATTAATTTACTTAACATTTTAATCTTATAATTATTTAGTTAATTTGCATAGAGATAAATTGTAATGCCCCGACCCGATTTACCCAGAGTCTGTGCAATATTACATAACATTTTCATGATCATGAGATATCAATTCTCGAAAGCCTGTTTAGTTTAGTATCCTTGTAAGTACTAGATATATACATATGTTTTACATTACATAATTCAATAAAAACAACAACAAAATTTTTCCCCTCTTAACACACCTGTATCACTTCGCCTATCCTTACTAGCCAACTATAAAATACTTCTTCACATCATGGGAAAAATAAAACATAGTAAGGGGTGAGCTCAGATGCTCAGTAAGGATAACAATATAAAAAACATTCTTAAAAAAGTATAAACATTTAAGTCAACGTATAAAGCTAAAACCTAAGGCTTTTAAACATAAAATTCTGAATAATATGGAAAATATGAATCAATTAATTCCATATACTTACTCACATAGATATTATTGCAGTCAAATAATCAAATACAATTTTAATAGCTAATTTTATAATGATAGAATACATAATTCCAAACATCATAACCACATTGTCAAGGCCTTGTTCCAAGAAAACAAATAAGATTTGGTCAAGGCCATGTTCCAAGATGTTTTTTTGTCTCATGAGACCTATAGATGCATCAAGGAGCTATAGCGGGCTCCACCCGTCACATACTAAGTCCTATGCATTCCTCATATGAAAAGGTTGAAACATAATATAAACATTAATATTAAAACAAGCATATGAAATGTCAATACATTAACCATAATCCATGAATGGTATAAAAATAACACATCCACAGTCAAATGTATCACAAAACATTCAATATAATATGGAAGATTGTATCATAATAAATCATCCCCAAACAGGTGTAAAATCAATCAAAGGATGTTGACATAGATGGAATCAAAATTGTTTCGGAGAAATATCTCTTTCTATTTTGAAATAATTTAAATGTCATGTAATTATAAAAAAATATTTATTTTGAAAATATTTCAATAAAATTGTAATGGAATATTTGATGGTGTTATAACAGTGGTGAATAGTCACACCTACCATATAAATTAAAAAGACATTCTTACATTAATTTGTTAAAAAGTTCACAAAGAACCTTGTTTGGAAAACGATAGAGAGATTCATTTCAAAACATTTTATAAAAATTCAGTAAATGGTAAAAATGAATTTAACCTATAGTAAAGTAAATTTTATAAATGTTTTGAAATATATTTTTAAGAAACACAGATGTGGATGATAAAGAGGTCCTAGTAGATACTCACGTATAAATAACCTCGGATAATGAAGAGAATGTAGAATTCACCCATACCTTGTAATTTTCCTTGATCGAGGGTATGTTAACCTTCTATATAATTTTTAAATCTTTTTTATTAAATTATACAAGAACCACATACATAAATATGAAATCATATATAATCATTTAATATTTATTTGATAATAATATTTCAGTAGTATCATTATTTATGGTGTTAACTTATTTATTTTCCTTTATATGATTTGTTACTTAAGACATGTTTGTTATGGATAGGATTCATTTGATTCATATCCAGATTTATATTATGTTCTTAAACATTATTTTTATTCATAAAATTAAAATTATTCTTGAATGGTTATGATGGGGAATGAATTTCATCGTGTTCGTGGAAATGGTATTTTATACGTATGTACGAGTGACAATATAATTTAATTGATGGTGAAATAATTTTTCATTGGATATTATATCATATATAAAGAATCATTAAAATAGTATATTTATTATTTATATCAGTTATTTTCAATATTATACCCATCCAAATAATGAAGTGTTTTAATAACAAACTACACCACATCGTGGAGATGGTATGTCGTACATAAGCACGTATGGTGAATTTTCATTCATAGGATGGATATAATAATTAATATGGTTGTACCATATTTTTTATAACATTAAATTATGTATAAGGTACTTTATTTATTATTTTCGAATTGAAAAAAAGATACAGGTCGTGGAAGAAGAAATGAACTTGAAAGAGGTGACGAAATAAATATATCTTCTTCGAGTATTCCCTTTTGATTTGATCAACAGTGATCCATAGGGGGATTTATGATAAAAGTAAGGCCTCTAGTTTAAAGTGAGTTTAGTTGGGAGAATATTTGAATAGGTTTTGTCTGATTCAAATTGCTTTGGAGGTGTTATTTGGAGAGAAGGCGAAGTACCCTTTTATAAGAGATGTGAGGGTCACTTTAGGAAAAGATTGAAATATTATTTTATTATAAAATCATTTTCGGTTTCTAATAGCTCAAAATTAATTTATTTTGAGGCTAATGTGGGGATGGGTATAAATCCTCTCAACCAATAGGTTTAATATATGTTTAATTCACCATATTAACTTTATGTTTTAGATTTAACTCTTGGTTAAATAGTTTATCATTTATCTTGTCTCCTTGTATTATTATATTATATTGTTATCATATTTACAATTAAATAAAAAAAGAACCCCAAGTGGTTCATTATTGAAATATATAACATTATCTAGGTTCTTAGGCCGAACTAAATTTTTTTATTAATATAATATCAATTAATAATATATAATTTGTTTTAAAAACTCATTTATGTCAATTTTGACACTATATCATATTTTGTTTTCTTAAGTCATAAAAACATTAGTACATTAAAAAAAATAAATTTAATCAACCCTAAAATGTCATATTAACCTTTAAAATTAGTTTAATTTATCAAAAGTGTCAATTTACATTTACTGTAATATTTAAAATATCAATTATTTTAACCTTTCATTAACTAGGTAATTAATGCATCGTCATTGTGTCATAAATAAATTAAATTATTTAATTCTTAAAAATTATAAATAAAATACCATTAAGTATGAAATATCTTATTATTTATAATTAATATTTATAGTCGAATTTATCTTATGTGTAACCCTATATTAAAAATTGTTTAGTTATTAAATATTGAATTTAACACTTTTAACTCTTCTTTAAATAAAATATAATAAATGTCTTAATCTGATCCAAGTGGGTCAAATCTGATCATATTTTATTCCTAAGGTTTATTTTTGTAAAACAACACTTATCCAATAGAATTAAGAAATGTGTTAGTGTAATTTTACTATCATTTTTACCTTTAATTACCCTATTTACTTTTAAACGTAGAAAATACAAGTCAAAAGCATCTATTCACCAAAAATTATTTTCATCTTATTGAACAAAATTTTACTTAATGATGTCAATTTTTCCTCTTATATTTGTAAAATTCAATTCAAATAAGGGGTAAAATTATGTTTTATGCAAATTTGATAACGTGCCTAGAAGGTGGGTAAAATACGGTAAAAAGTTCAATAGAATTTTATACATCAAATTTTATTATAAAAATCACTCCAATGAATTGTATTGAACTAATATATGTATTATATATCTATTTATACTTAAATTAAATTTAAATAAAATAAATATTTATTTAAATAAAAAGTTGGTATGAAACAATAGCATTGTGTTTTTCACTAATAATCAAAAATTGAATGTTTTCAAAAAATACAAAAAATTTACCCTAAGATAATTTTGATATTCCAAATCCAATAATGATGTCCATTTTGAAAAATAAAATTTATAAAATTTCAAAAAGTTGGTATTACTATTCATAACTGATTTTAAGATGGCTTGTTTGATTTATTATGGTGTTTTGGAACTCGAAGATTCCTACAATGTAAGCTAATGTATTATTCACAGGGAAATGTACAGTGGAAGATTGGGTTGTAAAATTATCCCCTCTTTAAAATAATTTCATCCTTGAAATTTCTAGAACACTACTACACAAAATGATTTTGGTGGTTCTTCATCATATGTTCCTTGGGTTCCATTGTTGCTTCTTCCATCTTATGGTTTCTCCATAGAAGTTTTACCAGAGGAGTCATCTCGTTTCTCATCACTTGTTCTCTAGTATCAAGATTCTTGATAGGCTCTTCACAATAAGACATATTGTGTTCCAATAATAATTCATTATAGGTGAGTACAAGCATTGGGTTAGGCATATATTTTCTCAACCATGATACGTGGAACACGTCATGAACATTAAAGAGACTGGGTGGCATTTTCAAATGGTAAGATACAACTCATATTTGTTCAAGAATTTCGAATGGTCCGATGTACTTGTGACTCAATTTACCCTGCTTACTGAATTGTATAACACCCTTCCATGATGATTCCTTCAAGAAAACATGATATCCACCTTGAAATTCCAAATCTTTCCTTCGGTTATTGGCATAGCTCGTCTACCTACATTGAGATGCTTTGATGTGGTTTTGGGTAGTCTTCACCTCTTCCATTTTATCATCAAAGAATTCCAGGCCTATTTGTTTTCTTTCACCTACATCATCACAACAAGATGGTGTGTGACAACTCCTTCCATATAACATTTCATAGGGTTCCATCTGAATACTTTAATGGAAGATATTATTATAGGAAAATTCAACCAGAGGTAAATATTGATCCCACATACCATGAAAGTCTAGTGCGAAAGATCTCAACATGTCTTCTATGGTTTGAATAATCCATTCTGATTGTCCATCAGTTTGAGGGTGGTAGGCAGTGCTCAAACGAGGTTTAGTATTTAGGGCCTTTTGAAGAATTTACTAGAATCTTGATGTGAAATGGGGATTATAGTCAGAAACAATCAATAGGAGTACTCCATGAAGTCTTACAGCGTCATTTATATATAGTCTTTCTAAACTTTCAATTGGTAAATATTTTCTTATAGAAATAAAATATGCAGACATGGTTAGACGATCAACAATGACACATATTGAATCATTTTTTCTAGGATTCTTAGGTATCCCCATGACAAATTCAATCGTAATATGATCCCATTTCCACTCAGGTATGGGAATAGGATGTATGAATCTTCTAGGATTTTTTCTTCTAGCCTTCAGCTGTTGAAAAACCATACATCTTGAAACATAATCAGCAATCTCCCTCTTCATGTTATCCGACCAAAAAAATTTCGTCAAATATCTATACATATTAGTCCTACCCTGGTGTATAGTGAAATTGGGGCTATGAGAATCAACCAAAAATTCCCTTGTCAGATTAGGTATATCAGGAACACAAAGTCTCTTCCCAAATTTCGAAATTGTATTTTAATATACCAAGTAAATCAATCAATCATCATTTACAGGTTTAATTTTCTTTTGAAACTCCTCATCATTAGTTTGAGAACATTTTATCATTTCTAGTCAAGTTACATTTTCATCCATTTGAAAAATTATTGTTGTTTCACCTTTGATGATTATTCCCATATCAATATTTACTAGATCCATGAACATAATATCCTTTTCAACTCCCATCTTGTTTAAAACTCCATTATTCTTTCTGATCAATGTATCTGTAACCTTATTTACCTTCCTCGTGTGGTAGTATATAGTGCAATCATAATCTTAGTGTAGCTCGATCCTTCTCCTTTACCTCATGTTGAGTTCTTTTTGTTGGAAAATATACTTCAATCTCTTGTAATCAGTATAAATCTCAAAATTTTCACCATATAGATAGTGTCTCCATATCTTCATAGAAATGATAATAGCTTCTAACTCAATATCATGAGTAGGGTAGTTTTTACATGAATTTTTAGCTATTGTGAGTCATAAGAAATAAAAATATCATTCTGCATAGGGACACAACCAATTCCTTTATTTAAAGTATCACTGTAAATAAAAAATCCATCATTCTCTGATAGTAGAGTCAATATAGGATCCTTGACTAATATTTTAATCAATTATTCAAAACATTCTTCACACTCTTTTTTCCAAACAAATTTAACACCGTTACGAGTGAGATTGGTTAATAGGTTATCCAATCAGGAAAAATTATGGATGAAGCACTAATAATAACCTAATAAACCAATAAAACCACATACCTCCATTATACTTGTTGGTTCTGGCCATTATTGTGTTTCCTTGGTAATTTATGGATGGATAAGGATTCTATATTTAGAGAAAATATGGCCAAGAAAAGAAATCTCCTGATGCTAGAATTCACATTTTCTAAACTTCCAATATAACTCATTTCCTCTAAGAGTGATTAGAATAATGAACAAGTGATTTTCATGATCTTCGTAGCTTTTGGAGTATATCAAGATATAATCAGTAAATACCACTACAATATCATCAAGATATTCCTTGAAAACTCTATTAATTAGATCCCTAAAAACATTAGGTGCATTAGTCTATCCAAAAGGAATTACTGTAAAATCATAATGCCCATACATGATTTGAAATACTATATTCATAATGTCTTCCTTATTTACACACAACTGATGATATCAAGATCGAAGGTCAATCATTGAGAAATATTGAGCTCCATGACGTTGATTGAATAAGTCATCAATGCGAGGTATGTGATACTTGTTAATTATTGTTATAATAATTATCTCCCTATAGTCAATGCACATCCTCATAGATCCACATTTCTTCATAACACAAAGGAAATATGATCCCCATGAATAAACACTAGGGCGATTAAATCCCTTATTACTCAATTCCTCTAGTTGTTTTTTTACTTCTACTAATTCCACAGTGCCCATTCTATACGGGGGCTTCGATATGGGCCTTGAACCTGGAATTAAATCAATGTAAAAACCAATTTCTCATTCTGAAGGATGTTTAGGTAAATCCTCTGGAAACACATCAATATATTCCTTCACAGTAGGTATGTACTCTTTTTTAACATTAATTTCCTCACCTATAGTTATTCCATTCTCTTCCTCCCCAATAATTGAATTTAGTAGAGCTACTGGGGTGGATCTAGATAAGAATGATATGGTGATGTTTTAGCTCCAAAGATAAAGTACACATTATCATCATTGTAAATTTCAACCTCTTTCTTCTTACAATAAATATTCACATCATGGTCCAAAATCCAATACATAATGAAGATTATATCAAATTAAATCATGCTTATGATAATGAGATCAGTAGATAAATAACTTTTATATAACCTAATTGGAACTAATTCACAAAACAGTGTTACAATGATACATCCCTTAAAAGTTTTGACTAACAACTCCCTTGTTATATCAAATTGTAAATATCTAATTTTTTAGAAAATTGGGAAGATATGATACAGTGTGATGATCTAGAATCAAATAAAGCATTGGCTAAATTTTAGGAAACCATTAAATTACCCACCACCACGTCATTCGGAGCTTCAACCTCAGGAGTGGTGATCGCATATGCTTGGCCTTGATCCCTTGTCCTTTTTGAAGGTACGTTTCTCAGACTCTTTGTACATTCATTTTCATAATGACCCATTTCTTTACATGTGTTTTATTCATCATTGAAAACCTCTTTATTCCCTTTTTAATCATGAGCATGGTGGCCTTTTTCACCATACTTGTAACAAATAGCCATTCTTTTCAAGAATGTAATGAGGTGTTTCTTCCCAAATTTTCTATAGGATGGAAATTAAACTTTTCCCTTCATTCCTTAATTTCCATTTCTAGAGTGTTCAATAGATCTCTTCTTCACTTTCTTTTATTTAAAATTGTAAGTCATTGATAAATCCTTTTCGGTCGTAATATCACATTAGACAATATCATTGTACGATGGGAAGGACTGTGAGGATAATTATCGACGGATAAATGGTTTTAACCCATAATATAATTGATAAATATTACTCTTTGGGTTATGTATATAATCTGAAAATTCCTTTCTAAACGTGTAAATTTAGCCTCATACTTTTTGAAATTCTCATCCCCCTTTATCCGTAGACGTAGAAATTTTATTTCCATATCCACTTGATGGTCACAAGGAAAGTATTTTTCCCAGAGAAGATATTTAAAATCCATCCATTCCATATTTGATACCTCTTCATCCTCTGTGTTTTTAATTAATGACCACCATTGATCTGTATCTCTTGTGAGGCGATAAACTGCCATGGAAAATTTTTCCATTTCGCCACTCCCCAAAGCATAAAATATTTTCTCTAATGAACATATACATTACTCATATACAAATGGATTTGTAGTCCCATTGAAGGTTGGATGTTTTTTCCTCATGAAGTGGTCTAACATTGATCCTCCACATTGTGGATCAGGGTTCTCTCTACGGTTAACATTATTATTCATAACCTGGGTGAGTTGTCCTATATGGTGATAAGATGATTAGCACGAGTTGCATCACCAGCTCAACTATAATTATCTATAGTAGGAAGTAAATCCCTACATGGACTATGTGTTTTGATCCGGTATCAATTACTTCCACTAGGAACCATTTATAAACAATGGCATACATTATATTTGTTTATGAATCGCAATACGTAATTCCAAATTAGTAAAACACTTAACATGAATTAAATAGTTTATGGATATAATCAATAATCATATAAATGTTTCCTTTCAGTAAGTATATACACATAAATCCTTTATAATGTTTTGTAAAGATAATTTGAAGTATCCTAATCATATCTCCTGGGATTGTTGTAACCTAGAGTGTTAGAAGCCCCATTATCATGTACCAGGATACCCCGACTCAAGCTCGAAACTCCTTTTTAGAGTTTTCACATCTTGGAACATATATTCTCAAGCCACCTCTAACTTCTTGTATCTATACAGAGATTTATTTCTTGTAAAATACAAAAAAAAAAACTCTACTTTACCAAAATTATAGGATGTTCTTTAATACTAATCCTCAATATCTATCTTAATGTAATTTTCTCAAATCAGATTTTTTCTAAGTCTAGTTTCCAATTTTTGTACCAAGATTCCTCTGATACCAACTCTAAATCACCAACCCTAGTTTCCCAGAGTTGGTGCATTATTACATAGCATTGTCATGATCACAAGAGATGAAGATTCTAAAGACCGATTAGTTTATTATCTTTGGAAGTACTAGATGCATAAATAAGATTTACATTACATCATTAAATAAAAATAACAACAACATTTGGTTCCATTTGAACACACTTATATCCCTTAGCCTATCGTTTTATGTCAACTATAAAATACTTCTTCACATTCAAGAAAAAATAAAACATAGAAGTGGGTGAGCTCAAATGGTCAGTAAGGAATACAATATAGCAGAAACATTCTTATATGTGAATAAATTTTTTAGGAAATGTATATGACTAAAACATATGCCTTTTAAACTTAATCTTCAGCATAATATGTCCCATATAAATAAAATAATTCCATTTACTTATTCACATGGATATTCTACATGTCTAATAATCACATGCAATGTCAATAGAATATTTCATAATGTTGGAATGCATAATTCCAAACATCATAAGCACATTGTCAAGTCCTCATGACAAGAATACAAAAATGATTTTTTCAAGGCCTTGTGTCAATACAGTAGTATGTCTCATGAGACCAACCACTGAATTGTGGAGCTATAGCAGGCTTCACCCATCACTTACGTTGTCCAATGCATTCTCTTATGAAAAGGTTGAAATATAACATAAAAATTGGTATTAAATATAGCATATGAAATGTTAATACTTTCACCACAACCCATAAATGTTATAAAAAATAACACATCCATAGTCTGAAAAAAAACCTTCAATACAATATGGAATATTGTATCATAATAAATCAACTTCAAACAAGTGTAAAATCCATCAAAGGATGTTGACATAGACAAAATCAAAACTATTTGAGAGAAATATATCTTTCTATTTTGAAATCATCTAAAATTCATGTAATTATAAAAGAAAACATTTATATTGAAAATATTCTTAAAATATTGTAAGGTAATCTTATAAGTTTTTATAATAGTGGATAATAGCTGCACCCACTGTATATGTTAAAAAGACAATCTTACCTTAATTTGTTGAAAGGGTTATAAAGTACCTTGTTTGGAAAAAGAAGGAAAGATTCCTTTCAATTTTTTTTCTATTAAAAGTTAAGAGAGGGTATAAATTCCATTAACCCATATTCTAGTAAATAGTAAAAATATTTTGAAATACATTTTTATGAAACACTGATGTGGAGGATAAAGTGGTCCGAGTAGATACTCACGTATAAACAACCTCGGATAATAAAGAGACTATAGAATTAACACTTATCTTGTACTTTTCCTGGATCGAGGGTATGTTAACCTCTTGTATAATAGTTACATAATTTCTATTATATTCTTAAATAACCAAAAACATAAATATGATCTCATATATGATCCTCTAATATTTCTTCGTTAATAATATTTCAGTAGTATCATTATTTTGGGAGTTAACAGATTTGTTTTCTTTTATTGGCATTATTACGTAAGCCATGTTTGTTATGGAATGGAGGTATTTGATTCATATCCAAAATTATATTAAGTTCTTAAACATTATTTTTAATCAAAAAATGAATATTATTTTTTAATGGTTATGACAGGGAATGAATTTCATCGCATTCGCGGAGATGGTAATCTGTACGTACGCATGAGTGACAATATCATTCTATTTATGGTGAAATTGTATGTAATTGGATGGTATATAATATATAAATAATCATTAATGTTTTATATTTATTAGTTAAATTAGTTATACTCATTATTATACACATCCAAATATAGAAGTGTTTGAATAACAAACTACACCATGACGTGGAGATGGTAAGTCATACGTACACATGTATGGTGACTTGTCATTCATAGGATGGATATAATAATGAATATGGTTTTATCATATTTATAATAACATCACAGTATGTATAAGGTACTAGATTTATTATTTTTGTATGGAAAAAACAACGAAAGAGGAAGTGGAAGAAGAAAACAATTTGAATGAGGTGATAGAATAATTACATCCTCTTCGAGTGTTTCCTTTTGATTTGATCAAAAGGGATCCTTAGGTTGGATTTTTGATCAATTTATGGCCAATATATTGATTTGAGTGTAGTTGGGAGGATATTTGAGTTGGTTTTGGATGATTCAAATGGATTTGGAAGTGTGATTTTGAGAGAGGGGGAAGTACCCTTTTATAAGAGATGTGAGGGTCACTTTAGGAAAAGCTTAAAATATTAGTTTATTATAAAATCATTTTGGTATATAATGTCTCCAAATGAATTTATTTCGAGTTAATGTGTTTATTGTTTGAAATACTCCCAACCAATCAGTTTTAGATAGGTTTAGATCACCATATTAACCATATCTTTTATATTTAACTCTTGGTTAAATAGTTTTCCATTTACCATGTCTCCTTGTAATTTTATATTATATGGTTAATAAATTTACTATAAAATCCAAGTGAACCCCAAATTATTCATTATTTACATATAAAACCTTATCTGAATCCATTGGCCAAACCTTATATTATTTTGGAATATAATATCAATAAATAATATAGTATTTGTTTTAAAAACTAATTTTTGTCAATTTAGAAACTATTTGGTATTTTGTTTTTTATAAAGTCATAAAAACTATATTACATCAAAATAATTTATCTATTCAACCCTAACATGTCATATTAACCTAGAAAATTATTTTAATGCATTAAAATTTTCAATTTACATTTATTTTAATATTTATAATATCAATTATTTTAATCATTCCTTAATAAGGTAATTTCTGCATCATCATTGTGTTATAAATAAAATAAATTATTTAATTTCTAAAAATTATAATTAAAATAAAATAATGTAGGAAATATATCTATATTTCTAATGAATATTTATATTCAAATTCATCTTATGTGTAACCCAATATTAAAAATGATTTAGTTATTGAACATTGAATTTAACACTTTTAACTCTTCTTTAAATAAAATATAATGAATGTATTAATCTAATAAAAGTGGGAGAAAGAGTACCATATTTTATTTTAAGGTTTTTTTGTCTAAAAAAACATATCTTATAGAAATTAGAACATGTGTTAGGGTAATTATAATATCATTTTTACCTTTAATTAATCTATTTACTTTTAACCATGGTAAATAAAAGTCAAAAGCTACTATTCACCAAAATTTATTTTGATCTTATTGAACCATAATTTATTTAAGAATTTCAACAATTTCACTCAGATTTTTTAAATTCAATTGATTGAAGTATTAAAAAAAAATTTTATGCAAATTTGTTAATGTGCCTAGAAGGTGGGTAAAAGACGGTAAAAAGTTCCATAAAATTTTATACATATAATTTTATAATAAAAATTACTCCAATCAATTATATTGAACTAATAGAGGTAATATGTATCTATTTGGATTTAAAATAAATTAAAATAAAATAAACAATTATTTAAATAAATAGTCGGTTTTAAACAATCACAAAGTGTTTTTCACTATTCATCAAAAATTGAATGTTTTCTGAAAAATACAAAAACAATTACCCTAAGATAATTTTGATATTTTGAATCCAAAAATGAAGTACATTTTGTAAAATAAAATTTCTTAAATATCTAAATTGGGGAATTTCTATTCATAACCGCTTTTAAAATGGTTAGTTTGATTTGTCGTAGTGGGCTAGAACTCGAAGATGCATTTAGTGCAAGATGATTTATTTTTTAAACGGAATCATATCATGAAAGCTTGGGTTGTTACATAAATATTGAAGAGATATAAGATATATTGTGATGTGAATGAATCAATCACAACTCAATCTAATGCACAATGATCTTGGTAAGACTCTATGTTTAGTTAAAAAATAACACATATTAAATTTATTTTTTTATATTATTACTGATCTAATAATTTTTTTATTATATATGTGTGGTATTTTTCTCTTGATTTTTTATATATTTAAGTTATTTTACTCTAAAATATATATTTTTCATTTATTTGGGTTGTAAATTTTTTTATTTTAAATTTTGTATCTGTACCAAATTTTGCTAATTTTTGTTCCTAATGTGTTCTGTTACCTCACACTTCTCCATTTTTGGTGTTGTATTGTGCTGTTAGATCACAATGTAGAATGCCCTTTTATCAGTGGTACAAAATTCAATGATAAAGTTCCTTATTATCTGGGATTTTATGTGATGATATAGTCATACTTTATTATTAATAAATAAAAGAGCTAATCAAGTATCAAACTATCACTACTTTTAGAACATCAGATTAAAGGTTTTTTTGTAAACATTTTTTTAAAACTGATATCTCCTTTCTAGTGATGATAAAATACTGTGGATTTTAGTCATTCTCATGGAGTCTACATTTCTTTATCACTGTTAAAGGCCAATTTTTTCATGGTGAAAGGTATATTTTGTAGTAGTTGACTTTTATCTGGTTTTTGATCACCTATATAGCAGTGTTAATCTAGTTGGGTTGTTATATCCCCTAGAGGCCCTAGGTGATATTACCTATCTTTTTTATAGTTCTCTGTTAGTTTTCTAGTGCATTCATCCTAATGGAGATGAATGAAGAGTATGATCGCTCAAATGCACACCATTAGGGTTATCAAGATATGAGAAGTGAGTTCTCCCATAATCGCGTGTGACATTAATGCCTTGAGAAAAATACTATGTAGATACATTGTTTGGTTGATACCATTAAGAAAAGTTATATACTTTTGAACATAACAATATGTTTATTTTTTTCTATATATCTCAGTTATATTAATGGACATATCTTCATGGTTACGAGATAACCCATAATTGATGTCATGTGTTTGCTGATTTCGAGGTGTCCTACTAAGTATTGTCATACTCACCCATTCATGGGATTTTCTAGCACAAATTGTGTCTTATGACGGTGATATATAGATTAACAGATACTATGATAGAATTGTTATTAGTGGAGATTAGTAGTTTATGGTAATTATGACTATGTTCAGTGGTCAAACTCTTGGATATGGATCAAAGATACCCCCTCTACATTCTTTAAATTTGCTGTATATTTTCCCCCTATATTTATGGGTTGAAATATTTTCTCCCCTTTTCAATTATATTTCACCCATGCACATTTATTAATTTATTCCATATATTTTATTAAATTCTTGTATTTACATAAGATATTGAAGACTTTTTGTTATTCCTCATCACATTACATAGATATAGTTGGGTGTGTGAGTGGATGTACCTAGGATAAGGATTAAAATTTCATATTAATCATTTTTTTTTCTTATTACTAGATCCAAGCCTATTAGGGGTCACCCTGGGGTTGTATCAACTAATCCTTCTATTGACCAGATGGTCCTTGGTGGCTCGATTAATTATAGAGTGGTGTAAGAATTTTTCATTCCATGGGATTGTGTTTAGAAGTATCCCATTGTTATTCATTGTTGAAAATTATGAAATGGTAATAGAGTTTCTTGAGTGTGAATTTTAGGCAGGTAATCTATTATAGGTGTTCCAACTGATGTATACATTCACCAAGACATTAACTGTATGCTTTCAAACTTATCATACTAAGACATATGTGACAAAGAAACCAATTATACACGCATCATATATGATTTATCATTTGAATTTTATGTCCTTCTTGAGATAGCTCCCCAGATATTTTCTTTGAAAACTGTATTTCATAATAACTTTAAACATTATTTCAGGATAATAGTCATCTAGGGTTTAAATATAGTGGCTTTATGATGACTAGTTGAGCGATGAGGCCTCATTTCAGGGACACATACAAGATTATTTTCCCCCAGGAGAGCATCGAGTACTGGTACCACCTATTGAACAATGCATGGAACCTAATATAGTGTTCTAGATAAATGATCATCTGCATGTTGAGCAGTGGATGTCTCCAATAGTAAAGTAAAAAAGGTACAATAAGGCTTAGTTAAATAATTGAGTTCTATCAATAGAGACCGCTAAGGTTTCATGGTGATCCCAACCCTTAGGGAATAGATAATTGGATTTTGTCAGTAGTTCAAATTTTCTAGATTTTTTGAAACTCATTCGATCATATGGTTGCACTCACAAATAGTATTATACATGGGAAAATAATTTGTTCTTGTGGTACATAAAGATGACACACCTAAGTCGATTTTTCATCATGGTTACTAATAATAGAGATTTCCCATTCTTCACGGTGATGTTGAACCTCATCAAGTGTGGTAGATAACTATCATGAGCTAGTGGTATAAAATTCCATCTAGGATAAGATCCCACATGATAGAAGTATCGATGGTGAGACATCTCCATGGTGACATAGGGAATCCATAGAGCACTGTGTTAGAGATGTTCATCATGAAATTGAGAAAGAAATTAATACGGTCACTTCCCCCACTAAGGTGTGTCATTATAACATGATTTAAAAATGTTCATGTTATTAGTGATTCCCAAAGTGGATTGTATCATGGTTTGGCTGATGAGTTCCCTCACCATTTATGTTTGAGGTGATTTTGATGTTCTAAGGAGTTGATGTGATCCTTACTTAAAGAGGAAAAGCTAGAATGGTGAAGGGTTGATTTAAGCAACAGGGGATTATGACCCAAGATTTGAGGTGTGATATAGGTATGTTATATGTTTTCATTTTTCTATTTGAAATTTTGGTACATGGTTCTGAAAAACATTTCCTTAGATGTTGCTTATATTTGAGGTCTATTAATACTAGTTGATCTTATTTACTTTTCCATTGGGTTCAAAGGTCCATGCAGAGAGGATCAGAGATGTAGAACTTATAATAGTGAGAATTTACTCGAAGAGAAGAGAGATAATCATGTGTAGTCATTTTGTAGCTGGTAGTGATGCCTTAGAATTTTTTCCATAGATTTAACTGGTTTTATACTTTACATGCCTAAATGATTATCACCGGTGAGGGTTATAGTGTACCCATGGTGGAGAAATATGATTTTCCTTCTTTGGATGAGAAGGATTCTCATAACAACTTGGATGAGGTCATGTGTAGGAGCATACAACAGATTTTATTAATTAGTATCTATGACCCTTAGAGGGGTGGATGTTATGATCATCCAGCTTCTTATGATGAATAATGAGTCTGAGGAATTCTTTGAGAATGTTTCAGGTTGACATCCCATGAATATTGTTTTCCATAATATACATCACATAGGGTTGACTCGATAGTTATTTCAGTATATTAGATGACCATTTAGAGTTGTGAGAGCTAAAGGTGTAGTTGGGGAACCTGTACAGGTGGGGAATTATAATAACCAATGTTTTTTTGAGAATACCATTGATGTTTATATATGAGTAAGATGAGAACCTGATGTTAGGTGTGAATAGATGTCCCCTAAACCTGGTGACTATAAGGGAAGAATATCCTTGCTTAAGAATTGATTATTTCATTGACCATGGATTGTGGAGATGCGTTTATTAGATTTTAACCTCATCTTAGGTAATCAGTAGCTCTGAGATTAAGAGAATAAATATTATAGTTAATTTTATGAAATAACTATGGTAACACTATGTTCATGGTGATACCTTTCAGCATGTTGAATTCCTCAATGTTCTAGCGAGAATTATGAAATGGTTCCTTCAACCATTCATGTATTAGTTCTTGATTGTCTTTTTTTTGTGACAACCTAGTGTGTTCATTGTATAAGGAGGGGTACTTGATAATGATGATGATGGTTCCAGACATGTTCACTATGATTTTTTCCAATCCACCGTTTTGGATCAAGGTGGGTTCTCCATTGAGGAAGATAATGGTGTTGTATACCTCTTCTCGATGGTTGATACCCATCTTCTTCTTCAATGAGTCAAAGAGGAACAACATGAGGATATCATATGGGTGGTATTACAAGACCATACATATAGAAGACACGTTTTTATGAGATTTCTGAAGGTGGGGGAATAATGTTATTATGTGGATGGATGGTGACACCTACCACACTATGAGAGGTAAAGTGGAATGATGATGAGTTAAACTCTTGGGGTCCTACCTCTTATTAGGAGAATAAATATACATCATAGTGTATTTTTTGGGATGCATATATGTGCGAGAGGTTGTATGGATTCTTGGAATTCCCTCAAAAATTTATTCAGACCATTATTCTCACATCACATCATGATTAGTGAGAAAATACAAGAGGATTTGGGACTCAGTTGTGATCGATCATGGATTTTCACCCCCAGATAGTGGGACAAGTAATTTATACTATTTATGATATGAAGAACATGCTTTTGAATATCATGTTAGCTTTGGGTCATTCCTTGGAGGATCTTCTACCATTAGTGGAGTTTAATTATCACTGCAGTTACTATTTCACCATTGGTGTAGCACCATCAAAATTTATGTATAGGAAACCTTGCGAGTCACCACTGTGTTATTTGGATGAAGTTGGAGACATTTTTTTTGTCGACCTAAATTTGGTTCTAGAAATAGTTATGAACGGTTCAGTTCATCCAGTGAAATTTAAGGACTAACAATTGATGTCAGGATCCTATGTGGACTAATGATGGTGGACTTTGGAGTTCAATGAAGAGATAATATGTTCTAAGAGATCTCACCTCATCAAGTATTATGGATATTTGGCTAAGGTAGTAGGATATTTATATGGTTATTAGGACCTTCTTCATAGTACTGTGCTGGGATAGTTAGGAGTCATACAACTTGACCTGGTGACTATGGATGCCTTGGGTGCTAGGTGATTTCTATGTATTGTAGATAAGGAGACATGTGAAAAAATGATTGCTGGATATCAACCTATATGATGAAGACATAGAGGAGGGAGTTACCTATTTGGGGTTCCTAGAGTACATTAGATTCAGTATTAAAGGACCTCAATTGGAATGTATTTTCCTTAGGTGTTTATTTTATAACTGTATGGGAACCTTTAGGAGGGATCCCTCGAGTGGGAAGTCCAACAGAGAACTCATTTTCCCTCTTTTGTGGTGGCTTTCATTTTCTAGGATGAGAATACACGAAGATGGGGAGAGTGTAATGAATTATTATTATTCTATATACGTTAGTAGAAATTTTTTTGGAATATTATTTTAGCTAGACATTGGGATGACATGATATTCTGAGACCTATTGAGCATTGTTTTTATATTTTAAAAATATATAATATATTAATATCATGAGTGCAGAGTTTTTTATGAAATAATTAGATAACACCCAAATTAATTACTAGATCCTAAATTTTAGACTTATAGTAATTCAAAAATCCTATATTTACCCTAGTTGTGACATAAATTTGGTCAATGTAGGATATTCAGTTGAGTGCAACATTTCGCAGTTACGTTAATAGAATTAATTATTTAATTTAATTAATTCATTTAATGGTTAAACCTAATTTTATAAATCTATTTAAGTGTAACATTGTAAAATCACTAGGGTTTCCCACATTACCCTACAAGAGTAGAGAGGAGGAGGATATTGATGATGTTGGTGGATTGAGAATGATGATCGATGACAAAATGATCGAGGATAATCACATTATGAGTGAAGAACACAGTGAGATCATCACCATAAACACTAGTGGATGTGTTCTTCACCAATATTGATCCAATATTTAGAAATGGTGTTTTTTATGATTTTACCTCCATTAAAGTAAAATCGTAATGTTTGTTAATGTTTTTCATAATTAAATCATTGATCGATAACTTTTAGGTTGTCCAATATTTTATTTCTCTTCCTAGTTCTAGGAATTTGATATTTATTTATTCCCATTGAGTCCTAGTGAATTGATAAACCTCATTCATTGGATTCCACTGATGATTTCCATTAATCAAGAATAAATTTTTGTTATATGTTTTTCTTCAAATGTTCTTGGTGTTACTAATAGGTATTTGTTTTATTGGTGATTCGATGATGTTTGGGAATACTGATTATTGTGCGTTCAATTTCTAGCATAAAAGATCTCAATCACATTTTTAGAATATTATTATTTGAGAAGTGACAGAGGTTTTTTAGATCAATGGGAATATGAAATTAGATTTAGAATTATTGTATTGTGAGCCAGATTGATTAGATCCCTCTGAATGAGTAGTTATTGATGTTATCGAGCACCAAGTGACTGTAATCATTTCACCGATGATGATGGAATCCAGTGTTTGTGTAGAGGGAAGGATTCTCGTATCCTGGGATGTGTGATTGCGATTGATGTATATATTGGATGACGTTCCTAGTGAAGAAAAAATGGAATCTGATTTCTAACATGTTATGAAAGTGTGTTGTGTCATCTTATAATTTTTAATAATAATATCTTATGATAGTTATTATTATTTTCAACAGAAATAACATATGATATTTAATAATAATAATAATCATGTTTTAAAACAAGAAAATAGGGATACTGAACAATGTATGGGGATTCATGGACTCCCTTAGGTGCACTATACATGAGTAAGAAAAGTGGGAATGGTATTAATAAAAACCATAATTGAGAAATAATTATTTCATTTAATAGTGTTTGGTAAAATAAAATTAAAAAAATAAAATAATTTAAATGATGGTGGGGTCACTATACATGAATGATATATGGGGTGTAATGTATTCAGTTTCTCTAATTACAACATTTAAATAATGTTTTAAATAATAATAATATAAATTATTATTATTATTAATATTTTTTGTGGAATATAGTTTTGGTTGTATCTTTATATGAATGCATCTATTTTTTGAACCACCTATTACTTCATGACCTTGGTATTGAGGAAGATATTTCAAGACCAATGTTGGATATTTTTTCTTGGCTCATGGCTCAGGGCCATGAAGCGTTGTATGTGTGTGTTATGTCAAAAAAGCAATTTTTTATCTAGTGTCAATTTTTTTGAAAGTAAATATATTATTATAGTTATTTTTCCATGAGTATTTAAATGTTATAACCGATTTATAATTCATATCATTTTTATGAAATATTGATGGATTAACATTTCATACCAATATATCAATGATAAGCCTCACGTGTTCATCAGACTTGCTAATAGACTCATATTTGGGCTCACAAAAAGTCTATCATGTTCATTTTCCCATGTATCACATGATGAAAGGCATAATTTTTGAATATAAGTTATGATGTGAGGTTATGTAAGTGATATTCTTATTTTAATAATTATTAACTAGTATTAGTTGGGTATATTCCCTTTTTGAGTATCTGTTGGATGTGTTCCCTTTCTTGGATCAGTGTGGGTGAGTTACCTTAGTCTTGGATTAGTCCCATAGTCCAATACTATTAGGTTTAGTGTATCATTATATATTTTCAATTTGATATTGAGATACCATAATTGGACTAGATACAATATCCACATTGAATCCTAGGGTTAAACATTATTCTCATTGTTATCCCTAACTGGGGATCATTAGATCTTATGACCAACAAAAACTGGTGTGATCCCCTACCTAGAATATTAATTTAAATGGGTTTCAATATCCCTTTGAAACCCTAGGAGAAATCACCTATCTATAAATCCTGATATTTTGAGTTCCATTATGTTCCATAGGTGGTGTTGTTGGGATCATCTTTTCCAACATTTACCCTTGTGTCGATCCCCCATATTATAGGGATAATATAGAAGGCGTGTGGTATCTTATATAATCTCTAGATGAGATCACCTATCAATGTATCATCATATTTCTAGTTCTACTGTGTTTCTCTAAATGGAGAGTTTTGACAAGAATGAACTATTAGATGATTTCCATTAGTGTTTTCTAGACCCTAGGAGTGAGTTCTCCCATTATTAGGCATGACCTTAAATCCTTTGTAGGAATCCTATGATAATTTGTGGTTTGGTTGAAACATTTGTGACTTTTTTTATTAATTATATCATATCTAAATTAGTGTGTTTGTTATCTACGTATCACTTATCATGATTGAAATATCATTGTGGTTATTCGCAGAACCACATTTGATGTTTTTGGTTTGATGAATTTAGGATGTCTTACTAGGTATGGTTATACTCACCCCCGTATAGGTTGTTCCCATGCATATGGTGTCTCATTTAGAAGAAAATTATATTAGGAGCGAATATAGTGTACCTATTATTAGTGGATATAATCATTACATGGTTACACTATCCATGTTTTGTGGTAAGACTTTGGAATCTATAATCAAGATCTACCCTACACTACTCTTTACAGTTGTAATTAGTTTTGGTTTTCCTCCATTATTTCTAGTTTGGAGTGTATTTGCAACCTCTATCATTTTTATTATACTTTTATAATAGGATTTATATATTCCCTAGAGGTTATTTCATGGATGGATTTACTGAAGATATCAGAGTCTTTTTATTTTTCCTCTACACATTGCATGAAGATGGTTGGGTTCATGAATATAGGTACTTAGGATATTGTCTCCCATTTTTTATTACACCATCTAGGATCTTGTTTCTATCCCTTAGCCTATTATTAGAAGGATTGGGGTAGTATCAACTCAGCTTTATACTGGCTAGGAATTCCCTAGTGGTTTGGGTCATTAAATTGGATTTTGAATGTGGGTTTTAATTGGGGTTCTCAATAATAATGGTAAAAAATAGATGAAGTGTTTTATAAATGATTTTTTAATTTAACGAAAAAAATTAAAATGAATTTTGTAAAATTTAATGATGTGAAATTTTATTTTATTATATATCAAAAAATTTATTTTATATTATTTTTTCTAACAAGCATGAAAATATATATTGTATGAAATGGTATACTTGTGTCCCGTTGAGTTGTAAATATTTTTGAATTTATTGATCACACCTATATTATATATTTAATTTATTTTTATTGGATAAATTTATTCCCATTCCTGGAGTGTTTTATGTTTCATTATTGTATAGAGAATCATGTATCCACATGGAGGTTTTTTTGATTTGTATTGAATTATTTAGCTTTCTTTACCACAACATCCAAATAGGCCCTGTCTGATTTCATTTATTTTAATTTGTGGAATATATTATATATGTGGACACCAGGAGATTGATATAATGGTTTGTTTATATAGAAGGACTCTTAGAATGATTTTAGGGATAATTTTGTTTTTTTTAAAATATTCTTTTTTTTCTCACACATATACCTTCGATGTATGAGGTTGTAATGCATGTATTTCTTTTTATTGTTGAAATTAATTTATGGGATAAAAAATTGACACTATATTTTATTTAATTCCTTGGGATATAATCACCATCCAAGAGTGATTGGGGACATTCCTTGGGTATGTCACTATCTGGTTTCATCATCTGATGGATGGTTGATAGAGGCTGGTTCATGATAGAGAGTGAGAGTTAAATATTTGATTACAAAATAGATGAATATTATATATAAATTATGTGATATTCATATAAAAATATTTTAATTAATATGTTTAATATGTAAATATAATAAAATTTGGTAATTTTACTTATTTATGAAGTGCCCTAGGAAAACATGAATAAAATAATAAAAAGGGGGTTGAATCAGAATTTCCCAATTTTCTATATAATTAAAAATTAATTATCTGAAAACTGAATAATTGGAAAATATATTTTTTGATAAATTTTTTAATAGTCACATGACATCTATATTAATGTACAATCAATGAAGTATATACTATTTTTACAAGGGTATCATTCAATTTGTAAGATTATTTCAACGATGTATAAGATAAATTATATGTAATAGATCATACCACTCATATCACAAAAATATAATAGTGTTACTAGTATCCCTCCAAAATTTTTATCCCAATAATATCACACAACCCCTTCTTTTAAAAAAATATTTACATTATTATGACAAATATATTCTTTCCTTTTTAGATTTTCACAATATTAAATATTTATCTTCTTATATTTTGTATTTTGAACTCCAATGGTAGAAATATTTGACTACTGAATCTTTAAACATATTTTATTGCTCTGTAATGTTATAGATATAGTTTATCAACATTATATATTTGTATCTCTCTCATAGGAGTTGCAATTTAACGAGAGTAAATTTATTAATCACATTGTATTCCATGGTATCTATTCGATTTTATTACCAACAAAAAAACACCAAAATAATTTTGTAGATAATTTAATTTGACTATTTTATAATAAAAATATCTTTTATTAATGTCTTTAAATCAACATATATAAATTTATTTCTATAAATTCATAAATATTTTACTTAAATTAATCAAATATATCTGAAGAAAAATTTCACCCATTTAAATATTATTTATGCCCATTTTAATTCATAGTAATATATCTTTGAAATATTTATATTAAAATATTACATATCTTCCCAAAAAATTATGATAATAAATTCAATCCATTCATATCATTACTCAAATTTTTACCAGATAATTATATAATAAATCTTCTAAATATCATGGAAAATACATAACTTCATTAATTAAAAAATATATATTAATATTAGTACAAATATTTTAAAGTATAAAAATATTTTTTAAATATATATCATCATTCATTTGAAATACATTTAGAAAATGTTCATGCCACACTGATCAATCTTATTCTTCCCACAAAACCATTAGATTAATCTTATATAGGTTCCTTATAACTTATTATAATATCACACAAATTTAAAATCACTGTTTAAAGAACTCCACATAACTATTGCACAACTCTAATCCAATGTTACACTTATAGATTAATATTATATTGATTATTATGCATAATTCAAAGAATTATTACACAAATATATCATTTATTTTTTTAATATTGTGTTATCATCCAAAATCATAACTCACTACTAGGTGTCCTTAACTAATATTATATCAATACTAAACCTACATCATGAATTACAGTTCAATCCCACAAACATAAACAAAAACATATTTTAGATTTCACCTTCGTGTGATCCAAATTTTTCAACTCTTCTAATGTTATTTAATATCACCCAAATATTTAATAAAAATAACATGGAATATATTTTTTCATAACTCATCTATCCTCACTTCATCAATCAAGAATTTCTCCAACCCACTTCTCATATAATCATCTAAAATGTTTAATAAAAAATTATTGATTCCATAATTAACTCAACCAATATTTAAATTAAATAAAAAACATATCCTTAGATACTTCTTCAAATATCAACCAAATATGCCAATTCTTGTTATATGGTATGTTCAATCTAACCCATTGGAATTATTTCCAAAACCCATAGTAATATCAATCTCTTCTGATCACTTTTCTATGAAATATAATTTATAACTGCATAATTTTCAATAATTATTTATCCTATATATTCATTGTTCAATTACCATTTTAAATGGTAGTTTTATTCATAATGGATCTTATTTCCCCTTTATGAAAATAAATTCATTCCACCTTATACAAGTTGAAAAATTGATAATAATTGGAAGACTATTCAACTCAACATATAACTGAGAGATACCATTTTATGTATATTTAAAAAAATATATGAAATAGATATATCTAAACATTATTAAGAAAATTTATTTTATGGGATATTATAAATTAATCAATTCAAAATGTTTTTATTATTATTAAATGATCTCATTAACAACCCGTCTCTTTTTCAAACTCAATTATTTATATATAACAGATTAATTTTCGTTGCTTATTTATTTATCCATTTAGATATTATATTTAAAATACCCACAAATTCAATATTTAAAAACAAAAAATTTTCATTAATTTTCAATTAAATATAAAAGGGAAGGGTACCATCACCAAAACTCAGTTCTTGAGTGGGGTATGACAAAATTTCATCATTAACCTTACTATTTTACAAATATAAATTTATATTTCCATCAATAAAATCATTGAAATCAATTATTCAAAATATATATACATAATTTTTACCATAAACTTTTCAGCCTTAACATGGATAGAATGTCTTTAGTATCAATATGTATTGATCTTGAATGATTTCACAAATATTGTTAAAACATATCCTCAAAGGTACACTCATGTATTCTTAATAATTTTCTAGTTTCTCGTTCATTCAGATCATTTATATTTATATTCATAATAAGAAAAAAAATATTTTAGCTCTATATTTTTTCATTTTATTTAATATTTTATCTTTAAATGAAATCTCACACATTTTATTTTTATAAAAAGTTTCCCTATTTAAATTTTATTTTTTTTGAAATCAATGTTCCCTACCTAGTTATTATCCATATATCCAAACAACTCATTCCTATATTCTCTTTCCTACAAAACCATAATGAAGTTTAACATCAATATACTTGATAATATTTTTATCTTGCTTCATTTTTGTCTTCTTTAGACCACATTGGAACATAGAACAAAGAGTACAATTATATACCGTATTATTTCTAGATATTATACGATATAAAAAATCAATCTTGATTTCTAAACTCCTTTTTATTCAACTATGTGTAGACCCCCCTTTACTCAACTTCATATAAAAATGAATATGTGTTGATAATTCTAAATATTATTCTGTTCGATAATTATTTTTTATTTATAATGAATATTTCTATTATGATAGATAAATACAATACTTCTATTTCTCTACATGTGATTCCATGAATATATTTATCTTGTTGGGTATAAGAATTTTAATAGTATTATTTATTTATTTTGAAAATTATATTTATGTGTATCTATTATCACCTAGAAAAATTACTTGATCAATATATATAAAAAAATTAGATCATTTTACCTCATAGAATTCACAAAATTATTATCGTATATAGTTCAAATTTAAAAATTAATTTCTGGTAAAAAAATTTCCAAATTTTAGTACCATATTTTATTGTCTTGGTTTAAACCATAAATATATTTATTTAGTTTTAACACTTTCTAACCTTATTATCAATAGTGAAAAAATTCAAAATTTTCAAAATAAACAACATTATATATCCCAACATTAATTAATATAGAATTTATACATATTTAATAGGCATTGTGGTTTATTTGAGAAATAATATTTAAGACATCCTAATAGATTAAAACATAGTAACAATATAAAATTTTCCTATTAAATCAATTTCATCAACATGTGAATATACATTACAAACCATATGATTGATATAATTTTTTTGATATTTTTATACTCTATTTCTAAAAAATTACCCAAAATTGTTTTATTTCCTAGGAAAATATTTCATTTATTAAAATATTATCATTTATGTGAGGAAATTATAAAAATTGGCCAAATATTTAAATTTGATTAGTATCATATTATTTTGTAAATTAAAATACATATAAGTAATATAAATGATATTTTTAATATGACTAGTTGAAACATTGCAAAACTAATCCTAAAGAGACTAGAAATTACATAGGTTATTGAATAAAAGGTTCATGACCTACTCGATGATATGGGAAAGTCACGGATTATGAAAAACCATTCACATTATTTAATAAATTTGTGTGGGTTAGTGTAAATGACATGTCACTTCCTCTTTAAATAGTACAATTATTATTCCATGATATACACATTTTTGATGAATATTTCTCCCTCTGGTTCGGGTATTTCAGTGGCTCCCATCAAAATGTATGAATCAAGGAAAGAATTGCATCTCTTATAATTTTTCCATGTTAGTTATATTGATTATCCTAACAAAAATGATATATTACTATCATATATAATAAATGATACTCTATTTAGTGTTGTATCCAAAATTGTGTTTTGTCATAAAAGGTGGTGGCGCTGTTGAGCGGAAATACACCATATTTATATTGAGATATCTTCACATTATAAAAAATTGAACACATTATTACATTATCAAATAATAAACATAAATTAAAAATTATAATATGTGGTTTCCCACTTATATATAGATGATTATTCTCAATGATAATGGAAGAACGAATCAATGTGAGTAATCAATATCCATAGATAAAAAGTGATGTATATGTGTAGTTCATTAATGAGCCTTTGTGAAATAAGGATTCCCCATGTAGAACCACCTGAATTATTTGAAATTGAATTATTAAAAAATCCATTAAGTAATAATATATTATAATGAATATGGAAGTGGATTAAGGGGTTTGGGAATGAATTTAAAGCTACCAACAAACCTTAGCCTCAATGCTTCAATTGTCATATGAAAGTACTATAAAAACTAATTAAAACCAAGAAATTATGCTTACACAATTGTGTGATTATTGTGATAATATAAGGAATATTGGTTTAGGGTGATAAGTATTTTTGGTGGATGAATTCCAAGGTTTTGTATAACCATGTATGTTTTATTCATTAATATTCATTTTTATTATGTACTTTAAATTTTTCTATCATGTGTTTTAAAATTTATTTTCAAATAGGGTGAACTAGATATGGTTAATTTTATAGAAATATATATTAAATTCATAAATTTATTTTAATAATAATTTTATTAGATATATTTATATTCTTTACTCTGTTTTTTTACTATGAATTATGGTGGGGGGAGGTGATAGTGGTCCCTCATTACTCATTAAAGAACTACTTCTCTATAAAATCAACACAGAAAAAGACTCTTGTTCTATGATCATTTTATATATGATTGGGGTACTAGGTATATAATAATTTAGTATTATACAAAAATGGCTATTTTAGTTGGGGTAAATAACCTAGAATTAGTTTCCTGATGTATTCATTCCTTGAGAGAGGATCCTTTTGGTGGTTAAGATGAGGGAATTTCTATGCACTCTTTATGTATATAGACCAGTTCACACATAATGATTGGATCAATGAATTACTGAAATAAATACACTAGTCCATATAAAATAATATTGGATAGAATTAATGTTACATGGATTCCATTGAGAAAAAAATAAAATTTGTACAATCATTTATTAACTATCCTAAAATAAAACTTGTAAACACCATAATATTTATCTACAGATTACAACTAGAATTATGTTCATTTTAATTTGTATTATTTTTTGATTTATTTTTTCAAAATCAAACCAAACCCCATTTTTTCTTTTATTATAAACAAAAAACAATAAAAATATAACCAATAACAATGAGGATTATTATATGATATGTATCTTTATTAAAGGATAACCCTATGTCCAGCTATTAGGATGTATTAATAAGATTTTATAAATTTTAAAATTATTGTGATAACACATTAATAAAATATATCCTTCAATCACTATTCATTATTAATTTCTTATAATTTCTTCTTTGATATGAAATTTATTTTTAATTACCTATAACTCCCCGACCAGAATAACCCAGTATGGTCCATAGTGGCATATAAACTCATGCACACCTCCATATATGAATTTGGTTTCCGAATAGAGGTGAGTGACTAAGAGGTAACATGGAAAGGCTATTCCATTTTTAACAGATATCCAAATCAGAGTACACAATATTAGAAAAAAAATTACAGTAAACATAGGAACAAAATAAAAAATAATAATAACATTAACCCAAGATGTAAAGTATGGAATAAATGTTATAAAAAACCAATAAAATCAAAAACTATGGTAGGTATATATAAATAAACAATGTAAAAAATAAATAAAAGACATCTCCAAAATTATCTATGAGTCGGTCATGAAATTTATTCAACCAACCAACTCCTCCTTCACAACATCCATCAATAGGGTCCAAACCCACGTTTACATGCGTGAAAAAAATAGTTCCACCTAAAGAATTATTCTTATTTAGGTTATGAGTATATACCTAGTAGTTCACCGCCAATATTTCAATATCATAAATGGAGTGGGTCATATAAAAGTGTATGTGATGATGCAAAAAAAACACAAATAAGAATACCACATATCAGGTCATCATGCGCAAACCCTGCCACATTGAACCCCATATCCACTTTCTTCAGCTCATTACATGATGTACTATTCTATAATAACCCTTAAATACATCATACCCATTTCCAACACCAGATAATAGGTATTTATTACATATTTAACCCCAACCCGTCCTTGATGACCTTGGGGGTGGGGTCGTTCATGCACATTGGACATTCCACACAAGTTCTAGGGAGGTTAATCCATCCCACCAGCCAATATGAAGTCGTTTTGGAAGGCCCAATTATCACACTGACCCATTCCATGGGTCCTAAATAGGTCAAACCATTCACATTTTCCTAACCCCATATATTTTAGTGAATCCAAACTCCTATAAAATAATAAGGGTTAACAAGTAAAAGTAAGGAAAACATCCCATCGTAATCCTTGAACCAACATCTCACTCAAAATGGAAATCATAACAACTAGGCCAAACCACCTTAGTCATAGTCATCCTCATTTCACAGGTAAATCAAATGAAAACATCAATGAAGCGCTTGTGTCATTTACCCAAGTCTTCATAGCCGTTCATGATCCCAAAAGATACTTCCCATGCCCATTTACAGAATAATATAGCCCCACTATTATCATCGAATGATGAACCCCATCTAACATTTCAAATGTTCACAAAAAAGGGTATCACTCTCTAATCCCCCATTTCATCTATTTGGTCCACACTAGCCTTAACCAATATCTAAAATCTCATTCTCAGTCCAAACACCTAAGTGGAAGTCCTTATGTGCATTCCTAGTACAGTGATTATTTTTACCCCAATCATGGAACTCAACCCATAACCTCTACAAGTTTCATTATGCATTAATAAGGACCAAACCATCAGAAAAAATAACAATAAATGGTTTTATAGGGTTACACATAAAAACACATTCACGTGCAAGTGAAGGAATCCATTTTTATAAATGTTGTAGAATGGTGAGGGATTCCTACTTCAACCATTACAGAGCCAGCATACCAAGAATAAATTTGTCAATTTATCTCAATGAACCAATTTAAAGATGAAATCTCTGAATTCAATGGATTTAGGTTCCAACTAGCGGAAGCGTTAAGACTTAGGGTTTTATGTCATGTATAGGTTTAAATATACCAATATGAATTAACCAGAATGAATAAGACTTGAAACACCAAGGAAATGAGGGAGGGGGGAAAATAAAATTGAGTGGATTCCCTTTCATCATATACTATGTGTGAGGATAGGGAATAATATAGGAGGGGAAATAAGGTGGTGCATACGAAACAAAAAGGCTACCCACACTTATAATTTCCTAGCCAGCCCACCAGCTAGACGGTGGGCCTATGATAGATTCTAGGTAACTACTTATCCCACTAGATAGATAGTGGTTACTAATGTATCCTAAAAAACATGGAATTCAAAGTTTTATTCGAAAATAGTATTGGTTCACCACATATTCCTCGTGTCCCTTCCAAAAAATACCCATAGGGATGTCTAAAGGGTTAAATCCCAAGTCTAATTCATGGTCGCCAAAATGTACCATCCTCTAAATGAAGGCTCAAATTACCTTTGGAATTTTCCAACCCTTAATCATGTAGTTCGTTAAAAACACTCCTTTTCACAACCCCTCAGCCTTGAGAATTTTTTCTAGATGTCAAGCATGTATAACTGGGCTTCATACCAAACATCCAATTCCCATGTCAAGTCCACCTATGAGTGATGTCTATATGTTTATATGTTCAAATTATGTATGAAAAATTTCCTTCTATCCCTTTCTTTATTTTCAATATAAAACACATGCACAAATCAACTTGAAATACATACCTTCCCCAAAATAGATATCTCACTAACAACCCCACACATGGGTCCCTCTCAAATCCACAATTCACATAATCATTACCTTCTATAATCATTGATCATACCCAAATGTGAAAAACTCTCCCCATTAGTAATATCTATGAGTTCACATCCATCCACCACTACTTACCACCAAATATGGTAATATATTATTTATTGGGAAAATTTAGTCATTTACATGAAAAAACCACAATAACTAGAACCTTCCAATGGGTTGATTTCTCTTACACATCACTCTATATTTCCACCCCAAACTACATCACCATTGTACCAAAATCATATAACAGCTCAATATTCACAAAACATGGACACCCATGTCCGCTGTTAATGTATCTAGCTTGATCTCAAATCCATGAATCCCATAAAAAATCTATTTAAGGGCCACATATTTTTTAAAAATAATTCCAAATTAATAATCACTTAACATCACATAGCATGATACTAATTCCCAACCCTACTACATAACGGTCACCATCCACCAAACCACATATCATCATGGGATTTCCACACTTACCCAATGTAAAACCATATTGTTTTTCTCCTAACACCCAATATGCAACCACATAAAAACTCCAGAAACCATTCATGGACACACTATATTACCTAAAAAACATTATTTACATCTTCAAACCATGTAAACCACAACCAGAATGAAATTCTTGATGAATTCCAAACCTCATTTCATCCATTTCAATTAAAAACGACATGTTAGTCCTTCTCTGTATGAATTTTCCCAAGGGTACAAGACCTCAACCATCGACATGCTATTACCCCTGACCATGATTCCTCAACAACCAATCATTTTAAAATTTATAAACATACAAACTAGATTATGAACATGAATCTCAATTCTAATCCACAATCACATACTATACATGTTCATTTTAACCTCTATTCCCCACTAATGAGAAATAACATTCCCAGAATAGGAAAAACCCTCAGATCATGTCACCACACTGTTCTACGAGAGAAAAATATGGAGAGGTCCTAAAAAGAATGAAATTCCTACTAATAATATAGTTCTGTATGGAACTATCTATTAGAGAGGTTTCCACAAAACTTTTGGATCTTGAAGAAACTTCCCACCCACATTGGATACCAATTTAAAATTTCTCACCTATAAGTTAATCTCCAAGAAACATTCAAAAAATAAAGGTTCCAAAAAATCCTATAACCCAATACCATAAATCATTCTATAATTATCCTATAAGAATTCAAACTCTAATCAAAACCCAATACCATCATGTCTTATAGTGTGTCTTCTACTCCAATGATCAAACAATGATCTCATCTCACTCCAAGGCCCAACCTAGATCCAATCCAAAACAAAAAGGATATTCTTAATATCCCTTTAATTTATTGAACACATTGTTCATTTGATAACCAAATATAGATAGAAATTCATTAACTTCTTCCAAGTCAAATTTCAGAAAACTCAATATCGTGATGCTCCCAAGGTACAAAAATTACCACTGATCTCACACTCTATAGAAATGAAGCATCACCTGAAAAAACCCAACAATCAGTCTGATACTGATTGGGAACCACATCCAAAGGTATAAACTCTCATGTTTCACAATACCACACACATAGCATCATAAATTTCTAACAAACTCTCTACCCATGGAAAGGATAACATCCCCTATAAACCCCACATGAGGCTTACCCACCTAATCATCCCACTAATCGGTACAAAACCAATGGTCCCCCAATAGAATCACTTACATGCATCACTACTACCTTGACTCTCATATGTAGAGACACATTTCAATAATTCTAGTAAACAACCTACAACAACCCATATAACTCTGGTTAAATACCCAAAACAATATCCCACTATAAGAAGTATTATAGGGTCTATTTCTAACATTTGTCTCATGCAATCACCTTTTTTCCAAAACCCCACTCTACTAACTCTAGAGAGATCCAAACAAATGTCACATAATACCTGATAGTATAACTTGATACTTTTAATAGTCCATCACTGACCAATAAATTCCTTCCAAAACTGACCATTATCTATAATCCTAACCCTTGTAGAGGATAGTCATAGAACATCACATAAGGAACACCCCCACATGTTCAAATTGTAAAAAACAAACGTTACCCTTTATTAATTATCCTTATCAAACACTACAAGAATGGGGACCAAAAAATGGTATCACAAGCACATAATAAAAAAATAGTTCAAAATTTCTAAATGAGACTTATAGTAATTATAGATTATTGTACCAAAACATTTCATCCTTTTGAAATCCCATTACAGACCACATTTTTACCAAACAATTTGGAATCCATTTAAAATCCTTTGGAAAAGTATTAAAACTTCAACCGTTTTTTATTTCCAATAATTATTCAAAAATTTACCATAACAACTTGGAATTCATAAACCCAATTCACACCCAATATTCCTTGAAATCAATTTAAAACCTCTTATCATAAGTGTATTTCACATTTTCAAAAACATTTTCAAAACATACATCACACATCGTTCCCAGAAAAATAGAACAAACCGAATAATACATACGAATCAAATTGATGGTAAATCCAAATGATCATCGCATTAAAATTATTCCCAATCATGTATAAAGATTATAGAATGAAAATTCTAAATTAATTAATTTTCATACATATGTAATTGGAGAAAACAATGAATATATTACCAAAGGTATTTAATTAATTTATGGATCAGTTAATCACAAGAAACCAAGAAAATGACATGGGACCCAATATGCCTATCCATGATGCATGAAGTCACCCACACATTCTAATCAGCACATAATAAAATACTATAAATTGTAAACATAAAAATTATAAAGATCAAAACCATGTGCATATCTAATGGTGAAATTAGACATCAGTGACATCGAGGAAAGGGAACATCAACACCATTCATTAAAACTTGTCCTTTCAATCATACATGGGTTATATACTCTAAGGAACAATTTATTTACTATGTTATAAAAACATCCTATCTAAAGTCTACTATTCCCCAAATAGTATACCAATATAAAAGGCTATAATGTCAATTTATAACACCCCAAAATGTATCATCTAATTCGGGACAAGGTGGCATGTAACCTCATTCATTCCTCCCCATACGAAATATGTTTCCAACTAGAAGATATGGCCTATAAGAGAACATTGGGAGTCTATTTCCTTAGTAATAGATATCCAAATTAGAGTAAGCAATCATAGAATAAAGTTATTTGAGTAAATTTTAAAACCAAAGAAGAAATAATAATAACTTAAACCCTTTCTATAACTGATGACATAATTTTTTTTAAAAATCCAACAAGATCCCCACATGTGGTAGGTATATATAAATTAATAGAAGAAAATAAATTAAAATAATCTCCCCAAGGATCCAAGAGTATGTCTCTGCACTGCCTCAACCAACCTTCTCTTCCTTCAAAATTTCACCAAATAGGGTCTCATCCCTCATTTGAATGTGTGACCTATAAAAGCTACACATGAACCAAGATCCTCATTTAGGGTGTGAGTACAAACCAAGAAGGACACATCTAATTAAACCCTATCATATATGTATCCATTACTTTAAAAGTGTATTCTATGATAGAAAAGAAAACATAAATAAGCATACAACCTACTAGTTCATAATGTGCTAAATTGGCCAACACCAAACCGGAATCTACCTTCTTTTGATAATTTTCATAAGAAACAATCCTTTATAACTGATAAACACATGAAACCCATAACCAGTGCCAGATCATCGATCATTACCTCATCAAGTACATCAAACCATCCTCTATTACCCTATGTTGGTCAATCATGAACACCATCCTATCCATACAGGATCTAGAGAATCTAATCAATCACATTGGCGTATCTTGATGGTTATTTAGATGATAAATCATCATATGGGCCCATAAAAAGTTCTATTGGTAGAAAAAAATATCAAACTATCCCATCGCTACACATTGTGGGAGGCCACACTTTCCTACAAGCATAAGGGTCAGCAAGTACAAGAATGGGAAAGATCCCACTATAAATTTGTCCCAACATCTTACACAAGATGACAATCATCGCAATAGAATCAAACTAACACCCTCCTGGACATCTTCATGTCACATCTCATTCAATGTAAAACATCATGCAAGACCTCAAGTCATATATTGAAGTCATCATATCCCATTTTGAGCCCAAATGAATCTTTCCAAGCCCATTTACCAAAAAAGACAAACCCACTATTATTTTCATCCCATAATCTCAATCCTTTTGTTTCATATGATAACATTTATTGAGTAAAACTCTAAAAACTATCATGTAATAAATTATGGACCCCCTTGCCCCAATAATTCCAGAATATCTCACTCTGATCCCAAACACCTATGTGGACATCCTTATAATCATTCATATTAGAAGTCTCATTATTTCCACTTTCAAGGATCAATATCTATACTCTCCCCTATTGATCATACTACATAAATATAGAAACCACCTTATCATTATAATAAAAAAATCATTAGTCTCAAAGGGATTTTAACACAAAAAAACATGCAATCTAATGAATAAAATTTAATAAAACTGTCACAAAATGGAATGCACATCCTACATCATGCGTGATGAATTCCAAATTCCAGGAATAAACACATCAGTCAAATAGGAACTTTGTTTCAATTATGTAATCCCAAAATTCATTATATTAGGTTTTAAGAAAAAGGAAATTATAATAAAAAATTTTTAAGGAAATTATTAGTCAATAATTAATCATAGTAATGAAGCACAATTTATGGCACGTGAAACACCAATGAAATGCGAGAGAATAGGATAATATTATCATGGTACGATCCCCATTAATCATCTAGATGATGTGAGAATGGGGGATAATATAATAGGTAAAATAAAGGAATTTTTGGGTAAATGACAAGGCTTCCCCCACTAAAAATCACCCATACGCCCAACAAGTTGGCTGATGATCTTAGGTTGTCTACTAGGCTACGACAGCTCCCCAACCAGTTTGGCATGCCTCTGTTGGTTCTCCTAAAGCCTATGACCACCACCTAGGCCCTATGTACCCTACAAACACACCTTTTAGGTATTTCTAAAAGGCTAAACCCTTAGTCCAATCCTTTATCTTCTAAATACACCATCAGCTAAATGAGTGTTCATATTCCCTTGGATATTTTCCTACCCGTAATGATGTTGGACATTACATTACTGTTGGGAAAAAATATGTCAAGGTTTCCTCTTAGAATGTTTTCTGTGTGATTGTGTTTGTTGAAAAATCTATATTACTATAAATGAGCATGCATGATGTTTCCAGAAGTAGGCGTTTAAGGTGGAATATTTTCCTTGTGTTTGCTAAATTTTTGGGCCTCTAAATTAGGAGTTTGGTTTTTGGAGAAGGATGATTATTTCATAGGGGAACACAGTATGCAGACCATGGAGAAGAATTAAATGAGTAAATATGTTTTTATGCAGAACATTGAAGGGTATTAGTGATGTAAGGGAACCTCGAAGCACAAAGCAGAGAATACATATGAGAATGGTTCACGAAAGGTGAAGAGTTTGTGGATGCAGTATGTGAAAGGCTTGCAATACGTAGGATGGAAAGTCATTCGCAGAATCACGGTGGTTATTTTAGAATCTGGGAAAGGTTCTTTTCATGAAAAGTCTATGATTATTTTAGTAGTCATGAAGGAGGAATGTCTGTACGTGGACCACATAGGGGAGAACGGTTCATAGGTGAGGTAGTATGAAAAGAAGGATGTACCACATTGAAGATTTGGTAAATCATCGATTAAAGTATTTTTCAGATCCATTTTACTATATAAGAAGCACTAATTCCATCATTAATGAGAGAAAATTCCATTAGAAAAAATCATTGCTCCACGAATTTGGAAAATTATTATGGATGTCCGGGAGGGAGAATTCTTCAAATTGGTTTGTGCGGGAGAAATTCTACCAATGGTTTTTGCATGGAACATTATCCCACAAAGGAATCAGTGCACATAAGAGGAAGACATAATATGTGGAACTGGAAGTCTCCGAATATGATGCAGGGTTGGAACATAGAGGAGAGATGTTCTATTTAAGTAGACTTAGTCAATGAACGAGACATGGTTTGTGGATGAGGAGATAATTCACGATGTTGGGACGATATTTGAAGGAGAATAGGTACATGGAAGCAGATGACAAGAAATCTACAAAGGAGGAAAATTCACAAAATTTCGAAGTGGTATGCCGAGAATCGATCCACATAGAATACCTGATACTGAGTATGTGGATGATGTAGAGTGGTTTGCAGATGACTCAAGGGAGCTTTCAAATGCTCTAAATCAGATTGCAAAATCTATTTCTACTAACCTAATAGTACATGGAAAAGTGTAATTTATCTATGGGTGAAAAAGGAACTTTAACATAGATTCTATCTATAATTACAGATGTTTGATTTCATGAAAATTAAGGGACCAATAAATCCATAAAATGTGATTTGATCTATTCCAAACGCAGTGAGTGATGGAAGAGGAAGACAATGATCCTTCACCTGGGAAGTGAGCCAGGGGAAGTGACATAGGGAGTGACCCTTGGTAATTTAGTGGGTAAACCCTAAATATGTAAAGTTAGTGAGTCTTGGAATATAATATATAACCCAAAATTGTAAATAACATTGAGATTTATTGGATTTGGAATATCGTCACATCGTCGTTGTATGTTCCTTGTACATAGCACAGTAAGGGTGAAACAAGAAAAATCAATGTGTCCTATGTATGAACTCTTTTATATTTATATATTTCCATGGGAGAAAGAGAGAAGTGTGTTTTCGTTAAAAATGAAACAAGATGTGAAGGGGTGGGCGTTTTAATCTATCATACCCAGATTCACCCCCACCCTCTCAGGGTATTTGATGTAGTGGACCTGACAATTGGTATCAGAGTGAAATGTTAAAAGTCGGTGCTTATCTCTCTATAGAAGTAATGGAGGTTGTTTATCACAATGTAATTCTAATATTTGGGGGAAAAATTTCCAATTACATAAGAATCAAAAGTAGAACTACTCATATCATTAGGAATGATTGTCTTGACAGTAGTCTTGCATGGAAGATTATGCTATATAAATAGTGGTGCTTTATCATAAGCTGAATGATGATAATTGGATTCCTGTGATAAAGGGATCAATGATTTACGGTGGATCCCTATGAAATGAAATATATAAAAAGTTGAGGTCCTGTAAAACATCACATGTCATGTGGGAAAAGTATTCAAACATTTATGAGGGTGTCCAAAAAGACAGAGAAGTGAAACTGCTTGTTCTATAGAAAAAATATCAGGATCCCAAAATCCACCCTAATGAGTATGTTGATACATAAATTGATCAAGTGAATGTTGTAGTGGATGAAATGTGTGGTATTTGGGAAATTAATGAAGATATAAATATTTCCATGCATATCATGAGAAAAAATCCACTTCGGTTTAATCTGAAGGTTTCTGTATTTGATGATAAAGATTTGAAGGGGATGACAATGGATTACATGCATAATACTCTCGTTTTAGATGAAATGAGAAATGATGACAACGATTCAGTGGGATAGAGGAATTACAAAGAAGTGGAATTTAATGACTTTAAGAATATATCTATTTAATATAGTCATGTGGAAGACAATTAGGATGATGTCATGTCATTTCTCTCCACAAATCTGAAAAGGTTAAAAGGAAAGATCAAAGGTAAATTTTCATTTGAATGGAATCAATGTAGAATGATGCGTCATTTTGTAGTAATGTGTCTTAATACGTATTATGATGATAATAAAGACAATGAAAAACTCCTTAAAATATGTATTCACGAAATGTGAAACGTAGGTGATGTGCTAAGAGAATGTTCATCAAAAAGAAGAATCTACAATCCAAATAAGATGAAAGATTAGAAGAATATAAGGCAGAATAGTTGGTGGACTACAAGGTTAATGAATTATATGCTTGGGTGGAAGTTCTCAGATATTATTTATCAAATTAATAAATTTACAATGAAGTAGGAGAAGTTGAAGGAATAGTTTACCTTCATGATGAATTAGAATCTACCCTTGACAAAAAAGTTATTTAGAGAGCCAAACCAAAGAAAGCTATAAATTTTGTCTGTGATTCAAAGATCTATACATAACATCAAGAAGAGGAGAAGTATAACTTGAATGAATAAATTGAAAAATGGAAGTCTTCAATGCTCTAAAGCATAGAATAGGGGGTTGAGTACAGACACAAAATTGACGAATAGAAAATAGAGATCGATGGATTGACTGAAACTAGAAAATATCAAATCAAAAATATGAAAGAACTTTATGTATAAGAAATTAGTTTATGAAGATGTTTTGAGGATCAATATAACATGTTGACTCAAATAACATCACCTGGAATATAGATAACACAAACAACTGAAAAGATGAAAGTGGATAATGGTTGTCCAATAGAATTGAAGAAACAATCAAATTAAAATTATCAGGTTGGTATGGGGATTGATTGAAAATAGAAACTAATAATAGTTAAATTCATCCCACAAGAACCCACTCCATGATTGAAGATTAGTTTGGGTTTTATGAAAAACCAAAATATTTAGAGAACCCAAGGAATAACCAGTGGTCCAGTATGACCATGTAGGGATGTACCCCGCATAAGATTCTATTGTTGTGGAAAGATAAGACATGAAAAAAATGCTTGTTCCATAGTAATGAAATACTGAAGAGAACCGGACCAATAGATACATTCATGTAGAGATAAATTTTCTAGGTCATCATTTGATGGTCACTATTTCATGTGTCTAGAATTTGAACACATGGTAAGATATTTATCATCAACAATATAAAGGGATGTGCCAAAGCAGACTAATGTTGGTTATAAGCAGCAGAAAAAATGTTTAATCATATGATCTGAAAATGAGAATTTGATTCTCAGTCCAACAAGAAAAATATAGTCCCTCATATTCCAAGAAATTTCAATATTATAAATCCATAACACATATGAAGTCAAAAACATAGATAAAAAAGAAAATATATGAGCAAGCATGGGTTACAGAAATTGTGTTCCAGGCATTAGATCACTTTGGAATATGGATAATTGATAGTGGATGAAAATCCTATATGACAGAGAACAAGGATCTGGTTATCGAAATCAGGTATCAAAAAAAGGTACTTTGAGATTTTGAAATGATGAAGGGTTGAAAATTATTGGTTATGGGAATGAAATGTTAGGGGAAAAATACATGAGACTTGCTGATGTCTTGATTGATGAATGTCTTTTTAACATCATGTTTACTGTAAATAAATTTTGTGCCTAATGACATGGCACAATAATTTTCAAGAAATTATGTGTCATCAAAGAAAAAGATGGTGTTGTTGTGTTGTAGAGAAATCTTATAAAATGGAATCCTTGCCTTGTTAGTGGAGAAAAATATATGTAGTTTCTATATAAGGAAGAAGAAAATAAGATATGGAATTAGAATCTTGTCCATGTTAGTCAAATGCAGTTTGATGATCTTGGTAAATATTATTCTCATCGAGATCTCCATATATTATCATGATATCACACACATACATACGATGCCTTCCAACAAGGGAAGATCATTTGAAAGACATATATAGTTAAAGATAAAAGGTCAAGAAAATTTATTTAGTTGGTTCATATAGATGTGTGTGGACCAATATCACTAATATTTCTTGATGGGAGAAGATATTATGTTCTATTTGTTGATGATGATAGAAGAATGGCATGGGTATCAATCATTACCCAAAATTCTGAGGTGTTCAGTTGAATTAAAAGATAGCGATTGGAAGTTGAAAAGATTCTAGGTCAGAAAATATAGACGATCCAAACAGAAAATGGAATAGATTTCAAAAATATCCAAGTGGAGGATTTTATTGACAATGAGATAAAGCATCATGATACAGTTGTAAAAATTCCACTTCTTAATGGAATAGTTGAGAGAAGAGAACAGATTTTCAATAACATGGCTAGAACAATTCTAATTGAGAAAGAACGTACAAAGAAATTTTTTAATGAAATAGTAATGACAGTAGTCTACACTTCAAAAAGAGTGTTACTATGTCCAAAAGAAGAGAATATATAATATGATATATAATATGGAATGAATCCATCATATAAGTACTATCAAATCTTCATAAGTAAGTTTTTCATTATCAATATGGAGAAACAAAGAATGTTTGAATGTTGTGGAGATGAAAGAATATTTCATCACTACTCAATGAAAAGAAATGCATACAATTGTTCCAACAAGAGTCTAGGAAACATTGTTGAAAGACATGATGAAACCATAGTGGAGAATGAGGAGAATCATCAAAAAATACATAATAAGTATTTGGATGATAGTGATAAAGAAATAATAAGATCAGGGGATGCTTCAAACCTAGAGAATGATTTAGAAGAATACATGGATGATGATAATTATGAGCACAATTCAGTATCTGCATAAAGAAAGAAGAGAATATTTGAAATTGATAGATAGAACAAAATTGGTGATCAGAAAGATCTAGTGCATAAAAGGATGATGAAGACTCTAAAACAAGAATCATACCTATCACATGTAGTGCCTCAATGTTTTGATGAAATAGAAGGTCATGAGATATGGGTACAGTCTATTAATGAATAGCATGACCAAATTGAGAAAAATCAAGCATGGGATATTGTTTCGAGACCAACAGATATGAATTTGTTCAGGAAAAAATGGGCATTTTACAATAAAATTAATGGAGTTTTTTGTGACTTGTATCAAAGTATGACTTGTTTGAAAAAGTTACTCCCAGATAGAGGGTATCAATGTTGATAATTCATTTTCACATATTTCAAGGCTCGATAAAATAATATTTTTCATGGCCATAGTAGTTCAAAGATTGTTGAAAGTGTCCACATGGATGTCAAGTTAGAATTTCTAAATGGAATTATAGAAGAATATGTTCACATGGATATGCCAGATGGTATTTAGATTCATGAATCTGAGAACAATATTTGTTGGATGAAGAAGGATTTATGTAGTTTGAAGCAAGAACCATGATCATGGTATTCAAGGCTAGATCAACTTCTTAAGAAGCCTGGTTTTTAACATGGTGGAGTTGATTAAAATCTCTATTTCAACCATGATAGTAATAAAATGATAATGGCGATGCTATATGTCAATGAAATAATCTTTTATAGATTTGTTGAAGTGAAAAATAGACAATTTTCCAAATTAATGAAAAGTGAGTTAGAAATGTCAATGATTTGTGAACTAATGTTTTTCCACAGTTTACAAGTAAAGTAAGGATTGAATGGGAAATTCATTTACTAATCTAAATATGCCAAGGAAGATTTTAGAGGGTTTTGAATGGATAATTTCAAGGATATGAAGACTCATGTGGCTACCCAAATGAATTTTTCAAGGGATAATGAAGAAAATGAAGTTAATATCACTGAATACAGAAAAATCTAGGGCAGATTATTGTACCTAATAGTGAAGAGACCTGACATTATTTTTTCCACATACCCAGCAGTGAGATATCAATGAAATCCCCTATAAATCCACATGATTTTTGTAAAAAATAAAACATTGGTATATCAAGATAAAAGTGGATTTTGGTCTGCTGTATAATGAAAAATATCAGGCATGACAATTGGGATATAAAGAAAAAAATTGGGATACATGAATAGATTACAGGAAATCAACTTTTGGATGTGAATTCTATATTCAAGGATTGTGTACTTCTTGGATCAGGAAGAAACAATGTTTAATTTCATTGAGCACTGCAGAAGCCAAATATATTACAGCTACCCATGAATTCACACTTTCATTATGGATGAAGAAGTAGCTTGAGGATATTGGGATTCAAGTGAATTCTCCAATCCGAATTCGTTGTGATAATTAACGTAATATAAATCTTAGAAAAAATATTTTCCTTCCCTAAAGGATAAAGAAAATTGAAATAAAATATAAATTTTTCAGGGATAAGGTTGAGAATGGGCATTTGAAGTTGGATTATGTGCCCATAGAACAACATGTTTTAGATATTCTTACAAAGGCCTTATCAAAAGAAGCATTTGAAAGGCATCAACTAGCTTTTTGAGTTTATATGAATACCCATACATGAAATAGTGTTTATGTGGGACCAACTAAATTTATGATGTGTTTTTTCTAATGTTATAATATGTGTTCTTTATCCTAATGTATACAACCATGAAATTCCCATCAGGTTCTTTGATAATGGGGGAGAAATTGTGGTTATTCAAAGGGGGAAAATTTCTTGCTCAGGACACAAGGAGAAGTTTTTAAATGGATAAGCGATATAGGAGGAGTTGAACTTGAGATGAGATGAATCTATTTAGAGGAGTAGTAATATAAGGTTATTTTGAATCTGACGATGCATGATGTGATAGATCTAATGATATATACCATGAATGTTGAGGTTCGTGATAAAAGTAGAAGACTTGTGTTGGAATGTGATGAAGTGAATCATTCATTAAATTTTCATTATACTATTTTTTCTCACACCGAGCATGGATCATGTGGGATTCGAGTATGTGCTGAGTAAATCTTTGATAAATATCTTAATCTTAAGAAGTCATTGCTTGAAGAATTAAGAAGAAGCTTTAATGAGACATCCAATTATGAAAGTGTTGTCAAGAAACCCAAATGAATATTTTATTGGGAAAACATCCCTTAAGGTGTCCTCTAAGTATGTTTTTGGTGTGAGTGTGCATGTTGAAAAATCCAAATAAATTTGAATGAGCATGGATGGTGTTTGTCTAAGAAGGTGTTTATGGTTCCATAGTTTCCATGTGGTGGCCAAATTTTTGGGCCTCAAAATCGGGTGTTTGATTTTCGGAAAAGGATTATTTCTGCATAAGGGAACATGATATTATGAACATGATGCAAGATAATTGGAATTCATATGGTGGTACATGGAATATAGAAGGTAATTGACAATGTAACGAAACAATGAAGCATGATATAAAGACGGCGTATGGGAACAATTTGCAAAAGTAGAAGAGTCTGTGGATGCGGTATGTGGAAGGATTATGGTACATGGGATGAGTTGTCATTCATTAAAACAAGGTAGTGATTTCAGAATCAATGAAGGGTGTCATTTGTAATACATGATGGTGATTTGGGCCGCCATGAAAGAGGAAAGGAAGTATGCAGACCGCATAGGGGAGAACTGTTCGTGGGTGAAGTAGTTGGGGGAGAAGGTTGTACCATATTGAAGATTTGGTGAGTCTCATATTAGTGTATATTGTGGATCTATTTTCCTATATAAGGAATTATAATACCATCATTAAATAAAGATAATTCCATTAGAGAAAATCATTTCTCCAGGAATTTGGTGTAGTCTGAATGAAGTTCATGAGGGAGAATCATGTGAAGTGGTTCAGAAAGAAGCAATTCGACTGAATGCTTTTGTGGGAATCATTATCCTACATAGGTATCAGTATGAATGTGAGGAATAATTGGTACACAGAATAAGAATAAATGGTATGCGAATTAGAGATGGTATGTAGAGGAGAAAGGGTATGTAGAAGTAGTGGTAGTTTGTGAATGATTGACGGTTCGCGAAAGTAGAGAATGTCTGTGAAGTAGAGATGGTACTAGACATAGAGCTGGTATGCAGGCACAACGGATAACAATTCTACAAAGGAAGGTGGTTCACATGTGGTGGAAGTGTTACGATGATAATCGGTCCACATATAATTCTCGATAATCTATTTGTGGATGAATCAGGGTGGTTCACAAATGACTCAATGGAGTTGAAAAAGATATTAATTAGTTTGGGAAATCTGGTTATTCTAACCTAACAATATGAAGAAAAGTGGAATTCATCTATGGGTGGAAAAGTAACTTCAATATAGCATCTATCTATAAATAAAGAAGCATGATTTCATGAAAATTATGGGACCTAAAAATCCATAAACTATGAGTGGATCCTTTCCAAGAGCAGTGAGTGAGTATAGGGAAAGATGATGATCATTCCCACCGCCAGTGAGATAGAGGAAGAAACATAGGGAGTAACTCTGGGGAATGCAGTGAGAATACCCTAATCATTGTAAAGGTAGTGAGATTGGGATCAAAATATCTATCCTCAAACATGTAAATAGAGTGATCTTTAGTATATTTGGTAAATCTACACATCACCATTGTATGCTACTTAGACATAGCATAGTGATGGAGAACCAAGTAATATCACTATGCCTTATGCATGATTTCATTTTTGTTCATATATTTCCAAGGTAGAAAAAGAGAACTGTGTATTTTTTACAATGAAATAATATCCAAAGGGGTATCTGTTTTAAAATTTCATACACGGATTCACCCGCCCCCTCTAATGTTATTTGACCTATTAGACCTAACAATTGGTATTTGACAGAATAGAAGAAAGTCAGTTCTTATATCTCAATAGAAGGAATGGATGTCGTCAATCAAAAAAGGAATCCCGATCTTCAATGGAAACAATTTCCAATTATGGAAGAATCGTACACAACACTATGTATGACTATTAGGAATATATTTCCTTTAAATCATCATATTTCATTTGGGAAAAACTATTGAACATTTACGAGCATGACTAAAAAGTTAGAGAAGTGAAGCTGTAGGTTCTCTGGAACAAATATGAGGATATCAGAATGCACCATAATGAATCACTTAATTCGATTCCAAAAGGGATGGTACATGAAGTAGGGATGGTACATTTAGGAGAGAAAGTCTACAGAAGCATAGGTATTCTAAGAACGAGAGACGGTTTGCGGAAGTTGAGACTGAAGGTCCCCAGAGTAGCAGAAGCTCGTGGGTGGATGTGCCCACATGGCCATTTTTCATTATAAATGATCAACTCGAGATCAATATGATGATAAATTCCAGACTCCATGGATCAAATAAGAGAAATAGACAAAGAAGAAGACTATTACTAGAACCACAAAGGAGGATAATCACTGATTGATTATAATTAATTTAATTAATTTACAAGAAGTGCCTTTTATGCCATTCATTCTTCATTGATATTTTTGATCACATTCTGATGTGATTTGTTGTTGTGTCACATAATCCAAGTGTAGACATCCTCTAGTTGTGACCCACACGTTCACCACGTATCTCTGGACATCACCAAATGAATCTCCAGGTGCAATGGTAGAGATTCTTTTGCTTGCCTAGTCCTCCTTAGATCTCCTTGATCCGGTGGAGGATGATCTCTCTTGGTCTTGAGAGCATTCTTGGAGGAAGGAGTTATTTCTTCCATGAGATAATTCTCTATAATTTTTGTGAACAATTATTAGAGAAAAGTGTTCTGGTTGTGAAGATATTTATAATTAGGTGTGAGGTTGTAGAGTTATGATAATAAATAAACATGTTATGCATTTTATTTATTTCATTAACTCTTACTGAAAACCCCCTTGTCGAATCATTAATTCCTTGACATGTTACCATGCTAATTATAATAAATATCATTTAATAAAATGACATTATTTCCTAAAACTCAAGACTAGAAAAACTCCATGGCGTGTAATTATTTATACACAACGTGTACTCATTTTTCAATTCCATTCCAAAAATGAAAACTACATGGCGTGTACATTCAATGTACATGGCGTGTATATCTTGTTTTCATTTTCATTCCAAAATGAAAACTACATTGTGTATACATTCAATTTACACAGCGTGTATATATTTTTTTCATTTTATTCTTCCTCCAACATTAAAACAATTTAGGATTCCTTGAATAATTATTGAACCACATACAGGAATAATCTTTATTCTACCTGAGGTACTTGAATACACTTAGTGTGTGACCCTCTAGGACACTTTCTCGTTGGCATTTATTAGGCTAGCCTAATGTCCAAGATTACTATCTAGAAACGGGTCAAGGAACCTAGGAGAAAGAAGTTGATGACACATTGACATGTCACCTCATACAAATGCTTACTGTGTAATTTAATCCCTTTGTCTCAATATCTAATCATGCAGGTTTCATGGAAGTGTCATAACCTTATATGCTTGATCCATAATTCTTTGACTTCCAGAAATAAACTCGTCATGACACCATGGCCATGGAATTTCAGCAACAGTTCTATTTCAATAAAAGGGACTGAGATATCTACTTCCATAAATATGGAAGGGACAAATCCTTCCTCGAATTATCCATTAACAACATGTCATTCATGACACAACCAACGTACCCTACTTCCCATCAACTTTCTTCATGATAGTTTTCATCATCAAATCTATCTGTGTGAGTAATGACATTAGTTAATGATAATATTATAGTCTACGGACCATTACACATGCTCGTAGATAGAAATTTATGATGACAACAAGACATGCGAAATTACTACTGGTGGGTCTGTTCTCATAATCTGCCATCTTGGTGATTACCAAGTTACAAATCCCTAAGAGAGAGAGTCTTGTCTTCATACGAGTACTCGCACATGATTGTATGTATACTATGTGTCATATCAAAGTATGACATCCAATCTTAGAACTTTATTTAAGAATATTGTTAGAGCATTTCATTTTTCTCATCATAGAGGGGATGTTCCATGACCTTATTAATGCAAAAAATATTCCAAGATATTATTATATTATAGTCATGCAGAATAATGAACAATATATAATATGTTTACATTCATGAAATCAAATTAAAAACAGTTAGTTCCCAGGACACCAACTCTAACAAACTCCCACTTAGACTAGAGCCAACTTACTTTGACATTCAGTATGCTAGACCTCACATGATGATCATGTTTCTACTGAGTCAATGATTTAGTCAAGTGGTCCGCCAGGTTGTCTTCCATGGAAATACTGCTCACTACAACTTCACCTCTCTAAGAAAAATCCCTCAAGAGATGATACTTCCGAAGTATGTGCTTTGTCCACTGATGTGACCTTGGCTCTTTTTCAATTGCCACCACTGCAGTGTTATCACAATAGTGTGTGACATGATCTTTACTCCTAGGTACTACATCCATATCATGGTTGAATATTCACATCCATACTACTTATTTAGCTACCTCAGAAGATGCGATATACTCTGACTCTACTATAGAATTTGTGACACAACTTTCTTTGAGCTCTTCCAGCTCACTACACCTCCATTAAAACTGAAGATGTATCCAGTCTGTGACATCATGTCATCTTGATCATTATCGAAACTGGCATCTACATGTCCTCTGATGACAAGTTCCTCATATCCTCTATAAACTACGTATATATCCGTAGTACGCCTCAGATACATAAGGATAATCTTGACTTCCATCCAATGGAAGTATCCTGGATCAACTTGATATCTTCCTACCACACTTAATGTGTAATCAATATCTAGACTTGTATATAACATAGCTTACACGACTCACCTAATCGCGGATCCATAAGGGACCCTTTCCATTTTTTTTCTTTGATCATGTTTTTGAGGACACATTTTCATGGAAAGATGAATGACATGTGACACTGGCAACAATCCCCTCTTGGAATGTTCCTTACTGAATCTCTTCTGTATCTTTTCAATGTATGTACATTGACATAGGCTCATCATTCTCTTGGATCTATCACGATGGATCTTGATCCCATGAATATATTCTACCTCGCCCAAATCATTTATAGAGAATCATTTATCGAACCATGACTTATCTAACTTTTCGACAAGTACTTCGTTTCCAATTAGTAATATGTCATCAACATATACTTTTAGAAAAAAATTTGCACTTCTTCTAAACCTTTTGTAGACACAAAGCTCACATTCATTCTTAACAAAGACAAATTCCGTTATGGCTTCATCAAAATGAATGTTTTAGGACCTTGATGCTTTCTTTAATCCATAAATGGATTTCTGTAACTTGCATACCTTGTTGGCATCCTTTGGAGTCACACACACTTTAGCTACTGTCATGTAGACATCTTCCAGGAGGATCCCATTAAGGAATGTTGTTTTGACATCCCTTTTCCAAATTTCACAGTCATAGTAAGAGGTATTAGCCAATAGGATTCTTATGGATTTCATCATTGAAACTAGTGAAAATGTTTCATTATAGTCAATTCCTTGACGCTGTCTAAAACCTTTTGCAACCAGTCATGCATTATTGGTGCTAAATTTTCCCTCCAAGTCTAGTTTCTTCAGGAATACCCATTTATTACAAAAATTATTTACATCAACTGGAGGATCTACCAAAATCCAGACTTGGTTTTGGCTAATGGAATCCATTTCAGAATTCATGGCTTCTTTCCACTTGGCTATATCTGTTACTTCATCTACATCCTTGTAGGTAAGTGGATCATCATTGTCAACCAATAATGAGTCACCATCCTCAGGGATAATAAACCCATATCATTCTAGTTCTCTTACCTCTCTCATGCTCATACGCAGTTCTTGTGTCTCTGGAATAGATTGTTCATCCATGGTGCTTTTTGGAATCTATTCTTGTATCAACTCCTGTGTATCATGAGCATTGACTTCATCAGTGTCTATCTCGCTCCCACAATCTCATTTGGAGATGTTCTCCCTATCAAAAAATATGGCGTTTCATTCCACTGTAACCTTTTTACTTGAGGGATTTTATAGATAATATCCACTTTTTCGTTGGGATATCATATAAATGTACACTTTTTTCCTCAGGGGGTATGTTTTTTACGTGAAGAAGCCTTAACAAAGGCTTCGCTAGCCCCACACATGTAAATTTGATAACATGGATTTGAGTCCACTCCATCACTCGTATGGAATACCATTTATCGATTTAGTTTGTACTTGGTTTAGTATGTGTGCTACTGTTTGTAATTCATATCCCGAAAAGGATAATGGAAGACTTACATGACTCATCATTGATCTCACTATGTCCATCATGGTGTGGTTCCTCCTTTCACATACCCCATTTCACTGAGGTGTGTAAGAAGGAGTGAGTTGAGATAGAATCCCAAACTACTGTAATAAATAAATGTAGTCCTTATGAAGATATTCTCCTCCTCTACCTGGGCAGAGTTTATTAATATTCTTACCAAGATGCTTCACAACTTGATTCTCGTTTTCTTTTAACTGATCAAAAGAAAATGAATTTAAACCTCATTAAGGAAATATATCCATATCTACTAAAATCGTTAGTAAATGTTTTGAATTACAAGAACCCACCCCTTGCTTCAACTAGAATTGGTCCATAGGCATCTGTGTGAAGTAATTCTAGAAGCTGTTTGTCCCTTTCACCTTTCCCATTAAATGGGGATTTGGTTATTTAGCCTTGTAGACACTCATGAAATACACCAGGTGGATTTAGTTCGAAAGAATCTAAATACCCATCTTGATATAATTTTTTCAAATAATGGAAATGACATAGCCGGTGATGCCAATGTTGAGTGTGGTATGAGTCATGTGAATTAACTTTTTCATCGATTGCCATTACTTGGTTTGTGTAGTCTAACACATAAAGGACATTATATAAATGTGACCTACTAAAACAAATGCTATCTTTATAATAGTAGCAACATTCATTTACAAACATGAAGATGAATCTATCAGTATGCAATTTGGATACTGAAATAATGTTTTTGGTTATAGAGGGTACATAATAACATCTTTTAATACCAAGTCCATCCCAGTAGGCAATGTGAGGTGGTAGTCTCTAACAGCTATAATAGCGAGTCTGGATCCGTTGGCTGCTCGTAGATCCACCTCACCTCGGTCAATCTTTCAGAATATACTTTGTTCCTATATTTGGATATAGATGTTATCACCCTAAGCAGTATCTGATACCCAATAAATAGAAATAGATAGATTGCATTCGAAATCAAATGCACCTAAAGCTTCCCCTTGCTTCCTTGGTGGGGTGTAATTTTTCTTCTGATGTCCCTTCTTGCCACATGCGAAACAAACATACTTTTGTTCTCTTACCTCCCCTTTGATCTTCCTTTTCATGGAAGGCCTTAAAGAAGCTATGGGCTTAAATCTCTTCGCCATCCATTTCCTTTTATTCACTATAAGTATTGAAGGCTTTTAACGCTTCATATCATTGTCCACATGGCGAATGCCGATAAGAAGATCAGATTGAGACTTCACAATGCTGTTCATATTGAAATTTACTACAAAGTTAGAGAATATATGGGGGAGAGGTGAAAGAATGAGATTGGTAACTAGTTCTTAGGGATGTTTAAACCCTAAAAACTCCAAGTGATCAATGAAACCAATGAGCTTTACTACATGAGACCCATCTGGGGCACCATCTCTAAGATTACTCTAAAAAAGAGGCTTGGAAATCTCAAACCATTCCTGGATTGCTCTCTCCTAGTATAGACCATGGAGGTTATAGAGAATGCTATAGGAATCTGTGTCTTCATGAGACCTCATGAGATCACTTGACATTTATGACAATATCAAACATTGAACGTCAAGTGCATCGTTCAAATTTTGATCATAGAATAGGAAATATTCATCACTCGCTCCTTGGGTAGGAAAATCCAGATGTGAGGACTCCAGCAAGTAAAACATTCGTTCATGGCATAGGGTAACTCTATGGCGCCTAAACCATTATTGAAAGTAACTGCCTATGAAGATATTGTCTTTATCCAAAATTGATCATATAGAAAAAGTGGTTGACGTGTTTATCATATTGATTCTACAATTTAAATCAACAGATTTATCAGTGCCTTTTGATTACATTTTATGAAAAATAATAAATGAATTTATTAATTCTCCCACTAATTTATCATGTCCCATCGGCCCCCACCATTAAACTTGGAATGCCTAGTTTCTATGACAATCTTTTGGCAAAGATCCATATTCCCATTCGGATAACCCCCAATAAGGGTTGGTAAAGCTATTTAAAGGTATTTGGGTATGAAAGTCTTTACCAACTATGAACTTATAGTTCCTTGATCTTTTGAGTGGACTCCCCAATACTAAAATCCGGACTTGGATTTCCTCAACCCTTGCCTCCATTTTAAAACAAGTTTAGAAAGGGCTACTCATCTAGATGTAAAACATTAAAGTCAAACTGAATCATTCATAAGATATTCTTTTATAAAAGTATGGGTCCCAATAAGGGTTGGTAAAACACATGGTTTTTTTGAGTATTTCCCTTAATCAATTGACGAAAGGCTTTGTCTGAATTAATATGGTATTTGAGGGATTTCAATCATTTATGCATAGTTTCACATTATCACCGGCTTGTTAATATTAAGTGATGATTTCTTAAGTGATTAACCATGTTCTGTAAATGTTTACGAATAGTCTGGTTTTATTTTATTCTATATTTGCATGCTTTTTTATTTCATTAACATTGTGATCATGATAACACATAGATAATAAATAAACAATTCAATCAGATAGAAATAAAATAATATGGCATGATCATGATCTTCTATTGGTTAGTTTATCTAGCAGTTTTGATAAGCTAACCTTGACCTAGGGAAAAAACATTGAACCTGATGGTTCATATTTAGCATCTCCCACCTGTCCACCTTTGTGTCTTCTTGGGTTGGTTTTACCTTAGAATCAAATTTTGAACTATCTCCTCTAGCTTGGGAGATCCTCCATTACATGGGGTTTATATTAAAGAAACCATGGGCACACATGTCCTTAATTTTATTGGAAGAAGGATCACAAGACAACAAATTAAATTATATAAATTTAAATGAAACCATACAAACACAAAGGGTATTTGGTCTAGCTCATTATCATCCATAGCATGCAACGACATTTATACATATTTAGTATTAAAATTATTTTAATCAAGATATGTCGTTTTTGAATTCAATTAATTATTATCCTATAATTAATCAATTATTTATCTTAAATTCCTTTCTAAATTTCCTTGAGATTCTTCTCATCCATATTCTTTGTATGGGTCTTTTTACTTTGGAGGAATCCTGGTAAAATTCTATTTCTAGAATGTATAGGGCATATAGGCCATATTACACGGAGTGTGTATGTTTTCACCCTTTTATCAAAAGTACACGCCAGGGCTTTGGCGTGTTTTCTGTACTTTGGAAATTTTGGAGTACACGACATATAGATTAATCTAACACGGCATGTACTTCCTTGTTACATGGTTACCGGCCTGGCAATCCCGTGTACTCGGTTACATGGCTTCTCCTTGTTCACGGTTTCACCTAGACTAGATCGGACTACACGGCATGTTGACTCAACATACATGCCATGTATTCTGATTTCCATGTGTCATTTAGTTTTGGTAAGCATGGTGTAATAAAAAACATTGGTCTTCTCAATTCACATGGCGTGGTTTGGAGGACCAGTACCGGTTCGTTGAACCTAAGTACACGGTGTGTAGATTTCACTACACAATGTGTATTCCAATGTTGTATAGAATGAATGAGAGGCTCATCCAGATAACATACTCATTTTTATTTTAATCATAACTAAAATTATAAGGTCATATCAGTTATGGAAATCTAGAAATGAAGTAGGAAGAACAGATCTCGTTCATTCCATTTTATAGAACGATTTATCTTGAATTGAATCAAATATAAATGCGTAAATTATCAAAAAAAATTAAATAAATATAATCAATGTTGTGACACCTTTGATACAACTTGAAGGTCCTGGGCATAGTAGAAGCTCATGGTTGGATTTTCCCACTTGGCCTTTTTTCATTAGTAATCATCAATCTGGAATCAATACAATGATAAATGCCAGACTCCACATATCGAATCACATAAATATAAAAAGAAAAAGAATAGTCCCGGAACCACAAAGGAGGATCATAACAAGTTGATTATAATTAATTTAATTAATTTACAAGAAGTACCATTTCTGGCATTCTTTCTTCGTTGATATTTCTGATCATGTTCTGATGTGATTCGTCATTGCGTTGCAGAATCCCAGTGTAGACATCCTCTGGTGGTGATCCACACGTGCACTAGGTATCTCTGGACATCACTAAAGGAATATCTGAGTGCTAGAGAGAGTCTCGTTATCCAATGAAGAATCACATCACGTCATGACTCACGTTCTGAAGTGCCTTGTCCCTTCCATAAACCTATACAGTTGATCCGTCATTCTTTGACTTCCAGAAATAAACTCATCGTGACACTGTGGCTATGGAATTTGCGTGACAGTTCCATTTCATTCAAAGGTATTGAGATATCTACTTCCATAAATATTGAAGGGAAAATCCTTCTTCTACTTATTCATTAACAACATGTCATTCATGACACACCCAATGGACCCAACATCTCACCAACTTTCTCTGTGATGGTTTTCTTCAGCAAATCTATGTGTGTGAGTCATGACATGAGTTAATGATAATATTTGAGTATAAGGACCATTACACTTGCTCATAGATAGAAATATCTGATGACACCAAGACATGCAGAATTATTACTGGCAGGTCTGTTCTCATAATATCCCATCATGGAGATTACCAAGTGCAAACTCTATGAGAGAGAGTCTCATATTCTTATGAGTACTAGCACATGACGGTCTATATAATATGTTTCCTAACATATTATGTCATCTAACCATAGAACATTATTTAAGTATATTGTTAGAGCATTTCAAAGTTCTCATTATAGAGGGGATCTTCCAAGACCTTATTAATGAACCAATATTCCAGAAAATTATTATATTATAATCATGAAGAAAAATGAACAATATATTATAAGTGTAAGTTCATGTAATCAAAGACAAAACAGTTTGTTCTTAGGACACGAACTCTAATAGTGACAGTCAATGAAGTAGGGATAATACGTGAAGGAGAGCTAGTATACTGGTGTAGAGGAGAAGTGGTCCACAATGAAGGATGGTTAATGGAAGGAGGAAGTGTTACATGGAGAGGGGGATGTTTCATATGGAATATTTTAGAAAACCTTAGCATTAAAAGGGAGAGAAGTGAAGGAGGGTTCCCAAGGAGAACAAATCCATTAAGATAAGAATGAAACTAGCGATATGGGATTTAGGCATTGTTCAAGAATGTTAAGATTGGTGTTGGACCTGATGCGTGAAACACTAAAGGTAATTGGACTCAAGGTTTGAAGATCAAGGCCTATCAATAATTTCAACATACCTTCCATGTTTATATTTATATTTTCTAGTCCCCAAGATACTTTGGTTAATTTTATATTATTTGGGGTTTTTAATTATTATAATACTTTTCTGGGTTTTCACATTACACCACAACGTGGTCATATTAAAGAAATATTCAGAAAAGTAGTTTTCTCAATTTTTAAATTATTTTTTATCATCATTCATAGACTTTTCAAATTTTATCTCCTTCCTATAATTATCTTAAAAAATTTTCATCATGGGATATTCCATGAAACTTACTGTATAAAAATATTCCATTTTAAGAATCTTATTAAAAAATAAAATTTTTATTTTCTATTTGATAATTAATCAATTAATTTGAATTCATTCATATTTTCATCAAATTTTCCAAAATTGTGAGTTTTATTTTAATCAACCACTGGATTCCAAATATAAAAAGTTTATTTTAGAGATGTATTACTCATAAATGATATGTAAAATTTAATTTTATTTGTATTTGGTCTCTCCAAATAAATATTTTGAATATTGACACAAGTGGATAATACTTTCTAAAAATATTTTGAAACTTTTAAAGTGAATAATAATTTTTCTTCCCATATCAAAATGTATTATATAATTTTTATTTTAATAATATCCATTTTATTGGGTTATATGTAGAGTTGTATACTATTTTTTATATCATTATTCCTCAAATAAAAGGTGAATTAATTTTATTTTAATTTATTTATAGTTCTTTTATTATATTTTTTATGTATTACCCATGCTCTTTCTGAATATCCCTTCAAATATTTTCTTAAGTGTTTCAAAATTTTACATCATAAAAGTGAAATTTTAAATATATTGTTATAATTAATTAATGTGATAAATTAATACTATTGATTTGTTTTTTTATAGGTTCATATATTTAGTGTAAATTATTTCTACTATAATTTTAGTTTTAATTTCAAAACTATTATGACTTATTTCGAGTCATCGTACCTTTTTAACATATTTTTCAAACACTGTTTAAATTGGTAAAAAATTAATACCCATTTGACACCTCTTAGTATCTTTTTAACTTACTAATAATCTTTTAGTCAATGTGACTATTTTTTCTATTTCATTCATTGGTCTCCTTCTTCACATTAATATACATTTATTTTTTATAGTTTCTAATTTCAAATAAATATCCACTACTTTTCTCACCTTTTTTTAAAAAATAATCATCCTTATTTTAATATTTTAAAAATAAAATCATTCATTTCTAGATTTATTCAGTTCCATTATTTCATGATTGGATAACCCCGAACAAATTTATTTTAACCCATATAAAAATAAAACAATTTTTTTTGTTTTTCAATATTTAATTTTAGTTATTGAAACTATTTTAATTATAAAATTGTTATAATTTCAAAATTTAACTTATCCACCATGATGAAAATCAATATTAACCAATATATTAGTATCTCTGGTCATGTATTATTAATATAAAATAATAATAACTTAACTATTGTTCTTCTCATTGCCCCTAGAAGAAACTTCCACAATATAAATTTTTTCAATAATTCTTAATATTTTTTGATATATGAATTTAATAGATTTAGTTAATTAATCAAGGCATTTTCAATCATTTTTATGTATAATTTCATGACTTATCATATATTCCATGCAATTATAGAAGATAATGTGCATAATGTGCATTTTTTAGTAACTTTGTTTACTCTCTGAATAGGCTGACCCCCTTTGTATGTATAAATACATATCTTATATATAAATACATTTTTCAGTAATAATAATAATATTTTTGTTCATACATGAAAAATCACCAAGATTATCTTGAAAATCATCCATTTAATCTCAATATAATTTTCTATTATGAAGCATTACAGGGATACTTTTAATTTTTTTATACATTTTTTGGATTAGTTAAATTAGTTTTTTTTCACCCTTAAAAAAACATATTTAGTAGATCATAAATTATCTATTTAGTTATAGGTATGTGGTTTAACATTATTTTCAATCCATAATTTATCATATTTTTCTTTTAGATAATTTTTTGAATTTTGATATAAATTATATATCCTCTTATATTGATATAGGAGTAGTAATTTTTCCATAAAATCCATTTCCCTTTTTCTATTAGAGTAATCTCATAGTTAATTATGAAATTACCTTACTTTTTTTCTTTATGTAATTATTTTATCAGTAGCCTTAGATGAATATTTTTGAAACTCTTTCGATTTGGTGAAATAATTTCCCAATTTCATCATGGTAAATCCTACATCGAGTAAATTTTACTGAGTTTTCCATAACTCATTATTCATTGAATCAATTTCATAATGAGTAACAAATTTATAAAATCCTATTGATCAATTTTAAGTTTAATAATTATCACTTTTTTAATATAGTTAACCTTATTGTTATGAATTTTGATTTCATTTTACATGAATTTATCAGCTTCCTTATTTAAACCTTAAATATACTTTTAATGTTAAGAAATTTTATTTAGTTAGAACTATGATTAAATTTTTGATATTTATTTCAGGAAAATATCATCATTATATTCATTGCAACTTGAATATTTAACTTTTCTTTCCACAAAATCCATAAATGTTTTCTACTTTTCATTTTACACTTATTCTTCTAATACACTCTCATCCAAAAATCATTCATCATCACATTATTCTCTAAGTATATTTCTTTCATATTATGAAAATTATTTTTATTTATAGAGTGGTTATTTATTATTTTATAATAAATTACATTTTTTTATCTTCATTATTGATTGAATTTCATATTCATTATCATATTATACAATAATAATTTTCTTCATTTGACAGTCAATTGAATAATATCCAATAAATCAATTATTAAAACATTGAAAAGGAAATTTTAACTTATTATTTCAATTTTATTTCATAATGTTTCATCAAATAAGAGTTCTAATATCTTTATATTCTTATTTTTAGTATTCATCATTATTTGAATAAGTGGATTCCTCTTCCTCGTTATCCTTCATTTAAGGTTATTTTTTCCGCTAAATTATTCACATTTTCTTTTTTTTAACTTCAATTTAACGATATAATCCATTCTCATTTCATAAAAATTCATATTTTATAAAATTCATTAATATAAATTTTATTCAAATATTTATCATCCAATGTGAAACCTTAACATCACATCCCTCAGATATAATTCATAACAAAATTTTAACAACAGTGTAGTCCCCCATTTTTATCAAAATCCTAGAGTGTTTCTCATAATCTCTTATAATCTTGTGGATAATTAAAAAATAGATAAATCATGGATATCTAAACCTCCTAATTTTTTTTTAAATAATAAATTTGGTTCCATTTTTCTTGGTGAATCCATTATAGATTTTTTAATTTTATCTCTTTTATTATCTTCATTCATAGAAACTTCTATAAATTATTTTTTAGATATGGAAATACAGATTCCATTCCTAAATTTTCTTTCACTCATGATGTTATTATTATATGTTGGTTCCATTAGAGATCTATTATCAAATGGTGTAAAAATAAACAAAATAAATAACGTATAATACAAAAAATGAATATAGGGGGAATCATGTTATTTGAATGGTAATTAACCTTTTATTATCAAAATAATTATTTAAAAAAGTGAGAAACCAAAAGTTTCAAATAAAACATACATTAAAATAAACCACAATATCATTAAAATACCATATAATTCTATTGGGAAGATTCATCCTAAATAGTTCCTAAGAGAGATTGGTTACTCGATTTTCTGGATCATCCTTTATAAGGTATTCAAGGTGATATGATAACTTGTCCCATGGTTAGATGTACTTTTATCCATTTATATTCCTTTCATTGATTCATCTTATCACTATTAGATCATATTTTTCAATTCTAGAACTATGATCACTATTATTATCCACCAAAATCAATCTTCCCATCACACTATTAGCTTCTTCTTGTGCAGAATTAATCCAAAAAAACCCCTCCATCATTTCTTTCAACAAATTGATAAGAATATCCAGATCTATGGAACCCTCTACACCTTCCTCCTACTATTATCCAATTTGTGCACCCTTCAGGATAATTTCCACATGAACTGCAACCTAATCATTCTTAGAGATCACCGCACTAGATGATGTATTCTATAGAATCAATCCTTACATATTTATATTAGTATCCTCCAAGTGTACCTTCATCATGTTCTAGGTCCTTATAGTCATTATATATAGAAGTCTTCATTTAAAATTCCTTAGGATCGCTATATAATTCCTGGGATTTTAAAATTTTGGGTGACCTTGTCTCTATTGGATGTTGTAAATGAGAGTAGTCCTTTCTCTCTTTTGATTTCTTTATTTTAATCAGTATGCAGCTCCTAAAATCCCAGATTCATAGTCAATCATTCACCCTCCATGGAATGTGTATCCGTCTACCATTAATGTTATCTACATTGTCTCTTAGGAAATTACAGGATGAACAATCATTTGAATATTCCCCTGGGACATCTTGTTATTAATTAGGGTACTCTTCCTGTGCTGCTCCAGGATTTTTTTTTCAACAATTCAATATCCAATCCTTCCATGAAATTTCCATTTTTAATCATTGGAAAGTCCTATGTAAGCATGACCTGATCAACACCACACCCCTTGAATCCTCTGGAATATTACAGTATGATTTATTTTTCTTCAGAGGCGCATGAGACACCACTGCATGTCCAATACGTAATGTATTAGTTTCTAATGAACCCTTTATCCCAATGTGAAAATTTCCCATATACACAACCACCGAATAGGATGCAGCCTTGGGATCCAAAGGTCCACCCTCAATAGACACTTGAACAATAGTATCAGGATCTCCCAGGTCATCCCCCAAGGGATTGAAAATATGAGCCACATTTGGGTCATCTTTCAAAATCTAAAATTTCACGTCATTTAGAATAATTGGTTATATAGGACATCAAAATTGCGTCTTATTTGATGATGCTTCAACAAAACTAGGCATCATGTTCATTCTACTTCCTAAGGTTTCACACATCTACTGAATAAGGTCCATGTTCCCACACCTAAAAATGACAAATTATTTGCCTAATTTCATATAGGATGGGGAAAAATTTATCGACGCCTCAAAAAGAAAACGTTGTTTTAATTGGAAAACTTCCCTTACTGAAATCCCAACATACTATACTATCCTTTTAAAAACATCCACTTCCACATAGATACAGGGTGAAATCGGGTAGCAAACTGATCCATTTCTACTATCAGAATACAAATAGCAACCAACTTGATTTCCAAGTATTCCCAAAATCAAGGGATTTGGAAACAGTAAATGGATTTTATAGAAACTAACCCAAATCATCGAGGATAGAGAATTATTCTTCATGTGTAAGTCCTAGGAAAACCTAAATGGATTGATCCAAAATCATTTTGCTGATGTGGGGAGAACATGACCAAGCCTTAAACGTGTTTATATCTTATGCGAACCATACCGGAATACTCATGTTCTCCAAAACACCAACCATTCCTCAGTCGTGAAAACACCATGACAAGAAAATGAACCTATAAAAATAATCCACATAAGAACTTCACTTTTGGAACCATTCAATAAATGTCATATCTAGAAGAGTTGAGTCCTTGTTGAATTCTGAGGAAAAATTAATGGTTATGGGACATCATGTTCATCCACACAAGATAAATAATTCCATAAAATGTGTGAATTACTCAACTATTTACTAAATTATGATTTTACATTACACTTTATTAATATTTATGTCAATATATGTATTTCTCATGTGAAATGGTACATCTTGCTACAGATAGATCCAACTAGAGGTAGGACTAGAATGATCTGGCATAGATTGAAGTTCCCTTGAAAAGTCTTCTACAACACTAAGTAGCATGGTTGAATTGAGATTTATAAATATTAAAACATATTGAAATTATATTTCCTTTTCTAATATAAAGGGAAATGGATCTCATTTGAAAAAAAATTGAACACTCTTACAACATGTAATAAATAAACAAAATCATGCATACTTCATTTTTAAAATGATCTTCTACTTCATTAGAAGATTTTTTCTATGACATATATGGTAAAATATATCAAATAATAAAGTGATTATAATTTTATTTTTGTCATATAATAATTTTATCCCATAAATATAGTGATACTATACTTTTATATGTATAATTACCTAATATTTAACATAAATATCCATTATTACAAATAATGATCGAAAATTACCAGTGTCATTGGAAGACTAGGTTCGTAGTACATAAAAATGAAAATAAAACTTGAAATCTTAATTTTATTCAACATAATGAGATCTTGGACCCATTTTATATCTTAAAACCCAATATCATAACATGGGGAATACATAAAAGAAGGGGGTAAGCTAAAAATTTTAGTAATGGAATAAACATGATAAGAAAACATAATGTATGAGTCAAAGGTGTAACATGATATCATAAAATAGAATTATCAAGAGTAATAATATGAAGAATAACATAAATAAAATGTTATCATAACATTATTTTAACATAGGAAATGTGGAAGTACCAAATAACATGACATAAACCCACGATAAAGATAATTTCCTAGATAATATCACACGATGGAAAAAATTCCCATAATAGATTATGTTTACTCCATAATCCAATACATAACTTCTCATGAGACTACTGATTTACCCAATTAATTGGCATACTATATGGGTTCACATATCATAACATGTTCATGTTTTATGGGTTCCATATAAATGAAGGAAATAATAAGGCACAACATAATAATTACCCATTGATAAAAAATTAGTTGCACAATATTTCTTCATATTATAATCAACTAAAATCTCATAATGAAGAATTATGAGAAATTAACATAAGGAATTTATTACCCTATTAATGTAAGGGATAAGAAGATAGGTGTATTTATTAGATACACATATACATAATTTGGAATCATTCAATAATATCAAAGAGATGGAACGTGACTTTGAGGAAGAATAAGCATAACCCAGAGGAAAGGGTGGTTTAGGGAGATCCCTTACCTTGAGCCTATTTCATCATTTGAATTATTTATCATCCTAAAAAATAAATTTATTTTAATTATTTTAATTATTGAGAACCATTTCCAATTTATTATTGCTTTTATATTATTTATTATCATGTTATATTCAATTACATAATAATTTGGGATCAAGTCGAATGTTTCGATAAAGTTCAAATATTATGTCCGAAATCAATTTGGTATATTGAATAAGGGTAAATGGGTTATTATTTAATAATATATTGAATAATAAAAATTAAATAATTATGAATTTTATAAATAAATTATACTTTTAGAATATGAAATAGGGATGATCCTGGAGACAATAGGTCGTACGTATGCATGAGTGACATTTTAATTTTTCAATGATCATGATGGATAAAATGTAAGTGTTAATTTACCTTTTAAAGTGGTTATTATATAAAAAATATCATATTTTTTCATTAAATAATTCTGAATATACATTCCATATTATGTTGTAACAAAAATTGAATCTCATCACTTCATGAGGAGGTAGTTTGTCGTACATACGAATGAAGTTATTGTTTCCCAATGGATGTTAAGGTATGAAAACATACATGATATATTAATTTTATAAAATAATTTATCCTTCATGAATATGATATATAAACAATAAATCCATATTTATGAAAATACATGTGAGGTGATGATGGAGAATGAATTACATCAGTTCGTGAAACTATAGTCTGTCATACTCACAAATGATAGTTTTGTTTCCTATTATATTAAATAAGATAAGGAATTATGTTATTAAAAATAAATTATTGCATCTAAGTATATGTATATAGACCCATACTTTACATACATTGTTATTACTTCATAATTTAAGCATACTTATTACAACATATAACAAAGCCACAATAGGACCGTATAGGTATAGTGTCTTTAGAAACTGGGAAACATAAAAAACTGGTTCATAATGCATCTACATTGTCTCCCATTTATTTCATCATATATAGAATCCCTTTTTGGCATCTCCTACTTAATACCCTTATTCCTGACCTGGGTAAAATAAAACATACAAAAAGTGGAGCTCAAATGCTAAGTAAGGGTAAACAAAAAAATATCAATCACATCATATTCATAAGAACATCAAATTTTGGAAATATTAACCTGCAAAAGAGATCATAATTTCTTAACATTGGATAAATCATAGTAGTGAAATGTAATCCCAATAATAATAACTTGAAACATTGTGGCATACACACATAATCATAGATAATCATTTCTTAGTAGTCAAGACTCATTGCCATGAATATCTTAGCAGACAAAGCCCATTTCTGAACTGAGTTCACTCCCCGTTTTAGTCTTGTATCACTGAACCGGATTAACCTACCGTTCAAGCCATGTCTATCTAATGAGATATAAATATTTACCCAATGCATTGGAGGGAGATATAGATCCCACCCATTTCATAATGAATCTATTCTTAAGTGTGCCAAAAGATCATAAATCATACATCATAGTGTAACCCATGTTATAAAAATGGGATTCTTAAACATCATGCCATCATAACATAATGCATATAAGATAAAAGGACATCATAAAATTAATTCCATAATAACCTAATCCAATCAATGTAAAACAAGGATAAAAACAGAACCCTATATTATATTAGATGGATAATAATTTTGATAACACACTTGAACTTCATTCTTGAGGAAAATATCCTTTCTACTTCAAAATCATTTTTCCATTCTTAACATGTCATACAATTTTAAGCTAAAATAAGTTGATTAAAAATAAACTTGAAAACATGTAAAGGAATCTTTATGGAAATAATGTTCTAAAAATCCACTCTCACTGTATAAGTTAAATAAAAACATTCTTCTCGTACTTTGGCAGGAAAAGTCAAGAAAGTACCTTGTACTAAAAACGACAAAAGATTCCTTTCATATCATTTACTAAAAACTCACCAAAGGGTAAAATTGGATTTTAAAAATTGTAGGAGGATATAAATAATATTACATATTGAGGAAACATGGATGTGGATGATAAATATTCCCCAGTAAATTCTGAAGTATAAACAATCTCGGATAAAAAAGAGATTGTGAGATTTTCCCTTAACTTTGGTCTGATTTACTTCGTACGTGTATGAACCTCCTGTATAATGATTTAAATAATGTTATTGACTTATTCCAGAATCTAAATCATTGTTATGATATCATATATGGTCATTTTTTAGCTTCTTATTATTAATATTTCATTGCTACTTATTATTCGGGTGTTTATTGCTTTTTGTTCTTATGCGTGTTTTGTCGAATAAATTCTTGTTATTATTTTTTAGGTTATAGATACCCCATTTCCAGAATGGTATTAGTGTAATATATATCATATTTATTCATTAAATTCATTTATATAATCATTATTCAATGAAGATCTTGTATAACGAGTCGCATCACATCGTGGAGACGGTAGGACGTACGTACGCCCAGACGAAGATATTATTCCCATGATTGTGGAATTGTATTAAAGTGTATGTATACTATTTTAGAATAAATAAAAATTTAAAATAATCATATATAGTTATTCTTTACACTATTATACCCATCCAAGTAAGGTGGTGGTGGAAAACAAATTACACCACGGTGTGGAGACATTATTCCGTAAGTACACATGCGCGGTGATTTCATTTTCTATAGGATGCATAGAAGGTAAAATACAGGTTTTTCATATTTATAATAACATATAAGTATATTAGTGATACTGATGTTATTACTTCATAATGAAACAACTAAATAAGAAGAAGTAGAAGAAGAAATAAAGTTGAAAGAATCGGTAACAGTCATTACCTCTACTTTAGAGCACCTTTTCTTAACCTCCTCATAGGGAACTAAAGATGGTCTTTGAAGAAGACCAGGACCTCTAGGATGTTTATAGGGAAGTGGAGAAGAGAAATTTTCAGGTTGTGGCCGAGCATGAAGACTCAATGTGGTGTGAGGAAGAGAGGGAGGAGGTTCCCTTTTATAAGGGAGGAGAGGGTCACCTTAGGAAAAACATAAAATATTATTTTAGAATAAAGTCATATTCAATTTTTAGTAGCTCCAAATTGATTTATTTAAAAGATAAGGTGGATATGGGTCGAAAGACTCTCAACCAATGGATTTATACAAGTTTACGTTACTATTTTAACCATATTATTTAGATTTAACTCTAAGTTAAATAATTTTACTTTTACCGGGTCTTCTTGTTCTCTTAAACTACATGGTTAATAAACACACTATAACAAGCCAAAAGAACCCATAGTGGTTAATTATTAATATATATAACCTTAACTAGGTCATTTGGAAAAACCTTATATTTTTTGGAATAAAATAACAATTAATAAAATAATATTTGTTTTAAAAACTGTTTTATTACAATTTTTACACTATTTGGTAATTCATTTTTTTAAAAATCATAAAAGTATTATTAGTTCGAAAAACCTTTTTTAAATAAATACTAATACGTCATATTAACCAATAAAATTATTTTAATTCTTAAAAATTCTCAAATTACATTTATTTGGGTATTTATAATATCAATTATGTTAATATTTACTTAAAAAGATAATTACTGCATCATCATTGTGTCATAAATAAATTAAATTATTTAATGTCTGAAAATAATAAATAAAATACCATTATGTAATAAATATTTTTATATTTATAATGAATATTTATCGTCGAATTTATCTTATTTATAACCCCATATTAAAAATGTTTTAGTTATTAAACATTGATTTTAACTATTTTAACTCTTCTTTAAATAAAATAATATTAAATGTCCTAATCTAATCCAAGTGGAACTAAATGGTAATATTTTATTCCTATGGTTATTTGTGGTCGAATTAAACTTATCCAATATAATTAGGACATGTGTTAGGGTAATAATAATACCATTTTAACCCTTAATTACCCAATTTACATTTAAAGTGGTAAATAAAAGTAAAAAGTTACTATTCGCCAAAAATTAATTTTATCTTATTGAACAACATTTTACTCCATGATATTAACCGTGTCTCTGAGATATTTGAAATTCAACTCACAAAAGAGGTAAAATTATGTTTTATGTACAATTGCAAATGCTCCTTGGAGGTGGGTAAAAGACGGTAAAAAGTTCACTAAAATTTTTATGTATCTAAAATTATTATAAAATGACTCCAATGAAGTAATTTGAACTTATATATGTATTATGTATAAATTTTGACCTAAAATAAATTTAAATGAAATAAATAATTATTTAAATAAAAAGTCGGTTTTTAAATAGTAACCCAGTGTTTTCACAATTCATCAAAAACTGAATATTTTCAGAAAAATACCAAAAATTCACCCTAGGCTAATTTCAATATTTGGAATCCAAAAATGAAGTCCATTTTAAAATATTAAATTTATAAAATTTCAAAAAGTGGGTATTACTATTCATAATGGCTAGTTTTAATAATATTTTAATAGCATATCGTTGTTTAGTGAAACTCGGTATTGCGTACAACACAAGCTATAGATAAAGGTCGTGATTGCGTGTAAAGCAAGCCAAGATAGTGTTGTGTGTAGTGAAAGATTCCTTTATTGATTTATATAACATAAAAACAATATATTTCTCATAAAAATATCAAGTGTTACATTCTACCCCACATAAAATAAATTTCACCCTCAAAATTCGTCAGATTGTAACAAACAGATGAGGATACCTCTCCCTTATCATATCCTAAAGCTCCTAGTAGCTTCATCGAATTGGTGGTTCCTCCATAAAACATTCACGAAGAGAGTGGTCCTTTTTTGTAGGACTTTTTCTCTACGATCCAGAATCTCTATCGGTTTTTCTTCATAAGAAATATCTTGCTCCAGCGGTACAACTTCTGAGCATAGTACATGTGAAAGATCGGGTTTGTACTTTCTCAGGAGAGATACATGGAACACATCTTGAACATGAGAGAGATTTGGTGGAAGCACCAATCAGTAAGCTACCTTCCCAACACGATCTAGTATTTTGAAAGGACTGATATACCTAGGGCTCAACTTTTCATTCTTTCCAAATCTCATTACTCTCTTACAAGGATATATTCCTAGGAACACTTTATCACCAACTAAAAATTCTAGGTCTTTTCTTCAGTTATCAGCATAACATTTTTGTCAACTCTGGGATGCTCTTATGTGTTGTTGAATAGATCTAACCTTTTCTGCCATCTCATCAACAATATCTGGTCAAAATAGCTTTCTTTCCCCAACTTCATCGTAGAAATTTGGATTTCTACATTTCTTTCCATAGAGATCTTCATAAGGATCCATCTGAATAATGGAGTGAAAGCTATTATTATAAGAAAATCCCACCAAAGGAAGTTATTGATCCCAACCACCTTTGTAATCTATAAAGCAGCTCTTAACATATATTCTAGAGTTTGAATTATCCTATCAGTCTGACCCACTGTCTGAGGATGAAAAGCAGTGTTGAAACTCAACTATGTATCCACAGTATGCTGAAGACTTCGCCAAAAACATTGAGGTAATCCTCGGATCCCGATCAGATATAATGGAAAGTTGTACTCCATGAAATCTTACCACATTCTTTATATATATCCTTGCAAGCTGACCAATAGAGAAATCCTCTCATGTAGTAATGATGTGTGCCGACTTTTTAAGACAATCAACTATGACACAGATAGCATTATTTCCTTTGGATGTTTTAGGATGTCCGGTGAAAAAGTCCATAGTGATGTTTTCCCATTTCCATTTGGGTATGGGTAATGGTTGTAACATCTCCTTAGACTTATGTCTATTAGATTTAACTTACTCACAACCCAATCATCGAGAGACATATTCAGCAACATCACTTTTCATGCCATCCCACCAGAAGTACTCTTTTAGGTCCCTATACATCTCCGTGCTTCCATGATGAATATAGAATGATGAACTATGAGCCTCACCCAGTAACTCCTTCTTTAATTCTGGGTTGGGAGGAACACAAACCCGATTCCTGAACCATATTATCCTATCTCAATCAAGGTTGAATTTAGGAACATTTCTCACCTTCTTTCGTAACTCTACATATTCTTTATGTGCCTCTTTAATCTTCAAATGTATAGATGGTTGAACATTCATTTGAGAAAGATATGATTTTTCCCCTTCCATTATAATTCCAAGAACCATCCATTGTAAATCCATTAATATTGGATCTTTTGTGATCCTCATCATGTATAGGCTAACATGGTCTTGTCGACTTAATGCATCTGCCACCTTTTTTGCTTTCCCATGGTGATAATTAATTGAGCAGTCGTAGTCCTTAATCAACTCCAACCATTTTCTTTGGTGCATATTCAGCTCCTTTTGGTTGAAAACATATTTTAAACTTTTATGATCGGTATAAATATCACACCTTTCACCATAAAGATAATTCCTCCATATTTTTAATTCAAAGATTACCACAGCTAACTCCAAATCATGAGTTGGGTAATTTTTCTCATGGATTTTCAACTGTCGTGAGGCATAATCTATAACCATATTGTTTATTATGAGAACACACCCCAATCCCTTCTTGGTTGTATCACTATAGATCACAAACCTTTCTCCACTACAAGGTAGTGTGAGCACAGGTGCACTAGATAACCTTCTTTTTAACTCCTTTAAATTATCTTCACACTCCTCTATCTAAGCGAACATAACTCCTTTTCGAGTCAACCTGGTGAGTGGATTAGATAATCGTGAAAAAATTTTCACAAAACATCGATAATATCCATCCAAAACAAGAAAACATCGAATCTCAGTTACTGTTGTTAGTCTCAACCATCATTCAATAACCTCTGTTTTTGGTGCATCCATGGATATCCCCTCTTTTGAGATTATGTGACCCAAAAATGCAACATTTTGAATAAAAAATTCACACTTGGTAAATTTGGCATAAATCTTCTCATTTATCAGGGTCTTCAATATAATTATCAAGTGATCTTCATGTTCTTACTTGGACTTTGAATAGACAAGAATATCATCTATAAATACTACCAAAAATTGATCAAGATAGTCTCTAAAGAATCTATTCATTAGATCCATGGAGATAGCATGGGAATTAGTAAGACCAAATGGAATCACTATAAATTCATAGTGTCCATACCTTGTACAGAATGCCCTCTTTGGTATATCCTCTATTTTGACCCTTAATTGATGATACCCTAAATGAAGATCAATCTTGGAAAATTATTGAGCTCCATGTAGTTGGTCAAAGAAGTCATCAATGTGTGGGAGAGGATATTTGTTCTTGATAGTGATCTTGGTAAGTTCTCGATAATCAATGCAGAGTCTCGTTGATCCATATTTCTTCTTAACAAACAGAACATGTGCTCCTCAAGGTGATACAGTAGGGTGTATGAATCCCTTATCAAGATTTTCATGGAGTTTCTTCTTCAATTCCTGTAACTCAATTGGGGAGATTCTATTTGGTGTCTTTTAAATAGGCATAGCACCCGGTATGAGTTCTATTGAAAACTCAACTTCACGATTTGGTGGAATACCTTGCAATTCCTCCAGATAGACAACACCAAACTCCCATACAACGGTCATATTTTTAATCATGAGTTTCTCACAAACCATTTGAGATAAATAACCATAATTTATTGGAATCAAGACCCATAATATGGAAGAAATTTCCACCGGAAGGTTATGTTCATCCTTGCATCGATAGATGGTCATAGATTGATCTGGAATATGAAATGTCACTTCCCTTATTTGGAAATTGATATGAGCTCCGTATAAAGAAATCCAATCCATGCCAAGAATCACATCAAATTCAACTATAGGAAGGAGCACAAGATTTGTAGGAAGCAGTTTCCCAAAAACATCAATCAGAGAAGAATTGTAAACTTTTGATGTGACTATTGTGCCATTAGGGGTTGTCACAGCTAACTTGATATCTAACTTCTGTGGTAATATGATATAACCTTAGAAAATTCATCAGAAATAAAAGATTGGGTGAATCCAGAATCAAATAAAAAATTTTCCACATTAGAGTGGATGGTAAGTGTACATTTCACCACTTCTTTATCATACTCCACATCATTGATAGAAATTTCTTGTGACTTTCCATTGTCTTTGGCCTTATGAGTTTGTTGACATCGATCATCGTCAAAAACCCTTGGATTAGGGCATTGATTGGCATAATGCCCCATTTCCTTGCACTTGTATCATTAATGTGTAGGAGGTGTACTCTGTGTGGCCTTTTATTTGTTCTTATCATTAGACATATTCTTCCCATAATTATGGCATTCAAATTCCCTATGACCTTCTTTTCCACATTTGTAACATTTACTTGTCCCTTTAAGACAACTCCCTCCATGTTTCTTTCCACACTTTGAGCATAAGGGAAAATCATCTTCTTTTCAGTGTGCTCTTTATATTTCCCTTTGAATTCCATTTTCCTCTTCTTATCAAACCCATATGACTGATGGGTTACTCCAATCTCCATCTCATCCTTCATAGCACATCGATAAATTTCCTCATAGCTATTGAAGTCCCTTATGGCTAGCACCCTTCTAAGACATGGTTTTAATCCACTAAAGAATTAATCGATCTTACTCTCAGGTTGGATAATAATCCCAAAAGCGTACCTTGAATGTGATGTAAAATTTTCATTATAGGTACCAAAAAATTCATCATCCTTTTTCATTAGTTCAAGAAACTCCTTATCCATATTTGTTTGATTAATACGAGGGAAGTACTTATTCGAAAATAAGTTCTTGAACTCTTCCCATTCCATGGATTCAATTTCATCCTTTTTCCTCGTATTCTTGATAAGATTCCACCATTTATTAGCTTAAACTTATAAATGATATACTGCTAAGATGAATTTATCTGGTTCAGAACATTGAATAACTAAAAATATTTGTTTAGTGGTACAGATCCACTGTTCAGCCACTAATGGATCAGTAGACCCGCTGAATGAGGGTGGACACTGTCTCATGATGGATTCAACAGAATGTCGCTCCTTCCTTTACTCGTTTGGAAGTCCTTCATGATTCATATCTTGAGAATGTTGTGTGAGCATGGCTATAATTTTTTTCATTCTAGCTCCCATAACGTTTAGTTTCTCGGGGGGATAATTATTACATTGCCCGTCGCATTCAGCATTAACAAGGTTCCATCGGGTTCCAGCCATTGACTAAAACCAAGAAGAGTAGTGTGAGAAACACTAATTATAATAGGAAAACCACATAATCAAGAATAAAATTTCACACTTAAGGTTTTATAATAGGTTGTTCATGGACATTTCTAAAACACTAAGATTGTGTTCTATGCTTAGATATATCCTTAGGGTTCTTACTAAGGCTTTCACATCCTAGTTTCCAAAGGTTTACTATAACCTCCCCTAATACCAACTATAGCGACCCATACTTTACATACATTGTTATTACATTATAATTGAAGCATACTTATTACAAAATATATCAAAACCACAATAGTACTGTATATGTATAGTGTCTTTAGAAACTGGGAAACATAAACAACTAGAAAATAAATCATCTACATTGTCTCCCATTTATTTAATCATATCTCAAATCCTTTTTTGGAATATCCTACTTAATACCCTTCTTCTTGACCTAGGGAAAATAAAACATAGAAAAGGGTGAGCTCAAATGCTCAGTAAGGGTAAACAAAAGAAATATCAATCACATCATATTCATAAGAACATAAAATTTTGGAAATCATAACCTGAAAAAGAGATCATAATTTCATAACAAGGGATAGATCATAGTAGTGAAATGTAATCCCAATAATCACAACATGAAACTTTGTGGCATACACACATAATTTCCTTTTATATCTTTTACTAAAAACACACTGAAGGGTAAAATTGGATTTAAAAATTTTTAGTAGGATAGAAATAATATTTCATATTGAGGAAACATGGATGTTAATGATAAATATTCCCCAGTAAATTGTGAAGTATATACAATCTCGGATAAAAATGAGATTGTGAGATTTTACATTACCTTAAGTCTGATTTGCTTCATTCGTGTTTGAACCTCCTGTATAATGATTTAAATAATGTTATTTACTTATTCTAGAATCGTAATCATTGTTATGATATCATATATGGTCATATTCTTAGCTTCTTATTAGTAATATTTCATTGATACTTGTTATTCAGGTGTTTATTGCTTTTTGTTCTTATGTGTGTTTTGTCGAGAAAATTATTCTTATTCTTTTTAGGTTCTAGATACCTCATTTACATAATGATATTAGTGTAATATATATCATATTTATTCATTAAATTCATTTATATAATAATTATGCAATGAAGATCATGTAGAACGAGTCGCATCACATCGTGGAGATGGTAGGCCGTATGTACGCACGAGCGATGATATCGTTCCCATGATCGTGGAATTGTATTGAAGTGTATGTATACTATTTAATAATCAATATCTCTTTACAATAATTATATATTGTTCTTATTTACACCATTATACCCATCCAAGTAAGGTGGTGGTGGAAAACAGATTACACCATGGCGTGGAAACAATATTCCTTACGTACGCACGCGCGATGATTTTGTTTTCTGTTGGATGGATAGAAGGTGAAATAGGGATGTTTCATATTTATAATGACATATAAGTATATGAGTGATACAGATTTTATAACTTCATAATTAAAAAACTAAATAAGAAGAAGTAGAAGAAGAAATTATGTTGAACAAATTGATAACAGACATAACCTCTTCTTTGAAGCGCCTCTTCGTATCCTCCTCTTAGGGAACTAAAGATGGTATTTAAAGAAGACCAAGACCTCTAGGATTATTCAAGGGAAGTGGATAAGAGAAATTGGCCGGGTTTTTCTGAGCTTGAAGGCTCAAATTGGTCTGATGAGGAGAGGGAGGGGGTGCCCTTTTATAAGGGAGGAGAGGGGCACCTTAGAAAAAACTTAAAATATTATTTTATAATAAAGTCATATTGGGTTTTTAATAGCTCAAAATTGATTTATTTTGAAGCTATGGTGGGGATGGGTCGAAATCCTCTCAACCAATATATTTTAGATAGGTCTATGTTACTATTTTAACCATATCATTTAGATTTAACTCTACGTTAAATAATTTATCTTTTACCATGTCTTCTTGTTTTATTACACTATATAGTTAATAAACATACTATAACAAGCCAAACGAATCCCAAGTGGATCATTATTAATATATATACCCTTATCTAATTCACTTTTAAGAACCTTATATTTTTAGGAATAAAATTACAATTAATAATATAATATTTGTTTTAAAAACTATTTTATGTCAATTTTGACACTATTTGGTAATTGATTTTTTAGAAAATCATAAAAGAATTATTAGTTCGAACAAATTTAATTATATCAATACTAATATGTCATATTATCCTATAAAATTAGTTTAATTCTTAAATAGTCAAAAATTACATTTATATGGGTATTTATAATATCAATTATGTTAATATTTCCTTAATAAGGTAATTACTGCATCATCATTGTGTAATAACTAAATTAAATTATTTAAAGTTTAAAAATTATAAATAAAATACCATTATGTAGGAAATATTTTTGTCTTTATAATTAATATTTATAGTCAAATTTATCTTATTTATATCCCTATATTAAAAAAATAGTTATTAAATGTTGAATTTAACTTTTTTAACTCTTCTTTAAATAAAATAATATTAAATGTCCTAATCTAATCCAACTGGACCTAAATGGTCATATTTTATTCCTAAGGTTGTTTTTGGTCGAATTAAACTTATCCAATAGAATTTGGACATGTGTTACGGAAATAATAATACCATTTTTACCCTTAATTACCCTATTTACTTTTAACCATGGTAAATTAAAAAAAAAGTTACTATTCACCAAAAAAAAATATTTTTATCTTATTTAACCACATTTTACTCCTTGATATTAACCATTTCTCTTGGATTTTTGATATTCAACTCACAGAAGCTGTAAAATTATGTTTTATGTGCATTTGCAAATGCTCCCAGGACGTGGGTAAAAGACGGTAAAATGTTCCATAAAATTTTTCTGTATCTGAAATTATTATAAAATGGCTCCATTGAAATAATTTGAACTTATATATGTATTATATATCAATTTTGACCTAAAATAAACATAAATAAAATAAATAATTATTTAAATAAAAAGTCTGTTTTTAAATAGTAACCTAGTGTTTTCACTATTCATAAAAAATTGAATGTTTTTAGAAAAATACCAAAAATTCACCCTAGGCTAATTTTGATATTCCGAATTCAAAAATGAAGTCCCTTTTGAATGATAAAATTTAAAAAATTTCAAAAATTGGGTATTAATATTCATAACGGCTAGTTTTAATAATATTTTAATAGCATATTGTTGTTTAGTGAAACATGGTATTGCGTACAACACAAGCTATCGAGGAAGGTCGCGATTGCGTGTAATGCAAGACAAGTGAGAGGGACTAATTTTTTTAAATAACCAAAAATCTTAAATAATGGGATTTAACTCTCAAGACATGTTTCAAAAAAATGTTTTAATAGTGGATTTATGTGGTATTATGGTCAATAATAACATCTAAAATAAAAAATAAACATTTCTTAAACATGTTATTCCATTTATCTATTTGGTTACTCACATTTAAAATTTTAGTTTTTCCACACAGAATTTAGTTTTTTGAAGTGTCTACAATTAATTATGATTAAAATTAAATTCAAATCTTTAAATAATATCAATTTACATTATTCTAAATATATAATAAATTTTATAAAATTAAAATGAAAAAATTCACCGAATTCTATTTAAAATGAATCACGTAAAACATATCAAAGAACAGTTTTTCAAGAATGCATTTTTCAAGTAATATATGATATTATATTAACTTTATGACCAGGTAAAATCATTATATGAATTTCAATTAACATAAATAATTAAATAATATATTAATATAATAAAAATCATTCCATATTGTGGGTCATTTTAATTAATTATAATGGATTTACTTTATGAACTTTAAAACAGTATGTAGAAAACATTTCTTTTAAGCATAAAAATAAATTTATATCAAAATCTCTAAAATTGCTAATTAAAATGAAATTATTGTAATTATTTTAAATAAAATGGTTCATATTTCAGTATAATAGCAATATAAAATACATTTTGTCTTTTAAATTACATGATTTAATTAAAATGAATGGCAGTTTTTGATAAATCGATAATATTTACTATTCACTAAAAATCAATCATTTCATAAAAATATCAAATTTTCACCCTATGCTAATTTTAATATGATTGTTTAAAAAACTATTTTCATTTTATAAAATTAAATTCCTTATATTCCATGATATTAATTGTAATAACTCTTACAGAAATAAATATATATCATTTTTTGAGATAACATATTTTTATAGAATAAATTGTATTCATTATAAATTAAGTTATTCTTTAATAATAATTAATCAATAAATTTATATTGAGTAGTTACTTTATATATATTTCATAAATTTTTTTATCCTATTCATCCCCTCCAATTTAAGGGAATTTTGGTAACAGTCATATTTAAAAAATATTATTTTTCTTAAGCATGGTGTGGTGTGTCATATATGATATCAAACATAGTTATTTTTTAAAAAACATGTGTCATTACATTCTTCCCAAAACAAATAATATTAACATAAATATTTATTATTACATTATAATTTTAAAAATGGTGAAAAATCTACAACTTCACGACTTCCTCCAGATCATATGTTTCCTCTAGGTATTTCTGTTTTCTTCATAGCAATTCGATCAGGTGAATAGAACATTATCTATATGAACCAAGATTTTATCACATTAATCCTCATAAGAGAGATCATTTTAGAACTATTCCTCCCCAGAATTCATTACATGATATGGATCTGATATGTACTTCCTCAAAATAGATGCATGGAATATTTCATGTACATGGGAAAGGGATGGTGGGAGTTCTAGTCAACACGCCATCACTCAAATGTGATCATAGATCTAAAAGGGTACAATTTTCTTAGTTCTTAACTTTCCCTAACATCTAATTATCATGATACCCTCTCCTAGTTATATACAATGAAACACTTTATCCCCAACATCAAACTCCAGGTCTCATTAACTATTGTTAGCATTGTAATTTTGTCGATTCTAGGTCATTCTAATGTGTTTCTAAATGTTCTTGAAATTTTCCAACATATAATAAAATATTTGACATTGCAATAGAATATTTTCACCCACATTATCCCAACACATTGGTTTTCTACATCACCTCCCATAAAGTGATTCCCAAGGTTCCTTTTTTATTTTTGAGTAGAAACTATTATTGTATGATAACTTTACATGAAGAAGATGTTCATCCCATACTCCTTTGAAGATCATAAATCATTCTATAAATTTTTTTATAGTGTGGTGATATTCCACTCATATTGGAAATTAGTTTTCGGTTATAAGCCTTACTGATGTTCAACACAATATTTGGAGAATGATAGAGACTCTTCCAGAACATGGAGGTAAATCTCATATCTTAGTTGGATACATCCAATAGTGGTTTTCTATAGAGCCTCACGACCCCCTTCATGTTTATCTTAACTATTAGATCATATTGAAAGTCCAATTCAATTAAATTGAATTGATGAGTCTTTATAAGATGATCCACCACAACTCAAATGGAATTGTTTCCTCTTGATGTATATGGAAGACTTGTGACAATTTCTATAATAATGATTTCCCATTTCCATCCAGGAATGGATAATGGTTGCATAATCCCCTTGTGATTTTTTTCCTTTCATCTTTCCCATGTTTATATACCATACACATTGATATGTATTAAATGATCTTCTTCTTCATGTTGTCCCACCAATAGTGTTATCAGAGATCTCTATACATCTTTATATACCAAGGTATATGGTCAAGGTCATGTTATTTGAATCATTTAACAACTAAATAATTATATCCAGAAATATTGGTCTCTATATTCATGAACCAAATCATTAAATTTCTTATTCATAAATATTGAACTCTGAGAATTTCCATTTTTTTAAATATACAACCTTTTTCTGAATTAAAACATCATCGTTTTTAGTATCCTTTTTCTTCTCCAGAAGGGATAGATATGAAATAATTTGTGAAAGTAATTATGATGGTACATACATAACAATTATCCTTTCCATCCTTTTTAAGACTAATAACATTGGGTCCTTCTAAATTCTCATCATTTATAAGATTTTTAAATCCTTTTGTTTCATGGAATTTTCAATTCAGTATAATTTTCCAAGGCAGTAATGGATTGAGAAGTCATATTCCTTGATTATATATAACCATATTTTCTAGAATATAATATGGTCCTTATATGAGAATATATATTGTAATATTTTATGATTCCAATATAGTTCAAAATTATCCACAAAAAGATTATGTCCTTTGATTTTCAAAACAATAATAACTATTGAAAACTCCAAATCATTTTTTGTAATGTTCTGCTCAGGAACATTAAACTATCGTTAATTATAGGAATTCAATTTATCATTATACATTGGTGCACAACACAATACCTTCCATAAAGCATTTTTTTATATCACAAAATAGTTTCCCACTTGAAGGTAGTGTGAAGACTTGTGAAGTGATAATCATCATTTACAACTCTCTAAAGATCACTTCACAATCACCACACCAGAAAAACATTACTCCCTTTCATTCTAGATTGGTTAGTAGTTTTATCAATCGTGAAAAGTTTCTCCCAAATCAACTATAATACCCAACTATTCAAATGAGACTATGTATCTTAATTACTTATGTTGATATTAGATAGTCCTCAATTTCCATTTTTCATATAAGGGTTTATAGATATCCCTTTACTGGAGATAATATTCCCCAAGAATGACAAATCCATTATCCAAAAATCATATTTAATATGCATTCCATATGAATTTTTCTATCTCAAATCCTTTAAAATAGTATTCATACTCTCCTCATACTCCATTTACTTAAATAAATCTGAATTTCATCTATAATGACTACTGATTAATTTTTGACATAATCTAAAAAGTTACTATTCATTTTGTCTATAAATATTTATAGAGCATTAGTGTGTCTAAAAGGGATCACTATGAACACATAGCTTCCATACTTTTTTTAAAAGTATTTTTTTGAGAATATATTCCGTATTAACATTTAATTATTAGTATCCCGATTGAAGTTCCACCTTAGATAAATATGAAGCCCCTTTTTGTCGATTGTACAATTTATCTATTCTAGATAGAGGATTAATGTTACTCATCCTGATTTTGTAGAGTTTATGGTAATCAATGCATAGGTGCATTGTCCCATACTTCTTCTTTCTAAATAGGATCAATGTACCCCATGGAGATGCACTTTTTCAAACTACACCATTTTCCAAATTCACTTGTTACTTCTTCTTCAGCTATTCCAATTCAACTATGGAAATTCTATAAGAAGTATTCATTATGAGAAGATATCCAGCTATAATTTTGATTTAGAACTCATCCTCTAAATCAAGAGGAAGACCATACAACTATTCAATGAATAAATTAAAATAATCTATCTTAATGGGGATTTATCCTTGAGTGATCATATCCTTTATCTCAATCATTTGGGATAGATGTTATTTCTCATACAACAATAATATCATTGCTTCGATGTAATATTCGCTAAGAGATTCGACCTCCTATTAACAGGTTTGGTGAATCTAAGGATGACCTGAGATATATATAGTGATCTCTCACTCTTGATAGATGATGTTGGATATATATAATTATATCCAATACATTCCAAATATAGAATGAAAATCTACTAAAGGAAGTAATATGATATCTTCTAGAAGATTCATTCCACAAACATTGATAGAAAATGATTTTTAAAATTGAAACATAACCATCCATCCATTGTTCTTCTCAAAGATAGCTCAAACCCCATGGTCTGTGGTGGTTCATGAATAGTTATACTAAACATAAAAGATATTAATGAATGTGTATAATCAAATTAAAATATTAAATTCAAAATTCTTGAATTAATAGATAGTGTACCTATCAACATATTATTATAGTGATCCACCTTAGCTGATGTGATTGCATAAACACTTGATTTTTATTAGGCCATTGAGTTTTATTATCCTTGGTTAACCTTTGGATTAAGGAATTTGATTTCATAATGGCCATGTTCTTTAAATATAAATCAATGAGCTGCTGGATGATGTTAATATGAACCTTCTTTTCTTCCTCCTTATTAGTGGATTTTTTCATTTCCCTATGAAACTGATTATTTGGATGCCCCACTATTCCTCATTTGAAATATCACTATGTTCCCATTACAGAGTTTCTAGGATACTCATTCGCACACTTTTTACAAGTTGGATTTTGGGTATTTTTTCTATGGGATTTCTACTAATAATCTATAAGGATACTCCTTTTTTTTCTATGGTTCCATGAGGAAACTGAGAGGAACTAATCTCCATTTAAATATTTAGGGAATAACATAAAATATCTTAAAAGATTTTAAAGTCCCTGATTTCTAATTATTTTCACAGGATCATATTTAACAAACTAATGATACTGTGAAACACACTTATGTTGTTGACGACAACACCCTAAGGATACTGTGAATGCCTTGTGATGTTTTCCACATACACCCTGATAGATTCATCATCCATTTTCTTCATAGTAAGAAACTCCATCTCCATTTTATTATGGATTCTTCTAGAAAATATATATTGAAAAATATTTTCATGAAGTGTTACCATTCCATAGTAAATATCATTATACATAGTGTTATTTATTAGAGTCCACCATTAATTAGCTTCTCCCTCAATGCGATAAACATCCAATTCAATATTCTATTTCTATAATCATTTAAGGATAGATATTATCCTATTATAGTCGTTAATATATTTTTCATCTATGAGGGGATTAGATGATCTACAAATGGTAGTAATCTTTTTCATATAATACACTATAATGGATCCTGATCTATCTATGTTGGGGGATTGTGTTCCACACCATTCATGTTATCATTCATAACAAGATATATTTGATCCAATAATTCCATGAATTTCTCATATCACACTACCATAATTTTAAGAACATCATTGAGGAAACAATCACATTATCTTTTACGTTGGTTGTTGGCTTAATTTCTCTTATTTCCCATCATTAACGAAAAATAATAAAAAGTACATGAGAACAAATTATCATACAAAAGAGAAACATATAAACATGGAAAAAAGAATAATAAATTATTATGTATGTTATATGTTATGATACTCTTGGTTTCATTCATATCTATCAACAATAATGTTTCTTATTAGGTTTTCAAAGCTAAAAATTTATTCAAGTCATTCATAATGGTATATAATGAGTTTTTTGAATTTCCATAAAATATACCCCTAGAGTTTTAATCAATTTTTGCAGAAAGGCCCACTATCATGTGCCAAGTGACAATCGAGTCCATATCAATGCACCATTTTTAGGTTTATTATCCCTAGGTATAATTTTACCAAGTCCACATTAACATGTGTTATCCAGACATTGATTTATTTTTATGGAATCCACATTCTAAATATTTTACCAAAATTTATGCATTTATTCAAATATTTAGTCTTATCCCAAATACTCTAAAAAGAGTTTTATAATCCAAATCCCAAAAAAAATACATAGAACATTCTCTAATATTGACTATATAAAACCATCAACTTTACACATTTTATTACATGATTTTTAAGATAAATACCCATTAATACAAAAAAATGGTCGAAAAGGCCAATTTATTTGTGAGACAAGGATTATAATTCATCAAAAGGGAACTATAAAATTACATATTTTTTATTCTCCATATTGAGGTCTTAATTCTATTTAACATCCTAAAAAATCATAGGATAATGTATAGAATGCATAAAATAAATTGGTGAACAAAAAAATCTATTAAGGGAATAAACATGATATGTTAACATAACATGTGAGTAAAAGGTATATAATAAAATCATAAAAGATAAGTCTAATGAGTAATAATATTGAGCATAACATAAATTACATGGTATGATAAGGTCATGGTAACATGGGAAATGTGGTAGCAATATAAAACATGACACAAACATGTGTCAGTAATAACTTCCAAGACAATATCACATGGTGGAAAAAGTCCAATAATGGATTCTAATTACTCCCTAATCTCATATATAATGTCTCATGAGAATATAGATTTTACCAATGTGTTGAAGATATATCAAGGAACATAAATCTTAAAATTTTCCTGATTTAAGTGTGACACATAATTAAATTCAATCATATGTTAAAACATAATTATTACGCATGGAAAAAATGGGTTTCATAATATTGACTCTTATCATAGTATAAGGGAATGTTTTAATGAAGGAATTTGATAAATGAACATAAGGTATATATTACAGCATACATGGAAGGTATATTAATATCGGTATATATGTGATAAAAATACATATAATATTTTGAATCATTATATATCATTAAATTGAGGTAAATTGAGTTAGAGGATGAAAAATCATAACACAAAGAAAAGGGTTGTTTAGAGAGATCACTTACCCTATTCCAGATTCATCATGTATGTTATTTATCATCATAAATAATAATAGTATGTTAGTTATTTAATTTCTTTATAACCATTTTATAATTTATTATTCCTTTTAACAAATTTATTATCATTTTATATTCATTTAGATAAATATTTTGGATCAAATTAGAGGTTCTGGTAAATTTTGGCGCATATGTCAAAAATCTCATTGGTAAGTTAAATGAGGTTAAAAACATTATTATTTAATCATATGAAAATAATAATCATGAAATAATTATAATTTTTAAAAACCAATTATTCTTTAAAAAATAGTTAAAGATGTTGATGAAAAATTACATCTATTTTGACCATGGATATTGTTGGGCATACGTACACATGAGTAACGTTTCCATATTTCTACGATCTTGGGGTAAAGAAGGTAAGTTCCATTTTTAGATTCTTTAATTATTATTATATCATAAATATCATATTATTCATTAAAAAACATTAATATACCATCCATGTGTTAAAGTAATAAAAAATTAATCACTTCAGATCGCAAGGTGGTAGTCCACCGTACACACGAACAACTTTATCATTTTCAATGGAAAGTGTGGTAATAAATAATATTATATACTAAATTTTACTAATGATTAATGTTTAATGAATATAATATATATAAAAATAAATCCAAAATTTTTAACTTCAATGTGAGGTGATGGTGGATAATGAATTACATCGATTCACGAGGTGGTAGTCGTCCGTACACATGAACAATGATTCTGTTTCTAATTTCATGTAATATGATATTGATATAGGTTATGAAATTAAAAAACTAAAATATAATTATATTTGATATGTTGATTATATTATCTCATAATTGATGATAAATATTAGAATGTTTTTTAAGAAGGTATGAAACAAAGATTCTCAGTTATGAATGATGCCTCTTCTTCTGAGCCCCTCTTTAGGATTATACTAGAAAGCCTTCAAATGAGGGTTTTGTAACCACAAAAGACCTCAAGGTCATGGAAAGAGACGTAAGGAATTTATTTCAATCGATATTGGTAAAAAAATGAATTTAAATGTCTGTGAAGGATATGATAGAAGGTTCTCTTTTATAAGTTAGGGGGAGAGACATTTTTGGAAATATTCAATAAATAGAGGTCTCTATCAATACATGTTCCTAAAAATTTGAAAAATAATGTAGTGGAGTGGTAATATTATCAATATAATACTACTAAAATAAATAATAATCATGTTTTAAACATGTGATTACATTTTGAACTATGGTTACAATCTTTTACCATTATAGTTTTTCACCATGATTAGTAGATTCTCTATAATTTATTCTATTAATTATGACAAAAATTAAGTAGAAAATATTAAATAATATTACATATAATGATTCAAAATATTTAATCCATTATGAAAATTTTGGATAATATAATTATCATAATTAAATGTATAATTATACTAGCAAAACGGGTAAAAAAACTGTTTTTCAAGAAATACATTTTTCTTCTAGTAGATGATTTTAAATTAACTATATATCATGAAATAATCATTATATGTATTTAAATTAATATATATATATATTATATAAATTTTTATCAAATAATTCATTATTATGTGTCATTTTATTTAATAAAAAAGCATAAACATTATGCACTTAAAAACAGTTTACAGAAAACAGCGTTTTAAGCATAAAAATAAACTTATTCCAAAATAATGAAAATTTTAGATTAAAATAAAATTAATTATTTTATTATATATAAAATGGATAATATTTAACTTTAATGATAAATCCACAATATAATTTTTCATTTAAATTAATTTATTTAATTAATAGAAATGTCAGTATTTGATAAATTTAAAATTTTCACAATTAACATAAAATTCAATCATTTTAGAAAAATCACAAAATTTATCTCGTTGTTTATTTCAAACTTTTCACATAAAAATTATGTTAAAAAATTAAATAATTTATTAAAAACAAAAAAACCCACATTTAATTACCAATTTCATTCAATCTCTACCTGTATCGAAAACTTTTCTTCCTATGTAATCAATATGAGTTTATTAATATTTAGAAGGGGATGATGAATATTTAAAATCAATAAAACAACTAAATCTCTATTGTATATATCAATTGTAAATCGTCCCTTAATAACTGGAAATGTGGAAACATTATTAACAATTTATACTATTTTGATCCAAATTATGTCAAGGGGCTAGTGGGGTAAGTGAATTATCCTTTACTATTCAATCACTTTATCTTTAAATTAAAAAATCGACTAACATTTCTGAAACAATTTAACTTATTTTTTTATATCATCAGTCTTTAGATTATATTTTATATTAATTTTGAATCTTCATAATTATATTCATATAGTGTCACACCTGGACCATGGTTTCTTTTTTTCACAGTGTTTTATCTTTTAGTAGAGGTTTAGGTTTTTTTTTTCAATGATAATTTTTTAAATTTGGAGGTTTTAGGTAATTTTTATCCCTGTGAATGACTAGTGTAAATGATTTTTGTGGAGATCATGGTGTGTTAAATGGTATTTTCAATGAATTTAGTTCTTACAAATTTTTTACAAGGTTTGGACCAAATCATGTGAATCATAAGACTAAATATGTGGATTTTGGGGGGTGTTTATGTCTAGGTTCATGACCTATGAGAAGTTATATAAATGATGTGGAAATAATGCATGGGAACATGTTATATTGACAAACCTGGTTTTCATGATTAGAACATAGTTTCTCAAATTGTGCATCTATCTTGTGTGGGTGTATCATCCTTCATGTATGGTGTGCTCAGTAGGCACATGGTTTGGTAAACCATGTGGCATAACCAAAATCATAAAAACACGAGTTTCCATCTTTTACCTATTTTAGTTTTACCCAATTTTGACCCCCTTACCTCTTTCATGATTTTTTCACACAAAAGGGGTCATAAACCCCACATCCATTGGCTCTCCTTATCCATTAATACTCTTCCAATGATTCAAGTTATGTTTTAGTGTATTTTAGTGTGTTTCCCACCTATTTTATTATACATATATTTCTTTTTTTCATCATTAATGGTAGAATTTAATATCGGTTGTATTTCCCAGACAAGAAAATCCCAAATCTCGTGCATTATTTTATAACATTGGAATGGTTACAAAGAACAAAATCTCAAAGGAAAAATCAGTTTACAAGTCATTGATTGCTATATTACATAAATAATAACAATTATACAATTGGGAAAAAATAAAACATGATACTCAATAAACCTAAATAAAATGCATCGTTGAAATCTTATTCAACATTCACTTTTTTATAACCTGGTGAAAGAAACATAACAAGGGTGAGATAAAATGCTTAGTAAGGGTGTGTACCATGGAATGAATAATAAATTAATCTATATAGAATGTTGAATAACTAAACACAAATTCCATTTATACAACTAGATAAGGGATAATCAATTTGGAAAAGTAAGAAACTAAAACCCATTCCATTAATCAAAAAACTGAAAATGAATTAAATCCATAGATACTTTGATGAAAAAATCTCATTGATCAATAATATTTGAGTCAAAATAATTGAAATTCGTAATTATTTGATGCCATGTTTCCTAGGTACAAGGAACTAGTACCATCGAGACCTTTCACTCTACGATTTAGAATATTTGGTAGAAACCCATAAATTTTGGAAATATATTTCATCGCATGATACTACCAATGCATCTAGGAGATTTTATTAATTAGTCCCCAAGCCGTAGGACTTACCTTAAATAGTCAACAACCAGTGTCTTACATGTCCCATGAATTCCTCATATAAAATAAATAATATTCCTAGTCCAATGTACATATTGAATAATATATATATATATATATATAATACCTCATAGTAGGATATGTGAAAATTAAGAGATGTAGAAATTAAAATTTTATTGAGGAAAAATAATCTTTAAACATTCCCAAGGGCCCTATACAACTTTGAATCATTGAAATTTAGAAACAGTATGATAGACTGAAATTAAAGGAATGATATAATGACATGATAGTAGGGAGATTCATGATATATCATGTAAAATGGAATTAAATATGATATATAAAAGAAACTAGGTGCATAACAACAAATATGTCTTAATAGAATGTAAATTGAGATGAAATCTAGTACAATGTTCTTCCATTCAGGTGAACACTTTTTATCCTCCTGTATCATGGGTTTAAACATGTTAATATCTAATAATAGAACTATATTAATATTTATGATAACATATATTATCTTATAAAAATATCTTATTAACCTTTTGCTTATAACATTTCATTACATAAACTATTTGTTGTCTTAATTCCCTAGTTGGTCGAGTTTTTTTACCTTGTTAATTTATGTAATTATTATATATATCATGGATTCATCATATAACAATTGTAAAACATGAATTTAATATCATATGTATCTATTATACATTAATCAAGTATAATTTATTGTTTTTTGAGATAATAAATTAAATGCACCATTCATGGAGATATTAGTCTGTACGTACGCATGAACGCAACCATCATTACATTATGATATTTTAAAAGAATGAAATATAAATTATATTTATATACATATATATCATAATAATAGTACCATATATACATAATATATTTATAACATGTTACATAAAATCTATCGTTACTACATCCTATGTTTAGTGTGAATGAATCACATTACTTTGAGGGGGCGGAAGTCCACACTTCCTCAAACGGTGTTATCATATTATTTCCAATTGGAATGTATTACATGTATGTGTTATAAATGGAATAATGAAGTATAAATAAATAATAAATATAACATATAACATATATAAACATAGTTTCCATCATAATTACCAACCATAATATTGGGTAAAGGAAAAAATGAACAATCATCATTTCGTGAGGCTGTAGTTTACCATACAAAGAAATAATATGTTCATGAATCATTAGAAAGAAGTGTGTTTTGTGTAGGTTAAAAATATAATATAAAAAAATAACATTATATTTAGGATAAAATTATTATTATGCTAACATGGAAGAAGAATATTCGTGGTGGTGGAGATTTAAATGAATGAAAAGTGATTGTTGGAAAGTATTACCTTAAAAATAAAGTAACTAATTTTATTGTACACCAAAGGGCTTCCATGGAAGTATTTACACCAAAAGATAGGATTAAAGGTCTATGGTGTTTACATTAGGAATATATTTGGGTATATATTGGACAAACCTATTTGGTTTTAATGGTATTAGGAATGGGATGAAGTGGCGGCCATTTTTAGTGGAGGAGGAGTGGCACTCTTGAAATTTATTGACAATAGAATTCTTCCCACGTTTTTAATATTCCACATGTATCTAATAATGGACAAATTTATAGAAATAAGAGGATATGATCTAAACATGACCATAAAATCTCCTTTGGTAAGGTTTATAGTCCTTTTTACACCTTTATATTAAAGTTTAGTCTCTTATTATACTTTATTTAACCTTAATCATTATAATTAATTTTAACCACATTCACTAATATTTTAGGTAAAAAAAATATTTTCTTATTAGACACTATGAATTTTTTTATTTCCAATTATGTAATTCTTCTTTCTAAATTCCAATCATATATGTGGGATAAATTCATATAAAACTCTTCCAACAGGTGGGGTGACAATTCAAGTTTTTATGGCAAAAACAGCCAAAATTTCGATAAGATGTTTACATTAATTTTCAAATATAAATTGATACCAATGAACTAAATTGGGTTAATTGATATATATTTTATATAATTTTACATTAAAATCATTTGATAATATAATTTAACAATATAATTAAAATATATGAAAAATCATTATTCAATTAAAATTCAGTATTTTTAACTATTCAATAAAAATGAATTATCAATGAAAATTACAAAAAAATTATTCCTAAGTTAATTTTTTTTACATTCAATTTTTAAGTTTATTTTGGAATATTAAATTTATAAAAGGATTATAATTTGGACTAAAAATGGGTTTTGCATCAAAAGAATACAAAACTATTTTTTTTTAAAAAATATTGTATTTTATGTATAATATGGGGTTTGTTCTTATCTTGTACCTATACAGAATATATTATATGGGTATAAAAGTATTTGGATAGATATATAACATATAAATTTTCTATAAAAACTCTTTAAAAGTATTAATATTACTGATGATGAAAAATACTACTAAGTATTTTTTTGTTTAAATTGTGTGTTTTGTGTATTGCAATGCTACCAAAAAATCTAATACAAAATATGGTCAGTATTCGGTGATAAATTCTTACCTCATACAAAATATATCCTTTAAATCTCATGGTTATTACCTTATAAAATATTTGGTTTGTTCTTCTTCATTGTATCCTTTAGTTACTATGTTTTTTTTTATTTTGTGATTTCCCCAGAGAACCTTTAATAGATAGGTTGAACAATTTATCCATAATTTCACTCAAGAATCAATAATATGGATGGGTTCTTAGAAATATTAAATGTTAGGTTATATCCCTATATTGTTATAGGTTATAGAATGTGTGGGGTGGGGGATGTATTTAATCAACAATGATATATAGAACACATCATGTTCCTCTAAGAGATTTTGAAGCATTTCCAATCAATAATAAACAATTATGAATCTTTTTAGAATTTTAAAGGGTAAAATTTACATGGGACACAATTTTCCTTTCTTACCAAGCATTATTACACAATTTCATGGAGGTACCTTTAAGAAAATGTGACCTTCCACCTAGAACTCTAGATATTTCATCTGATTATCTGAAAAAATATTTTTCCTACTTTGAACTGATTTAATAGGTGTTTGAATAAACATTACCATTGTCATTGTCTCTTCCATAAGTTCTAGGCCTAAGAGTTTCCTCCCACCAACTTCATCCTAACAAGTTAAGGTACACCATCTTATTCCATATAATTTTTCATAAGGTTCCATTTGAATTCTTCAATGGAAACTACTAAGAAAATTAAATCACAACAAAGGTATGTATTGATCTGACATAACTTGAAATTCAAGTGATCATGACCTCAACTTGTCATCCATTGATATAATTTTTCTTTTATACAGTCCATCAGTTTGAGAATGGTATGTAATTATAAAATTAAGCTTAATGTTAAGATACCTTTCAAGGATTTTCATAATTTTGATGAGAATTGGGTGTATCAATCTAAAAAAATTGATATAGGTACTCTATAGAGTCTTAATAATTCATTAATGTAGATATTTGTGAGGTGATAAAGTGTCATGTCTTCTCTTATATCAAAACAAATGTGTATATTTTGTTTTATGATCAATGATGAACCATATTATATTATTCATTCTAGGATTCATTGGATTTCCTATGATAAAGTCCAAAGTAATTTCATCAATTTCCACACAAGAATATGAGGAGGTTGTAGAAATCCTTATGATTATATCTTACAGCTTTCACTTATGGACAAACCAAGAATCTTGAAAACTAATCCAAAATATTCCGCTACATGTTATACCAATAACAGTGTTCCTAAAATTCAATATACATATTTTTTTACTGGGGTGTATAGATAATTTTGAGCTATGAGCATCAATCAAAAATTTTATTTTTATCTCAAGTTTAGATGGAACAAAAATCCACATTCCAAATTTTATAACACCATCTCTGCAAACATAGTATGCTAATTTCCCTTCATTCAAGACATGGAATTTGTTTTAAATGTCCTCATCATTAGATTTATAATTTTTTATCATCTCTAATAAATATGGTTTTGATATCATTTGAAAGAGTATTAATGTCTCTCTTACTCAGAAATTCCCATATCCATCTTTACTAGATTCCTGAACAAAGGATCATTCTAAATTATTATGTGGGTGATAACTCAATGATCCTTCTTGATCAATGCATCCAACACCATATTTTATTTCCATGTTTTGTAGTGTACTAAGAAATAATAATATTTGAATATATCTAACAATAATCTTTTTCTAATGTTTATCTCTTTTTTTGGGAAAATATATTTCTTGTCTTTATAATCTAGGTATATATCACATTTCTTACTATTGATATAATGTCTCTATATATTATATGTAAATATTACAACCACTTACTTGAGATCATGGATTAGATAGTTATGTTCATTATTTTTTAATTTCCTTGAGGCATATGCATTGTCTTTATCATTTTTCATTAGAACACGACAAATTATTTTCTCTAATCCCTCACTATATATGAAAAACCCATCACTACCTGATAGTAGAGTCAAAATTTTAGCATGAACCAATCGTCTATTTAGTTCATCAAAGTATTCTTCCCATTCATTCATCAAAAAAAGTTTAAAAACATAAATATATTCTTGGTTATGGGGTTATCCAAACATGAAAAGTTTTGAATGACTCACTGATAGTACCCTACCAAACCAATGAAATTATATACCTTAGTAATGTTTGTTGGTGTAGGCCATTATATGATTGTCTTAGATTTCTAGGATCAACTTTTATTCCATCCTTGGAGAAAAAATGGCCTTTAAAAAACCTTATTGAATCCAGAAATCACATTTACTAAATTTACCATATAAACTATTCCTTATAAGAGTCCTAAGAATGATCTATAGTTGATTTTCATGGTCCTTATATCTCTTATAATACACGAGAATATCATTAATGAATACCACAAAAAAATAATCTTGATATTTCATGAATACTCTTTTCATTTTGTCCTCAAAAAAGAGGGTTCTTTAGTTAGTCGGAATGGAATTACAATAAACATGTAATGTATATACCTCATAAAAAATTTTACCTTTGAAATATCTTCATTATTCACCCACAATTGGTGATACCCAATATAAATTTTAATATTTGAAAAATATAGGGCTCTTTGAAGTTGATTAAGCAGGCCATCAATAAGAGGTAGATTGTACCTTTTATTTGTAATAATGGAATTTATTTCCCTATAATCATAAACAAATCTCATGGATCCATATTTCTTCTTAACAAAGAGGACATAGTCTCACCATGGTGAAATAATAGGATGAATAAATCAATTATTACACAAATCCTCATGTTGTTTCTACAACACTAAAAATTATACAGTTCCATTCTACAGGTAGTCTTTCATATTTTTCTTGCATCATGGATTAAATTAATAGAGAGGTAAATCACAAATTCTAGGGGATGTATAGATAAATCATTAAGAAATCTGTCAATATATTAATTAACAATTGGTAAATCCTTGATTTTAGGATTTAGTTCATTGTAACTAGATGTTTTTTAACATTACCATGAATTTTATTTAGTTGAACTATTAGGTGTGGATCGGGATAATAATCAGCTGAGGAAACTTCTTCTCTAAATATGATGGATACAACATTTTCCTCACAAATCCTAACGTCATTTCACTTACAAGAAATTATTACATCATATATTTTGGAGACAGTCCATACCAAGGATTATATCAAAGTCAACCATTGGTATTATTACTAAGTCACCACATAAAGATTGTTTATGTGTCATAGTTGAGAATTTATGATGTATATTTGGGGTAATGGTAATTCCCTTAAAAGTTTTGACTGAAAACACACTTATTAAATCGAAAAGGAAATTTATAATTTATTAGAAAACTATGTATTTAAAAAAGAGTGTGACGATCTAGAATCAAACAATGCATTGGATAAATTAGAAGATATTATAAATATAGATGACACCACATTATTTTTCACTTTTACCTACACCGTAGTGATTGCATAAGCGTGGCCATTCCCCCTTGACCTCTTCTATGGTATATTCCCTTAACACATAGGGATATCATTTGTATAATGTCACATATATTTACAAACATATAATTAGACATCATTTATCATCTACATCTACTTTTATTATAGGGCATTGTGACCCATATCTCAACATTTATAACAAACTACCATTCCCTTCAAGCATTTACCAGGGTGACCCTTTCCATAGTTATCTCAATATAGAAATTTCTCAAACTTATTTTTCATTGTGGAATTAGCTTTATCATGATTTTTTTATGTCCTCTTATTTTCATGGATTCATTTAAATATATTTATTCTAGAAAATTCATTCTTTGTCTTGATGGGAAAAAACTAATTCTTCATATGATGATTTTTTTTGAGAAACTTGTTCCCTTACAAAATTATGGTTAATACCTTCAAATAAATAGTTGATCAAGAACTCTTTATTATTTATAGAATCATTATCATATGTAGTTATCCTTGTAAAGGAAGATTCAAATTCTAAAACACCCTCTTATTCCTTTTTCTTTAAGATAAGGAATTTCCTTAAAAGTTCATGATGCCTTGAAAGGAGGTGGTTCTTCTCCCTGGGCGATCTTCTATACTATAAGAAAATTTAAAAGCATGCTCAAAAACTACGTTATTGTGCTCCATACTTGGAGGGAGGGGAATAAGCTTGTGGACCACATGGCCTCAGTGGATTTACCTAGCATGGATGAGGTGTTCTTGCACACGGATGGTATCATCAATCATAATGGGGTGGCTCCTATTAAAGGGGACGTGCTCAAGATTCACTATTTCAGACCCCCTTAGTTTCTCTCCTCGGGATATGTCCCATCTCTTTTGTCCTTCCGCACTTCTAATAAAAATTACTTGATGATGATGAGAAACTTCCTCCCCATCTCAATTCGTTGATCACAAGAGAAGTATTTATTAAAGAATGTATCTTTAAAATTTCTCCATTCCATGAGTTCAATTTCATCTTCTTTCCTGGTATTATGAATCAGGTACCTCCACTTATTGACATCACATTTGAGACAATAGATTTCAAGCGTAACTTTTTTCATTTCACTACATTCCAAGGTCTTAAATATCATTTAAAGAGACTTAATCCATTTCTAAAATTTAATTGGAATCATATACCAAGTATATAATGGGGTATTAATCCACATAAAGTGATCTATCATAGGTTATTCTCTCCAGGGAATAGGTTTCTCCATTCTAGAAAGTTTATTTTTCATAAGCTGATTAAGAATCCCAAATATTTCAATAATTCGTTTTGTTCTAATAAAAGTTGTATTTGTTTCCTCAGGTTGAAATATTAACATTTTTCATGAGTATTGATATCATTCTTCCATCCATTTCCCATTTATAAAAAAATTCATACCCTAGATTAGATCATAATATATAATTCCTAATATGGTATAGATGACAACATAAATTTAAGCATCATAAATCTTAGAATCATAAACACTAGTTACTTTGGAGGACTGCTTATCCTTATAATTGTAACAGCCCAAGATTTTATAAAAAATATTCTTTTTAATTTTATTAATGTCTTGTGTTGTACGCTACACCAAAAGGAGCTTGCACAACATGCATCCTTGACTTGCCTTGCATTACACGAAATCGCGACCATCCTCGATAGCGTGTGTAATACGCAATACCGAGTTTCACTAAACAACGATATGCTATTAAAATATTATTAAAACTAGCCGGTATGAATAGTAATAACCACTTTTTAAAATTCTGTAAATCTTATTTTTCAAAATGAACTTCATTTTTGGATTCGGAGTATCGAATTTAGCCGAAGGTGAAATTTTGGTACATTTCGGATAACTTTCATATTCTGATGAATAGTGAAAATTACTAAAAAACAACTTTTTTAATCGAAATAATTAATAGTGATAAATTATTAATTGGAGTAGTTTTAAAGTATATTTAGAATATATTTTTACAATTTAATACAATGTTGGTCATTGGATGTAATTGCACATTTAAACCAGACATAAACAAGTGTCAATCTTTTGATAGATATTGTTTCTTAAAAACACGCTATTTGTTTTAACAGCGGGATTTAATTATAAAATTAGTTAATTCAACTTTTATGTTATGAATTTGGTAAAATAGACTTCATTTTTGAATTCGGAATATGAAATATAGCTTAGGATGAAATTTTGGCATTTTTCTGAAAACCTTCATTTTTTGATGAATAGTGAAACTACTAAGTGGTAGTTAAAAAACTGAATTTTTCATAAAACTTAATTTTACCGCTTCTGTGAATGGAATTTCAAAAATCCGAGAGACACGGTTGATGTCAGTAAGTAAAATGGTGTTCAATGAGATGAAAATAATTTTTGGTGAATAGTAACTTTTTACTTTTATTTACCACGGTTAAAAGTAAATAGGGTAATTAAGGGTAAGAATGATATTAATATTACCCTAACACATGTCTTAATTTTATTGGACAAGTGTATCTCGACCATAAACAACCTTAAGTGTAAAATATTATCATTTAGGCCCACTTGGATTAGATTAGGACATTTATTATTATTTAATTCAAAGAAGAGTTAAAAGAGTTAAAATCAAAGTTTATTCACTAAAACATTTTTAATATGGGGTTATACATAAGATAAATTCGACTATAAATATTCATTAGAAAGCTAAAAAGATTTACTATATAATGATATTTTATTTATAATTTTTAGACTTTAAATAAATTAATTTATTTATGACACAACGATGATGCAGTAATTACCCTTTTAAGGAAATATTAACATAATTGATGTTATAAATACTCAAATGAATGTAATTTGAGACTTTTTATGAATTCCACTAATTTTATAGGTTACTATTATATATTAGTGTTGATTTAATCAACTTGGTTCGAACATATAATTCTTTTATGACTTTCACAAAAATCATATATCAAATAGTGTCAAAATTGACACAAAATAGTTTTTAAATCAAATATTATATTATTAATTGTTATTTTATTCCTAAAAATCTAAGGTTCGGCCAAATGACATAGATAAGGATATATATATTAATAATAAACAATTTAGGGTTCGTTTGGCATGTTATAGTAAGTGTATTAACCATATAGTGAAAGAAAACAAAAAGACACGGTAAAAGTTAAATTATTTAACTTAGAGTTAAATCTAATTGATAAGGTTAAAATAAGAACCTAAACTTGTCTAAATCCTATTGGTTGATAGGATTTCGACCCATCCCCACTTTAGCTTAGAAATAATACCCTTTGGAACCATTATAAACCGATTTTTACTTTAATATAAAATAATATTTTGAGATATTCCTAAGGTGCCCCTCTCCTCCCTTATAAAAGGGCACCTCCTCCCCCTCCTCCTCACACCAATTTGAGCACTCAAGCTCGGCCAACCCCTGCCAAAATCTCTTCTCCACTTCCCTATCAACATACTAGAGGTTCTGGTCTTCCTCAAAGACAAATTTTAGTTCCCTAAGAGGAGGTCTCCAAAAGGCGCTTCAAAGAAGAGGTAATTACCGTTACCAATTCTTTCATCTTTATTTCTTCTTCCACTTCTTCTTCTTAGGTTGTTTCATTATGAAGTAACAACATCAGTATCACTCATATACTGATATGTTATTATAAGTATGAAACAACCCTATTTCACCATCTATCTATCCTACGGAAAAAGAAATCATCGCGCGTGCGTACGTACGGAATACCGTCTCCACGCCGTGGTGTAATCTATTTTCCACCACCACCTTACATGGATGGGTATACTGGTGTAAAGAATAACTCAACATAGTTATTAAAACATCATATTGATTCTGATATATTGTATAATACACTCCAATTCAATTCAATATTTATGGAAATGATATCATCGCTCGTGCGTACGTACGGACTACCGTCTCCACGACGCGATGAGATTCATTCTCCATGTTAACCATTTAAGAATGATTATAAAGTATATATAAGAAATAATAATGAAATATATGACATTATAAAGCTACTGGATTTATGTATATATATATATGTATGTCATCTACTTACTTCCATTCAAGACAATAGCGAAAGGAAAACAGCGTTCATGCGTACGTACGGACTACCGTCTCCATGAACGGTGTTTTTCATTTCATTTATCTATCTATTATATATATATATATATACTGAATATATATGATATATAAATCATATTTTATATTCTGGAAGTAAGTAAATCATGATATAAGTAATAATAATGTCAAGAACAACAAGTCAAAACACCTACGATAAAAAAAACGATTTTACCCAAAACGCTTCTTTAACATGGAATTTACAAAAGAACGGGTAATATAATGTCATAAGTGAACCATATATGATATCATAACAATGAATATGATTCTGTAATAAGTCAATGACATTATTTAAACCATTATACAGGAGCTTCGGACACGTACAAAGCAAATCGGATCTAAGGTAAGGGAAATATCACAATCTCATTTTTATCCGAGATTGTTTATTCGGGTGTATTTTATCATCCACATCCATGTTTCATCAATATGTGATATTATTTCCATCCACCTACAATTGTTTAAATCCATTTTTACCCTTCGGTGAGTTTTTAGTAATACGTATGAAAGGAATCTTTTTTCGTTTTTCGTACGAGGAACTTTTTTGACTTTTCCGACAAAAGTATGAAGAATGTTTTTTTAACTTAAACGGCACGAATGGATTTTTACGGTTTTATAAAGCCTTATTTTCATGAAGCATACTCCAAAAGATTTCATGACTATTTTTAATAAAATCTCTTTCTTTTAAAATTTTATGATGTTTTATGAAACGAAATTGATTTTGAAGAAGAAAGGATATTTTCCTCAAGAATTCATTTCAAGTGTTTTATCAAAATTATTTTCCATCTAAGATAATAAAAGGTTATGTTTCTATCCATATTTTTACATTGATTTGACTATGTCGTGATGGAATTATGTTTATGAATTCCTTTATCTTATATGAATGGTTTTATGATGTCATGTTGTTTAAGAATCCCATTTTTATTACATGGGTTATGAAATGATGTATGATTTATGATTTTGTGTCACACATAATAATGGTATCATTATGAGATGGGTGGGACCTATATCTCCCTCCAATGCATTGGGTAAAGATTTTATATCTCATGAGATAGACAGGGCTGGAACGGTAGGTTATACCGGTTCAGTGAAACAGGACTGAAACGAGGGTTACTCGATTCAGAAAGGGACTTTGTCCACTAAGATAGTCTTGGAAATTTGTCTTGACTAACAAGAAATGATTCTCTATGATTATGTGTGTATGTCACAAAGTTTCATGTTTTAAGTTATGATTATTGGGATTACTTTTTCACTGCCATGATTTATCCCATGATTATGAAATTATGCTCTCTCTTTTGCAGGTTATGATTTCCAAAATGTTATGTTCTTATGAATATGATGTGATTGATATTTATTTTGTTTACCCTTACTGAGCATTTGAGCTCACCCTTTTATGTTTTCTTTTCCCCAGGATATAGAGAAAGGTTTTAGGTAAAAAAAAGGAAGATCTTTATGGGAGATTTTGAAGATCTTTCACCACGATTAGAAGATTATAGTCCGAGTTTCCAAAGACACTAAACTATTACGGTCCTTGTGTGTGTGTTTTTGTAATGTACTAAGTATTCCGCAAAAGTAATGTAATGTCAATGTACGTCAAGCTTCGGGTCTCTACAATAATGGTAGGTAAATAAATTGTGAATTATCCTATGAATATAACTCGTGAGTGTAAAAATATGTTTGCATTAGGGAAGGTTGTCATGTGCCTATATACACTAAGTCAGGCCCATAACACCTTGTCAGAGTTATTACTCCTAGGTACATTTATTCCTGAACCACGTCCAAATTCAGTATCTAGAGAGTGATATATTTCTTGGAATACCCACATAATATCTACATTACCAAAATTATAGGATGTTATTTTATATTCATACTCAAATAATATCATAGGGTTATGTTCTATAATCTTGGATTTCATAATCTAGTTTCCATGTTTGTTGTTAAACATCCTTTGAAACCAACTATAATTCCCCAACCCAATAGCCTAGATCAATTCCATTATTTTGTTACATTGGTATGATTAAAGGAATAAAATATTTTATGACTGATTATTTTAATTGTCTTGGAAAGAACGATTTCAAACATAATACCTATAATATAATTGAAAAATAAAATAAATAATTCTACACAATAAAACTAAATAAAATACATCCTTGATAGCTAATTCAATGTTCTATTCTTCACAACCTGAGGAAAGAAATAATAAGTGTGATCTCAAATACTGAGTAAGGGTAAGCACATCATAAGAAATAATGAATCGCTAATTATGGAAAGATAAATAACTGAACACACATTCCATTTAATAAACTAGATTACAAATAATTAAAATTTAATAATAAGAAACTAAAACCCGTGACATTATTCAAAAAACTAAAAATGAAATAAATCCATAGTTATGTCGATGTAAAAATGTCATGGATAAAAAATAACTAAGTATAAATGATGGTAATTTATAATTATTGGATTCCATGTTTCCTATATAGAGGGAACAAGTACCTTTAGTCCCATTCAAAATATCTTTTAGAATATTGGGTAAAAAACCACCTATTTTTTCATCTATTTCATCTAATGATATTACAAATGCATCAAGGTGCTTTCATTAACTAGTCCCGAACCCGTAGGGATTACTTTATACCATCAACAACAGGTACCTTACTTTTCCATATAACTCCTCATATAAAATAAATAATATTCCTTCTGAAATATATGTATAATTAAAGGATAACATTTTTTCAAAAAAACCATTTAAGAAGGATATGTGACATTAATGGTTTTTTATATTAAAATATTATTGAGGAAAATAATATTTAAACATTCCAAAGTTTTCTATACCACTTAGAAGCATTATAAATCATAAAACTCATGAAAGAAATAAATTAAATTAAAGTTATAATATCTTGAGAGTAAAGAGATTCATGATATATCATGTAAAAGGACATTATACACAACATATAAAAGAAACTAGGTGTATAGAAATAAATAATTCTCAGTGGAATGTAATTTGAGATGAAATCCCTTACCTTGTGTTTCCCTTCAAGTGAATGTCTTTTAACCTATTTAAGAAGGGGTTTATACTTGTTAATATGTTATAAAATAACTATTATTATATTTATGATATCATATGGGACCCTCTTATAATATATAATTATTGTTCTATTAATAACCTTACATTATTTTAACTATTTTGAGTGTTAATTGCCTAATCTATCGATTATGATTTAACTTGTTATTTCGTGTTGTTAGTGAATATATAATGGTTTCATCATCTATAGAAAGTAAAATATGATTTTAACATCATATATATCTATTATATATGTATCTATTATAATCTATAAATTTTGGAGATAAGAAATCAAATACACTATTCATTGAGATGGTAGTCTGTACGTACACATGAACACAACCTTAATATCATTATCGTATTTTAAAAGAATGATAATTAAATGATATGTATATAAATATATATTATAATTCAATTTCTTTATTTTGGTAATATATTTCATATATTTTTATTAAAATTTATTCTCAATATGTTCCATGTTTTTTTTGTGAATGAATAACATCGCTTTGAGGGGGAGGTAGTCCACACTTCCTCAAATTATGTTATCATAATAACGCAAAATTGATTGTATAAAATTTATTTGATATAAAATGAATAAATATGTAGAAATAAATATTAAATATCATATATAACACACACACACATACACATATATATATATGTAGTGTAGATTATAATTTCCATCCATGAATGTTTGTAATGGAAAAATTAATAATAATCATTTCATGAGGTGTTAGTTTTCCATACACAGAAAAAGTTTGTTCTCATCCCATTATTTGGAAGTGTCTGTTAGTGTAGTTTAAATACTTAATAAAAATACATAAAATAATATTTCGTTTAATTGTTTTATTATATGTAAATGTAAGAATAATATTTTTGTTGGTGGAGATGTAAATGAACGAAAAGTGATCATAAGAAAGCATTACCATAAAATGGGGTAAATCCTTTTTCCATATACCATAGGGATTATTTGGAATGATTTATGCACGAAGGGAGGATTCAACATAAATATAAGGTATTTTGGGAAGATATTTTGTCTAATCATGGAAGAACATATGTTTTTTGAGTGGTGTGAGGAATGGGGAAAGTGCTGGCCTTTTATAGTTGACGATACTTGGCACTCTTTTAATATTTTTACAAAAGGATTTATTCCCACATATTTCTTATTCAACGATGATCAAAAAATAAAGACAATTCAATAAAATATAGGATATGGTCGATATATGTCCATCCAATGGTTTGCAGATAATTTTATAGGTCCTTTTTCCCTTAATATTAGAGTTCAGTCCATTATTAATCTTAATTTAACCTTAATAGTTTTAATTAATTTTAATCACTTTCACGAAAAAAAATTTGTAAAAAAAAGTTTGTATTATTAGAAATTATTAATTATAGTTATTATAAATATGGAATCCATTTTCAACATTAAAATCACATAATTGGAATAAATTAATTTAAAATTCATCTCGAATCTGGGGTAGAAATACGGTTTTTATGATTAAAACATCAAAAAATTTGTTAAGAATTTACATTAAATTTCAATTTTAAATTGATCCCTATGAAATAAATTGGTTTAATTGATATATATTTGATATAATGTCACTTAAATACCAATTACAAATATAATTTAACACAATAAATAAATTATACAAAAAAATATGTTCGGAATTGAAATTCAGTATTTTTAATTAGTCACTAAAAAATGAATCTTTACAGAAAAATGCCAAAAATTCATGCTAAAATAATGTTTATGTTTCTCTTTCAAATATGCAGTTTTTTTTGGAAAAAAAATTATAAAAGGGTTATAGTTTGTATTAAATATGGGTTTTCTATCAAAAGGTGGAAAACAACTTTTAATAAAAAAATCATAATATCTTCGTAATATTGGGTTTAAAATTATATTATTACAATATAAAATATATTATATGGGTTTAATAATATGTTTTTGGATATATAATATATAAATTTAAAATATAAACACTCTAAAATTGTTAGAATTCAATTGACTATGAAAAATGTTACTATATATTGTTTTGTTTAAATCGGTTGTCGTGTGTATTGCGAAGCTATCAAAAAAATTATTAAAGGAAATTTGTAAAAGTATTAATGTTTTTCCTCAGAATAAACCTAAGGTAAGGGGTTGAAAATTTTGGTTGATTATTTCTATCCTTGGTTGTGTTGACGTCTCATTGTGTCTTCTACTTCCCTATTCAATAGCTTCATCTCATTCACACAATTTTATGGTGGGTGCTCCTATACATTTCCATTATGAAGCATGCATTTGATTTATTGAGCTTTATAATTACATTAAAATTTTTTTCATCATTATTTTTCTGTTTTTTATGATTTACTGTGAGTTTAAAAATTAATTTTTTATGAAAATGTGTTTTTTTAATATTTCCTTAATTATTCCTATGTGTATACGCATGTAAGGTGTATGATAACGTGAAATGATTTTTTAAAAGTAATGTGGGGTATTTTGAAATAAATATTGACCTTGTTTGGGCTTCGGTAAAATTGGGTGATGATTTTATATTTATGGTGTTATTTATTTTGGTTCTTCTTTTATAGTTTCATTCTTTTGTGTGAATCCATTTGCTTTGGTGTGACAAACATTATGATTTTTTGATTAATTTCTAGGGTATTTTAAAATTTCTCCACATAAGTGAAGATAAATATGGGAATATGAATATATTCATGGAGAACACATATAGTCTTATATATTCATATAAGTGGTAACTCTATAAACATTCAAACATCAATATTATTTTTATTTCAAAAACACTCACCTCCCATCTCCATACCCATCCCCTCCATCATCCAAACGGATTTCACTAAAACTTATAATGATTTCTAAAAGGGTTTTGGTATCAAAAAGATTTTAAAATGTGTATTTTAAATTATTTTTATAATAAATTTATTTTCATAACATTGAGGAATGAATAGTTAAACACTTCATTTGAAAATATCATTAGGTATTTTACAAGCTTTTATAATTTCTTCAAATTTGTTTTGGAGTATTAAATCTTAATGCTCAGTTCATACCTTGTGGTGATTTGGAAATTTTTATTGAAATCATTTAATTTCATGCCTGGTATAGAACATTAGAATGTTTTTATGTATAATGGGAATCCCTATTGTAACACTCTGACCCCAGAATACCGGATCAGGTGAATTATATTATTACATTGGCATGATTATAATGAAATAAATCCCGAAGCTATGATCAATTTAGAAATATTATACATCCATTTTTGATACATTATACCCATAATAAAATGGAAAATATAAAATTAAAACAAGAAACATAATAAAAACAAATTAATAGCATCCCTGAATGATTATTTGATGATTTCTTCTTCATAACCGGGGGAATGAAAAAATATTAACGGTGAGGTAAAATGTTTAGTAAAGATGATTAAAGTGGATGAAATAATGAATCAATATAAATAAACCAAGATGTAATGGTAAATAACACATGCCATTTAGTAAACTATATTAGGAAAATTCAATATTGGAAGGTAATATACTCAAACATATACCATTTAACAGATAAATTAAAATAAAATTAACCATAGATATATCGACCAAAAAATCAAGGATGAATAATCACTAAAATAGCATTGTATGAATTTCTTAATTATAGTATTCCATGTCTAAGGAACATGGGGGCCTATATTTTCATGATCTATCATCCAGATTGTTTTAAAAATACAGGTCAATTTATTTTTAATTTGGCCAACTTAATCGTTTCACGAAAACCTATTGATGCATCAGGGTGCTATATAAATTACAGGATCCAACCATCATTACGTGTTTAAATAATTAATCACATTGATTAATCAAATTAATCAATAGAAAATATACCATATCAATTATTAATATTGAATAAAAAATTTATTTGTCAATAATTCTTTAGTTAATCAAATAACTATCAAATTAAACAGTGTGTGTGATATGATATATGTTTTAGAAAGTGATAATATCCATCATATGAAAATAAGAATATTAAAGGAAATTTATAGTGAAAATTTATTAAAATAACATGATCCTTTAAAGAGAAATTTGACAATCACAAATGATGTGAGATTACAAAGATAATAATTAACAACATTCATTATAAGAATAATCATTACAAATTCTTAATTGTCCAATACCACTTTGAAAATTTTGAATCGTAATTTCCATATGGGTGTGAAATTAAATGAAACTTATAATATCATTTGAATAATTGGGTTCATGTTATAACAAAAAAAGGGTGTATATACACCAAATAAAAGTCAATTGGGGCATTATAACAAATAAATTTCAATGGGATGTAAATTGACATGAAATAAGACTACCATAACCTTAATTTTGTTGCATGTCATTTATACTCTTATATAGTGGATTAAAATATGCTACTAACTGTAGGGTCCTAGAAAATCCACTAAAGGGATGGAAGATACTCCCATAAAATCAGTGGAAGAATCTACCCAATCTTCACTAATAATTTGGAAAAAATATGACGAATGTTAAGACAAAATGGTAAGGGACCTAACCAGTCCACATAGCAGTTCATCATTAGTGCTACGTGGACGGTTCGACGAACCACGCCACCCACGGATGCTATAATTTGGGAAATTGAGGTAGAGATTCTATGTGAGCACAAACCAAATAGCCGATGAAGTGAGGTTGGACTGGTCCATAGTCGTGAACTACGCCAGGCGAGAACCAGGAGGACCAGCCCCTAACACACACTACATCATTCACGAAATGGTGGAAAATCCCTATACTGTCGTGAAGCACCCCCGTGATCGAGTTGGTTCACGGTCGAGGTGAATTCAATATTCCATGCAAACCTCAGGTTGACTTAGTCATCCATAGGCTAGGTTTTCTATTATGGTCCTCTGCAAAATGGTGTTGCATGACCATAGATACAACCCTTTCCACGCTCTATAAAAGGATTTCATGGGGGATAAGAAAGGGATTAGCTGATTAAGGATCCAATTCTTGGCGATTGACTCTTGGAAGGAAGCAACTTTCAAAAGCTTAGGATTTTGCAGACCGTGATGTTCCGATTCACAAACAATATTTAGGTATAAACAGGGACAAATTGTTTAGAACTGAAAAAAACATATATAAATTAATAAACCGTAAACCTAAGAATGGTAAATTGTTAACCATGTCCCCTAAGAACATGCACTCTGCATAAACCAGGGATCCAATGCCCCTTCATCGATCCAGAGCACTGTGTAGCACCCTTCTACGGGAGCATAGCCCCGACCGGTGCTGCCCCCAATTGCTGCTACTTAAGAGGACTCCTGCACCATGTGCCAATTTTGTATGCGGATGAAACCCAATGTTGTATACCACTCAGGTATATTGAATTCCCCTCAGTCTGCGCACTATACTAGTATGCAGACAACCTCTCCATCCACATAGTACTTACTTACGCGAAGGGCACCACTCCTCATATGGCCATGTGGCCTGCCCATGCCTTTTGTGTTTCCATCCCCCAATCCATATAAGGCTCATTCAATTCATTAAAATCCTCCAGAATCCCCTCAGTAGCCTATCCATTGACACTAATACAAGGCTTCTCCCAAAGCCACCAGACCGGCATGCTAAAACCTTTAGGTGCATTAGAATTCCCTTCTATGTACACATACCCATGGTAGACAAAGTGAATGGGGTTACCTCATCCCTTGAATAGACATTCAAAGCATCCTTGGGTTTACATACCCATGGTAGTGTAGAGTATGAGCTTGGTTGGGGGGCTTTATGCCTCTCTAATCTTCAGGATTGAGGGATACCACTTGAGTTTCCAATTCAATGAGTGCCATTGCTGATCACTTCTCCCCTCCACAAAAGAGATTGACTGGGAAAACATCTTAGTGTAATCCCCTAACCTTCAACCCTTTCACCTTTAATTTGACCCTCCTCTAATGTAATATTTATAGTGGGAAGGCTTTTCGCCTCGCCCTCCTCCACTGTCAAATGTGGAAAATTGGAAAAAGTGTATGGATTGCCGAATCTCTCCCATTCTCTTGTTTCTCCCACCAAGCCTGAATCACGTGGGCTTAGAGATTTGTGATGGTCAAGACGTCTATACAATGGAAGCGATGGAACAAACTATGTGTACTTTAATCTCTGTCTCTTAAGAAGGGTACGTAGGACACCTACATAAGGTTCAATTCCAACCCGGGCCACCAACCACATATATGCCCTTACCATACCCCAACATGGGCTTCCAATGATGCCCTCAATAGGTGACTATCACGTGTAATCCCTAACCTTACAAAACTATGAATACCTTAATTCCAAACCAACCGAGATATATAGAAGACCTTTCTAAGGCCTAATCCCAATGTCCAAGTCTAATACCCATATTTCGTTATCATAATGTGTCCTCATACCCCTAGAAAGACCATACCTGGGCCCATGAATTCATTTTCCCTCGGGTCCACTAGGCTGCATCGGTGTAAGTCCCGCACCAACATTGACTAGGCACTTGTCACCCAGGTATCCTTTACACATGACATTAAACTATCTGGTAGGTTCATTGTCACGTGAACATAAACGGAAACATGTTCCATTATGTGGGACTGAACTACGTGGACTCTGATTCCTTTCACAAGGATACGTAAGAAGACCATATTACGGGTTCAAACCAAATGCTCGTGTCACTCTATGTCCCCCCTAGATGAAAAAAATCCAAAGTCCCCAATTATAAGGCTTGAGACCAGTGCTATCTGAACAAACTCAATCTTCCCCAGAATCGTTAATCAAATGAGGGATGGTAAACCATGGATGTAAACAGTTCTAAATCCATGCGTATGCCAGTGACTTGCAACCCGGAGGTAATATGTGGATACTATTCTTGGGGACAAACCAAAGATTTGTGAACATATGAAAACATATTAAATCTATAAGAGAGTACCAAAATAGGAAATCATTCTCCCCAAAAGGGTGTGATGAACCTAAATTTCCATCCTATTGACCAATGTGTTTTCTTATGTGTAGTTGGACATATAACCCAATGCGCACCTACCTTTGGAAAGCTTCTCCATGGATCGTTGGATACAAGGACCGTTGGGTGTTTCTAGCTCCATGAATAAACCCGTTGGAGACCAGGAAAAGACATAGAGATAGGGAACCCGATTGAAATGATTAGACAACACCAACTCCTTTTAATCATTCATGGGAATCGATCACATCACCTTTCACCGCAAAACAAAAATGGTGAAAAATACATGAATCTTTAAATAGAATGACTAATTTAATATAATCTGAAACTCTCCATAATAATAAATGGATGATTAATATCTTTTGGGATATTTTTTCATTCTCCAACAAAAAAATTGGACCCGGCTGTGATCCTTCAACCGAGGTGGTGAAATAATCCCACTTTGCGCCACTTTTCATGCACAAAATGAGGTCCAAGAAAGTACATTAATTACACATGGGATTATGAGATTCTACATTGACAAGTTTTGCTATTATTAATCTTAAAATTGTTTAACAGGAATGTATAAGAGATTACTTCAATCCAGTGGAGTCTCAAAGGAATTCACAGACATGCATGATGATCAATGTGAAGACCGGGCCTCTTAATCGGCAAAGGACCCCATCGCCCACCCAGCATCATCAATGTTGGGTCTCAGACACACTGATCTAAGAGTACCACCTAAACGGTACAATCCTGAATATGGTAGTGGCCATGTACATCCTCTAGTCGACTATGTCCTACCGGCCAACTTCCAAACAATGCATGAGGGAGAAGATTCGGGCATCCCTTGTAGCCTTCTCATTCCATTTTGGGATCTCGTCCTCGGAACGAGATAATGAATACCTCCCTTATCTTGTAGAGGTGGATGAGGTCAATGCTGATGACTTCATCCCAACTGGATGGGGGTTCCACTCCAAGTCCCCTTCGAGGAGATGTCGTTGCAACCTCATATCCACACCCTGAAGAGGATACCACCCCGAAGATCCATGCCCATGCTCCACGAGCTCTGGACCCTTAGACCGCCAACCTAGGGTGGTGAACACACAAACAGGAATAGGTAATCACCCTAGTTCTTAAAGAAGGACTCCATTGCTCAGACACGAATACAGATCATATGCAGTCCCATGAACCTGTCTGCTCTTCCAAATCCCGCCATCCCAACATGGTGGAAATCTATGGCCAGACACGCATCCCTGCCAAGCCTCATCAAGCCCATAGCCCATACAATACTACACCTACCTGGCATGCGCCTATCCCTAACTAGAATTATGAATCCCACCAACCAGATGTGGTGGAAATCTAGCCCTGTTGGACTAGCTCCTCACAATTTCTCTTGACACCCATCATCTAGATATGGCGGCGATCAACATGTGGGCACGTATCCCTGCCAACAAAGGCCATCGACTCGATATGGCGGGACGCCGACATATGCATGGCCACATCTTGGTGGTTTCATGTAAATTCCATCATCCCAATGTGGCAGAAAATGGAGAAGTAAGTTGTCATATCTCATCATAGGGCAGACTGATTCACCTGCCCTGAAGCAGAAGAATCGTCAGTATCCACTGACCACTATAGGACTAGAGTATGACATTCATACTCCAACAATGTAATGGTCCCTCATACCCATTCCATCCAAGGATTTCTCTCTACATATCCCAAAAATAATGGTGGAGCATGTATAGATCCCATATCATATCTTTAAGACTTTCTAGAATGTAATTGAATAAAAAAACAATAAGGACTCGGGTCAGTGAGACCATCTCCCCAATTGAGTTGACTCACCTAAGAGACGAGATAGCCACCTCAGAGTAGATCTGCATCCCTGCTTCCTCCTAGGAGGGTCATCGGCTATATACTACGATACAAGGGCAACAAGATTGAGAATAATCACTCATTTAAACTAGGGGAAACCCATCCATCATGGTTGATGCTCTAGAGAAGTCACATATCCTTTCCAAAACTCATGATGTTCGTCAGATTTTCCCAACAGCATCATAGGACCCAATTAGATAGGTACCCAAAGGTGATGAATATTATCAATAGCAGATGGTCCCCACTGCCCGCAATAGAGCACCCCAATCGTGCCGAAGGTAGAAGGAACATAAATAGGGGGTCTATGACTCTGCTATTATGGAAGAACGGGTTATCAACACTTCTAAACATGTATCAAAGGCTTCAAATTCTGCCAACCCATTACCATTATATGGGAACGACAATAGCAGTCATGATGGTCAGCCCCACAATGTCACTACCAGTGGCTTTGAAGGTCCTCCCTAGAGCTCCCACGAGGACCTCCCTCAAGGGAATATAATGATCAGTAATTAGAGTTACTATTTTGATACGAGTCATGGATGCCCTCTGAATGACCAGAAGATTGACAAGTAAGAATGTCCCCCACTTACTATGGACTTCCCAGATGGTCCTCCCCATGGTATACACTACAAACACTCTCCGTGCAGTGAGACCACAAATTATGATGGCAGTCCTCACCAACATAGTCACAAATGTGGAGGTCCTCCCCATAGTGATATCTCATCACAACAAGAAGGTCTTCCCCCTTTATGTGGCATGCCCTAAAGGTCCTCCCCAGGGGTTACGTTACCACAATATTTCACTCAACTAAGCATTAGATTATGATGGTTGTCTTCACAATCAAAGTCACAATTGTGGAGGTCCTCCCCGTAGTGACGTCTCATCCCAACAAGAAGGTCCCCCTTTCCATAAAATGCCCTAAAATTTCTCCATAGGAGTTACATTTCAATGATATTTCATGGATCTATGCATCATATTATGGTGGTAGTCCATGATATGATAATATCGGAGGTCCTCCCTATAATGATGACAAGAAATGTGAATGTCCTCCCCTTGTTGCGGTACATTTGGAAGGTCCACTTCAATGTTTTCCTTAAAGGTTTTCTCCTGACAACAAAAATGGTTGTAGTCCTCCCCCCATGATATCAATTGCGAATTCCCTCCTTGGAGTGGCCTTGAACAGCAAGAGGGTACTCCCCTTGAAGTCTTCCACTCTGAAGGTCTTCCCTAGGTTTTTCACGATAGAATTATTTCTGGTAGTTGGACTTCATGCTGAGATAGTAGTCCTTGCCACAGTTGTGAAAACCGTGGAGTTCCTCCCTATGGTGACATATCAAAACAACATGAAGGTCCTCCCCCTGCCGAATAAAGTACAGAAAATCCCATCTATGATGAGGCACTCAAAAGGAGGGAATTGAGCATCCTTGATTCCTAGTCAACTATCAACAACATCCTTGTTCAACCAAGAAACAGTCTGGAACCAAGTTCATCCTCTGAATCACCCCGGAGCAGCTAACATAATTATTTGATCTACACCATCCCCGCTATCTCTGTTCATACTACCATGGAGAATCCTAGCTATGCTGATCTAGTAGAGGAATCACCGGTGGAGGCATGTACTAATGTATTGAACCTGAGGAAACAGTTGGCCATAGATGAAATAAATGTAATGTTTTGGACCACGGACACCTCTCAGTTCGACATACCTAGATAGTTGTCGGATGGTAGCGTACATGACATCCATACCAATATTTAGACAACCCTTTTCTGGTTGAAATTAAACTTCAAAACATATAAAGGGTATATAGATCATGTCAGAACAATAGAAGAGATCCTGCATTATATTAACCTAGAACCCCTTCCTTCAACGTGATGACCAAGATCAGATAGATGCAATAGTGACCTTAAGTCATTCTGCCTACATGCACTGCACAAATTGCATCACCTTATGGATGACACTCTGATGGGAGTTCATATCCATGGATGGGGAGAATATGGGGATCTGCATTTCACCCAGCTTACCATCCAAAAAAACACATTTGATGTAAGTTCAAGAAATGACATCACATTAATATGGAAGTCAAATAAAGTTCTTATTCAGGAGAGGCGACACATCCGAAAGAAATAGGCCTTGAGTAAGTATCAAAAGCACCAGGTCCATGAGGGAGATCCATTCACGAACACTGGAATTAGGCCACCGAAAACATTCGGATTATTTCTCTCACAAGGAATGGAAATCAGAGAACAGTGCTTACCTCCCCAAATAGAATTCATTCACAGGTGAACTAGATACGAGGTCTGGATCACCCTCGAATGGGTGCACGCGAGATCAGGCAGGATGTGATAGTATCAGAAACTGCCACAATACGGGATCAACCCCATCTTGTAGGGTTGGGTTCCATTTTTACACTGAATTCCCCCAGAAGGCCAAAAAATTGGTATGTTGTGTGGCTCCCAAAGAATGGAGCCAACCCCATCCCATAGGGATTGGGCATTTTTACCACAACAACACCCTCCCCAATGTGAATCTGACTTCTCCTGTTTGTGGAGGATAGTTATAAGAGGAGGTTCTTGTCTAGTCCTGTACTTTGAAACATCATCTCCTCTAAGAGGGAGGCATTCCAAAATGTTTCACCAAGGATCCTTCCACGTCAGCCTCTACCAAAAGACATGAAGTCATTCTTGGGAAAGAATGGGGAAAACTACTATGAGGCATGAAAGGTCATCTTCCTACTTATAATATGACACCTCCTCCACGCCATATTATGCACCTGTCAACATCATGGATGGTGACCCCACTGATGACACCAAATAAAATGAAAATTCGTATAGATGGAGAAAATATTGTTTCGTTCAGGTTTTCATTCCCAACGAGACAGCAGGCGTGCACACTCGGTACCAGATGGCAGCCCTAATCCTAGCCACTCCGGAAAATCCCTTTCAACTTCCATAGTGAGTCGCCAGTAGAGATAGGAACAAAGTCTAGGTTCTCTTCAACCCGCCTCCTTCTCTCAACACAAATGAGCCTCTCATGCTCGAAGAGAGGTTCGCTCAGCAGGAGGAGGAAATGAAGTGATTAAGGTGGATTAACGTCGAGCTACTCTAGAGGAACTATCGTGTCAAATATGATCCCCAAGATGATTCATAGTATGCCCATCAATCATGTTCACCTCAACAACAAGGGATTTCCCTGAAAAATGAAAGTAGTTCAAGGCCCCCACCTAGCATGGCATCAGGCCTATCCAAATACCTGAACATTGATTCAGAAACAAACCAAGACATCCCTCCACATAGGATGAAACTAGATAGAGTTCATATATATCATTGGATGGTACTACTGATGGAATATTCACCTCTGGTATTTTCTGAACCAACACCACACATAATATCCCATATTGTGCCCATTCGAGATCAATACCAACAGGATGAAAACCAGGGACTTTCCAACACAATTGAAGCAATGATAACTCGATTAAAAGCAAAGGAAGACCTGCATGCTCCAATATAGCTTGAGAAAAATCCTTACCCAGACTGGTTGAGTAGCACGCCACCACCACCGAATTTCGGGAGCCCTGTATTCCCTATTTTCAATGGCTCAGGCAACTTGGAGTAGCATTTGATGCACTATGCATCTTATTTGCGACCCTGTGATGGGAACTCCAGAACAACAAGACGTGGTGAAATAAGATGCTTTGTGAAGACCTTACATTTTTCGACCATCATTTAGTATACAGGTTTTCCATCTTAGTTAATAAAAGTATGGGAGGATCTTCAGACGCAATTCTTGTACCACTTTAGCTCAATGTTACCTAAGATAATGGTTATCGACCTCATTAATTGAAAATATAAGAAGAATGAGAGGTTCCCAGACATCATCTTTAGATGGAAGGGTTTGACTAAATCTCTAAACATGCCACTTCCACATGATGATATGATTTTTATATTCATCAACAACCTCCGAGATGAGCTGTGAACACCACTCGTACCAGTGAAACGCACCACCAGATTCTGGGATTTATCTACTATTGCTCTGAGATTCAAAGACTCCATTAAGAGAACTATCCACAAGTCCTGAATAGCCTCACAGACTCCTACAAAGAGAGTAGGTAGATCCAAAGTATCCTCTGTCATGCTTATGCCAGCCCCCGCACCTGCTTTACCACCTAGGCCTCCGCCGAATCGCCAAGGGCCTCTTGCGTATCAATGACCACCTCTGCTCTGGTGAGACAATCAATGAGGACCTTGGATAAACCTATTGGTGGAATGAATAAAAAATTGTTACTCCTTCCAAGAGGACCATGTCCGTGAAAATTTCATAGCCACCATGAATTGCAAATTTCCTTAATTACTAGAACCAAGAAACCCTAAAGAAGTCGGCCTTGAAAACCAACCATATTATTGTCCCTACCATTGGATCATGGGACACAATATCCAGGAATTCTTAATCTTAAAAGACCGCTTAAAAAGGATGGTGGACTTAAGTCAGATCAATCTAGGATCACACCCGACACACATAGAATATGTTTCTGCCACCGACCTAGATGAGGGGGAGGAGTGGTAGAATGTCGTTAGCAAAAGAGTGTTGAAATTTGATGGTTGGATGATTCAGAAGATGGTCAACTGAGATCATGGCATACTCCGAGCTCAATTTTTGCAACCAGTTGGGTTTCCAACAGATCCTAATGCAATAAATCTACCATCCTTTACCCCACAACCCTCCAAAATCCACTCATCCAGGGATAATAAAAGAAAGAAGAAACATGTACAAGAGGAACAATTTGTGATATGGCCTATGCTAGCCTTGATAGTTCCTGATTTGATCCCTCAGGCTGGAAAAAACGGGAACCAACCTGCCAAATAACATCATCAGGGGTAGCCAACCCGGCTTATCAATCATCAAATAAAGAAAAAATCATTGGTTCTATCAACGTCATGACAAAGAGTGTGGATATGAATTTGAGTTCAAGACACACGATTAAGGGAGTGGAAAGAGGAATCACAGTGGAAGTGGATATCGAGCCAGATGAAGTCATGGCTAGAACCAACCCTACATTTATACCCCAGATCAAACCATCAATCTTGCAAAAACTCATGGGAGAGCCCTTAAACAGACCCAACAAGTGCAAGAATATTCCCTTTCCCCCACTAGCAGCCACTCTAGACTCATTATTCTGTAGTACCCATCAGAGGAGGAACAAGTGTCTAGCTGCCTAGGGCACACAATTAAACTGACCATGTCAGGTCCGCAGAACACATGAGAACCACCAACTCTTGCCCCTACGACGTGTCCCTTCTCATCTCTTTCTCCATCCCCTAAAGTGCCCATTAAAGAGCTCCCACAAATGGAGAAGTGCCAACCTCTAGGGAAAAAGTATGATATCCTAAATATTTTATCTGTAGTACCAGCCAATATATCAATACTGGATTCCCTATGTTTGTTAGCAGGCATCAAGGAGGAACTCATTGAAGCCCTACAAAGCCCCAAGGAATTTCAAGTGGATGTTGCTGCTGCCAAGATATGTCTAACAGTGACTATACCAACTGAATGTAATGTAGTGATTTCTATCATAGGTCAGGATGAAGATTCCACCATGCAAGGACACATCAATCCCCTATATGTGTCCAGCATGCTGAATGGCGTTGATGTTTGGAAAGCCTTCTTTGACAATGGATAGGGAGTCAAACTTCTCCCACTATGATCACTTCATAGGTTGGGCTACAATGTGGACAATATTACACCCCTAACCAATCCTCTCTTGGGTTATAACAAGAGATAACAGAATCCAGTAGGACAAATAAAACTCAGAAAACATTTGGGAGACCTTGTGGCCCATTCAATGATCCTAGTGGTTCTTCAAAGAACAACATTCAACGCCCTATTAGTAAGGCTATGTCTACATCAACAGAAAAATATTACTTCTTCCTAAAATCAGTGTATCAAAATTTTACGTCAATGGTCAAAGTGGATCATTGTGCGCTGATAATGCCTCTTTCGAGCTCACTGGGTCACATTACATCGATGCTGGATTTTACAACAAAAAGGGGAATATATCTTCAATGTATGGTATTGATTGGGTCCCCTCCGCAAATGGTTTATAAGTGATTCCTAGAGACCCCCTCAAGAAGCTTGGTGAATAGTATGTGCTACCTATCAACATTGTTGAGAGCATGAATCTGAGTCCGGATGCATATTTATCTTTTCTCAGGATCTTAGTCCTGACAGCTGAGTCTAACAACACAGAATCACCTACTGAAACTCAATCTATGTAAGAATGATCGAGAAAGGGTGCCCACACCCCATTTTTGGTATCTCAAGATATCCCTGTCATACTATCTAATGTGGGAGAAGGACAATACACTTGTCACCCCCGGATTCTATCTCTCCAGAGGTTCCCTCACAACTGATTGATTTAGAGAAAGTCGCTTCCACCACAGAGCACCCATGCGACATCTCAGATCCATGCTTTGGTGTGCCCACATATAGAGCTCTCTCCCCATTAAAAGAAGAAGTGGAATAGGGCCTTAGATATCACCCTCCTACATTCAAAGAGGGAATCTCTACCATTGTTGATGAACTTTGGTAAATAAATCATTGTTCCGAGGAAGACCCAAGACCCACTCTCATTAGTGCAGCCATGTCTTTTGAGGAAGAAGAAGTATATACCTTCTTCATGAGTCAGTATCAAGATATCATGGCCAGGATTTACACAAAAATACCAGGACATGATCTTGAGGTGGTGACACACCACCTAGGCCTGCTAAGAGATCATCGACGAAATAAGAATGCTTCTATAAGGTCACTCCCCACACATGCAGCCAAGATAGAGGCTGAAGTCAAAAATAATAACAAAGAAGACTTCATTTGGGAGTTCCAATACAACATTTGGTTGGCCAAAATAGTCCTTGTCAAAAATAAGAAGAGACAAATCTGTGTGTGCATCAATTTTAGAGATCTTAATCGACACTGCCTGAAAGATGATTTCTCAGTCCTTGTCACCGAACTATTGATCGATGTGACAACTTGATATGAGGCTCTCTCCTTCATGGATGGTTATTCAAGATACAATGAAATTATAATTTCTCAAGAAGATGAAGAAGCCACTACCTTTAGGCCCCTCCAATGGAGTATGTTTTCTATAAGGTCATTCCCTTTGGTCTAAAAAATGCTGGTGCCACATATCAATGTGTCACACATCAAATTTTCAAACTCATCCTACGGATGTTCATTGATTATTATGTTGATGTCATGGTAATAAAATCAATATAACACTCAAATCACCTGTCATACCTTGAAATTCTCGTTAGAAATATTCGGCAACACAGCCTAAAGATGAACCCATTGAAATATTCCTTTATGGTTACCTTAGGAAAATTTCTCATATTCGTCGTATTCCATTGTTGAAACCAAATAAACCCTGAGAAGAAAAAGGATATACTTGGTTTTCCACCTCCCCAAAACCTCCCAGATATGAGAGGAGTCCAAGGAAACTGGTCCAATATTAGGTGTTCTATAGCCAACCTCATAGGAAAATGTGTGTCCGTTACTAGGTTGATGAAGAAGGGAGATTCCTACCAATGGACATATGATTTTGAAGAGGCATTCGACAACCTCAATAAGTACCTCTTGAGTCTACCAATGCTCATTACTCCAGTTGAAGTAAGACCACATGTCTTGTATGTGATGGCCTTAGAATTGTCACTAGGATCCATCCTCATATTGAAAAATGTTTTTAGTAGTGAAAATAATCATTATTATCTCAGTAGAACCATGATTTTTGTTGAGAACTGGCAGTCCAATATCGAGAAGAACTGTTTGGATTTGGTCTTCACAGTCCAAAAGATGAGGCATTATATACAGCATCATAAAGTCCATCGGATCTCACGCAGTAATCTGCTGATGTACGTCCTCAGCCATCCAATGCTGGCAGGATGCCTATCCCAATGGGCAGTCATCCTGTAACAATTTAACATCTGGGTTTTTCCAAAAAATGGTATCAAGGACCATAAATTGGTAGATTTTTTGGTAGATAATCCCCTGATAGAGACCGCCTCATCAGACTTCAAACTTCCCAATGAAGACATCTTCTCTTTGAAAAAGGATTCTCAAACTTTGGAAATGTACATTGACAGCGCATCTAGATGCCCGATGGGTAAAAGAATGAAAGAACCTTTTTTTAACAAGTTAGGGGGTGGGATTCATACTCATAACCCCAGATCAGGCAGTTTTTCCATATTTATTCTTCTTGATAGAAGGATGCAAAAACAATGAGGTGGAATACGAGGACCTCATTGCAGGTCTATAGCTCTCACTCTTGGCGCTAGTGCTGCAACTTATAGAGAAAAGTGACTCAGAACTGCTCATCAAGAAAATCAATGGTGACTATGCTATTAACAAAGAGGAGATGATCCCCCTATTCGACCACATATGAGGGTTAATGGAAGCATTCTCCCAAGAACCGACATTGACATCTATTCCCCAGTCTATGAATGACCAGGCTGATGTGTCCGCCAATGCGGCCACATCCCTCTATGGCCTAGACCAGGATGAAACAGTTATCCGTATTTCTCACCATCGAATGGTCTAACCGTTTATTACATCTAATGCGGAAGAAATCGATGAGGCCAGCCTGGTCCCAGAGCCATATGCTTCTACTACCAGTCGGATGACCCCCATTAAGAACTACAATCATAGGGGAGAACATCCATCAGGCAGGGCTGGTAGAGAGAAAATATGGAGAAGGGAAGTCAATTTTTTTCCTTTATGGTGAAATGAGCTAGTAGAAGGTCCTCTACAAGCAAGGACTTGATGTAGTCCTTCTCAGATGCATTGATGATGAAGAGACTATTGTCGTCATTAATAAAGTTCTTGACGGAGTGTGTGGAGATCATTAATTAGGATCTATGCTTTCTCATCAGATTCCAAGGCTTGGATAGTAATGTCCCACCCTAGCACTGGATTTCTCAAACATTACGGAAAAATGCCACTCCTACCAAATTCATTCTAACTTCATTCATCAGCCACCAAAGCTACTTCACCATGCTAAGTACTCTTGGACGTTCCCATCTAGGGAATGGATTTCATGGGACCATATCCTCTCACCATGGTCAAACAATTTATATATATTCTCATAGAGACCGACTTCTTTTCCATGTGAGCAGAAGCTGCACCCCTTAAGGAAGTCTAGGAAAGAAGCATTGTCCGCTTCATGAAATCCAATATCATCACCAGATTTGGTGTACCTCATAAAATTCTGATGAACAACATCACCGAATTATACTATTCTGAATTAGAGAAACAATACCAAGAATATGGTATCAAGACCAACCATTCATCTTGCTACTATGCATAAGCCAACAGACAGATAGAGGCCTTCAACAAGACCCTATCTAACATACTCCAGAAAATGGTGGACAAAGACAATAAGTCATGGCCAGACTAACTCTTCCATTCCTTGTGGTCCTATCGAACCACAACATGCATAGATACCGATGCTACTTCGTAGTCATTTGTATAGGGAACGAGAGTGGTTCTACCCATTGAACTCCAACTACCATCACTCTGTGTTGACATTTATGAACAACTGTCCAACAATAAGCAAGTGTAATAGTGACTTGATGAATTTGAGTGAGTGGATGAAAAGCAGTTGCACACTTTGCACCACCTGGAAGTATATCAGAACTATATTGCATGAGCCTTCAATAAAAAAGTATGTCTTCGGTCTTTCCTTGAAGGATAATTGGTATTGGTCCTTCGGACCTTGATGATAACAAGAAATAATCCACCAAAACTGGAGTCAAAGTGGGAGGGACGATATTTCATACACATGTTCTTCCCCGATTGAGCAAATTACTTTATCTCTATGGATGGGATTCTCACCATCGTTCCTAAAAACAAGAGATTTCTGAAGAAATATTTCGTGGAACCATAAGAGAAGTTTTCATCTGAGCTACACAATGTTAAACTGTCAATCCCTAAATTTAATTACAAATTGACAATAAACTACATAGTCTAGTGTCCTTACCTCATGATGTTAAATTTCAAAGTACATCATCCATGCGATATGAAAATAAACTGTGTCGCATTGTTCCAAACTCTATGACCCTAAACTAAAATCCAATAATCATGTACTATAACCTCATACTGTCCCATATTCCCTCTCCCCTAAGGTGCGTGTCAGAGGCTCCCATTATCATTCACATATATTATGCTATAAAATCATAGCATGCACCCCTAAGAGAAACAGGTCCCAGTTTCATGACATTAATCTACAAAACAGGACATTGTCTTTGTCTGAGAAAACATTGATTTCTCGACATTTTTCATCTTATGTGCCTTGTTCAAAGAACTACATACGGCTTGATTCCAACCCTCATGGGATATGTAGGGACACCCGGATACCTGTATCCTAGCCCAGCCACCATAAAAAAATATTTCCCCCCTCCGGTGTATAAGTCAAATTTTTGTAGGAAGACCCTTTGAATAACAAGGTCTTTGAGAACTACGTACAGCTAGATTCATGCCCATGAAGGATATGTAGCGATGCCGAGACTTTCGTATCGTGGTCCATCCACCCCAAAAAAACTTTAATGAGGACCCTCATTCTTAACACAAGATGCTAAAATTCACAGGTCATGTCCTTGCCGTAGGATGTTAAACTGCATGGATTCCCTTTTCACGACAGTTCAACATCATCTATACCGCATGATATTAAACTGCACGGATTGAAAATTTCATCCTGTCTTAACCACATGACAAAAGACTGCACGACCATTGTTCATACTGCATGACAATAAACAACATTGCCTTATCCCTTACCACACAACCACAAACAGAATGATACATGTCAAATACCACTCTAGATACATGGTAATCCATGGCTGGAATACTTCTTGCACGTTTTGATGCATCCCTTCCATGCATCTGAATCCATGCCATTGAAGATTGTGGATCTTCATAATCACCCATGGCAATTAGAAGGGGAAATTTATTGACCTACATACAACTTTGAATGAATATGTATACCAAGCCCTTAGCAGCTCTTTATATTGATCGCATATGGCCCGCCTACCATAGGAAAGTCATCCTTAGGCGACGCTCTTCATAGATATGTACGCTTATCGGCCCCAGATCCACAATACCACATTTCCTGAACCAAAAAATTTCGGAGCAATGGTTCACAATTTTTTTTCCCTTCATGTCCAGACATTTCCAGGGTATACCTACCTAGCTAGATTATGTATCCACCTGTGGGTCATAAGATTTTCTACATTCACAATATAACAAAAGATATATTCTGCATTAACTCAACAAACAATTACAATATGGTTGTTTATCATATTCTCGGACCAATCTCTCCCAATTTTCTAGACTCCATGTCCTAAGTGATCTTGGATCTTCATAATCATTCTTGTCCATCAGACATGGATGGTCATCGACCTGCGGACACCGTTGCATGACTATACATACCATGCCCTTAGAAGATCTCCATATTGATCTCCCTTGAACCATCAACCAAATGAAAGTCTTCCTTAGGGGACACCCTTCCTATATCAGTATGCTTACTGGCCTCAGAGCCCCCACACCACATCTTCTAATTCGAGAGACCCCAGGATTACAGCTTACATATTTATCCCCCTTTCTAATCAGAGCACACCAGGGCATCCAAATTTGATTATCCCATAGGTAACTATTGCGTCATCCAACAATGGTTTGAACTTTATGACCTTTAAACTAATAGCACATCTTCCATACTGCATGACGTTAAACTGCATGGAATAAAAGTGTACCCCACATATAGGGTAAATCAATTCAGGGAACATCCGATGATTCAGAGACAACGACGACCAAATATCTCCAACATGACAAGACATAACTTTTCCATACATCAGACTCTATTAGCCAGATAATCGTGGATCTTCATAAACCATCAAGGCCATCAGACAAGTAAGGTCATCATCTTATGGACCCCTTTTCATGAATATGAATACCATGCCCTCAATGGCACTGCATATTGATCAACCTTGGCCCGTCTACCAAAGGAAATACATCCTCAAGTGGCACTCTTCCTACCCTGTATTCTTAATGGACCTCCAGCCCTCATATCATTTCTCCTAATCAAAGAGGCTCGGGAATCATAGTTTAAACTATCTACATCTTTCCCATGTATTGGACATTTCAGGGTATTCAAACCCCATTACATTCTAATCAAGAGTGACCTTTACAACATCATCCTTACCAAATGATGGTAAACTGCACAGAGTGAATCTTTACTGCATGACGATAAAATACCAATGGAAAGTACCCTAACATTAGAAAATTACCCGAGTTATGATAATTTATATATAAGTAAAAATATTCCCATCTTCCTTTTTTCATGATTCTAAACTGTATAGTCTTGAAATAAATCTTCACTTGTTCAGATAGGAATGGAGGATTCCCTATCTTCCACAGTGCACGTGTCAGACCTACACGGATCATCATATCACATCTGTGTGAGATGGATGACACCCCCAATTCCTGGGACATCTTCACCCAAAATGCTCCTCTAGTTTCCAAAAACCCCTCCTCATGAATCATACTCTATAACTAAACAGAACCGAACTCCCATAAACCACCCCTAGTGGTACTGAATCCCAACTTCCTTGAAATAGCCCAGCTATCAGGAGAATACAATCATTGATCTAAGGACACATTTTCACGATTATGAATACCATGCATCTAGTAGCTCTGTATATTGTTTCCCATAGAACATATGCCAAAAGAGAGTCTTCCATAGGAAATGTTTCTTTCTGAATGCCTCCTAGCCTCTGAGCCCTCATATCCATCCATGGATTCAGAAACCCTCTGAGCTACATTTTACAAAGATTTCCACAATCACTTCTGAGTATGGTGGGATATTTCTGGTTAAATTCATGAGCACTAGGGAAAGAAATTTAATTTTGAAAGAATGTCTTAGTTTCATGAATTTAAACTACATCAAACTCCACCCCCCCCCCCCTCACGACAACCAAGTATGTAAAAGATTGGTCTCATATCCATATCCATGATTGACATGGATGTCCCCAAACCCTTCAAACACCATGTCCCTTTTCAGCCACCCCTTGTGGAATTCATAGTCTAATCGTCCAAGAAGTTACCCAACCATCTGAAATAGACATTCATTGTCATAAGGACACTGTTGCATGAATATTCCTCGCATTCCCTCAATATCTCTGTATAATGAAGCACATGACCCATATAACAAAGGAAATTCTACGATAGACAATGCCTTTCCAACCACTGTACGCCTATATGGGTCCTATTCCCAATGACATGCCCTACATGTTGTTCAAACCTGAGTGAAAAATATTCCCCCCATACACGTCTGAATGGTATTAAAGCATCTGCAATTAGTAAAAACCCCCATTGGGGCCCTCACCCCACCACAATTTGTCAAAACTATTCAACCTAAAATATCAGTAAGGATAGTCAGGTTCTTGGGACTTTAAACCGCTCACAGAAACATGTATGATACTCACCAAGATGAAAACCCTCAAAGAGAGTCTTGGAAAAAAATTGAATATCAGCTCCCCAGGCCTACACCTTGTTTGGCATCAGAAAACATTGAGCAATAAAAAGTCAAGAGGCACAAAGTCTGTTAGGTCAAAAACCTACAAAGGGTGGCCTACGAAAAAGATGATCTATACCTTCGAGGTGAACACTAAATATGAATAGGAAAAAATTAGGGTATCATCAAATGAGACACAAAGTTGTAGAGTTTTCAAATAAAACCGTAGAAAACGTGAAAATATGCTCGCTGGATCCCTAGATCGATAAAATATTTAGAGATAGTTATTTTAATTTTAATATGATTTTCCCAAACAATTGTTAATTACGTTTCGATGAATTATTGTTTATATATCAACCATTTCAATTAATTGATCTCATAGGGTAAAACATTAGAAAAGTATTGAGGAGAAGAATCTTCTTTTACATTGAAAAAATGGTATGGAGGGACTCCCCAACTTGGAGTCTATTTTAGTAGGGCATGATTACTATAAGAGGATTTCATAAGTCTCAAAAAGTTTTACCATTCTTTGACGAGATTACTTGATAGCTCAACGGAGACTTTGCTGGGGGGCTGTCTCGATCTCTGCACCCACCAACAACACTTCGGCCTACTGTGCTACCTTGGAGCTCACCCTAAACCCCTCATCTACGTGTTGTTTCTGGTCAATAATTGTAGCTACAACACAATACCACTCTCACCTTAGGCACACTTACTCTTGCATTAGTTGTTCAATTTTTCGACTCACCTACTCCAGTTCGTGATCCAGTGCCTTGACATGAGATCGTTGCCTTGGAAGCTCATTCTCTAGACTTGAGACTTCATAGGCATGATCACAACCTTATGTCATATGAATTTGGTGGGTTGCGGCCAAATATGCTTCTGCTTCCATAGTAGAAAGGCCAGACTAGAGTCCACTGACTTTCTCCCAGGAAGCAATCACTTATTTAATTATGTCATAGATGGAATGATAGTTTAAACTCTCAAATACCAGCACTATGAACTGGTTGCGCAGTCTCGGAAATTTGGCTGGAATATCAGCCATGGTAATTTGAGAAATCAGCCTCCAGATATTTTACCCTTCCCATTGACGAGTAGGTCAAAGGCTAGAAATATCCCCATGAACAATGTTGGAATCACTACCAAAGGATGAAATATATTCAGGGAACAATGTCACTAAAGAGGGACCTGATCTATTTTCAACCATGCATTCAAATGACTCAACAAATTCATCCCCAAATACTATCAAGGGAAAGATTGGGGTCATTTGTGCGATCACCAATGCATGTGGCTATGACCCTAGAGCCCAGAAACAAAAATAAAGTAGATAAGTACCCCTAATCAGTGAAGGGAAGAAAAGGGGGGTAGTGGTAAGAGATTGAGATGCTTACCCCCAATCCTTAAAGTGTTGGTTCCCTCAAGATCTACAGTTCCAATACCACTAGGGGAAGATGATGTTGTGTCCTCAACCCTTAAATATGTTGCAGGGACCCCTAGAGGATCCCAAGACTTGAGGCCATGCCCGAGACAAGCAGCTTCCAAGGCGATCCTAAAATGATCGCCTACGGAAATGAAGCTCGTGGAAATTTTTCCACCAGTAAACAGGAAAATATCCCACTCCATGTTTTCCAGAGCCAGGGTATTGGCCTATCTCATGAGTTCTTCTTCCACTAGACAATGATCCATAGAATCCAAGTTAGATGACTCTGTTAGATTTGCAATATTTTTAGTATCATGGGATGTTGAATGCACTTCATTCACTACAGTTGTCATCAACAAGGGTGGCACCTCTTCCCCTACAACTGTGGAGACTGTGTAATCAGAAAAATTATCATCCCTAGTTTCGCCTCCTCCATCGAATTCTTGGTTTTCAAAATCAAGATAGGTAAATCCATATCACTGACCTCCTCAATAGGACCCACCCTTTACCATCCCCAAACATGGTCGTAGGTAGTTCCTCTGTTATCAAAGGGACCACAAAGCCAATTGCTGCCTGATTACTAATTGGATCTACACCAAAGTACACAAACAGTCAGTATCCATCAATGTCAAAACATCTGGTTTGATAATTAGAGATGCAAGAATAATGGTTACCCATGATCCCTTGTCTGGTATTTTCAGATTGTCAGTATGCCTATTGATGTTTTTTTATTTTCCAAGGAGATGACTCCCTTTTGAAGAAACTAGATGGAGTTGGAGGAGGTAATACCCTTCTAGGGTCTGCAATGGTGGTATCCATATGCTAAGTTGCGCCAGGAGAGCCTTCCCCAATGACCCACACAGCTGAAGGCTCTTATTCGCCCATTGTAGTACCCTGGGGGGGTGTACTCAAGGGAAGGTATCGATTCATGGGACTCCTCTACATCCTAAGGCAAGAAATAAGATTTTAGAATCATCACAATATAGAAGTAAAAGGGTTGGGTATATATAATTAAGTCGAACTCTTCATCAGTATCATATGGATCATAGTGTATCCTCATCACAACAACTCATTCAAACCCATAATTGCAGTTATTGATTGAGTGAAAGTATTTATCCATGACTTTTTATCATGTGACTACCTCACCAAGATCCTCTTCAACCAAAACATAGGAAGGGGAAAAAACTGCTCTAAGTCCTGGATGTTTGAAAGCCACAATCTGAAGAAACTTCCAGACTTATTTATCAAATCCATTGGCCATCAGGTCATCACAAAACCTCCATGCATCGGGGAATGCGGCTGTAATAGGAACTAAAAACCTGGGGGGATCAACTTAAGGATATAGAGCAATAAAAAATGGTGGAGGGGGTTCGATTATTCGGGTCTACTTTCTGTGATCCACCACAAACATGGAACTCGCATGGAATACTTTTTTGTTTGACTCCAAGTGCAATGAGTGGAATTCCCTTGCCTTATTCATAGTAGGAGGACCGGCAGGATCACCCCCTGAATAACGATCTCTTCTATCTCTTTTATCATTGGTCCCTGGTTGTAACATGGCCCAGTCCCGATTGGATGACACTAAGTAACCACTGCAAGAATTGATGTAAACCTTGAGATCATGAAGATACTGATTTGCTCACTCTAGGTCATCCTCGAAAAAAATACAAGTGGGTGCAGATATATAGCCCAGCTAACCGAAAAACACTTCCCTACCCTAGAGATATTTCCATAGAGCATGGGGGTATTGACTATGGAAGGATGATTTATTTTTGAACTCATACCATTGCTTCTAAGCCCTTGGGAAGGCAGAATCGATCGTTATGACTAGCTGACCCACGATGGAAGATTCAATGGAATGCATGGAAACATCCCGATGTGACAAATCTTTCCCTGAGAGAATAGGCCCAATAGAATTCTAGAGAACCTTTCCAGGATGATTTGGTGCAGTAACATCCTTCTGATTTCCTTTACTCTTTGATGGTTGTGAGCTATGAATAGCGGACACCATTATTCCCAACAGGTCATCCAGGTATGATTGCGCCCAGGTGTCAGCATAGTTTTTGGATTGAAAAAAATAGGGTCGAAACACGGGAGTCTTGAACTCAAAATTGGTCTTCTCTCTGTTGAACATCAACCAAAACTTCCTGGAAACCATGTAATGTCGATTAACGTGTGCACCATTGAGAGAGGTTTACATAATATTTGAACAAAAATGAACTGAATTCTGAATATGCAGGGCGCGTACACTTTACAAATGAGTCCCCCACCTTTGACAGCCACAAATGTAACCTCTATTAGGGAAAAGAGGTATCCCCGATTGGTTAAATCATCAGATCCATCATTCAACATCATGGCAGTCAGGGAAGGGTAGGGAAGAAATTAATATTGTCATAGTCGGTAACCTGACTTGATAGCTTCTTCTTATTATAGATTGTTTGATGTTCTTCCTTATCTTGTGAAGCCCATACCTCAGGAATAACCCACTAGTCAAATTTAGGTATGGATGGAGTGTGGCACTTAAAATATTTAAGGGGTTAATGAATGTGTATAATTTCTTCACGTGCGCCCTAATCCTACCCCTGCAGATATAGAAGGGGTCAGCCACACGATTTGGATGCCTCCCTTCAGTGATATGGCCGGGTAATTGGTAAATCCAAGAAAATGCTGGAATGTCTAGTTTGATGCATTTTCTAGTAGCTAGATGCACCTCTATAAAAATGGTGGAAATTTTTATTCCACCAGACTCACGTATAGGAAACAAAAATATACTCAGGTTCATAACCAGGAAGGCCACCCGTCAAAGTAGCCAGTCAACATTTGACACGATCTCCTAGCCCAAACTATTGAATTGACCCTCTTCTAGAATTGACAACTAGGTAACCCTTTTTCTAGGTTTCCGTTGAGTTACATAACATATGTATAAGTGGATGGATCACAGATTTAGTGCATGTGGAAAAAGATTCAATCCATTTGGGATATGTGATGATCTGTTTTGGAGAATCATATTTTGAGCACTTCTGATATTGATCATTGAGTTTCTTCACCGAAGGAGGATTCCTCTCTTCATCATCGTAGGTAGAAGTGGGATGCATGAATTCTTCATACATATCTATAATGATAGGGACTCAAGATACAATTGAGATGTCCCAAATGTTGATGCCAACCTCTCTGTGGATGCACTAAAACATGTTGGTATCTGGGCACCATCGACTCAGGAGCTGTGTGGAAAGTGAATTAGTCTTGTGGGTGTAAGTCTAGGATACCCAGACATCTTCATATAGCCCCATGGTTTTCAATTCTGCTCAGAACTCCTCGTAGCTCTAGAAAACCCGAAGGGAAACCCTTGAATCCAACATAGAGTTTCCTCTGGCCCAAAGATCTCGATCCGGTGACCCGACATGTTGTTCATTGACCATGGAATTGTGTGCAATGCTCTAAAGGCAATTAATTACTCCAAATTATTGACATTTCATTCCAGTCAGGGACACATGAATGTAATTCAGTACAGACCCAACAGTCATGTCCTTAAGTTTATGTTTTCCCCTATGAAAGATCACTACTCTAGGGATGGTACTGGATATTATTTAGGTCGCAGGATGGTTTCCATGAGAAGGTGTTGGGACCGATGTATCAGATAATCAGACAAACTCTTAAGTATGAAGGCTGTTGGAAAAGTGGTATTCACACTGAGTCATCATACATAGATTTTCTAAGGATTATTGCAAGGGGGAGGCATGAAATTGTTCCTCAGTCAAGATGGCCATATCTTTTTTTCGTCGATCGACAACCGAAAGGGGAGTAGTGACAAATCCAGCAGCAGCTCGTGGAGGAAACATGTTTTCTTCCTGCATCAGGAAACCATACCAAGGTTTAGTCCAAATGATAATATTCATAAAAAGTCCAATAATTTGGAAAAGGTTCCACAAGAGGAATGAATAATACACCGCATCTATCGTCCCATGAGTCGGTTCGCAATGCCCATATTCTGTGAACCAGCGGTAAACGGAAGAGGTTCGTAGCATCCTGGCCCTCGGAGCAATGGCCAGTAAACTGTGTACCAAGCCCCTATGTGGGTTCTCATAATTTGGTACTTAATTGAACTTCAAAATAAAAATTTCATAGTTTTAAGAATAATTCATGTCCACGGACCATTGAACCGCATATCATATTCCTTACGCGACCCTCCATGACATACTTTTTAAATTTGTTAGAATTTTGTTCATGGCTAGGAAATTAGTTCATGAATGATGGTAAGTGAATAAGAGAATCAATTTGAAAAAGACGAAGCAAGTTCACAGACGAACCAATTCACGAATGAAACCAAAATCAGAGGTGGTGCTCGAAAACAGGGAACAAGAGAGCATTTCACCGAAATATTTATTGTCTTAAATTAACATGATGAATATATATATCACATTAGTATACCTTAGTGTATGGGAGATAGTAAAACATGGTTGAGACCTGGTGGAGTTAGATATTATCAGGTTAGTTTACCTTGATGTTATGGATTATAGGGGGTTGCAATTAAGATGGACTATGTAAATAAAACATTAGGAGTCACATATTCTGACTACTTTTTCATTTTTTCTAAGTGGTATAGTTTTTTTGTACCATCACATCCTGGATTTCTCTCATGGGATGCATTGTGATTTTTTTACGTGCAAGGATATTTGATGTGTTTATTTTCACACATAATCTAAATATAAGAATTAATGGTTTAAAACTAATTAATTTCTCTTTTTATCATATTGGATATGTGTTATATCATATTTCTCTATTTATTTGAATATGGAATGAATTTGAAGGGATTGGAAAGTTTTTATAAAAACACCCAAGGTTAATTTTTATATAGAAATTGATTCCTATTAAAATGTTTTATAAATTTATTTTAAATAAGAACTGATGGATTATTTAGAATAGACATTGTATAGATTATTGGATGGTATCCAACTAATATTTATTTCCCACACCATATTTCATGTTTTTGATTTTTTTGACTTAGTTTTTTTAGAAATAGATAAATGGAAGAGAATAATATAGATTCTAATTATAATTTTTCATGTTTTCCTTTTTGGATGGTTGAGATAGTGGAAACATGATGTCACATGGAGTTAGACACATGGTATGTTTTAGGTTTCATGTATTTTATTGTCATTAAATTATTTGTTGAGAAATTTTAATTCATTCTAAGTTTGATACATTTATTTTTTTTTCTTTGACATATGACACATTTTGGTTTTATTTTGAGTTTCTCATTTCTCCCTATCTTAACATATTTCTAGTTTAAGGGTGAATTCATTCTCGTATTTCATTTCCAATAACTTGATTCTCGACTCCATACCTTGGGGATTGAAAATGTGGTTTAAGACATATGGTTGAACAATATGGGTAACATTTTTTGTTGAACTAGGTTGGTCAAATAAATTTATTGAACAAAAATATTGATTTTTATTGGTTTTCCTACATAGTACTCCCATGTTCTCAACCCATTATTGTTATCTATGTGTTTTAAAAAATCACTAATGGGGATTTCATTTATAGTTTTGGTAGATTTAATGGAGTTGGTAGAGGATTTCAAATTTTGTAGTCCATTCATTCATGTATTTATCGTTCTGTTGTGTAAATTAATTATAATTAACATCTAGTTTACGGGAATTTTTTTCCAAATATTTTTTTTGTTTATTGGTGGTTATTATTATTATTATATGGATTTTATGAGGGAGATTCCTCTCATGTATTATTATACACATTCAGTGTTAGTATCCAATATAGGATCCATTGGCGTGTGGATTTGGGTGGTCACTATTTCCTTTGTTATAGGCCAATGAGGGTTTCCAAAAGAGGTGAGTTGTGATACTCAATATAACATATTTTCACAAAATTAAATTTTTTGGGGAAAATTTATAAATTACCAATAAATAAGGCCATGATTAATGTTTTCAACTATTTCTCTAATAATGATTCATTACATCTGTACATAGTCTAAATATGAGATTTTAAACACTATTTCCAAATATGAGAAATACTTAATCAATTGTATACCCTTATAGGGAATAATCTAGATGATATAACATTGTATCAAATATTACCTAATATTTGTATTATTATAAATTTTTTTAATTATATAAATTATAAAATAATAATTTTTAAAAAATAATAATAGGAAGATACCATATTACATTTATAGTCATGTCAGTACGTTCCATTATGGATGAATCAACCTACGGTCATTATTTTAACATATATAATGATATCTAACATTTTGGAATTGGGGATTGACCATCATATACCTTTATAAATAATACACAATTATGGGTGTATGATTGAATCATCTTATATCCCAATCTCATATGACGTAATATTTTCTTATATTATAATTTGAATCTCATAGATCAGTTCTTCTAGAATCAAGTGTTTAAAATTATCTATAAATATGGTAAAAATATTATCACTCCATCCATTTCTATCATTTTAGTTAGCCAAACTCATCAATGTTTATAAAACAAAAAATTTCATACAACATGAATATAATGGTTTTTTAGTATCACTATGTAGTCACATTATTGTTGATGTTTTTTATGTACTAAAATAACAATATCAGGAATCATTTTTTATAACTGATAAAAAATATCATTTTCAAAATTTCTATCATTATTGATCATGAATGTTAATATAATTTCATCATGCCATATCCAAGGATTATAATGCAGATTAATCAATTTCAAATTAATTGATCATCAATTTTTATATATCCCAGTTTCCTCAAATTTAATCATTTTATACATGAACAACAAAATAGGTCATTTTTTGTATCATTATATTTGGAAAATTCAAATCTATCATAATCCTCTATCATATTCATCTCTTTTTCCTCATGATTTAATCCAATTACTATTCAGTATCAGCTGTTGAAACTATCAAATAAAGAATATAATTAAGAATATTTTTTAACTATAAATGAGAATTAAAATATATTTGTGGAAATAGTGGGTCCCTTAGACCCAATTATATAGTAACTTTGATTACCATATCATTTATACAGTTAGTTATATATAATTTTATCTTACCATTATAGTGAAGACTTTTCTGCATCCATGATTATAATGGTAATGTCCAAAAATTAATTATCATGTCGATATTTTATAGAAGATCCCAAACAATAATAAGAACCTCAAGATACAAGAAAATTAATCTTAAATATATGTTCTATAGTTTTGATACATCTTAATGACTATAAACAGTAGATGTATGACTATCAGTTGCTGGGGGCTCATAAGCAACGAGCCTTCTTCTCATGAAGTTCGCAATTGGTGATCTCTAATAGTGAGATCATGTGGACTAACCCGCCAATAGAAACACAACATGTTTTGGGTGTCATAGGTCATTACTATCTACAAACATGTGTATTATAATCCTCACTTTAGATCATTACCAATGTATACCATTTGATTACGTACTTTTATGAAAGTAGAAAACCATGGTATTGAAATCTTGGAGAGGTAGCTTGTGTTGGGTGTGTCATTGGGTGTATGATATTAGTTGAATGGTTAAGAAAGGATTTGTCACTTCCCATTTTAAAAAGTTTTATATATCAGGCCTGGTTTATCAGGATGGTGATGCCTTCAAAAGTCATTGGCCAAAGTAGTAAAAAGGTAAATCCATCAGGAAAGATCAAGAAATAATAAAGCAAGAAATAAAAGATGAAAAAATTGTGCGTCTTGTTTTATGGGATATTTAATGAAAAAGAGATTATAGTTCATAGTTAGTGTTCATAGGTTGGTAGTAATTACTATAACTATACTTATTTTTTTAGGGGCCACAATGAGTTGTAAGAATCTACTCTTGGTCTTTGGATTTATTCACTGCAATCGGGATAAGGGCCTCGAGGGTCACACACAATAGCGTATTCAAGATTCTGCCCTATTTAGTTTAATAGGTATATGGACATGGTAGGCCATGTCATGTGGTCCAAGTGTTTTCAAATGTATCGATCACCAAAATAATTAAATAAATTCAATAATATTCAAGTAATGAAAATTTCGTATTGAATTTATTTAATCTATTTAAAATTTTAATTAATAAGTGATAATATTAATCGAGCAAATATTATTTTAATATTCAAGGTTTATTTAATATTAAGTGGGACAAAGAGTCGATTTAAAAGGCTCTATTTTTATCATGTAATATATTATATATATATTACATGTATGTGATAAAAATAATAAATACGATTGACGTAGTTCAGTTCATAAAAATTATTTATTTAGTTGATGTTGAAATAAACAGGGGCTGGAGAACCCAACCAGGTTGTTTTCAACATCACTATAAATGAAGGGAGGGATCTCTCTCATGGGTGCCCATTCACAATTCATTCACTTTCATGTAATGAAAATTGAGAGCCTCACTCTCCTCCCGCATCCTAGAAAGAGAAGTTGTTGATCCTAGAGTTCTGATCAAGATCTTTCCCAAGTATCAAATACATCTCGATACAGTGATCATAAGGAAGAGAAAAGCATCGTCGGATCACCATGCAAGATCACATAGTTACGACGTTAGATGTTCTAGTGGTGTTTGATGCACATGTGGATGATCTAGAGGGATCCCACTATGGATTTTTCAAGCAGTGATTGCCAGTGAAAAGTTGCAGTTGAGGGCACCTTTAGATTTTGAATTTTGTTTATTCAATTTATGTTTTGTTCTATTAATAATTTACATGAGATCCTCAGAACTTTCTGGGGCTCGGATAGATGGAATCGACATGTACAGTCTATCCACCAACGAAAATTTTAAAATTCTCTGCCCACCAGCTTATGCTATTTTCCCCAAAACCTCTTAGTTATATCAGTGAGATCGCATAGATTTTATAAGCCTATAAAATTATATTTTAATTATAAATAAATTTAGGGATTATAAATGGTCTCAGTGGTTCAATCCGCGTGTCGATTTGATCTCGATCGTCCATGTTATGTCCATTTTAAATTTTCAGATTGGATCGAATATGCGGTTTAATTTCAGGTTATATTTTTTATTTCATCCTGATGAACCGATCAAGTTATGATCAGTTCTTTAGAAATAAATTTAATTGTTAAAAATTCTAAATTTTAAAATTTAGAAATTTGTATAATAATTTTATTATTATAATAATAGTTTTTTAATAATAGTAATAATTTAATAAATTATTATTTTCTTATAATAATTTTAATTTTATTAAATTTAGTGTCTATTATGTAGAATTTGGAAAATGTTGGGGTGGAAGACTTCAAAAATCACAAAAAATGGATGGGAGACTTGATAAAAAAAGAGGGGATACTGAATAGAAATACATAAAAAGAAGTAGTCTAAGAGGATCTCCCCAACCTAGAACATGGTGGAACTCAGGCCGATAGTGCCTTCCAGCAACCTCGTGCTCGAACCCACGGACTAGATCCGCACCTCCAGCCTTTTCCTGGTGATCCAGCAGCCACCCTCTGCTGGAGTATAACTAGCCCGTGGTAGTGCTGCAACACTACCAGCTGACCTGAGCACCGCATCATGCCCACACTCTCTTTCACGAAGGCCAGACCGGTACTTCACCACTTGTTACTGGCCAGGGTTCCAGCACTGTTGCCTCAAGTCTAAATCCAGGAGTAATTTTTTTGTCTTCAAGATTTTTACCCAGAGAATATTTGGCCCCGAAGTAGTCTAGGCTGATATGCCCAACCTAGAACATGTTTGGGTGGATTGGTCCAACCCATTTTTGCCCTTCAAGACCTAGCATGGCCCTGAACAGGTATGGCACGATCCACACATGCCATGCAATGGTGTTTTGAGGACCGACAAATTGAAATTAATCAAAAAGTAATTAATTTAATTAATTTAATTTTAGAATATAAATTAAATTAATTAAAATTTATTTTGATAAATTATTTTAATACCCGATAATTAAATTAATTTATTTTGGTAATTAAATTAAATTAATTAATGAATTTAATTTTGGCATGAAAATTAAATTAATTAGTGGACTGATGATTAAATAATTTTTTTTTAAATTTTTAAATTCATTTAATTTAATTTTTAACCCTCATACATAATTAATTGATTTTAATTTTATCGCACTTTATTTACCTGCATTCTTGTATTGAGAACTGACCCGTGTATGTCGTAGTTATTTATTTAATTATTTAACTGCGTGCAATGCTTGTAATTAATTATTTGATGGTATTTGCATCATCTTTATTTTTGGTTGAAATGTATAAGGGCTTGGGCACTCAATTTACTTGATGTACATTTATCCCACTAGTCCCCCATGCCAGCATGTGAGTATTGTTGTACTTTGGATGAAAACGATGAACGACATGGAACTCACTATGATGAGGCAGTGTTCTTTGTCCAAGATGATGCAACATGACACATAGATCCCTCCAATAATAAGTGCTACTCCAAGAAACGACATTGAACCCATCAAGATGTGGTGATACTTCAGAATACAAGCAGACATACATGACAGGGTGATCTACATAAAGTGTCAGGCTTAGACTTAGGTATAAGGCCCCTAGGTTGTTTAGAGGCTTCAGACCAGCTATGTAGTAGTTTTAATGTATGCCTTTATTAATTATTTTATGCAATTTAGAACAGCAGTAAAAATACATAAAATAATAGATAATAAAATTCATAAATAAGTGGTGTATGTTTTCCTATTACGGTTTAGTTGTGAGTGAGACAACATAGAGGAAAAAAGTTTAATAGAAATGGATCACATATGTCGATAGAAACCAATAAAACCCTAAAATAAAATATTAATTCACAATAACATTCCATCAATCATGTTTGAAAAAGACCGGGGGTTTGAGGGGTCGGTCATGACATAGCTGAAGGTGCCTCTTACTACTGGGGTGTTATTATTAGAGTGGTGGGTTGACTAAACTAAAATTGCAGAAAATAAATAGCCATAGCTAGCTTGTTGCATCTTTAGAGGCACAAATTGAGTAAGTCAAGTAATGATTTTAGAAGCTGGGACTTTACTCAATAGACCATCAAAACACGAGTTAATGTGGTTGGCAAGCCAGAATCCTACCTTGGACCCTCTTAATAGTGGCATTTCCATAGCATGTAGACTACGAGGGAGGTCCAGGGATCCTTTCTAATAGAATACTCAAGAGTATTTCTATTTTATTACAGAGGGTTCCCAGAACTCGAAAAATTAGTGGGATACATTTAATGATTAAATTAATCAGTAATGTCACATTTGGTAATTAATATAAACGGTACTAATCTGCAAAAGATTATATTAATAGAATGGAAAGAAATACCAGAAATAAAATGGTGATAAATATTAGACAAAGTTAATGTCCAAACAGGAATGAAATTATAAGTGTAGTATAGGTGCTAACACACATTACAACCATAATGGAAATTCAAGGTGCTTGTCTCCCAAACTATTAAGGATCCTTAGTAAGAAAGGTTGTGAATGCTTATTGGAGACTCATGAATTAAGCATATGATGGTTATTTCATAATAATATCATTAACATCTGATGTTATTTGTGGTCGCTATATCATGACTTGAATGATGGTTACATGTAGTATCATCTCCAAGAATTTTTTGAGGAGAAAGTGAAGAAAGAGTTGAATGTGATGATTGCACTCGGATTGTGTAAAGTGAAAAATAGTTCACAATCTATCATGACATCCCATTCTTATACCTTTTACACCAAATTACACTAGTTTCATTTCAGGATACAAATGGACATTATGGAGAATGTTATTTTTTACCTTTATGTAACACTCTCGAAGTAATATGAATATTAAAGAAAGTACCATATTTTATTCTTATGGAGAATATAATGACAGAAAAGGAAAAACGTCCTATGGAAATTTACACTGAAGGAACCTTCATCATGTCCTTCATAGAAAAGAGGATTTTTAATTAACATATGGTTATATTCATCACATATTTAAATAAATTTATGGATGTTTAAAAATGGAATAGACTAAAATATAATTAGTAAGTACCCGCTTCACTTTCAGTTAATATTCATCCAATTAAAGTGCGGTTTTCATACAAACTTCTTGAGTATTAAAATACTACGTTATTTTCACATATATGTATTGAAATAAAAAAACCATGTAAGTAGATAAACATTACCAGGAGTAAGGTGTTTTCTTTAGGAAGATGAGAAAGGGTGATTCATATGTCAGTGATGAGAAATACATTACTTCAAATTGCTTTGTAATTGACTCAAAATGGTCAATTTGTCAATTATAACCCAAAACAATATCTCTTGTGCCCATTTGGACATGATGAAACATTATTCAATGTTTGGAATTAATGTTTTTTGTTGTGTAACATACTCAACAAATAGTTCAGATATACTTTAATCAATGGAAATACATGATGAATATAAAATTTAAGACCTTCCTAGTAGTGGAAATATGATTCAATGTCAAGTAAAACTAAAATTAGACGTCAATAATATACCTAGTATGGTATTGATGCTCGGCACGCCTACCACATTTGGTATTATTGAAATATTTAGTTTAGACAAAGAAACCAATAGAAATAAATGTATTCTAAAATTATTCTTGGAATTAGAACAAAAAATGAGCATGAACTCTTCCAAAGGAATGATAGAGGAAAATATACATCATATGTTTCCATTATGTTATTATGGAATTTAACAATGAATTTTATGCATGGTAAGAAGATATTAGTTTCTTTGTATCGACATACTGAATAATATCTTGACCAAATCATTCATCGATCATGATAATGTAGTGTGGGGTAATGGCTAAATGCATGTTATCTTATCTACATCACCATATTGATGTTCATAAGGAGGATTGATGATAATGTTTTAAATGATTACAATGATCAAAAAAATGTATTTTGGAGAAATTCTTAAACACACATTTTCTACATCACAGTTAAGATATAAGTTGTAACAATGTTGCAACTAGTAGAAACTACCATTATATTTAATGATGTGATTTGAAAATAATAACATAAACACATAACCAATATTCCAATTAAAATGTAAAATGTATATTATACAATTCATAGTATGATGAAAATCCATTATGTCAAAGATCATGTGTTAGGATGCAAAGGGTTTGTTCATATATTAACAAACAAACATGCATCTATCTAAACAAATGGTGCATCTAAGTAAATATCCTAAAGTCTCTTAGGATATTAACTAAATCACTAAAATAGGAAAAAAAATATTCATGTATAAGACAATATTTCTATAAAAGGGTGAACAACTATATTAGAGATAGTGGGATTTAAATTGACATGAACTTAGTCAATGCTCTAGATGCACAAATGGTTGACATTGGATCAGGTTTCACAAGTTCATGTGGAATAGAAACATTCTAGAGACACATAATTCATATGAAGGATGAAACCATGGTGATGGTTTTATATTAATTATGGTCGATGATAAATTATTAATTTAGAATAATAAATCTTACAAGTAAAATTTATATAAAAATTTTATGAAATTAAAAAGATCAATTAAAATTCAACAATTAATTCCATGTATCAAATTACAAAGGGGATTATGAATTGAATATTGTGGTGGTTATTCAAAAGAGAAGATACATAGATGGTACAAGATTCGTACCAATAAGGCCCGAGTGGTTATACTAAGCTAGTATTCCTAAATCTATTAGAATTTTACCTGTCATTGCTAACATCTATGATCATTATATTGGTCATTGGATGTCAAGATCATCTTTCTTGGTAGGTGTCTATATGATGTAACCATAAATGGATGATGATATCATATGATGCCAATAGGGGTTGTAAGTTAATGTAATCAACAAGATCTTACGGCACTCATTTTCATGAAATATTTTCTTGGTGTCTACAAAAGGTTTGTGAGAGAACCAATGTTTTCCATGTGAAATATGTTCGACAACATATGGAAAATAGATATTGGCCTTATAGTTAGTTTAGACCAGAATAAAAGTAATTCTCCAATTATTGACTTAATGTAGCAACCTATGTTATAGGGAACATGATTTATGGAAGTAGATCTAACGGTTTCATGGACCTAGTCAATCATACATAAAGTGACATTGTATTTAAAAAATATAAGATAGAAAAATTCAAGTTAATAATTGTTGTCAATTTCACATGGCTTAATCTCTTCAGGATGACATGTTTAGAATATGGGAAGAGATTAATGTTGTGAATTGAGTTCATTAAGCTTCGGTGAAGGATCAATCATTTAAGCCATGATATGTAAAAGAATTGATACTAAGAGGATATACATTATTGTAGGCTGATATCAATTATATCCAGAAGCACAACAAGTAATGTAGTCAGAACTATCATCTTGTACTTAGGAAAGTACAAAGGATACGTACCTGGTATATGGATAATAAGGTATACTAGTTTTTTGGGACACAATTTAGTAATCCTGAGATCAATTTGATCTTGTATCATAGTTTGGATAAGGCAAAGAGCAAGTCAAGTTCATAAAATCTAGTGGTAGATATATCTATAAATGCCGTGTACGTTGTAGCTTATAAGGAAACTAAGAGGCAGTTATCAATCACAATGATTTTTTCTAGTTCTTGGAAACAAACCTAGTGATAAATTTTTTATCATAATGTAAATTATGATATTCTTACTAGAAAAATTTTCAAGTTATGAAAATGTAAAAAATTGATATAATTAGGGATACCTTATCTTGATAAGTTGTAGTCAAGTTGATGAGGTCCCATATATAATATAAGACACATGGAAAAAACGTGTTATGCCTCGTAGTTAAATACATTTCTCAAAAAAAGCATGATATTTATCATGTGAGTAGATGACAAGTTAGGTTAGAAAGTTGGCTCTAGTTCAAGTGGGAGTATTGAAATAGTGGGTGCCTTAGACCAAACTATGCATTAATTTTCATTTCCATATCATATGTACAATTAGTTATAAATGATGTTATATTACCATTATAGTGTATACTATTCTATATACACTATTATAATGATAATTTCCAAAGACTAATTGTTGTGTCGATAGGTTATAGAATAACCTAGGCTATAATTAGAACCTTGAGATACTATAACATTAATCTTAAATATTTGTTATATAGTCTAGATACATTTTACTGACTAGACAGAGTAGATGTATGAATATTAGGTGATGGGGGATCATAAGTATTGAGAATTCTCCTCATTAAGTTCACACTTGGTGATCACGAGTAGTGAGATCATGAGGAAAAACCCACCAATAAGAACACCCCATGTTTTGGGTGTCATTAGTCATTACTATATATGATCTTGTGTATTGGTATCCAAACATGAGATTATTACCAATGTATACCATTTTATTACATACTTTTATGCCGAGAGATAACCACGGTATTGAAATCGTGGCGAGGTAGCTTGTGGTGTGTGCGTCGTTGGTGGTATGAAATTGGTTGAATGGACAAGAAAGGGTTTTTTCATTCAAGTCTAGGAAGTTGTATATCTCATTCCTAGTTGATCGGGACGGTTCTACCTTCATAAGTCTTTGGCCAAAGTAGTACAAAGTTAAATCAATCCGGAAAGATCAACAAATAATAAAGCATGAAAAGGATGATGACACAATTGTGCGTTATGCTTTATGAGATATTTAATGGAAAAGAGATTATAGTATACAGTTAGTTTTCATTGGTTAGATGTTGTTCCAATGACTATAATTATCTTTTTCGGGGCTATTATGGGTTTCTAGACTCTGATCTTGGTCTGTGCATTTATTCACTACCATCGAGATAAGGGTATATTGGGTCAAACACACCAGCATATTCAAGAATCCTCCATATTCATTTTAATAGGTATATGGACATGGTGGTTCCCACCATGAGGTCCGAGTGTTGTCCAATGTTCAATAAACAAAAGAATTAAATAAATTCATTAATATTCAGGTAAATAATATTTGGGATTGAATATATTTAATGTATTTAAATTTTTTTAAATATGGGATAATATTTATCAAGAGAATATTATTTTAATATTCAAGGTTCATGTAATAATATATGGGAAAACGACTTGAGTTGAATGGATTGGTTTTTATCACGTTTTATATTTTAAATATATTACAAGTATGCGATAAAAATAATAAATAATATTGACGCAACATTTTTCGTCGAAATTATTTATTTAGTGGACGTTGAAATAAACGGGGTCTAGGAACCAAACTGGGTATTTTTCAATGTCAAAATAAATAAAATGGAGGGATATCTCTCATGGGAGTCCATTAAATACTCATTCACTTTAATGGAATGAAAATTGAGAGCATCTCTCTCCTCCTTCTTTCTAGAGAGTGAATATTTTGATCCATGAGTTCAGATCAAGATCTTCTTCATGTATCGTAGGAATCTCGATATTGTGATCATCATGATATAGAAAGAATATTCAGAACACCATGCTAGAACCCGGAGTTCGAAGATCGATGTTCCAGTGGTTTTTGAAGCATGTGTGGATGAGCTAGAGGGATCCTGCTCTAGATTCTTCATGCAGTGATTCCCAACAACATGTTGTAGTCGAGCACACCTTCAGATTTGGAATGTTATGTATTGTTTTTATGTTTTGTACTATTAATAATTTACACAAGATCCTATGACCTCTCTGGTGCCTAGAATTCCAGTGTTGACAAGTATCGTCGATCTGCCGACTAAAATTTTAAAATTCCTGGCCCACCAGCTTCCTCTTTTGGCCTCAGAACCATTCAAAATTTTAAAAATTAGAAATCTATTCTATTTTTAAATTAAAATATTAAAAACCACATATATAATAATAATAAAAAAATTATAGTAAAGACTAAAGAATAAATTCTGGTAATGTTATATATTTTATAAAATATATAAATTTGTGGTTTTTTAATTGTTTAAAAAATTATACATTTTTAAATGTTTTTATCTATCTCTCTAAATATATATGTAAAATTTGTTTAAATTTTAAATATTAGATATTATTTTAAGATAATGAAACAATATTATTGATGACATGAATAGTTTATAATTCAAAATTATATTGTAAATCATCAATACTATTAGAATATAATTTCAAAATATAAATATAAATTTTAAAAAAATATAAAAAGATAAATATTTAATTATGTAATCGAAAACTTTAATTTATTTATACCAAATAAATACTTTTGATAATAATTAAAAATAATAAAAATTAGTTTAATTCATATATTCAATAATTAGTAGAAGAAATTACAATTAAATACACAATTTTGAAATAAAATATAAAAAATTTAGGAAAAAATAAAACAAAAACGTTATTTACAGATCTATAAATTGTTAAAAAAAATAATTCAATACCATATAATAGGAATAAATATATAATAAATTATATAATAGATCTATAAAATATAATAAATCTATATCTAGAGTTCATTTAAAGGCAACATACATTGGGTAGAAAAAAGATTGTTAGTCAATTCACTAGGAAAAAAACAAGGCATTAGAGGAAGAATGATATTGGTGAGAATTAATGACTAGGGGATCATTTTTCAAGAGATATTTTGGGTGTATTGTTCAATAATAATGAGTATATCTATCGATTGGATAGAGTAAAATAAGTCAATATGTATGTGCTGATAATTTTATGTTTTTTAATTTAATTCATTATCGTTTATTTATATAAACAATGTGGAATACCATTATTAGACATTAATTATAATATAACCAATATTAAATATAACATCAACTAATATTTAACATTAGTTATAATATATCAATATTGAAAATGTGAGGATTATATTATTTTCTACAAAACATATTACCAGCTAGAATCGATATAAATTATAATGGTTGAACATATTTTTTTTTGTGAATATCAAATGAGTTATTCTTAGTATGAGAATGAATAATAATCTATGTGTTTCAATAGTTCCTTAAAAATCATCAACATACCTATAACATTCATTTCTGTAACTCAACCACACTTAAAATCACCCCTTAAAATAATTATTTTAGCCTCTCTATAACTCTCCCGCATATTTCAATATAATTTTTTTACTTTTACCCATTTGAGCTAACATTTGATATTAAACATTTGGTACTTATAACCTTATAACAAAGAACCTAAATATTACACTTTTTATATTGTAATTAAATCTAATATCACTTTTTTATAGAAACAAAAATTATACTTTCTCAAAATACCACATGTAGAAAAATGGTTTTGGAAGATGATTTCTCTCTAAACCATCAAAAAAATACAGATGGTTAAAATCTAAGAGTCATCCTATGTTTTCCAAAACATCCCATTGCATGCATCATTGTGGTAAAATTAGTTACTTTATTTTTATTGAAAAAAAATATTGGAATTTCACAACTCATTTTTAATATTTCTACTAGACAAATGAATATTAAATATTAATATGTTTTATCCATCAATGTTTTAGTGTATTGCTTCTCCAAAATATTATTCTTTGGTTTTCACATAGAATAACAACAATATAATATAATTTTTCACTAATATTTTCAATTTTGCATTGTTTATATGTGTATATTATAATATTGGGTTCATTTTATATATTTTTACAATGTAACTCATAATAAATTATAATATTACTTCTTCCAAATTAATGTAGTACATGACCTGACCCAACTCTATGGGGCCCCACTTGGGCCAGTGATAAGCCAACTGTGACACACTAATCCTACATCCAATTGGCCACAGGATAATGACTGGCACTAATAATGTGTAACATTCATTGGAGGTCGTAGCCTATAAAAAATTATAATAGATATACAAATCCAAAAATATTTAACAATATACCACTAGTAATATTTATAAATTTTCGTAACTCCAACTTTCTGTTTATTATTTTTGGATATTATACGGACTATTTTAATAATAAGGTGCCTTGATGGCATGTGATTTCAAGACCCAAAATGAAAGAAATAAATGTTTGAAATATATTTAATATAGTAAATTGAACAATCACACAAATATCTTGAAAACGTGGAATAATTTTTAAAGGGGGACGCGAATAAGAAATATGCGGTAACTTTTGTGTTCAGAACATGGGGTAACAATAAGCGCAACATAACCAAAGTGAGGATTGGGAATTTTTGGAAAATTCTTAACGTGAATAAAATAAATAAAATAATAAAATAATTTTTTTTTGATGAAATAGAGACTAAATTGTCATAATATAGACTACTATGAAGAAATTATAAGGTTATCCACATAACCTTCCAGCTGTTGGAGAGTTGTTAGAGAGGGCATTTTAGGATGTATCATAGATGAATGATAAATGAATTGTAGATCTACGATCATTGGGAAATAACATTTAGTATCCCTCCAATGAAAAAAACTCAGTAATGTTTTTCATTATTAGTTGATCAATCTAGTGGTCTTTAGGCTAATGTGTATGAATTATATTCTTTTTCATAATTCATAATATGAAAAAAAAATTAATATACCAAAATATTGTTTTGTGGCTCAATTATCTTTTAGGATTGGCTTATTTATAGGGCTATTTTGAGAGTTTTGACTGATCATTATTCATTCTTCACTTTACTTTAAAATGAATATATATTGATTCCAACACAAACATTATTTGAGTATCATTCCACCTATTTGTTGTTGTGTATTTCTTTAATATTTATTTATTCATCATTGGTTTTCATTGTTGACTTGTGGTTCAACATACAATGATAAATCAATCATTATTTACTAGTTTTATCAGTGGAACAATTTGATATTGTAGGCATGGGAACAACACGACACAATGGTGTTTCAATTAAGGAAATGGTGGTGGATAGGATGGTTTTGGATACCCGATTTCATGTTCTTTGGCATGCAATGAAGAACAATGAACCATGCCATTTTTGGAATAAATTGATGGGCCTGAACCCAGTGATAGGTGGTGGAGTTTTTTATCCATAGATCATGTATGATTTTTGTAACGAAAGAATCCACATTTCAAGGTGGTGGTGGTGGACGCATGTAGAAGGAATAACCATTGGGATTCTGGAAATATTAATCCACATTGTGTGTAATTTTATATTACATGATGTGTGGGTCCCTACAAGTGGAGGATAGGGCATCAAGAGAATGTTAAGGATCCTTTGATGTGTGACCCTAACACATGATGTGTGACTTCTCCTAGGTGGATTAGTTTTTACCTCACATGATACATGGGAATGCATTGGATTACACGGGCATAGGTACATCGTGTTCTCCCACAAGTACATTCCCATAATGGTCATATAGAGGATTAACCATGTACTAGGACACATGATGTGGTACATAGGTAGAAACACACCAAGTAATTCTATATAGACATGGACACAATACATTTTACATGGGAATGACCTGGGACTAAGGGACATGGCATATAACACTATTACATGCTTTGTGCTCCTTAAATGTTTACATAGAGCCCTTATCCACTATATCTTCGAAAAAAATTATTTGGGTGAATCCCCATATACATTCCATATGGTTTATTATGAAATGTTCTCCTACATAGAGGGATGTGATCCCTTTAGAGGGAATTCTTCAGTAGAGTTGTTATAATTATTCTCTGAATCCTAGACCGAGATCCCCTATTCATCTTCATTCCATCAGTGGAGTTCCTGGTATTATCATGACCAACATTACACAGGTGATGATCCTTTACAAATTGGGTTTATCCAGATCATGTTTTTTGTATACCTGATAGCCTTGGGTGTGATCCTCATTTGTGTATTTTACCTCTTTGAAATTTAGGCATAATCTTTTTAATAGTGATACCCAATGAGCATTACCTCTCATACAGACATTATTGGCGATATAAGACTCATGATGTGTGTTCCCCTTGATGAGGGTTATGTGAAACCTTCTATTTGGAATCCTAGGATGGAATTATAATTGTGACTTACCATTATACAATGTATGTTTTTCTGACTATATTATGATATTCTTATTATATGTATTGTATGCAGATACCTACGTAGAGAAGACTAAATTATTTTTTTGTATGAATTATTATTTCGGGGTGTCCAGCTCTATATTGTTATAATAAACCTTTCATAGGATATTCCAGCACATATAATGTATTTTACAGATGATCCACCTTTCGATATATGCTTTTATGGACCCGGACCAGACAATGCGTAGTTAGAGTAGACATACCGTGGTGTATTCCTTTGGTATCCTAACAGTTTTCCCTATGTATACATTTAGGTTGGGCATATTTTTGGAATCATTATAGGGGGACTGTATTTGGACCTATTTCAATTACATTACTTCTTTTCATACATTTGTATTGGTATTTAGATATATTCATTCATGGTTTTTATGTTGTTTTTAAATTTCAGCATTTTATTTTCTTAGAAATGTGTCATTGTGTACTAGTACGTTGGATAACGCCTCCCACCATAGTGATATACCTACTCTATCCTAGTCTCTAGCCCTTGGACTATTGAAGCTTGTCATGGGGAGTCTTGGTATATGTGCCATTGGGATAGGTCAAGAAAAAGTTGTATCAAATAAGTCGGTTATACATTAGGATCGAAGTCTATGAGATTGGATTGGCACAATAGTGTTAAGGGTGTTGAGTTCGGTTTGGAGACCCTGATTCTAGTGTTGGTGTGGCGGTGGATGTATCTGTACAAGTGGACACAAATCACCTACTTTTCTACTTAGAATATGAGAACACTGATCATAGGGAAAACAATGGTACATGCATCATTTAAGACAGAGTTGTGGTTTCCATGACTTTATTGAGTCAGATATCCAGATATACTCATTGAACATGGTATGTATTATTTATTTTAGGATGGATACACGATGTGTTCCATCTAGGATTTAGCATCAGGATCACTAAGTTGATTCTCCTAGTGTTGATGTGTTAATACAAAGAATATTTCTAGTTATTTTACCTCTAAGTGGTGCACCATCTATACAAACACCATTACAGAAGTATATTTTACCCATAGTACCAGCATTTTAGGGTATCAAGAAGAACAAAGATTGTGAGTTTTAGAAAAAGATACCCATCATGTTTTGAGGAAATCTTTTCCCGATAGTGTATGAGGACTAGCTTGTGGTGGTGACCTAAATTTTTTTCTTACCAGAACACTAGCATATCTGATAGTGGTCTTAGCAGTGAACCTTCTCTTTGGATTAGTCGATCGATGTTGGGAGCTAGTTACCCAGTCATCCGATGAGGAAACTATAGAATGGAAAATGTTTTAATGGATTTTTAGTGGGATTTCCTATCCAGCTATGCTGATGGATGTACATATCATGGAGATTATTCAACTTCAATAGGGAGAACTACCGTAGGTGAGTATTCATCAAGGATTAACAACCTATATAGGTACATTATAGATATGGTTTGTGGTTTGTTCTTCGAGGATCAGACCATTGAGGTATGACTACATAGATACATGAAAAAAATTATACCTATAGGTATTCCTACCTATGATGGGGTTCAAGGGTGAGCTTTAGTGATTGAGAGTTTCTTTGCTAAGCTGACATAAAATGCTTTTGTCAATAGTAGAAAATCAGAAGTAAAGACCTCAGTACTATGGATCCAATATTAGTCTCAAGGACCTTGATGTGTCTTACATTTCAGAAGGATTTCCCATGATAGAGTGTTTATGGTTCACATATCGTAGGATAGGTCTAGTCATCCCAGAGAGAGGTGATTCAACTCTTTTCACAGTAGGTTACATCTTGCTCGATATTGTCCTACTCGTCATATATATGACAAGGAAACCATGTATGGGAATAGAGTTCACAAAAAATGTATAATTATACATGTCCGTTTGGAATTATACATGGAATAAGATATTGGAGAACAATTGGAGGTGGAAAGAGCTATGAATTATTACCACAACCACCACCACTTGGGGGTCCACACTTGTCTTATATTTCTAGAGGATATAAGTGGGGATAGCTGTAGGTGGTTGATTATTATGATCCAAAGGTTTTGAGAGTGATACAACATATTATCATTGTATTTTATCTGTTCGTTGTAGAAATAATTAACATAGGTTCTAGTAAATACTTTATTTCCACCTATCTTGTTCGATACATAGAGATTCTTGATAACCCCTTAGCTTCACCCTAAATATTGGAGACTCCAATGGTAGATAGATCAATAATCACACACTTGTGTCGATAGTGTGACTAGACTCTTAGAGGAAATAGTTTCTATTGGGATATCTTTTTAGTAGCGATGATACCTTATGATGTCATCATATATATGGACTAGTTATCTATAGGTCATTCCTAGATTGAATTCTTCAAGTAGAGGATGCGGTGTGTCCTCAATAGAGGGACTAGTTTTTTCATTGTATGTGTAAAGAAAACCTAGGAAGTGTAGGACTGAATCATTCATAGGATGGTGTATATGATTCCTCATTAGTTGGATATCCTGAACATTGGTATATATTATGTTATGAGTTTTAATTTCCCTATAGTCTTGGTGAAGTAAAATGATTTCTTCCCTACAAACATTCTAGGCTGACCTCCCCATTGAAATATATATTTATTCATTGATATACAACCCCAAGAAGGAATAGATATTTGTTTCAGTATATCTAATGGCTCCCATAGAGATTTGTGAGATGAGGTTTTAATTGGATGAATTGTAGAGGAAGGGATTTGTTATACCTCGCATGTCACCTTTGGCATCCCATGTGTTTCTCACCAAGAAAGTGGATAGGCGCATCAAGTTATGTGTGGACTAATAACACTTGATCCCAGTGATCAGGAAGAACATGTATCCACTACTAATGATTAATGACCCCTTTGATGATTTGAGAGGGGAGAAATGTTTCTCAAAGGATGAACTCAGGTCAGGCAATCACAAATTATGAGTAAGAGATTATGATATACTAAAGAAGACATTCATATGTTAATATGGTCATTATGAGTACATGGTGTTTTCCTTTGACATGTTGAAGGCCCCAACAGTGTTCATAGGGCTCATGAACCATATCTCACTGCCTTTCTTAGACCATTATGTATTAGTCTTCATCAACGATATCCTTGTGTACTCGGTGCCTAAGGAGGAGCACATGATACACTTGAGTATGGTTCTAGATGCACTATGAGAGGACCAAATTTACCAAATGTTCTTGAATATTTTTTATTTATTTAGGATGTCCACTTTCTAGGACATGTTACCTTAGCTGATTTTGTTGTAGTGGACCCGACCAAGGTCGATGCAATGTCAGCATGCGAACCACCCAAGAGTTTGACAGAGCTGTAAAGGCTATTACCAAAAAACCATACATAAATTCTATAGGATTTCATCTCCCTTGACAAATTTGAATAAAAAGGGTTATCCATTGTGTGGGAAAAGTGGTTCCATAAGGATTTTAAATAGTTGAGGTAGATATTGGTGAGTTCTCCCATCTTGAAATTGCCAGAGGAGGGTGTTTAGTACATAGTGTTCTATGATGAATCGGGAACTGGGCTTGGTTTTGTTCTCATGAATAGGTAAGTAATGATTTATTATGGTTCATGTCATTTGATACCATATGATCATTACTACATGACCCATTATCTTGAGTTAGAATTTGTATTCATAGAACTAAATATCTGGAGACAATACATGATGGAAGATCAATTTATCATCAACTATTACTAGAAGAGTCTCAATTATATATTTTTGTATAAGAAATGCAATAAGAGATAGAGGTGATGGATAGAGTTCCACAATGAATATGACATCATGATGTTCTATAATCCTTGAAAGGGGATCATGGTCTTAGATTCTCTCAGCAAGAGATCTTGTTCGTAGTTCCTAAATGAGGTGTCAAAGAAGTTGGAATCCTTGAAGATATCCTTTTTTGATGAAGTTGGACCATTTTACCTCAAGTCATTGGCTTTCACCCCATCGATTTACATCGGCACAAAGATAAACAACATGGTGATGTCGACTAAGAGATCTAACAAACTCATATATCCAATAGACATGCTGTGGATAAAGATTATGAATGTGGGGAGAATATAATTATTTTTAAGGGATTCATGATGGAAACAGTTATGTTATGGGAGGAGGTTATATGAGAGTTTCATGCATTTCCATTAGTGGTACATCTAGCATTGAAAAATATGTACTAATACATCCAATGATAGTTTTGGTGTTTAGGGACAACGAATGGATTTAAAGATTTTATCTCTTGATACCTTACATGTTCGAAAGATAAGCCTGAGCACCGAGTTCCTATTGGTTTGGCTCAACCTCTTTTGTTCCTATAGGGGAAGTGGGATGGGATATACATGGAAATCTTAATGGGATACCATATATGTCTAGGGGAAATTATTACATATGCGTGGTCATAGAACGACATACCAAATCAGCCCACTTCCTATAAATTCATATGTAGAGTTCATTAGAGATCATAATATGCATCTACATGGGGGAGACCGTCTGCATTCAAGACAATTCCCTCAAGGATCATCTCTTACCATCATGATCACTTCACATATCATTTGTGTAATGGATTAAATGATTATTTTGGGACTCAGTTTTATATGAGCACAATGTTTCAACCACAAAATTGGAGACCAGATAAAGTATACCATTCAGTTCTTGGAGGGCTTGCTGTGGGATTGCATGATGTAATTTGGCCCTAGTTGAGGGGTATCTCCTTCCACTGGTGGATTTTTCATACAAAAATTGATATAATTATACCATCTTTATGGCATTGTTCAATGATTAGTATGAGAAACCATGTAGGTCCCCACATAGTTGGACTTACATAGGAAAGTCATCACTTTTGCTCCCAGAGTTGGTGGAAGCTACTACTGGGACGGTGAAAATCATGGAGGAGTAAATGAGGACTGCACATAGCCATCAAAATCATTAAGCTGATAGATAAAGGGGGACATTAGTGTATTGGGAGAGATATCATGTGTTTCTATGGGTTTAACATCAGTGTGAATTATGGATATCTGTTTAGGGTGGAAAGTTATCTCTAAGATTCATTAGACCATTACAGGTACTATATAGAGTTGGTGAGGTGGTGTGTAACATAGATCTACCTCTATTAATAGACCATATACATGATGTCTTGCACATGTCACTGGTAAGGACGTATGTGAATGACCCATCGCATGTTATCGAGAATTATAATCTAAACATTGAAGAAGAAGAAGTAAACTTTGTTGAGTACCTAGTAGATATTGTGGATCAAAAGGAGAGCATCCTTCATGGGCGAGTGATTACTTTAGTGCATTTACGAAGGAAGCACTTGAATCTTTAGGATATCACTTAGGAGTGGGAGGCTCAGATTCATACTCAATACCCACATATCATTGTCTATCCCTTGTTATTAATTTTTTAGACATAAATCCACATGTTGGGGAGAATGTAGTGACTTAGATATTCATCATCTTATTTTAGGATATTATAAGGACTATTTTTTGAGACTATTAAATTAGATATCATGTGATTATGAGCCCCGGTGTTCTCAGAATAAATGTTTGAAATATATAAAATATATTAGATATCACGAGAATGTGGTTTTTCTAAGAAGTCTAATAACCACTAAAGGGGGCCACGATAAAAAATATGTGGTCACCATTTAGTTCAGAACATAGGGTTTAACCTAGGCATGACATAACCATAGTTAGAATGGGGCATTTGTACAAAAAATCATCATTTGATTAAAATAAATAAAATAATTAAATAAATTTTTTTATTCATTGATACAACTTCTAAAATTTCATTAAAAAGATTATTATGATTAAATTCCAATGTTATTAACATAACTCTAAAGGCATTGAAGATCTATTGCAGAGAGTATTGTAGGTTCGTTCTCAGAATAATGAAAACCATAATATATATTGGTGATCAGTAGGAAAAGAGATCTGAGATCATTCCAACAAAAAAATGTCTTAGTATCATTATTCATTAGTGATTGGTATATCTCAAGGTATGATATATTTTGTGTTTTAATACTTTCTTGTTTCTCAATTTCTACTATAAACATTAATCAATCAACTAATATATTAATCTATGGTTTGTTCATCTTTTGGGATGGGAATGTTTGCGAGGATAATTTTAGATTTTTAATTGGTCATTATTGATTATTTGGATTTCATTATAATTTCGATAGTTAAAGGCCAATATGAACATTTTAGAGTTTCATTACCCATGTTTTTGGGTGTGCATTGCTCCTATGTTTCTTCTTTCACCATGGGAGTTCTTCAATGAAATTTGGTTTGAAATCCACTAACAAATTGATCATTGTGTACCAGTTTTGTTAGAACAAAGATTTGATATTTTATATCTGGGATCTACATGACAAGATGTCAGTTAAAAGATGGAAGCAATGGTTGATTAGAGGGTTTTGTATAACAACATTTTTTTTCTTCAGTGGACAATTAATAATGATGAATGAAACTATTTTTTGGATGAATCAATGGTCTATAATCTATTGATTGGTCGTGGGGAGTTTCATCCAAAATAGATCCATGATTTCTAGTAGGAACAAGGCTGGATTTCAAGGTGGTGGTCCAAATAGACATGTGTAGAAGGAAGAACTAGAAGGAATCTATAAATAACACTCCATATGACATGATATCTAATATTAGAAGGATTTTGGTTCCCTTCTATCCATAGATAGTGTTTCAAGGGATGTTTAAGGATCACAAGTCTTGTGACCTCTCCCTAGTGGATTAGCATGTACCACATAGTGTACATGGACATGGGTTGGTGTACACAGTCATAGGAATTACATATACTCCTACATGTACTTGGCTAGGTTAAGTATACACTGATTTAATCATGTATCTGGACATAGGAAGAGATACATAGGAAGCGGCACACAGTGTACTTCTACATTGACACAGACATGAATAATATTACCTGGGAAGGTCGCAGGGTCTAAGGGACATGACATTTGACCCTTCTACAACTAGTTTACTCCATTAAAATTATCTTGTAGCCCTTTTAAAATATAACTTAGATAAATTTTATTAGGGTGCATTCCCAATATCTATCCCTTATGGGTTAGTATAGAATCACCTCCTACAAATAGGTCAATAATCCCTTCATCAACACTTCTTAGACTGAGTTGTTAGAGTCCTTCTACGAGAACCAAAATAAGATCCTCTATTCATATTCATTACCTATGTTGAGTTCTTGGTATCATCATGGACAACACTATACAGGTGCTGATACTCTACTTTCAGGGTTAAACCCAATCGATTTGTTTGTAAACCCTTGTACTTGGGTGTGATCCTCATCTGTTAATTATATCACTTTGGACTTTCAACATGTTCTTTTAATGGAGAGACTCAACAAGAATTTCCTATCTTAAAAACATCATCATTTCTTTTAGACATGTGGAGTTTTTTCTCCCTGATGAGTGCTATGTGTAACCTTGGAACTAGAATCCTCGGATGACATTATATTTGTGACTTAACATTAGATCGTGTGACTTTGATGAGTATATATGGATATTATTGTTATATGTATTGCAGATACATACCTTTACAGAGAAATATATATTATTATTTTGTTCCCTTTTAGGTTTTAGAGAGCTCTACTAGTTAATTTTATAATCCCCCATGCACGATCTATCCCCACACATTTCATATCTTGTCCAGATAATGAAACCCCTTATAGAATATTTTATGGACCAGGTCCAGATGGTGATTAGTGTGACCAGATAGACCGAGGTGTATTTCTATGGTATCTTGAATATAATCCCAATATATAATTTTATGTTTTACATTTTTTAAACACTTTTTAGTGTTTTTTTAATTGGCCCTGTTTACATTCATTTACTTATGGTTGTGGGATTTAGCTGCACGCATTGATGTCTATTTAGTTGTTTCTAAATTTCATCAATGTATGGTACTGAAGATGTGTGTGTGTCTTTGTACTTTGAATAAGGACTCCCATGTTAGTGATATTCCAACTTGACACCAGTCACCATCACATGGCCAATTCGAGGCAGGCTTAGGGAGTTACGGCACGGGTCCCATTGGGATGGGTTGTGACATAAATGGATTAATTTTAAAATAGATGCATTTATGATATAAAAAAAATATGAATTAAAAAATCAAAAGGACATACCTTGAATGAAATTATTTACAAAATTAAATACTTTTAAGAATAATAATTACATGATAATGAAAAACATCACATTCTACAAGAACACCACGTAAGTGTTCACTAATAGAAACTTCTCCTACTAACACCTCTATGATACATATCCACATGAGATACTCCATCTATACATAAAATATCTTCAAATATAAACTATTAATCATTCTCAGAAATAGAAAACAAGTTGGCATAATCATCATGTAGGATTGAGTACAATTAAACCTAGTTGTATTTCTTGAGAACTAAAATCAAAGAAGAAACGACCTCCGATCTCAAAACCGAGGGAGGATCCATACATTCAATAAATATAAGACAAATAAAGATAAATATAGAACTATAGTCTTCTTATCTTAACTATACAAGGTATTTCATCTTTATTTTATGTATACATACATTGAATACAGAAAGGCCCATAAAGTATGAAGTCAACAAGATAACTATAAGTTATATCAAGAAGGCATCCAACTATTATTATCTTGTCTCAGGATCCACAATATCTATATTTTACCCTTTTAAAACTAATCACACCTATACATACCAGCTACCTATATATAACCATATTAGGAAACATTCACATTACTGGGGATTTTATATTGTAGGGGTTATTGAACCCTAATGGAAAAAGTACCATCCCCTATCACATATACAATGCATCAAACTCTATAAGTGAAGGACATGTTCCCCATAACATGGTGAAAAGATATTGACTACATAATTATGGACTTGTACCTCATAGAGATCAAGGGTATACAACCCTTGGCTTGAATAAAGAACCCACTCTCTGTTAATGTAAGTATCAAAATCTAGAATTTTTAGGGTGTAACCAAGTCAAAAATACATATGAGGGTTCCATAATCTATCATTAGAAAAAATATAATTGTATAAAAACCCCATTTCCATACCAAAAAACATTTTCCATGCACTAACCTTATCACCATAAAGTTAGATAACACTATCTATTAGATTATGAACTAAAATGATAATTAAAATAATATATTTTATATCATTGTCTATGATAAAAGGCACCATGGTGTAGTGAAATTCACTATGGTATGGTAAATATTTATGGAAAAACCTTTCAATGTGATAGTGATTTTTTAACTTCAATCTTTCTTAAGAAATGTCATCATATTGGGTTCTTAATCTTGTGATGATGAATAAGTAGAGGGTAACCATTGTAAAAAAATTCTGGATTAAATGAATTTATATACATCAAACCAAAAAAATCAATTGTTTTTAATGTATGGAATGATTATTAGAAATTTAGGTTTATATTTTTTGAAGTGTTGTATTTCAATGATTCTTATATAAGTTGGTTCAATCCACATAGGATGTGTTTGATTCCATTCAGTATATTCTCTATCTCAAAATCGTTAAAATTGATATTATACAATGCTAAATGTTTTAGTAGTTCATAGATTGAGTTATAACATTCTAAATCATCCATAGATTTTTATTATCTATTGAGATTTCTAGAGTAATAATCATATTATATTATTCTTAGTGATATCAATAAAACCCTTAATAAAAGATTATATAAGTTGGATTTACTGGTGTAAGGTATATCAATCATATTCTTTATTTATATTTATTGTAAATATATCGATATATTTCGATCATTATAGTGAATTGGAGTTATAGTATCACTACATATACATATTAAAAATCCCTCTAAAACCCATAAATTTTATTATATCCTTTACAATAAAAACATTTATGATATTTGAATGGATCGATTGTGTTGTTAAAAAAAATGGGAATTTTAGATCTAGTAATATAAATAAAATAGATTATCTTAGAGAAAATAAATATTTTAGTTCTTCATTAGGTAGAAACGTGGGAAAATTATATGGAAATATGTGAGTTTAGTTTCATATATTTTCATTAAATGTAGAAATTAAAATGAAGGCACTCTATTCCTTGGCCAAGAGATATCATGGTGTTTGTGGCCAATAAAATAAAAACTATCCACGATGAAGGAAAAGATGTTTCAAACATCTAATGTGTTTCCTGAAATGGCATTCTACTCAAATGGAACGTTGATACACCATTCTATAAATTCATTTTCAAAACAAAAACTGTATAACCTAAAATTGGAATGTATTTTTCTATGTGATAGACCATGTTCTGGTGAATGTAATTTTAAGAGGAATTTTAAATAACTTATTAATTTTTTTAAATACTCAAAACCTTCACTTCGTTGGTCCATTTATCTTTTTCAAAATCCATGAAGTGATTTAAACCAATATAATTTTAATGGTAGTTGTGGTCTATTTTTAATGTTTATTGACATGGTAAATTAAAAATTATAGAAAATAAAAAACTGCTTATATTAGTTTATTAATGGTTCATAGTAGAAATACAAATGATTTGTATTAAGTAATTATTTTGGAATTATTTTAATTGTTCTAGATGGTGTTTTGTAAGTTAATATTATTAAGGCATTAAATAAAATTAAGTATTAAATATTTAAATAATATAAATTTATTTATAGAAAATATGAAATGACTACAGTTAAATAGTAAAAGTGTATAACAAATATAATTATTTTCATATTAATACCTTGTCAATTATAATATAGAATGCTCATATTTAATTAATGTAAATTGTTCAAGTATATTGGTTCCTATATTATAAAGTGATTAAAATATATTTTTGTGATTTTCCAAAATATTGTATTTGATGTTTAAATATGTAAATTATTTTTTTTATTAATTTATGTATTCGTTGATATAAACTATTTATATTGTTAATTGCGATGAACGATTTAGTTAAAAATCTTAAACTACATCAACAAATTTTATACATGCATATAGGGAGTTACAAGCTATGGGTGAAAATAAATTTCTTTTTCATCAACCATTGATTTTTATTATATTAGTTTATGAGAATAAAAAAATTAGTTTTCTATATTTTACACAAATTAAGTGTCAAAATTATGATGTGGATGAATATATCTCATGAGTAAAGTATCATAGGGCATAGATGAATTGGATTATAATTTTCACTAGCATAGAGGATTATGACTTATCATGAAAAGTGGAAGATGACAATTAATCAATCCAGGATTACTCATATAGGGATAGATGGTTTCAAATAATTTTAATACATCGTATAAAATGGTTTCATTTACCTTATAAATGTGATTTTTAGATTTTTATAAATATTTTTATATTTTATTTTGACTTTGTAACACATGTTACGAGTTGTGTAAGGAGTTACTAATCAATATGTTTTTAACATGTTGTTTTTTTGGTAGGAATAATATTTAAACATAAATCAATAGAAAAATTAATTTGTGTGAAGGGAATAACGTGTGTTAAGATGGTGAGATTAAATCCCCATAAAAATAATCAGTGTTAAATTTCTTCTACATCAAACACTTTTCAAGACCTTGATCATTATACTAGGTTGGTTAAGTCTAATTTGGGCGACCCAAGAATATATTGATTATGGAAACCAAGTAACGGGTGACCATAACAACATTAGGTGCAAGTTCTTAGTGTTTTATTTGGGTTAAACATATCTACAATACCTTAATAGGATTTTCTTTTCAAATTAATAATTTTTTTATCCATATAATGGATTAAGATATTGTGTAAATCATTAAACTAACTAAAATACATATATTTAATGCTTGGGATTATTCTCAATATAAATAATAAAATATTTCAGAGATACAAAAAGTCCAACACATTTCATAGTGAAATATAGATCTTGGGCCATTAATGAGTATGATGGGTTTAAAAGGGGAGAAAAACTTTAGTGGGATAAAATTTAATATTATTTAAATAATAAATATTTAATAATTATTATCAATTAGATATGAGTTTTAAATCCCAAATAAAATACTTATAACCATGAAATATATTTAATTAAATAACTATAATTGAGAAACTTCTAATCAATGTAACCAAAAATTAGATCATATATATAAAAAGTACATCTATTATATTTGTTAACGTGGGACTTGATAAACTTATTAAATGAATATAATACATGAATAACATTTACTAAAATCATATATTGTATATAAAATACAATCATTTTTATTTAACATGACATTGGGAAAAATCTTATAGAATGTATGATCTAAATATAAGAAACATCTTAGACTAGTAAAAACATAAAAATTCTTCTTATTTGGGCTAGAAAATTATATGTGTTAGAACATACCTTCTTAAGTAACTGGAGGTAGTTGTTATTAAAAAATGGATATTGATATGTTTGAGAACAATAAAATGTTATACCCATATTTTCAAAGGGATTAGTTATATGTTGACCAAAGTAATTTCAATCTCCAATCATATATTCAACATGATTGGATATTTTAAAGACAGGGTAAGACTAAAGGTTTTTTCCAATGGTTAATTTTTATATTGAATTTATTTTGGAATTATCATTGGAAATATTATAATTATTTGAATGATTTTATGAAATGTTGACCCCATTCTCTAAAAGTATTGAGGGAAGATAATCTTGGGGATTTGATATCTTAGACCTGTTGCTGTGTTGAAAATAAATGTGGGCAAATGTTCAAACTATTACATGAAATGTGAATTGGAAATTCCAATAGTGTTTCTTAAAAATATCCTACGAAATTAAATTAATCCTATAAGTAATTCCATGGTAGGATGATTTTCTTCCATTGGATGGAACTTTCTTGGAAAACTAAAGGTGTTTATGAAGGACAATGTTATGTATGAGTGTTATGTAAATAATTATTTTCATTAAAAATATTTATGAGATGAAATACTTAGACATTATAAATGTTATATGTTTACACAATTTCAAAATTAATGTATGAATTGGTGAAACCATTATTTTTTAATCAATTGATTGAAAAAAGTGTTTCTGCATAAAGGAGTTGAATACAATGGAATATATCAAGATCCAATAGACTTATATAAAGGATTTGTATTTCAATATTTCATATCTAATATTGTTAGAGGATTTTTTACTAAAAATTGTTGTGATGAATAATATAATATTAATAAACATGGTGTGTGGTTTATTGGACTCCAAAACACAAATTATAATAATATTATGAGGATAAATTATTTTATCTAGATATTTGTTAAAATATGATAGATTTGATCTCAACCCCATGAGTTTCATTTTTATACATGAATATTCTTTTCAAGAAAAAACACCAATCATATATAATACCATATATTATATGAAAACAATAATTTATTTGTTATATATTTATAATAAAATAAAATAAAAGTTATATATTAACACAAGGATGTTTTGGTACATTAGAATGATATTCGGAAGCCTCTCACTATCATATCCTTGATTTCTCTCTTGAATTAGTGTTCCCCCTTAGTGGTATAATAGAGTGGGGGAGGCCATTCCATGTCCCTATGGCATCATCTCCCCCTCTCCTTCTTTTCATGGTTCTATTTCTCCTTGTATAGTTGTCATTGGTGGCCTATACATTTTCTTGGGTGATGATTTTTGGATTTTATCATCATCATCTTAAAAGGTTTCTACTGTCAAAGCCCTTGATCCCTCATCCCCTACTCTAACATGTCATGCCTTGTCATCTCTCCAAGTCAGAGCTGAAGTGATGACATCCTAGAGGTTTTAGGTTCTTCGGTTTGGTGCTCAAAGGATTTCGGGCTCTTCTAGAGTTTTGTTGGCTCCTAGTCATCTACCTCAATGATGGTGCTCGTGCTTGGAACCCTTAGACGCCTTTTCCCTACTCTGGTCTCAATTTATTATGTTCCCCTTCAAGGTGGATTGAGAGAAGTGGCAAAAAAGTGATTGAGGGATGTGCTTTTAGCAGTCGTCGGCCTGCCTACCATGGCCCTTCGACGTTGGTGTTTTTGGAATGCATCGGGAATGCCATTATTCCCAATAGTAAAGTTATCTTTTAGGGATTTATCTGTGATTTTTTTACTTTAGATGGTGATTTTTTCTTATATGGTGGGGGTTTTATGGAGCGAGGTGTTATTATGATGGTGAATATTGGCTGTTCGACCGTTGACTGTTTCTAGTTCACTGTTTGTTCGGTGTTTCCTGCTAATAATGGTGATTCGGGGGATGATGGAGTGACATTGTTGGAGACCACATTCGGATGGGGAATATAAAGACGAAGACTATGGGATAAGATGAGGGTGATGGGGTTTTCTATATCGTTGTTTAAAGATGTAGTATCGATAGCCCGTGTGAACTCGGATGTTATGTCTAAGGAAGGAAATGATGGTTACAATGTGGTGGTTTGATGTCGAGGGAGAAGCTTGAAAAGGATTGATGATCGAGGATCTGTGACCCAAGGCATCCCTATATGGCTATTTGAATTTTAAATCAAAATTGTATTTCATTTAAGCAGTTCTTTGAAATTGGGTTTTTAGTAATCTCATGTATTCTCTAGTTCCCGCTCGCCCAAAAAAAGGATTTAAAAAATCAAATAAAAATTAAATTTTCAGTCATTCAAAATGATATTTTAAAGAGAATTTTGTGTTTAAGAGGCTTTTGGGTGTTTGTTTGGACCTTAAAATTTTCAAGGATAACAACTTAAATATTATTATAGTTAATATTTAAAATAAATACCATCCATTATTCAAAAATATTTTAGGGTTTATTAGTAATGATAAATCTGAATATATACATTTAGTTACCACAATGAGATGAATATAATTTTATATCCTAATATTGTTTAAAATTTATTGCTATATAAATACTACTAAGTGTTATATTAGTTAATAAATATGATAATAAGGGAATAAAGTTTATGGAAAGTTTACGAGTGGTGATGATTATGAATATAAAATGTGTTACAAGTAGAAAATAAAAGTTATTTGCATCATATTATTTGATATTTTGATGTAAACATGATTGAATAACAATTCAAGTAGTTGAACATTTGTAATTTGATTTATAAGTCTCAACATTAGACAAATGGGATTTATTTTAAGATATTTATAACTAATTAAATTTATTTGGATGGTTTTATTAGATAGTCACATATAAAGTTTCTAGGAATTACATAGAGATGTAATGAGTATAACAAAACCCAAAAAAATTAGCAAACGTAAGGCGGATATGAAATTCTATAATACATGTTATTATAGATAGGTTCTTTATTTATTTGTTTTTTATGTATTATAAATGTGTTTAATAATATAAAATGTTACATTTAATACTTAATAGAATATTAACCATTTCATTATTTAAGGATGGATTAATACTTACATATATATATATATTATAAAGATAAATAATAATTAACCTATTAAATTTTGATTTATCCATAACAAATTTTCATCATGGATTTTTACAGGCTATGATGAATCGTTAAGGTTGGTGGGAGTAAGATTTATTATAAAGACATATAATATTCTCTTGAGGTATAAAATGAGATTTGTGTTCTGGATTATTCCCCATGTATAAACCACATGGGGTTGCATACATTATGTCAATAATATTCTAGGGTTGTATGTTATATATATATATTTTTGAATATATAATCTTTACAAGAGACCTATAATAATAACCTTAAAACATTATTCTTTTCATACTTAATCGTAGAGTCTCAACAAATCTTGTGGTGGTTGTGTATGCCATAGATCATGCCATCATACGGACCTTAACTAAAATATGATTTTTTTTCTTATATGATGAGTATATAATCTATGATCTTGATTGAGAAAGACTCCGAATGTTCATATGAAAAGATATATTGTATAATTTATGATATTATCTATTTGGGGGAGATGTGTGTAATGTTCCCATCTAATAAGATGAATGAAGTGTGATTTATTTATCGGTCGGGTAATTACATACTTAGAGAACCATGAATATATGATTAGTGATAAGAGATATAAACACTCAATTTTCTATTATTACTTGATTTCATTAAAAAAATGATCAAATTAAAATGCATACATTCTTATGATATAGTTTGTAGAAATAGCTATAATGATTCAATTGTCTGGTGGAAATAACTCATGATCCATTTATATCTTGAGTATCAAAGATGATTTTCTAGAGGATGTAATATTTTTAAATTTATGAATTTTGGAATTAATAATTAATTTAAATGAAATAATTTCTAATGGGGTCACAATTTTTCATCATGTGAATAAGGGTCATGTTTATGAACCTTTATGATATACACCAGATATATTCTGAAGATGATCCCAATGATGTTATGGTTTAATTTTCCGAAGTTATTACATATGATGCAACATGTGGGGAAAATAATTGACAAATTCCCCAAAAATAGTATTGAATTGATTTTAATGGTTTTCTTATATGATATTAAAAAAATGTAAAAATACATTAAGTTTCTGAGGCCATTAGTTCACTTGGGATATTGTTGGAATATGTACTAAAATTGGAATGACCATGCCATAGTCTTGTCATGGTACATACTAGAGTTCACCATAGTGTATCCAATGTCACAATTTCAGGGAATATATTTATAAAATTATCACTTAATGTGATAGAGCACTAGTTAATTTGATCTTATATCCCATGAAATAATATTCATTTACTCTTCATATGATGATGTATCAGAGGAGTTCGAACATTGGAAATTTTTTTATGCATTAAATAAATTTAGTGGGATGAAACTCAAATGTTTGAATGGGAAAAAACATATGAATCATTTATATATATTTTGGTTGAACATTTAGAGTTCCTTGACTAATATATAATATTTTTCAATCCAAATAATTTTTATTTGATTACATTTACTCAACACTCTTGTTAAAACTCACAAAAATTATATTAATCATTTCTCTTATTTCACTCTTACCATTAAATACAAGGTTCTATCATACCATATATTTAGAGAAATCCTTACTAATAATCAATATATTCACACAGTCTATAAATACATCATTAGTAACGACCTCTATATGATATTAATCTGGTGGTTATAAAAATATTTTAAAATCCATCGCTTCTAGATTAAGGTTAGTTGTTCTTGTTCTTCATTTATTTTCATTCCTAATGTATAGGATTATTATTTATTTATGATGTTTAGGAGTTTTTCTTTCTCTATGTCAACATATTTGACATCCCTCAAAACCCTTAACCATATACCATGAATGAGATGAAAAAAAACCCGAATGATGATAATATATGATGTTTTTTCTTCTATATTAAAAATACCTCATAACTTACCTTTCCTTTTCGTAATTACAAAACATGAGTGTAAAGATAATGAAATGGTTGAAAAATACATAGTATATGGAATGATAATCACTAGGGATTATGTGTCTACCTTAAAAGAAGATTTATATGTACTTTTACTAGTTATTCATGTGAGCATAACCTATTCACTATGAATAAAATGACCCACATAATGCAAGAATTGGGAATTAACCAAGAATGTACTCTAGTATCTAGAGTCTTATCAACTTGATAGGCATGTCATGTCTTCCGTTTAGATGTGGCACATGAAGTTCATGGTTTAGTTATTGTTTATTTATTAGAGGATATATTAATGTATCTCTATATATAAAATATTATGTCCAACTATATTCTACGTGAAAATTCCCATGAAGTCTTCAACTACATATGGTTTCCACAAAACCACACAATGTGTGGAGCTTGGAGGGTTATAAAGGTGTTTACTCTAGTACACCCCCGGTAAAGTGGATCAATTAAACTTATCATGTGAACTATTGTCACACATGGTTCTCTCCTAAGCGGTACACACTGTGTGATATTTAAAAATTTTCGAAAACCCTATAACCATTATGAAAAAGTATATAATGTGTGATTTCTAAAATATATTTATTGAGGAAGCATTCCCTTTGACATATTTTCTTCCTTCACTGAATTCTCTATATCCACTTATAATCATTCATAACATGAAAAAACTATATCCTAGAACCACCATCATTCCTTTAGTGGATATCCTCATCACTTCCATCTCTATTAATACTTATGGGTTAAATCGTCATCACCCAGACCACTATATCCCATCAGCCATCAACCAAACCATTTTTTTATTCTTTATACTTCCACATTTACACCCAATTGACACTAATATAATTTCCTCATCAACCATGACACTACCTCAATCCTTCATCATCATGCCATATGCATTTAAAGGCTAATGGAAATCATTATTATATGAACACAAAATAATAAAAGAGGGATTGTTGGTCGATTGTGAATTATTTTCAAGTCAATACCATTAAATCACAAAAAAATTACATCAAAAATTATAGGGAAAATAAATGTAATCAAGTTGAACATTCAACTTATTTTCCTTATCGTATTCTTGATATAATAAATTTTCAATCTATTTGAACTCAACATTTATATTTGTGGAAATTATAATTAACTTTGGAATTAATAATATTCCATGAATGATGTATTATTGTCAATAAATCCCCAAAAAAATATTTATTAGTAAAATAATAATGAAATAATGAATCCTTCATGAAATATGAGATAACGTAATTCCATATCATGAATTATGCCAACAATTTATGTTTTTGGAAGTGATTTGAATAATGGGGAATAAGAAATCATGAAGAGGCTTTTCCTCATAATGAAATTCACTAACTCTAATTATTCATCATTTATCCTTGGATATCCTTTCATGCACATGGTATGGAGATATGTAATTTAATTTCTCTATAAAAATAATCTAACCCTAACCACCACTCCAGCTTCATGGAAAATTAGGATAACCCTAGAGAAATGAGGATAGAGACCATTTTATAATACTAACATAGGCTACCCAGTTTAATTAATTTAAAAACCCAATAAAGCTGGGTCTGAGGTTCAAAAACAAGTTGTTGAAATTGTAACACATTTAGGTAAACCACCAGGTTCCATACATAACAGTGGTATTGAAATCCCCATAATGGGATTCCTCTAGTTGTAATTGATGATTGATTTCATGGGATAAATAATTATTTATTAAATTAATATTATATATCCTTCAAAAACTAACAACCTCAAAAACTCAAAATTATTCATCCCAAGGGGAAACCGAACCTTACATGACTAATGGAATGATAAAAAATTTTAAAAAATGAGGTTAGGGGATACATATACTATTTATAACATTATCAAACCCAAGAATACTAAATACATAAATTAGTTATGTTTCATTAGAAAAAAACTCATGTCTCCAAATCTACACCACTATCAAACCTTTTTATTGGTTAATAAGAGTAGATTAGATGGATATACATTCAATAGGTGGGTGAATTGCAGTTTAAAATTCCTTTAAACTAGAAAAAACACACTACCGATTAATGTAAATTTATAAAATTGAAACATAGTACATTTATCAGAGTGAATATCCTAAAAACAGTGGATTTCGTTAAAATAAATGTATGTTTTTATCATAATAAAAATTACACTAATTAAACAAACTGTAGAGAAAGTAAAGTATAGGGAAGAATTTATATAACATGAATAGAGGAATATAAACATTTAAAAAAACAATACAATTGCCAGTATTAGTAAAAATGAATTACAAGATAAATTAAAAATATTAATCTATTTTATCCTTATAAGTAAGGTAGTCAATAATATTTAATGAAGGTATCCATATTTTTATACATACTATCATGTTTGACTTTCCATATTAGTAAATCCCTCGATATGATGATCAGAATAACTCTGTCTTCCTATCATTTGATTCCATCGACATGATGATCAATATATATCTTCTTATCCCCAAAATTCCCTGATCTGATAGATCAAATTCACCATCTTACAATCCATATAATCCCACAATCATAGCAATTATCAAACACATTATTAAAAAAGAAAATTTATTATAATGGACACAGCATAACACGGATTACGTAGAACAATCAACTTTCTAAAGTATTACAATGTCTTGGAATGAGAAGTTCACACCGAGAAAACCTTAGATGATGTCAGTTACAATTTTTTTAGTTCCAACCACATCAAATCACCTTCTATTTATTGGTGAAGCTCAAATGGACATATCTATGAGTTCATTTCAATGTCCATAGAAAAGTGGTGCTTGAAAGCTCACAATGTTCTTGTGTAACAGAATTTATGAAGACATTTTTTACACTATTTCAATTTTAATGGTATTCCTTCTATATTCTGATTATAAACATATGATTGTCTGATGTAATTATTTTCCATTTTTCAGTATGAAAATCCATGTTATGGTAATTCTAATTATTTCTATACCATAATATGTTTTATGGTTAGGACTTCTGTCAATATGATAGATCAGAAAAAATATAACTCCAGATATGAATAAAGGTATGTCTGGTTTATTTGAATTATACTCAATACAATTATCATAGTGAATAATTATAAGTTTATATTCATAATAAAATTTTACTATTTCTATGTATGGTACAAGATAATTTTTTTTCCCAAAAAAACCTATTAAAAAAATTTGGATATTAAAAGTTGGTAAACATGTTTGATGAAAGTATTTGTGATTTAAAAAGTTAAATGAATGGAAAAGTAAGAAGTAAACATTATGACTCAAAAATCTCCCACTTTTGGTAAACAAAAACCAAAAAACATATGTGGAGAAACAACTTCAAAAACATATATTCCTATGTTATTTTATGAACTACAATGTTATTCATTACTACTAAACTCCCATTGAGTTTGTAACTCGTTTTAATATTATAGGGAGTATTACAATTGATATTAATTTATTAAAAACACATCCCCCTAAGTAAAACATATACCACTTTATAATACAATATACATGTAATATAACATTACACAACCTTGTGATTTTCAAAAAGTAATGGGTAAGAATCTAAATTTTCATTAAATGTTAGGAAGATAATGTACAAAACAATACTGAACTAACTGATCATCCGTGTATATATGAATGAATATGTATACAATCAGAATTAAAAAAAATAAATTAATTAAAATAAGATAAAATGAAATTCTTTATTTGAAATTATTGATTTTGTATAAAATACAATGAAGATTTCAAAAAAATTATCTCTTCATCAGGTTCTTCACAAAAAGCATTAATTTTATTGAACTGATGCTGATCTTTCTTAAGATGTTGAATTATTTCTTCTTACATTTGATCATGTTTATTTATCCTTTCTATATCCTCAGATAACTATTTTCTCATATCCCTTATTACAATCAACTGACATCCACATGATCTGAGCCTTCTCATCTCTATCTTATTGTCTCGAATATGTTTTTACTAAAAATTTATATACTTAGTCTGTTCATCAGTAGAATATCTGAATAATTAAAAAACCTAACTCTATTTTTCATGTCTCTTGATAAATTTTTAAAGGAGTCATCTGATTATAATAAAATTTGTTTTATTTCCAAAAATTTATCATCATATATAAAAATATCATAGTCTGCTTTATTTGACAACTTCACTATCTGATTACATGATATATTATTAGTACAAGAATTTTCATGAAAACTAATTAACTCTATTTCAATCTAAATCAATAAATATTTTATAACATTTATTAACATTGATTTTACACTACGGTTGTTCTGAGTAAGATGACATCTTGCTTCAAGATTAAGAATGTATGTAATTATTTCTTCTATCCACTTTATGGTTTGAAAAATAAAATCAATACCTTTTTGAGAAATTATTTTCTCTAAATATGAAGAGACCAAATAATCTTTTGGAAGAATAATTTTTTTGGTTCTCGTATCAACTTATTTTTCATTATTTTTATAATTCTTTGATTCCTTTGGTCAACCTTAATTTGAAAACATATTTTCAACTGAATTTTCATTAATTTCTTTAACATTCCATATTTTGGATCTGTCATGAATTTTTTTCTTTAATATATAATCTTCTTGTTATTTATTTGAGGATTATTTGGCATACATTTCTAATGATCAAGCTTCTTTTTGAGTAATTTTTTATTTTATATCCTTATAATATTTTTATGGTCAATCAAATGAATTTGATGATTATAATGATTCCATATCTAAATGTGTGTCTTCATAACCATTCTCTTTTATATCATCCCCTCCTCTTCCTATTAATCTTTTAAATATAATTCTATATTTTATTAAGATGTTTAGCAATTTGAATCTTCACTAATTTAACTTTTTTGGGGTCAATTCTGAAATCTAGATCCCCCTAACACTTCTATGACTTATAAACCATCATCATTTCTAATACATCTTGAGAAATTTTTTCTTGATGTGATGATATGCATATTCCTTTCAATTTTTATTAATTTTAAATTCCACTATTTCCATTAATGTTTCAACATCACATGGAACCCCATAAACTTTTTCAACAACCTTATTATACATTGAATAAAAAACTAACTTCCTTACACACATCATATCCTCACTGATAAAGTAAATCTTCTCCCTAAATGGATTCAATTTATTCTCTACATTAAAAATATCCATATAATTGACAATCATATTATTGATAAATGTTGGGAGCATAATAATATTTGAATTTATATAATATTTTTTTGAAGTTATCCAATATACTGAAGTTAAACATTATGTGGTCAACCATCCCCAAATTAAAAATATTTTCCAGAATAAAAACATATATCAGTTTCAAATTATCCATGTTAACATATATAGGGATTAGATACACATAAATCTGAAGAAAAAAGAATCCATTTTATAAATTTAGATGAGAAACGTTTTTAGCCTTTTCATAATAGGATAATTGAGAAACATTATATTTTTTCTTATCAGATGTTCCATGCGTGTTCGACAGCTTATATGAAGGTTTGATAGATTCTCCGTCTAATGTGTCTCTAACTAAGTCTTCTAACTAGCCATAAAAAGGATTTTTCCTCTTAAAAACATAGAAAATGAGACATTTTCATTATTTTATCCATTAAATATTTTATAGATGAATAAACATCATAAACTAACTCAGGATAATATAAGTTGAAATCCTTTTCTATATTCAGTACATAGACTAAATCCCATCCTTGGAAGGAAATAATTTTCTTTAGGGATTCATCACACTTATCAAACCATTATATTTTAATCAAACATTCCCTAAAAATAAAATATACAGCATTGTACAATTTTTTCCATCGATATGAGATCTATGAATAGTGATTAAACATAATGATATATTATCATAATAGAGTCAATGAAGGGTGAAAGAAATAGGGTGACAAATTTCAGATGATTCATTATGGGGGTTAATTATAGACTAAAATTAATTAAATTGTATAGTACATAATAACCATTAAAAAAATTTATGGAACTCAAAAATTGTACAATTATCAGAGTGGTGATTATAATTATAAGGGATCCAATTAATATAAATGTATGTTTTTTCATACTAACAATTACACTAATAAAATCAATTATATAGAATGAATACTATAATCAATAACTTTTTACAACATTTGCAGTGGAATATAACCTTGTTAAAATATGGAATACAACAGCTGGTAATCGTAAGAATGACATACAAGATATATAAAAAACATTTCTCACTTTTAACCTTAAGAGTTAGTTAATCAATAACCATGACTAAAGATATTCGTAATTATATAATTATGATCCAGTATTTATTTCCTTAATTGGAAATCCCTCAATATGATTATTATAATAGATTTATTTACCTATATCCAAAATCTCACTACACAATGATCAGTGTCTATCTTCCTGTCACCAAAATCCATTGATCCATTGGATCATATTCACTCTCTTCCTATCCACAAAATCCCTCAATCATAACAATGATCATATGTGTTATTATAAGATAATTTTTTTTCAAAAGTAAACAACCTAAAAATGATTCCTTATAACTAACAATTCTACGATGTATTAAAATGATAAGGGATTATAGGTTTATATAGAGTAAACATTAGACAACTTGATCTGAAAATTTAATCAACTCCAAAGTCTTCAAATGATTGGTTATTTATAGGTGAAGCTCCAAAAATCATATTTAGGTTTTTTTTCTATATCCTTGTACAACTGGGGTTTGAATTATCTTATTGTTCTAGTGTAACTAAATGCCAGATGTCATTTTTATATAACACCAATAATATGATAAATATATTTTTTATGATAAAAATAAGTCTTCTATATTCTGATTATAATCACAGGATAGACTTATGGGATTATTTATCATTTTCAGTATGATAATATTTTGGGGATTAGTCCAACTATTTTAGTAACATAATCGGTCTGATGGTTATGAGTTTTTTTAATTTATAGAAAAGACTAAAATCTATCTTCTGGATTGATTAAATGTAAACCTAATTTATCATAATCATTCTCAATTGGGTGATCATAATGAATTATTATTGGTTTATATTTTTAAAAAAGTTGTAATTTTTCTATATAGGGTAAAGGATAATGTTATCTAGAATAACATATCGAACACTTTGGGCATAAATATTTAGTAAACATGTCTTAATAAAGTTTATATGATTTCATAAAATAATAGAATTTAAAATTAATATGTAAAACTTTGGAACAAACAATTTTTACCCCATTAGAGGAGTCATCTAGATTTTTTAAACAAAAATTATCATGGTACAACCTTACATGGAAAATAATCCTTCCTTATACTCACTACATAGAACTCAAGATGTCCATGTTATATGAAATAATAGGACACAACCACACCGAAATACATCATCTTTTCCTACTAATTCATTACAGTTACCATGTCTAGGTTTTTACACCCTTGAAAAAATAGATTAGCCCAAGCCCATTCTGAGGAAAAGACATGACAAAAACTGGAGCATGTATTATGTTAAAATTTCTTGGATTCCATACCAAAAAACAATCCATATAGGGTTCATAAAATATCTAATCATACTATAAAATTTAAAAAACACTAATATAAATTGTTGAATGGTTTTTTGTCATGGGAACCTCCTTCATGAAAATTGAACACCGCACGATAAAATAGAAACCCTTAAATTTACCAACAAGAACTAATGATTTTATCAAACATGATAAAAAGGTTAACTAAATAAAGATTACATACCATTAGAATTAGTTATCATAGAATTTTCTCCTTAGTATTTTTTTCAAGTTCTTATAATCCCTTGAAAATGTGAATGCACAATAATCGAAAATACTAAGAGTATAAACATCATGAGTACCAATGTTTAATCATTTCTATAGAATAAATAGAAACCATAAATCTACACCCCAAAAACCTATAAACACCTCCCACATTCTACAACAATCCAACATATATAGTGTTAAAAAATGCATATGATCCTAACCCATCAGTACCAAACCTGAAGATATCACCTGCTAAAACACGGTGTTTGAAACCATCAACACTTTATGAAATATTCTTCACCACATAACAGGAGTCTCTAAAAACTGAACACTAATTCTAGGATATACCTACACTACTATGGTCTTATTCTAATATGAATTACCTTAGTTCTATGTCTCCCATCATAACAACCAATATGATATTTTTGATAATTCTATTATCCCACCCTCAAATAGGATAACATACTACCCAACTATAGGAAATGTATTCATGTGAACTGCCAAAAATAACGATTCACAAAAAATCAAACATTTGAGGCAAGATACGGAAACATAAAATCTGTATACTAATCATGAAATTACTACTAAGTGTATCATTTACTATACTATTGATGTTAAACTCATATCCCATAATCAATCACAACCTAAAACATCATTAAATCTAACTACTCATCCACTTCTAATGATAAAATACCCCAGATGAATGAGTCACTCAAATATAGGTCTCTCACATTAAGAGTTCAACATTCAATTGATTTTGGCGAGGTAATTTAATAAAAATTCCCAATTACATAGCACAATTTCCCTATTATAGAAATTATATATGGTTTTCTTCAACTATGGAGACCATAACAGGTTTTTATGTCCAATTACTATAAGATGTGTGTTAATCACTCGTAGTAACACCACTTGGAATTTAAATTGATCATAGTGATTCCTATACACTAAAATGTTCTATAGAATAACAAAAATAAGATTATACCGAGACTTTAGATCCCTTTCATAAATCACCCTAAACTTTTCCATTAACAAAAAATAGAGGAATATGAGGTCAATTAAAAATTATCTATGAGGTATTCCATTCCACCAATATCACCTTGATCTTGGCCTATCAACCTAATATGATGTTAATAATATAAATGAGGTTTTGAAACACATTTTTATTCAATAATCACTATATTTACAATGATAAAATTAAAATATATTTTAGAATAATCCAGTTTTACTTCCACCGTGACAAAAAAATACTCCCCTAAAACTTCCGTAATACAAAACAATTACAGAACCAAATGATGGGTAATAAGTTAAAACCCATAAATGGTTGTCCATACATAGCATAGGTGAAGGTCCATATTAGTTTTTATAAAACTAGTTTTTAAATAAATATTAAAATAATATATTTTAAGGGAAATTTAAGTTGAAATTCGTTAAACATTTTAACTATTTTAAACAATAATTATTATTCTTTAAAAAGATATATAAATTTATTTTCAAAAGTGTAAAGTTATTCCATATTTTTTAAATTAATTTTATTTTTCTAAATAATGTAAACTATTGTTAAGCCTAACATTATTAAGACAATGTGTGGGGTGTGTTTTTTTACTATTTTTACAAATAATCTTTTTAATGAGGTATTTTTTTCATTTTCCTTACTCTAACATAAGTTTTGACATCTGCACACACCTCCAATACCACAATGTTGCACCTCCTCCATTTAATTATTAAATTTGATGAGCATCAGCTTTTTTTGTCCATTACCTGAACTTTATTGGATTATATATATTATTATAATTGTAATCATATTTTTAAGTTGATTTTCAAGGGGGGATCTATTTCTATACTATGTATAGGGACTTCATCTGATCCTAGAGAGAATGTAATATTTTATACACTATATATATTATTTTATTTCAACTTATTCTAGAATTTGTTAGGGTGGATTAAGTCTAGTTAAGTTCTTTTCCTTCTCATCATATTCCAATTCCCCATATCTTTTTATTTCTTTAAACCCCATAGAATAACTCATAGAACATATAGATTTAATTTATTTTTTTTCCATGGGAGAAAAACATTATTTATTTTGGAGGGGGAATTTTTCATATGATGGAATATGGTAAAGATTAACCCAAGACACTTGGTTTGGAGGTGAGGCATCACCAAATCATTCCTCAGTGAGTATGTTGTCAGGAAAACCATGGCAGAACCCCATTCATTATTTGTAAAAATTATAATCTCTATATTTTATGGTTTGGTAAGAGTTAATTTTTGATTATATAGTGTATCTTGTTGGTGTTTTTTTCATCCAATTTTAACTGATATGGGACCTTATACCACTTTTATAGATTGATACACCCTTTATTATTTCTTATTTAAAATCTAGTTTCCAATGAAATAAAAAATAAAAATATATGATATTTTTGGAAATAGTATAAAACATACATAAGGATTTTTTATTTGATTAGATCCATGTAGTATATCTATATTATATTGAACAAATTATGATTGTTATATATTATTTCACACCAAGTGTTTTTTATAATCATATTTACAGTATAATACTGAAATTATTAAAAATTGTTATGTGAAATATTTGATATGAATTGTAAAGGATTAAAAAAATAATTTTTTAATTTTGATGAATAATTGTGGTGTTTTGACTGTTTTATATTAATTATATAGTTTAAACCATTAATAATTATACTTTATTATTAATTATTAATGTTAATATAAGTTCTTGTTTTAGGGAATGAAGGGTATTGGGAAATTTTAATATTTTAATATTAATTAATTCATATCCATTATATTATAATAAGACATAATGGGAACCCCTTGGTATATATGTGGAATTATTGGTTAATTTTCAATTAATTTTGTGATGGGTCTCAAGAGAACAACCTATGTGCTTGGTAGTGTAGTCAAAACAACATATTACCTAATCTGTCTTAAATGAATCAACATAAAAAATAATTGAAAAATTGAGTGTACTAAAAATTCTTATAGCATAACAAAAATGCATGTTTTGTTTCAACTATCTTATAAATGGATAATACTTTTTCAATGAAAATCATAATATTAAAAAAATATTTTAACACTTGTAATATTTTTTTATAAGAATATTAAACTTAATATCTTGCTTAATAGACAATACGAAACATTAAGTGTGTTGTGATATACTGTACAAATATTTGTTAAATGTGACCATTATAACCATGATATTAAATTGGAGGAATTAATAGGGAAAAATAAGTTAAGAAAAATATATATAGTCTTTATATGATAAAACTATATATATTAATTCATAATATTTGTGTAAATAATTTTTTGTAATGAAATTTTGTGCTTAAAACATATGTTTTATTCAAAAATTGTTTTTTGGAACTTTGTGCATGTAAATTATAATTAATTTATTCCAAAAATAGATTTTTCGAGGAAATGATTATAATTTATGATATCAGTATTTCAATTATCTCATAGGGGGAATTTTTTATATTATTTTAAAAAATATTTATTCAATAGTGAAGAGTGAAAAAATACAATTTCTTTGTAAAAGTATCATTTATTTTCAATCAACCATGTAATTTAAATTTTATATTATTTTTAAAATTCATTCATAACGCAAAATAATTGTAATTTAATTATAGATAAGCTAAATAATTACATAGCCTTTTTCATTATAATTTATTTTGGTGTAAGTTCATTTTGGGCCATAAAAACATTTTTTAAAAAACTTTTTTGTGTGCATAATGTCTTTTTATCTAAATAATTTTAAAAAATAACGATTTATAGATAATTTTACTAAAATTTATAAAATATTTACTAAATAAAATATTTTAATATTATTCTAGTTTTTTAATTAAATAAATGATTGTATATCTAGTTTTTATGCCTAAAATACATTTTTATTAAAATGGTTTTCATTGCATTTTGAAAAATTATTTTAATGTGAAGATATTCCAATTATAGAATTTTAATTTTATAAAATTGATTTAATTTATTTAAAAATAATAATAAATGTAATTTAATTGTTCCACCTTAATTTTTTTCTTAATGAAGAGTAAAAACAATAAAATTGTGTTCCCATAGTTAAGGTTAAAACATGTTTTACAGTGGTTTCAAATAAGAGATAATGATGTCAAATATAAATGAATGATACTTATTGAAATCTTCAAAGTAATTCCATGTGTGTCCCTACTCTCACTTTTAAAAGAAATATTTCTATCCCTTATTAATAAAAATATTTTAGCACCCTATATTGAAAAATAAATTCAAAAAAAATACCTTATATTCCTTAACATAAATATTTAGTTTCTTTTATTCTCCGAATATCATCCTAATAAGGCTTAACATTTAAGCCAAATAATGTATTTCAAAGAGGAAACAGTCATCTTTACCGAGAATTTCGAAGATTATATATTATTATACTTCATATAAATATATTTTATATTTTCCAACATAATTAATATAGCATAATATATATATATATATATATTAAAATGTTATTATTATTTGGGGGAAACCATTTCTCCCTCCTTTCCATCCTATGGATAATGAAAACCTCACTTTAGTGTAAATAAAACCTACCACCTCCTTGTAGAGGTGTGACTCATTTCTAATAACCACATTACATGGGTGGATATAAATATGAAATATATTAATAAATATAATATTTATAAAATTATTATTATTATATTAATATAATATACCATTTATTTGTTTTACCATTCCAAATATTATAAAATGATAATGTTGCTTGTGCGTACATGTGAACCACCACCACCACAATATGTTGTGATTCGTTTATCATGTCCTCCATTCATTAATGATTATAAATAAGTATGGAGTGAATATATATTATATTTATGTAAAGAATAAATTTTTAGATATTATATAATAATAATAAATATTCATGTACCATAACTCCCAAATCAAAAAATACATGAAAAATGAAGTAGTTAACATAATAATTTATGATGATAATAAAAAATTCTATATCAATAGGTTTTGAAATGATATAATAAGATCATATATGGTTTTATTTGTATGTATATATTTTATTTATAGAAATATAATAAATCTAAAATTATTATACATTAGGTAAAAATCGCTAATGGTAAAATTCAAACCATATGTCAGGGTTTTTATATCAATATTGTTTCATTGATAAATGTTTGCTATTATGCACCAATTTATGTTTTTGAAGTGTATATAATGTCAATTTAACATGACATATCATGGATACCTATTAATGTATTATATTTTAGTCTTTAATTTATATTATGTAATCCAATGGGTTTTGATTTGAATGTTACCAATGTGGTAAGGGTTTATTTTACAATCTCATCCTTATTTGGTATTGCTTATGTTCAAATTTCTAATGAAATAATAATATGATCAATCTATATCAATAACGAAATATTTTTATATACTATGGTTTTTTTGTAAATTAAATGTTCTCCTTTCATGTTCCTTTTTCCATGTTCACAAATTTTTGATGTAAATATATTATTAAAAAATTAATTTGTTTTTATATTTGGTGGGGAACATTTTTCTTCCATGTCCGTATTTTCATGAAATGTTTTCAAGAATTTTTTTACTATTCTAAAATTATTTATTTATTTAATTTTCCCTTATATTAATTTTATAATTTTTTTAAAAGGAATCATATAGTCTTTTTCACAAAACAAGTAACTTTTTATCGATGGTGTGAAGGGAATATTTATTTTAACACATCCAATGAAAATGACTTTTTCCTCAGTGAGGAGAATTACTTTACTTGAAGATTTCATTACAATATAATATGGTTATATTCAATAAATGTGGGTTTGAAAATATTTTCTAAATTTTTAGTTTTATATAAGTGATTTCAAGATATAAAATGTTTTTTACAGACAAAAATATCAATGACATTTAAAAATTGATTTCATCTATATCTAATTTTGTTGTTAAATATTAACATTTAATGGGGATATAATATAATGAAACCATCCTTCATATAACATTGCATTGATTATGATCATGTTATTATATTTATTAAATGGGGAAAATATTAATATTTCCTCTGATAATTTTTTAATATGAATATTAATATTGATTATATACTGAATTATTATTCATTTATTTCATATGATAATTGTATTACACTTAGTATGTGATGGGGTAGCCCATTATATCCTCTAAATGAATTAGTGGGTCTCATGTGACAATCTAGATTGTATATTTTGTGCAGGACTTACCCATTTATGTAAGATGGTTTCGTTTGACAACATGACGTTAAATTTATAATGTCCAACATTATGCATTCTATCATTATGAAAAACAATACAGTTATCCAAGTGATTATTTATATTTCTATTTCAAATGTGGATTTAGTCCCCTAATTAAGATATTAATTATATGTAATATTTGAAAAAAAATTATCTCTACCATAATATTCATTATTTATTTATGCTATGGTATAATTTTTTTGTTCTTTCCCCTACTATGAATATGAGTTCACTTTTTATTTTTTTACATTACCTAGGATGCCAAAAATGGATCAGTGAATCATTTTAAGGATTTACTATATGATTTTTTTTTAAAACTAAATAAATTTCTGAATTCATATTTTTTTTTCAGAAGAAATCTAAAAAAAATGTAAGTATCTAGTCTCACAAGACTAATAAACTATTAGTTTATTCAAGATGTGATCCATTTTATATTATACAAATGTAGTAAAATAACAATTGGCATTGGGTTATTGGAGTCAATGATTTATTTTTCAAATAACAAAAAGATTAGTATATACCATAGGATCTAGATTTTGGAAAACATATATTTAATAACATAACCCTAAAATAGATTATGAGAACAATTCCAAGTATAAGTTATGATTATAAATTTTGGTAATGTAGTCATTATGCTGTTTTACTAGAAAATATGTCCCTCTATGGATACGATAAATTCAATGTACTTATAGAATAGATACACCTATGGGTAAAAACATTGAGTACTGTAGATTTATTATTAACTAGACCATAATTTGTGAATGATGAGTGTTCATAAGACTAAATACAAGGCTATGCACTTATAAAAGATATTCCATCATTGATTCAAATTATCTTTGCTGACCATTATTAATTATTATAAAAAATATGATTTGAATATATTTCTAATGATACTAAACTTATTTTTATGAGATTAGATATGCATAAATTTTCAATTTATTTTATGTATTGAACATGATTTGGAATTATACACTATAATTTCTAATGTTATGAGATGATATAATGTAATATATATTTTTTGAAATAGAACATAATTGAAGGAATAGAAAACATATCAAAACATAGAATCTACATAGGTATTTACCTTGTAATAAATTCTCTTAGACTACAAATATTGAAATTTGAATTATCAAAATATTGAGTAAATTTATGAATAATAATCTTGGCTATATAATAAAACAAATACTTCTCTACATGATGATATAATGTTTGAATGCTTAATTTAATAGAAAAATATATCCATTAATGAAATTATTGGACTATTAGTAGTTGAATAATGGAGTTATTACCATGAAAATATATTTAAAACACTAGGATGTAATGAATTGAAAATATTTATTCTAGAAGTCATTTATTTAAATACAGGTGTCAATCAATGCTAGACATTGATTTAAAATACCATGTCAGCTGTGGAAATAAGGGGTAATGAATATGAGAATTTTAAGGTGGTATTCATTGAAAAATACATTCCTCCTGAGTAATGATATTTTTTTGGAATGGTTATTTCTAAATTTTGGTAAATGGGAAGAGTAAATTGTTCATTCATATGAATTAAAATTTTCCTCATTAGAAAGGCATGCTATAGACTATATATGTAATCCAGAGAGTATGATTGATTTTTTCTTTGGAGGATTGAATCCAAACATCAATGGGGTTTTCCCTCTTATATTTTGTTTATATATGATAGTATGGTATCATGTTTTCATAATATACGAAATAAATTCCTTATGTATTATATTTTCAAATGAAATCAATATAAAAAAGAATTTTGAATTCTATATAATGGAAAATATGGTAAAAACAAAAATAGAAATGTAGAATTTCTAAGATGTAATAATTATGGAAATAAATACAATGATACTTTTTTGAAGAGATTGGAAGTTTTCTTTAAGTGTATACGGAAAGGCCATTAGTTTCATGAGTGTAATGTAATTAATGAAACAAACAATTTCCAGTTTTTTAATTGTAATGATATGGGTAACTATGAAAATAAATTACCTATGTTTTAAGAGAATATAAATTCGAAAAGTATAAGGAATAATTTCCACGATTATTCAATTACTATATATAAATTAGATATCCCATAAGTCATGATAACAGTTACATTGATTGAAAAGGCTTGGTTTATTTTATTCTAGATCTATTCACACATTTATATTTTCCTTGGATATTGAGTCACCCCTTATCACTTTGTGAAATGAATTTCAAATCAAGAATAATAGATAAATTTTTTATGATACTTCCACCAGTTTATATTAAGATTAACATATGTATCCTAGTTTAAAAATTGGTTGTTATACCTATGTTTAGTTTTGAAATAATCCTTATTTATTTATTTTATTAATTTTTCTGGATTTATGAATTAATATATTATGAAAAAAATAAATTATTTAAACTAGTGGTATTAGAATTTAATGGTAAATGTATTGTAACAAATTTATTGAGGTTATTATTTTGTTTTTAGGAATTAATATATTACATCTTCATAAAAAAGATTACCTGTATTGACAATAATCATATGATTACCTAATTTATTATATATGATAAAAACTTTTCCTTTTATTATGGATATTATGATCCCAAATGGTTATTTTTGTGATTTAAGAATGAAAAATTACACTTAGTCATCAACTGTTAGAATCAGATGTGGAAAATGATTAAAATAATTAATAAAAAAATATTATATTGTTGAGGGAAATAAACTAAATATATTTTTTCATTCCTCCAAAACGAGAGTTAAATAATTCCTATACTATTAGAAAATGGATCATTAAATAGTAATTCTAGCATTTACCTTCATTTATGATGAATTGTTGGCCTTATTTACCCCTACCAGTTTATGGTTTTTGGTTATTAACTTTATCATTTTCATGTTCCCTATAACTGTCAATTATTATTTGTAAATTATTTTTATTATCCATTACCATATTTTCAATACCCTTAATGTATATCCTTATCTAGTAAGTCAAATATGTTTTTATTTTAGGTAATAATTATGCTTACTGCTTCCCTTTTCAAATGATTTTATATTATCCCACTCTACGATGGGGGTTTTCAATATACTTATTTTCAAATATTCAACGACTAATAACCAAGATTATAATGTTGTGGGTGAAATAAATTTAAGGGGGAAGAATATAACACCTTAAAATTTATTTTATAATAATACTATGATTAATAGATTTCTTAACAGGAAACACCATGATTTAAGCAAACAATGGTATACTATTAAAATATTATTTAAATGTGATCCTTATAACATAAAAATTTAATTGATGGTATGAATAGGAGTAAATAAAATTTGAAAAAAATATATAAAGAAATTATATAATTAAAATTATTTTATTAATTCATAATAAATATGTAATAAATTTTTTGAAAACATTTTTTGCTTC